>CM057104.1:12149693-13413027 GCA_029959045.1 Taenioides sp. WSHXM2023 | reverse complement strand
AAACAAAGAAAAAAGAAGAAAAGTGCCGGGCTGGATTCCAGTATACCAGTATTTAGCCAATAGTCAACTATACCATTCCACTACAATAACAATTTTGGTTATTTTCCAGAATTATTTCAGTGCCCAACTAAAGCTTTAAATGTACTCTTTAAGCAGCTGGTCGGCCAAAACAAAATATCGGCTTGTACTGGAGATTGAAGCAGATCCGCCAAAAGTGCAAATATCTGCTTAATATATTGGCCACGATCATCCACCAGCAAGATTATAAAGTGCACCAACTCTAAGCCTTTAAACTGGATATATGTAGTTCAATTAGGCTTCATCCTTTTGGCAGAAGCAATAGAATATGAATGCAAATCTAGCTGAATCATCATCAATAATGTGGTTTGAGACAAAGGAGGAGACAAATCATGGCTGGATGTGGGTGTGCTTCCTGCATGGGTCCTGTTTGCCAGTGACCCCTCCATAACTCTTGCTGCATTAGAGGTATTAAAACCACCCGGCTGCATTGTGCTTACCAGCGGGAAAGCAGAGCACTAAGTGGAGATGGGCCTCCTACACTGAGGGGATCCTCCATAGTCAGCACAAACTAAGTAGGGGGTGGGGTTTCGGCCTGACAGTTGTGTTTACGCCGCCAATCATTAAGACATTAAAATCTCCACATGAGGATAAACAGCCTGTCAGTGATATCCAAGTGTCGTTTTATAAATCTGTCAAAGCACAATTTCAACCCACCTTTTCATATGCAAATTATGTGCTGTATTGATTATATTAGAGGACTCTATATAAATTTAACTACATCAATAAATGACAACGACTGGTCAGTTATTGTCATGGGCTTTCAACTAAGTCTATATATAATGCCAGTATAGAACTTCTGCCAATGCGAATACATATCTTAAACAATTTTTTGAACGAAAAAAAAAAATCTAATCAAAGTTGAGTTGCACATACAGTACATTATTAATACTGATTAAAGCAATATCAATATTGTAGGGAAATACATTGCAATTAGGGGTGGAACGAGACAGAATTTTCACGAGACGAGGCGAGGCAAGAGATAGGGTCCACAAGAACGAGACGAGATTTTGAAATCATTTACAATAATGGGATCAATTCACACATGACAGATGATGTTTAATTGCTTTCATTTTTTCATATATTGTGTTGTGAATGTATTTTATGTGTTGATATAATTCTCATATGTGCTCTTCTGTTCTCTGTCGCTCCAGCTCTTCCCCCCTCTCCCCCACTGCTGCTGCTTTAATGTGCACGGTGCAGAGGGACAGAGGAGGAGCACTTCTCTCTCCTTCTTTCTTCCTTTAAACTTAGTTGTGGATGAAGAAGACCTAAATATTTGTTTGTGTATCTTTTTCAAACAATGTTTAAGTGTAGAAAACAAGGCACGTTCCGTGGTGTATTATACACACGTATATTTGATCACATTATTTCAGGATCTTTTTTAACCAACTTTAGCACTGCTTATCTGCATCAATATTGGTCCTATCCCTGTAAAATAAAAACTGAGACAGAGTTTAAAATGTTCTCTGTCTGAATGTGTGAATTACATGTCTCTCTGTGGAGTCTTTTAGCTTTTAGTCTTTTAGCTACAGCTGCTCAAAGATATGCAACTTTCCAGAGCTTGAGCTCTTGACCGTGCCAAATGTAAAAATAGTAGATAAAATCTCACGAGATTGTTTTTCCCATGTGCGCACAGTCTTGTGGCAATTTCATCTTGCGAGATCTCGTGGCACAAGATCTCATCCCATCCCTAAATGCAATAGCACCAATGTTCTCGATTTGTCAGAATTTACAAAAAGACAGTTCAGTTAAATTAAAGGCAAAGTTAGGATCTAAGATTGAGAATTAAATTTTTCTCAGTAATCAATACACTATACTATACGATAGACTCTACCATTTAACCCCAAAGCCAATATCCATCTTTCTGGTCAGAATAAAATGAGACATGTATATGTGTCTGACTTGTCACACTGGGTCTGCCTCAACATGCCCCCAGTGTTTGAGAAGGACTAAATCCACAGAGAATACCTCACTGCAGTGACAGTGAGTGCTCTAACACACACACTTTTGATTGACACATCATTCTGAGCTAAAGGTAGACTATGGACAGGACGCTAGTTTGCCCTGGGTATTTCTGGGTTTTGGAAGGCATCACAAAAACATTCTATAGGCCTGCAGAGTTTAATTCGTGTGTCTAAGAAGAAGAAGATACTGTATGTCAGATTTTGTAGTGTGGGTATACTAATACTGATAATTGATTAGGTTCATATGGGGTTGTGCAAGTGGAATGCCAAACTGGAGAATGTCATATTGTGACTCATTACTTTTGATGTTAATGCAGCTGTTTTTTGCAAATACTGACACGAGCCAACTATTTTCCCACTCCTATCAGTCAACCTCTTTCTGTTCTTAGAGTATGACACATGCTTTTAACTAATCACAGAAAAGTATGAACGTGCAGTAGAGGTAAAAAGCTTTAGTTTATTTTAGATACAATTGAGAGCTATAAATTAAGGGAAAAAACCATATCATATTGATGATAATCAACTAGTGGCAGTCACTGCTGTTTTCCTAGCTTTTGAACAGGGCAAATATGTGTGTACGTTTTGTGCATATGTGGTGCTGTACTCACAGCTGGCACTGGTCTCCTTTGATCCCTTTGGTGGTACAGAAGCACTTGCCAGTTAACACCTGGCACACATTTGCATGGCCATTGCACTTGCATGCTGAAACAAAGACAAATGGAGAAGGAGGTTTTGAATAAAAGGATACAGATTAGAAGAATAGGAGAAGAGTCTAAATTAATTTTGCTTTGATTTTAGCATTTGATTCATGTACATCCAAACTCCAGGAATGCCTCCTCGGACACATTAAAGTGGGACTAAACACTAAATCAATGTTTTTGCTATGTGTATACAGTGTAGATGGTGTGATAATACCATTGTATATTTTGTGTTACTGGGTGTTAAAAAAAAAACAGTAAAAAATATTAGTGTGTGGTGCCTCCAGTGGCCACTGCAATTTCAAGTATTATGTGACATCACACTGTACTGCTCTGACTCAAGATGTGTTTCTGATTGCAAACACCTGGCTTCCTGAGTGGAGTTTGAATTGAGGTTAGACCAATCGCACTGTTATACCTCCAGATCCCGCCCTTCCCCCTCACTTTACCCTTTAGTCCTCCATGCACTGCTCAGTTTACCATCTCCATTTGAAATGTGGTTGTGGATGGTGTTTAGGTTACTTGTCACTTTAAAGACTACAATTCTAAATATCTCAGGCTCAGTTTGTGCTCAGTGAGAGCCATTTTCATGTGCTTGCAGTCATAATGTTATGCTAAGGTTGTCAACACCTCCAACACTACTCAGAACACGGTGATGAAATTGATATTGATCTTTGCAGGACGGTAAACAAGTGTATTTCCCAAAAGACTACTTCAACTTAAAACTATCTGATACATGAAGGAACAAAATATGCCACTATAGATAGAAAACTACGATACCCAGAAGACATGTGCACTGAATTTAAACAGTACTGCAACGGCCTGCGGACAAGGAGTGAATTAGCTCCGGGAAAGCTGGGGCACCCTTTTAGGCAGCAGAACAAAAACTGACCCATTCCTTTCAGTTCAGCGAGTTTTAAATACTGAAGAAGTGTGTTACAACGGGGTCACTGGGAACCATTTCCCTCAAGAGCTAGACCTCTCCCTTAAGCACATTATCCAAGATATTTTTTATGAATATTTCAAGCGACACTGGCTTTTAGCTGCTATTCCTGCTACTCTCTGACCCCAACTTTTTTGCAATATAAGATACACATATTTAATGACTTTAAAGGAACTGTGTCTGAATTCTTTCCATGTATTTGAGCAAAACAAATCTTGCCCCAGTACTGATATATATTGTATAAGCAGCTCTTGTACTGTCTATATCTAATTGTAAAGCATTTTCTTGTTTAAAAATCAGGAAGTGCACAGTTAGCATGCTAGCTGTTATCATTACTGTGACAGCAAAACTCGCTCTTCCCTCTCAAAGTTGTGAAAAGCTCGTATAAACACAGTTATACATTTTTAAGACAATAAAAATCAGGTACAGAGCCTTTAATGTTGTTCAGTGCCAAATTTAAAAGTAAGTAAATAAACAATCACTTACTCAAATACAAAGATAATAGTGCTAAATATTTACCCACGGCTAAAATAAAATTACACTCATGGGAGCTCACCTGTGTAGTTTCAGTTTACACTTTAGAGTGAAGGACTTTGCATTAGAAGGCTACCTGAGCTGCTCCCGTGTAAGAGTTTTGTGTGTGTGTGTGTGTCCACTGTGGGCTACTTCATACAGTAACATGTAAGTACTCAGGAATGCTATTCATGTCTCCAAAGACGAGAGCCCCCATGGGTTAATCCGCTTTTGACAAGAAACTCTCGACCGATCTCAAATTAATTCAATAAAGAGACACACCGAGACCTTTATCAGATAACATGCAAACCTGTAATATTTGATTCAGTTACCTACTGTGGACCATGCTTATACAGTCTGTGCATTAAATTCAGCTCACATACTATATTTTCCCTTCTACAAAAACAGAATGATGTATGAATAATGGCTTGCTGTCACTCAAGTAAATTTATGCAGAAGGCGGGCAGTAGGTGGGAGAGACATAATAAATCAGCTTCACATGTGATTCAATACCACTTAAATCATTATATACTTCAAAACAGCATTATGATATCTGTAGGAATAATTACAGCCATTATAACTGTAAAATTTAATTTTTTTTAACAATGCAGAGATTCTTTTTCAATGAAACTATTTGACCTTCAGCATCACTTTGTTCCCGAATGCTGTCTACTTTAACTGCAAGAAAAGTTAAGAACATGATATTTTACTGTCTTTGCAAGTAAATTTACATTTTGTTGTTAGACTCCTGTTTTGCTTTTACTTTTTATTATACTAACATATGGAGCAATGGCGTCATCTTTCAAACATGTCACTCACAATGACATAATTCAAACCCATACACAATAGTGCCATCTGTTGGTGCTGGTGGTATAACGCTACATGTTTTATCATAAAACAACAGTAAACGGCTTGCTGCAGCAGAATTATGACAATGTGTGACGTTGCGCAATGACAATCCAAAGTTAAAACTCGAGTCTGTTAAGTATGATAACGAAATAAATTCACCTTGGCACTTGCCGCCGTTGGTGGGGTCTCCATGGAAACCAGGCATGCAGGTCTGGCAGTGGGGGCCCGTGGTGAGGTTCCGGCACTGCTCGCACACACTCCCGTTCACACAGGTGCTGTGGCCATTACACTGGCAGGCTGAGGAGAGGACAAAAGGTTCATGTCAATAGGTGTAAGTAGACTTAATATAAAATAAATAATAAATATAATGTTTAGAAAAAAAGTTATATCTTATTATTTTGTGAATACTTTCAGTAAACTATATAACAAAAAGATAAAGTTTGTGCATTTGTAAGAGTGCAAACATTTTTTTCAAATTTCTTTCCCCACAAATTTGTATGGAACACTGTAGTGGAAAGGGGACGCTGTTAATGCACTGTTTTACTTTTCAAATGTGACACCATTTTGTGCATCCAATTCACAAAACAACCCATGTATTTTATGTATAAATCTACATAATACCAACAATACTAGAAAGATCAATGCTAATGTGTTTGGCCTGTTTCCCCTTGTAGATATTTCTTAGGGAAATACCATATCGCCTAATCAATACAGGAGCACAGGTCCTGACACCCTGACAAAATCACATCCTAGAATCTGAAAACATCCCACACAAAACAATACGCTTTAACAAAATTTTACAATAACTCACAGAGCCCTCTTCACATTCTCACTTTACAGCTGGAGTGGGCGTGTTATCAGTTTACATGACGCTGCAGCACTAAGCATTAAATGGCATAGTAGCATAAGATTGCATCAAGTCTACGGGGACGTATTAGTTGCATAGGACGGCTGTAACACAACTCCACTACAAGGACATCTTTGTAAAGTATAGACAGTATTAAGTATAGACATACTGTATCTGTGTATGTATTGCTGGTGATTGGTAGGGTCAAACTATTCTGGCTAAACATCTAATTGTGATTTTTCTAACAAGCGCTGCAATTCGATTTGAGAGATTCATGTTTTAAGAAGCAGTTTAAAACATGAACTGCAATACAATAATCCAATCCAAAGTATTTTAGAACAAGTTTGTAGATTGTAGTTTGATTAAGACAGATTTATTATTTTTTTTACAAGAATTGTGATTGCGAGATTTGTGATTTGTATTACAATTGGATTCTGTTCACATTTTATACATGTCCAGAAAAATTTATAAAAATATTGAAGTATGAAGTTACAAACTCATACAAGAATCATCTTTCAGAACATGTTTATATACCAATCTAAACTACAAGGTTATCCATTTTTATGCAGAAAAAGAAATGGAAATGTTGTTTGTGAAGAAAACTAAAACTGCAGTGTGTGCGATCTGCTAATTGCATCCCTTCAAATTGCGATTATGATTCGACTAAGATTAATCTTGCAGCCCTAGTTGACAATATTTATTTCTGAGACAAGATATTTTGTTGTTTGCACAGGAAAATACATCTTAAATAACTGCAGTCTTTGCAATTTATGTCTTGCGATAATTACAATTTTAGATTTCCATAGCGATATATCTTGCAGCTTTACTCACCGGGACAGTGGATGAATGCCCACTCAAAGCCCTTGTCTTTGGGGCAGATGCCGGGCTCCAGGATCATGTCAGTGGTCTGTCCTTGCTGGCTCTGCTTGGACGGCCTCTTCATAGGACCCCTGTAGGAGCCCTCCATACAAAGGCCTTTCCCTGTGCTGCTGGGGTCCCCACACCAGCCGCACTCTGGCTGCTCCAAGCACTGGGAACAAGTGCGGAAGCCGGAACAATTTTGGGCTGTTAAAGAGAACAAAATACCATTGGTGTTAAGATTATACTGAGAAAGTTAAGTTAGATTGTACAAGATTTTACACTATGAACAAAAAATAGAAAAAACATCATCATCACTGCTCAGTAGATTAAAAAATCTTTAGTATGTGACCAACTTCATTAAATCCCAGTTTCATTTAAAAAGGCAATTATTTTCCTGGATGTTGTAGTTTATAATTGGTTTCTTTCCACCCTTGCTAAAGAGAAACAAACACTCACACTATTGTTGGTGAATAGATTTAGTTAGGAAAATTGCACTTTTTTGAGTAATTATTAAACATACAGACTGATCTAAGGGTACTCTGACAAGTATTTTCATACCTACATGTATACTTTGCACATTTGACTGCAATACTTGTATTTATAATTGCATAAATTATTTTTCCATGAAACGGTACTTTTACTTAGATATACATTTTCAGTACTCTTCTCCACACTGCCCTTCAGTATGAAATTAGCTAGATTTCTTTGTTTTAGAGTTTTTTCATGACAGAATCAACTTAATAAATAAAGAACATGGGGAAAAATATGAATAAAAATATGCATGAAAAAGCACACAATTAAAAGCTCTTTTATACAGAGAGTAGATTATCAGGCTAAAATGAGACGTACGAAGTACGACTCAATGGAATAATCCTATTTTGTCATCTTGGGGGACAACTTGTGGGCCAGTAAAGTGCTTGACAAGTTTGAGCATGGCCACTTTGCTGCCAGACAGACACTCGGAGGGTGAAAATGCCACTACTATTTTACTGAAAAAAACATTGAGTGCTTTTACCTCGGTTTTATGTCAAACAAATCTCTGGCTATTCCGCTAATGGATGTGAAACCATGACAACGTCTCAGCAATCACAAAGAAAGTAAGACCACTTAAGTTTGTTTTGACAATAAGACGCAAGTGGCACATTTCACAAGAAAAGGCTCGACTGTTTTAACCCTTTTTGTTTCTGGGAGACAGCTAAACAACAAAATTCTTACAATTTTTCACACATTTGGTACCTGTAAATATTCAGATTTTTTAGCCATTTCCTGAAGTAATTACACACTGCGGTAGGATCATAAAAATATCTTCAGAGTTTTTCCTTGAGCAATGCAGACAGAACTTACTTATTTATGTGTGCTTTCAAGTGCATTTTAATTATAAATGAACCTCTTTCTCAAGCCAAAATGGCATGACTTTATGACTCCAGGGTCAGGTGTAGAGGATTACATGATACAATGAAAGCACATATGTTTTGCTCCACTGGTCTCCTGTGGTTACACTATAAAAGCTGTTTGACTGATTTAACATTGTTCTGTCTAGACTCCACTGAGGCCACACGAGTATTGATTAAAATGACAGTTTTCCACATGAAGATTTACAGCATGGACTACGTATATGATATCAAACAGGAACAACATCAGCCATCATGCATTCTGTTAAGGCATTTACTAAAAGACAAAGTACTGGCATTCAACGTTCCCAAAACAAAAACAAGAAGGTCCTATATTACACAAAGATGACTCTTGTGAGCTTTAAGCTATGTTAAAATGCTGTTACCTCCTCACAAACATACTGTTGTGTTTCGTTTCATTCACACATGTTTGAGTAACTCCTTATACATGTCCAAAGCTCAATATGCTCTGCTCCACTTTGCGATCTCATGAAGCAGTGGTTTTCAAGTTAACAACTACTTTTTACATTTAGTTCAACAGAGATTGGCAATTCCAGGGCTGAAATTATCCAAATGATTCTAGTGAAGATGTATGGAGTTTAAAAACACAGTGGAGAACTTCCTGTATTACCATATGACATCACAAGGTGGAACAGAGTGTTTCCTGTTTGAGAGAAGAACTAAATATGCAAGGTTTGTGTGTTAAACGTGTAACAAATCAGTGTTAAGATGTAATTACATTGTACTAGTTATTACATGTATCTACATAGGAAGGGCTGTTCAGGACCATTTAATTAGAAGACAAGCTTCACACTCTTACTAGACTATAATTTATTAATGCTGATGAGAAGTTGATGAGGCCATGTGAGAACTAAAACATAAAATACAAAAATTCTAATAATGTAACTTTAAAAGGATTCCACAAAAATGATAGAATACGTTCTTGACCTCGGGCTATTGAAATTCAGTCTAAATTAAACATAACTTCAGTGGTTTCAAAGGACGGTGATGAAACAGATGCTCCCAGCATTTTACCAAGACTTGGTGTGATCTAGGACTGCACTAAAAAAACAGACAAATTATTACCTGAATATTAGAATATTTTTTAAGTACTTTAACAGTTCTGTAATAATCTACAACTGAAATTACATATATTACGAAGAATGGCTTTGTTAGTGTTGCCATGAGTGTTACTAGACAGCTGTGACTATGGTTCTCAGAGCATTACTGTAATGTACTTAGCCTAAAGCAATAGTGAGGGTGGAGAGAAGTGGTGTTGGTGAAATCATTCAAGCCAAAAGTGGAGGCTGAACTTCTGAAGGTGACTGAGAAGGTAAAGACTCAGACTGAATAAATGTGAAGACTGGGGAAATATAAAGTGGTGATAGGATTTATAGGATAACCTTGTCTGTCCTCTGTTGCCAAAAGGGACAAATTTCTCAAGACAAATGCCCTCCAAGCTCTGAAATGTCTGAGAAACCCAACACCGGGCGACACAAATGAATTTGAGAGAGTTCCCATCAGGCCCTGAAACTGTTACTCACTGAAGGGATGTGAGATGTCTTTAGGTTCTGACTCAAGTATGGCAATAATTAATGTATCACATAATTCAGTGTCCTGTAAATGAGTCAAGAGATATGGGGTCAGCTTATCTCTACACATTCAAATAACACAAAACTATAAAACCATTGTGTAAAAGGCTTTCTTAAATGTGTAATATGGGTTTAGTTTCAATAAGCATGCTTTCCTCACTTTTTCTTAAGTCAGCATAATTGGATTTTAGAAAAGCTAAAAGGGAAAACACATTTACAGCGTGTATACCGGTTTTCCCAAAACACCACCTTCTGATTTACAGAAAGTACAGGAGTACTGTTCCTTGATCTTCTGCTCAAAGAAGGTAATGGTAAAGAATCCATTTGCGTCTGGGTCAACAGGGAAATCAACAACTGAAGTGTATATGTGAGGCTAATTGGCCATTACGAACCCAAAACAGCTTCCAAAGCAAATCGCTGAAAACTAATACCCTTTTCCCTTGGACACAAAAACCTTCACTTAAAAGCTTTTTTCACTCCTTAAACCCTATCTCTTAGTGATGAATTATCGAGCGCTTTACAGAGGCCAATCTGGGCAGAGCTTAATGCTGATCACCTAAATGCCACACTTCAAAGGAGTCCCTCTTAGAGCAGCTTCTGTCAAAGACACTCACCCACACAATCTCCAGTCTGCCACTCCAGACACTGGCCGTACGGGAAGGAGATGACGTAGGCCGTGGAGTCCACGCAGCGTTGCGTACTGCTGCACCACATGCACTCCATGGCCTGGTTGGTGCAGTTGGCACAGTTGGTGTGGAGCGAGCAGGGCTTTTTACATGAAGGACGGGAGCTCTGATTGGGGTTACCTGGGAACAATGTAATAAGTAATGTTCAAAGACAAAAGACAAATCAGAATGTTCACTTATATTATATATGTCATTTTGTAATAGAAAGGTACATGATGGGCAGAGGAACTTTTTATGTGTGCGTGTGCGCGCGCGTGCGTGCGTGTGTCAAGATTGCTACTTTGATGTTAAATTGTGTTTTAAGGCATTCATTAATGTATATAGATATATATTGGCAGATATACTGTATATAGATATATTAGAAAAGCTGGTTTCTATTTTCAGTGTTTTTCAGAGTGTATGTGCAATTTTGTACATTGGTCCTACTATGCTATTGTCCCTAGCCTCTGTAACCATCTTTCCAATAAACTGCATGAATAATTAACACTGTAGTAGTGAAAATAGCCATATACAGTTTACTGTATATTTCTGTGTGACTTACCCGCTGCCTTTTCACAGATCAGTCCATGTGCAGTGGCAGTGCATGGATTCGCCCTCAGTCCCGATACCTGAGGCTCTTCTAAATAGGCACAGAATCCAGAGTCACTTGGTTCCCCAGGCAACCAACGCAGACTAGTGTTGGTAAAGGGAGACATGTCCTCCCAGCCCCAATATGAGACATTGATTTTCCTCAGGCCAACCCACGGAGAGAGTCGCTGTGGGGACATAGATAAACATGTTTGAACAAATATTGTAAATAACGCGTCCCTTCTGCCATATTTTGTTGCTGTGGAGTACCTCCTCCAATGGTACTTAAGATCCAAGAATGCCATTAAAAGTTCACTGGAAATAATTTCACAGATATGATTACTTTTCCCCCTCCGGCATTCAGCTTTTAATATAATAGAAGAAATGACGGAAATGGTATGTCAAGGTTCACTTTAGAACAAACAGCATAGACACAACAAATAAAAATGTCAAACAAAAAGCATGACAAAACAGGAATTACTTGTTTATGTATAAATATTATGGCTACTAAAATGCAACACTTGGTCACCTAATAAGGCAATGAAATGACGTAAGTAAGAGGGAAGTTATGTTATGGTTGCATTGTATGTCTTTGCTTTCCACTACAACAAAACTTCTAAAGCATGGGTCTTCAATGTTTTTCAGGTCAAGGACCCCCAAACTGATGGAGAGCTGGAGCAGGGACACCTTGGTATATATATGGCATACAATTGTGCGTTATATTAAATTGGGCCTAGTGTCGTGTATAAATATAGCTACTCTGTTATTGTACATTCAATACTGGGGGGGTATTCCATCGAAGTCACTTAACAAGTCTAGGCTTATCTTAAAATCCTGAGTTGAAACTAGCTCCATCTCCAGTTTAAGCCTCAAGTTGTTCCATGATAAAAATAAGTCTGAGTCTGACCAATGTTAACTCAGGCTTAAGTTTAAGCTGCACTTTGTGCACATTAACGGTGACTCTGAGAAGGCCAGATCAGTGGAGCAACGACATCACGGAAAGTGATTTTTTTTAATGATCTGATTAAACGAGAGGAGCCACAGTGCGCACAGACAAGAGTTTGATATGGGACACTGAACTTTTCCGGTCATTCTGATCTGAGGAGCGAGAGGAAAGGTACGACCCCCTCTTCCTCTCCAGTTCGCTCCCCCTCCTCTTCCGGTCGCTTCGCGGGTAGAGAGGAGGTTGACTGCGTAGTAAGGAGCCTGGTTAATACGGGCCAGGGAATGAAGTTGCCTCACCCCTTCCCGACGCACGGTCGTACGTGCAGAGCTTAAGCTTCACTGTACGTAAAAGTGAAGCTGTAATGGAGCTCTTCACATGTAGCCTAGAAGAAACAATAAAATCCGGGCCAATGTGTTTGCAGTTTGACAGGGAGCGAGAGACAAGGGAACAATGAGAGAGAGAGACAGACGTGATGAAGGAGCTCACAGCCAGAACCCACTGAAAACCAGTTCATCCTCATCCTTCAAAAATGAAATTTTGCGACCCCCCTGCAGTACCTCTGCATCCCCCCTAGGGGTCATGACCACCCTGTTGAAGACCTCTGCTCTAAAGCAAAAATCACAGAGGATACCCTAGCATGTTTGTCGATATTTAGAGTGCCATATTGCAGAAAATATCACAGTAAACAATGGCATTATCACTACTTCAATGATCAGAGAAGGGATGGTATGAAACGTCCCCAGTATAATAATTGTAACCAGAATTACCAACCACTGCATAACAGTATTCCATGGAGTTGAATGATTTACAATGCTTAACAAAACAAGTGCTTGTATATGACATATTGCTGATTGCTAATGCAATTATCAAGACAAAACATTAAACCTAGAGCCATGTGGGTAACATACTAGGACTGAAAGAGACTTCAGACTATTCTCTACTGGTTTATTTATATTATTTATGCTGTAATGTATATAATAACCAAATGTAATCTATTCATAAATCAAAACTTTTTCCACTGACCCAATGAAATAAACAAGTTCTGTCAATAATGCCAAGAGGCCCAACCTCATGGTTTTGGTGCTGCATCATTTTAATACAGCAGCATACATTTATATCATTGTCCCACCTCTACCAACTGTACAATAACCCCACAGCATAAAAATACTGGTAAACTACTTTATACATGAACCATATCTAGCCGTATTAGTTATAGTAGTATATAATTCATGAGCCTTAGAAGTTACTTACTTCAACCCTCTATAATTGAAATGTTAACATATGAAAAAAAGACATTTCCACAATAAATATTGAACCCCAAAACCACACAACAACCAACTCCAAATAAAAAGATAAAATATGAAAAATCTCATACCAGTGTATTCTGCCACCTCATAAATAAAACTATGCAATTGTGACAGTTGTGTAGTCAAAGCCTGTGATGCCAGTGGTGATGGAAAACAAAGTTGATGAAAATGGTTGGAGAGGAGAGAAGATTCATCCCGTCTAAAAATAAGGGCTGCAATCAGAGGGATAGAATGGTACACAGAAAGACACAAAAGCTTGATCAGCAGCGGGGGAAAAAAATCATCTCCCAACATAGACCTCATCAGAGTTATTGACAGGCTACAACTACAGCGTAACCACACCCTGCTCCCCTTTCCTCAGGCATCAAATGGCAGAGTGTATATCCGACCTCATGCTTTCCAGAGATATCACAAAATATTTTCACTGGGGTGTGTACTGCCAGATTGCTACAACACATGAATAAAACAAAATACCAGGCCCCACTAGTGTTTTGTCAGATGTGTTACTTATTTATATTCACCTTCTCTTGCTGCTGGAGTTTCTTGAGCTCCTCCAGCACGAAGTCCACTTGCTTGGAGGTGGTGAGAGAAGCAATGTTGCCGTTGAGGTTTTTGCAGTAGTGCTGAGCGTTGTCATAACTTTCTCGGCTTGAATTGATCCTCAGGCAGGCCTCCCCCACCTGGTTCCAGCCCTCACTGCACTGCTGGGCTGAAAAAGAGAAGAAACAGCGTGATGACATGATGATGAAAACGTGTCAAATGTGAGGGTAATCTTCTTGATTTGTTCCTGTCAAAAGTGCAACACAAAGTTGTGTGTGACTTTTTAAAACAGAAACTTTAGGATAACAGAGTCTGGTAGGCATAATTAAAGCTCGAGTTGTCAAAAAGTCTACATTCAGCTTAGCATCAAAAACTGGTCATTTTCATCTTACTTTATGATAACAAAATGGGTGCTGTCTAACTTTGTAACAAGGCCATTTGAGGCGTCAAGAATACAAAACACAAAAATATTATTTGCGGTTCACACCACTGCAACAAGCCCTCAGGCGTCACCAACAAAGAATTATGGATCAAGTGACAAAGCCACTTCAGTTTTTTCCAAATTAGCTGAACGTCAACATTTAGGGAGAGGGGAGGGGGACTGTGTCTACCCAATACTCAGTGAAGCTTAATAAATGATATCAGAATGACACCTATGGATTACAGTGTTTAAAATAGGACCTTGGTATTAAAGAATATACTGCTTGGAAAACTGGTTTCACTGTGTTGAGATTAAGTGCATACGCTTATTCAGGTTGGTCAAAGAAGAGCGATGCCGACGGCTAAAAATCAATGATAATCTTTTTAAATATGCGCCTCAGGTTTGAATGTCAGCAAAGTCATTTTATTTTCATTACAGTGAGGGCCACAACAAATCTTAGCCAGCACTATATCTTACACGAGTGGTTATCTTTGACATTCTTTTGCAACTTTGCCATTAGGAAAGCTACAAAACGCATAACAAACATGACATTGTTGTATCTGGCGCTGACATGTTATCAAATGTATTACCTGGAACTGGCCTGAAAAAAAATGCTAATGCTGAGATAGTGGCTGAGTCCAATTTTTTGCTTTTGCTTGTTTTTTGCTCTGTAATTATGGAAATGCAATTTTTATTCCAGCGTCCTTCTCACCTGGCATAGCGTGGCACTCGGACTGATTTTGGTCCCACTGACAGTTGAGATTAAGGGAGCAGCTCTTGCAGTTGGCCAACTTACTGCAAACCTGTTCGTTACGCACTGGACACCTGGTGAAGTTCTTTACACTCTAGAATGAAAATGAAAAGAAATAACTTGTACTGCAATGTGTAAACTAGATTTTCAGTTTTTCTCAAATTAATCCATAGTGCAATAGTGTCCTCTGGTGGTGAACTTACAGAAGTGCAGTTGCTGGAGGCAGAGATGCATTTTTTGTCATCACACCACTGGCAGCCGTTGGTGTTGGCAGTACAGCTCGCACAGTCCGAGAACCGGTAACATCGCTCATCCACTGTTACTGCAGAAAAAAAAAGAAAAAATTGCCACTGAGTGTTAAGTACATTTCATAGTGTAAAATAAACAAAAATATAGTATATCACAAATTAATCTATTACCATACTATCATATTATATAACATTAGTAATAGCTGAATTAAAGGAACACTATGCAATATTTCTGGGGGAGGTTCTGTCAACCTGCTTGTTTCCATGGAGAGGTTATTGCTTTGGCGGATATGTTTTGCAGTATAAACATATCCATTTCCATGGAGACAAGCAGGTGACGCTACCATTGGATTACAGGTCAGATCTGAAGAGAGGCGTTGGCTTTCATAGGAATGCTGTATTTTTTTTTTTTTCATGAAATTTTTGAGGTATCAAACAAAGCGCTAGATAGATAGTTTAATGCTATAATATGAAATATTTCAGGCAAAGCTCCATGAAGACAAGCAGGCTGACTGGAAAAGTTACATAGTGCACGTTAACCTGAATGATGTGACTGCTGCAAAACGTGGCACAAAATGTAAGTCATAATTAGATTCCATATAATTACTGGCCATAGAAAATAAATAAATATGAGGATCAGCTAAATGCTAACTGATGTCTGCAGTGTAACTGATGGTTTTCAAATTATAGAATATGATTATGTCATACTCCCAGATGGGGGGCAAGGGAGACAGTTTTTTCCTATTAATTACATTGTACTTTGCCATGAAATATCATAAAGGTAATCTCCCGAATAGCGAACCTGATCTGCAGTTGAACAATATTCGTTTTAGCTGCCCCCCATCTGTATTAAATAATATTGGCCTATAGAATGCTGTGATGTCATCTGAAACCCAGACTATAAGAATGATACCAGGTTTGGGTGAGCAGAAAGGCGCTGGTGTGAGGCTGCCGTTGGACATGCTTGGTCTCCAGGGCAAACAGTGGCCCTTGCTCCAGAGGCAGCGGACCCCAGGACCCGCCCTCACACAGCTCTGCTCTGAGGAGAAGGCCTGACAGCTGGGAGGCCTGTACACCAACACGTCATTCAGCAGAACACTGGAGAAGCCGCCAAAAACGTACATGGACCTGGACAAAACAGACACAAAAGTTATTCTGGCACAGTAGTTTAATATGTCCAGGCAGGCGTCATGGTGAAACTGCTTGACCTAGTTTGAGTGAACTGTCCGATATCCGTCACTCACCCATTGCTGACCACTGCAGAATGGCCAAAACGATTAACATCTCTGTGCAAGTCTGGCTTTGGCAGAAGCTTCCACTCATCACAAGCTGAAAAAACAAGGTCATGTACATTAGTTTCTCACTAAAAGCAATATTTTAGAACTTCATTTTTTGTAAATTTGCTGATTGTGATCATTAAGTAATAAAAAATGTGTAAATGAAGTCAAATTAAAATTAAAGGTTCACTATGTAAATTTTTTTTTGGGGGGGTCAGTTTTTATCCTGTTGGCCGATATATCGCGCTGATATTTGCACTTTTAAGCATATCAGTTATTGGCCTTAAATATCCACTAAAAGCCAATATTTTATTTGGGCCAACCAGCTGCTTATAAGAAGATAAATAAAGCTTTATTTGAACAGTATAGTGCAATTTAAATAACACAGTTTGGGGAAAATAGTAAATCAAAATTGTCCCTACATACTGGCCTTAAAGTATCAACAGAGGTTATTGGCTATTGTTTCTCCGAGTTCTAAACAATCCATTAAAAAACCCAAATAGGTTGATTTCTAATAGAGGACCTTTAACCAGAAAAGTTATGTAGTGTAGCTTTAAAGATACAGTACATAATTACGTTATTTAAGATTAAAACCGTGAAATACGATGTGTGTTCATCTGTTACCGATGTCATAGGCGAGGAAGTCAGCAGAGAAGCATTTGGCCCCGTTGCTAAGCGATGTGTCATTGTGCGTGTTGCCCCCAAAGACGAGCAGGGTGCCACTGAGGAGCACGGCTGAATGCAGGTACCGCGGGAAGCCACTCTCCTTCAAGATGAACCTGAACACGTGTATAGAGGACAGACGTGATGAGACATGCACACCCTGTCACTGTGCTGCCCTCAATACATAATGAAGGAGGCATCAATCGCACTGTGCCCAAGTCCTAATACAGGTTTGAAGACAGCCATACCAGTTTCGGTGCTACTTTACAGTAACTAGACCTAATTAGCCTTAATAAAGCATGATCAAAGACTTAATTCTTAATGAAAAAAAAAGTTTATTAATAATAATTCAGGCTTCTTAACTTACTTAAGAGGTTAGGGTTAAGAGTTGTTAGGGTGTTAACAGTTACTAAGGCTGAGTCAATCTTAAAGGGCCTGTATTAGGCAAAACTCTGACTCTTGAACCTTAAGCCTACATCTCCAAAGCTCAAAATGCTCTGTTCCACCTTTTGATGTCATGTAGAGGTAGTTTTCAAGTTAACAGCTCCTTTTACATTTTGTTCAGTAGATACTGACAAACAGAGCTGAAATCCTCCAAATTATTCTAGTGAAGATGTATGGCGTTTAAAAACACAGTGGAGCACTTCCTGTAGTACCACATGACATCACAAGGTGGAGCACAGTATTTTCTGTTTGTGAGAGGAACTCAGCTTAAATATGCAGGATCTGTGTGTTAAACATGTGTGAATGAAACTAACCAAGGAATGTCTGTGATGAGGAAATAACATTATAACAGAGATCAGAAAATAAGAGTAATACAATCCTTTTAAACTATTTGTTCATTATGAATTAAGTTTTTGTTCATGCTTTATTAAGGCAAATAGAAGTACAGCTGTTATAAGTGTTACCTATGATTTCTGTCAAACTACAAATGTCTCACTAGTAATACTGATCATTTGCTTTTAGTGGGTTAGAATTATTGGTCTGTCTCTCAAAATAGTAGACAGTGTATTTAAAACACTAATTTAACTACATAGGAAATGTACAGACACCCTTTTCCATTAATAATTTCATTCCTGATCCATTACCAACCTCGCTAAAGAATTTGCTGTACACTAGATTTGAGCACTTACCATGTCCTTGTATTGACGTCGTAGCGGTAGAGGTCATCCACGAGGCCGTATTTGTTGGCAGGTAAAGCTTTGTATCCTCCGTGGACGTACACACTGCCGCTGGTGCTGTCCGGAGTGCTGCTGTGTCCATAACCTCCTTGCGGAATGGCACCTTTGGTCTCCGGTACCACCCACGTGTTGGATTCTGTCAGCAAAATTACACTGCTTTAATAGGAATGCATGATAGGAATATGAAAAAACATGCAATTGGAGATACTGACTGAATAAATAATAGGATGTAATGACGCATTTTTTTTTCAACATTAACATCTAATGCAATGTATGTCAGGAGAGGCAATTGACAGATTGGCAGCCATGTTTGAAGCTATTACTTCATCAAAAACATACCTGCAGTTGTGTCATGTTTCATTCACACATGTCCAAGTAATCCTGCATTATTTATCTGTCCACATGTCCAAAGCTCAAAATGCTCTGGTTCACCTTGTGATGTCAAGAAGCAGCAGTTTTCATGTTAACAGCTAACTTTTAACTTTAGTTCAGTAGAGATTGGCAATTCCAGTGCTGAAACAATCCAAATTTTTCTAGTGAAGGTGTGTGGAGTTTAAAAACACAGTGGAGCCCTTCCTGTATTACTACATGACATCACAAGGTAGATGCTTGAGAGAAGAACATAGCCTAAATATGCAGGGTTTGAGTGTTAAACATGTGTGAATGAGGAAACAACATTATTACACAGATTAAAATATAGCATAATATAGGCCCTTTAAACAATCAACATAATGCAAATGTAAAGCAAATTTGAGTATCTAGAAAAGCGCTTTATAAAACTGATTTCAATTATAGAAAGTACACATTTGAAATATATATAGAAACTTTCCAGTAATATAAGTAGACTTAGAACCTGCATTTTTATGAAAACTGGGACATCAGAAAACAACCAACAAAAAGAGGACTATTTTCAGCCTCCTCGTCCCCATTCTTTAGATCTCCATCTATGACCCTCATAGAGCGCACTATCTCGAACACAACCTCAATTGTTAAATTACAGAGAACGATGAGAAGAGGTCGTAGAGGCTCTGAAGTGTCCTTTGCCGGCATATGGCAGACATGGCATATAAAGCAAAGACCATATCATTTAGATGTACTGAGAATATGGGTAGGGAGTGCCCCAGGGTGATCTTTATGAAGGCAATGCTGACAGTGACACCTCTAAAGAAAGTAATTGTTTTTTACAGTGGCATCTTTGGTTGACTGAAATGGGTTTAAATCTGGATTTATTTTAAGCATAAGAACAGGACTAAAATGTAAAACAAGCCTTGCACAGTTAATACAATAAAAAAAACGTACACCAAAACTGAAACTAAAACAGAAGACTAAACAAGGTCATTGCTTGAAAATATGTTGTCTATTTACACTAGCTTTATCCACTCCAACAAAATTTTATTCAATTACCATTAAATTACAGAAAACAGCAAGGGAAGAAGCAAAATACGGTCCTATAACCATAATTTGACAACCACTTTTTTCTCACACAATTGTGAGCATGAAGTAATGTAATGATTGCAGGAGGCATGGACTCACTCAGATGGTACTCCTGGACGTTGCTGATGTAGCTATAAACAGGGGAGTAGCCGAAGATGACCAGCATGACGAGCTCGCCCCCCTCCAGCAGGACGCAGTGTGCAGAGTGCCCCTCCACAGCGTACATCTGACTCTGCCCCGGAACGGCCAGTAGGGGGCTCCTCTTCTGCCACGTCCGGCTCACCGTGTTGAACACCCACAGCTCGTCTGTCACGTTCCCAGAACCCGCCTCCAGCTTGCCCCCGTACATGTAGATCTCGTCCTGGAAAAGAGGTTTGAGCATGTGCTATGACCAGCTGAATATGACACACGGTAGAATAACAGAATGTTATGTGTTGGTATAAAGCTGGATATTTGCCAGTACTGATATGAATGTTTAAAAATTCATTGCAAGGTCAACAAATTGATGTTAAGTTATAAAAGGGATATAAAATAATTTGTTGCATGATTGTGTAAATATACAGCCATATTTTTACTCTAATAACACTTTATATTCCCATTTTTACACATCTGTCAGTTCAAAAAGACAACTCTATTCCCCTGAGGACAAAATGGGAATGAAATATGAGCACACAGAGACTGGGGTAGCTTATAAAAATATTAGTGCCAGCTATTAGTTACATTTTCAATATCAAACTAAATATCAAATTGTAATTAAACAAACAAGACAAGCATCATGGAGTTTTAATACACACACACTGTGAAATATTAAAATCCTTCTAAACACAGTATTTTCTTTGTCACACTGAATCTGGAATTTTATGTTATCAGCAAACCATGATTAAATACTTCTAAATTCTCTAACTGTGAAAATACATTAACATTGATGACAGTACCTAAAACTGAAGCACTGATAAATACTTTTTGTTATTCTGCTTATTTCTATGGAAGATGAACTCGGCAGTCTAGTGGTTCTGTTATAAATAACTGCATTACTGTTATTTTCACGTCATTTTTCCCTACAGGGATAATAAAATGTACCTTAACCTTAAACTTTAACCCTATTTTGCTTACATCAAGTAAAGCGCATACCTTCAGAATAGACACAAAAGCATTATTACATTCCTTCAAGCAGGACTGTTTTGCTCTTGACTTTCTTTGTCCTCCTTCCTACACCCACTTGAGGTTATCTAAATCTAAAATAAGTCCTGGTTATCTTTACCTGGTAGGCAGCAAGTGAGTGGCCATATCTTGGCAGAGGGCCACTGTTGATGGGCACAGTGTTCCAAACGCCGCTCTCCAGGTTGTAACTGAAAAGAGGCACAACATTAAACTTTAATCACAGATGTGTTTATTAGCTTCATTTACTTAGAACTGTACACTATAAAGCATGGCTAATGGGCTGTTTAATGTTACACCTGGAGACCAAGTACTCCACAAATGTTCTGTGTAATTACAAAGAAAACACTGCTTAAAATCGCCAGCTCTAATGGTAAACAAGATTAGCTTAGTCTACTGTAAAATTGTTCAGTCTAAAGGTTATACAAATGCAATATATAGTTGTTTTTATTACTTTCACTTTTGGTTTTGTTCTGCAGTTCAGTTGCAGAAAATTCACATCTAAAAAGACAAACAAATTTGCAGCCAAGGTTCAAAAGGTAAACATTTTCTAACTTGAAATAGCTTGCGCCTACAAATACTCCCACACTTGTGCCTTTTACACCAGAACTATCCATGCGCAAAGATTTTATGTAAACCTAAAGACCGCCACACACTACAGGATTTTTCGGTCTTAAAACGATTTTTAAACATGCAACAAAAAGCGCACACCATAGACACGAGGAGAATCTTATGAGACTTAAAATCTCCGATCACAAAGACCGTTGCGGGATGTGGCTGCGGACTACAGGCTAAAGTTGTGAGCGCGATCACGTCAGCTGTGTCCTGTCTACAATAAAACCACTCGCTTTAAGACTCTTTAAGTGTTCAAAAGCTCAGAACATTGCATTTCTAGTTTAGATACAAGTCAAAACTGTGTTATTATTATTTGTGAATTGTGGTGCAGATACATGATTTTTAATGCACAGAAGGCTGACGATAAAGTACACAGGAAGTAGAGTCACTATCGCTAATCCGCAGCTTAACCCCGATCCGTGTGCAGTGTGGATGTAAACAGACAAGCACGAGGAACTACTCTCGGCTTTTTACTTTTAAAGAACGCCTGAAACTGAATTAATAGTGCGGTTTTGTGGACTGGATGTTATTATTTGCGGAGGACAATTTCTATGGATAATGTGGATGAGATGCTGCACTTTAAATGTACCACTTTACGAGAAGTGAGTAATAAAGTCTTCTCATTTCGCTATATCCCAAATTTGTATGTTGCGGCTCTGTGTCCGTCACTCCGTCTGTACCTGAAGCTCTGTTTTATTGGCTGTTACTGTAGCGTTGTTGATGTTTGGTGGTTAAGATCTGACAGAGCAGCTCAGAGTCACACTGATACCACACACATGAGGAGCGCAGCGGCTTCAAAATCACACACGAAGACACAAAGTCGGGTCACGCCTCCCCAGACTCGGGGAGAAGAAATCTCACCCAAAATCGGGCAAATTCTCCTGTAGTATGTGGAGGCCTTAAGGGTGCATAAAGGTTGAGGAGGTCAGTTTTAAAAAGACGTACTTGAGAATCATCTGAAAGGAGCTGTAGTTGAAGGTGTATCCGCCCACGACCCACATGACCTTCTCCTGGACCACGGCCTTATGGGAAGCTCGGGCCAGAGACGTGCCGAAGGGTTTGACACTGGGCAGGATCCAGAAGGACTCTGTGGATGGGACGGTCAGGGAGCAGTCTGGGCCTGAGGAATCAACAACAAGGACACAATGAAGAGAAAATCACCTCTGTCATAATGATAGTCTCTCCATGTCTTTCCAGGTAAACACACTTAATGAATCCTAACTGTTTTCTTTCTTAGTAATATATTATTTAATATATTATTACCAGTAGTAATAATAGATAGATTGGTGACCAGAGACCTACCAGAGATGCTACTATTTTATATAGGCATTTTTTTATGATTCATTTATGATTCATAATGAATATAAAATTTTTATAGAAGCAATTTAACAATGAGTTTATTTTGCAATAACTCTTTATTGCAAATTGAGTAGTTATTTAACACTCATAAAAAAGGTTTTTGATTACCTGTATCTGCTCAAATCTCATCTCCTCCTCCTCTACCTTAGAAGTGGCATTGTGCACCTTTAAATATTAAATCAAACCCTAACACTACACTGTTTACAGCTATTATAAAGCATAAACAAAGACTTGGCTTATTAAGGTGCAGTTATTATAAAGTGTTACAAGTAAAACTGTACGAAAGTTATGATTGCTAAAGAACAAGTCGACAAAAAACAAAAAAGCACTGTTGTTTCTCTAAGTGAACACAAGAGCCCGGGCGGTGTGATCATGTCTGGCTGTGTGAGCAAATGTGCTGTTGAAAAAGCACATGCCTCCTAATGATTCTGTCAAGTTTCATCACACAAAAAGCATTTAGCCCTGTGCAGCTCCAGGCTCCGCACAATGCACTGTTACGGGGCTTATCGACCTGCTCCCAATCAACAAAATGCCACGCCGCGACACAGCTGTTTGTACTTGTCTGTTATCACATTCTTCATTACATAGTACTTTGGAGGAGCCACGGGCCAGGGAAGGGCATTATTGTTTTATGACCAGTAGATACTGCAATCGGTTACATGAGCGCCAGTTAAAGCTATATTACCTGATTTTCCTCTTCCTATGCTGCCCATTGTTCCACAATCTGTCAACTAGCATTTCCCAATATAACTTTATAGCAAAACCTTCTGAGGTGATTATATAAATGTTATTATCTTAATAAAAGGAAAAACTAGGGTTGCTCAATTATGGCAAAAATCATCACAATGATTTGACTCATAATTGAAATCACAATTATTGCAAATACTTCTACACTATGACAATGATAGAAATGTACAGAAAATAAAGACCCAGTATGTAATGTAACACAGGCTGGGTTTATATGAATGCACAAAATCATTTTTTTAGTCAAAAGACAATTCAAATTTCTGATCATGGTCCGTCTGTTTACTCACATCAGATTATGCTGTTTGTATGTAATTTAAGCAATTTTAAAGGTCCAGAAATCAGATAATAATCAGATTTTGGTGTGCATGTATCCGTAGCCAGTGTTTTCAAAGTCACTGTAGATTAGGCAAGTGGCTTTGTTGTTCATTACAACATTTTTTGTAATTGATTAGAGTAATAATTGAAATCATGACTGAAAATTTGATGAAACGCACAGTCCTAGGAAAAACTGGAAAAGAAACATTTGTCAAGTACTTTTTAACTGAGAAAGCAAAACTAAATCCTAGATGCTTACTATACTTACTAGACTATATCAGCCATTTTCGAGACTGGCTATATACCATCTACACAAATGATAATTGTTGAACATAGTAATAAATGACAGAATAAATGGTATAAGCTGATGTTTATACACTATAGAGATACATTTTCCCAGATACTTAAACCTCAACCACATTACTATCTGAATAAACAAAATAAATAAACAAAAGATTGCCATATGCTTGACATTTTAAATCACTTGTTCTCTCACTACATGTTATACAATGATCCATTATGGCCGTAGACAGTGAAAAGACTGTAGTTAATCTGTCATTTGAATGCATCTACAGTGTATACATTGACTAGAGTGGTGTTACCTTGCCAGCTGTCATTGCACACACAGAGCTTCTCCCCGGTGAGGTCACAGTAGCCGTGGTCAGGGCTGCCACAGTTGTTCCTACAGTAGGGGATGTCACAGGCCTCTCCTTTCCAGTACTTGTCACATTCACAGTACACTCGGCTGGCTATGGAGTTCCCGGTGGTGCACTTCCCATGGCCCGAGCAGTTGTTCGGACAAGAGTTGATACTGGACAGAAAAAAAATCTTATACATTTGTCAAGATTTTCAATTTCCTTCACAGTCAGTAAAGTTATCTATCCAGTATTTATGCAGGGTTCAACAAACCATATTTAATAGTTTTTAATGCCTTTTAATGCCACAATTCAGAATCATTAATGCCATTAAAAGATCCAGAAAGAAAGATATTTAAAGGTTCATTGTGTAACTTTTCTGGTGGAGGGTCCTACAAATGATTTTCTCCAACGAAATGTTATTGCTTCATCTGGAATGTTTCACAGTATGGCATTAAACCCTTCATGGAGACCAAACCAAGTTACAGGTCAGATCTATGGAGAGGCGACACCGGTCAGTCAGAATTCCTGTTTTTCTAGGTATTTCTGAGCTATAAAACCACCTGTAATTTATTAAATGTAGTTAGAGCTGTTTAATGTCATACTGTGTAACATTCCAGGCAGAGCAATGACATATCCATAGAAACAAGCAGGTGATGGAATCTCCACCAGAAAACTTGTACAGTGCACCTTTAAGCTTTCATCTTGTCAAAGTGACCGTTTTGTGACCACTCAGGAGAATGACAAGAACCTATAGATATTAAAATGTAAAACATTTATAAGGCTTATTTACTGTAATATAATTGGGCGTTTTGAACCTAATTCCACCAAATATCTTTTGTATTGGGGATAAATGCATTTACTGAAAATGTTTCCAGCCCCAGACTCACTATAGTGTTGCTGGGACATGTACAAGAAACAAATTATGACACACACTCACCCTGTGTGAACCACCCATAATTGAAGGATACCTATAAAATACTCCTCTTTGAGCAGTGGGACCCAAGCTTTTAGTAATCACATACCCCCTGAGAGTTTTGATGACTAGTCTCCAGTGGCGTGCGGTCAGGGCAATCAAGGCAAGCAGTGACAGAAATCTAAAATTATCATGTGTCAAAAGTGTAATTAAATAGTTTTGAATTATTTCCAAATAATCCTGTTTTCCCTTCATTTCTGTCCGTTTGAAACTCGGTTGTAGTGCCGGTGTTCTTTACTACACTTTTCTGGTCACTGAACAAACTGCAACAACCGCGGTTTCCAGCGTCCCATTAACTTGTGTTGTTTTGCCCTTCTACGGAGGCCTGAAGGCACATGTTGAGAATGCACCTTATACTTCCATGCTTTTTACATGCGCTCTTATAACCGGAGAGGCCATTCAGTTGTTTTAGAGGTTTGCGCATGCGTACTGAGGACTACAGCAGGCTCAAATAGCTCTGAATAAACCCATATCATCATCCACGGGAACCGGAGATGTCATATGTCATTCATACGGTTTCTAGATGCATTATAATAATAATTACACGGACAACAATAGTACTGAAGGCTCAGTTGGATAAATAAGGTGGAGGCCTAGGACTTCACAGACCAATAGACCACAAATAGCCCTGTTTGTACAAAGAGGGTGTCAAATACAGTCCAATATACAAATACTAATAAACTGTGTAGGGCTAGGTCTCCCTAATTTGACTGTATACCGTTTACTGGCTCAGTATGCTAATTTGCAATGTGGTATGCATAAAAAGTGGTGTTAATTAAATTGTTATCGGCTAGTCTGCTTTCCTACCCATAAAAGTCACCACACACTACTGTTAATCACATACCCCTACTGTGACTCTGAATACATTATCTCTAATAGTAAGAATATTTGTAATTATATTAAAGCATGGGCAGTTTTAAGTTTTAGTTTTTTTTGGGCCCAGGAGATTCAAATAATCCAAAATCTTACCCTAACCCTAGCAAATTAAAACAAGGACCCAATCTTGCTACTCCAAATGTGTAAAATGCACATAGCCATAGACTTGGTGCATTATGGGAGCGCAGGTCATTTTTACCACTATGCATTTAATGTTGTGCGCACTTTAAATATAATCTTATGTGGCCCCTGCACTTGAATGTAAGCAGCATACACATCTAAAAGGGAAATGAAATGCCAAAGCCCCCTGGACAGCCCCTTCATCCACGCGAGTTTAACAGTCAACACTATCAGAGCTTGATCTGGGGCACTCACTTCCATGACGCAAGCAAACAGCTGAATTCCACGCGACGGGATGCGGGACACGCTCCACATTGGAGCGGCAGCTTTTCTGCTGCAAGTCCAAGGTTTCACAAGTGTGCTCTCACAAAGCACACCTCACCTGTCCACCTCGAGCGCTCTCTCTGCCCGGCTCGAGGCACTTTGCCCGGGTTGGGGCGCTCTGTCTGCCCAGATCAGAGCGCTCCGTCTGCCTGGGTCGGGATGTAGCTCCCAAACTTGAAGTTAACCTCTATAATCAGCAAGAAACCCAGAGACAACTACCCACTGATGGGAATAAATATCTGGCGGTGATCGGCGTATATAGCTTAGGCCTATATACGTAAATGTTCCAGGTTGTGCTACGCGCAACATGTGGGCTATATTTACGAGAGCAAAATTAACTTCCTTGAATGTATTGTAATAAATATTAGCTAGATACAAGAAATATTTTTGGAACAACTGCAAATAATTTAATGCTTTTTAAGGCCTTCATTTTGACAGAATCCATTTAATGACTTTTAATGTTTTTTAATGCCCCGAGGAAACCCTGTCCATCTATCTCTTACGTTGTGCGTATATTCTTCATAAACAAGAACCTATGTTAGTCTATCAAACAGAATAAGATATACATAAAAAAAGATCTAGACTATAGAGGCTGGGACTAAACATAAAAAAAAAAATTACTCCTAACAGATGCACTAGATGTGTCACGCCAAGTTTAGAATTTAGCATTTCAAGCGTTCATTTAGCATTTTCCGTTAGGTTAACATTGGACTAAATGAAAATGCAATGAAGCAAATGATACAAAGATATCCAAATCTCTATTATAATTATAATGTCACCTATATTAAATGGTTGGAGGATAAAAAATACATAAACATCACAGGGATGAGAAACTACAAATCATAGTGACATGATGTCTTCCTATTCGTAAAAACAGAGCTTGAAATATTGATGACTACATAGTGATCTGTAAAAGACTAACAAGGAAATTGAAGGTTCCTCAAAATACAAAATCATATTCATGTAAGCTCATCAGTGTGTCAGAAAACTGTGTCATTCTTGCAAAAGTACTCACGAGTAAAATATTTCAAATCCTGTCAGGTTGTATGCAGCGTCGCTAAAAAAGTGTAGTAGTGCATAGCCCGAAGTCGTCTCAACCTCAGGAACCGTTTCATTTCCTCGAACCTCTGGCACAATAAGGCCACTGGGGACAAAAGGACAGGAAATACATTGTAGGACTTTACAGCCAATTCAAAGTTTACAACACTGTGACAATAAATGAAAAAGTGCAGACTCCTCACCTGAAGACAGCCACCAGAGGAGCATAAATAGAATCCCCATCATAGACATACATATGGTCCCAACTACATTCTGTGGCAAAGTGGTTAAAACGCAACCGAAGGACTGCATTTGGACTGTGAAGGAAAAATAATAAAATAAGCATTGAAGCAAAGCATCGACCTCAACAAAACATTATCACGTAGTCAATAAATCAACTGTTTATTTTAACCTACTGCCTTATATGGAGGCATATGTGCAACTGCGTGTGATGTATTGGGAAGTTTGACATTTTTCTGTCAAAATCAGGCTCTACATTACACTGTAAATCAGATAAAGCAGAAATTTAGCTATATACATTCTGTTTCAATAACCTGAGAAGGTCTAGAAATCAGATACTAATCAGATGTAACCATAACCACAGTTTCAGCAGATAAAGTGGTCTCAAATAGCAGTTTGGCTGAGGCTGTCCATTAGACTTTACAGCAGTCTGTCCTGATACCTTTTGATAACTTAAGCCTCTGGAGTACCACATTCAAACTGCCTCCTCTTTTTCTTAGGTGTCAACTCATCAACTTTGAGATTAAAATATTCACCTGCAGACATGTATTAACTGTGGGAGCTTTACTAGATCATCTTGAGCATATCCATTGTGAATTTATTCAATAGCAATTTTTATTACTAGATATACTTACAAAAACCTGCATTCTTATTTTGTGCGGGCTCTACACATCTGACCACTAACTTGGCCTAGTGGCTTAACCTGCTTGCCTCTATGGACATATACATTTAATGCCATACTCTGGAACAAGGCAAAACATAAATATCTCTATGGAGACAAGCAGGTGGCGGACACTCAACCAGGAAAGTTAACTAGTGCACCTTTAATTTTAGCAGACAACGGACATCATACCTTGTTGGTTCCACCTCTTCCCATATGCAGATTTATAACAAATAAAAACACCAGTGTAAGATTGTAAATATCTACACTAAAAAAGCATCTTTATATTACAGCCTTAGCCATCTACAACAAACAGATGTTATCAGCGTGATTTAATTACATGAATTCATTTATTCTGCTTGATTCAATTTGGCTACAGCTACAGCAGAACAGAGTAATTTCAGAAATTACTTACTAGCCCTCGATAAGCCATGTGCATTTCGTTTTGTATTTGTAGTTGATTGGACCATCTGTGAGGTACCCTGAAGGCTCAGTCAACCTATAAAAAGCAGAGAGTGAAAGGAATGCCTTGAGAATCACATTTTAACACTGCACAATTTATAAAACAATGATGTAATGCAGCTAGCAATAGATTTTTCCCTCTTGGCTGTAAAAATGAAGCCACTAAACAAATACCACAAAACCTTGCATTAAAATCATTCCCATTATACTGCTTCGCAAAAGAATGAATAGCTATAAATATGAAGCCCCCAGTGAAAATGTGCAGATTGGGGTATGTTTTCATATGTAAAATTAGCAAATATATTGGGCCTTTATTTTCCTATTGATTTTCTTCTATTTCTTTAGGAAATGGGAGAGCAGTGAAGCTAGGGTGGTTTAAAGGTGCACTGTGTAACATTTCTAGTGGATGGTCCACCACCGACTTGTCTCCATGTAAATATTATTGCTTTGTCTAGAATGTCTACAGTATAAATTAAAGCTTAAATCTATTAGGAGGGAGACAAGCAGGTTACAGCACTATGCTACATTACAAATCAGATCTGTGGAGAGTCACCCCTTTTCACAGAAGGAATGATTGTATTTTTGAGCAAAAGAAACACCCGTAATGAATAAATGCTAGATGTACATGTTTAATGTCATATGTTAATGCTTTGCCTGGAACATTCTAAGCAAAGTATTAACAACATTTAAACAAGTAGTTGGTGGACCCTCCACCAGAAACGTTTCAGTGCACCTTTAATTTTGACCTAATTTTAAATATTATATTGGCTAATATTAGTCATTGGCCACAAGAGAGTATATTGTAATGGCTGAAAAAATCTACCATCTCTATCATATACCTCCCAGCTGGTAAAAATACATAAGATTTTTTGGGAATCCTGTAAGAGTTGTACAAAATATGATTATTTTTTTATTTTGTGTTTTGAATTACAGTCATTTGAAATTCAACTACACAGTACATCAGGTAGTGTACGGGGTCGTGGCCTTTCTGGACATGTCACTGAGATAATTGTCTAGTCCTGCACTTGAGCCAATTACTACTGTAACACAACACTGTAGCTAAGCACCTCGTGAGCGCATTCATCCTCTCCATGCAAAAAATGTGCAAGGTGCAAAAGTGTCAATTAGGGCTGTGCAATAATTTCAATTTTAATCAAGATCGAGATTCAGTTATTTGTAATTGTCTATGATATGCTTGGGGCTTTTTAATTAAGAGGTCTGCAGCCTAACCTTTGTCAGTAAAAGCAGGTGGTTAGGAGCAAAGTTCAGAATCGGGTCTCCTCAAATACAAATTCAAAAATAATTAAAAGTGATTTTCATATCACTTGGCACTATGTAGTACAATACTACTAGAAACAGCATGTTATGTCTGCGAATTCTTTGCTACTAGACAAAGTAAATGACAACAAAAAACAGAATCCAGAGACCGTGGTAAAGCTGTTTGCAGTCATTTCTGTAAATGATTTCTTCTTAAGAAATGGATGATTAAGTTTACAAAATATAACTACAATAGCCTAACCTTATAACTGCTGATGCATTCAATTTTGAGGGGAAAATCTATGTAATAAATGACCCTAAAACAACAGTATATTTATCCTTCAAATTTTACTAATCACTAAAATGTATGAACTCGCATATTATTAGTTACAATTTACTACTAGAAACAGCATAGTATGTGTATAAATTGTTTGCTACTAGACAGAAAATAACAAACAAAAACAGAGAATCCAGAGAATGTGGTAAAGGTGTACATTTGTAGTCATTTCTGCCAATTATTACTTCTCAATTAATGTTTAATATGGGGCCTTTACTTGCATCAGTTAAAACTAAAAACTGAACTTTTTAAGCTTCAAGCAAGAATACCATAGTAAATCTCAAAGACGTTTCCTCAATGACCCAGCAGGATCTCGTCAAATCATTCGTTTAAAGTTAATGAATGAATTGAGGACGCTTGTATTGCTTGTTGATCTATGCTTACATGTGCATATTTGAAAAGACAGTAAAACACTTGGCATGTGCTAAAATAATAAATTAACCATGCAATGTGATAACGAATAACAGGTCTTTTAATACAGAACTGGTTGAAATAACACCAGGTCCTCTCAAGAAAATCAGAATCATTCAACCAGTCAAAAATGCTTACTATTACAAAAACTTAGCACTGTTGCCATACCAATTAGCAAAATTGGAAAGTGAAACCAAGGCAAAATTATCAGATGTAGGAATTATACTACAGGGCCATTGGAGTTTCACTTTTTATTTACCAGAATTATGCAAGTTAGGGGAAAAAATAATAATAACTAAACTTTAGAGTCATTAAATAGTAATTTACTCACTTGAACCTTCCTTGGCAGTGCTGACACTGGTCCCCAACCCATCCTCTGTCACAGACGCACGATCCATTGATACACTTCCCAGAGAGACAGGTTTTGTCACAGGATTTCGCAGGAGATGCGTGTGTGAAGAGGACAAAGTAAAACAAAACGTAGACCACCAAGTATCTGTTGATGCTTCGACAGTCTGTTCTGGTGGTTAGTTTGGGTCCAAGAAATAAGGGAGTTCTCTTGCATATTCCCCCGGGGTCCATCTTTACCGAGGGAGAAAAAGCCCGAGGCCTTGCAGTCTGATATGGGGAGAGCCTTGGCTATTCAGACTGTTTTAAAAACAAGTCCTGCATATTCCTGGAGTGACGTGCATTCTTCGATAGGAGCTCCACGAAGCAAACTTTACACATAAAGCTTCCAGACACGGCTAAAAAATCGTGATGAAGCGAGTGCATAGATTTCTTGAGTGGGTGGAATCCCCTTCACCCCTGTCTCCCACTGGAAGAACCATCAGAAAAATCAGAATATTGGTTAAAGCTGCTGGTTAGCTTGTCTTACTGGAGACGGTTAAACTGTAATAAATCTATCGTTAGCATGCTTAGCTTTTTGCCCATTGGCGTTAGCTTGGTACTGTTACTGCATTGATTCAAGACCATTCCCCTCCAGAAACCATTACAGCAGCCATTTTATTCCGAAAACAATACTTAGAGCCGAATGAGAGATGAGCATAAAAACATACGACGCTCTTGGGTCAAGCTGCCACAGTTTCGCCGGATCTTGGAGGATGAAGAACAAAAGCCTGTCGGTGTTTGTAGCTCTGAATCCCGAGCGAAGCCTGGCGCAGTCAACATCGATGTGGTGAAATGTGGAGGCTATTCTTGCCGACTGGTGGTATTGGGCAAACACTTATAAGTTCACTTGTTGTGGCTAAAGTGCACCTACTGTAAGTGTGATCGATCATACGCACACATCTTTGACATCAGATTATGGCTGTGTTGTCTTTTATCCCACTGAAAACGGCGCTGTTGCTCTCGGATCATGACAAGAACTGGCAGCGATGGATTTGCTAGCGCAGCGACAGTTCAGCCGAGAGAAAACTAAACACAGGGTGCGCATGCGCAATAGTCACTGTCTATTTAAAGCAACAGCGTCAAAACACCACGCAACTGTTTGTGTTTGCGGTATTTTTAATTCGATTGAGACCAATATATCACAATATTATTATGTACACACATTTCAAATTATTGTTGAACACCCACTTTATATGAGAAGGCACTCACTTTTACAAAATAAAATCTGCCTAGAATGATATAACCATAATTGTAGCATAACCTTATAACTCATGATGCACAAAATTTTGAAAAAAAAAAAAAAAAAAAAAAAAAAAAAGAAGAATAATAATAATATAATAAAATAAAATAAAATGGATGTAATAAATGACCCTCCAACAACAGTATATTTATTATGACTTCTTTTTTACTCATCAGTAAAATGTATACTATAACTTGCATATTCACCTCACGATGGCAGTATTGCGCAGTAATTTACATAGGTGAGTCAGTGAATCTTCACTGGAGGAGGCAAGGGTGGTTTTTTCATCCATCCATCAGAAATATCTTTACTATTTACATTTTAATAGTTTTGAAATAGTTTTTATTTTGTTTTTGTCATAAATATTGTCAAATTGAGCTGACTTTCTAAATACATTGAGCTATAAGCTACAGTAACATATATTCACAAAAGGTTGGCTACACAAATTATTCAGAATTTTAGGACACTAGCTATGTCCTGTCTCCAATTTAGCCTAAGCCTACCATAAAACCATGCAATCTGTGAAAGGATTGTACAATTTTACTATGGTTTTCATGCTCCACAGAAGTCTAACGTGCATTTGGCAGATTCATATATTTTTCTAATTATGACTTGGTTTGGTGGAATAGTATGTGATAATCGTAAATAATCATCATAATTTTACATCTGTTAAGTGACAGTTTGTGAAGAAATTTAGAAAACAAAAGTTGGAAAAAATAAAAAAAATTAAAAATTAAAAAAAAAAACAGGAAATGCAATATCTCTACCCATGTCATCAATTCCATAAAAATGTAGAGGCAATTTACACAGAAGGAAGCAATTTTTCTGACTGTTTAACAAAATAAAGGTGTTGACATTTGTTTTTATTTGTGAAATCATAACTATTGTGTAATTTAGACAAGTTTTTGCCCTACTATATGTGCTGCCCGTGTCCAACCTGGAAGTAAAATTATAAATTTCACCAAAATTACAAAACTAGAAATAATCATGCAAGATGTTCAGTAAAATCTTAAATATAATCATATTGACTATGTTTTAGATAAATTAGTAGTCCAACCTGTCACACGCACTTAAAACACCCTTTAATTCAGTAGGCTACCTCTTTATCAGTCTGTACATTCACGCTTTAAAATCCAAGGAGCAGTTTATTTTCAAAGACTGAACCTGAATTTGATGCACACTGCAAACATAACAGCACCTTGACTTAACCCCCTCTGCTCTGGGCCGCATAGGAGCACACTAGTTTGGTCAGGTGCATAAAAGTTGGAAAATAAGTCTGGGTTTGAGTGTCTGGAGCCAGTGCCCTCTGCATTCTCAGTCTACTTAAAACAACAGGGAGGCACCTTTTAGACACTCCTGCAGGCTGCATGGACTCAGCTTTCTCTGGAAACTCCCAGATGTAACAGTATAAGACAAACCATGAGGTCTTGGAGGTACATTGTGTAATTTTTCTGGTGGAGATGTTATTGCTTTGTCTGGAATGTTTCACAGTATGGCATTAAACCTTTCTATCTTCATGGAGACCAAACCAGGCCAAGTTACAGGTCAGATCTGCGGAGAGGCAACCCCGCTCACAGTCAGAATGCCTGTTTTTCAAGGTATTTTTGAACAATAAAACCACATGTTATTGAATAAGGTAGGGCTGTTTAATGCCATACACACATGTGAACATGCGAGGCAGAGCAGTTACATAGCAACAAGCAGGTGATGGACCCCAAACCAAAAAGTTACGCAGGTCACCTTTAAGTAGAGAACAACAAAAGTGCTGATCAGAGTTTGGGTTGCTCCGTGGGTGTTGGTGAATTCATGGTTCAAGCTTCTCAATGAAAGGTTCAGTGCTAATTAGAAGTGGAGTCAGTGACCTTTGACCTTGAACCATGTCTGAAGAATGCTCTTTTGGGACCATTTAGCAACAGCACGAAGTATCACCCAAAAATGTATATGTGTTATCATCTTATTATTATATATGTTTAGGTTATTAACAGTATATTGTGGGCTATATGGCACTATTTAAAATTCACATTATAATTAATGGCTCTGGCTTGTAATGTTGTTTTCTCTTTCACATCAATGATAAAATAATCTTGCGATAGCCTACATTAAGAAGAGCGTAGCATCAGTATCGTTGGGTTTCAGATGACATCACAACACTCTAATGGCCAATAATATTTCAGATTTTTGCTGTTAATACAGTGCATTCTTGGGTCTAGCCACTAATAGAAATTATCAGGTTCACAAATTTACCTTTTGGATATTTCACGGTACAATGTGATCAATAGGGAAAACTGGCTCTTGCCCCCCATCTGGAAGTAAGACATTATCACACTCTTGAATCTGAAAACCTAAAACTGCATATTGGCTTAAGTAGATTTTGGCTACATGATATGCTATTTACAGCCACTTACAATAAGCAAAATTATGTAGTTGTAAAGTAATTAGCCCTATAATAGCAGTGTGGGAACAGTTTCCTTAGTAGGCTAAATTAAAATATATATCTTTCCAGGCATTACTAACCCAGATTCCGAGTTCTTGATATATTGTAAAAACCTCCATACCTCGAGGGCTCCCACAGGTCTAGTGCACAAAAGGAATTTCCCCCAGACTAGATTAACAAAACTTCTGCTGCAGACAGAGAAAGCACAAGGAAAGAGAGGGTCCAGACCACCCTGGGTAACAGTGAATACTGAGTGCTCATGCCTGACTCACATTCACAATTTCACTATTCACTCAAGACTAAATGATGTTTACAAAAAGTGGGCATGACATCACTCTCTGACCTCTTGGCGACCTGATGCAAAGATGGTATAGGAACACTAACATAAAAGGCATGAGCACCTGCCAAGCACCACCTGCTGTTTCAAAGCACTGACAGTTTCAGACTTCATAAACACAACACTAAAAGAAGTTAAGTATTGCTAAGCCCTTGAGAAAGACGTTCCAAAGTAGGACTACTCCTACTTCTACTATTACTCCTACCACTACTACTCCTACTACTACTACTACTACTCCTGCTTTTGCTACGACAACTGCTGCTATTACGTATTTCTGCTTGCTTCAAATACTTTATTCAATAGGTCATGGCCTTGCACTTTTTTCAAAACATTTAACTGCACCTTTTACACATACAGTATGGGTTAGCTGACTGCTTTTCTACAATTGGCAAAGATGAGTACATACCATAAAAACACTAAAAGCCCCCTCCCTTCCTGTCTGCAGTACGAAGCTTATAGAAAGTATATCATTAACAGCAACATGACATCACTGGTGACTATGGCCTAGTCTCTGAGCTTTATTTGCTGTGGCTTGTCCTGGGTGGGACTTCATTCTGCTGTTTTTGCAACTTAAACCACTAAGCACTTGGCCCTCGACTGTTTCAGCACATTATCGCCTGTACTGCCTTATTGTTGGGACCACAGAAAGCTATGGCGTTGAAAAAGTCAGTTTGTCCTTGTGTGTTTTAATCATCTCATGGAGTATGTTGTGTTACTCTGCATTCCTCTCATACCTCCACACGGTCGTGATTCTCCCACAGGAGGGGGTCAAGTGTTTATTTAGGCGGAGAAATTCACTTTTTGAGGGGGCTTTCCAAAAAGAAATCACATCTGGTAAAACACATTTGATCAGAACAGACATTTTGTGTTGAGAGGTATAGGGAAGAAGATATGCTGTGTGTGAGACAATGGGCTGTAAAACCTGGAGTATCAACATAAAGAAATTTACTTTTTAAGAATGTATAAAACCAGACTATAGTGTTCTACTTTTTACCTTTGCGCACCACATGTAGTTGCAGTAAAGTATGGTTGTATTATTATTGAAACATGCATTTTATTAATTTGAATTTCTTGTGTTTGGCTAAAGATTGAATAATTGTTGACATTTGTTTCTGGCATTGTTAGCAAATGTCAACAATGATTCACACATGTGTCTAGATGTATAGAAGGCATAGGAAAACAGACAGAGATTTATAGTTGTATCATTAGTATTAGTAGTAGTAGCAGCCTATTATTATTTGTTATTATTTGTTTATCCTCATGGCATCTACGTCTCAAGTTACAACCACGGTAGCTTTATGTGTCTCATCTAGTTGCTTTTTGGATGCTGCAGCCCCAAATAGGAGGGACAGCCGGACGAGTCACAGGAGAGCGCTGCTGTTGCGCCAAACCCGTCTCCCACTGTACGTCGCTGTCCTGCCCTCAGTCACACAGGCACAGACAGCCAGACAGTCAGTGAGTTGGTGTTGGAAATAAACGGCAGCGTCCGGTGATCACAGACAACACGGTCCGCATCTCTGCCTTGACGGAAACTTGTTGACGTCTGGTTAACTTTTACGCACAGTTTTGAGTTTATGAGAAGCGAAACGCGGGAGTGACACGGCCAGCGAATGGAGAAGCACAAAGGTAAGACTATTATTATTATTATTATTTTTTAAGTTTTACGATTTTATAAACATGAACATCAGTTGTCACCGCTTCAGTGTTCACAAAAGGACTCATGCCGTAATGACTCGTGCGTAAAAATGTAAATTGTAGGCTACTTGACTTGTCTGTGGAGTATCTAGCATGCTCGCACCTGTTTCAAAACAATACAGTAAGCGATTGAGAAAAGTAGACTTGTGCAATTACTTCGGTATCTTTAAGATGATCAAAAATACCACCGTAATCCCTGTACAATGTTTGAAAGTATTTGATAGAGAAAAAAAGCGGATGTTTTGGGGGTTTTGCTGTCTATCCGGATTTGAGCCCAGTTCCAAGGCTGTACTTACAGTAAACAATTGACCACATCTTTCAACAGTATTTAACGTTTAGTCATATTATTTGTTCTTGTTTGAGATTATGAATTGCATAGTGGTTGGTGACGGGGTTTCAATTGCTGCAACGTTGTTCCCATCTGCATTCTTCAAATTCCTGTGGTTATTTGTCCATGTGGGATGCGCAAGGCCATTTAATACATCCTGATTGACACAAACACAGACTGCAGGCCAAAGATACAAAACGAAGTCAGTTTATTTGAACGTCAACAGGTTGATACGTGCCACTTACTGTCTCTGCATCACTGAGTGGGACCATAATGAGGTCAGGTGGTGATGGGTCAGCTGTCCTTTGACCTGTGCACTGCCTCCAGCCAAATGAGCGCCCCCTGTGGCTTTATGGAGGCGGGTAGTGCAGAGGCAGGAAGTAGAAATTTTGGTTAAAAACTTATTAGAGCTTTCACACACATTATTCAAATTGAGGTTAAACAAAGATATATTTTGGACCTAGCCCTATTCTGAATGTTATTCAGTGGGAAGATTGGCAGCCACATCCCTGTCAGGTACAGCTTACCTTCAGCAAGTATTTTGAGTGGATTTATAATGTAATGTAACTTGACTTTGAATTTTGAAAAAGGTGCTAGGATTGTTGTTATTAGCATAAGCAACAAAAACATGTACAACAAACAAGTATAATGTGTTTAAAATGACAGATTTTACAGTATTTAACACATCTGACCCTGTTTCACATTCACACATTTGTAATCTTTATTAAATTCATACCAAAAACATATTATAAACACCAGAATACTCTCCCCTGTAAAAGTCATTATTACAAATACATCCTTTAACTATGCAATAACTCTACAAATGACAAATTAGTACATTTTTGTCATGTAAACTTCTTAAAACTGTTAAACAGTGTTACCTTCTTGTTAACCGCTTTGGCCTGCATTCATGTGTTTCTTATCTACTGTTGCGTGGTTGTTAAACAGTGAGAAATGACTGGGAGAAGACAGCAAACATGTGGCTTTAACTCAATGGGAGGAAATACACAAGCTGACAGTGATGCAAGGCAGTCGTCCGGTCCACCCTTTTACAGTGACGGCACAGCTATTGGAGCAATGCTGGGAGAGTCCTTTGGCAGCTGTGCATATTGAGAACAGGTCACATTAAATCAGATAGTAATAGCTTCAGGCATGTATCTGGAAGGGGGACCTGGGAAGCGTCAGGGGAGCCAATGACAAAGCGATGCATTGTTTGATATTGCTCGTGTGCAGAAGCTGGTTTCACTGCAGAGGGGATCCATGTCACATTCTCACCAGTGATGACGAGCTGTGGATAAGCGAAACCACCTGGAGCAGTGTTTTTATTGCGTGACCTTTGCCAGTTGGTCCATGACTCAAGTTTAGGAAATCACTGTTGAGACTTGTGTAGTATTAAAGAGTTAAGTGTTCAGTTTTAAGTCAATTACACAGGCTTGTGGTCACTAAGCTTGTGATGTTTATTATGCAATGCCCAAAAAGTAAATGGGCATAGGGATGGCAATATTGATAAAAATGTAGATCTTAGGTTTATTTTTTTGTTTGTTTTTCTTAATATACTGATTATTTTTGCTAATATTAATGCAGTGTTGTAAAATAAAATGTGAAATATCAATTTACCCTTTACTGTAAGTTTGTTTTATTTATTTATTTTTTTATAGACTACCTTTAAATGGTCATAAGCTTATCTCCAGAGAATGCTGTGCCTATACTAAAAGCTTTGGGTAGGTGGGGAAAATCCTGAAAAAGGAATGTGGTTGGAAAAGGGTGCTTTTGTGCACTGTCCCAAAGTTTTTGTTGATAGTAATCTTTTAAACATTTATATTTCCTTGGCAGTGACTCTAGTGTAGGCATCTGTTGAATCCTTAAGCAAGACGTTTTACCCAGTTTGCTTAGGATCAATGTGGTGTGTCCATGAGTGGTCAGAGGGGCAGATGGAGCAGATTGGCAGCCTTTGTTAGTTTACTCAGGGCATCTGTGGCTACAATACATTATAAAGCATCTTTCATTGTCCAAAAAGCATTATAAGAACACATAAAATGCATACATACATTTCTGTTTGCTAATCAAATCTATTCACTTAAAAATAAATGCCAAACTTATTATTCTAACCTGTCCTTTTGTTGTTTATTATTGCTCCTCTCCTCTATTGCTGGTCAGTGGATTATACTTCAGTCTTTGCTCTTGTTTTTCTCTGTGATCCTTCAGTGTGGCCAAAATGTGCCTTGATCATCACATTGGCTTCAGGTTCAATGCAGCTGTGTTTTCACAAAGACGCTGTAATCCAGAGTGATGGTTTTAGTTACAGTTCTTCATTTGATGCTTGACACTCCAACCAGAATTTGCAGAAATACAATGATAAATTTGACTTACTTTTTTCTACACAACAAAAGGGCAGAAACAAATCACTTGAAAGTATTCTGAACTTCAAGGCCATCAGTATTAGTAGCTGTATAAGTAGCAAGTAGTAGTGGTGCTTGCAATGGTTGCAGAAAAAAATGACTCAAGTACTCAATTAACGTTTTGGGATTGGAGGTTAAATTAAAAGCTGTTCAACTTTAAATATCTGCTGGTATAATTTAGTCACTTAAAGGTGCACTGTGTAACTTTTTCTTTTCCTGGAATGCTTGCATTTATTCATTACGGGTGTTTCTATTGCTCAAAAATAAAATAATTCCTTCTGTGAATGGGGCAACTCTCCACAGATCTGAATTGTAATGTAGTGAAGTGCTCTAACCAGCTTGTCTCCCTTGTTATAGATAGGTTTACTCTATACTGCAGAACATTCTAGACAAAGCAATAACATTTCCATGGAGACAAGCAGGTGGCGCACCTTCCACTAGAAATGTTACACAGTGCACCTATAAATAGCAAATTCATTAACCATTAATAATAAGTGCACATTTTGAGTTCTTCTACCCCTGAGAGAAATCTTTTTCTGGCGTTGTGTCATGATTAATACCATACAACCGCCTGTATACGGACCAGAGGTGATTCTCAGTCTCAGTACCATTTGACAATGTGGTTTTTGTGGCTTAGACCTCCCCACAGTGGTCCTGGGGCAGTCTGAAATGTAGGCCATGGCGACTGGCATGAGGTCTGCCGCTCCCAGCCTGTGTCATGGTATGTACTTATCCACAGGGAGCCGCCGCACAGAGGGTAATTCAGGAAGCTGGTCCCGGCTATAAAAATGATGAAAAGAAAGTCGGCCTTCCTGACAGGAGACTCCAAGTTTGCCCCTTTTGCCCCTCCAGGCTTTGGGGCAAGTTCAATTTCAACACATCAAAAGTGCTACTTAATTTTATGGGTTACAGGAGTTGGAGCTGGACTGTAACTTGTGTTCGCAGGAAAACACTAAGCCCATGCACTTGTAATGGATTTGTAGTATCTGTGCTTTTTATGTGGGGACTCCAAGGCATGAGTTTTTATGCCAGCAGATGTTCGCAATATCTCCCCTGGTTTCTCTCATCAAGACAGTAGTGTGGTACAACAATTACAAGATTAACTACTTTTAACCCTTTGTATGAAATCAGAGTGAGAGTTGACATCATTATTTTCAAAGCAAATATGCACTATTCCTCACAAATCCCTTGCTGAAGGAGGGTCCGTCACCTGCTTGTCGCCATGAAGATGTTATTGTGGAATGGAATGTTCCACAATACAGGCATTTAACTTCTATCTCCATGTAGACAAGCAAGTGACACCAGAACAAGTTACAAGTCAGATCTGTGCAAAGGCAAGTCAGAATGCATATTTTTCAAGGGATTTTCGAGCAATAAAAACACATATAATTGAAAAATGCAAGACTGAATATACCAGACAAACTACAAAAGTTACATATTGCACCTTTAACTCCTTAGTGCACCTGCAGAGACCAAAACTATTATTTTTTCATCATCGTAAAATAGGGTGACTGCCTCAGTATTGCTGCAGTTCAAACATAAATTAGTTTTAGAGTTGTGAGTTGTTGTAAAAAATGATCTTGACCACTTTGTCCTATTTCTTTTTGTGCAAGTAACCATGAATCTCCAACAGAAATCCTTTGGCTTTTGCATGCTGGCTCTTAGCATGTTTGAACTACAGTAAGTATGATCCCTCCCTGGACCAAGACTCAATATAAGTGAGATCTGAAGGATGAAATGAGCAAGGCAGAGCTGTGGGAGCGCTGTGCTGTGAATAAAAACAGGATTCAGTAATAGATGAAAGAGCAGTGTGGGTCTTTCTGCTGCTAAAATGTCTGAACTAGAACATTTGTAAAAGTTCAACTGGAAACTTATCGAGATATCAACACTGGTGATAAGATTCCACACACAAGCAGATGAATTTCCGTGTCTTTATCTCATTCCAATGGGAGCCTGGTTAACGCTAATGGTGCGGTTTACTTGGTTATTGTAAACAAGGAAGTTAACTGTTTTTTACTGAATGAAATGTTTCTATTGTTTATCGCACCCTGTAATGCTGCTGTAACCCTGTTTTTACCTCCGCCAAGGAGGTTATGTTTTTGCCTGAGTTTGTCTGTTTGTTTGTTTATTAGCAAGATAACTCAAAAAGTTATGGACGGATCTTGATGAAATTTTCAGGAAATGTTCCTAATGGTAAATCCAACAGATGATTAGATTTTGGTGATGATCCAGAAGAAATCCTGGATTCTGGATCACTTTGAAAACTGAGCTGCTTGGCGGAGGTCTGCGCTCTCTGAGTGCTTTTCTAGTTCTTGAAAATGAGATTGTTTTGCCTGGAATGTTCCACAGTATGGCATTAAACTTATGTTGACAAACAACCAGGCCAAGTTACCACGTCAGATCTGTGGAGATGTTAACTCACTCAAAGTAATAATGCATATTCTCTAAGTATTTTTGAGCAGTAACACTTATGCACTTACGTACTGTATTACACATTAAATTGTACCCCGATATTGTGATAATGAGTTATCTGGGATCCAGAATTCAATATTTTCTTCAATATTTTACAAAGATATTAGTCTGGTCATTGGAGAATCTCCCAGTTTTCAAATGGGTGTGATTGATCACAGGGGGCTGAAAAGCATGGTGAATATCTGCAGAATCAATGAGTGAAGCACTAAATGATATGTAACCAATGAGCTTCTTCATTTCCATTGTGTTACTGGAAAAAACAAATCTGATTGCATGATCACGTTTGACCGGGCTGGAGATGCAAAGAAGGGAGTGGGGACCAGGCTGATGTCAACTTGCCAGACAAGATAATGAGGTAATTATCAGCCCCTTTCCTGTTTGGATTTGGTAAATTGAGTATTGCCTTGTTTAGGGAGGGATCAATGCTCTACATCCTTTAACAAGGAAGAGTCTGATAATGACTGAAAGTATACCTCTCTTGACCTTATTTTACCCACTTGTGCTCTTTTGTCCTTTCTCTGCAGTTGAGTTTCTAAGGCAACACATCCCAAATACAGCTTGGACTAATCTAGCCATGTCCACACAGTTCCCTCCCATAGCTGTGTTCATTTAAGAGGAAAACCAAAACTATTCAAGTCATCATATCGCTTCATGCTTCATTCATTTTTCATTTCAGTCTTTTGGTTTATCCATAGAATATTAGAGTTATTAAATTTAATAACTACAAATTCAAAATATCCTATTTGTCTGTTACAGCATGTACAGTACGATACTTAAATATTCTTAGCAAAAATATTTGTACTTACATCTCTTCTGTCTCTTCTGCCAAATAAGATTTGCCAATAAGTAAATCTTAATCAATGTTATGACTAGAAAGCTCTGATTTATAAATTGCAGTTTGTGTTGCAAAACCACTTTTATGAGCGGAAGAGTGAAGTATGCAGTTAGTGCTATAGCTCATTTAACATTGTGTCATTATTTAATCTTTACAAATGAGAAAATTCCTTGCACAAGGTAATGGACTGGAACATTTGTTCATATATGTGGAGGTCAAGACTTGGGGCCAGTTGTTGCTGTTGCTGTATCGTATACAGTATAGTGTGTTGTTGTAAGGCCTGCCCTGGTAGTAAACAGCCTGGAGTGATTGTGAGTCAAAAAATGCCAAGAGAGACTGTGGCTTCAGGCAGACAGATGGATGTCCGCACTGGTCACTATTGAGGTTTCCCACTTTTCACTTATTTAGTGTAACTTTAGGACTTTGTCTTTGACTTTGAACAAAATACGGATGCAAAAAAGTAAGGATACACTAAATCTTGTGCAATAGAACATTTAGAAATGCATGTGAAATGAAGTATTATATGGCATACACTCAACTTACAGCTGCTGGATTTTTTGAAAGAGCACTTTAGTCTCTTGCTTGTTGTGGTATTAAATGTAGTTTCACCTTCATTTTTTTCCCTCACAAAGGTACTAAATAAAGGAAGTGTATTATTAGAAACTCTTAAAAGCTCTTAAAGGTGTAACTTTTCTGTCTCCATGCAATTAGTGCTATGTCTGGAATGTTCCACAGTATGGCATTAAATGTAACTGTTGCAATAGACCCTACCTGGATGACTGAGGGATTGCACAAACTTCACCTTTACTTGAAAAACAATATTTCCAAGATTGTTTTATGCACACTTTTTTTTTTTTTTTAAATAAAACTTCAAAACCATGCAAACAGAAAAAGGGATAACTAAACAGACTCATTTGTTATAGAGGGGTGGATGTGGCAGTGGCAGCTAAAGAAAGCATGGGAGCACATCTGTGGTGCATCTGAAAATATCACATGATTCAGAGAAGAGAGGAAGTCCTGAGCAGACCTCAGACAGGCCTGAAAACCAGCCATTGCATTGCACTGGCTATTATTGCATCACTAGAATATAAATTATAATTCTGTAAACTTTTATCTGTTTTCTTTGTGAACTTTATATTAACTTTTTCCAACATGGATCAAAGTCATAGACATAAAAGAGTATACACAAATATCATTGCATCATGGAAACCGGCTATATCCTGGAGCATAAACAGATATTTGGGGATGAAGGAGTACTTTGAATATCTATAAGCATACCAGGGGTCTGCTACACATATGCAACATGCAGTATAAAAAGTAAAGAATAGGACTTATATAACTATTTGAAAGTTTCATATTTAGATAAGATTGAGTGTGTTAAAATGAATCTTTAACACTGCCTTGCCCATACAGCAGCTGTAACAGTAGATCAGTGTCAAACACTGTGACGTATATAATAATATATTTAAACATGATATACTGAATATGTTTTTGGATATACAATCTTTGTGATAGCTGATAATTACAGCAAATTAAACACATTGTTCTTTTCAGCATTCCCAGGCCTTGAATCGGCTCCCAAAAATCCATATGGGTCAAGTTCTTTTGTGACCAGTTACAATTTCACTCCAAGACTGATATAACAGACAAACTAATAGTGTTTCACAAACAGAGACGAAATGGAACATAAATGCACAGGGGTTGATTGGGTAGAAAATTTAAACAGAAATTCCCCTTCTTGTATTGTTAACTTTTTAAAACTAATACTTTTATCTTAGCTCAACCTCAAGAGAAGTAGTGTAGCTTTCTCAAAATAAAGTAAAAAAATAAGTAAAACTCTCACTGCTGCTAATTATACTATACCACCATCAACCATGTATCATTAACTGTTGTATATGCTACTAATCTGGAGAAAACTGTAGTAAATTCTTCGCTGTTTGACTCAATGCAAGACAATGCAACACTAAAATGTACAAAAAGTCAACACATTCAATACTAAAATTCAACATTCATTCTACTGTTACTACTCTTACTATTATGACTCTTATTGCAGTTCTAGACCTGTGTAGTGGCCTGGCTCTGTTGAGTGTAATGGTTCCTGTATGGGATAAGCTGTGGTCAGTCTGGATGTGCAATGGGCACTGGTCCAGGCCCGTCACTATAGAGACTGTGGCCCTGCTGTAGACCGCAGTCAGCTGACTCCGTTTCCCATGGTCCTCTCCTCCCAAAGGCCATCTGAGTCAATCTCTGCAAACACAGGAGGAGGAAAAGCTGGAAAAATGTTTACATTCACACTGATGGCCTAAACATGAGTAACAAAACAATAATAATATGCGGATTTAATCTATAGCTTTTGAGGAGTATTATTGAAGGTGTTTTTAATTACTGGACCTATGTGTCTCATGTAGTGGTACCGCCCAGTAGAAGTTGACTCAGCTTGAGTAGGAGTCCTTTTGAAAAACACCACAGCTTGATACCGCTTTGGGGGAAAACTTGCGTCATTTAGTGAAAAGGGAGTCGAACCAGGATCTCACACTTACCGTGCTGCATCAAGCGGTGAGGTCTTTGAAGTGAGAAAACGAGTGGAGATAAATAGCTTGACCCAGAAATGTTTTGAGATAATCCCAATAAAAGATATCCGTTTTGGAGAATTTGGTCTTAAAATGTATGTATTAACCCTCTCTGGTCGACACATGATCCTGTTGTTTTTATTTCGCTATTTTGTCTGTAAATCAAGATATATATCAACAGCCGCACTCCAGAGTGGCTCTTTGCTATGATACTGATGGTCATAATTCCTAATATGGAACTCAGTTCCAAATTCGCCTCTTTAACTGCTAGCCTTAATGAGTTTCATTTGACTGGAGCTGAACGCTATGGGTGACATCACACTCCCTTAGACCATTTCTTTATACAGTTTGTGGTTGATTGAATCCTTTGGATCAGGGCTAAATTAGGTTATAGTATTATTACGTAAGCTTTCTAGTGGGCTGTCCATCAACTGCTGATCTTCATAGAGAATGTATTGCTTTGCTTGGAAAGTTCCACAGTATAGCTTTAAACATATCTTAATTTCCAACTAGAAAAGCACTCAGAGAGCGCAGACCTCCGCCAAGCAGCTCAGTTTTCAAAGTGATCCAGAATCCAGGATTTCTTCTGGATCATCACCAAAATCTAATCATCTGTTGGATTTACCATTAGGAACATTTCCTGAAAATTTAATCAAGATCCGTCCATAACTTTTTGAGTTATCTTGCTAACTAACAAACAAACAAACAAACAAACAAACAGACAGACTCAGGCGAAAACATAACCTCCTTGGCGGAGGTAATAAAAGAAGCAGGTTACGTGACCAGGCCAAGTACTGAGTGAGTCAGATCTGTGGAGAGGTGACTCTTCTCAGGCAAAGCAATATAATCTCCAGTTACACAGTGCACCTTTTGCCCCTTCACTTGGTGCCAGTTACTTTTTCAGAAAATTTGGCACAGTTCATTTTCATCCTGTTTACTTTTGATTACTCAAACAACAAATCAACCATGTGGAAAAGCCCTACAAAAAATGTTGTTATTGGAAAGTTTCTAAAATTATAATAAACTCTAATAATAATCTATAATAAACTCTTCATGCTGTCCCTCACCGCTCAGTCTTTCTCTGTTGACAAAGTCCCTCTTGTGCGTTTCCTCCATGTTGTCCATCTATTACATTGAGGCCCACTTTTGCAGGGGCCATTCACAGCACTCAGACACAAAGACTTCCCATACACACACGAGCTCAGCGCTGACCCCTAAAGGATGTGTGGGGGGCCATGCTCTCAGACACTGTGACCTCCCTCTCCCCCGCCGACTCCCTCTCTGGCTCCTCCCACTCCACAACCCAGGCCTTGACCTTTGGCCAAACCAGATCTGTCCCCCAAAACAACCTCACACTAAACAGACAAGTGCCAAAGAGCTACGACTGCCTGTCATAAAGTTTGAATGGTTATGAACTCCTGCCAATAGAAAATGCTCTGAGGAGGTTGTCTCCCATGTAAAATATTGGCACACACAACACAGCTCCAAGCACTAAAGTTGAACAGTGAAAATGGTTAACACTCACAGAGGAAGTCTTCAAAAGAGGACTGTCCTTGCGGTAAACTTTAGCTATAAATTTGAATATCCACAATTATGTCGTTGCCCTCAAAAATTTTAAAACATTTTGCTTTCTTGTAAGAGCTCCCCTGGCTCCACATCCATCAGCAAAGAGAGGCCTTGACGTGCCTTTGCTTGGGATCATTCTCTCATCCCATTCTCATTGGTTGGGTTATGGGAAAATAAACCAAGAAACAAAGTTACATGGAAGAACACATAATGGAGAGGTGTGCTCTATCAAACATATTCATTCATAATTTTAAAAAGTAAACTTGTCTTTATACAAAAAAGTGTCCAGAAGTCTAATTTATACATAGTCCATCCTAAGAGTTGCCTTGTTTCCTCCACAGTGCTGGACCAGCTCCTGATGGAGCTGCATCGCTTCCTGCTGATCCTGGACAAAGAGAACCTGAGCGGGAACGCCACAGTGCAAAAGAGCCTGCTGTCCGACCTGTTGCAGACCTACAGGAGACCTGCTGGTATGGACACTACACTCACACTGTACATTAGAATAGAAAGAAGAGACAACTGAAGGTTTTTAAGATAAGATAAGATAAGATAAGATAAGCTTATGCTTTATTGTCTCCCATGGGAGAAATTTGTCTTGGGACAGGGGGGTCACATGCTTTAACACAAAGACAAGACAACACAACACAGCAACATAAGCACTATACAAACATCTACTATAGAACATAAATAAATAAGAGACAACTTATTACCACAAGTGATACAACAACAGGACCTTTAAGTCACACTTTACAGGCTAGCCGTTTACAATCTTGTATTCTATTAATAATTGCACATTCCCTAAGCCTATGTACAGTTTTGGTTGCACATTCACTAACCCTATGTGCAGTTTTTATTGCACATTCACTAACCCTATGTGCAGTTTTTATTGCACATTCACTAAGCCTATGTGCAGTTTTTATTGCACATTCCCTAAGCCTATATGCAGTTTTATTGCACATTCTCTAAGTCTTTTACTTTTATTTTTTAACTGCACACTCTGAGTTTAGCAGATTTTGTGCTAATGGCACAAAAGAATGTTTGAATTTGTTCAGTTTACAGTTTAGGACCCTGTACCTTCTGCCTGACAGCATCAGCTCAAACTGTGAAGAACATGGGTCGTGTGACTGCCACCTTCCTGCCTAGCTTCCTAGCAGTCTCCTCAAAAATTTGCTGAAGTGAGCTAGAGGCCAAACCCATTATTTTACCCGCTCTTTTAGTCAAAGTAAAAATCTGTGATTTAAGTTTGACTGGGAGGTTACCAAACCATGTTGACATACCATAACGTAAAATTGATTCCATACATGCTCTGTAAAACATCCACTCCATGTAACCTAAGCCGTCTTCAGAAATAGAGACGTTGGCTGATTCTTGAGCAGATAAATTGTATATGCTGGCTCCATTGGAGCTGAGAGTCAAAGTATACACCTAAGTACTTACAGCATGTCACCAGCTCTATGCCCCTCCCCCTGATATTAATGGGGCTGTGGTCCCCCACAGATTTGGCGTCAAAAATAATCTTTTTTGTCTTTTCCACATTTAAGACAAGGTTGTGTTCCTCACACCAATGTACCACTTCATCAGTTTCTGCCTTATAGATGATGACATTTGTGCTTTTATTGACTAAACTAAGAATAGCCGTATCATCAGAAAATGTAAGTATATAGTTGTTTACCTGCCTGCTCCTGCATGCATTGGTATACAAAGTGAAAAGAAGAGGTGAGCTCACACAGCCCTGTGGCGCCCCGGTGCTAACAACTTGAATGTCTGACAAACATCTTATCTACAAATTAAATATACCTGCAAGTAAACTAAAATATTACAATGCATTACAAATATGATAATGTTAAGTTAAGTGTTAAATTTAGCCATGTTAGAAAAATGTTGTCTTTTTTCTAACATCATTGTTTCCGTGCTTTAAGTAAAACAGTATAATTAGCTCATATTCCTAATCTCAAATCTGGAAGTGAGACATGTACCTACAACTTTATTTGAGGAAGTTTCAGCATACTTCAAGTTCTGATGTGAGTGATTGGACTAGTATTGAATGCACTTGTTCTTTCAGTGTAAGCTCTCAACCAGATAACATCAGCAAAAAATCACCACAATCAGCTTATCTGCAGTACCACAGTGGCTCCTCACTGTCTACAAGTCTGTTTTAGTGCCTACCACCAGTCATTTACATACAGAATATTACAAACTGGGCCAAAAATCCATGGGAATCATAATCAAACAAGGCAGGCACATTGTAAAAGACAGTTGTATTTGGAGTTGAAACCACACTTGCTTTGGTTCTCACAAACTTGTAGCAGCAGCTTAATGTTTATCCATGCAAGCTAAGCAAGTATGTGGTCACTCTATGATTTCTTCAATTGGATGAGCAGAAGTAGCTGACAGTTCAATTTGAGAGAAATAATCAAAAAGCCATTGTGGTTTTATAAATGGACTAAGATGGTAATGTAATAAAGGTCTATACAAAACACTGAAGCCCAAATAGAGTTGTATGTTGACTTTATTGCACAAATGATCCCTAATATTTCGTATCAAATGCATGTTAGTTTTACATTGCCAAGCCAAGTGGACCATGAGCTAATGATATATGGGCTGTTTAAGTATCCTGTCAACCTATTAGTTTTTCTTACTCACTGACTCTGAAGTTCAGCATGAAATTGGTTAAACATGTGGGGGGCCCAAGTGATTTATGGTGTGATTGTGGTCATGTCAAACACTGCAGATTTAAGTCACAAAACTAAAATATCCCATTAAATTATATTCAAAAATGACCAGTTATGTTTTGGATTATTAAATAAATACAATCATGTAAAAGAAAAATTATTTATTTGGTTTAGTGCCATTAACTAGGTCTTTGGACACATTTTTGAACAGACGTTTTATACTGCCACTTGGCCAGGTCGTCATTGCAAATGAGAAGGTGTTCTCAATTGACTTACCTGGTAAAATTTTGGATAAATAAAAAAAAAATTAGAAAATAAATATATATATATATTTTTAGAAATCATTAAAGGTCTTATATTACACAAAACTGACTCTTGTGAGCTTTAAGCCATGTTAAAATGCTGCTACTTCATCAAAAACACACTTGGAGTTGTGTTTGAGTATATCCTTTATTATTAGCCTGTCTACATCTCCAAAGCTCAAAATGCTCTGTTCCACCTTGTGATGTCATGAAGCTGTAGTTTTCAAGTTAACAGCTACTGGTTACCTTTAGTTTAGTACAGACAGGAAAGTCCATGGCTGAAATGATGATTCCAATGAAGGTGTATTGAGTTTAAAAACACAGTGAAGCACTTTCTGTGTTACCACATGACATCACAAGGTGGTGTTTGATGACTGAGAGAAGAACTAAATATGCAGGGTTTATGTATTAAATGTGTGAATGAAACAAAGCACAACTCCAGGTATGTCTGTGATGAGGAAACAAAATTGTGTAATATGGGCCCTTTAGGGTGTACTTTAGAGAAAGTTGTCCTTTGTATAGTGAATAGTGTGACTCCACATAGCCTTGAGATTCATGTAGTGAACAGCTACATTGCAAATCTCCAAAAACAGAAAGTCTTATTTTGCCTGGTCCTTTCCCAAATTTGTGACCCACTTCTCTAAACATCCACTCATAACTTGAAGAATCCAGTGTGGAGTTTATACTTCCTCTGTCTCTCTCCTAAACAGCAGTCGCTCTTTTCCATGTTCAGGTCCTGGACTCTGCGAACTTCCTCCACTGGCTCCAAACTGTATCATTTTTCCAAAGCAGCACTTATCCTCCGGGGACGCTAACTTCCTTTGAGCAGCAAATGTATAAATAGCATTTTCAACTATTCCCCCAAAAATCTGTTTCCACTGTACAGGCAAAACATCTTATTCTGTTGGCTTACACCCCCTTTGTATCATTTTCAAAGGAGGAATAATCTCAAGAGGTAGTTTGATTTCCTCCCTGGATACTGTGGATACTTTAAAATGCACTGATCCTATTACAATAAACATGGTGCCCTACATGTACACAAATATATGCGAAATTTGGGAAATTCAGACCATTTTTGTGGCAAACCTTGAGTACGTTCATTAGCTTGTAATTATTTATTCCATTATATTTGAAAAAAACAACAACAAAACAAATCAACAGTTGATTCCTCAAAGAGTAAACTGGAACAGAAAGATTAGTTTATTTGGGCAGTTTTACATTATACATTGCATACATTATCTTTACATAGTAATATACATAGTCCTTTTTTTTTTTTCCAGTTTTTCTTATTTACAGTTGAAAGACTTTCCATGTGTAGTAAACACAAGGAACTCATTTATCATATTTATGCATTTACTCCTTTTACAGTAACAGATTACTTCATATGAATGCCCTTGTCCATTTTTAGTTGTGCTAATATTATTGTTTACTTAGGGCATAATAATAAATACTTATAAACAAAATCTTCTCTCTGTTATGTATTCTTCCATAGTGCATATCTGGGGGCAAAGGCGGGCCCTAGTATTTGAATGATATACTTACTCTGATGGTCTTCTATAAGTTGAAAGATGTTAGTGACACAGTGCAGTATCTGTGCAGGGGAGGGCTTCTCTGACTAATGTCTTGTGAATGTCCACCACACTCAGAGTGGGTGTCAATGGGCCTGTCTGTCTCTACAATGACCCACTTGTTTGAATGGAGCTCAGCTTTAATCCTGCCCTGCGCTAAACATGATAAAAGTTTGTTTGGCACTTATAGTAGGAGGACTAAGATTTTCTCATTAGAATGGCCTCAGAGGAAACTATGCAAGAACGTATACACAGTCTGTCATAGTAAATAATAGGAAGAGTGGAAAACAAGTATCCCTTTGAACAAACAAAAAAATGACTTGCAAAAATTTAGCAGTGTTAATATAAATATATAATTTTACTTAAAACAATTCAAAGATTGAGATTTGCTAAATAAACTAAAGAAAGAGATAGAGAAACCAAGAAAGAAAACCGTTACTCTCAGTCAGTAAACAAGCCTACATGTTCAAACATGTTTTGTGACTTGGGTGAATAATTTGGGTTTGACTAAACCCGAAACTAAAACAGGACTAGGCCCGGGCTGGCCAGGAACAGGTCCAACCCAAGTCTACATTTCTAAACTGGGTACAAACCTTGACCAAACCAGTACAAGTATGAACATACCCATAGTGACAAGTTTATTTGTGACCCAACTAACCCAGTGCTGTCTTGTATTTTGCTCAGGTGGAGATGAGGAGTATATCTACATGAACAAAGTTGTGGTCAGCGACAGCAAAGGTGTGAGTTTCATTATGCATTATCTTTAGAAGTTGTATATGAGCCACTAACATTTATGTGACATTTATTTGCTAAATTATTATTTATGTTACTGTTTGAAAAGTACAATGTATATATTTTAACTAGTGAATAAAATGCTATTGATATTGTGCTAATGCAACAGGTGCACTTACTACTTACTTCATTTTACCCGTTATACTATGAAACTATTACCACCATTGTCTTTTTTGCTAATAAATATTAAGGCATGAGTTAAAAACATTTTATCCTCTAAATTTCACACATGAAATGTCAAGATTTCATGAAATTACTTCATAAATATAAATTGAGTTAATGTATCTAGTTTCTATAGCCACCCCCGGCTACAGTTCACAGGACACATTTAATTCAATTGGGAAATCATAATTCCCTTTAGAGGAGTTTCCTTTTTATTAAGATTAAGTGAAACTCCTCTAACATCCTGGTATTCGGGGTCAGAATTGCAGGTCAAACACAGTGCCTCTGGTTATAGCACTGGCCCTCTCTATCAGATGGGACAGAGGATTTGAGTGAGTGTCCGTCATGAGAAAGGCCTCCAGCTGTGATCTGAGTTCCCTCCTCTCTCTGCTTCCTGTGCAAAGAATGTGGTTTTAGTCAGCCTTATATTTCTCCAGAAAAACCACAGCTTTTGTTTAAACTAAAGAGTTACAGTAAACGTCTACTCATTTTAGCTACTACATCTTTTATGAGTTGTTTATATTTTCTTTAAAGGTCCTGTATTACACTAAATGGATTCTTTTGAGCTTTAAGCCATGTTAGAATGTTGTTACCTCATCAAAAAATACCTGGAGTTGCGTTTTGTTTCATTCACACATGTCTGAGTAATACGTTATTAGTCATTCTACATCTCCAAAGCTCAAAATGGTCTGAGTCACCTTATGATGTCATGAAGTGGTAGTTTCAAGTCAACAGCTGCCTTTTACCATTTGTTCAGTAGAGATTGGCAATTTCAGGGCTGAAATTATCCAAATGATTCAAGTAAAGGTGCATGGAGTTTTAAAACACAGTGGAGCACATCATAAGGTGGAACAGTGTGTTTTCAGTTTGAGAGAAGAACTAGAAATGCAGAATTTGTGTGTGAAACGTGTGAATGAAACAAAACACAACTCCCGGTATGTTTTTTATGAGGAAATGTCATTGTAACTGCATGATATGGGTCTTTTAAATGATCAGTAGTTATTATAGTAGTGCTAAAGTAGATGTAGTAGTTGTTAGTATTAGTTGTAGTAGAACAATCTGTATGAAGTAGCAGTACGCACGTGGCAGTGGAGAAGCATTATTGTTACTATTGCTCGTGATATGTGTTGTAGAAGAGTAAAGGTATATTGATCTAAAATGACTGGTTTGCAGATATATAAAATATGCACAAATCAGATACAACTCTGAGTAGGGTAGTGATGGGGGAAATCCTTATACAACAGTTTAAAATCCCATAAAAGTAAATTTTGCATATAATGTATTTTTCCATGTAAGCTCTACATTGCTTTAACCTCTGTATCCCTTCTTGTCTGACCCAGATGACCGAGCTGATGGCCTTGAGAATGGAAAAGCTGGAAAGTTCAGTCCAGTCCCACAGAAAAACCTCCCGGAGCTGCCTCCTCCCAGAGCAGTGAGTGCCCACAGTGTGATTTTGAATGAGCATGGTGAATCATTTAGGACAATATTCTGAATGTTGCTTTGGTCAGTGTGGCAGGGATAGAAGCGAGACTGACTCCAATAATTATATAATTTAAATAAACAAAGCACATGTTAAAGTTGGTTAAATCACTATATTCCTTTAAACTGCCTTAAGACGAATTGGATTGTAATTGTAGCTGACAAATTGTGGTTCACGGGTCAAAGTAAGGACATGCCAGACTACATTAAATTACACTTATATGTCGTCAGTGAGGTTCTTAATGCTAAAACAGTGCAGGCTTTTCCCACAAAGATCAACTTCATATTGCTGTAGGGTTTTTGAAATCTATATCCCCATAGATACAGGTATATACAAGTAGTATAATCAAATTTGATACAGTGAACCTTGAAATAAAGACTAGGTGTTTCGCAAACTGTGGTTCAAGGATCAAAGGTACTCTTGTGGTACTTCTAAGCCCAGAGTTGGCTTATTAATGCAGTGGTGTCTAGAGAATAGTTATTCATTGCGTATTATGATGTTTTTTGTTAGTTGTTTGCTTTTTAAGTCCAGGCAACTTTTAATTTAGGGCTGCTCTGCATTTTTAGATTTTACTCAGAAACCCATTGTTTGTAGTTGTGTCATTTTTAGGCAAATAACATTTTACTTTGTCTGGGTGGTAATATGGGCAAAGCAATACCAGAGATGGGACCAGAAAGTTTTTGAGATTGCATTGGCCTTGTTTAACTTGAGGAAAATGGCGGAGAAAGAGATGGTAAGCATATCCCGTTGGTGCTTTTGAACTTTACGCCCCACACTCAGAGGACCACGGCCGTCCCGATCCCCAGTATAAACTACTGCCACAGCTGGTGCTCATCAGGACCAATGCTAGTGTCAGCACTGATACAGATGTGTGCAATATGAAAGTGAAAAACATTTGACTATGTATACGACTCATTCAGTGAAATGTTGGAGCTTTGTGAAAACACAATGCTTTACGAAATGCTTTTCAAATTTATGTAATTTCATTCATATTTTCAAGATAGGTTGGTGATGGACTCAAGACAAAGTAATAATACATTTTGATGGGAACACAAAACTGCTGAGAGAAGAGAAGAAAAAAAAGAGTGAGAGAATTTTATATGCTAAAGAAAGAGCAGAGCTAGATCAGGTTCTGTCATTGTTACCATTGCAAAATTGGAACAGTGCCTTTACAGAGGTCAACTCAGAATTCCACAACTTTGTAATAATTCAAAAATGCATCATACATATATTTACATTGGCTGCAGTCTTCTCACAGTTCCACCATAGCCTCTATAAATCCCTCAGATCTGTCTGGCAAAGGCATTTCTCCATTCTCTCCCTGTGTGGCCGTCTTTGGGATCACTGGTCCTGTCCTGGGAAGCCTCAGTAAGCATGTCCAAAGTGAGCCGCTTTTTGGGAATCCTTTCATTTGTCTGTGTGGCTTCCAACCTTGCGTAGTTATTTTATATTCAAGTGTTAGCATATGTTTCACCGTGAACACAGAATCACCTTTTATCATTGAAGTGAACAGCGCCCCCTTGCTGTTGATGTAGTGTCCTGCCATTGCAGTCCATTGCCCTGTTGTGATGTTGTAGCAATCCATAAGACATCGCAAGAAATCGTCACATGGTCCGTTTCGCATCACATACAAGTTGTCCCTGTGGGCTATCATACAGTGACCATAACTTTGCGGTTTTATCATAGTTGTGGTCAGTTTCCATTCATCTTTAGCTGGGATGTACTCATAGATATCAGTCGTATCAGGTGGTTTCCAGAAGCAAACGAACATCCTACGTCTGGCAACAGCACAAGCGACTGATCCTACAGGCCTGGGAGCGGGCTGTATAAAAGTCCATTGTTCTTTGTTGACATCGTAACTTTCCCCAGTTGCGATACTGCGACCTTGAAGCTCTCCTCCTATCGCGTATAGTCTCCCCTCATGTCCCAGCAAAGTAAAATTGTACCGAGGTTGCTGCGGACCAGGTAGCTCAGTCCATAATCCCGTTTTAGGATCATAGCAAAAACTGCGATCTACTGTGTCCTTCTTATAACCGTAAACTCCACCGACAATGTACAATCGGTTGTCTAGTACTGCCACACCTGCCATAGATGTGCTGCAAAGCGTAGGTAGGCTAGTTAGATGTTTCCATTCTTGTTCATTTTCATCAAGGTAACAAACCACCCTGAAGGAGTCATTCAAAAGCTCCATTGATGGCGTATGGGTCCCTAATGCAATATAACTAGCTGGGGATAATGTTTGGGCATATTGTAGTAAGTTTTCCGGAAGTTGCGTTTCGGCTTCGTCCTTGAGGTCTTCAAAAGCATCACTAAGAAATAACGCAGCGCTATGGGACACTGAATGCAAACCAAAAACGTATGAAGTGTAATACAGCAATAGGCAGTTGTCCGAATCAATGATGTCGCAGAGATGTTGAGCTAGTTTTGGTACTTGCAAGAAAGCGGCACATTCAATAGCGTCAATTAGCTCGTCTGGATCAGAAAGTGTTGGAAGTTCACCCCTGCACACAGCAAGGGCAATGAGGAAACCCCGTGCCTTCACTCCACCTTTTAAGTGCAGCTCTTCCTGGTGGCTTTCAACCATTTCCGACTGAAAAAGAGCTTTGAAGTAGTCGCTATACTTTGCTAGCATAGTCCGTTCAATTTTAAAGTAACATTCCTCTACCCTTACTTTCACCAGTGTTGCATGGTCCTCTCCAGCTTCCAGATTAAGTAACCCACTTTTGCTGTGAATATCCTGGTTTGGTTCCGGGGCCTCTAGTCCTTCCATGATGCCTTAAATTCCTTCTTCTCAAATGACAAAGTTGTGACAAGCATGTCATTCAGATAGCCCAGTTTTCCCCTGAAAACAGTCGGTAAATACAGGTTTGCCGGACTCCCATTGCGTCCAGTCTGCATGGTGGTCCCAAAATAGAGCAGAGCTATTGATAGCAACTGTGCCACTTGCAAGTGTCAGGCAGAGAAACATACTGTGGATATACAATGTCAGTGGCACAAGCTGATGAAATTAAAGGGGCACTATGTAACTTTTCTAATGGAAGGTCTGCTGCCTGCTTGTCGTCATGGAGATGTTATTGATTTGCCTGAAATGTTTCACAGAAAGGCATTAGACTTATAAATCTATTTACAGGTGTTTTATATTGTCTAAAATACATTGGAAAGCAGACATTTTAACTGTGAATGGGTTTGTACAGATTTGACCTTTGGAGATAAATAGGTTTAATGCCATACTATAGAAGATTCCAGGCAAAGCAATCATATCTCCATGGAGACAAGCAGGTGGCACACCCTGTTCCAGAAAAATCACATAGTGCACCTTTAAATGCAATATGACAGGAGCTATATCTTGCAGTGAATGAAGTCACCTTTGAACATGGGCTAGGTGACGTCTGCTGGTCAATTTTCATTAAAAAAAAAATAAATTATTAAATGAAAAATGAAAATTAATTAATTAACAAATGAATTTTTAGTTTGGAACATCTATGCAATTTGTAAGTTACTGCTGACTTTATTGTGATCGACTAGTTTTGTCTGCCTTGGCTTTTGAGAAATATTCATAAACTAGACATTAAAAATCAACTTGAAGTAACCAAATTTTAGGACATGACTGTGCAGTTTTGTAGCATACACAAGTCTGTGCCAAAGAATGAAAAACAATGAAGAAAATAAACAATGAAAAGTAAAACAAACATATTTCAGTTTTAGTATTTAGTTTTAGTATGTATTTTAGCGCTATATACTAGTATTACATAAATCCCAGTTCCAGTGACCATACAAATCCAAACCACTGATTATTTGTATTTGTACTTTCTCTTCTTAGTTCCCAGCACACTTTTCAGATTTGCTCTTTGTGTGTACTTCACTGTGCTAGAAGAATCTTGGCATGGGAACCAGGGATTTTCCATGTTTCTGGCTTCAGCGTTTTTTGGTCTCTTTTCCCACTCTTTCTCCTCAACCCCACTACAGCCACACCCCTGGATTCCCCACCAGCTCCTCTGTGTCTCTCACCCCACATCTTTCTTATTATTGTCCGATCCAAGTCGGTTACTCTGTTTCAATGGAGAACATCCCAGTGATCTGAGAATGTATTTATCTATGTATTTGCAAGCATATGCTTTTCTCATACTGTTGAGGCTAGATCTAAGCTTTGACTTGGACACATGTAAAATGAATGGACACTATTAAGATAACAGTGAATAGACATTATGTGGTGGGGGCTGCCGCTCAGGAATGCAGGACTTTCTATTTTAATTAATAGCACATGCGTTCCTTCTCTCTGAACTAAGATGACTTCAAACAAGGGACAAAACTAAAAATATATTCTAAGAGCAAAAACACATTTAAATTATCAGTGCTGGGAACAATACTTCAGAGTGTATTTAGTTACGGAATATTGAATACCTGAATTAAATTATTGTATTTTGTACATGGTCCAATCAGAGTACTGTATTATGAATCCTTTGAATACCTTTACATTGAGTTACAATATATTATAGTAAAAATACTACATAGTATTATTTTAAAGCTTTTTTTTCTGTCCTGTTTCTCATGCATTAACGTATGTCTAATTCGAGAACTAAAAATGCACACCCTCACTAATCTCACTAATAACTTGCAATTCAAAGCCAAAATTACATGCTAAAGTACAACCATGCATTCCTTATAATTTAGGAAAGTAATTGTACTATAATACCACCAAATGAGAAAGTAACTGTGCCGGAATACATACAAAATTAGTATTCAGAATACGTATTCTCAGTACATGTACCGTATTCAGTTACTTCCCAACACTGTCAATTAGATATGTATATTGTATGACTGGTCACTATAATTGCCCATGTCAAGATGGAAATGTGTACATTTAAAGAGATACTTTTACTTTCACCCTAAATTGACTTTGACTTGAGTAAGTTTTGGTAACTATATATGGCATCCTAACAGAAGTAGTAGTTGTAGTGTGGTGGTAGTGGTGATCAAAGTAGTACTAGCAGTTTTGATAGTAATAATAGTAATTATTTTTCTGCTTCTAACTAAACTAATAAATAACTAATAAATTCTCAGAAATTCAAATAAATAATTTACTTCTCTAATATTACAGCTTCATCGGGCCCATGCTAATTCGCCTTAATATGATGTTTTGCAGACATTAGCAGTGTAGTAAATGCACACCATATGTATGATGTGATAGCATCTCTCGCTCACTTCGCTGTCTTGCTTGCTTGCCCTGTTTTTATTGTCACTCGTGCGTTTTAATCATACAAACAACACCGCGTCACACAGTCTCAGTGTCTGACATGACGCCGGGCCTTATTATGATGGAGGATTTATCAACTCCCAGTTACAGGAAAACTGACAACTCACTTATTTCCTGTTATGGGAATGAGTTATATGAATTATATATGACATCCCTGAAAAATATCATATAAACAAACTATGGCTATGCTTAGTCAGTGTAAATGTGCTAAAAATCTTAAAGGTGCTCACTGCTCAACTTTTCTGGAGTTTCCATCACCTACTTGTCTCCATGGAGATGTTATTGCTTTGCCTGGAATGTTCCATGGTATGACCTTAAACACACATTTAGATTTTATTCATTACGGGTGTTTCTATTCCTCAAAAGTACAATACTTCCTTATGTGAACAGGGGTGACTCTCCGCAGATTTAAATTGTAATGTTCGAAATCGCTTTTTTAAGGGTGACCTGGGCCACCCTTGAACCACATATTAAAAAGAGCACTTAATATTATTTCATTGATGTTATTTTATTATATAAGTTGACATATTTTGTTATTTCCCTATTGTGCAAATCACAATAGGGTATTTCTAAAGGATTGTTTTTAATCTATGTCATGCTGTTTTGATCATCTTTTATTTTCAGTAATTGTGACAGTCTGTTACAATGTGAAAATGGATATAAACTAGGATTTCAACAGTTCAGGAAATGTAAAACAACACATTATTTACTTCACTAGAAACAAATCTGTAATAGTGTAGTATGACATAGGGGCCACAGGCAAGCTAATCTCCCTCCGTCAGTTCTGCCTCCTGGTGATTTCTGATAACTTAAGACTTGCTGTTGCATGTTGAGAAGATTACATTATAGATTACATTATAGTGGTGAAACAGTGGTGACGGGACACTGCTCCAAGTGTTTCCTCACTGACACAGAAAGACCCATATGTATGCCCATGTCATGTCCTTATATATAATAATTAGGTCTTGAATTCAAAGCACACAAAGTAAAACTATAGTGTTTTTTTGTACAAGGAAGTGATAGTGGGCAGAGACTCCTCACTACAAAGGATAAAAACTAACTTTTGATTTCAATTTTGACTTTGCTTCAAATGTTTGAGGCCACACACAGTTTTGAATAGACTGCAAGCCCGATTCTGTCCTGTTCTAAGTAGAAAAAGTCCCCAAGAGGTAAACATGTACTGTAACTCTTTACGTGAGATTTTATGGGGTATTTTCTAACCAGTAAGTGCAAGGGAGAAATTTTAGTTGAAAACTCCAATCACTTTTGTTTGTTTATTGTTTTGTTTTTGTTTTTTCAGTTAGCTCTTCCCCTTCTGTAAATGCATCCAGTGACTGCAACTTTCCAAATTCAAATTGAGCTTATTATGATCAAACATTGTGGTGTTTAGTTTATTATTGCTCAGTACAAATTAGTCTAACCGTTAGTATGTAGTAAGTCCAAGTTTTAACTACTGTCTACAGGGTGATGTTGTTAATACTGTAATGTGTTGCATATTATTTCTCGATGAACATGTTATGATTTATAAGTTTTGTGTTTTTCAGGGTGTAATGGGTCGAGAGCCGTTCCCCTTACCCCCTCTACCTGCTGCAGCCATTGACACTTCAGAGAGCTACTATGAAGAGGCCCAGCCATATGAGGAGGCTGTCAATGGTAAAGATACACTACATACATACATACATACATACATACATACATACATACATACAGTATATACAGACAGAATGTAATAAAATGCTTTAAAGGAACCTTTTCTGGCGGAGGAGGAAGCCGGAAAGACCTGGCAGGCCCAGTTTTATAGTGAAGGTCTGTTGGGAACGTCTGGCAGAGCCCTCTGTCAGGGGGACCTTCAACTCACACCTCCGGGAGAGCTTCTCCCAGATTCCGGGGGAGGCTGGGGACATGGAGTCCGAGTGGGCTTTCTCGGCCTCTATTGTCAATGCGGCCGTTCGTAGAAGAAAATGGATGGGTAGCATTATGTAACTTTTCCAGTGGGGGGTCCGCTACCGTGAAAATATATTTTGCCTGAATGTTACACAGTATGGCATTGAACCTAAACTTGAACATGCATTTATTCAATTAAGACCTCAAAACTACCTTCAATACATGCATTCTTTTAGTAAACGTATAGTTACCTCTCCACAGACCTAACGTACTCGATGCTGTCTTGTGTCTATGAGGTAGATACATTTTAAGTCATACTGTGGAACATTTCAAGCAAAGCAATAAAATCTCCATGGGGACACCCTCTAGCAGAAAAGTTACAAAGTGCAGCTTTAACTGTTTAATCAAGTGAACAGTGAACAACAATATAAAGTTAAATTTCCACTTTTGCAAATCAGTGCTACAATAACCACATTTGATTAGTTCAACAGTTCACTTGCAATGAAAAAGTCTTATCTTCTTAAAAGTTAGAAGAGCATTTGACCCATACACACCCAGTGATGCACAAGTACTTAAGATGAGAAACCCCACTCTAACCAGCGAGTGTGAAGGTGGTTTTTATGTAAGAAAAATGTGGTATGAGCTGACTAAAATCAGACCATGAAGCTTTCACACCTATGGTTCGATTGCTTTGGTCCGCACTAGTCAGAAAAATGTTCCAATGTAGCAAACAGACGTGGGTACGGTTTGCTTTCACATATGCATAGTTCTAAACGAACCAAAACAGACCTCGAAGACCATCGTCACCGGAACCGGACTAAAAAACGCGGCACTTTCGATCACCATGGAGGAACAGCTTTGCCTTGCGCTCCTGGCGCTGATCATCATACATTATTTTGTACGTGTAGGTAATTTTCTGCACGTACTTAATTTCGAACATGTTTCGCGGCTGCGACTCCAAAGACAACTTATAAGTTATTCGACTCGCCGACGGCGCATTGCACGCCTCTTCAGGGAGAAGAGACGTGCCCTCGCGACCGAGTAAACAGAAACATAATGCATTCCCATAATTCATTCGGTTCCGTCCAATTTGGTTTGGTTGCTTTCACACCAGATGAACCGTACCAAAGTAGGGCAGATAAAGCGATCCGAGACCACCCCTTTTTATCGGTCTCGGACCGGTTGATTTGGTGCGCACCAAAGTACCGAGATTGCATTCACACTAACGAAAACGAACCGAACTAAGAACTTTTGGTTCGAATGGGCCATTTGGTGCGCACCAAATGCTGTCAGTGTGAAAGCACCATGATTAAAGACCAAACACACAACCCATATAAAATACTCTCTGCTATTCACATTTCTTCTGAAGAAAATAGCAAGCAAGGTGACTGAGGTGATTTCCTGTTTCCACTTCTGATAACTGCTCAAAACTTTTCACCTAATGCATTTGATCAAGGCTCAGTTCAGTCTTACTCAAGAGTGGAAGTGAAAAGTTGAGTGATTGAGATTGTGATTGAAACAAAAATAAGCTATATAAACTAAAAGAAAACAACACACAAAATTGGGTAGTGCTCAAACAGTGCAACATTTTGTGATCAGAGACCCAAACCTCAAACACACACATTATGATACTATTTCTCATTATGGTGCCATTTAACTGTGGAATTTGAAGTTGGACCATGGTCATGTTGGTACAGTCAACAAAATTAACTGGATATTGGGTATGGGGGCTGTTCTTTATATGAAATTTTAGTATTAATTTGATACAATTTGCCAAACATCAGAACTTAAACATTATCCTTGCTGTTTTCTGTCCTAATATTTTATTTTTCTATTTAATGTAATTCAACACTTTATATTGTTGAGTGTGTGTGTGTGTGTGTGTGTGTGTGTGTAAAATAGACTTTCTGAAATTATTATTAGGTACACATTTTCATATCAGCAACTCAAAAAGCAACTCAGTTTCATTTAAATTCTCCTGCCCACTATGATCTCGCCTGATTTTCCTCTTTAAACTTTTATAGCCTAACTATTTCTACATAACATCATTGTGCATATCTTGCTTTACTCTTGCATTTCTCTTTCCTTCTCTTTGTTGCTGGACTGGTCTTTGACAGATCTGGCCCATCTCTCTTCGTCCTTGTTGAGAGGCCTGAGTTCGGACAGTGTGGTGTATGCAGTGATCTCCCAGGGTACCCTCTTCTCCTCTTCGAGCATGTGTGAACGGGCATAAACTGGCGCATGCTTTGGGCTTGTGGTTGCCTAGGATACAAGACCAAAATGTGGATGGTCAAGTCAGCACGCTTCTGTGTGTGAAAGTGGGTGTTAGTGCATTTAAAGAAACAAACAGCTCAAGAGTTTCCACAACCTCTTGTTTGTCAGTCTCAAAGCTGGAGGAAGATTTGTTTTTTAGAACTTTTCACAATTTAAAAGATGTAATATTTACTTTTTCAATTCAGTTGTTTTGACTGACATTTTCTTCATTCTGAACCCCATGGGAAACACTATTTATTTTACACTTTTTATTTTTAGTAGTTTCTTTTCAAATCACTTTAAAGCTACCATCTGTAATGAGATTGGCCGACCCATCCCTGTTGTATTCTCACAAATCACCACTAGATGCTATCTACATTACTGCAGTCAGAGAAGATCTTTTCTGGCATGCATCGAGATATAAAATTTAAACTGTATTTTGCTGTTTTGTTTTGAGCATCTGTTAAAAAAAAATAGAAACATTATCATCATATAGAGACTAAGTACACATCTACCTCTTCCACCACTGTTTTTTCTGCATGCTGTTTTATCTTTGCCGGTCTTTTGTTCAGACTTGAATTGCTTCCTTATCTCATTTCCCAGATGATGGAGAGGCGGTAAGCAGCTCATACGAGTCCTATGATGAGGAGGAAGTGACCAAAGGCAAATGTCCGTCCGCTCAGCACCAATGGCCCTCAGCGGAGGCCCCATTCGAGCTGATGAGAGACTCTCGGATCTGTGCTTTCCTCTGGAGGAAGAAGTGGCTGGGACAGTGGGCCAAACAGCTCTGTGTGATCAGAGACGACCGCCTCATGGTGAGACAAAAAGTGCCACTTCTTTATTGTGCTCCCTGTCTTAATGGGGCACTAACACTCCTATACTTAGAATGGATTTGAATGGTATTTCATTAGGGCTGTAAGATTAAAAACTATTTTAATGGACACAATAGCAAATAGGCTGTGATATTTGAAGTACCATAATTTCCTCCACAAATAATGAAGTATCATATTCTGCATAAAACTGCTAACCTTGTAGTTTAAATCTGTACAAGCATGCTCCGAAATGTGATTCTTGTATGAGTTTGTACTTTAGTTTTAGTAAAAAAAAAAAAAAATCACAATTAGATATTTTCCCCAAATCATTTAACCCTAGATTTTATAGAACAAATAATTTAATGATATATATTCAATGATTATATCCTATAAAACAGAAAATAAATAAATAAACAAATAAAACAATATATAAAACAACCAACCAAATAAAATATAGAATATATTATTATATCATATAAAATAATAATATGGATGAAGCACAGTTTTGTAAATAATGTATTTTATATTGGACATTTTTCAATTTGCTTGAGTGGGCCAGGTCATGTCCAGAGGTGTGAAAACACCCATCATGGCCCTGAATGGTTAAGCTAACTACACCCCACTCCCACTGCATATTGAATAGACCCACCTAACTAATAGAAGCTGTAAACAAATATGTGTAGTCTCAGAGTAATTTCATTGTAGTTAGCTCCTCCCTTCAGGCAGATATAAAGCAGTGTCCACCAGCGTCTGACCAGAACTGAAGAAGCAGCTTGGATGAGCTGCGAAACGTATTCGACCAAATAAACTTTGTCCAGTTGACAAATTGAATTTCTCCTTTTGCCATGGATTCTACCTGGACGACTGACAGATTCTACACACATCTTATGTATTATGTTACCAGACACTGAATTTTAACCTAAGAGGCATCAGCAAAGTATTTTTCAATAAAATTTCTTTTTTATGTCTATCATGAGGCAAACTAACAAATACGGTATAATATTTAAATGGGTTTGGTGGCTTTTCCAGTGCTATAAGAGTTCGAAGGAGCAGACCCCGTTGCTGGATGTGAGTCTTCTGGGCTGCTCTGTGGTCTACAAAGAGAAGCAGCTGAAGAGGAAGGAGCACAGACTGAAGATCGTCCCGGTGGGTGGCGAGACCATTGTCCTGGGCCTTCAGAGCAGAGAGCAGACGGAGCAGTGGCTCAAGGTAAAGTCCAGAAACCCAGAGCTCATGTTCAAACAGACTTCTCTTTCTTGTGAAAATGATACCATCAGTGTGTACATCCTTCAGGTGATTCAGGAGATTAGCCCCAGACCAGCTGAAAACGGAGATTCACAGCAGTGCGCCTCTGACTCACCCAGGCTTATCTGCACCAAGGTACTATGACTAAAGTACACCACTGCTTTATATCCACAATGCTATGCAAAAAGTCCCAAATATGTTTTCATAAATAACAAATTACATTTTTGTTTGAGCTGTTAAAAGATCAGTTTGTGGTCAAAAGGGGTAATGATTAATTGCACTTGGGATTCGCCAGTAGATCAATGCTTTTGAAATACGGACTGAAGAAACTATCATAAGTGAAGGGCTTAATTTAAAAGGTCCATATTAGGCTCTTTTCTGATTTGTGTTATAATGTTGTTGCCTCATCATTAACATATCTGAAGTTGTGTTTTGTTTCTTTTACACATGTTTAACACATAAACCCTGCATATTTCAGCTGAGTTCTTCTCTGAAACAGAAAACACTCTGTTCCACCTTGGGACGTCATGAGGAAGTGTTCCATCGTGTTTTTAAACTTCATTCACCTTCAGTAGCTGTTAACTTGAAAACATTTTGAGCTTTGGAGATGTAGCCAGACTAATAATGCAGGATTACTCAAACGTGTGAATGAGACAAGGAGGTAGCAACATTCTAGCTTGGCTTAAAGCTCACATGAGTCATTTTAGAATAATATAGGACCTTTATTTAGTATCGCAACAGAAAACGCATAAACAGATTTTGTAAAGTCTGGCTAGTTATTAGTATCTTTATCTCTGTCTGTATACTGTACAGTAAACATATTTTTTGTAATCTTTAAATCCTATCTATGTCAATGCACAATGTACTTTAGGGCGAGCTGGGAGATAGGTACTCAGTGGCATCAGAAAGCGGCAGCAGCACTGACAGTCATACTGAAACATATGAAAACAAAGATGGTGAGTCATACCTTTTTGTTGATAAAGTTGTTTTAGTTTGGTTTATGTCTGGAATTAAATGAGATAGAAATTACTTCATCTTCTTATCTTTACAGTGAAGAAGAAATTTCAGTTCAGTAATCTCATGAACATCGGCAAGAAAAAGCCCCTGTCCTTAGAGAGTCCAGAAAAATGCATTGATACATCAGGTGAGAACAAATATTATAGTTATAAAGTGCTTGTTAACATGTGTTCTAAATATATACAAAAATAACGTGGAATTTAAACATACCAATATACATTACATATATATTGGTTAAGTACATTTAACTTTAGTGCCAATATGAGTAGTAGTAGTAGTAGTAGTAGTAGTAGTAGTAGTAGTAATAATGGCTTGGCAACGGTGGCAATGTGAGAAGGTGTTGATGTAGTAACATAATTGTGTAACTTTTCTGAAAGGGGGCGACAACCTGCTTATCTCCATGGAGACAACTACAGATGTTTAAATGCTCAAAAATATCTTAAAAAACATTAATTCTTACTGTGAGTGAGGTTACCTCTCCACAAATTTAACCTGTAATTTGGCTTGCAAGTCTCCATGGAGATTTCTAAGTTTATGGTCATACTGTGGAACATTCTAGGCACATCTCCATGGAGACAAGCAGGTGACGAATCTTCCACCAGACAAGTTACACAGTGCACCTTTAATATCAGTATTTATTGCAGTAGTAATAGTTGTTGTTGACGTAATAGCATTAGCATTGGAATAAAAGTAGTCTAACATCTTACATCTAATACAATTGTATCAGTGACCTCTCTTATAATTTTATAACACCGTATCAGGTTACCTCAATGTGCTGGTGAACAGTCAGTGGAGGACATGCTGGTGCCTTATCAAGAATGGACAGCTGTGGTTTTATCAGGACAAGAGCAAGTCCAAGATCAGCCAGCCCGCCGTCAGCCTGGAGGGGTGTAGTGTGTGTCCAGACCCCAGTCCCGAGCACCTCTACTCCTTTAGGATCCACTCAGAGGGGACGCAGCTGACTACATTAGAGGTATTACATTTAAGGTATTAGAAAACCATAAACATCTTAACTCAAGCACAATGAAATCTGTCAGCACTAAGATACTAATAAAGGTTGTTTTCAAAGTTAAGAATCTTTAGTGGGTGGCAAGAACCAGTTTTTCTATATTAATTGTATTATAATTTCATATGACTTTTTCACAAAATAAAAATCTGCACATTTATATTTGTGATATGATCTCAGTATACCACAACACAAATCTACACTGAGATGTTACTGCTTTGCCTGTAATGATCAATAGCATGACAAAGAGCTGACTTGTAACTTGGCCTGGTAGTTGCCATGGAAAAAGGTAAGTTTAATGGCATAGTGTATAACAGGGGTCACCAAATGTTTTTCTCTAGGGGCCACATTATCGCTCCTGACTGTGATGGGGGGCCGGGGTCGAGTAGGCCGTATAACAGAATTGTATGACCCAGACCAAAATGATCACCAACAGGCGTCACTGTGAAGTAGAAATGACTAGCCTGGTACAGCCATCCGCAATACTATATCAACACATAATTCTTGGCACATATTTGTTTATCATTACTAGTGGTTTATAAAAGTAGTAAGTACTTCACACTTTGTTTTAATTTGAAATACCACAGATATTCCATTTATTTATTTTCTAATATCAATAACATCCAAGGTAAGAAATATCAAGGTAAGAAAGGTTAGAAACTGTCAAGTTAAGAAACATTTGGTGACTGAAACTGGCAAAGGAGAGTGAAAAATTACAAACTGTAGGTAGGTCTGTTGATATTAATAATAATATTAATAACAATTGTATTCATAATAATTGTGTGCAGCACTTAATAAAAGTCAAATAAATAGGCCTATAAAATAAATACATTTTTTAAAAATTGGCGACAATTTCGGCAAATGTAAATACATCATATAATTATATAATTATAATGATACATTATTATATTAATATAAATACTTCATATAAATATCATTTTTTTTATTGAAAAAATCAACAAAATACAAGATGCAGACATGTTATTATTTGCCAAAAAGTAATTTAAAAAAATAGGCCATGACAAATTTTGAGGATTGCCTCATAGGGCCAGTTCAAGTGTTGGGGGGCAGAGGGGCTGGGGGGGCCAGTCAAAGGGCCGTGGCGGGCCAGAGTCGGCCCACGGACCTTAGTTTGATGACTCCTGGTGTATAACATTCTAGACCAAACACTCAAAGCGACCACCCCCTAAAGTTTAGTGCAGCTTTAACAATATTTATTTTAAGCCCTATATGTAGGTTTTTAGTATGTTATGATGCCATCTAAACCTCAGCAATAAAAAGACTTTGCCACAACCCTATCTTGCTAGCGGCCTCTTAGACTAGACTTAAATGTTATGAGCATGCTCGTTTGTAACTTAATTGGAAAAGGCCACATTTTCCATCTTGAACTCAGTCTATGTTGTCTTGACTAATAACTCGAACTTGAGCTTAGTGTCTGGAGTGAAAAAAACAAGTCAGCATTTCTTCAAGTCTGCTGCTGTAAGATTTCTATACACAAACATATTCCCATTTGGGATAGAGTGAGGGGGAGAGAGACAGCATATGTTGTGTATGCGGCACACAGGGGTGGTCCCAGTGTCTGACAGCCTGGAGGGTGGAGGTGGATTTGAGGGACTAATGTAACGCCCGTTTTCATTAGGATCTATGCACCACCCTGCTGTTGTTGCTGTAGAGCACATTTGGTCAAGTCCACTGGAACATATTGTTTAGTCTTGTGGTCACTGTTGAAGTTTGTTTTCTTGTTTCCTTAATTTTTGCACTTACTTTAGCAGGCTAAGAGTTGTAAAACAGAATTGAACTTAAATGAGGTTGTTGGCAATGACTGTAAACATTTTGTCTCCCAGTGGTGATTGAAGAGTAACAAGAGCGAAAATGTACAACTGCTTTTTAAACCACAGTTATAACTAGTTACAATAAGTAAAAATTTGAGATTGAAAAAAATCCTCTTTGTTATTAATTTCCTTAAGTATAATGGCAGATGTCATGTGCAAATTGTGATACAAGTAGTTGACATGTAATAAATGTACCATGTTCTTCTCTCTGCCCTCTGGTTCAGGCCAAAACATCTGCAGATATGGGTCACTGGCTGGGCCTCTTGTTGTCTCAGACTGGATCCAAGACCAGCCCTGAAGACCTGACATACGACTATGTAAATGCAGAGAGGATCTCAAGTATCGTCAGCGCAGCCAAGACCTCACTATAGTAAGGCACTCCCTGTTTGTTATGGCAAAAGCATTGGGCCGTAAGCATTAAAGAAAGATGTCTGTATTTGTGTCTGTGTATTTGTGTGTATTAGTATTTGTGTGTGTGTTTTTGTGTTTCTGCATATTTGTGTGCTTATGTGTGTTTTTATGTGCAGCCTGATGCAGAGGAGGTACTCAGAGCCCAATACTTACATCGAAACCCCGCCCTCCTTTTCCCAAAACTCTGAAGAACTGTACGATGATGTAGCATCGCTCGCAGATCCTGAGGTACAGTATGATTTATGGTTAATCCATCATCACTGACCTGCTTTGTAGTAGAAGCTGTATCCATGGGTTACAAGTGATAAAAAAGTAGGACTGTTGCTATTGCAATTAACAGATCAAACCATTGCTGTTGTCAAAATTGCACCATAACAGAAAATGTGACGCAAACCCATGACTAGGACTGTTGGACAATAAAAGTAAGAGAAAATTTTGTACTTTTCAAGTAACGTCAACCGTACCCAGAATTTACTTTGAGTAAAACATAACAGTTACTGAGTGACTTCAAATCTAGTTTGTAAAAAAGAAAAAAAAGTAGATATGTTTCTGCACTGTTCTGATATATTATACTTTGACACTACATTTTTTTTTTCATTCTCATCATGATTATATTAAAATAAGAGTTAATGTTTAAACTAAACTAGTACTCTAATTGTACTCCTGCTGTCTTTCAGGATGTGGAAGAGACTGAATCCCTGCACAATGAAGACACACCCACAGAAAAAGACACAAGTGAAAACAGTGACACATGTGAAAGTGTTAAAAGCACAAATGGTACAGCAGAAGATGCAGACAGCAGTATTTACCTGGACCTTATACCTGTACGCTCCTTCTTACACACAAGCGGAAAGAATTCCCCCGCCAAAGACACTGTCACTGTCCCAGAACCTACAGAAGAACACAGGGAGCCCAAAGAGGTAAGCAGTAACTAGTATTTGATATCACTCTTAAACTGAATACAATATACTGTACAAGTCAAAGCTGTGAATTTGCACACTCAAAAATTGTAAAATGTGAATGGAAACCGCTGAGTTGTGTTTTGTTTCAATCACACATTTTTGAGTAATCCTGCATTATTAGTATCCGTCTCCAGAGTTGAAAATGCCCTGTTCCATCTTGAAATGTCATGAAGCTGTACACATTACATCACAAAGTGGAACAAAGTGTTTTCTGTTTGAGACTAAATATGCAGGATTTGTGAGAATTAAACAAAACACAATTCCAGATATGTTATGATACGATATGATACATAACATAGCTCTGAAAATAGTTTTTGTGTGACATTGTGTGACATTTGTACATCACATATTTGAATGATTACAGGTCAGCACACCCACTCCATCTGAAACAGTGCCAGTATTAAATGAACCAAACAACCCAGAGGAGCCCTCCCAAACACAAGTCCCATCACAGCCACAGGAAAAAACACTGAAGTCATCACCCCAAAGTCAGGAGAGCCCGAGGAGGGGCACCATGGGACAGATCAGTAAAAGCTTCTTGAGTCCAGCTGCGCCAGGCCAAAGCAGCACAGGACATCAAAGCCCTCAGACGCCCCGAGCCAAAAACATGAACGGAGCAGAGAGGCCCAAGGCGTATTCTGTAGGTGAGGAAATACCACAACGTGATGCATGAGGATCAGCAGGGTCCAAGTCTGCTCAACGCTGTGTACTTAAATGGAAAAGTAGTTTTGGTGACATTTATACAGAATTACATGTTGTATTATATTATTATATATATTATTATATGTTATATTGTTTTTACATACTTGATATAGACCTGATTTACTAAGTATTTAAGGTATATACTAAAGTGCTGTAATTTCAAAACATTACAAAGATAGGCTTAATTCTACTCATCTAAAGAAAAAATATGCATTGGTACATTTATTAATAACACTTATACAACTTCTGATACTACTGATTGTATTCATATGGGCTCTGAGCTACTACAGCTACAACTACTACTCTCTTTTCTCAAGCAACAAAATATAAAGTTGCTTCTGGCAAACTAGCAAATCTGTTGTTTACATTTAGCCTTTTAATGCAGTGGTACTGTTAGAAACTCCTAGCATCATATGTTTTCACGTTGCAATAGCACCATCTAATGGAGGTTTCATATACTTACATTCAAAGACAAATAAGTAGACTCGAATGGAAAAAGATACTGATTTGTGTGTACGTTCATGTATTTTTAGGTTCCCATAGCACAGTGGAGGGTAAACTGGGGAAGAACCGCACTGAAGCTGACCTGAGGAGATACCGGGACGAGCGTGAGCGCCTGGAGAGAGAGAGGGAGGAGGTGAGGAGCAGTCTGGCCAATCTGAAGAAAGAGAGGAGCGAAGTGAAAGAGGAGCTCACTGCATGCCAAGGTACAACTGAAATATACACCTCAGCTAAGTAAAAAGCGTAAACTTTATCTTAAAAGAATGGTATTTTTATGACTCAAGTTTTAAATATAACAACATAGCATTTATAACACATTAATAGGATACTGTGAAGATTTTGTGACTGCACAAAAAATACCTACTTTTGCGCATTAAATATACAGCAGTAAACTGAATAATCCACATTTATATATAAATAAAACTACAAATAAATGCCGTAAACAAAGAGGAAAATTTTAACATCCAGCAAATAACATATACATCAAGGTTGTTACAAGTTTGCAAGTGTCAGTAGTGTTAAAATCCTACTGTAATTCTTGCCATGTTTTGGTCAGAGCCCAAACAGCAAGCTGCACTAGAGGCCCGTCTAAAGCAGAGGGATGAAGCGTGCCGGGAGGCGGAGAGGCGGAGGGTGGAGGTGGAGCTGCAGCTGGTGGAGGTGAAAGAGAATCTGAAGAAGGCCGAGTCGGGCCCCTTCACCCTGGGAACCACACTGGACCTCCAGGACACGGTCAGGACCACAGCCCATATGAGCTCATAGTATACAGCTCAACAGCACACAGCCAAGTCTGGTTACATTAGCCTCATAGTATAACTGCCCTAGTCATGTTTGTCCAAAATGATTATTGTGTCTCTGTAGGTGTCATTGGCTCCATTCTTGGCCAATTAGAAAGATTTTTACAGCCAAGAAAACCAAACTGTGTCAGTCATCTTATGGACATAGAGCAAGGTTTTTTGTTTTTTTTGTATTGCTGAAATCATAAAAAAATATATGCTATGAGGCTAACGATAAGTATAATTTCCAGTTACCATAAATTAATTCCATTCTTTTATTCATTCAAACCCATCCATTTAAGGCAAGCTATGGTGTAACTATTGATATAAATCAGTATAATAAAACAAAAAAAAATACTGTTATATCATCAGGAGTTCCCCAATATACATTATATTCTCAAATTAAAGAAACACATTTTGAGCTATTGATCTCAGTCAGGAAAAGATTTCCAAATACCGTATTTTCCGGACTATTGAGCGCACCTGAATATAAGCCGCATCAACTAAATTTTCAAAGAATTTTATTTTTGTACATATATAGGCCGCACCTGTCTATAAGCCGCAGGTGTCCACGTCTTCAAGAAGTTTTCAAGTTCCGAGCATCTGCTTGTATTGCCTCTAAAGCTTTTGTCGTCTTTTTGCATTGAGTCAGTTCGTCACGCGCCAGAGTCGCTCTGGCGCTCTACTGCGCATGTCTCGAGCAGAAAGAGCCGCTGTCCTGTCTGGGATCATGTCAGTGTCTTGTAGGATTTCAACAGGATTTGAGGCTCTCCCGGGGGCTGGGGTTAGTTGTATCGATCATGTATGAGTGGATGTCCCGCTACTGAACTTTGAGACGTTTCGTCTCGTCATTTACGCTTCACCTGCATTTAACACATACGGGTCATTAAGACGTATCCCACTCACTAATGTTCATTTATCAGCAGAACTTATTTTATCACGCAGCGATAAACTGTTTTAGTGCTGACAACAGCGCTAGCGAGTGTTCTAACTAACCCTAACCCATGTTCACCGCACAGACAGCGGCGCTTTCTGCACTCAAGCTGCGCGCGCATCCGCTGTGTTCATAGACGAATAATCCGTCCATATATTAGCCGCATCGGTGTATAAGCCGCAGGGTTCAAAGTGTGAGAAAAAAGTAGCGGCTTATAGTCCGGAAAATACGGTACATATCCAAACGCTCTTACACTTTGAATAGTTTACAAAAACATAATACAAAATTTACCGAAGCAGTTCATAAATTTTTTTCAAAGATGCTCTTAAAACTTAAGCAACAGCTACATATGCCTGTATACAAGCTCAACTACAGTATTTTCTTCCATAACCACATTTATTGATCTCAAATCTGCCTTTTGTTTATAGTCTAAAACTGCAACCCTTCCACCATCTGTCCACCTGTCCACATCACCATCCCCGTGCCAAACGCCCAAAGCTTCTAACAGTACTGTGAGTGGAGATCCAGGCTCTCCTGTCAACTCGGCATCAGCGCTGAAAAACAGACCAGCCTCTATAATGGCAACGAAAGGCAAAGTTCTACAGAAAGCTAAGGTTAGTCTAATTAACTAACTAACAAAGTGACTATTTAACTAATTATTCAAAATCATTTATATGGCAAAATAAATGATAAAATTATCTACAGTAACTAAAACTGTGTTTATATCTTGACAGGAATGGGAGAAAATGTCAACCACTTGAGAAGCTTTGAAATTCTTATGAACTGCTTAAGATAACAATGTCAAAACTCCTGACATGACTTCACAGATCAGACAAGTTGTGACCACCAGTCTAATATAAACACAATACAAACAGATGGTAGACTTATACTTCATCAGAGCTACTGCTGCTCATCTGTTGGATTCAACCATTCCAGCTCCACTCAACATTGACCTGAACTTGGAAATTCCTCCTGCATCTGCGGTTTTCTGGCAAATGTAACACCAACAATAAGGATGCAATGTTTGACAGATTTCTTGTACAGTATTTCCCTTGAACTCCAAACAGCTGTTGTGGTCAAAATGTTATGTCTGATCCAGAGCCATTGGACAACACTGGTGTGGTGTAAATGTAGCCAGTAACTACTGTCTCATCCATTTCCACATTGGGATTTCAATAAGGGTTTATGGCCACTAACGATATAGAAACCAGCCTTCCTCTCGAAATGTTTCTATGTACACTTTAGATTGTAGCTTGGTTCATATATGCTGGTAGCCAAGATGTAAATATATTTAGACCATTAGCCATTGGCTTGTATTGCTAGCTAAAATGCACTTTTTATTCAAATAAAATATACCGACAACAACCCTGGTCTAACTTTTATGTATGTTAACAGTTTTGGACATCGCTAACAAATGATTAATTTAAGCTTCTAAAGTATAAATAAATGTCACATGGGGCAGTAATAGGGTGACCAGGCGTCCCAACAGATTTTCCCAAAACCAATGATTTGTCCCAGTTTTATGTAAGTAAAGTCCCAGGTGTTCCTATTTTTGACCAGTCTGATCTTTGCCAACAATAAAGGTGGCAATATATTGTCATTGTTCAGTCAAAATACAGAAAACCAGTGCTTGAACAGAAGTCCCTCAAGTATATACTGACCCACAAGTGAGTCGGGAATGGACAATGTGACGCGCTCTTTTCACAATTTAATTTATACCACTCTGACCCGGATGTGTCCCAGTTTTGAATTTAGAAAATCTGGTTACCCTAGGCAGTAATGGTGTACTCTTTGTGCTAGTCTAAAGGTCTTATAAATGAAGGCCATCGGGAGTTAGCCTATTTATGTGAAATTACTGATAATAACCCCGGAAGGAAGAGAAAACTGGACATGTATTTCTGTGGCAACATATATTTCAGTCTTAGTTGTTTGCATACAAAATACATATATTTATAGAGTGAGCTATGACGTATTCAGTAGTTTTATAGAAAATCAAGGCACTTGAGTGCAAGCTTAAATAACACAATAACAGCATGTTTTCCCTTTAAATCCTTTATATAAAATAGTGTCCATGTGTCTGTGTTCTTATTGGCGTGTGCGTCTCTGTCTGCGGTGCTGTTTGTAGTGATGCAGCAGCTCCTTATGGCTCTTCTTCTGTCGACTCTTCTTCTTCAGACCTGCAGGTTTGGGCTGATCTCCTCTGGTGGACGACCTGCTGCTTTCTAAAAACACAAACACAGAAAATAAATAATACAATAAATACATCAAGACCACTGACAAACTAAAATAATATAATATAATTGGACTGACTTGTTTCACAGTGTGGTCCCTCGTAGCCTTGGCACTGGCACCGGAAACTCCCTCCAGTCAATGTGATGCAGATCCCATCGTTCATACAAGGGTTGGGCTTGCACAGGTTCACTGGCTTTTTCACCTCTGAAATGTATAATGTTCCGTTTTTACTATTCAGTAATTACCACTCATAATCAAGAAGTGATCAAGTAGTTAGATACAGAGAGAAATGCATTCTTTAGTATTAGAGTTATAGAGTTATATAGAGTTATAGAGTTAAATATTTAAAAAGTATAATATTTAAATAGTTAAATAGTATATTTAGACTTAAATTTTGAAGCTAAAATTCTTTTAAATACAATTACTCTAAAAATCCATTAATTAACTGACATGACATCTTGATCAAGTAGGTTGATCAAGTAGGTTATATTAGTTTATTATATTAGTTTATTTGCCATTTGTAGTGTGTAAAAACCACATTGGAAAAACATGTGCAAAAAGCTCAAAGTGCACCACCAAAAATATGTTGTGTGTACAAAAGGGTTATGTGATTATTCTAGTTGTCAGATTTTTTTACTGACCATGTAAATGTACCCACTGATATTTCAAAAACAACATAACTGACAGAACTGCGTTACCTGTGCACACCATCTGCACCAGCACGTCCTCAAAGTACTTCAGATCCTCGTAGGACGACACAGAGATCATGTGCTCCTCTGACCCCGCGATGGGCAGCAGCCTCTCCCTCTGCACGTCCCCTACTCCAATCACAAACACAGAAACTCCATTGTCTCTGAGCTTCTGCGCCGGGACCACCGCATCCTCCCCGCTGGACCCATCGGTCAGGACTACCACAGCTTTGTTGACCCCCGGCCGCGCCCCTTTGGCCACAGTCAAGACGTTGGAGTGGACGTGAAGGAGAGCAGCACCAGTAGAAGCCACGCCCCCTATGTAGTTCGCCTCCTGCACGGCTTTGAGAATGGAGGAGCCGGTCTCGTGCGTGTCCAGGTTAAAGATGGTCTCAGCGCGGCGGCCGTAGGTGACCAGTGCCAACTGTGCCACGTCGCGGTTGATGTCAAACTGCACGGTGATGCTGCTTACAAAGTCACGCAGAGAGGAGAAGTTATCTTTGCCCACACCTCCAGAGGCGTCCAGGGCAAATACAAGGTCTACGGCTTGACCCAAACAACCTGTAAAACACACAGATATCATTACTCACAAATGCTAAAGGATTACACAGAGCACAGTTTCCAAATAAATAAAAACTTGGTCTTTATATAATATCTTGAGATGATGTATTACGAGAAATCTAAATGATAAATTTAAATGATCTAAATGAAATGACAGTGACTTTAACAGCAGGATATGGCTTTTACAAACTTTTATTTTTCTCAAATTGTAATTATGATTTGACTGTGTTAAATTGTGATGCTTGAAGGTTCCATTGAAATTACCAATCAAGACAGTTATCTCATTATCAAAATACCCATAAATATAAGATTTCTATGTGAAAATGTACACAAACAGAACAGATTTATTACATAATTTCTGTATTGTAATATTTTTTATTTTATTTCAAAGTACCTTGAGTGTCTACACTGCAGATCTTAGCCTTCAGCTCTGGTATCTTTGCATTGAACCAGTCCGGTGTGGAGTACACGAGCGTCCTCTGTGGGTTCCCCGTAATATTGTTCAGTTGTCCCTTTAAACTTTCCGGGCCCACTCCAACTAGAAAGATCTCCCTGTCCCGTGCATATTTGGATGGTTCCACTACTTCATCCGCGGAAGGGGTAGCAGTTATCAGGACCACCACTCTGGGCAAATCATCTGTAACATCTGCAAAAACTTGCGGGCTCAGAAAACCATGGCGTGTGACGTAGCGGAGAGCTTGTCCAGTCTTGGCATCCCCTCCCACAGGCTGAAGAGCATCCACAGCTCGGAGAAGACCCTTAACGTCCCCCTTAAATACTCCAACTTGGGCTTCAACTTTGGTCTCTCCACCAAATACAGCCAGGCCGATTTTACTGGGAGTATCGCTGGCCATCACAGTTTGGAGGAATCGTTTTAGAAAGGACTTGAGTCGGAGGAAGCCTTCTAGCGTTAATGTGGATGATCCTTCCAATAAGAAGAGCAGGTCGACCGAACAGTCCAGGGAGATGGCAGGAGCTAAGAAAAAGAGGAGGATTAGTGAATTCAGTTTGTGCTTTACCATCTTTATGTGGTTTCATGCATTAAAACTGAAATTCCTTTTGATGAAAATAGGACATCATGGTCAATGGTGGGATTGACAATAGGAATGTTATAAGAATCGATACGCAGATACTAGTCAATCCTCAAACTATTATCCAAACTAGAGCAGGAAGCAGGAAGTAGAACTACTTTGGGCATTTCTTGTAAAGGTTTTGAATGGTCTAGAATCTAGATCTATATCAGAAATAACATAGTTGGTATTACATAAAGAGTTCTTATTTTGTATAAAAAATATTAATATTCTGTTGAACAACAAAATGGTGTTTCTTAATTTCACAGTTCATAATTGCAGTCAACATCAAGCATTGTCCTTAATATTCAAATTAAATGTGTAATTTTAATATTGTCAGAACACTAGCTGAGAAATTAGCATTTTAGAGTATGCAAACAAGTTGCTAATGAGTACATTTCATAATAATCCATGATGATGCATTCCTCTTTTAAAGGAAAAAATGTCTTTGTAAATGTCCACAGTGCCACTAACCACAGTGCGGGTGCCCTCCATACCCAGGGGGGCACACACAGTGGTACACCTCTGGTCCCTCAGAGACACAGGTCCCCCCGTTCAGACATGGCTGGGAGTCACAAGGATCTGCAGAAATAAATGGAAAATGTAAACATGTATAAATTATATTATTAATGATTGGGTGAACATGTATTAAAAGATACATAGGCATTACCTGGGCAAATAGTTCGATGGCAGACTGTCTGATGTCTTTTATAAGCCTTGCTATAGCTAAAAACACACAAGGTACACTTTAGATTTATGTAGGAAACAATTAAATCAGAATCCATTACTTTTCTTTAAAACTTAATGAACTTGTATTCTGTACATTTGTTTTGCTTAACTACAGAAAAGCTTCAAAAAGGAACTGCTGTTTTTTGGTTCAATTACTTGTCCTCCTCTCACCTGTAGAAAGGGCAAAGAGATGTGTACGGAGAGAAGCCTTTGGAGCCTTTCCAGCACATGAAGTTTCCCTGCAGCGTTTTGACTGTCTCTAATGTCTTCCTCTCACAAGGGAACGACTCCACCTGACAACCTGAAGGACAAGCAAAGGGCAAAACCATGGACTAGATACAAATAAAAAATTGGTATAATAACAGAATGACCATTTCTCTGTTATCCAGTCTCATACATGCAACTGACATGATGTTTTGTTTTGTTTTTTTTACAGATATTGGTAACAGCTTAAAGGTGCATTGTGTAACTTTTTGGTAGTGGGTCCATCACATTCTTGTTTCTATGAAAATGTAATTTCTCTGCTTGGAATGTTTTACATGACATCTACCTTACATTAATTAAATTACAGGTTGTTTTATTGTTCAAAAATACCTAGAAAAGCATGCATTCTGGCTGTGAGCGGGGTTGCCACTTCACAGATCTGTCCTGTAGCTTGGTCTGGTTGGTCTGATGATAAAAAGGTTTAATGCAATACTGTGAAACAATTCTGACAAAGCATTAACATTTCCATGGAGATAAGCAGGTGGCGCACCTGCCACTAGAAATGTTGTGAAGTGCTCCTTTAAGTTATGCACACATGCAAAATCAAACCATAGATGTCAGTTATGTGTAGTGACCTAAAATGCTGCCATGTCAGTAGGACATTATAGTACGCATAAATATGTTTACAGAAACAAATGCAAAAGTACCAGATACCAGTTCTAGCCACAGCTACGAATGTGCTATGACGAAATATAATAAGTGGTCACATAAAATATGCAAAAAGGTGCTGCATACCACTGGGTGTTGCACTGCAGACAGAAAACGTGGTCAGAGTGGTGTAAAGGCCGTTGATGGCGTCATAGAAATGCTCCGCGAAAAACACATGGCTCTCAGTGGGCTCACTGGCCATATCATGCAGCTCCTCCCATCTGAAAAGCACACACCCACATTCATCCATTAACTAACTGACAACATGAAGATAGTGGTAGTTATTAGGCTGACATAAACATTAATACTTTGTTACAAATTGCTGCAAAAAACTATGAAAAATAGATACTCAATTGAGCAGCTACTGATACTGAAACATCACAATGACAGGACAAATTTGGACATTTTCAGAAGTAGTAACACATGGTAAAACAAAAAAAAAACAACTATTATTCAATTAGAAGCTATGTTATAGTATTGTATAGATAAGAAGATATATCAGAAAATTGATAATATCACAACTGTTGTGGATATATACAAAATCAAAATATCAAGATGATTGATATCTATAAATGACAGCAAAAAGAGCTAATTAAAAATGAACTTCAGATGTAACCTCTCAAACAATTCAATTTTTGTGCTAGTTTTGAACCTCAACCAAGACATGTTTTAACACCTCTCCTTTTTTTAAACAATTTTCTGATGGATTGTTGAAATATTGTCCTTCTGTAGCACTGAAACTGTGTCTTAAATTTTTGTATTATGACAGCAGCTATATAACATTTCCTTGTTAAACTGATATTGTACCTGGGGTAGCGCAGGCCCACAGCAAACAGCACCACTCCAGTCTCCTTCAGTTGAGCAGCTGCTTGCACCACATTGCCCTGGGACCGTCCGTCTGTCAGGAGGACGGTGATTCTCGCCACGTCTGATGAATTTCGACCACCCTGGAAACCTTTTCTCAGGATGTACTTCAGAGCCAGGCCAGTCTGTGTGCTGCCACCTCTGTAGTAAAAAGTGAATTATTTTTCATTTGGCTGCAATTATGTATTTATTTATTTTTTATGTACAGACTACATGTTGATAGGTGAATCTGTGATTTCAAATTGAGCTGCTGATCACAGTAAAAGGTTGTTTGTTGTTATAATCTTTTCTCTAACTGGAAAAGCTGACAATCCAAACCTAAAATCTGATCACCAAAATCACAGGAGCTGGTACTATACAGTAGTTTGGATACTCTTTTGCAGTGCACAAAGAGTGGACAATGGATAACAATCAAAGGGACATCAGCAATGTCTTGTATTGATCATGTTGAGGGTGTTGTACATGTATCTCTAATGGTGAAATGTTTAGGAGTTACCATGGTGACACAATGCACACATTAGCAAACAGCGTCAAAGAAAAAAAAAAAATCAATTCATAAATACTGTAAAACTGTATAATATGTATACAGTACTATGGGAATTTGACTATATATCAAAAAAAGCAAATATGAAAAAATGTCCACTTGCTATAAAACTGAACTGACCTGATGTACCAACCCATACACACATTCCAACTGACCTGTTTCCTCAAATTCCTCTCTACTTGAATGACCACTGACCACCAGGAGTGGAGCCGGCTGCTCTAATCTGAAAATAATTTGTTTTCCTTTCCACACAGTATTAGATATGGTTTCAGTTGTGGTGAAGGAAGGAAGTTTAATCAAAAATCCTCAAAACATCTGTACTACTTTTATATAAATTTAGAAAAGTGTGATTGTAACAAGTTCCATAAAGTACTGTTCTTGTGTAGACCTGTAAGTTATCTTTTTCATGTGCTTCTTTAGTTCTTGCTTGTTGGTGTATTTGTCTAGAGAAAACTCCAGACGAGGGGTGGACCCAAACTGAATCAAACCCACTCGAACCTGCAGAAAATCATACTGGTAAACATTTAATATAAGAGATAGAAATTAAATACAAGTTAACAGGATACCGACCTTATCTGGCCCAATGTCCAACGCCTGACTGAGTTTTATGGCGTAGTGCTTGGATCTCTCAAAACTGCCTTTGCCCACACTGTAGGACCCATCCAGGAGGAACAGAATGTCCATGGCAGCTGAACATTTCATCACTTCACACACAAAATGAAGAGCCAACGTAAGGCAAATTTCAGTTCAATCAGTGCATTCTCCAAATCCTATTACAATATAATTGATGCATATGGGATTGTCATGGTTAGCCAATGAGCCATAGCAAAGTGGAAACAATACATTTCTACAGAAAGAAGAAGAACTGTGTGTTCTGTTCTGTGTGAAGAGGCTACATTTTCTTTTTCTAGCAACAAATTAAAAAAACTTTTAAGGAGAGGAAATTGTGTGATATTTGATTGATTATTCCTTAGACACAGACTTAGACAAACTGTATTGATCCACGAGGAAAATTACTTAGTTACTTACTACTTACTCCTTTAAACTAATGATACTGCCAAGTTGAAGGAATATACAGATGATAAAAAATCAATGCACGTTTCTGATTTTAATTTAGACATGTAATAATACAGTACAGTACAGTACATATGTTAAAATATAAGATGCTCACTCTCTCCTGCTGCATTGATCTTGTTAATGTTGTCATGACTGGTTTGGATCTCCTGTACCAAAGCCACTCGGTGAACTGACAGAGAAAGACAGGGAAAAAAAATTCAAACATAGCTGCCAAATGCTTAATGCGTTGACATGTGGTGATAAAAATAAATTAGACTTCACAATTAATCACATTTTAAAAGTGATTAAGATTTCTTGAAAAGCGTAAACTACTCCTAATATCGCACCACAATCATAAAATGTAGTCTAATCTCATACACTTACTGTCCACTTTATAGGTACAAGATGTGGATAAGGTCACTTGGTTAGATTGGTATTTTCAGAATGTGTCGGACACACCCCTGTTTCCCACGGCAACAACAGCAGCCAGGTCACGGAGACATTGTCCAGTACAAAGACTGGATCGCCTGAGTGATTTCACAAACTCTGCACTTGAGAACCTTCTGTCTTGAATCACAATGGACACACACCACACACTGTCATTGGCAATTACGTTTAACATAAGGTAACTGCTTAAAAATGAATGATACATTGTCAGGTGTCAGGAGTGGAGGAAGAAGAAAGGAAATACAAGCTGAAGTACTGAAAAACATCAAACGACTCCTCCAAGAGCTTACAATTATAATAATGAGCCATGGTTGAAATTCAGTACTAACACTGACTTGACCCTGCCAAAATCTCTATAATTCTTGGACGGCTCTTGTGCTGTAGGATGTGAGAAAAACGACAATGAAAATGGTTTATTAGCTTTCCCCATAATAAAAATGACATCAAAAATCATCAGCAGAAAGTACTGGGGCAGGGAGAACACCTGTTTTGAGAGGAAGCATTTTTCAGACGTGATCCCCTAAGTCAGGGGTGCCCAAACTTTTTTCATCAAGGGCCACATGTCTAAACACAGACGAAGCAGAGGGCTGATCGAGGGCCATAGACTGGGGCTCAGTACAGTGAATAATTGAAATATTCATGTTTAACACGTTAGAATGAGCGATCAGTCCTTTATTCATGCCAAGATCCACAAAACCACACAATAAATATTAAATATTGTCTTATCAAGGTAGATTTTCAAAAAACTTGGAGTCAAAAGTACTGTTCAAGGTAATTTGGGCCAATTCACCTGGAAGCCTGAGGGCCAAGAAAAATCTGTCTGAGGGCCACATTTGGCCCACGGGCCATAGTTTGGACATGCCTGCCCTAAGTAATATAGAAATTAATTTAAAGGTCCACTACGTAACTTTTTTGTAGCCTGCTTATCTGCATAGATACTATGTTATCGCTTTGCCTTCAGTGTTCCACACTATGGCAATAAACTGATCTATGTGATGGAGACAAGTGGGTGATGCTACCGGGCTGAGATAAAAGGTTAGATCTGCGGAAAGGCAACCAAGCTCACAATAAGAATGCATGTTTTTTCAAGTTATGTTTGAACAATAAAAAACACCTATAACTGAATAAATGTTAGACAGATAAGACAGGATTAATGCTATAATTTGGAGCATTCCAGGCAAAAAAAAAATTGAACGGTATAATGGCTATTTGTTTCAGTATGTTTCAATGATAATATTATGACAAGTGAGGGATAATATGGTTCAAGAGGTTTGCTATGGTGAAGAACAATATACAAAATAAATATTTAAATATTAGTTGAGTCTTGGTGGTAAATTAGTACAGCTATGGTCCTAACTGACACAGATATTAACATACTCTTGTCCATATGAAAACAATTCTACATCTGTTTCAATAGGGCTATTATATTTTAAACAAACAGATACATTAAAAGAGATGCAGTTGTCAAAAGTTAAACAAATCACAAATTGACTCACATTGCATGAGGACGTAGTACCACCTTCTAACTTCCAGCTCTGCACTCAGCTGCCTCTTTCATCTGCCCTTAATTCAGATGTCAATCCAGACCTTGTACTCCTCTGGCCTCTCAGTGAAAGTTTCACCTTTTTTATTGCAATGGCTGGGTCTGTTTCTCTACAGCCTCCAGCAAAAGGACTGGCAGTGTAACTTGTAATCCATGTTTCAGACTCAGTACTAAATAGCCGTAAATGATGGAATTAGAGGCATTGTTTGCAGGTATGTAAAATGAGAATTGAGTCCATTGTCTATTGTTTAAACTATTAACAATGACCTAAAAAATAAACGGAAATATTGCCCACCCCTATGGAATGATGGGAAAAAACTAACTCAAAGTGATAGGAAAAAAACATGTGACAACTCAGTCTATTGTTGTATGTAAAGAAAGGATCATGCAAGTTATTTTAGTGCAAAAATTGTAAAATTTGTAAACTTTCCTTGGGTCTAAAAGTGAAATCAGATTCAAATCATAATCTTGTGTCTTTTACATGCTGTGGTCAGAAGCTCCAACATGTCATCCACCTTGTCAGCACAGGAGGTGGATGTCTTCGCCAATGGAACAGTCTGGTTTTCAAGTTCAAAGTTTTAAAACACTCACTAATAAATACTTGAGATGGTGCTAAAGCTGTCATTTTTAAAAACAACCAGAGATTATATGACCCCAAGACTCCTGCCTCTGCCGCAGGGTAAATACCACCTCTCCAAAGTCCAATATGCTACACCATAAAACGCAACTGTTCTGGAAATACACAGGAAATCATTTTAGACAAAATGAGGATTTCTTGCAAACATGGAAGTTTAAGCCATAAAGTTCATTGCAAAAGAAAGACAGGACACTGAAGAAAGAAACCAGCTGAAAATGAAACTAAATAAAAACTTTCAAATAAAAATAACAAATATGTATAGCTGTAAACAAATATGTATAGCTGTAAACAAATATGTATAGCTGACCTTGGGAAAGCAGCAGCAATGAGAACAGAAAGAGATGGACCTCACAGCACATGATGACACACCTGGAAGAAAGGAAAAAAACATGAATTTGTCGTATTCTAAACTTTTCATTTTAACCGTGCTCTAATGTTGCCGTACACACGTTTGAATTGTATATGACCCATATACTATAATGCATTAGTATCATACTGGTATCAAAGGGACAATGTTAGGCTTTTGTTATAATGTTGGTTCTTCATCAAAACCGTACAAGGAGTTGTTTGATTAAAACGCTGGATATTTAGGCTGAGTTCTTCTCTCAAACACCCTTGTGATGTTATGAGGCAATACAGGAAATGCTCTACTGTGTTTTTAAACTCCATACACCTTTACTAGAATCATCTGGATGACTTCAGCCCTGGAATTGCCAATCTCTACAGAACAAAAGGAAAAAGCTAGCTGTCAACTTGAAAACTACCACTGCATGACATCACAAGGTGGAACGGAGCATTTTGAGCTTTGGAGTTACAGACACGCTAATAATAAAGGGTTAATCAGACACGAGTGGATGGAACAGAACAGTATTCTAACATGGCTTTAAACTCACAAGAGTCAGTTCTGTGTAATATAGGACCTTTAAAGCCAAGGTCGTGTACCTGATTTTAATTTGTTCCAGTTAAGATAAATGTACTTTATATTGAGCAATGTATTGTAAAAGCAGCTAATTTAGTAAATAATAAGACTTTAAGACATGCTAGTATGATATGCATTTTGATGGACAAGAACAAGTACAGGACGCCACAGCCAGACACCATTTTTTATCCAATTAGTAGCAGCCTGACTATATCCCTGACAGTTGATTCTCAGAGTGAACAGAGTGACAGGAGGACTAAGTGGACGGGGCTAACCGTTCAAACTAAAACACGTTTGTGACTCATTGTAAACAATCAGACCCTTTAATACGGGTGTTGAGGGTGGTTCATTATGGTCCATTATATACAGAAGCCACAGTATTTCCTTCAATATATGCGTCGCTCTCCCATGATCATTTTAAAGAATAATCTGTGTTATGACTACCACTCCGCTGTCAGCTGTCACCACAAGATTAAGCAGAAAATATATGTTCAGCCTCTGTGTTGTGGTATGCTGGCTAGAAAGGTAACAAGGATAATGGCTAAGGCTCTTAACACTTTTGTTCCCAGCCACTGAGTCAAATGTGGGATGTGGGCATGTTCTTAGCAAGTAGCAGGTGGAAGGAAGCTACAAGAAATCAGTTATTGTGAAAATTATCTTTACTTTTAAAGGTCTTATATTACACAAAATTGACTCTTGTGAGCTTTAATCCATGTTATAATGCTGTTACCTCATCAAAAACATACCTGGAGTTGTGTTTTGTTTCATTCGTACGTTTTAGTTTAGTAGATACTGGCAATTCCTGAGCTGAAATTATCCAAATGATTCCAGTGAAGGTGTATGGAGTTTAAAAACACAGTGGAGCACTTTACTGTATTACTACATGACATCACAAGGTGGAAACAAGTGTTTTCTGTTTGAGAGAAGAACATGTGTGGATGAAACACAACACAGTTCCAGTCATGTTTTTGATGAGGAAACAACATTATAACATACATTGGAAAATAGTGTAATATAGGCCCTTTAGAGGTACTTTGTTGACTTGCAAAACTTTACTGCACAAAGTGAAGAATTATTAGCCTATGGAATTGCTAACTCTGCAATAACCCAATAAACTCTTAATGTACAATACTGTGACATTATTTTCTGATTAACATAGTGCAGGTATTTTACTTTACTAAACTGTTTGAATTTGTTAGGCCTGTTTTATGCCAGATGCTCTTCCCAGTAGAACCTATCCAGCAAGGAGTGGCAAGTGACTAAAGAGCAAAAACACAATTTTCTGCACTCAAACCTTAATAATTAAAAGTGTAATTAAAGGCATATCCTCTCTCTCTAATTGTATTGTCTGCATTGAACAAACCCCTTGTGTAAGAGTAATAAAAAGTTAAGGAGCTGAGGACAAGGCTTGATTAAGCCTGGGTTACTGACAAGCAAGGCCTAATATCCTGCCGCTGTCTCTCTGTTGGGGCTGGACATGTCCCCCACAGATTGGCTGGTGTGTATTTCAGACACACAGGCTCTGGATTGTGTGCTGCATGCATGTGGTGCTTAAAGGAGTCAGTCTGAGATATGGATCTGAGGAGATGACAGGAGGTGGCGCTATGAAGACCCACACAGATAAACCATTTTTGATGGACCATTCAAGTTCTATGGGATGCCCAGAGAATATAAAATAGTAAGCCACTTTACTATTACTGCTGACCCCTTGTGGGTGGAAGTAGAACCTATATTTATAGCAACTGGAAAATATGTGCCCATATTACACATTTTCAGATCTCTATTATAATGTTGTTTCCTCATCGCAAACATACCTGGAGTTGTGTTTTGTTTCATTCACACTTGCCCTGCTTATTTATGCTTACTTTTCTCAAATGAGAAACACTGTTCCGCCTTGTGATGTCATGAGGTAATACAGGAAGTGGTCCACTGTGTTTTTAAACTCCATACACCCTTATTTGGATCATTTCAGTCTTAGAATTGCCAATCTCTACTGAACAAAAGGTAAAAGGTAGCTGTTAACTTGAAAACTCCTGCTTCATGACATCACACGGTAGAACAGAGCATTTTGAGCTTTGGAGATGTAGACAGACTAATAATAAAGGATTACTCAAACGTGTGTGAGGCTTAAAGCTCATAAGCTCAATTTTGTGTAATATGAGACTTTAAATGTCATAATAGCATGTGCCAAATCACCTTGAGAATGCCCAATCTCGTCTCATCCGGGAAGCAGAGTTAAGCCTGGTTAGTAGTTGGATGGAAGACCACTGGAACTAACTGGGAGCAGGAGTGGCTCTATTACATACTGTTGTTGTGTCCTAAGGCAAGACACTTAATTTCTAGCCTTACATGAAATGTGTGGGTTACTGCTGGTCAGCCAAGGAAGTAACACTCTAACTAACTAAATTAATTAAAAGCAGTACTGCATGGGATATTGTTTCTGTACTATAAAAATTGTTATTTCAAAACATGCAGAAACACAGTATTCATGAAAAGGTGACGATGTGTAACTTGTTTTTACAGCTATGTGATTAATCAGTAAGCTACAATTTACATAGAAAAATGCGTATGATCTTAAAATACCATTGAAAAAAGTACCACCTGCACACACAGGGATTAGGACTGCAGTTGGTACCACACACCTGTACTGGAATTGGCAGCTTCTTCACAAGAATTCTCCCCCCTCACCCTCACCTGTCCTGCCCCACTACTGTCTGCACCAGAGCCAGGTCCAAGCACAACACATAGCCCATGTCCCTGAAAGATGACAATAGTTAGAGCAACCATCTGCACAGACAATGAAGTACTGTTTCCAACCAGCTGTCTCCTGTGTGTAGATGTGGCTAAAATATAATCACAAACGAATAAAAAAATCTCAATACAGATTAGACTACACATCCCAGAATCGAAAGTAGGTCTGCTTTTCAATCTTTTCAACCTCGCTTTCAAATCTTTTCAGTCATTCAAACGTTTGACTATTACTATACCCATAAACGTGAGCCATCTGTCCAGGGGTCAGCAGGTCTGAGAGGTGGTCAGAGGTGGACCCAAACATTCAATAATGACAAGTTCACTCCACTAAACCAAACAAATTAACGCCTGTCAGACAGCCAGAATCTGTTTACGTTGAATGCTTTGTTTATTTGAAGACTAAATTAATCTCTACAACCTGCCAATTTGTGTTGGTTCAACATTTAGGTGGTAACAGTAATCCAGTGTGGTCCTGACCTCACAGCATATCCTATGGTTTAAGATCCAAATTACTAGCCTATTGTGCCAAATGTTTTGAAGCAAATACTACGCACTGCAGAATCCACTAACCTGAACAAAAGTCCTCTTACCATGTGCTCTCCAATATCCTCTGGCAGGCAGTAATTCGCTCAATTGGCAAGCCCAGCAAGACCTCACTCTTCCTCGATGTCGGTGCTGCTCGTATCCGAGGAACTGTGCGAAGTGTGCGGCAAAGAGGCGAGCGGCGACCCCACCTCCCGCCGAGCCCACCTCAGTACCTCACCTCATACCTGCCCGTCTGTCCTGGAACAACCCACTGTGCGTGAGGCGCGTCATTTCATCAGCACTTTGGCTTTTATGATAATGTTACAGTAGCTGCATGTAGAGGAAGATTAAAACGTCCTGACGTACAACTTCTGACACACATTAAAACAAGTAAATCACACATTTCATTTCAAATGTTTTTTATGAAAAGCCGTGAACATGTGTCAAATGAGACTGGGTCATACCACTGTAACTGATGATAAAGACTTAACAGAAAAGTAGGCCACTGCATGTGGGCAAGAGACTAGAGTGGGCCTACATGAGGAACTCGAACTCAATTATGTAACAGACAAACTTATCAAGCATAACATTCATTTAACAGGCAGTCACAGTTAAACAGACCTCAATACAAAATGTGACTAAAATGTTGATAAATAAAATCTTCTATATTAAATTAAAATCACATGCTTCAAGCATTCAGGCTGCTGTAAACAGAAACATAATCCTTAAGTAGGTAAGTTAAAATAACCAACACTATTTTGAATGTGCGATCAGTTTCTTGATGAGGGAAAGCTGCACTTCCATGATCTGTTCCAGTTGATCCATCTGTAAAGAGGTTAAAGGTTTAAATGATCCCATTATGATCATTTTCAATAATTTTATAAATTAACAGTACACAAAACTTACCTTATTCTTCAAAGCCTGACAGCAGCAACTGGAAGCTAATGCATCTAAATGACAACATTTTTAGTCATTGAATATTCAGCACAATCACGGAAATTAACAATGTTTATTAAACACTTGCCTCGGGTCTTTGGGTCAGTCGTGCATGGTGGTTCCATGTGTTTGAGAATTCTCTGAGCTGAATTCTCTGTAAAGATCCAGATTATAGAGAAAATGGAGTCAAAAACACAGTATAATGTGAGATGACAGAATCAAAATATCAAACTGACCATGTACTGCCTCTGTGCTTTTGCCCAGAGGTGCTGGTGGCAGGGACAGCTGGATTTCCTGGGTGGTAGTACTGCTTTCAGATTTGTTTGTTGTTTCAGGGGGCACACTGGGCTCTGGACCTTTTTCAGTTCTACCATCGGTGTTGGACACACTGCTGGCAGGTGTAATGTCGGAAACTGGAGCAGTTGTGCTCTTTGAATGTGCCTGTAGAGCATCTAAAATCATGGCCTCCACGAGCCCACCTCCTCTCTCAGTGGGCAGAGACAGAGAGAGCACATTAGAATTGCCATCAAATGACTGGACCGTGGCAAGGACACCTTGCTGTAAGACAGTCAGGAACATCTGCAGCACATCGTCTGACCACTCCACCGGGAAGTGAGCTTTACCTGCAACATACAAAATAACAGTTGGATTATTCAGAAGTAATGTTCAAGTCTTGTATAATCAGGTCATTTTACCAACGAGACTGCATCGAGTGACTTGAAAAGGCAGCTGGAGGAAACTGGCTGGGATGGGCAAAATATCTGACAGTGACACCTTCTCAGAGTTCCCATAGTCTGCATAGATGACACTCGCCTCTTGATCACATACCTCCAGAATCACTGCGCGGTACCAGTTATTATCTGAAAAACATGTCTACATTAATTCATACAACATATTACTGAATCCACACATAAGCATTTGCATTAGTAGCATATCATTTAAAACCTTTTAAAACTTTTTTTTTTTTACTAAAATGTCCTTTAAAAAGACCATGTTGTTAGCTGGGCTTTGGAATGTATGCCTGGCCATTCTCCTGCTCAAATGCTGTGTTTAAGAAGAGCCGCTCCTTCGCTCCACTTCTCACACGCTGTGTAATTACATCCACGAGCAGACACCAAATTACCAGCTTAGATGTGCACGGGCAGCAGCCAACAAGACAAGTCATAGAAGAAAACATAAAACTAGTTTGAAGAATGGGAAATAAGATTATGTGTGTGTCATACAAGAGCAGCTAGGTGCAGAGTTGGCCTGTAATTTTAAAACAATAAGCAGGAATGACAGGTCTTATGTGTGAGGGATTCCCCTGCCACGAAGGCCAAATAAAACTGTATCTAATGTTGTCAAATTGCAGCTTTAAATGCTAGATAACTATAATAGCAGTTTTTACAAAAGGTCCAGATGTCTTGGTCACACATATGATGTAGACAGAAGGCAGATTGTATTTTACAGCATTTGAAGGATTTTTGTTTGGTTCAAGTTTTACCATACAGTCTTTACTACCAATTTTCCCACATTTGAATCATTTTAATGTGCATACACTATAATTAGATTCTCATAACAATTATTCTATATAGTTATCTCTATTATTCATAACTATATTCACCAGTGAAGCGGGCACAGCATGCAGCTCCAGCAGCAGGTTTGCCTGTGACAGAAGGCTGAGAAACCTGACTGTTGCAGTATTGAGCCAACTGAAGCATCATTTCCTGAAGCTGCTCCTTACCAACTAGCAACATAAACAGTTGAGTTTAGTGTTTACATTCATAATGCAACAAAGAAAAATGGTCAAACACAAGTTATGAACCTTGTCTAGGGCCGAACAGATAAAATAAAGATGGGTTGGATACAGCAGCAATACAAGGCTGAAAGGTCTCATTGACTGGCAGCACCATGGTTTTCCAGTCCACAGGAAAAGATGTCTCTACAGGACAATACATTGTTCATTCCTTAACATCATCTGACAAGTTTATGCAGAAGTGTAACCCACCTTCAACTTGTGATGGAGAAGCATCTGGTATCTGCTCTGGAGCAGCTTTACTAGGCACTTGTTCTTGCCTGTTCTCCAAAGCACTTTCATTCTGTATGTCTGGAGTCAAAGCACCCTCTGGCTTCCCCTTCTCCCCAGGAAATTTGGCCAAAAGCTCTGAGACCAGGGTAGCAGCCACACTTTGTCCTTTGCTCTGCAGCTCAACACCATAACCATCTTCAGTGACAGAGAGTACACGTGCAGTGAGAGCCTCACCCTCAACCAGCGTCTGGAACCACAGGAGGGCTTCACTGGTCCACTCTGAGCCCGAGGGCTCCACACCTGAATACACACAAACACATAGTTACCTCATCAACAAATGTCAAGGTTAATGCAAAAGGAAGAGGGCAAATAAAACTGGTTTTCATTTTTTTATGTTGCGTTGGCAATAAAGTAATTTACCACATTGTCATGCTGAAAGCTGTACCATTGCAATACAAAGGTAGACATAAAATATAGTCAAGTTAAAAATTGATTAAAAAAATTTGTAAATGACATATGGTATTTCACTGACACAATTTACATCATTAATAGCACAAGGCATGGTACCTGCAAGCCAGCAGGGTACTGCCAAGAAGGGTAGTGTCAGGAATTTGGCTGTAATGGGTCTTAGATGGCTCTTCTTCACACTGATACAATAACCGTAGTCTACAAGTACAACCATAACTTTGTCCTCACACAACTGCTTCACCAGAGCCCGAAACCACTTGCCATTTTCTGAAAACACAAGCAATTTAACATGAAAGTACAGAGCAATTCAATTCAGACAAATTCATTAGTGAAAATTTCATTACAGAATTTGGTACTTAGTTTAGAGTCTCACCAGGAAAAATGGCACAGCAAGGCTCTCCCAATTTTGGATCAAAGACTGAAGACTCTGACTCACAATAAGGCTTTAACTCTGTTTCTAGCGCCTTTAAAAGCTCACTATCTGGGATAGAAAACAGTTTAACATTCTTTTTATGAAGATGATAATACAAAAACTGTAAAAACAACCAAACAACCAAGTATAACAGCATGGCCACCTTTAGGATTGTTAATGTGGCAGAAAAACTTGCCGGGGCTCTCCACACAACAGACTTGCAGTGTCACAGTTTGGCCATCAGAGGGAAGCTCAGTACAAGTCCACACTAGAGGTTCTGGATGAACACAGCATTTGTGTGTTAAAAAGCCATTTTTGGTAACCCAAATTCAAATGCAATTATTCATTCTATTTCTTTACCAAGCATTTCTTGAGTAGGAAGTGATGCCTCTGTTGACTGACCAGTGTTGCCGTTAATTACAGCAGGTGCTGCAAAACCAGCCGCAATCAGCAACTCTGCTATGTTAGCCTGTGGATCGCTGGTCTCGTCAATAATCGTTACTAAAGCTTTGCCTTCGTGAGGACCCTGGATTTCAATACGCAGAATGCGGTTTGAGACTCTTCTCTGCAGAGCAAGCAAGCTCTCTTCTGACCAGTTCTCTCCAACTGGCTGCACACCTTTTTAAGACGGAAAATATTTGACATGACAAAACTGAGCTGCTTCTAATATTAATAATACTGCATACCTGCTAAACCACAAGTCATAGCCTGCATTGGTATATCCAGTAGAGACTGAGTAATGGGGCGCAAGCTGCTTAAATCTACATCTTCTGAGTTCCCAAAATCCAGGTAACCAACACAGACACGTTCTTCTGACGAATAGGCCAGTATTTTAGCCCGGTACCACTGCTTGTCCTCTAAAAACACAGACACTGCTGTTCAAGGAGTGTGATTCATCATATTAATCAACAGACAATTATAGAATAACTATCATACCGGAGAATAAGGCACAGCAAACTGTTCCAGGAGCTGGTCTGAAATTACTGGATGCAGGCACTTGGCTACAGTGCGCTCTTATCTTAATTTGTAAATCCTGTACAACTTCTTCAACCACAATAACAAGAGTTTTTAAAATTACCACATAACACAAGATATATAAATAACTTACCAGCATTATCTATTTTCTGTACAACTATTTTTTCGGGTGACTGAATGTGGGTGACAACAACTGAGAAGGCGTCGCCCACTGCTTGCGTAAGGGGCTCTGGGACCTGAGCCCACAAGTTGTCATCTTTGCCATTTAAGTGACATTTAAAATTTTCCATAGATGCGCTTACCATGGCATCTTAAGAGTAAAAATAAAGAAACACATTTAGACATGAGCAAAGAATGTTCAATGCTGTAGCTACTTAAATGAAGAACAAACACTTCATGTTTTGTTAGTCAAGTAAGGCTTTTAGTACTTATGTCTTGTTCTGTTGGTGTTTTGTTTATTGCTTCCTTTACAGCATATTCATGCTCAAGAAGAAAGGAGCTCAAAGTATTTCCTGAAAGTCAAAATTATTTTTTTCAGTAAAAACCAATAGAAGCAAAAAACAATCACAAAATCAACATTGAGCAAAACCATACCCCTAGAAAGCACTACATCTACTGCATAGACACGGCCTTTTTCCACCAAGTCCAACACCTTCACAGTGAGAGTCTTTCCTTCCAACAGCTGTCTTACAGCTATACAACATTTGCCTGACCAAGCATCAGCAGCTGGGACCACTTCAGCAATACAGCATTCAATAGCCTAAACAATCAGAAAAACAAGAAGTGAACCATTGCACAATATGAATCAGACTAGCTGTACAAAATGCTATGAAACACTGCAGACTCACACAAGGACCAAATTGCTGCAGCTTAGCAGTCAGAGGCTTGATTCGTTCAAAAGGGACTTTTTCCTCATTGCCAAAGTCAATATAAAGGACATAAGCAGTGTTTTGGTCAGCAGCCAAGTTTTGGACAAGTCCACGATACCAGTTCTGAACAGAAGAATGTTATAGGTAATAACAAGGAATTAATTTGTGTGTTGTACATGTATGAAATAACTTACCATATCACAGGAGTACTGCACAGCACACACCTCATCCACAACAGGTGTGTGTGCAGTCGCAGTTGGAAAGCTGTAGGTTTTCTGGAGCTCTATGCTTATCATTTGTAGAGCCTCAAGAGTCTCATTGCTTTGGGCAACAATGAAGAAGCGGCCAGGGCTATGAAACTCAACAACTGCTGCCTACAACAAAACCACAGTGTAAATGATACTTGATACATTTTACAATTGGAAAAATTAATACAAATCTTCTACCTGGATTTCTGTTCCTTTGATAACTTTTGAATGTAAATCTTTCACATAGACTCTCTGCATGCTGGTTGTGTCAGAATGCTATAGTGCATCATAGAAATTTGGAAGATGATAGAAGACACATAATAATATTAACTTCAGCACTTGCATAAAACGTACATTTGGATCATCAGGTTTGACTCCTGAGGCTGGTGAGATACTATTGTCGAGGGTTTTGTCTCTGTAAATAAAGTGGTATTTTGACTTAATACAAAGACTTAACAATTATTTCTTATCCCTAACCTGATAAATAATACTCACTTTGTTGGTTCAGCTTCAGTGGCCTTGCACATGTATTTGTGTGCTTTCCAGTCCTCTGTCTGGCACACGACTGAGCAATAGGCAATCTTCTGACATCGCTTACAGCGGAAATTTCCTGTCAGTGAATATGCAAAGGTTTAAATTAATACATTATTTACAATGTCCATCTATGAAAATGTACATGCACCTTGTTGGCCACAGAAGTTGCAGAAATTCATAGTCAATGTTGGTGTTGTGTGAGCCATCTATAAGAAATTTACAAAAAGAGAAAAACGAGGTAAAAATCTAAACTAGTCTTTATTTAAACAACCAAAATACACATTCAAAGAATACTTACAGTAATCTTATCTCTGTTGGCAGGTGGAGTCATAAGGCTGCCTGGTGATGGGAAAATACCTGTAAAGATTATGAGTATTTTTCTTTAAATAAAAAGTACTTTATGGGAATAGCTGCAAAGTCTTACCTGGTCCATTGCTCATTGAGACCGGGCGTACAGGTGTATGGAGCAGCGCGCTCCGTCCTGAAGATGGCGACGCAGCACATGGAACCACGGGGCCGGTAGAAGGCCTCCTCAGAGGCAAGTTTGGCCGAACCAAGTTTGGAGAGAAAGTGTGGTTCATGATCCCAACAGCGCCAGTTACGACGTCCGATGCTAAAAATGTAAATCTAAATACAATTATTGCAATATAAATATTAATATTAATAAAAATATTGCAAATAAATCTAAGGAGGGATAGGTTGAAAAGTTTCGCCAACACAGCTAGCTAATGGTTGCAATATTTTTACGGATATATACATAGATATTAACAGAGTATTCTTATCATTAAAAACTATCGTAGTTACTGGTAATTTAGTACTATAATTTCGATAAGACCAATTTTACCTTGAAGCACGTGTTGTCGATGGCGTTAGATGTATAACGCATGCGCAGCAAGGTCCAAGTCATAGAGCCATCAAAAAACAAAAAAGACCAATGTTGTACATTTAAAGTTGTACACTTACCATTATTTCAGAGCATTGCTTCCCTTGTATTATTTGTTAACACTAAATTTGCGCCATATGTTAATTATTTACAATATTTAAAGCGCACTGCATAACTGAAAGCGGGTCCACACCCTACTTGTCTCCATAGAGATGTCATTGTTTTACCTGAAATGTTCCATAGTATGATTTTAAACATTTTCATCTATCATTCCATCTACTGAGAGGGGCGACTCTCTACAGATTTGAATAGTAATGTACCGTAGTTCTAACCTGCTTGTCTCCCGTGTGATAGATAGGTTTAATCTGTACTGTGGAACATTCAAGATAAAGCAATAACATCTCCATGGAGACAAGTAGATGGCAGACCCTCCACTAGAAATGATGAGCAGTGCACCTTTAATTACAACATTTAATTTACATTTAATATAAATGATCAAACTGTGATCTCTCTTTTTCTTTTTCCTTTTTTTTTTTTTTTTTTTAATTTCGAATATACAAGGGTATATTAACATTAATTAACAGTAATAATCATTACTGTAAATAACATAATATACTGAAGTCACTTTACTGAGATTTACTCTGTTCATATGCTGCACTGTTACTTTTATTGTACATAATAGTATTTTTTGGTATTTTATATTTTGTATTTTATATTTTTGCTCCACCAAAACAAAATTTGAGTCTATCTTTAAGTCTATTTCTAAATTATTCTTTTTTTTTAGCTATTATCTATTATCTTGTTTTATTGCATGTTCCATTTTCCTGCTGTTCTTGAACTGTGCGTTGCAACACTGGAATTTCCCCACTGTGGGACTAATAAAGGCATATCTTATCTTATCTTATCTTAACATTGCTAAAGGTATAAGAATTCATATTCACATGGCTCAGCATGTTCAATATTTGCATTATGCATTATACAAATGTAGAAAAAAAATAAATATTTACAGTTACGTTTTATATTTCAAACTCTATACATAGTGCTTGCGATTGTGCTCGTAATCGTGTTCGTACTTGTTTTGATGACGCTCACCACGTGACCTCTTGCTGGTCCGTGATTGGTTAGTATTAAAACGTCTCGCAGTGGCCATATTTGTTGATGTGTCATATCCTAATATCAAAGTGACTGGTTGGGACTATCATCTGGCTTTCAGGATCAGAGTTCACTATAGCCTCTGTTGACTCTACATTGAACCATTCATGAATCGTATACATTTGGTGAGTATAATTTCGACCGTCACAGAAATATATTCCATCGATAACAGATGCTACAGCTAGGCTAAGGAGTAGCCTACTCGCTAGCTTCACTCGCTAATAAAACAGCATTCCAAGAAAACTACAAGGGATTAAGCTGTAAAAATTATTGATGTAACGTTGTTGTAGGTATCCTATGTATTGCACATTCGATCATTGTGTTTTTGTCGTTGTAAGTCTTGGCATACTTTGTCAAAAGCACTATTTTCCTTCCTTAAAGATTAGTTAACGCAGAAATGATTCCTAGTGTTAATGAATTGCCCGTCCGCAAAGCCACCGAACGTGTTCTTTTAAACGAATTCACTCGTATTTTTACTCTTTATTAGAATAACTTGCCTAATACAAGATTCAGTATGATTATACACCTGTCACATTCCATGATTTTTGCAGTCAGGGAGGGGACAGACATGTTGCTTCTCAGTTGGTGACTGTATACAATCTATTGTTGGTACATTATGTTAAAAGACATAATAGGAATACTCATACAGGAAAACTGATACAATTGTGTCACTAATTTAGACTAAACCATACAACAGTCTTTCACAAATACATTTCTTAATACATTGTAATGGTACAGATGAGTACCATCAACCATGATCAACAATATCTGCATAATAACCAGATTCTTCAGAGAGCTTTGATAGATAGATAGAAATTTACTTCATGCTTAAGGATAAACCTTTAATTTTGTCTCTTTTTTTCCCAGATTTGAGGAGTGGGTGGTCCCAAGGAGGAGTCTGGTCAGCCTCCATTCAGTCTACACAAGATGGATGTATCAGAGGCTGAAGCAGTTTGTGAGGTGGTCCCACACAATAGCACAGCAAACTCTAACAGTGATGACCATCCTAATCGGACAATTGAAGTTGAACAGTGCAATCAAATAAAAGATGAAGAAGATGCTGGAATTAATAAGACAGTCACAGACACATTAATTGAAAATACAAAGGAGTCACTCTTTTTATCTTTAGAGCAGAATCAGGAACCTTGTTTGGTTCCTGGTGCAGTTAACCATACAAGTACATCTTTTACAGACAGTGATAGATCTTTCAATGAAAACAATGCTGCTTTGATTCCTCCTGTCAGTGCAATAGCAAATATTGAAGAAACTCCCCCCTCTGTTCTTGAAGGCACTAATGAAACCTTATTGACTGATAATATCTGTAATTCCCCCATCATTACCCCGGACAGCCCAAACAAGTTATTAGTCACGGTTGATACGTCTGCTGTTGAGAACCAAGAATTAGGTGACTGTCTTTCATCTTCTCAACAAAGCCCTTCTAACAACTCACCAAGTGACTTGACAACATCTACAATCTCTAATGGCTCATCTACTCCCAACTCGGATACTATTGGTTCCTCTCCTGCAACAAGTCCTCAAATCAGTGCCAGAACTCCAGCTCCTAACATTTTGTCAAGCCCATATGATACAGACTGCAGCCGAAACCTGATTTCCCAGATTCAGAATTCGCTTTCACAAGAGTCACTGTTGGAAGAGCTAGAGTCCGAGCTGTTATCGTGTCAAAAATCTGATAATGAACGTTCCAATGGCATGAAGGAAAGTCCTCCTGTTAATGGACTATCCCCAGACCAAGAGGACTGCATGGTTGTCTTTGAGAAGTGTGTTCAGTACAAGTATGCGCAACAGGAAAAGGCCATTCAGAGGTAAACCAACATTATTTGAAAAGTAAAATATATTAGGATTTGCAAGTGTTAATCTTTCACGTCTGACCGCTATTATATTACTGATTACTTTAAGTTGGTCTGCTTAAGCTGGCCAGAAACAATAAGCTTATTCAGAAAAAAAACAAAGACATCTGTAACTGCCAAACTGCTAGCAATTCCTGGACATGTGAAATGAACAGAACACTGTGTTGTGTGTCTCTTAAATTCTTAGGTTGTTAGAGGAGAACAAGCGGCACCAGGAGCTGATCTTGGGCATCTGTGCGGAGAAAGACACCATGAGAGACGAGCTGAAAAAACGGTCTGAAACAGAGAAACTACATCAAACTACTATTAATAAGGTAAAAACAGGTTCCTCTTCTGTATATGTATGTATGTATGTCTGTATGTATGTATGTGTATATATATGTATGTATGTATGTATGTATGTATGTATGTGTATATGTATGTATATATATATATGTATGTATGTATGTGTATATACATGTATGTATATGTGTGTGTGTGTATATAATATATTTTTTATATATATTTATATTTATATATATATATATATATATTTTTTTTTTTTTTTTTTTTTATATTTGGGGGGCTGGGGGCTTTTATACAAACTTTACTGATCCACAACTGATCCACAATAGAAATGACATCTCATCTCAGTAGTATACACATTAAAAAAAAAAAAGTGGTAATCAAATTCCAAATAATAATACAAAAATGCAGATGTTATCATTTTTGTATAATTTGTATTGACCGAGAGCATATAGTGTATGGAGCAACACCAGGCACATAGTGAAACTTAATTAAATCTGGAGACTGCACTGTTTGCCTCAGCTAATCAGTGCCTTTACAAAGCTAAAACGTGACACGATGAAAAGGACAATGGAACCTGATAAGTGACATTTCATTGTATACGTGCATATCAAAGACTATTATATATATACCCAAATGTTAAAATCTTATCTGATGACTTTTTCTACCCTACCCTTTTAGCTTCAAAAGACCATTCTTGCTCTGTTCATTTGCATTGGTGTGTCATCCCTGTTGCTATGGTCTGCAGAGTAATTAGTTTAGGCTAATACCACCGTTGCCCACTAAGCCTGAGTAGCAGGTTTGTTTTAGAGAATCCAATAAGATAAAGAAGCGATGACAGTGATATCTACTGCATTGGCTGTTGACCTCCCGATTTACAATGACCCAAGCTGATCATTGAGCTTCAGTCATTTCTACTTGTCAATGATTAATTAATTGTACAGCCCTAGTTCTTCCCATTTTTGCCAATTTATTTTTCTACCAAGTTTCATGGGCAGTTGTTACATAATAAGCAGGCGTGGTCAAGGCTGAAATGTTACCTGACAAGTTGCTCATCGTGTCTGCTCTGTGCCTGTCTGCAGTTGGAGGGAAGGGTGGAGGAGCTGCTGAGAGAGCTGAAGGAGTCAAAAGACAAACTCGCACACCAGGAAAATGTCTCCAAAGCTTCACTTCAGCAAATGCAGAAGGAGATGGCCTACAGAGTGGACCAGGTACAAGTCAGACCTCACTGCTCAGTGCTCACAGTCCCTTCATAGGCGGCATATACTGTATAACAGGGGTGTCCGAACTGTGGCCTGGGGGCCAAATGCGTCCCTAAGGTCAATTTGTTGGCCCTCAGCCTTCGTGCTGAATTGGCCCAAATTACAAATTACCCTACTTCAAATATTTAAAATTTCTGCTATATTTTCATAAATGGCAAATATTTTGATGTGATACAGAGAAAATATTGATGTTTGAAGTCTGACTGAAGGTGTGGTGGCTCAATCAAACCTACATCAAATGCAACATTTTGAATGTAGTCTGTGTCTTTTTGCTTCGTATGAGTTTCAATATTTCAATAATTGGCAAAAAGACACCTCTGCTGTATAACATGGTCTGATTTAGGTTTACCCAGCATTTTCTCTAGGATTCAATTAATTTCTTTTATTTTGAATTGCTTAGTCTGAAGCTTATACTTGCATTGTGTTTTGCATGACCAACCCTTATGCATATTTCCTGCAAGTAAAAGTGCACACTCAAGGTCTCTGTGCACCAAACTGTTGTTATTGCAGATGTAATCACACAGTAAATTAATATGGCAGACAAACACATTTTTCTACCCATAGATTCCTCACAGCCTAAAGCATATTGTCTACTTTTGCTCTTGACAGTTTTGTTACACCTCACAATTTTTAATTTCACTGTTCAGTGAACAAAAGTGTGTGGACTTCGTGTCACTGTAAGCCCTTCTTTGCACTCCTTGGTACAAAGCTGTTGTGCCTGATGGAAAATTTTTGTTAGTGGTTCTTATATTGAATTACATTACAGAATGCAATAGAATTGGTTTGTTTTGTTAGTAATTGAACATTTCTTACAAGAATTCACTACCCCAATATTCAGTATATATGTTATAAAAAAGTAAAACTTCAATATGTTGTAACATTTAGCAACATTAGCTGCCTATATGTATGCGTGAAATGAAAAAAACATTAAATAATCTTATTGTCGTCAGATGAACAAGAAGTGCGACGAAGCCCGTCAGGAAAAGGAAGCGATGGTGATGAAGTATGTCCGAGGGGAGAAGGAGGCCCTGGACCTGAGACGGGACAAAGAAAGTCTGGAGAAGAGACTGAGAGAGGCCACTAAAGAGGTGGATCGACAGGCGCTCAGAGGGAACCAGTTCGCACAGGACAAGGGACGGCTGCAGCAGCTGTACGAAGCCAAGGTATGTGATGTGGCAAGTGATCTATCAGTCCCAGTATTGGTATCGGCCGATTTTCCTCTGCCTGTCCAACTAGGGCTAAGTCAGATTCAGTGGAAAAGAGGAAATGATCAAGTGTAATGGCTGGCATTTAGTGTATTATTGTTGTACATCATATCACATGGTGTTTTTTTTTGTTTTTTTTTTGTAGAATCTAATATTGTATGCAAATTACCACTGTGGCCAAAAAAGAGCATAAACACTTCCTCTGCTCCTCTTCCTCTGTTTAAATTTGAGCACTAAACAAGACGAGAATATGGACTGGACATGACGGACCACTGATATACACCTACTGCTCTGTACTTATCTTCTTCTCCAATTTTATTTTCTTCATCAGTGGTACACATAGGGTTTGACAGCGTTGCGTAGTCATTTTGGTACAAATAAAAAGAAAAATCTCGTGCTCGTGATGCATAGCTATTCATTGGAGGTGCAGACAACTCCATGATTCATTGTGGTGGTGTGTTTATGTCCGCTCCCATTGGGCGCTGTAGTTTTTTGGAAGTGGAAGTCAGCGGACTTGTTTATTTTATTAAGTCATCAATCAATCAGATCAATAGCGATTTAAAATATAACATAATGATCTGCGGGTGTCATAGGTTATAGCTATATGGCAGACACAAACACAATAGGTCACAATAGGTGTAAAATGCAACGTCACCCTAATCATCAAATGTCTGAAATTACATCAGATAATAGAGCAGAATACCAGGAGCCATTTTTATTCATATTTAAAGTTTATAAACCAGCATAACAAAATATTAAGTACTAGTAAATTGTGATTTTAATCATTGCTTGTGCATAACAAATGAATTGGTCCAATTTTCTGGTCCACTGAATGTTAAAGATGTATTTATTTTTGTACCTGTTGTGTTTAGGAAGGAGAGGTCACTAGACTCTCCCGGGAAGTGGAAAAATTAAAAGAAGAGATCAACTCCCATCTCATCAAAGTCAAATGGGCACAGAATAAACTGAAGAATGAAGCTGATGCACACAAGGTAATTGAAAATCCACTCCCTCAATTATTTACTAATGGTACCTTTGTAAACAAGTCTTTGAGACATGGCTGTAAAATGCATGGTGTTGCTGTATAGAGTTTGTCTGTTTGCTGCCACTCAGTTCGAATTATGATTAGCTGTCTTGTAATTTAGTTCTAAAGAAACTGTAGGCGCAAATGGTTACAGTAATTTAGTTGCAAAGTAATAATCATTAAGGACGCTTCTATTTCTGTGCAAAACAAATCATGTTTTTATTTTTAACTGCCTTCTCACAAATGCAGGTTGCTGAAGGACACTTGTTCTATGCCATTTTGATTTATGTGCTCTGCTTTTGAAAGGGCATAATAATGTTTGTGCATTTTTGTGCAGGAAACAAAAGACAAACTGAGAGAGACCACGTCTAAACTGGCTCAGGCAAAAGAGGAGACAGAACAGATTCGTAAAAACTGCCAGGACATGATCCGAACATACCAGGTCTGTGGCAGTTATCACATGTACACGTCACTACTCTGTGTGCTTAACCATGTCAGTGCCAAATACTGTATAATATTATATACTTTTTTTGACCTTTTCATGTTATTTTTGAGTCATATTTATTCTAATGTGGAAAAAAAGAAAAGACTCTTCACTAGGGTGGTGTCACAAGATATTGTAAGAATAAAATTGTCACCAGATTATGCACACAAGAGAAAAATCATCTTGAAATTTTGTTCCCATGTGTTTACATTTAGATTGGACAAAAAAGAGTTAAGCACTGCCAAGTTAAACCTGCCATAGTTCTAAAAAACATTACTACAGTGACTACAAAACTGAACTAGATTGGACTACTTATTACAAAGTATGTCAAAATTTCGTTCTCCTTGACCTAATCTTCTTTCTCGTCTCGTCTTGTGGAAATTGTGTCTTGTCCCAACCCTACTCTTCACTATTGAAGTAATGGGGAGCAGTTTTCCTTTGCACCTTTTGATGGTGGTAAAGAGCTATCTCTAATTTCACTCAGTACTAGGCGACACTGGTTTTAGAAGCCGCTTCACCAGCCTACTTGCCAAGCGTTGACCTGATTTTCCCATTGCTTATTATTGCAGCCGTTTTTTGCATCCAGCTTATTGTGATTTTAGTTGCATCTTAATTTTTTCTATTATAGTTCACTTCACATTACACATCCTATACCAGAGATATGTAAGCAAAAATACAAAAATCGCAAATATTTATGAACATGTTTGTGGAGAAATCATAATAAAACCCCAAAAGAGACAAGAGTCATTGTCATTTGCTCATTCCTACTGGTGATTGCAATTATTAGTTATTTTTTATTCATTATTTATTTATTTATTTTTTATTTTTTTTTGCAGGAGTCTGAGGAGATTAGGTCCAATGAACTGGATGCCAAACTGAAGGAAACCAAAGGAGAGTTAGAAAAACACAAGCAAGAACAAACGGATCAATTAGAGGTAACAACATACACAACCCATACATTTTACATTATATTACATTATTTGTATGTAATTATTAGCACAATTTCTGTTTCACATATCTACGTATGGTTTGAAAAATACGTAAATGTGCTGATAAATAATTATGCCGAATGTACATTGGACTCAATTTGACATAATGGCCTGTTTTTCTCACACTACCTCATTCAGAGGAGAATCAAGGTGTCAAAAATAAACAAGCTATAAGTAATCAATATGAAGATGTGCTTTTCCACAATCCAGAAACTCATTTCCTTCCATGTCGGCCCAATTTGCTGTTTACAACCACCTTTTCTTGTACAAACCATTTATACAAGATTGCCACTATTAACTGTAGACAATTTGTGAATGGTCTGTTGTGATTCAAACAAAATTACAGTTTTTATGACGTCCAATGTGCTCCAAATGCTAAAGCTGGAGCAAAAATGATTGTCCATTATCTAGGGTAGCCCTGCTGAGATGGTTTCAAAATGAGTTCATGTTTGTGTTTATTTTAGCCAGTGTGACAAGCCAACTATAAATAATTCATAATTAAGTATAATTCTCTACTGGATTCTATTGCTGTTTGTCAAACAAGTAAAAAGTATTAAAACATAACCATTAAATACTAGGTTGTGCTTGCAATGCCTGGTTCAGTCATTCATCTTTTTTATTTAGTTGTATTATTAACAATTTCCAATATTTTTGGATCATCTGAATAATGATATTCACACTGTATTTTAGCAATGCATCAGAAATGTGCTAAAATGTTCCTGTAAATGTCTTGGTTGAGGTTCAAGGATCAGACAAAACGTGAATGAAACATAAAAATACACTGTGCAACACTATTTCTGTTACGTTTCTTTACAGTTTGCTCTATTTATTTTCATCTTTAATGGTTTTAACTATAGCAGATAAACGTAGTATTCAAATTTTGCAAATCTTCAAAACAACAATTCCAAGAATATACATTTTCATATTTCATTGTATCACCTGCCTCTGTCTTCCAGCTCCATAAAGTCAAAGCAAAGGAGCTAGAAGATCTGAAGAAGAGTTACAAAGAATCCATGGACGAACTGGAAACACTACGGACCAAGGTAAACATCCTGGTCAAATTAATTACACTGAGATTGTTCGATTTAAAATGTAATGATTTTGTTGTATGTTTCTTGTTTAGTTAAAATGCCTGGAGGATGAGAGACCACGGTGGGAAGACGAGCTGAGCAAATACAGAGAAATCATCAACAGACAAAAGGCCGAAATCGGGCGACAGAGGGACAAGTTGGAGGAGATCACCAAACTGGAGGAGCAGCAGCTACGGTACGCACTTATGTGATTAGACTGTAATCAGAGAGAGAGTGTACAGACAAAAATCAATAAGAAGAAGTCGCCAGGACAAGCTTTTTTGGTGATGAAATGGGGCACATGTATATTTCCCCAGTGGCTACAATCGATCATTCAGGTTTGAGTTCAATATATTGCTGTTACTGATTTCTTTATGATGTAAAGGCTTAAAACATCATACAGTTACTTAAAGGGCCTATATTATTATGCAATTTTATGATCCATGTTGTTTCCTCATCACAAACATACCTGGAGTTGTGTTTTGTTTCTTTCACACACGTTTAACACACAAACCCTTCATATTTAGGCTGAGTTCTTCTCTCAAACAGAAAACACTGTCATGTCATGAGGTAATACAGGAAGTGCTCCATTGTGTTGTTAAACTCCATACACCTTCACTAGAATCTTTTAGATGATTTTAGCCCTGGAATTGCCTATTTCTGTTGAACAAAGTGTAAAAGGTAGCCGTTAACTTGAAAACTACCTCTACATGACATCACTAGGTGGAATGTGGAACATTTGTAAGTGAAACAAATCACAACTTCAGGTATGTTTTTGATGAGATAGCAACATTCTAACATGACTTAAAGCTCACAAGAGTCAATCTGTGTAATATAGGACCTTTAATAATAATTTGTGATTCAACATGACAACATTATTGCTTTCTATCTAGGAACAAGGACTAGCTAAATGTTCACCAAATGTTCACTCCTGCATCCACTACTTATTTAAATGTAATTTCTCTGTGATGTATTCATGCTTTTAGTGCCCAGGATTTAATGCAGCCCTTTTCTTGGATTCAAAGATAGGCCAGTGACAGATATAGCACAGGGAGCAGTGAGGGAGGCGAGTCCCTTTGTGAGTGTGGGACTGGGCCAGCCGTTTGCACAAGGCTCCATACTGAAAGCTTTTTTCCACTTACTGAAATGCTTTCTATCACCAGTGAAAAGAGAGTGGTGTTGACCTAAATTAATATATGCAAGAGGTCTTCTCTCTATTTTTTACATCTTGGCAACGATTTATGAAGTTTTCCACTGGTCACCACCAGGTTTTTGAGCTAGTTATTTCAAAGCCACATTTTAACCCAGATAAGACTTCACTATTCAAGACTAGTACTTGAAAGAACTGTATGTAGCCTGTGCTTTTACCATTTAAAAATAAGATACCACTGTCACTACTGAACCTGGGTTGTCAATGCCTTAACCCAGAAGTAGGTTACACACACAACAGGTTTTTCTCATTCTCAGTATATGGACAGACCATGCCTCATGTGAACGCCCAGAACCTCCAGAATTCACTCACAGTGCTGCAGAGGCTGCACTAGCACTGATTCATGATTGGCTGTAGGTGCTGGGGTTTAGGCAGTAAGGATTCAGATCAGTGTCCTTTTCAGGTTTTAATCAATTTGATTTCAGCATCAAAAGGAGATACTCATTAAAGGCTCATTCTTCTTTCTGATTGAACCAAAATACCAAATTATAGCATAAACATCTTGGCCATCATGTCCAGTGTTTTGCCATTAAGAAATAATCAGCATTACAGTTGTTATCAGTAAGAGCTATTCTTTATTTGAACTGAAAATATTATTAGTTGCAGCCAATGAATAGCTTGACTTATAGGTAGATATGTCTAAATATTAAGCCCAATCTCTCTGTATCCATTCCTCACAAGTAAACTGTAACTTCTATGCTTAAAGTGATCAGGAGGAGATCTCAGCGCTCCGAGAGGAAGTGGACAGTTTGACAAACCAGCTGTCAGATCTACAGCACGATGTGTCGGGGAGCAGGGAGCGCGAGGCCGAACTTCTGGGCTTCACTGAGAAACTGAGCAGCAAAAATGCTCAGCTCCAGTCAGAAAGCAACACACTACAAGCCCAACTGGACACACTCACCTGCACGCACACACAGCTCCAGGGTCTCCAGGGTGAGACCAGCCGCCAACTCGAGGAGAAGGTAAGGATACAACAACAGAATGTATATAAATGCAGAATGGTAAAAAATATCTGTGAAAATTATCAGTGAAATTAGGACTACTGTCTTGAGGCTCATAATGCACTGAAAATTACATGTAAAATGTGTCAAATGTGAACAAAATGGTTCTATATTACACAAAGTTGACTCTTGTGAGCTTTAAGTCATGTTATAATACAAAAACATACCCAGAGTTGTGTTTTGTTTCATCCACACATGTTTGAGTAACTTTATTATTACTTGGTCTACATCTCCCAAGCTCAAAATGCTCTGTTCCACCTTGTGATGTCATGAGGTGGTAGTTTTCAAGTTAACAGCTACATTTACCTTTAGTTCAGTAGAGACTGGCAATTCCAGGGCTGAAAGTGAACTAGTGAAAGTGTATGGAGTTTAAAACACAGTGGAGCACTTCCTGTATTACCACATCACAAGGTGGAACAGCATGATTTCAGTTTCAGAGAAGAATTTGGCCTAAATATGCAGGGTTTGTGTGTTTAAGCATGTGTGAATTAAACAAGACAACACAATGAGTATATTTTCGATAAGGAAACATTATAGGAAAGATCAGAAAATAGCATAATACGGGCCCTTTAAGCTTCACTCAGACCAGTTTGATAGGGCTGCAACTAACAATTGATTTGCTGGTGATTAATTAATCCAGCAATTATTATTTTGATTAAGTTAAGATGGTAAAAAGCCCTGTGAATGTGAGATTTTTACTAAATTAGACCTACATGGCATGTTTGGAGTTTGTGTATAGTCCAGAGAACAGTTAGTTGATTACTAAATTAGTTGACAGTTATCTTGGTAAGCAAATAGCTGTGATTAATCAATTAACTTGTTTCTCCCCCACAGTTTAACTTTTCCCCTTACACAAGCACACAGTGCCTTTGTCTTGTTTTTATTTTTGAATTAATCCAATATTTTTTAATACAGAATCTTGCCAGTCTGATACACGTTCTATAGTATAAAAATTCACTTCCAATCAAATGAAAAGGCCACTTGAGTCAAAAAAAGAGCTTTAAATTGCCTTTATTGCCTTTCAGGAAATAGCATTTGGTCCTCTCAGGCTAAATGTGAAGTGCAAGCATTAATAAACAGGTCGGACAGGAAAAGGGCCACATGCTGTTGCTATGAGAGCTTCAATTTACTGACAAATGTGTAATAATTGGTAACATGGCAACCAGGAAAATGATTAACATTTGTGTACTATTTCCTGTCAAATTTCTCATTAACCTCTCAAATCCTAAAAGGGTCAAAAACTAGTATTGTCAAAATTTAAAATTCTAAAATTTTAAACTCAATTTCAATAATAAGGAATAGGCTCTACACTGATTTTGATAGCCCAATAACAATAGACTATAGTTATTTTCAACACAAAATAGTCTTTAAGTTACCATGTGGATGGTAAAATGAGTATTGATACTGATTACCGATATTTCTGACAACCTTATTCTAAACTGTATTTCAAACTTTGATCTGTGTATAAGAACGCATTTGTTTTTCTCTCTTCTCTTCTATTAAGTCCCGAGATCTGAAACAGGAGGAGGCTTTGAGACGACAGGAGGTACAGGGTCTGGAGCAGGAAAGGGCCGCTCTGCAGACAGAAGTGTCCCAGCTCAAAACCCGAGTGGATGAGCTGAGAGACGAGCTCACAACTCAGAAACGGAAACAAGCCGCCAACATCAAGGACCTGACAAAACAACTCACACAAGGTTAGTGGTTAGCACAGCACAACTACTGTTTATGTCACTTTTACAGTTTTCTCTCTATGCGTCAGACGGCTGTGTCATTAGAGGCTTAATGCTGCCACATATGGGGATTCTGTGATTATGCAGCAGTGAGAGCCATTTAGCATCTCCTCATTGGGCTGTACTCAACATTTTTGCCTCAATTCTGCACTGTGCACTGTGTAACTTTTCTGGTGGATGGTCCGCTATCTGCTTGTCTCCATGGTGATATTACTGATTTGCCTGGGATGTTCCACAGTACGACATTAAACAAATATATCTTGCATTTATTCAGTATGAGTTTATATTTTTCAAAACTACCACAAAATCATGCATTATTACAGTGAGCGGGCCCACTTCTCTACAGATCTGACCTGTAATTTGACCTGGTGATGTGGTTGCTTGTCTCCATGGAGATAGTTAAATGAAATGCCATACTATAGAACATTCCAGGGAAAAAATGATAACATCTGCATCTCGTAAAGCAGGTGGTGGACCCTGGAAAAGTTACACAGTGCACCTTTAAATAGGCAATCAAGACACAGTAATGCAAAGATGAAAATATAATTGGACAATAGTACTGTAGATTCTGGTCTTATAGAACTTTCTGATTTTGAAGTAATTTATTGTTTTTACATTTAATAATATGTTGATGACAGGCAGTTCTATATTGTAATGTAGTGTTTTTATAATGATATCAAAGGAAAAGCTGAAATTTATATTGGGCTTTTAGGACCTTGCATCGCCACTAGGGAAGTTAGAAGTTGCTGATTAATCCAAAATAATGTTTATAGATGAGGCAACATGAAAAATAAACTAATGTACAATTGTACAATAGAAGCATACCCTCCTCATACATTAGCTGACATGCCAGACTGACAGAACTATTTCCTTGGGGGGTTGCCCAATCAATTATCAAGTCGATGCTCTGATAATATGACAAGTGACTATTCATTTAAGTGGTTTTGCTCAAGAGCAGGTTTGCTGAGGCCGCACTCCTGTGAACATACTGTTATTCAAATAGACATTCAGTGAATTCAGACAAATCATCATTTATGCATAGCTCTGACTGTCTCTTCTTTGTGTACTTCAGTACACAAGTACTTCATGGATTCCCATTCTTTGCTTCCTATTTGATGGTGTTAATATGTGTCAGGATAATTACTATATTGACTTATTTTTCAATATATTTCAAATGGAACAATAGTTTTTGGAGGTCAATATTTATCGTGGGCGCTTTTTTCTTTGTACTAGACTTTTTGTTATTTTTTCGTACTATAAGATTTTAGCTGTGACGGTTGAATAAATAACTTCCATTATTCACAATGTCAATGCAACCTAAGTAAAAATGCTTCATTCTGCTATTAATTTTATTGTCGTCAAGGCGGCCGCCCTAACTATAAAGCGCTGCGGGAAACACTGAGTTTTATTATTATTGTTTATTGTCTATATTTTCATCAATATATCATACTTCAATATTTGTTATGGTGACAGGCCTAGTTAATGCATTTTTTAAATTATAATTTGAATTGACAGATATTCATTGACTGGTAATGTTGTTTTTTGGGATGTCTTCAGTTAATGTCCCGTTTGACTGTACAGAATATATACAAAATAAAGCGATACTATTTGCAATATATCTCAATCGAATCAAAATTGCAATATGAGTTGGTACATTTATCTAATCACGGCTGCTAATAGATTATCCTCTGCAATGAACAAAATATCCTGTTTTTTTTTATAGAAAAATCTTGTTGTACATGTCTACTTCAAATCCAAATCCACTTTATTTATATAGCACATTTTACAAACAAAGCAGTTTCCAAAGTGCTACACATGTACTTTAAACCTCTTCAAACATGTTCTGAAATGCATGGTATTCTTGTATTAGTTTTGTAGTTCATATTTCACTCTTCACTCAAAAAGCTCCTCAAGTACAATGTACACTGTGAGTATGAACAGTATCTAAAATTGTACAGCCCAAAAAATATGGCTATCAATTTAAAAGACTGACCTTGTAAATATTTTATAGTAGCTGTTAATATTAAGTAAAAAATTGATGGAAATGTGAATGCTTTTTGGTTGTTTTGTTTCAGCTCGTAAAAGATTAGAGCAGATTGAAAATGGAGGCTGCGATCGAGACGCCAGCAGCATGGGCAGTCGTTCCAGTTCTTCAGGTATCAATCATCATAACGGTAACATCATTTTTTTGTTTTATTTTCTCCTTTTCACTATGATTTCCAACATATTAATAACTAAAACGTCAAAAATACGGCCAATTAATTATTTATTATATTGCATTTTTTATTAAGGCTCCTTGAACGCGCGTCACAGTGTTAGCGTTGAGGACCGGTCGCCCGAGAGCCATTCTGTGGTGGTCACGGACAGTTTTCCGGAGGTGGACAAGGCTGTGCTGGTGGAGCGGATAGTGCGGCTACAAAAGGCCTTGGCCCGGAAACAGGAGAAGATTGAATTCATGGAAGACCACATTAAGCAGCTGGTGGAGGAGATCCGCAAGAAAACAAAGTGAGTGACACAAAAATGGTTAAACAATGAGGAAAATGTAGCTTGAACCGCAGGACCTATGAAAAGTTGTGTTGGCAGTGAGGCTGGACAGCTACATTATCGCTCCTAACCAAGCCCATCAGTGAGTAATGATGACTTTTAAAAGGTCACCAGAACTTAGGTGTGTTGTGTAACTTTTCTGTTTAAACATACTTATCTCAATGGAGGTGTTATTGGTTCGACTGGAAAAAACATGCATTCTTACTGAGAGCAGGGTTGCCTTTCTACACATCAGACTTGTAACTTGGTGCGGTTTTAATGCCATTCTGTGGAGTGTGCCGTTACATCTTTATAGGCGACTGCAGATGTTAGACCCTTTGCCAGAAAAGTTACACAGTTGACCTTTAATAACTGTGAGACTTTATCGTAGTCAGAAAGTTCATGTCACTTTTAAACAAACTAACTTGAAGCATATAATACAGCCACCCAAGACTTCTACAGGTTAATGATAAGTAATGTTAATGATCTCTTGATGCTCCACTACTGCAGTTTCTTTCTGTTTAATTAGTTAGAAAGTCACAAACAAGACGGAGTTGGTTGTAACACGCAAATAATAATTGTTCTCAGGAAGATATTTGACTTTATCTAGTAGCACTTTGCGGTTCCTCTTGTTGCATATAAAGAAGCCCGGCTACTAGGAATTAAAAGATGCTTACCATACGACCTTGACTGAACAAATTTGCTTTGACAGTTCTAGTTTAGCCCCGGTACCTCTCCCTATCACTGCCTCTCATCCCCAGACTTCTAATGATACAGTAATTTGTGACAAACTTCTGTCAGACCTATTTATAGATGAGTGGATCGGGGACACTGGAGATTCACTATGGATTGTTAATTATGTTTTGTCAATTCCAAGCTGACGAGGGACTGAATGAAGGGTGTTCGGACTAGCATAATCGCGCCTCACCTTCACATGTGGTCTTTACTGTGTGCTTAGAATACAATTGAAGTATATGGGTTCACTGCTTACACAAGTAGAGATTTAAACATCCACGTTTACACTGTTCAGTGATTGGAATTGAGTAGAATAAATGAGTTTATTAAAGTTGCTGCAAAAAGTTCTTAATGAAACATGAATCATTACAAAACTTGGACATCTATTATTACTAATAAACTAATAGTTCTAGTTTTGACTCTATTAGCCTCAACCTACATTCAAGTTAAAATTGAGGACGAATCCCACGGTTGTGCAGCTAAATTTAGCTGTATAAAATTCTGAGCGAGGCAGGGGGTGTAGCGATGTGGATGTGAATCGTGTCCTTTTTGCCTTTCTCTCCCCATCCCACTAGGACGCCCTGGTGAACACCGACAAGATAACTGTGAGCCTCGAGCAGGAGGGGGGGAATGGAGTCAGATATGTGGAAGCACAAGTTTAGAGGACTTTGATAACGGTTCAGATGAGGCCGAACATTTTTTTGTTTTTATTTACTGAAGGCACACGCCACATCTGTAACTGAATTAGTGGAAGTTTTGTGCAAAAGTTATTGGCAGTTTTATGAACAATGAAAGAAAAAAAAAAGGTAATTAATCCAATAAAAGCAATTATAAATATTCCTGATTATTTTTTCCATAACCTTACACAAATAAATTATACATTTTTGTAAATTGTGTCTCCCTAAAAATCTTATAAATACCCAATTTTATATTCAAAACCTTTGCACAATCTCGTACATTCTTAATTTACATTGTGCATTTTCATCACATGTCACATAGGCTTAAGAAGGACCTCCTCTTTCTTCAAGGGCACTGTCTGTCCTTCAGACCCTACACCTGGTTAATATTGGTATCGCACCTAAAAGGCCTTTTTATGTGAGCTGAATTCAGATGAAAGCCAAGCACCATTCGAACAAAGCGGGAGGAGGTCTGAGGGCGTTTTTATGCAGGGAGCAGCCTTTCAGTGCGTTAGGGATGCAATCAGCGATAACTGCTCACCAGGGCCAAGTAGGTTTTGTTGTTACCCGGTGAGCATGTGCACCTGCTGTATGTGGGGGGAATAATGGGATGGATGTAGTCAAGGTTATCAATCGATCTGTGGTCTCGGCCTGTCAAACCTTATCTGTCCTTTTTGGTAGATCAACAGGAAGTAGTGTTTGACTCACGTGGTCAATAGATTAGTTCATGCCAATAAACAAAAGGCTAAATATATACACTACCAGTCAAAAGACGCAACATCTCATTCAATATTTGTTTTCTATGTTTACTACTACTTGCTACATTTGATATACGCACAGAAGACATCAAATATATGAAGTAAGATGTACATAGCAAAGGGAAAAAAATGAAATAACTTTTATAACCAAATCCTTTTGCTTTGTCGAAAAATATTTATTAAACGTTTTTCTTTACTAAAGATTGCATATATCTTGCTTCATATATTTCATGTCTTCTGTAGGTATAGAAAATGTAGAAGGTCATAAGAAAAAAGAAAAAAAAAAACATTGAATGGAAGAGTGTGTCCAGGCTTTTGTCTGGTCGTGTGTACCAATCAAAAGTTTGAACACACACTTTCTGCATTTTATATACATACAGAAGATATATGAAATTATTTAGTAAAGAATAAATATTTTTCAGTAAAGCAAAAGGTGGGTAATTTGAGGAAAATTATAAAATATTAGAATTTTACTTATGATTTTCTTTTTTTGTATGTATGTATACCTGTATGTATATCAAATGTAGAAAGTAGTAAACATATAGAAAAAAAAACTATGAATGAGACGGTGAGCCCAAACTTTTGACCGGTAGTGTATATGTATGATTTAAGGCTAGTTTTTGACCAGGGACAGACTTTTTTGAACTAGAAAACCAAGAATCTTATTGTTATCATTTACTAGCCATGTTTAATGATTTGTTTCTATTTAAATGGAGCAGTATTTATAATTATGATTAAAACTTTTTTTAATTACACAACCCCACATTCTTTAGTCCTATTTGAAGATGGGACCAAAATATTATATATTGCGCTTCTTGACTTCACCCCTTGTTCAGGTTAGGTAGGAACTAGATAATTTCAAATACAAAATCACTAAATAAATCCACATTTTAACGTATGAAAGGTACTATATAGCCCTCAAGATGACTTCCTATTTATCTAGAGGCTCTCATCTTTTACTTTATTCCTCATTATGGTGCTGGTGCATGCCTTTCACCACATCCTCATCTCGCTAAGTCTTTAATTTCTGTCACTTTTTGTTCATTTCAAACACTGTCGCAAATGGAAATTGGGTCCGTAATTGGGCCCAATGTAAAGTCTAGTTAGAGGTAAGTCTTGCCTTTCTGCCTGTGCTCGCTGTATGACTGCTACTGCTACTGGTGGTGGGCTGTGTTCCCTAGTGCCTTTTTTAGCTTTTAATTTTCTTTCATTACTTAGTTGTGTTTATTTAGTTTATTTATTGTAGGTGTAGAATGAGTGTGTTATGCTGTTTGACTTTTGTTAAACTATTCAAATATAATTTAATCTAGGCTAAATATTATCTTTTTACATTTTTTTTCCATGTATTTTTGTTTCATATATTACATGGCATTTTACTGTCCTTGGGTATTGGAATTTAACATTTATTTTATCAGAAGTCATTGGCATGTTTTCCTACCTCTTTAAAGCTGAATAGTGTAATTACTTGCTTATTTGTGTTCCATCTTAAATCACTTGCCTGTTATGTCCATTCAATAGAAAAAGTTTCAACTATTTCTATCATAGAAGTATAGTCCCCACTTATTTTTAACGGCAACATAAACATTTCTTTTCTGTTTAGGCCTTCTTTGCTTTACTTTTTTGTTATTTGACCTTAGAACAGCGTTGTAATAATAATAACATTTCAAACTTTATTTTGATGCTTGAGACAAGGCAAGATGATGTTTTTTTATACCACAATGATGAATAAAGGTTGCACTTTCAGACAGTAGGATACCATTTTCAACACAAAATAAGTGTGTGATTCTGTAATTAATCAAGGCCATTCGTAAGTTGCATGCAGTTGCTGTTCTGGTCTGTAATAGAAATGATCAGATCCAACATTTCTCCCTTTTTCTTTTGTATATTTAATGGCGAAGTACAATGGGGATATAAATACAAATATAAATACAAAGTACAACAGGGAAATCTGGCTCTTGCCCCCCATCTGGGATAAGGACATCATCACAATCTAGAATCTGAAAACTACCAATTATTTTAGGATAATTAATTGTGCTAAAGTTTCATTTCTAGGCTTGTATTATAAAAATCTTCAAATCACTAATGTCTAATGGGTTCATAATGGCCCCCAATTCATGCTACAGCCTTCACACTCAAAAAATACATTTATTGCTTAGTAGAAAACCCCACCTGTGAATTGCGGTCTTTTTTATTCCCTCCAATGACGTGTGCAACACCATAATCTTCTTTCTTAAACGTGTCTTTGGCTCACTTGCACCTCTGTCCCCACAGAATTATCCAGAGCTATGTACTGAGAGAGGAAACGGGAGCGCTGTCGTCAGAAGCGTCGGACATTAATAAAGCCCACCTGAGCCGCAGAGGGGGCATCATGGCGTCCCTGTACACTTCGCACCCGGCGGACCATGGCCTGACCCTTGACCTTTCACTGGAAATCAACAGGAAGCTGCAGGCAGTGCTAGAGGACACCTTGCTAAAAAATATTACTCTGAAGGTGAGCGAGACAACTGTACCTTACATTGGGTTATATGAAACTAGGATTGCTCTTGAAAACCAATGGAATACAACATGGAGTACAGACATTAAAATATCAAATCTACTGTAAAAAGATTTCTTGGGATTGGGTTTAACGGTACCTGAAATGTTACCCTACCACAGTTTAAATTAGGGTTGGGCAATATGTTTATAAATGTATGCAAAAATGTATACTTTAGTTTTAAACCAACTGGATTGGAGCTGGCAAGAAAGATGCATTATAACATATAGTACAACAACTGGGCCATCATGTCCAACCTTTTTGTAATTATTAATAAATCAGCAGTACAATTGTCATCAGTAAGAGTTATATTTGATTCAAAAATGTCTATCTTATATCTGGGGACACAGATAGGGAATTTTACATGAATATTACATACAGTTCATTTAAATTATTCCAGATCCAAGACTCGGTCATTTTACTACCAGTGTTTTGCTCTCCCTAACCTCAAATATCCAATACACTTTATTAGAAATATTGACAGATGAGGCAAAAAATCAATGATAATTTCTGCATACCCTCCCTTAAGGTGACAGTCTATTGTATTAGCTTTTCCGATATTTGATCCAAAGGTGTGCCGATAACCCTGCTGATCGCCATGGAGATATTGAGAGGGATACTGGATACATCTTGTCTGTTCATTTGCATAATGCTCACAACAGTAACTTTTGTCGGACTAACAGAAAATTTCCCCAATTATATGAAACCAAACTCATCAGAGAACAATATGCATGCATGGATACATATTACTATTGGACAATGTAACGTTTTAGGTCAATTAATTTTTTAACTCCATAAAACTTGGGGTCCCTATTCTTTTTAACAAGTAGATTTTGTTTTTTGTCCCCCATAGAGTAAAATGTAATTTCAGCGCTTTGACTGTGACAAAAATGAGACCAGCACACCGTCTGCATCTAATAATAGCAATTTATATTTCTGTTCTTAGGTTCCTGCGAATTCATGCATTCAGACATATTTGAGTTACCCTTTATTATTAGTCTGTCTACATCTCCAAAGCTCAGAATGCTCTGTTCTACCTTGTGATGTCATGAAGCAGGAGTTTTCAGGTTAACTGCTCCTTTTACCTTTAGTTCAATAGATTGGAAATTCCAGGGCTGAAATGAGCCAAATGATTCTAGTGGTCCTATAGCACCACATGACATCACAAGGTGGAAGTGCTTTGCATTTGAAAGAAGAACTCAGCCTAAATGTGCAGGGTGTTAAACATGTGTGAGTGAAACAAAACACAACTCCAGGCATGCTTGTGATGAAGAAACAACTTTATAGCATACGTCAGAAAATAACATAATATGGGCCCTTTAACTATGTGCTTTGAACAAGGAACTAGTCGTATACACGCTTCTTCTTTGTGCGTCTTATCAGTTATGCTGTCAAATTCAAAACCATCACTTAATTTGAATATTGGGTGCCTTTTTTATGAAAACAGAAGCATAACAGGAACAAACTTCTCAGTACTCCTTAGTTGTCTTTACTGTAAATTAGAAGCCCAATGCAAATGTATCTTAGTCAATACAAACCAAACAGAGCTAGGTGACATAATTTGAAACAAATCCAGCTTTTCATTGCATGCCAGTGACCAATGAGCCAATGGACAGCTGTGGACTATTACATGTAATTACTAGACCATAAAAAGTGCAGTCTATTAACATTTTGGCTTACATTTGCACATTTCAATTATGCGAGTTCCTGTACATGACTCAAAGCCAAAAATACACACTAAATGAATTCATCAAAGGAAAGGGACACAGTAATCTCCCCTGAGGTGTGTTTTTAGGCTCCCACATAATTTCATTCAAATTCTTCTATTTACGTTATTCCTTGTTCCACATCACTAACATTCCCTCGACAGCTTTAATGAGTCTAAATGCCAGTCCAAAACTCTCACTAATATAATAGCAGTCTGTTGGATGAGAGAAAATGACAAATATGTGGTGAGTCTTATGAAATATTTCAACTTCAGTACATTGAGTGAACTTGATCTGGCTGTGTGTTTGATTTGACAGCTGTCACGACACTGGGCTTGTCAGGCTGTCACTTTTAAGGTGGAGGACTTTTGGAAAAACAATTCAGATGTTAGTCTACTGATGCAGACAGTTAAAGGGAAGAGATTTAGCTCCTATAGAATCTTGGGTCTGTTGACATTTAAAGCAACAATTTAAACTTTTCTACATGTTTTTGCAAAATGTTTTTGGATCTGATGGAGGGCCAGTCAACTGATTGCTATGGTTATTGCTATGTCTAGAATGTTGCACAGTATGGTATTAAATTTCTCTGTCTCCATGGAGACAAGCACTCAAGTTACAGGTCAGATCTGCAGAGAGGCGTCCCTGCTCCCCTTTAAGATGTATACTGGGGTAATTTTGGCATTAAAACCACCTGTAATTGAATAAATTCAGTCTTGATAAATCTAATGGCATACTGTGGAACATTTCGGGCAAACCAAAACATCTCCATGGTGGCGAACCCTCTACCAGAAAATTACATGATGAACCTTTAAATTACTAGTCCATTAGCTACAACTGTGACTAATGTTAGTTGTAATTTCCTTTAATAATCTTTCTCATTTTTTATCAGTTATAATTAGTCTTTTTTCGCCTTCCAAACTTGACAGAGCCTACGACCTCTTCATAAAATGTGGTGTGGGAGTGTTTCTGCCTGAGTCTTCTTTCTGGAGTTGAAAGTGATTGACAGTAAACAGGAAGTACTAATTAATGACAGTAAATCAACAGGCCTAAATTAAGACTTAGCTGCTTTCATAACGACTCTGATTTATTGACAACTAATTGACAAATGAGATGCAAGTGCAAGAACGAACTTCACCGAAATGTTTTGCATAAATTTCTGTCTGTTTTTTAGGAGAATCTGCAGACACTGGGGGCAGAGATCGAGAGGCTCATCAAGCAACAACGCGATCCAGATGACAATGCAAAACGGAAGTAAAAGACAAAACCAGAGACCAGAAACCAGAAAATATTTAAGGGAATTTAATTTTGTTTTAAACCATGTGGAATTGAAAACATTATCCTGCACTTGATATTTGGAGAATTCAATCAGAGTTTTGAAAGTGCCAGTAGCTTGTCAATTTGAATCTGGACATACTTGAAATGCCATCTGTGAGAAATGAATCTTCTTCCTGTGGCTCAAGTCTGTCTGTTAAGAGAGCCTTGCAAAAATCATCTTAAGAAATCGCCTTCCTCCATCTTGAATGTACAGCAGAATAATCTGCGAATGGTCACTACAAGACGTTTTAACCAAGACAAATGAGTATAGATTTTCTTCATCGCAGCTCCGCTAATTGGGATGCGGTTCCTGGCGTTCCCTCTACCTCTTTTCCCAAAGTCCATCTGCCACAAGCCAGATTTATTCTTGCTTTTTAGCTCGCCACACTCCATACGTGAAAAGAAGAAATGCATTTGTGGCTTTTACGCACCACCTGCATCAATTGTCCCTTTTTCTTTGTGCAGCACTTAAAAAGGACCGAGTGAGAAAAAAACAACTTCTGCAACGTTGAGTGAAGCCAACTCTAGAAGTGTAGTCAGACGTCATGTTTGTGAATGTCTGCACAGCTGAAGGAAAGCTGACCATGTGATGTTCAAGTGTATAAATGGTGAATGTTAATTTATTATTCTTTGTAGCTAAGAGAAATTTTATTTTTTAAATATTAATGATTATACTTTTATTTTAATCGTATCTTCTTGATTTAAATATTTTTGCCTTTTTTTCTGTTTTGCTCCTATTGCTCACAAATACAGTTGCATCACAATTATATAACATTGTGTTATGTCAGTGATTTAATTCAGTGTGAAGTTCATGTGATATAGATTGAATGAAGGTCTTAAAATTAAAGTGGGTAAAAATATATATAATTTTTTCAGTTCATTCATTGGTTTATAGCATTCAGCAATGCTTAAAATCTTATGTATACAGAATAGGGATGCAATCCGATAACAGTAACTTATATCGGCGCAGATACAGAAGAATTTGCTGGATCAGATAATGGTTTCCAAATATCTGTTCAACCAATATCCAGGATGTTGGACATATAGATGTAATAAAGAGAGTCTCAAAGTTTGAACTTTTATTTACACAAAGCTGTTTAATACTTACTAGGATAAACGACAGCTACATTTTATTTAAGGAAATAAAGTTTTCGGTCTCTGTGCTTGTATCAGTTAAAATCAAAATTGGTGAAAAAGCTGGATCGTTGCATCCCTAATGCATCCCCAACTACAGAAATATTTTTACTTTTTATTGATTCAAGAAACATTGTCATGCACTTGAGATGAAGTTGAGATTTTGTCCTGACTCCTCTTGCACTGTGTGTGATAATATCTACCAACGAAAGGGGCAAAAATGTTTTATTCCTTTTGATGTGTTTTTTTTTCTATTTGTTGCTCAACAGAGTCCATCAAAACAAGTCAAAGGGTTTGTAACTGTAGCTCAGGAAAGCCATTAGAAAGAAAGAAGTATATCTTGGGACAAAGTGCAATTCTGTTCCTACTTTTATTAAATTACCATTTTATTTTCATGTTTTGTGTGCCAGAAATTTGTCTTTTTATGATTGTCACTTTTGTGTTATGTTGTCTGCGTGTGCATGGCTAAAATGTATGTGCCTTTTAACTGTGTTCCAGCTGCCTGGGCTTGTGGACATTCTCAAAATTGACCCTAAAGTTTTGTAAAAGATTGTTGAACTACAAGCACATACTAGCACCTGCAGAGCTATACCTCCTCATTACATTGACACAGCATGACAAGCAACTTGGTTTTGAATGTGTAAGCCAAGTATTTGATGTGAGGGAAATAGCTGTCACAGAAGATAAGTCTCTTGGTTCTCAATCGAATGCTGGCTTTATGGGTCATGAATGTTTACTGGTCCATTTCTGTACCTACGCCTCAGGGCTGTGTAGAAATGAAGAGATAGAAGTTTTAAGGCTTGGGGTCTTGCAGCTTTTATAACCTACCTGTACATGCGTCTGGTGTTGAATGCTAATGTTGCAGGAATTACTTTGTCAGTGGATTTGACCGACCTCATGACGAGATGGTATGTTTCCTGGTTTTTCATGTTAAAGGGTCCGTATTATTTTTATTTTATTTTCTGATCTATGTTATAATGTTGTTTCATCATCTAAACATGCCTGAAGTTGTGTTATTATTTCATTCACACATGTTAAACACACAAAACCTGCATAATACTACTACTACTACTACTACTAGAACAGAGCATTTTGAGGTTTGGAGCTGGAGACAGACTAATAATGCAGGGTTACTTAAACATGTGTTAATGAAATAAAACATAACTTCAGGTATGTTTTGACAACAACATAACATGGCTTAAAGCTCTGCGTAACATAGGACCTTCAACCCCATATCTGGATGGTTTTCATCCATCCATGTACTTTGATTCCTATTATCCCAAAACATGCACAGTACCAAGCCTCCAGAGAAGTAGTTTTCTGTCGCTAAACAAAGAATTGGTCAAACCTACAGGATAAAGTAAAACATACCAACCAGGTGAGGCAATGTAATGACCACTGATAGTGAAATTTACACAAATTATTATATTTTATATTTTATTTTTTTGCTTAAAGGTTTCTCTGCCGAGTCTCTGTTAAGAAGGTGGAAATATGCCCCAAAAATGTAGTTTAAAGGAAACATACAATGCAAAATCAACTTAAACCTAACCTCTTTCCAAAATCTAAAATGCTTATATATTTATGTTATAGTCTAATACTAAGTGACTGAAAAAGAGCATAATACGTCTTCTCTAAAACAATATATTCCTAAGAAATCTACCAAAAATGGCAGGTGTGGGTTGTGACTGATAACATAGTTAATGCAACACAGATCATTAAGAAATACTGTCCCAACTATCTCATCATATATATTACTAAATAGTGCAAACTATTAGAAAGCCATTTATTTAGCATCAACCCTTGAAGCAAATGAAACCATGCTGTAGCTTTTGTCAATGAATGTGATTTGTGCATTGTGTGTGTGTACTGGTAAAAGATCAGTAAAAGATCATGGAAAAATCATATTTCAGTAGCTCTATTTACTACAACTATATAGTCTATATATGATTATTTTAAGTTATTATTGGTTTACTCACTATTTATCCAGGCTTTGGGCTACACAAATCGTTTTCCATGCAAATTGATCTACTGAAATGACAGTTCTCCATAATATTTTACTGAGAATAATCTGTGTGTGTAATAAGTATGGCATTAAATGACTTTAAGATCTCTTTTCTGTGCAATGATTCTCCCCCATCTGTTATGTGGAATTAACAAACTGTGATTATGTATACATTGTAGATATTGTTCTGTAAAAATATGATGATGAAACATTTTTAAAACACTGATTCTGGATTATGTTGTGTATATACAGTGTCCAGGGAATAAAAGGGGTTGACTCTTAACTTTCTGTTGTTGATGAGTGGTCCATCCATCCATTCATCCATCTTCTCCCGCTTAATCCGTCTGGGTCGCGGGGGCAGCACGCTGCCCATTACTCTGTGCACCAGACCCAGACCCCTATGAACCCCTCTGCAGGTGGTGAGCCCACAGGAGGGAGGAATTCCTTGACGGTCCTTGATGGTAAACTGTTCATAGGGGTGTTACATGTTTTTTGGTTGATGGGAGGAAACCGGAGTACCCGGAGGAAACCCATCCAGACACGGGGAGGAAACATGCAAACTCCACACAGAAAGGCCCGGGCGACCCGGGGATCGAACCTGTAACCTTCTTGCTGTGAGGCATGAGTGTTGCCACTCAGCCACCGTGCCGCCTGTTGATGAGTGGTGTTTTTTGCTAATAACGGTTGTCCTTTGTACCGCAGTGTCTTTAGTTACAATTCCAGGTGGAGAAGAGGTTGGACTTGGAGATGTGGAGATAACGCACACACACACACACACACACACATACATCTCAGAGCCCACTTCAAAAGCAGCAGAGTCAGCAGAGCCAGAGGTCAGTGCTCATCTCTGCACCACTGTCAGTCAAGTCAGGGACAGCACTACATAAGACACATTGAGACACGAAAACCATTTAGATATGGGCTAAGAGACTAGAAAATTAGATAATTTCTTTTGTCCTGAAGGCTTTATTGGACGGGACTTTGTTGCCTTAAAATGGGGAGAGAGCAGGTAGAGACATTCAGGAAAACAGTTGCAGCATATGTGCATCACCAACAAGCACAGGAGTTTTTCAAGATAGAAATATCATTTGTGTTAAAGGTGCATTATGTAACTTTTTGGTTGGGGGTCTGTCACCTGCTTGTTTCTATAGATATGTCATTGCTCTGCCTGGAATGTTCCACAGTATGACATTAAACAGCTCTAATTTATTAGAAGAAATTACAAATGGTTTTACAGCTCAAAAATACAGAGAAAAACATGCATTCTGACTGTGAGCGCGGTCACCTCTCCACAGATCTGAGCTGTAACTTTTGGTTTGGTCTCCATGAAGATAAAAATGTTTAATGCCATACTATGATGTGTGAAACATTCCAGACAAAGCAAAAATATCTCCATAGAAAAAAGCATATGACGGACCCTCCACCAGAAAGGTTACACAATGCACCTTTATTTTATTTATTTATTTATTTATTTATTTATTTATTGTCAAAATATTTAATTTTTTTATTCAATGCAACAAGGTTTTTCATTAACTTTTAAGTAAGTTGTAAGTAGAAGTAAACTCTTTGGCCAAATCTATTAACAAGTTGTAGGGCTATCAAGAAATGTAGATCAGAAGTGAAAACCTTTGATATTATTAGAATGATTAATGAATAAAACAACATCAAATACTGTAAAATCTGTGTATTGTCAAATATCATACTAAAAGCAACATGGGTTCAAGCTGCATAAGGTACAACATTTTAATCATGTATTTTGTGCACATTTATCATTCAGTATGTTAAAGAGCAGTCCATTAGCCTCAAACCAGTATATAACAGAACATCAAAAGCTTTACACGAGCGCACCGTCTCTGCTCATATTAAAATCATTGATGCGTCGGTGGAACAGTCAGGGAGGTACAACAGCCTCAGGAATGTGCACTGTTCTTGGCTCAATCAGAGCCAAGAACAGGGAACTGTATCTCAAAATTTGTTTTTGATGGGAGGTAGAGTGACAGAAAGGAGCAACTGCTGTACCAGGGCTTGTTTTTCCACAAGCTATGTGTCATTAAAACTAATTAAAATTCTTACTTTAGGGTCAAAAAGTTCATGTTTAATTATCTGCTAGAGAATGTATATTGGTCATTTGAATAATTTATAAAGCTGATGAGGATAGGATTACCTAACACAACCTTTTTCCTTGATGCAAGTTTGAATTGATATATTGTGATTTGTTTAGATATTTTAGATATATACAAAACTAAACGAAAACAAAAATAATTATTGACAGTTTGAGCATGGTTGGACCAGTCTATAAAACTGGAGGGGCTGAGGTCTCAAGGAATTCGGTAGAAATTAAAAATAAACATTGCAGAACAAATCTCTATGTTAACATGCTGTGCTATTTAGTGTTGACTGTGGCTAAGTAAGGCAAGGATTTTACATATTCTGCTGACCTTTACCTATTTACCTCAAAACATGCCATTTGTTTTTGTCATTATTTGCATACCTATTCATATTTTGATCATATCCTGCTTGGTAAACTGTTAAAATGTCACCTGTGAATCCAACATCACTCTCTGGCATTCTCTATTATCTTTCCCACGCATGCACATTTGGACATTTGAAAAAAAAACAAAAAAAAACAACCTCCTCCAAACCAGCTGATCGCACCTGTCGTCAAAATAACATCTCATTTTACTTGAAACTGAACCATTTCTCCTTTTCAATAGTCCCAACACATACACATACATTTTTCCTATTTACCTGCGGCTGCACTGACAGGTTCAAATATCCAATTCAGGCCAGTATGAGAGGCAGTCTATTTTTAGCTCAGTGATAAGGAATCCGCTTCAGATGGCCACCCTTCATTTTACAAGACATTGCTCTGACCTTTAGACACAGGTCTGTAATAGTAGCTCCCCGAGATGAGCGAGTCTACAGTATTTGAGTTCCTTATTGGTAGTTTTCAGTATTTCTAGAATGTGATGATGTCATTATCCCAGATGGAGGGCAAGAGTCAGATTTCCCTATTGATTACGTTGTACTTTGCCATGAAGTATCCAAAAGGTAAATCTACAAACGCTGAACCTGATCATTTGTATCAGTGACTAGACCCAAGAACAACAAAAAAATTTAATTTCAACAGTATTTTCGCTGCCCCCCATCTGTATTAAATATTATTGACCTATAGAATATTGTGATGTCACATGAAACACGCCAATAGGATCATATTTAATATTAAGATAAAATCAATGTTGAATAAAAGAGCTAATACTTAATCTGATTTCGACTTTGTGCTACTTTACTCAGCATTGGAAAGTATCTACTGTTACCACCTGCAATACTAATTATATTATATGTCATTCTATATATTTACTTATGTTATAGCATCCTCTACTATAATGATGATATATTATTATTATTATTATTATTATTATTATTATTATTATTATTATTATTATTATTATTATTATTATTACTAATAATCAGGGGCAACAGTAGCTCAGCTGGTAGAATGTTTGTCCTGTGATACAAAGATTGAAGGTTGATGGTTCACTGCAGAGAACAATTTCCACACAAAAAAAACAACAAAAAAACTAACTTTCAAGAGTGAAAGCACTTCTTTTATCATTTGTAATACATTGTATGTTGGTGTAAAAATCATGTATGACTGTAATGCTGTTATGGCATGGAAAAAGGAGACGATAAGACACATCAAATCAGAGATGTGGGAAAATGACATGGGACACTTACTTGATGAATCCATCAGTTTTGTGCTGCTTTATCTGGGGCCCAGACTTCCCCGTCCTCATGGGCAGGCTCACCTCTCGTCTGTCACACTTATGTCCAAGACACTGGAGTCATCTCAGAGTGGGGCAAATATTTAATATAATATTGAAATAATTGAGCTAAAAAGCATAAACCACATAAATATGAAGGCTATTGTGCAAACACAAAATGGACGACATACCTCTTCTTTAAGTCACTTATATTCACAGTAAAAAAAAATTGTGTTCAAATCTAAAACACATGATCAGATCTTAAACATATTAAAATAAATGGCAAATACCTTTTAGTCAGACTCTTCCATGATCGTCTTTGACCAGGCTGAAGACTGCACTGAAAACCTGTCCCACACCTCCATTGTTGTTTAGCACACGTCTGCTTGTCTCTGCATGTGTATCTGTGCTGCTGTTGCTTCACAAAATATATTTTTCAGGTTAAACTATAACACCCATGAATTACAACATTACAAGCTACTACATACTGTGTATACAGCCAGATACTCATGCCTCTAGTTTATTTAAATTTTTAGCATTTTTAATATAATTATTTGAACAAATATCTTAATCAGGAGTGCAAAACATTATAAGAAAGACACACCCTCAGTTATATCAAGCTAATTTTGACATAAAACAACAGAATATCCACATACTTGAAGTGGCACATGTCTTGTCAACATGTCTGCTGTGAGGAGACTGGGAAACCTGTACATTTTCCAATTGAGCATGTGCAAACAAATGAGGTTTGAGCTTTTAACTAGAGAATTAAGATAACAAGTTCTCTCAACTTATCATCATTCATCCACTGAAAAACACAACAATATAGCTGAACTGAATGGCTGTTATGCATTGACTCAAATTTTAGTAGGTTAAAAGGTTCAATGAACTGCAAGTTGGATTTTTTACAGTGTGTGTCATTTTAATCTTCGCCTCCCCATGTGAATTTTCCCATTTAAAAAAATTTGATGGTTTCTTGTCACGTCTCTGTGAGATGAAATTGTGAAGTTATTTGCTCAAGTAGTGCTCTGATACATTAGACTGTAGCACCTAATTTATTTTTACCGTGCAGGTCACGCTTTGGGCTGCAACTTGGATGATTAAAAATTATTTCATCCACTCCTTGGCTCTTTAACATGGAACACACACCATGTTTTATCTGACAGTTTCAGATTCTCTTTCTAAATTGTATGGGAAGCATGCAAGTGTGAAAAAGGTGGCAGGATTTGTTCACGGTCATTGCTTTTTGTCCACCATTTTGATTTCTTGGTAGCCTCGGGGGCACTGAGGTAAAAACCTGTAGTGGTCAGCATTCAGGGAGAAAATGTACAGCTGATAATGTGGACGGCAGAGGTCACCTGTGGGGTTGGACAGTGACCAATGGGGCTGTTTTTACTGGCCTTTCACTGAACAGGGGCAATATTACGCAAAATTCATTCTTGTGAGCTTTAAGCCATGTTAGAATGTTGGTATTTCATCTAAAGCAGTAGTTTTCAAATTAACAGCTACCTTTTACCTTTAGTTCAGTAGAGATGGGCAATTCCAGGGCTGAACTGATCCAATCATCTAAATGATTCTAGTGAAGGTGTGTAGGTATATTCGTGATGAGGAAACAACATTATAACAGATCAGAAAATAACATAATATGGGTTCTTTAACATTGTAAGACCCTCCCACAGTTTTCCACATTGTTTGATCCCTCTATGGTAGACTTGTTGCCGTTGACTTCATGCATTAGGAATTATTTGGATCCATTAGAACTGGAACAAACAAGGCGACATTTTGCAGAGGGTTGTAGCTGTAAACGATTGCATGTGCTGTATGGGGAGTAAGTGTCTAGATTTAGGCTGATAACTGGATGTTACTGGTCTAGATGTGATGTCATTGTGTTGGCAACTTACTCTCAAAAGATCTGAGGTTCACTATCATTAGTTTGTGTGTCAGAAAAAGGCTTGTAGCACGACGCTTTCCTAAATGTGTGGTCTGTACTTTAAAGGGCCAATATTACACTATTTCCTGGTCTGTGTTATAATGTTGTTTCCTCATCAAAAACATACCCAGAGTTGAGTTTTGTTTCATTCACACATGTTTAACACACAAACCTTGAATACTTAGGCTCTGTTCTTCTCTCAAACAGAAAACACTTTGTTCCACACTGTGATGTCATGTGGTAATACAGGAAGTGCTCCCCTGTGTTTGTAAACTCCATACACCCATTGCCCATCTCTACTGATCTAAAGGTAAAAGGTAGCTGTTAACTTGAAAAATACAGCTTTATGACATCACAATATGGAACAGATCATTTTGAGCTTTGGAGATCTACACAGACTAATAAACCAACATGTGCAAATGAAATATAACACAATTCTAGGTATGTTTTTGAGAAGGTAACAACATTATAATATTAGGACTTCTAAATTGTTTTAGTTCTGGCTGCACACCATCAAGAAGAAGCCGCTTTTTAGACTCAGATGCCCTGAGACTGCCATGTTTAGGTCTACACCAACCACCGCCAGTCACACTAATACATAAAAGCAATGGGAGGCACAATGGTAGTGCACATAGACTGCAGGGATGTATTCATTAACCAGTGAGCTGTTGATTAATAGTTAAATGACTGTTAATGCGAGTTTAATTACTAACACATTATAGAATTATAACAAAGCAATACTCTTTACATAAGCACTCGTGTTAATGTATTTGAAAACTAGGTAAAATATTCTTATGAGAAGGAGGTCACATCCTATTATTCAGTTCCTCACAGTTAAAGTAGTACAAATGAAAAATGAGGCTGTCGTTTAAAAAAACAACAACAACAAATGCACAAGATGCTTTTAAGCAATAAAGGCATAATGGTGCTGGCATATGTTACATAAGATTGTGCATATGGCTTACATCAAGGACAATGCCTATTCATGAGCTGTTTGTATGGCCCTCTCTAAGTGTCTACATACATTTGCCCCTCTGTATTAGAAATAAGCCATAGTCCGACAGATGGAGGTACGAGGCGCCAACTTCACACGGGAAATAAAGCAGATGGACCTACGAAGGGGAGCACCTGTTTTTGGCAATACACCTCCAAAGGTCTCAGTGAGATTTAGACTGAAACACCCACTAGGGACTTTTGTATTAGTGTGTGTACATAGGGTTGCGCAATTCATTTAACTTTAATCAGATCCTCATTTGATGTCGTCAATGATCAGCTTGGGTTCTGTATTGGGTCTACGGACAGTTCTCTGGTGGTAAAAGCATGTTGTTTGGAGCAGAGTTCAGAACATTATTGTGTGTTCAGTGGCACTTGGCTTAAAAGCATTCAACTGTTTGTTTATTGTTTTGTTTTGTTTTGTTTTTTAAATTGAGGTTTATATAAAAAGTCTGTCTTATCTTTGTGTCACAAGGAGGGTTTGTTTGGGGTTTTTTTGCTCAGTCAAATGTGATGAGGTTTTTCATAACTGCACAAATTCTACTTTAGAAACAGATTCATACATTTTGAAAACAAAATCTGTGAAACATGACAAGGGTAAAATAGTTGTACTGTTGGTGCGCCTTTGGCAAAACACTTCTTTCTCTGTTATTGGTGAGTGGAGGGGCCAAAGGCATGGATTGGCAGCAACTTTGTAAATTTTGTCCCATGGCAGCTGCGGCTAGGAAGTAGAAATCACCAGTGTCTTTGAGTGCCTAGATAAGCACTACTTCTATAACATATAGAAGTAGTGTGTGTGTGCAAATATCTATATAAGTGATCTACTTGGCTAACACAAAGCTCCATGCGCTGCACCTCTGTTATGGTTGTAGGCGCTCTGTGCATATCAGATCTGCTGGCGTCTGATTGGCTGTGATTGTTCACTGTAATCAGCTGTAATTATCTCCAAGTGTTGACATTTTAGGAGCTTCCAAAATCACTTTATGAAACTCTTCTGCAACAATCTGCTCCATTCAGCACACACTGTTTCTGATCTAGAATCTTATCACTAACCTTGGAGATTTTGTTTTGGGATTAAATAGTTTAACTGAAGACTGGAAATCGTACAGTGCTAGTAGTAAACTTAAGAACATAAGAACAGTTTCTTCCCCTCTGCCGTTGGACTCATGAACACTTTATGAACACTTTATAACACCTGTACTAAGATGGACACTTTATAACACTTTATAACACTTTATAACACTTTATAACACTTTATAACACCTGTACTAAGGACACTTTATAACACCTGTACTAAGATGGACACTTTATAACACCAGTCACTTTAAATAAGTCATGCCACATCACTTGATCTTTTGCACTGTCAGTTTGCACTGTTGTTCTGATGCTTCTGTATATACGAGACTATTTTTATTTTTTTTATTATATATCTTAATCTTTCTTCTTTTGCATTTTCTTGCTTTATTTTTAAATAGTGATACTTTATTATTATTATTATTATTATTATTATTATTATTATTATTATTATTATTATTATTATTATTATCATTATCATTATCATTATCATCTTGTTTTTTAATAGTGATATCTCTACTTTATATTATTATTATATTACTATTCAGTGTTCTATGTTGCACCTCATCACCAAAGCAAGTTCCTAGTCTGTGAATTGTGTTCACTGACAATGGCAATAAAAGCTTTTCTGATTCTGATTCTGATTCTGATTCTGATGAGTATTCACAGCAGGAGTGTGCAGACTCTCGGCATATGTATATATCTCGGATGTATTTGTATATGTCTTAACAGAACATTTAACTCTCTTTGTTTCAAATACCTTTTACAATAACTTTTGCATCATGTTTGTTATCACCAAACTGTTTGTAATTGAGGTTCGGATGATTCAGGATTTTCTTAATATTTGGCCTAAAGCTAAATCTATAGCAGTTTGGGACAATTCAACAAGAAGCAGGCCATAGCGTTAACATTCATGGTCCAGACCCTCCCTAAACTTCAGTTCTTGTTTGTTGTTGAGAATGTTCAGTATTTTGATCCAAGTGACCAGCTCAGAAGATCACCAGTGATCATGGTGGCTGTTGGTTCAAATCAACAGACCTGTGTCAGAGTGTGTCTGATCTCACAAAGGTATGGAATGGTATGAGCAGGATCCTAACCTGTGATCTGGTTAGGATCCTGCTCAGGTCTGTGTGAGGTCTGAGGGAAAAACAAGGAACAAAACAACAACTAAGCATGCAAATCAGCGACGGCCGCGCTGCAGACTCCACCGCCATGGGCACGTTCGGACCCGCTGTGACCCGCCTGGCACAGAACCTCCAGCTACCTGGGCTACAGCATGGGCTACTGCCACAGCTACCTGGGCTACATCATGGGCTACTGCCACAGCTACCTGGGCTACAGTATGGGCTACTGCCACAGCTACCTGGGCTACATCATGGGCTACTGCCACAGCTACCTGGGCTACAGTATGGGCTACTGCCACAGCTACCTGGGCTACAGTATGGGCTACCACCACAGCTAACCGGGCTTCCTCCATGGTTTCCTGGGCTACTGCTGCAGCTGCCTGGGCTACAGCATGGAACATATGCACTTTAACAACATATGCACTTTTGACCCTGTGTGAATGTGATACTTGGATGCCTTATTGAATGTTTAACTATTGTGTTTGTTTAACTGTTGTGTTTGTTTAACTGTTGTGTTTGTCTTGTCCTGTACTAAATGTCAAGGGACTACGAATGTAAATTAGCTGTACGCTAACTTCGGTACATTTACACTTGTATTTTATTTTTTACTGGTGTTTATCAATGTACATTGTCCCTTTTTAAATAAATAAAATAAAAATAAAAGTATTATTGTCATTATGTGGTTTTTAGAGATTTACTGCATAGCTGGCAGCATGTTTTATAATGAAGCAAATAAGAATTAATTGCACACAATTCAGTATTGTGCAACAGGAGTACTGTTTTCTCAGCTAAAAGCCCTCTCCATAAACACATTACCTGCCATAATCCCAGTGATTAAACTTGTGTTGTTGTAAACTCCACTGTGGTCAACAGTACACTGGACTGTAAGAAGTCACCCGGGTATTGTTTCATCTACTTTAATTTGGTGCAGCCAAAATGTCTGCCGATACACAATTTAGGGCAATTATGCTTGGAGTGGCTGATGAGCTTCTCCATCTGTGAGCCCACTACTAATGTGCCTAAAACACCAGGATCCCGCCAAACACACCAGGGCTAATACTGAGTCAGACCATCGTGAGCTCATCTCTCCTGGTGCTGTTTTCATTTAAAAGCTGTCATTTGGACACACACCTCTGTCGTGTGGACACAACAGCAATTCAAAATGTTTTTGTAATCCAAACAAAATGTATGGTTAGCCATAAACATTATGGCATTGTTTAACAAATATTACAACATATTTGGCAACCAACAAGTAGGTTCACTATATTTTAGTGTTTTGTAGATTATGCACGATGACATCAACTCATCTAGTTGGTTCTTGGTCAAGGACACATTATTGCAACTAAAATCTTTTGAAAGGTGCTCATGCAAACCCATCCAAAATCATACTAAATTGAACAAAGAAATTCATTTATTTATTCTTATAAATCTGTACCAGTTAAAACAAGAATTATCTTACACAACTGCAAAGTGCAGGTGAATTGACAATAAAGTAATCTACTGAGCAATAAAATCATGTGTTACACATTCAAGTTGGATTACTGCATCAGGTCAAAGTAAAATTCTGAATATTACTGGTCAATGTAAAATGTCCATTGCAATAATTCAAAATAATACACCAGGCAAAATCAATATTTTGACTTGTACTGTGGATGTTGGATGTGTACTATGAACCTTTTTTACTGTGGTTCAAAGTAGTTCAAACTATGATTTTGTGTACCCTAAACTTTTCATTAATTTTTGCATTTTCATGATGTAATCCAATATTTACAACCTCTGATGTAGTTTATTTTCAGAAGCTTGGTGGTCCAAAACTGCTCTCGACATAAACATCATTGGTTGAGCGGTCAGATCCACTGACCCACAAGTTGGTGGTGTGATTCCAGCTCCCACAGATGAATGCTGTCATTGTGTCCTTGGGCAAGACATGTGTGTAGAATCCCTCAGTCGTCCAGGTAGAATCCATGGCAACAGCTCATCCAAGCTGCTTCTTCAGCTGCGAAACGTATTCGACCAAATAAACTTTGTCCAGTTGACAAACTGAATTTCTCCTTTTGCCTTGGGCAAGACACATAACTCACCTTGCCCCTAGTGTCTGTGTACACTAGTGTGTGAATGGGTGAGTGGTTCCTTGTTGTAAAGTGCCTTGAAGGTGGAAAAGTGCTGTATAAAAATGTGACCTTTTACCATGATACATGTCATACATTCTTTTATTACATGTAACCAGTGTTTTCACTTTTGAGGGTTTTTGACAGAAACAGCTGAGCTCCAGTCACTTTGCAGTTTTCTAATTGAAATGTACGGCTCAGTCTGGTGGGAAAGTGTCATTAGCAGAGCACATCATGCTAATGCATTTTAAAAGGAGTTTCGGCTTAAGGGCTAATTAATATTCCCCCCAAAAAATAGCTGAATATCTGCTCCATCACACCAGCTGTCATCTTGTTTACTCCAGATAACGTCTGTTGGGTTTTTTGTAAACAAAACTGAAAAACACTGCCACTCAGAGAGAGGGCCGAGCATTTAGGATTAACTGGACTGAAGTGGATGGACTTAGCATGTTTGAGCTCACTGTGTTTGGGTAGTAAACTGGATCAATAGGATCTATTGTTAACTGTTATAAATAGATTAGGCTCCCAGGAAGAAGTCCTATTGGAATGATGAGAGCTAAGGAAGCTGTAGAATTGGACCCATCTTAGAGTTAGTGCAAAGGTCAAACACTTCTTCACATAATTATCCAGTGACCAAGTAAACCCCTATATTCTGCATCCCTGAACATAAATATTAATAATTGATTGATTGATTGATTGATTGATTGATTGATTGATTGATTGATTGATTGATTGATTTAATAATACTTTTGTATATTGGTATCAAATTGATTGTTACAGTGTTAGTCAAACATTATTATGATAAGCCTACTATTACTCCTACCATTTAATGTACAGTATGCTTGAATAACAGCATTTTCCATTAGACATTGGCATAAGTTTTAACATAACAACACAAATGACATTCTGGTTAAAACATGAATAAAGTCATTTAATTTAACTTTTTAAAAGATGGCATTATTCAGTTGTCACAGAAATGACCATGATACAATAGTTCATCAGTCATCATATTATGTAAGCTATCTACAGATCAAAACACTATTATTCAGTATGAATAAACCCTGATATTCCATGGAGCAGCTGAGAGACACATGTATCTGTAAACATTGAACACGTTGAACCAAATATCAAGATCCATCATCTCTCCACAAGGGACAATCAAAATACAGGGGCTCATGGCAGTTCAATCCAGCAACATCACAAATATGAAATAATAACAACAATACTAATAGCCTATAGAGCTGGTTTGTACCACATTGTAGCCAAAATGTAACTCGTAAAAAATCTGTTTCCACCCATACAACCTTATAATGTATTGTAACAGTCAATATTTCTTTCACAGCAGTTGACATCTCACAGACAAAAAAATACCTTTAAAACTACTTTACACTATGTACAAATCGTGTTATCGTTACATTACAGTATCATTAGCCTCTCCAATCTTGAATTTACTGATCATGTCGTCCATATAAAAAGAATAAATACAGTTTTATACATACGTTTAATATAAACAAATAAATTGCACTTGCCAGGCTCTGAGGTAAACGCTTTCAGTCAGTGCGTAAAATGGACACCGCTCGCACCGTTTGGTGTTTGTGGGATAATGGATGAAGCTCGCACATTATTTTTGATTGGAGTAATTGATTTTCTTGACTGGGAACCGACACATTCGGTCACAAAAGATGTTTCACGGAGGAATGTCCGATTTGGGCTTTTAAGCAAAGCCTTTACATTCACGTCATTTCGGCGTGTTTCTGTGGGCAAAATTACGCATTCGGAAAACGTGACATTTGGATTAAACCTTCAGCGAAATGGAAGTCTGAAATATATTTAGGTTTTGTTTCTTATAAAAGTGTACTGCTTATGCAATATTTAAGGTAAAACGCACGTCTGGAATCCGGTGTAACAGTGTTTTGCATGTTCACGTTTTGAACTTTTGTCTTTAGAGATTGGATTCCGAGTGCGCAAGTTTAGCTGCCCCGACCAGGCTGCTGTCGCTGTTGTCCAGTCCTGTACAGTCAGTCCAAATCCCCAGTGCCCCGGGCTCCAAAGGGGACAACACGAAGCCTCCACATTTGGATAAGTCACACGAGCTGATGTGCAACCTTCGGTCCGCTTGCCTGGGACAGCACAACAGCCGTTTGAACGCCTTCCTAAAGTCTGGACTCCTGCAATAGATAATTGGGTTAAACGCTGAGTTCACGTAGCCAAGCCAGTTTAGGAAAACGAACAGGTTCTTGTCCACCACCTCTGCGCAAAAGACGCGCACCACGTTCACAATAAAGAAAGGTAACCAGCATAATGTAAATGTTCCCATTATTATTCCAAGAGTCTTGAGCGCCTTTTGTTCCCTCATCGCTAGAATTTTGGACGGCCTCTTCTTGCACTTCGATGTTAGTCCGGTTAAGCTGTTGTGAAACCTGCCCTCGCACTTATCGATCTTCCTCACTTGATTTTTGGCCTCTCTATAGACTCGTGCGTACACAAAGATCATCACCAAGAGGGGGAGATAAAAAGATATAATAGAGGAGGAGATGGCGTAGGCTCTGTTGGTAACAAAATCACAACATTTGGGGTCCTCGTAGCAGGCTGTGTCCACGCTGTCCCGGGACCAGTGCATGAGAATGGGAAGGAACGAGACGAGCGCAGAGATGGCCCATACCACGCACACCACCGCTCTGGCTCTTGCTTTGGTTAACAAGCTTTGGTAGCGGAAAGGTGAGGTGATGGCCACGTACCTGTCTATGGCAATTACGCACAGGGTTTCTATGCTGGCCGTGACGCACAGGACATCCACAGATATCCAAAACTCGCAAAAGAACGAGCCGTACATCCAGGCGCCGCGCACCTCCAATGCAGCGCCAAAAGGGACCACAAGAAGCCCCATGATGAGATCCGCGCCCGCCAGTGACACGATGAAGACATTGGTGATGGTTTGTAGCCTTTGAGTCCTCGCTATCGCCACAATGACAAGAATGTTTCCAAATACGATAGAGAAGACGATAATGCCCATAACCAAACTCATCCCTGCCATCCACTCCTCGGACGCAACGGTATGTGGAGCGTCTGTGTCCAATGCGTCTTCGGCGCCAGTGCTGTTGTGCGCCAGTCTCACCGTAAAACTCGGACCGGCGTCCCCCATGACTGACCACTGCTGCGCTGTGGGACAAGCCAAAAGGTGTACATCAATGCGGAGGGGAGAGGAGAGACGTTTGAAGCACCACCATAACACTCGTGCGTCAACTTTCATCTGGAGCTGCTCGCGCTCTCTCACCGCGGCCAGGACATCAAAGCGTGACATCACTTCGTGTTGCGTCCAATGGAAACAAGCGAAATGGACAAACTGTTCCAACAATGACAGCACCTTTCACACACCAAGCCAATGAAGAGAAGTCACACAGACTATCCATGTTTACGCGGCCAGTGTCTTGAAATTGTGAATGGTAAGATGACTTTTTTTTTTTCTTCTTTTTTTATCCCTACAAATTTTTCAAAAACAGTTGTAAATTTTTCAAAAACACTTGTATAATCTGTTCCATGCGCTCTTTCACTATATCCACAAGCTATTACAGAGGTAAAAACACAAACATGCAGTTAAAGGTCCTATATTACGCAAATGTTATAATGCTGTTACTTCATCAAAAGCACTCCTGGAGTTGTCTTTCATTCACACATGTTTAAGTAATCCTTTATTATTAGTCTGTCTACAGCTCAAAATGCTTTGTCCCACCTTGTGATGTCCTGTAGTGGTAGTTTTCAAATTAACAACTATCTTTGACCTTTTGTTTAGTAGAAATTCCAGGGCTGGAATTATCCATATTATTTTAGTCAAAGTGTATGGAGTTAAAAACACAGTGGATTACTTCCTGTAATACCACAGAGTGTTTTCAATTTGAGAAAAGAACTCAGCTGCAGGGTTTCTACTTTAAACGTGTGACTGAAACAACAACATAAACAACATAAAGGAAATGTTGGCGATTTGTCTACAAAATGTACATCACTGAAAACTCATCACTGTAGCTAGACTTAAAATATCCCATTAAAACCCAGGACTTTTCTATTTGCGTATCTTGATGTCTGTTTTACATCTTTCAGCTCTGATTAGGAGGAAGAACATTTTGGGGATTGGAGCACTGGACTGGTCAGTGTCAGTGTGTCAGCAAATCCAGAGGAGGGGTCGAAAGACAAGAAAACAAATTTCCAAGACCTGAAGAACCAGAAGAAAAAACAACAACAATAACAAGTGACTTAGTCTGATCAATTCATTTATTTATTATTATCCATTATTACTTCTTTTATAGCCTTTGTTGGCTCTGAAGTGAGTGGGGTCCAGCCAGGGTGAATAGCTTCTTCTTATCACTATTTGGATAATCGTCTGTATTAGGATACCAGTTATTTTATTGTATTATAATGTTACATAATCTTATATAATCCCAATTAAAAATGATGGGGATCTAAATGAATAAACTATAAACAATAACCTTATGTGCATTCTTTTCATATTTAGGCTAAGTTCTTCTCTCAAACTGAAAAAACCTCTATTCCACCTTGTGATGTCATGTGGTGATACAGGAAGTGCTCCACTGTGTGAATGAAACAAAACACAACTCCAGGTATGTTTTTGAGGAGGTAACATCATTATAACATTACTATAAGCTCACAAGAGTCAGTTTTGTGTAATATAGGACCTTTAATCAAAACAAATATGTTGCAAAGCTTAAAAGTTACCAGGAGCTGATAAATCATGTAAACTGTGAATGCTCCTGTGACCCACGGTGACAGAGACAGATGACGATGCTCGACAATTGGTTTGTTTTGGTTCCTGTTCTTTGCTCGTCTTTGTGCGTATACGATTAGCATGCCTGTCCATGAACTCCTGAAGGCGGAGACATAACCTGACCTCAAATACCATACCCCCTGGTTCCTGAAGCAGATCAATACTTCTGACAATAACAGACCTGTACATAGGCTTTGGCGACAGAGAACATTGGTTTCTATTGTGAAGAACTAGAAGATATAATGTACTGTAAAAGGGTTGTAGCATATTGTTTTGAACCTGGAGCTCTTTGAGGCTATGTGTTCCTCAAGCAAAACAAATACTAGAATTTGCATAGCTAACTGTGTAAATACCTACCTTTAAGCTCTTACGGTTTGTTAATATTTTACATAACCAGGTCTGCTCCAAATAAATAAACAAATACTAGAGTGTAATCTTTGCTTAAACGTTCATCAGTTCCTTAGACTGTATACAGAAGTGGACTAAGGGGTTATGACGTCATTCATAGCATTCGGTTCCAGTCAGATGAAGCTCACAAGGCTAGCATTTATAGGAGCAAATTTGGAGTCGAGTTCCATATTAGAAAAGGAATTTATTTACGGACAAATAAAAACACCAGGATCATGTAGAGCGGGTTAATACAAACATTTTAGGACCAAAATGGTAAGGCTCACAGCAGCAGTTTCAGAGAGAGGGGTGGCAGTTTTTTATGAAAAGTAAATTGGAGCCAGAGTCGATGGAGCCGGAAGGGCGCCCGTGCTCACTTCCTTTTTTGGAACGCAGCGGCTAGCAGGTTAGCCATGTCCATTTATATATACAGTAAATGATCAGCTCACATTTAGGGTGCCTGGTGTACTTGAATTTCTTCTATAAAATTTGAGTCCAAAATGACAAATACATTTAATTATTTTTATTTGGCTATTTTTATTCAGATAGTTGTCCACTCCAAAAGTGAATGAATTTACAGTGAAAATGTAAATATTGTTACAAAATTGTGCTGTCCATTCATCTGATCTGGCACCAAGCATTGTCACTGTCACATCAGGAATTTCAAAATATGAACACAACTTATTGCCAATGGAAAAAAAAAAAAAAAATAATAATAATAATTGACAGTGTGCCATGATTTGTCCATAAATAAATTTAAGGGACTAATTTGGTGATTTTTGGTTTAGAGCTTGTGTCATGTCTCCAAACGTCAGCCATGTGACTAGATTTACTGTTTTTGTCCTGATTTGGGAACATATCATAACGGGGGAAAGTCCAAAGATTTCTCAGCCAACTGCCCTTACAGAAGCATAACAAAAAAGAAGGTCGATGAGAGAAGTGACGATGAGAGTCACCTCGGACTAAAGCCAAATAAAAAGAGAACTTTATACCCAATTTTCAGCCTTTTTAATTGAAAGTGTTTCCATTTTTGGCTTGATTATGGATAATTAAATAGCTGCAGTAGATCATAACCCTTCTTGTCTGTGTAAAGAACCAATATCGGAAATTGAACAAGAAAATTATTTATTGATCCATAACAATAAAGACTCCAAGGCTCTTTTAGTTCTGGGGCAGATGTTTTTGCACGATAGGCTCATTGTGAAAAAACCCTGAACAATTAAATTAAATTAACTGCCATTCCTTTCCCTTTAAGAATACACATAATCACCAACAGTCTATCTCTTGTGCATATCAAGGCCTATAGTGTATTTTATATCTTGTCCTTTGCTGAAGCCATGAAAAGCCTTCCTCATTTGAACCCAAAATAAGACAAATGAAAGTTAGACTGGCTGTGTTTTAAAAGACTGATGTAGTCATTTAAATGATCGCATCAGGATGAGTAAGTGAATTGGAAAGGAAGTGAATGAGTTGATTAATATTTAAAGCATTATCCAGTCAGATTAGCTGAAGAAATATAGCTACTAACTTATAAAATTGCAGCAATGCCTCTATTTGATTGATAGTACCTTTGCAGATCTAACTTCTTGCAACGTCCTTGACCACTGAAAATCTACTATTGAAAAAAATAATCAAAAAGGATACCCCATAACCCAGATACTAATTAATATTAAAATCTGTATCAAAGCTATCAATACTGAAAATGTCACCTAAATTAGACAAACTTGAATTTTTACTGAATGGTCTTTGTAGCCTATATGAAAAATAACATCAGACCACATTATGTATTAAAGGGTATTTCTTTGGATGAGAACCATGAGGAAGCAGTTGCATTGTTGGATGAGAACCATGTGGTAACAACTTTCAGTGACTAGAGCGTTGTTTCTCTGCCATGGTTCAACACTGGAAGAGCTCAATGGTTACAGGCTTTATAGAAAATAATTGTTTTGTGTTGAATGTTATTTTACATCAAAATATTCTAGTATTGAACTATCAAGCCTATTACTTAGTATGGATAAATCTGAAACTTACTAGTAGTACTGTGACAACACTATTATACCTCCACACACACAGGGAAAAGGCTCACGTTACAACCTCCAGGGGTCAAAGATAAATTTGTTGTTCAAAATGGAGGTCAAAGTGATGGACAAACTGGTTCAGCTACAATAGAAGCTTGACTCAGACCCTGAAGCGCAAATAGAAAAATCTATTTCAACTCAGAAACTACCAACACTGAAAGCATATTTAACATAGTCCTTTCTTTAGTAATTACATTTTATTCAGAGTCCCTCCGACATTAAGCTTGGATTTCTTTCTAATATAATAATAACTTTTTATACATTTTGTATTGTTTACATTTGTTGTTTGTCCCACATGCCATTCATCTGTACAATGCATCCTTATAACTGATGAATGAAAGAGGATTGACTGATAACTTTAAATATCTTTTTTATGTTGGTGCTGCTGAACTGTGAATTTTCTTTGGGATCCATAAAGTATCTATCTATCATTTTTGGTGCGTGTTGACACAAATGTACACACTAAATTTCTTATAGCTACAACATACCAGTTAGAAATTAGAAATAGTCCATAATTAAAAAGTACCCTCCTGGGGACTGGCCCAGCAAGGTCAGCGGGCCGATGATCCTGCCACACCTTGTCAGAAGCAGCTGCTGGCCTGCAGAGGAGATTAATAGGAGTAACCTTGAACACTTCTCAGAACAACAGACTGTTTTCATGGAAATCACTGTGAACATTTACATGATTTAAAGCTGCACTATGTAACTGTCGTGCTTGTGATGATGGAGATGTTACTGCTTTGCCAAGAATGTCCACAGTATGGCATTAAGCTTCTTGCATTTATTCAATTACACGTGTTTTTATTGCAAACATATATCTTGAAAAATATGTACTGTGAATTGGCTTGCCTTTCCACAGATAAGACCTGTAACTTGGTGGTGTCACCTGTTTGCCTCCATGGAGATAGAGTAAAGGGGAAATTCAGTTCTGTCCACTGGACCAAAGTCCAGAACTGAAGAAACTTTAATGTGTTTAATGTGTTACTGCAACACCTCCATGGAGACAAGCAGGTGGCAAATCCTCCCCCTGTAAGGTTACGTAGTATAGCTTTAATATGAATGACCACCTCATTAACATTTATTTATATTCAAAGGGTATCATCCAGTGGAAAAGCTAGAGGAATAGCTCATTTCTGGGAAGAAATAAAGATTGGAAGAGGGGTTGTGAAAAGAGGATTGAGCCATTTGACAAACACATGTATTTTTGGATTAGAACATAACATTATTTTAAAAACATTCTGCTATAATTTCTCATTTTGGAAGTACAAACATTGTATTTTATGAGACAACCCCATCTTCATATGACCATCATTAGAGGCACAACAGAAAAACACTCCTGTTCATCCATTTCCCCATCTCATCTCAACTCCTCTTCTTTGATACAAATTTGGATAGGTTTGTGTTATGTGACCAAAAACCTCCTTGTGGGTTTGGAGTAAGCGCTTGCTATTTGTGTGATGTGGTTGGATGCTGTTAATTTGTGTGACTGGCCTGTCAGGGGAACAAAAGCGAAGGGTTAATGATGCTGTCTTCGTGCTGGTATCAGGGTCAGAGAGGAGGAGGAGGAACTATTGCTAACAATAGACTCTTCATCCTCTCTGTTACTGGTCTTTTTCAATTACACTTCTCTTTCTAATTGTCTAATCTGAATCTAAATTAATTGGATCAAATTCCTTATGCAGATGTTTAGTAAAATGTGTGTACTTTCAAATGTATGCAATCTTAGTGCCATTTGGTTTTGACTCAATAAAGATGTCTAAAAAAGGGTCCTTAGAAACATCACATTTACTAAACTTATCTGTCTTGCATTTTTCAGTTCAAAAATATGTACTGAATATGTACTGAACACGCTTGCCTTTTCACAGATATGACTTGTAACTTGGCCTGGTGATGTCACCTGTTTGCCTCCATGGAGATAGTTTTGTTTAATGCTTTACTGCAAAACCTTCCAGGCAAAGAAATGACATCTCCATGGAGACAAGCAGGTGGCGGATTTAGTTTTATATATATTGTTTAAAAAGAATATTTAATGTTTTAATGTTATGTTGTCCATAAGTCTGTCTGGTCAGTCTTTGAAAATTAAGCTTAAAGGTTCCATATTACACCATTTCCTGATCTATGTTATAATGTTGTTTTCTTATCACAAACATATCTGGAGTTGTGTTTTGTTTCATTCACACGTTTAGCACACAAACCCTGTATATTTAGGCTGAGTTCTTCTCTCAAACAGAAAACTCTGACTGATCTTGTGATGTCATGTGGTAATACAAGAAGTGCTCCACTTAATACGCCTTCACAAGAATCATTTGGATAATTTCAGTCCTGGAATTGCCAGCCTTTACTTTACTAAAGGTAAAATGTAGCCGTTAACTTGAAAACTACCATATCATGACATCACAAGGTGGAACAGAGCATTTTGAGCTTTGGAGATGTAGACAGACTAATAATGAAGGCTTACTCAAACATGTGTGAATTTCTAATAAGTATAAGTTTTGGATTTACCCTATATAGCGCTAATTGAGCTTACTGAATCTCCTGTTACAACATTGTCAACATTCAAACAAGCGTACAGTCTAAATACCCAATTAGTGGAGGCCAATTTTCTCAAGATGCACAGGACACTAAACAAAACATCCCTTTTTAAATGCAACATAAAGGCAATATGGACCATTTGAGGTCAGCCCTTATATAGTCTGGCCCCATAATAAATCTCTAAAGAAGCGCTCTCATTAGCAAAGCCTTTGTTGACAGTTGCAGATCCACCGCTGCATTTAACCCTATACTATGCGTTTCCATTGCACGTCATTGGATAAACTTGCAATAACACACACATTTTAAATAGTTTAATAGTTTTATTTATTTATTTATTTATTTGTATACAGTCATTTTGAATGAGTTGCAGTTCAATATCTTTACAGGAAAATTATATTAAAAAATATATATATTATTACAAGCTCAAGCCAATAAATTAGAATTTTTTTCAGGCCATAGCTATGTATACATCAGTATATATAAGTTTTTGCCAATGTAATCTGTTTCCTGACAAAAAAAATCTAATATTAATATATTTTTTAATTTTTTTTGGTCAACTAAAATGACACTAAAATATTTGTGTAATTTCCACTACATTGTAATATATTTGCATCCACCTGTTGATTAGCAAAAATAAAACCTTATTATTACAGAAATACATTATCTTTATCCACTCTAAAGGCACTTTTAAGGTCAAAGTCGTGTCGTGTTAAGAAAATTATCACAGATAAAATAACCAACAAAATAAACTTTGTGCAACAAAGCATTTCTTGTGCAAGTGTGAAACTGAAATGTCATTGTATTCACTCAGAACATAGGATCAATTTGTGGTTAGTCTTTAATTCAAAAGATGCTCAGGCACTTTTCATGGAAAACCACAGAGGGGCCATTCTATGAATAATTAAACCGCACACATAATCAATAATCAGTATCAATCAATACCAGCAAAACAACCACACCCACATGGACCAAATAAGTGTCCGTCTAAGCTGTAAACTATAGATGTCAAAGAACAAGGACGTTATGTCAGTGGCAGTTAATTGTAGGCTATAGAGATCAGCCATAACTTAGATAAAACTTCAACTTTTGATTTGATCCTTCATTGAACTACAGTTGTGGACAAAAACAAATCAAAAAGTGGTCATGTTATGCTTGATCGTTGATCATCATATAGATTCTATATTTAATACTTAATGCATAGTTATGATAAATGGAGTTGATTTTGAGTTACACAGCTAGCTCTTAGAGAGCTAGCAACTTCCGATTGAACTGAACAGTAGATAGTAACGTTTCCCAAGTTTTCCAAGCAATTGAAAAGAAAAAATATTTCTGAAAATATTTTTGAATACCATTATGGGCATCATCATTCCAAGACTTATTTTGTGCAGTTTCCTGCACCTTGAAATAAAATACTATTAATGCGATCTTGAGTTGTGATAAAGTAAATATTGTGTTTATAAAAGAATCTGAATACAGTTCAATAAATAGATACAAAAATGTATAGAATTAATGTGGAGATATTTAAATATCAGTAATCTATTTAAAAACACACTCCCTTTTACAAACCCAAATTCAAAAAAGCTTGGACAGTACAAAATGAAAAGTAAGGCTTGCTGCAATGATCTGTAACTGTCAACTGAAATACTTATTTTACTTTTTTTTTTTTTTTTTTACAAAATTAATGAATCTTAATTCACCTGATACATTTTAATTATATTTATTATATCATCAAAGAATAATAAATAATGTATGGTTAGAGTTCTGAAATGTTGACCAATATCCCATTTATTTCTGCAGTTGGATTTGTACCTGTATAAATGCCACAGAATATTTATCTCACACCCACCTCAAACACCAGTTTGCATAATTTCAGTCTTCCCTCAACTCTATCAAACCATCAACCAACACTATATGAATCTATAAGGCGTGTGCAAATGCCACGGTGACCTCCTCTACTCCGGGGATGGTGCTGATGTGGAGTGGCTGTGTGAAGGAAGCAGCTTTCATCATACAGGCACTCCCAGAGTCCAGGCAGTAGTACACAAACACACTGAGGCTCAGGCAGGGTCCTTCGCTGGACTCTTTGGTCGTCATGGTGACGGGGAGTTTAACAGAGACACGCAGAGACCGGGACAGATCCGAGATGTCGCCCATCACAGTTTGTCCCTCCAGAAGCCACTCGTTCCCTAAAGAGAAAGGCAAGCAGACAAACTTAATATACTTACAGAAGAGATTTTTTGTGGTTGTTTGTACTATAACTAGGGCTGGGCAATTAATCAAATTTTTATCAGTTCAGTCATGTCTAACTGCCAATTATATGCTTGGGTCTTTTGAGAAGTCTACAGTCTTCAGTCATGTGGTTTGGAGCAGAGTTCATACTGGAGGAAGAAATTTATTTTATTTTGTTTTTTGTGTTTAATGGTAATGATTAATGGTCTGTCTTGTTTATATTCATGAAATCAATACTAAAAGCCATTTTTGTTTAGTCTTTTCTGTCATATCGCTCAGCCCTAATATGATATAGATCAATATTTTACATTTTGCTTATAGAAAACCTTAATATTATTGATTTAAAACAGGTCTATTGACTTCCTGTTGAATAGACCACATGACATTTCACCATAACCCAATGTGTATGACCTGAAGTCTAAATCTTTTGAAAAAACACAAGTACAGGCCTGTGGGCAGAGATAGGGTGTAGGGTTGTTATGCCAACTACGACATTGTGGATTGTCATAGTTGGCTCTTTACTCTTGGGTTACAGAGCCATAGAAAGAATAGAGAGCGAGAGTATGTTTACTTTCTAAATTCATTATTAAAACAAAACTATGTATTTGCAATCCACTTAAAAAGACTAATCTACAAAGCACAAAATGAAAAAAATGATCCAGCGCGCACAGAGACAGTGTCCTTGTTGTCATAATGCCTAACAAGAGTATTTTGTTTTTCTTGTCCCCCTATGAGTCAGACAAGGACACGAAATTTTCTGAAAGGAGAGGAGTATTTTTAGATACAAGTTAACATCAATAAAAATGTGGATGTTGAAAGGTGAATGAAGACATGGCCTGGGTGAAGCTTTGACTGTGAGAAAAAATATCCTTCCAGTCAGTGCCAGTTGTGATTAATGAACCCTGTTCTTAACAAGAGGTCCCAGGACAGCGATTACCCAAAACCCATGACAAAGAAAACAAAAAAACACTCTTATGAACAGCCCTTTACTTTTTACTTGTTCCATTAAAATTCCTGCCCCTTGCTTCGATTGGAATCTAGACAGGGGCATAATCGGAGCGCAGAGGATCACATAACATGGGCTGGTGGCTAATTATGTGAACCAAGCCTTGCCTTATCAAAAATCCAAAAATAACTTGGTGATAGGAGCAGCAGCACATAGCGTTACTTCAATGATAAAACCGCTTTTGTTCCCGAACCTAACACAGATATTCACTCCCATCTCTTTTGGAAGTCAGAGCAGTGCTTAAAAATCACATTTGCACAATAAATACAGTGGGAACAGGGAGGTGACCCTAGTACCCTTGTAGCCCACAGCCAACGTGGGCCGCTGTTGGGAAGCCGCTTTGCTGTGCCATGACACTGCAGTGAGCATCATTCATATCCATTACGGTTTGACAGACCAAATGTAGCTTAAAATACAGCAAAGTAGGTGGGGTTGAGAGGCTCACACCAGCCCTTGAACAAATGCATAGTCCTTGAAAGTACAGATCGGGAAAACCAGGACCAAAGTAAATGAATGTAAGTTTTTCAATACGAACACTAAGCACCAGCATGATGAGCCACAGTAGAACATTGCTTGGGTAAAAAGGGCCAGTCTTCTTTCCACACGTGACCCACATGACTGCGCTTCACTGCTGTCCCTTCGTCAGACCACTTTTCATAATCAACATGACACTTCATAAAAAATTGTTTTGGAAAACCTATGATCCACTTGACTAGCCTACCAATCATAATATGGCCATTTTCCAAGTTGCCTGCCTTTTGCTGCAAACACATCAACAAAATCACTTCACTTACTGTCCAAAATGTCCCAGATACCAAAAATCACAGATGAATACATTTTTTAATTATTACTTGGTTTGGTAAGATTGTACTGGTGGAAGATATTTATAATTGTTTTACATAAATTAAGCGGTGGTTTCTGAAGAAAAACAAACTACATTTAAGATTTTACTAAAACTTTTGCCTAATCGTGTTAACTATGTTTCAAAGAAATTAGTAGTCTAACCTGTTATCTGCACTTTAAATGTAATGTAAATAGTAAATTATTAGCACCTTTGCTATAATCTGGCATATTCACACTGTTAACCGTTTCAGATGATCATTACTATGCACTGTCCAATGAAATCATCAATAAATAAGGCTACTTAGAAATCTAAATGTGAGTTTAACTTATGTTGCGCAAGAAACTAAAGAAGCACTGTTGTTTCTGTGGTTTATTTTCTGTGGTTTACAGTGTCACAATTAATAACAGTGTAAAAGAGATTCAGCCTTTTTCTACCTTTCTGTATGCACTTTTATTTGCCCCTCACTCTCCCTACAGCTAGAACATGACATTTAGTCAATATTAAATGTCATGAGCATGCCCTATGTTTAATACCATTCTAACAGCGCTTGCACCTTCAGGAAGCCAAACTTGGCCTCACCTTCAGCGGAGAGGGTCCAGCAGCTGGGGGCTCCATCGGTGAGGTGGGCCCCCTCTGGCAGGGACAGTGTGAGGGACAGGGTGAGGGTCTGGCCCACGCTCACTGCCACCGCGGACATGTGCTTCTTGGCTGCAGATTTGGGTAGAGCAGGGGCTTTGGCAGGACCGGACGACCTGGTGGGTATGGCATCAGTGCAGTCGGTGGAGATGGGAAACTACAAAAATAATTACAGTTTTAAATAAAGGAACAAAGACTGCTTTTGATTTTAGATTTACCATTGACCCTAGTTTCACCTGTAATTACCAAACTCACACACAAATGTTTGTTATTGAGGTTATGATAGTGTAGGATTTTGATCCAATTCAATAGCCTGAGGACCAAAGCATTATCACAATGTAATTTTAAAATTTAATTTGGCTTAACTTCATGAAGATCTTTACTCAGTGGAAAACACAAAATATTGTCCCAACTATGACCCCTCTATGACCCCTGAATGACTGGAAAATATGTGGGAAAAGCATTTTTGGAGAGTTTAGATTGCAATGATGAATGGTTCTATGTAGATTCTCAAGAAGACTAAAATTAATAAAGATACATTTGAATAAATATGAATTTGTCATTAAATGGAGTGAATATCTGCTGATCAGTGTCAAAATAAATATTCTGGGATGTGCTCCAGTTAGCAAGTAAAATCCCATAAAATGGCTTTAATAACTGCTAAAACTTAGTTCCAGTACTTACCAGAGAGACAGTCTTTGAGTCCAGGTCCAAGACTTTTATTTGATGGTTGTTTGTATCGGCCACATACAGAGTCTTTCCTCCGTCTGCTACACACAGACCTCCCGGTTCATTAAAGCTGGACTGGTTAAACTCTGGCCCCACTTTGTCCCCGGCCTCTCCTGTGCCTGCTAATGTAATGCACTGCTTTGTCTTTGGGTCTACCACCTTAATCTGCAAGCACATAATCAAAAAAAAATAAATAAATAAATAAAAAATAAAAGGTGCATTGTGTAAATTTTCTAATGGTGGGTCCACATTATGGCTGTCTCCATGGAGATGGAATTGCTTTGCTTGGAATGTTCCACAATATAGCATTGCACATAACTATATCCATGGACACAAGTATCTTACACCACCAGGCCAAGTTACAGGTCAGATCTTTGGAGAGGCGAACCTACTTTTTTCTCAAAGTAAGAATACATGTATTTCAAGGTCAATCGAAATAATTATAATTGAATAAATGTAAGACAGATAATGCAGTGGAACCCTCCAGTCAAAGCATTAAACAAGCAAGTGGTTGCCTGGAGATGTTACATAGTGCACCTTTAATGCGTTAAAATATTGGAGACAGTTGTGCTCACATAATAATCTTGTGACACAGAGTTGCTGTTACCTTGTGATTGTAGGAGTCGGCCACATAAAGCAGGTTTTGTTCAGAGGACCATGAAATGCCGAGAGGATGCTGCAGTTTGGCATCAACCCCTTTACCATCGACATCACCAAAAGCAAACAAGTTCTGCAACAAAACAGATAAAAGCGGTAAAACACGAGCCAGGTTAAAATTATACCAATGTTTGGTGGCACAGTGGCGTATAACAATGTATAAAAATGTTTTTGTTTCACAGATATAAATTCAATAATACTTTTGTTTTGAGGTACTGCAAATCTTACATAAAAACATCCACAATGAGAAATCCATATTTAATACTGATCCATATTATATTTTTTAAGTAGAAAGGCTAATCAATAATGAAACCTATTTAGCTGGATCATTAATGCCACATACAAGGAGAGGTGGAAGAACTACAGTTAAGAAATTCCGATGTTTTATTACTAGTGTTATATTCTTACAATGTATTACCACAAATAGTAGTAGATATTCACATCACTGCCTAATATGCAATGCTGTGTAAAATAAATGTGCATACAAACAACAAAGAAGACATGGTACCAGTGGGTCTCTCTCTGCCCCGACCAGTGACTTGACCGCTCCGTCCTTCAGAGCTACAGTTCGGATGGAGCTGCTCTCGCTGTCTGCCACAAACAGATAGTTCCAGGGGTCGTGAGGAGCAGGGGCCAGGCCAGAAGGCTGAGCAAAGCCTGCCTTATGTGGGTATGCGTTATTGCGATTCTCCTCACTGCCACTACCAGCCCATCGCACACATGTCCCAGCTTTTGAGTCACTATTTGTTAAAAAAACAACAACATACCAATACACAATATACCAAATGAATCACTGGTTGCAAATTATTCAAATATGGTCTTCAAATTGGTACAACCTTCCTTTGGGGAGTTTGCCGTCTGACAGAAACAAAGCCCAAATCTGGTGTGTGCCCGCCATAGCAATCCACAGAACGTTGTCTTCTTTACCACCTAAATACACAAACACAGCCAGTTAAAGGTGCACTATGCAACTTTTCTGGTGGAGAGACCATCACTGGTTTGCCTGGAATGTTCCACAGTATGACATTAAGCTTATCTTACATTTACTTAATTACAGGTGCGCATTTTCTTGGCTCAGAAATACATTGTAATAACAATAATATCTCCATGGAGACAAGGTGGCGAAATGTTACATAGTGCACCTTTAAGTTTACCATAGGGGCAGTTTTGAGAAAACCAGAAAGAACCCAGAGTATAAAATCTACAGGAACACTAGTCACACTGCTACCTGCTAAAAATAAACACATTTAAATATTGTTCATTGCATCTGTGCGTGGTTACAAATTTGGCACTGGCAATCCACCAGTATAAAGCTCTCATCCAATGGGCAGGTCTCATTCTGACAGACACAAAACCCTCACACAGTTCAATTGTATTTTTAATGCAGTGCCGAGCTCAGCATTTCCCCGTGTTTGATAACAGCAGCACCTGACGAGCAGCATCAGTGTAACAGCAGCTCAATTCAAAGGTGTAGGGGCCTCTCAATTAATTATGCATCATCCATACTGAACAGAACATGAATATGCAATGACTGTTTGGAATAATGATATTAGAGAGATTTAAAAGGCTTGAAACGCAATCATGGGCCCGGTTATTAGGTTGTGGCTGCAGGTTGTAGAACGCTAAGGGTCACCAATATTATACAGAAAAAAATATCACCTTTTGTTTGCTGTAGTAATTTTTTAAAGAATTCTACTGATTATAATAAGAAACTATAAGAAATAAGAAAGTTTCATTTTTTCCAAATTTCTTAAAAGGAATCAGTCAGTACCATTACGGTGCTTTATAGAATTATATATATTTTTACATTATCAAAAATAAAAGAACACTGTAGTCTCATTCTCAATGAAAGTCCCTTTGGTTAGTACAGACCTTACTTTAGGAATAAAAAAAAACAAAAAACTTTTTTTTTTTTTTTTTTTTTTCAAAAAATTATCAAACAAAAAATATTTTAACAGCTCTTCTTGACATAAACTCAGTGCCTTGTTGCCAAACTAAATGACAATTCAAATTATCTTCAAAAATGTATACAATGAATCTAACACTGAAATTATTTCATTGCCTTGAGTGTGGCTTTATAATAAATGTGATATCAAATATGAATTATTGCGATATGACCAATGCTCAGGGAAAGTAATAAAGGCAGTGGAGATCCAAGATTATCATGCTGCAGGTACAATCACTTGCTAGAGACATCTGGAAGCAGCAAAAATAGACATCCATCGCTTCTTAATGTAAATGCAGTAACATTTTCTGAACGTACACAACCCATTCACACAAATATTTTGACCACCTCTGAGGTACCAAAACATAATGTTCCCTAACATATATTTGAACATTGAGTTTACAACTTACCAGCTGTACCTACAGCCACATCCCAGGGAGAGCTGATTGGCTGTTCTGGTCCCATGGCTCCTCCCTCTTTGTCTGTACCCTGGACTCCAACTCCAGCTAGAGTAGAGACTTTCTTGTGCAACAGGTCAATCTATGTAAAACATTTAGACAAAACTATGTTATGTTTACAACTGTACACACACCACATCAAAGCCAGGACTACTGAAACAGGACTAGGCTAGGACTCAACTAGGACTAGAAACGCATTATGTGACACAACATATAAGAATGACATTCATGTTGTTACGTACCTTTCTGACGAGGTGGTTTTCGGTGTCTGCTACATAAATAGTGTCTCCTTTAATTGCTACACCCTGAGGAGAGTTAAATGATGCCTCTAAAAAGGAACCATCTTGTCGGCCACTTTTTGGTCCTGAAAAATATAAACAATATGTCACTATATATTTTAAACAATTCACATTTGATTGACGTTTGGTTTTATAAATATGGTCCAAGGTACAGCGCAGTATTTGAGGCAACACAGTGGAGCTGGTGCTGCTTATGATGTGTAGATGTCTAGTGTGGCCAGCCTCCGTGCCAGCCTGGGACAGTACTGTGACTGACTACCCACATGCTTCCTCTGAGGCTTATACAAACAATATCAGTTATATATGTTTTTTTATTAGAAAATAATTTCTTTTTATTAGGACAGTGCCTGTGGAGACGTTCATTATCTGACTCCTGATCGAATAAAATGGTTAAGTGTGGGTTTAGGAGGGATTGAGAGGATTTAGTTTAGGTTTTATTTTGTAGCAGCATGTTTGTGGACGAAGGTGCAAGTCTAAAATAATGAAAAATAACAAACAAGTCATGGACTATTGGGTTTCTGCTCTGCACGCTCCTCTCAAAGCCCCAGTCTTAAATATAAAGGTCATGAAAAACATTCAACAACATGCCCACTTCCTCCGCTCCTCCAGAGAGTCTGGACGTCACATACATGACGTGCATGCCAAGGTTATACCAGGGCACCTGCACAATAACAAAACGGACTGGATTGTGTTCCGTAACTCCTGATGATCATTTCAATCTGATAAGGGTACACTAAAAAGTCTAGGTCCATTATTTTATTTTGATGTTTTCCCCCCAATTAACCAGAACCCAAATTACTGCTAACCAGTTTTAATTCTTGTACCTAGTTTTTCCTTTTAGACCATCAATATTAACGGCATATTACTCATGGCTTAAATTATCCCTTAACTGGTGCCACGTTGAAAGAAAAATATATAAAACATATTCAAGTGTCAATGGTCATTACATTTTTTTATATTATTGACAAACCCATTCAATTTTCTCATTACCTCCAATAACATGTAATAGCTGCCCTGTTGGAGAGACCACCACAATTCGGTGATGTCCAGTATCCGCTATGACCAGGCTCTTGCTGTTGTCCACTGCCACTTTCCCGGGGAAGGAGAGAATCGTGGGTGGCAGAGAGTCTTTTAACAGCTTCATTCCGACCACATGAGACTTCAGCTGACCCTGTTCTCCATAGAAACGCATAGACATCTCTGTGAAGAGTGTTAGCCTGTCTCTGTGGCCCTCGCCCACCAGAGAGAAGAGCAGGTTTCCCTTTGGACCCAGTAGGACGAGAGTGGGCCAGCACGACACCTCCAGCTCATGCCAGAGACGTGCATCGCCATCATTCACCACTGGGTGGCTTATGTCATAGCGAAGGACTGCACTGCGAATGTTGTCCAAAACCTACAAGAAAAGACAAAAGTAAACAGGTAGGAAATGCGCATACTTACATAAAAAAGATAAATGCTGATGTCATTTATAATACTGGACATGGATGAGACCAAACATTATGATTACAAGACCTGTCACAATATTTTGTAAATGTAGAGATCATGACGTCACACATTACAGAAGTTTGTTAGCCTAATGTTAAATCGATGAAGATTTTAAGATGCCACACGTGGGTTTGAACTTGATGCTTTTTGTTGTTATAACATCACTAGCACATAAGCAATCCACTTCAGAAAAAAATATATTGTTTTTATCATTTGTGGATATTTATCATTATCACTTCACATTAGTGATAATGTTATGCATTGCTGGTATTGGCAAATTAACAGTGCTCTTTACTAAAATTAAATTAATTACCTTCTCATTGGGGAATTTAGCAGAGTGCACTCCAACAATGACCAATCCATCTAAACAACAAACACAGAATACAAGTCTTCAAAGCGTAGTCTATTATACAAATTAGCAATTAACAAAACATTTCTACATTTTTTAAACCCTGTTGTAGTTTAATTTGACAAATGATTTAAATGTGCTTATCTTAAAAACTGTTTTTTTTTTCTTAATACTACATCTATCGTCAGGTTATATAAGCTTGATTTGGGTACAAGTAAACATTTGAGTATGCATGTCTCCTCCAAAACCATGAGAAAAAGTAGAGCGGACGTGATATTAGGCCAAACTCCAGGGGCACAGTTCACACAGTCAGTGACTCTTCAGCAAACATTAAAAAATAAAAACATCTTCTAGAAAAAGGTGAACACTCTGACGCAATAATATGTGATTATTTTGCCACTCTTCAAAGTAAAACAGAGCACAGACTTGATTGTGCAGAAGGTGAGTCAAATTGATAATTTTCCAAGCATGGACAACGTTTTGGATGTTTTAAAGTTACATAACCTCAAAATGCCTTACAAACGCCAGGCAGATGCAAACATGTCCGTCTGGTTTCATAGTGACACTTAAGATATGGGCAAATTCTTCAATTCAACATAGTCTGGACATATACCAAGTGACCATTCCAGCTTGTCAAAGCCTGATCCCGTCAGATCTCAGAAGCTAAGCAAGGCCGGACCTGGTTAGTACTTGAATGGAAGACCGCTGGGAAAATCAGGTGCAACAGTGGGGCGCCAGTCGCAAAAACTGTCATTGTGTCCCTAGGCAAGGCACTTCACCCACCTAGTATGAAAGTGGTGTGTGCGTGAGTAATGGTGGTGGTCGGGGGGGCCGATAGCACAGATTGGCAGCCTCGCTTCCGTCAGTCTGCCCCAAGGCAGCTGTTGCTACAATAGTAGCTTACCACCCTCAAGTGTGGAGTGAATGAATAATGATCTGTAAAGCGTCTTTGTGTGTCCAGAAAAGCGCAAGATAAAACTGATGCATTATTGTTATTATTATATATCAAGTGCTAGTAATAGTTAATACAAAAGATAATACAACAAGGCAAAGGAAATTACAGTCACTATTTTGGCATGATAATACTACTATTTATTACTACTACTACTCCTACTACTACTACTACTACTAATAATAATAATAATAATAATAATGTACTTTCATATCATTTACAGTCAGATTATTTAAAAGATGTGTTGTAATGCTTTGGGTTATTATTACATATACAACAAAGGAAGACAGACCCAGCCAGAACACAACAACTGGCAAAATTTCTTTACACACATAACTTTGCTTTCATATTCATCATGCTGTATATTAGATTTTGTCACTTGCTGCTGATGCCAGGCACAGGGCAGATTGTGGTGCCGATGGGCGGACTGTGGGAGTGACTGGACAGGTCAGCTCCCACACCTCACTGACCAGAGCAGCAACAGAATGTACCCACTGCACTGCCAAAGATAAGCCCAGTGTTGTGATAAACTGTGGATGTATGCTGTCTGTCTATGGCCCCTTAAACTCATGCATTAATCCCCGAAGGCGCCAAGCGGATGTTATTGAGCTATGCATCACTAGTGCTCATGTATGAGGGGTCCTACACTCAGCTAATAGCAGGGCCTATAAAAGGGTTAGATTGTAAGCAACATCATCAGTGATACTGTAGTTAGGAATTATTTTGAGTGGTCTAACTAAGATATGAATAATGAACAGTAGCCAACTTCCTATGACGCAACATGCCTACCAACTAGAGGTCAACTTTATGTTGAGATGACATTAAATAAAGATTTGATGGTTTGTATTTCTACTTTTTACTACTTTCAAGAACAACTTCAAGTATATTCAAACTAAAAACCTAAATCAAACATCCCAAATATGTTATTAGACACTTATGAGAGTTATGAGACACTTACATGTAAGCTAGTGTGTGCATACCTTCCACAGAGTGTCTCTTCTCCAACTGGTGCAGGTCTGGCAGGATGTGCATACAGTTTATGCAACAATAAGTAAAGAAGTCCAACACCACAACTTTACCAGAAAGCTCCTTATTCACAGACAGAGGACCCTCTGTATTCAGCCACTCCAAACCTGACACATGAAAGTGTAAAATTACTTGTATTATAAAATAATAGTGATAATAATATATATAATACAACAGTGATAAAATCACTAAAAGATCGAAACAACTTTACTATTCATGGCTTGTGGGGTAATCACATGACTGCCATTCAGAACAAAGGAATCAATGAAGGTTGTTTAAAATTGAAATGACTGTAATAATTTAACAAATTTTTAACAGACTCTACATTTAGTGTTCAGACAGGCTACTACTGATCCCCATCTGCTGGTGAAATAGTATATTGCCAATATGTTGCAAAAGAGCAACATTTCTGTCTCAGTCAAATGCAGTGTAAACAAAAGACTTAACTAAATGTAAATGTTTGGTTGTAGACAATGACACACACATTTTATGCAATTTGATCTAATTAATCAATACTTACAATACATAATAATAACACGGCATAAGAATTGATCATTATTTTTATATTTGCTTCAGTAAAAATTGTGTTTTCAAGCACCCACGCGTTCAACACTATACACTGTGACAAAATAATACATAGTGTATACTTTGGGGTCTGCTTTAATAAAACACATAATCTGTAGAATAACCTGTGTTCATTTTTGGTAGGGCCCCTTGGAAAGTTTTCAATTTGTCACCACAGGTTTGATATTGGCCATTCGTTACGTTTGTTCAAATAAAATCAGTTCTTCTAGTTACAAGTGCTGAAGTGTTCACATGACAGGGGACTGGGTGAGTACCTCCACAGTACAGTGAAGAGCTACACTCAAGTCGAGAACTGTAAACTAGTCTTACCTTGCTGGAAATCCGGAATTTTTAGGTCCTCTCGTTCGTCTACCTTTTTCAAATACTCGTAAACAAGATTTTCTTTTTCTTGCTCTGTTGTAGCGTCATCTAAAGCATAATCCAACTGACTTTGGATAGAAAATAAAGTAGAGAGGCTGCACTGGGAAGCCATGATTACAGCTAGCGGCGAGTAGCGGAAGAGCAATACTATTCACACAAGCACTTTCGTCACGAAATCCACCAACGAAGAAAAGAAAAATTAAATGTAGTAGTTAAATTGAAAGCATGTTTTATTTATTATGCATATTATTATTTAATTAATACTTGTGTTCCCTGATATAGTGTGTAAATATATGTAATAGCAATGTACAATTTGTTGAAAGTGTTCCTTTATATCAGTAGCTGTATTAACGCCATTCATATCTCAGTGGCGGCAAATGCTAATGCTATCAACAATGCTAACATGTGGAAAAAGGTTCATTTCGATTTTTAACTTTTTAATCTAATGTTTATCATGATCGCGTGATATCGGATGCTCTCGCGTGGAAAATGCATTTGCCCATCGACTTAACTGTAAGAATTTTTTAGGATATCTACAACAGGAATGTTATTCGTGGTGAAGTCCTGTGTTGAAACAAGGGTTTGGGAGAAATCGTTGAATAACTCGGGACCAAATGTCAACGAACGACGACTTTGAAAATGACATTTGGGATTACAAACCACTTAAGAAAAAGAAGAAACAAGAATCACCTCTTGTCCCCAAAACAGTGTCCAAGAGAAGATGCACAACCAGAGGAGCAAACCAGGGACACACTTCTTCCTCTGCTCTGTCTCCTGTAAATAAGACCAACTTTATTGTAAAATCAAGCGTAAAATCTGAACCAATGCCTATTTTAATAAAAGAAGTAAAAGAAAAAAACGACTCTTTAGACACATCGAATGCACAGTTAAATATTTCAAGTAATGAAACTGTCCACAATTGTAAAAACAATGTCGAGGAGGAGGAATCAGCTGGAGACTACTGTCCTGTGTGTCAGATGCCATTTTCCATTCTGGTGGTGCAGTCTCAGAGATGGCATGTTCTTGACTGTCTTGACTTCTGCAGGAAATCATGTAAAGGTAAATATCACTTATAATTTGCAAATAGAATATTTACACAATGTTACCACTTTATAATTTGTGGTATTATGGATCTATACTGAAACCAGGCATCAAATAAAATGACAGCTATATGGTTTATCACTGTCTGGACTGTATTTGGAACTTATAAATCTAAATAGATCTTTTTTGTCTAATATAGTTCAGCACATTTTATTTATGTCTAAGGGAAATTTCTTTTGACATTGCCAAGATGACTATCAATGTAGAAAAAAAATAAAAACAATAATACATTCTTCATAGTATAATATATAATAATAATAATAATAATAATAATAATAATAATAATAATAATATTCAATAATGAGCTTAGTTTATTTCATCATATTGAAAGGTTCCTTGCTCATGATCAATTACGTTTATGATTAATTAAGTACTATTACACATACATACATACATTGTTTTAATCATTTTTTTTCTAAATGTATTTGCAGAGTGCCCGGAAGGCCTTCTGTGCTCCTCTACCTTGCCAAACCACTATAGAAACTTTAACCACACTCTTCTCGCACAAAGTCGAGCCAGTGGAGATGTGGTTCTGCCTCAGACAACACCAAGAGACACTAATCTAATTGGACCCGCAATTACAAAACACAGCAACCACAGTGGACTTGTAAATAATCCTGTGGACCAAGTGGATAATTCAACTTTGAAGACTTCTCAAGACAATTTCCCCATGCACTCTTTGCCTTCGTCCCCTATTAATAATAATAACCAAACTAAATCTCCCAAAATTCCCAATGGCCTCCTCCTACTGCGCTCACCCGCACCTCAAGATTTAAAGAAAAAGAAAGGCTGGTCCTCTCCTAAAGTCCCAAAATCTGTCAGCTCTGGCCAAGAAACTAAAGCAGAGACGCCTGTCAAAAAAGTCAGTGATATTCAAGCTTGTACTAGTATTCTGAAAAGTGCACCTTCACCTTCGGAAAGTGATGATGCAATATCCTACTCCCCTCTTTCGGAACTCCCAGCAGAGGTCGAAACTAATCAGGCTGGTCCTAGGAAAACACTTTTTGATATTGACCCGGGTGGTAAAGAGAATGAAGACTCTTTTGTACCATTTAATGATAGCGAAGATGATGATTTATTTGCTGAATTACTGGACAGTTTGGATAAAGAGGAGACAACAGTATTTTGTTCACCTAACACCCAGGTGGTTTCAGTTACCTCATTACAGCAAAGCAATCAGGAGACTCTTAACAATGCAACTTACAAATGTGAAAAGGAAAAGCCCGGATCATCCACCAGTGTTGGCTCTAGTGAAAACAGCATTCAGTCACCCCAGAGTATTGTTCTGGAGCGTTTGAGGGACACCATTTTAAACACAGAAAAGCCATTTTGTGAAGGCATTAGTATTCAGTCAGATGAGACAAATTCAGAAATGCCTTTATCTGAAAAAAATGCAGTACAGAAGACCCAAAGCAAACAAGCTCAACCTGCCATCTTAAAACAGACTGATATTGGAGTGTTTTTTGGGCTTAAACCACTCAAGGACAAAGAGACAAAACATCCAGCTCAAGAACTACAACCCTCCTTAATTGAAGAGGAGAAGAAAGGAGCAAAACCACAAAAGAAAACCAGGAAAAAGATGAGTCAGGCCACAACATCCGCAGGGAGTTCACAAAGTACAGTGGCTACAGTAGAAAATGGCACTGAAGGAGAAGCTAAAAGAGCTGGGACCAAAGGATGGAGAAGGAGGACCAATGCAGCAGCAGGAGACGGAAATTGCCCACGCTGTCCATTTTATAAGAAGATTCCTGGTAAGAAAGATGCCATTTTAAAGTTGATGAAAGTTATAAATGATGTAATACATTAACTAAAATACATTCAGTCATGTTCAAGACCCTTAGGCCATCACTGTTATGTAAGTGTACTTAAAATATTAGCGTGCAACTCTGTACCAATCTACTAGTTGAAAGAAAATATGCAGGAATATTGTAGTAGTAAAAATGTTGTATATGTATTTATATTTCTTTTACATAGGAACAAAGTTTGTTGTAGATGCCTTCCGGTATGGGCCCGTAGAGGGGATCACCACCTATTTCCTAACACATTTCCACTCGGACCACTACGACGGACTAAATAAAAACTCAACAGTTCCCATCTACTGTAATAAAGTAAGTCACGGCTTTCTTCACTGAAATTTATCAACATGTTACTCAAAAGCAAGCATGTTTAGAGAAACACTGTTCACTTAATAAATTCTTTAACAAATGCATGCCACAATTGAAATGTATGTTCAGTGGGCTACTGTGCTTTAACCCAATTAATTTTCAACCAAAGCCTTAGGGTATTGTTGATGATAATAGTCTTTTTGATAACGTAGCTTTTCTTTTCCTTGAATAAAAACATTTCCAACTGTCATTCAAAACACCAACTGTTTGGCTCATTAATTCCTCCTCACTGCTGTGGCTCCAAGTAATGAAAATGTAAATGCATGGTAGCAATAATTAACATTGTTTATATTTGGTCATGGTGTATCATATCTCTTTGTTTTCACTAATATTGAGTGTATACATATATACATTCATATACATACATAGATGGTCTGGTCTACATTTTATAAGTTTGTCAACAAAGTTCCTCAAGAAGAGAGAAAGGGTTGTCTTCTGAGACTTAAAATGGACATTTGGGTCACTGTTTGGTAGATTAGTGAAAATTGACTTTGGTGCTAGGTAGGCCATAGCCCAGATAAAGTTTGGTCAGACACATCAAGCAATATGTGTCACATACAAAGATAGACTTTCTGCTCTAATAAATAACTATGATAAGATTGCATTGACAAGCATCAAGCGTTAATGCTTTTCTTTCCAGATAACAGGGAACCTGGTGAAAAGCAAACTGAGGGTTCCAGAGCAGTATGTGCACATCCTACCAATGAACACAGAGGTCACTGTGGAGGGAGTCAAGGTTATTATGTTGGACGCAAACCAGTAAGCCCTCTGCCCTCACACAACTGCCAGTATATTTTCAGTTTATCCTACCTGTGATCACATTGTTATTTTCCCCTGTCACTAATTTGTGAAATGAGGTCTTATCTGTGCCTCTTGTTTAAGTTGTCCAGGGGCTGTGATGCTGCTTCTCATTCTACCTGATGGGCAGACGGTGCTTCACACTGGAGATTTCAGAGCTGACCCTTCAATGGAAACCTACCCCGAGTTACTGAGCTGCAGGGTCCAGACTCTCTACCTGGATACAACGTTAGTAATGTCTTGCCTTCACAATTATTATAAAGTGCTTAAAGTGTACTATAACACAGCAGCAAATTAATCAATCATATCCTATTGGTAAATGTAGTATCTCAACACAGTAATCATAGTGTTTTTAACCTACATTTTCATATTTATTTCAACAGATATTGCAGCCCAGAATACACTTTCCCAAAACAACAAGAGGTCATTAATTATGCAGCCAATAGGGCCTTTGAGTTGGTGACACTTAACCCACGCACCCTGGTGGTGTGTGGCTCGTATTCTGTGGGGAAGGAGAAGGTCTTTCTGGGTACGTTTTTCGATTTACGACATCTGTGCATAATATTTCTGAACTAATAATTACGGTACAAATTTATCCTATTACCTGGGTAAAATTAGATAAGCCAGCGATGGTCCTTAGGGGTTTCCTTTGCTATTATGACAGTGACTAATTTTAGCCAAAATAAATTAAATGTAGCAGTCTTTTCGATAATTAGGCAGTTGATGAGAAGTGGCATGTTTGGATAGCTAATTGTGTTTGTGAAATTGGCATGGTAATTTATGCATTTAATCTGGTGAACAAGAACAAGGATCTGTCAATAATTCTGGGGTATTGTACAGAATAGAAATCTTAAAGAAAGGTTCTAACTTCCCTAAATCAAGGCTAATACAATACATACAACTAATACATTATATTATAACTGTGTGCTTGAAAATGGCAACCACAACAGGTCACAAGTCAGTTATAGTCTTTGAGGCAGTTCTTATAGTTGTGCAAAAATACCAAAATGAATAAAGTGTAAATCATCTTGGAAATTTCTGCCAAGCCTCTGGTCCTGTCTTCCAGTGGTAATAAAACAAGTATTCAGACATGGAATAAAACTCAAGATCTTGCTCATGATGACGCTTTTTCAATTAATGCATAATTTGCACTGTAGTCTCACAATATGGTGTTTGTTGCTTTTAGCTCTTGCAGATGTCCTGGGATCTAAAGTATGCCTCTCCAGGGACAAGTTCAACACCATGTGCTGTCTGGAGTCAGAGGAAGTAAAACGGAGAATAACCACAGACTGGAAATCAGCTCAGGTCCATGTATTACCCATGATGCAACTGTCTGTCAAGGTAGGCGAACAGAGGATGAAACAAAACTCAATGCATACATATCAAATGTGTCTTGCACTCCACTGCTTGCACCTGCTTGTCTTCATGACCTAATGTCCCACAGTATGGTACCTGTAACTTCATGGACACAGAAGGCTCACTTGTGAATAAAAACAGCCACTGGTCTAATGCTGAACCTTGCAAATCTGATTAATGCTTCTTAAACTTTAACCACATCACAATACGTTATTAGTATTTTGAATACTGAAAGTTATGTATAAATTGTACTAAATGTAGCTGCTGTGTTTTATAGAAACTGCAAGATCATTTGGCTCGCTTCTCAACCAAATATGACAAGCTGGTGGCCTTCAAACCCACTGGATGGACGTTCAGCCAGCAGGTGGAGTCCGTGGAGGACATTGAACCCCATGTTAGCGGAAACATCTCTATATATGGTGAGTTACAGTTCTTCTCTCACATTGGAAAACCTGAAAAAGACATGTTTGAAAACAAATCAACAGGGCCAAAGCACCCCCAAAACTGCACTGTTTGTGGAGTGATCTAGTGAGCGTCTAAAATTTATGCAAGTGGGAAGTAAAGCTGAATAATCAGTCTATTGCTGTCAGTTAGGCAGGTGGACATGATTTTGTATCGAACAAATGGAAAAACATTTGAACCCACAGACACTTTAAATCATATGTCATGAGAATGATGAGGCAACTGGAGCAGACGTATTATATTTTCAATGATTAACTGATTTTAACAGCTCTAAATGCTAATGGTTTTACAACATTATGACGAAAATAAACTGCAATTTTGAATTTCCAAGGTAAAAATATTAGTTAATTTGCTTCACTGTTAAGGATGGAGAAATACAATTTTCTAGCCTTAAAACTGTGTTTGAGCTTCACAAAAAGTATAATTTATGATGAAAAGATGTGTGTGGAATCCCTCAGTCGTCCAGGTAGAATCCATGGCAAAAGGAGAAATTCAATTTGTCAACTGGACAAAGTTTATTTGGTCAAATACGTTTCGCAGCTCATCCAAGCTGCTTCTTCAGTTCTGGTCAGATGCTGGTGGACACTGCTTTATATCTGCCTGAAGGGAGGAGCTAACTACAATGAAATTACTCTGAGACTACACCTATTTGTTTACAGCTTCTATTAGTTAGGTGGGCCTATTCAATATGCAAACAAGTGGGGTGTAGTTAGCATAACCATTCAGGGCCATGATGGATGTTTTCACACCTCTGGATCTGACCTGGCTAGTCCTATTGTTTTCTCTGTTTTGATTTATGATGAAAAGTATAATATATCTGTAGATTAAGTGGCAAATTGTAGTGGGCTCAACATTTCTGCAAGAATTTGTGCAGTAAAACCTAAAAATCTGGATTTTTCAAATTGTTAAAAATGGTTAGTGTCTATTAAAATCTCTTCTTAAATTAACAAATAACTTAAAACACAATTGTAAATGTTTTGAAAGCGGGTTCTGATATCACTCGTATATATATCTGAGTGGTTTTCATTTGCCAAATTCTCCTGGATTTTTCATATTTTGTGATATTCTGAGGTTAATCCCTGTTTTCCTGTTGAAATCACATTGTGTTCAACTTCACCTTTGCCTCCATTTCAGAATTTAGAATGTATTTGTTTACATTTTTAAAGGGGTCTATAGCTGCCCTTTTAAGACACACAATGTATTTAACTTTAGAGCCCTTTTGTTAAATTAGCAGAATAGTGGCGTTTCATCAGCAGCCATCTGGTCGTAAACATCATCTGTGTTGGTCATGCATGTACAAGCATATCATTTTCTAACGTGTACATGCTTCTGCGTATTCACTCCTTTTTATTTTATCATTGTAAGTTCAAGCCATATGTTGCAGTTGTCTTTCTCTGTATGTAATTTTGCAAGAGTTGCTAAATGTACACGGTGCACACTATAGCAAGTTAGCAACAACAGAGAGGACTGATATTAAGATAAAGCCGTTTCTTGACCAAATTTCTTGAATGCATGCTATGAATTTAAATAACCACACCACTAGAAAAACATCTAATTGCTTACTAATTGCTACTAAATGTGTATTTGCCTGAACAGGAATCCCATATAGTGAGCACAGCAGTTTTCTGGAGTTGAAGCGCTTCGTGCAGTGGTTGAGGCCGTTAAAGATCATTCCCACAGTGAACAATGGGCGCTGGGAGACCAGGAAGGCCATGGAGAGGTGTTTCAGTGAATGGATGAAGGAAACGTGCATGGCTAAACTCTGATAAGCACTTTTATACTGCCTAAATAAACTGTATTCAGGGGCTTCTTCGGGGGTTTTAGGCAAATGATTCCTTTGTAATTTTAAAGGATTTTGTGAAGACCTTTCCCAATTCTAAAGATATATTTTAATTTCAAGTGCATGGTTGCTGTAACAATGGAGGACCATTGCCATGCCAAATCCTCCAAATCAGGAAGGAATCCTTATGCCTGAAAGTGATGAATACCTGTAACTGACACGAGTTGAAACATCATAGCGTGAGAAGTAATGGTACAATAATGTTTATTACTATTCACTTTTATTGTTTTATGGTACTTGAATAATATATTCAACAGCATTAATTTCAAATATTCTGAAATTAGAATGTATATCACATTTCTGTCTGCAACTGTAAAATGGTCTGTTTTTTTATTGCTGAAGAAAATAAATGTTTTAATATTCAACATATGTGTATTATAAGCAGCATTTTTCACATTGTGCCTGTTCAAATGCTTGTGTTTATGTACCAGACCCACAACAAGAGATTCTCATTCTCAATTCTGGTCACATACTTTGGTCAAAAATCTGCTTCCTGTAGGGAGGCAACACCTGTGTCCTGTGTCCCTCGTCTGTCTCAAAACTCTAATTTAGAGCCTGAATGAAGAAGCATTATGCACATTAGCATGAACAGTGTTGTATATAGTTTGTAAAATATTTTTATGTTATTAAAACACATATTTACAAATAAGCAGCTCTCACTGTACATGGAAAAAAATATATATACTTATTACAGTTTCAGTTGATAGTGGACACTGTACACTAGTTTGTTCAGGTGTTTTCAGACCACATCTGTTGATTATTTAATAAATACTTTTTTTTTCTTCCTTTTTAAGTATTGGTCACAGATGGTCCCATAAACTTACCAAAATAGTTGGTACCACACTACTCTGCTTAATAAATAATAAGTTTGTAATGTATGTTGATGCAAATGCTATAAAATACAGAAGTATACTGTATAATTACAGTAATTCTGAGTTTCCTCAAAGACACATGAAGGCGTCACTTGTCCATCATGACAGATTTCACAAGTGTAACAACTGAACAAACTGGATTCTAATCAGCTGCTGCTGATGTCTTTGAGAGTACTGCTGTAACTGCTCTTCATTATAATTCTCTTATCAGATGTGAACCTGAGTAAAGGGACTATAATGTCACAAACACCATTGTTACAGCAATATTTTTTTCCCCAGTTTGATTCATTGTGTAGGAAAGCTGAAACAGACTTGAAATAAACAGCTTTAGCATTAACTACACAAGAAATCATACTGACCAGGATGTCTTTGTGTGGTGTGTGTGGTTGCCTTTTTGAGGCGAAAGCACATTTTATCACCCAAGAATGTAGACATTGGTTGGTTCCAGTTCGTTGTTGCAGAGACAGTTGGGAGAGTGGAGCACCTGGCCACCAGGCAGACGCAGGATGGTGAGTTTCACCTGTGGTAATACGAGAACATAATCTCATCTCAATAAGATATATATTCACATACTTTAAATAGGGTATGATTTGAGATGGTACCTCATTCTTGAGCGATTTATTGATCAACATGGTGTACTCCTGGATGTTGCTGATGTGCAAGTCATTTAAAGCCAAAATCTGGTCCCCTTTAAGGAACAGACAAGCAGGCTGGCCCGTCCAGCTGGACACACTGTGACACACACGTCTTTCAATTATTTTTATTGACAACTGTCAGAGCAGAGATTCAGCTGTGGCCATATATGCTAAGATGATCACTGTTAATCATTCCTAAACCGTTGTCACCACATTTTTGTTTTTTAGCAACAAAACTTTTGCAGAAGTAACTCCATGTGTTTGATTATGTCAGCTGTGCATTCATGTGTTCTAATGAAATCCAAAGACACACACACACCTGGGCTTGTCGTCCACCTCTGTTAGTTTCAGGTGCTTCTTCAGATCGGCCTGTTTGACCTCTATATCCCTCTCGTGTGGGTTGATGGGGTCAAGACTTCAAGGTGCAGGGCGAAAATACAAAGTTAGTTCAGTTAGTTTCATTTGTTTCACAACAAACAAATCAAAACTAAGCAGGTTTTACTTTGTTTGGTCAAGACAAATCTGAAGTGAGTTGAGAGAAGATTCTCAAAATATTAAATGCTGAATAGAAAGTTCTGTTTTTTTTTTTTGTTTTTTTTTCCTCAATAATATTACACATGAGGTCTGTAAGGGCTCATAAACCAGTTTGTCCAGCCCAGGGAGCTGTCAGCATGGTTTCTACATTCCTCACTGATGACTGATATTAGTGACTCGAAACCATTACAAAGCAGATTTGAGCCTTTTGATAAGGAAAACATAGATGGTATTGATTGTTATTGTATTTTTTTTTTGTATTTTGTAATTGTGATTATGATTATATTTTAAGAATACTCCTCAAGGTTCACATGCATCCAAAAGAACTGACAAAACATGAACTGACTAACAATTACAAGAATCACATTTCAGAACATGTTGGTACAGATCTAAACTACAGAGTTTGACATTTCTATGTAGAATATTTTTTTTACTATGGAGGACATTATGGTACTTAAAAAACGCTGCCTTTGCAATTTGCTTGTAGCTTCCATTCAAATTGTGATTTGACTTGATCGGCCTTAATTAGTAGCTAATAATAACTAGAAATCAAATGTACAGATATTACCATTCTGTAGAGTTCTGCTTTTCTAGTGTTCTTGGTTTCTCCAACATTTTCACTGGTGACATTGCACCTGGCGACATTGCACCTGGCGACATTGCACCTGGTGACAGGGCCTCTGGCGACATGGCTCCATTGTCACTGGAGCTGGTGCTACAGTCTGATAATGGTCGTGTGCGCTCCCTGAAACAATGTAAGTCAGGAGTTATTGTACACTAGCCCCAAATCAAGCATAACATTTTTGCATGAAGACTGCTGATGGGGGCTGCAGTATTAGGTGAGATCCCCATGATATTTTGAACTTTAGATATATGTGTGTTAAGGTTACAGTTTAGGTTAGGCAAGTAGTAAACATGGTTGAAGGTCCTATATTAGAATTGACTTTTAGCCATGCTAGAATGCTGTTACCTACCTGGAGTTGTGTTTTGTTTCATTCACACACATGTTTGAGTAATCTGTTATTATTAGTTTGCCACTACTACATTTCCAAAGCTCAAAATTATCTGTTCCACCTTGTGATGTCATGTAGTTGTAGTTTTCAATTTAGCAGCTACCTTTTACCTTTACTTCAATAAAGACTGTGAATTCCAGGGCTGAAATGAGCTAGATGATTCTAGTGAAGGTGTATGAGGTTCAAAAACACAGTGGAGCACTACCTGTATTACCATATGACATCACAAGGTGGAACAGAGTGTTTTCTAGTTGAGAGAAGAACTCAGCTTAATATGGAAGGTTTGTGTGTTAAACATGTGTGAATGATCAGGAGGATGGAAGTCAATGTAATGTCCCCAAAATGCATGAAACACATATTGAGACTGACACAATGACTCAATTCAGGCAATCAACAAGGATGGTTGTCATAATGTAATGCCCAGCTGGTGCACAATTGCCAATAACAGAACTTTTTATAAAGACTTTACCCACTCCAGTCATGAAATAAGATAAAAGTAACATCTGGACCTGTAACCTGCTTCCAGGAGTCACATGAGCAGATAACGCAACAAAAGATTTGGCACAGTATGAGAGGCCTCTGACAGAGTGACGTCATTAGAAACACAATGCTAAAAAAACAACAACACAGACACCCATGTTTTATACAGAAATCTGTCCAGGGACTTTCCTAAATATCTCACTAATGAGAAATGAGAGAAGCAAATAAGTTCTCTGCAGATAGGAAGATGGATTAGATTTAAGAGCCACTTAAGAGAATAACAAGAAAAGCAGCTTTTGGGAGCCGAAACACAGCCGTGACGCCCTTTAACAAAACAGTGTTTCAGTCACTTAATGAGAAGACACTGTAAGAAAAAGGAACTCTTTTACAAACAATGATTATGTTTTATTTAAGATATAAGCCATTACAAATATAGAAAATATGCTTGATAGTAAGCAAGCTGTTGTACATGCTTGCAGCTACCATATAAACTATATATTTGTGTTTTGGGTGATAGGAATCAGGTGAATTGGTTGATATTGTTTAAAATCTTATAGAAAAGACATTATCTTTTTGAGTGTACACAGTGAATAACTTGTTGAACTGGCTCTGGCTGCTTCTCTGTCTTTAACTGGTCTTTAAGTGTCAACAGTGAAATCTTTAGGAGTCAAACCATTGTTGTTGTGAACTCTGTCACACTCAAACAACCAAGGCTGTGATGATGAGTGAGGTTTAGCGGTATCTAGGCCACTAAAGATACACATTGTACAGGCAGCAGGAATACCCACAGTATGTGTGACATACCTGTCCTTATATGTCTCCTCATAGAACAAAGGAAGTGGTGAAAACTGAGTCTTGAGCCTATCAAAAGCCAGGTTCATGGACCTGGTCAAGGTGCCAGTAGCTTCTTCTACTTCTTTATCCCTATCAAGAGCAACCAGCAGAAATAGATGTGATCCACAGTTCACTAAATCTTATAGTGGTTTGATCAAACTTACAGTGCCTGGGAGCCTTGATCTCCTTTCTTAATCTCCACCATATTCTCATAACTAAGTCAAATGCATGTAAAGGGCGTTACTGTTCACAAAACATGTTACAGGGCACATACAAAACTACAGTAATACTCACAGTCCTTCACCATTCTCATCATTATCATGTACCTTATGGAAAACAAAATGTTGAATTAGATTTTTTCACAAATTACAAATACCCAAAATGAATTTCATGAACTTCTATGTTATTTTGATGAATTGTTATTTGCTTACTATGAACGGTTTAATGTAGGGCCTTGGATAGTCATACAGCGGATGCACAGGCTCTGATGCTCGTCTCACTCTGGGGTAATCATCCATCTGTCATCAAATCATAGAAGCAAGTTACCTCCAATGTTCAATTCATTTATACAGTATATTTCTGTAGCTGATATAGACATTATTATACATTAATTTGTTGCACCTTTGGTTTTTCAATTAAGTCTTCTTTTGTGAGCGAGAGTGGGTCAGACATGGAACGATACTTTGCATGCTAAAAAAAATAAATGATTTGTTCATTTATGTGAATATTATTATATTATATATTATGATGAATATTAGTGGAAAGTAAACTGTTTAGTTAAGTGTCCCTGGATTTTATAAACACATGTCAAAGAGCTAGGGAAAACCTATATAGTTTTAGTTATTTAATGTACAGTGAAATAATATTGGACATGGAAGCATAATGAACTGACCTGTTCATTCACATTCAGAGGGGTTGTATTCATTTTCCTCAATACGGGATTTGTAATAACCTGTTAAAACATGGATAGTATTCAAATGTGTGGAGGCTACTTGTGTTCACCAGGGACACTGACAACATAACATAACTTATGTGATTTGTTTATTACTCATAAACATACCTCTGTGATTTGCTGTCCATTTGATATTTCCTGATAACATAATTTAAGGTAATAGTAGTTAAATGGTGCTCATTGATGAGTATTGGCTGTAAAAATTTAACCTACGTCTGAATTGAGAAACTTGTGTGGTTTGTTCTTGAGGGCTTCGTACAGATCACTGAACCAGCCGTCCACCTCCTCACTAACAAAAAAAAAAAAAAAAATAGGTCAATGTTTTCAGACTTCTACATCGTGTCTCATGTGTTTTATTTAAAATCCAGTTTTCAGAAAAAAGAATTGAGCGATTTATTGATCAACATTTAGAGCACAGAAATACATTTTAATAACAAGTGAACTGCAAAATGAGAAGGTGGCACAAAGGGCAGTCTTAATGGCCTGACAGTAGAGTAGGTGTAGTTATCTTGTAGACTTGGCTTTAGTGCCAACTGTAGATTTGAAGAATGCATTAGGTTAACAAGATTTGAGATTTTTATTTCCTGATGGAAAATAAGACTACAACTCATGTGACGGAAGATACAGCTTTATATTATCCCATATTTAAGGGATTTTTATTATTTATCCTTACCTGTTTTCCCCGATTAAAAAGTAATCCCGATCTGCAGCTCGGAGGTAAAGCACAAGGGATGGGGAGCACTTTAAATTCTTCTGGACCCAGGGCCATTTTGCATGCTTTTGTGGACTCATATTAAGAAGCGAAATTCTTGAATGGAAAAAATCAAATTTAATATAAAAATAATAAATAAAAATGATTTGTAACCGAATGTATGCAAGTAAGACGTTGTCATACTGTGATAGGTCAATTCCTCCAAGTGGCCGGTCCTTCTCTTCTGGACATCTGAAGTACTTGAGCTGGTAGTCATTTTCATTGATTTCAAATAAAATAAAATAGCGCTTCTTCCATGATTTCTGCACAAGACAGAACAGTTGTAAGTGTAAACAATGCAAGCTACACGTGTGCGATGTCTGAAGCCATCTTGGCAGTATTCACCTCAGTCTTTAGGCCTTTGGAAGGAGGAGACTTGAACAGATATCCAGCTCTAATTTCCTTCGCCTCTCCAGCTGGTTTGTAGAACATGGCACTTTTGCCTGACATAATAAAAATCAGATCAAATATTTCTTGTTCTTATTCTATTATAAGGAAGTAAAAATATCTCTTACATAAACAAAGCGACATTGTTAGAAAATGAATCAACCAGAGAATATTACCTATGTTTTTATCTTTCTTACTCATTGTGCCACCACACCTACAACAAAAATATGATTTAAGATGGGCATTAGTTCATAAAGTTCACTGGACTATAACAGAAAGCACATATTTCAAACAAGCTGCTATGTAAGCCTGAAACAACCAATTACAACAATTGCTGTCTGACACAGATAGCAATACACAGACTCCAAATTATGTGCAGTAATGACATCAAAATGACATCAAAGGAAATTTGTAACTTGTAAATTTGGCGTTTTTCATTAGAAAAAAAAGGGAAGAATCATCGGATTAATTGATAGCAAAATAATCTTTAATCCTGCAGCCAGAAGCATAGCCTCAACTCTTTGTTTTTCATTGTTGTATCTTAAAGTAGGCATGGTAATATTGTAATCTGTCATATAAATCTATAAATGTCATACAAAAAAAGAATATGCTTATGGAAAATGAATAGAAATGTTTAAATAACTGACACAGTGTCTATATATTGTCTGGTAGATTTGTTTTGTGTTTTAATTCTACACTCTCACCTCTAAATGTGAGAAGAAAAGTCAACATTTCTGATCTATACATGATTAAAATTCATCTAATAATGAAGTTTTCTCACCTGTGCAGGCCCTGTTTAGACTCCACTTCTCGCCACCTGAGAATAACTGCAGGTGTGTGACGAAGTCTTCCTGAATCTGTAACAGGTAAATTCTTGATGAGAACTGGAGTGACTGGTTCCTGCCTACATTGTTGTGATGCTGTGACTGGGCCTCTCTCCTGCACAACGCCACGTGGGTTGCTTCACCTGTTCAACACAAACACTTTAGTTTAGGAAATCTTGGGGGAAACAAAAATAGACAAACTTATATTATAAACTTACTTATATTTTTGTTTGCCCCTGTGGCTGACAATCTTTGTCTACACTCTGTGACTAGAGACAATGTTTTATTCTTCTTTTATAAGGGGCTTGATGAGTGATAGATCTATTCATCATGTGGTTGCAGGGCTTCTTAGGATGCACAAGATTCAATTTCTAACTAATTCAAGTTGATATCTCAGTGGGAGTCCAGTAATGTAGCTCTCCTAATGTGAAAGAACATGTTTGTATTTTATGAGGGTTTCTAAATGATCTCCGAAATGGACATGTCAGTCTAACTGCTCATATACTGTAGATGCAGAAGTGTGTGCACGCTGTTCTGACAAATCCATGTTTTAGACACAAGGAGACACTGAGTCTGGGGGGACCATTTTGAAAGATGATTTTTCCGTTTGAGCTTTCACTCAAAGGCATGTCTTCACTGACCACTGCTAGAGGTTATGGATTTTTCAGACCATTTTGGAGGAACATTTTCAACAATCTTGCTTTTGTGCACAATATATGTCCAGGAGCACTGGTAACTTGTATGGTTATTGCATGTTTAAAACCTATAAAATAAAATGTAGCAGAAAGATAAATTACATTATAGGTTAAATGACTATAGCATGTTGTTTGTTGGTTTTCCTTATGTGTGGAAGGACACAGATTCAACAGTTCAATAATACAGTAAGTCCCAATCGTACCTAAATCTGTAAACATACAATTTAATTAAAAGTACTGAACAAATTAACTACTGCTATAGCCATAATGCCATGTATTAAGCCTAGTACCTTGTGTTCCATTAGCTTCCATTATCATCATAACATTTTCCAAAGACATTATGTCACATGTCAGATATTGCTCTGTGCATCAGAAACTGACTGAAACAATCTACTTTTGAATGTTCTGTTCTCTTGTTTCCTCCAGCTATAGGTACCCTTTACAGACGGACTTAAAAGTGAAGAATAATATGTACTATACTACTGCACTGTGTTTGCCCATTGGTCTGGACATGTTCCCATAGACGCACTGAAAGATTGTTCAAAACATATTTCCCTCTTTGACATGTTTCTGAAAATGGAAAAATGAAAGTACATTTGTCTTCTATATATCTTGAAGTCATGTGACCTGGTCCATGATTCTTGATTCTCCATCCTACCAATGAGAGCAGAGGACAGTAGAGGACTTATATCTCAGTTATAATACAGAATCCACAGTAGATCATTACTGACTGTTCAGGCTCACGCTGAGACTGCCCTCTACAGTCTGAAAGTCTCCTGTTCAGCTACAACCACATCCAGCCAGACAGGCTCAAATATATTTTTGACATACTGTCAAAAATATTTTTCAGTATTGAACCCAGATATAGGCCTGAGTGCATTTTAGAATGTCACATGTAGTAGGCCTATATTAGAAGAAAAGTTTGTAGTTAGAAAGAGATGTTTCTTCCTTGAAAATATTGAAACCAATGACCTCTTACTTTATGAAACAAGGGACTTCTTTTGTCTTAGGTTTTATTTATTGTATATGAACCATTTTGTGTGTAACAAAATACAAACAGATTAATTACAGAATAAATCAATTTCATTACAAAAATTTTAACATGCCCTAGGAAAAAATGGGCTAATTTATTGGAAATATTTCATACATCACTTTTCAAGTCATTAAGATATATTCCTGAGGACAAAAGCATCCAACACCAAAAAGCATTCCAAAGTTACCTCCCAAAGTCAAATTACCCTCTTTCAAACCATTCCAAAAAGTGATTAAAAACATATTTTTTTTCCAGCACAGGGTGTGCACCACATCATTTAGAGCCATGTGTCGAGAGGATGCAGAAGTGCATGAGTAAAATAGAAATATAAAATTACTTTAAAATAAAAGAGTGAATGACTAAATATTAAACGGCTGTTGATAAAACATAAAATAATTGAGTGTATTATGGTTTTGGTTTGACTTTACCACAGAATAGCTGCCCGAGTTGGACAGACAAGACAGAGACAGAACACTTTGTAGATTAAGCATCGGTAGAGGAGGAACACCAGATTCTTGATATTGCTTGATAAAGTTACTAGTTCAGACTTTTTATGTTAACACGAAGTACAACACTAATATACAACTTGTGCTTTAAAGCCTCTTCAGCTCTATGTTGGAAAGATATGACACACTTAGAACAATCTCAAGTTCTCTTTAAGGGTAAAAATCTACAAAAAATATTTTTGGCTAAAGTTATCACATGCATATTTGTGTGAACACAAATATCCAATTACTTTCACTAGTAATGCATACAAAGTATCCACATATGGAACCTGAGGATGCCAACAAAGTGAATACATGATAATGTTATCCAGAACAGCAAAGGATCTGATCCATTTTCCAAATACATTTCTTTCTACAGTGCATGAGTACATTTTATTACTACAATAATCATTGCACAACTCTTAATTAGGTGGTATTTTTTTTCTTTCTTATAAATGGGATTATGTACAAATACACAAGTCTGTGTAGTGTCTACTGCAGACATACAAGGAAAATGGATGGACACATTTTCATGTATATTATTCCAAACCCAGAAGATCTGGCAGTGATATTTCTGGGTTAGGACAGCAACACTGATATTTGACAATGGCTGTCACAAGATCAGAGTGTGTGGCACATTAGAAGATCGTCTGAAGCAGATGTGAATGTCACCACATGAAGTGCCACTGGAGAGATTTTTCTTTTTTTAAGTGCTTTTTTGGGCCCAAGTTCACACAAAAATGGTCAAATGTGCGACGTTCTGCTGGGCCTGAAACATTTCTGAATGCTCTGACTGCTTAGTTAGTCCATGCTTTGTCTATGGTCTTGTCTGTTGGGCCCGAAGATCAGTTAAAATACAGTTCTTTAGTCAGCATGGAGACCACACAGGGGATTTGCTTCTTCTCACTGAAGCGTGGGTCTTCAGACCAGGACTCAAAGCTGGTGGCCACCATGTAGTTAACTCGAGTGAGGATCTGCATGATCTCCAGCTGCTTCCCAAATTCATTTAGGACATTACAGAGAGCCTGGACAAACCAGGAGCCCCGCCCAGGGTTCCTCCATGAATAGTATCCTGAAAATCATTACAATAACGCTTACATTAGAAATACATAAACATACAGTACATTGATATAAAGTACTGTACCTGGTACAGTGGAGTATGCAAAGAGAAAGTCAGCCTCAACTGGGATCTTATGTCTGGGGTTGGCGTCAGTCTCCAGGGTGTCATTGGGCGGACCTGAATCAGTTTGAATGCCATCATCAAACTCGGATCCACGACAAGCCTGGTGAAGTAAATGAAATGACATTTCATTGTGATCCTGAGTAGCTTTCTCAACGATGACCTGGTGAAGCAATTAGAACTACTTTTAAAAGCTGAGATGATGAACAATAGTTATGTGTTTTGTGCTTGACTAGTAAGTCCATGAACTGTATAACCTCAATGCTATGTGTGGGAAGAAGTCTGAAATGCAACTCTTTGCCTTTTACAGAGAACCTTTACAGAAAGCTTCTAAAATCCTCTCACCTGAATGAAGAAGAGCTTGGGTTTCCCAACTAAGCTTTTGCACATGTCTCCCCTGAACAGTGAGGTCATCGTTTTAATGGGCATGGCTCCGTCTGTCCCATAGATCATGCCCTCCTCGCCGTGGCTCAGCAGGATACAGGCGAAACAAGAGCTGTCACTATGGTCTTCTTCTGAGGCTGACCCACACACAAGACAGAACTGTACTCTTAGCTTGGTCTCCAACAAATTCTATAGACCTTTACATTTTAAGTGATAGCAATGTAACTTATTAAAAGATAGAAAAAATAATAATAAATATGTTTTATTCATATAACTAAATGAACTCACAGCTGTAGGTGATTCTAGATTGTCAAGTACTGTAGTCCTGCTACATGAACCCTGAAATACTCATTTAAAGCTGCCAATTATGCAAATTATGCATGTACTCATGAACAGGTGGCTCATATTACCATTAGCCCAAGGTTACATAGGCAACCACAGTTTGTGTGTATAGCTCACATGAGGAGGAACTATGATGAGAGCAGAAATTGTCTCTGAGTGTTAGAAGCCACATACTTCCACGGAATCTGATTTATAAAAACACTGGCTAAAGGTTTTAGATCATGTAAAATCTCTCTTTCTTGGACTGAATACTGTACCATGAAATGGATATCTCACTTACCTTCTCTAAGGAGACGCTCCATCTCCTCACACGTCTGATCATTGTAGATGAAGACTTCAAAGCCCAGGTTCTTGAAGCATTTGAACAGCTCCCCTGCATCACGATCAGTGCCATTGCGTACATTCATGCCTATGGAGAAGATTAGACACTATGTTTTAAAAAATGTTAAATATGCTATATTTAGTAGTACAAGCAGTGCCGTACCTGTCTTTTCATCAAAGTTTTTGTTGTTGATGATGATGCACTTGCCCACGCGCTGGTGGCTCATCTTATACTGGAATGTAGGTGAAACAATTCTGTAATGGCTTTCAGAATTATGGTCCTGCTCCCGCATCTGGCCATCCTTTTTTTTCTTACTAGAAAAAGCCACAAACAGAAATGTACATCGTAAAATTACAATAGAGGCCAAAAAAATAACTAGATAAAATTGTCACCAGGAGAAAAATCACTATTTTAGAAAAGACAGAAATAATTTCTAACATGTTCATATATACTCAAAGTTACACATTCAAATTAACAATAGACTAGAGAGTAGGAGTATATCTTCAAAAACAAAGCTAGAACATTTTTAGCAATTTAAAAAAGAATCTCTAATTCCCACACACCTGTCATATTTCCATTCTTGAAAGGATCTATCCACATACACAAGCCAACAGTGGCCCATAGGAGGCTCAAAAGACCAAGGCTTGTTCCAGAAGAGCCTGGTCATCTGGAGGCTCCAGTCAGAATTAACAATACAGTGACCAACACAAGCAGGTGGCCAAAATGTATTCAAACAAACATGTGATCCAGAACATTTTCACCCCCTCCCATCTGGAAACTATTGACAGCAGAGGGAGGGCTACAAGCTGCAACTCTTGTTTTGCTGTGGACTGGACATGACAGAAGACAGGAACAGGAGAAAGACTGGGATCAAATCTTACCTGGGTTCGTCATTAAGCGCTACACCACTCTGCATCTGAAATAGGTTGTCTGATCTTGCCGATATAGTGTTACTCCACACTTTTTTGGCTGTGTGCTAGGATACTGACATGCTCTCTGTACTGGAGGGAGACTGGACTGAGGCACTGGATGCTGTGGTGGGGGGCGGTGCACTGTGAGCCCCCTGAGTCAGCAGCCTTGCCCTCACACTAGTGCTTTCTAAAGGCCTATTGAACTTAGGCCCTGTACCTCACTCCATGCTGAGGTCAGACAGGGCATAAAGTTGTCCCTGTGCTGACAAATACAGAATGTCCCTTTACCAACAGTTTGCCCATCCCAAAGACCACACCCGCAATAACCTTTGAGGAGAAGGTGCAATAAAAACTGACTTTTTAAAAAAAAAATCCAGAAAAGACAAAAAAAAAAAAATTAGGACCAGAACAGGTTAAAAAAGGCATACCAGGGCAGTACTATAATAATAGTAATATAATAACTATAATTTTGTTAGCTAGTCATTAACGACATAGCTACAAAAGTGCCACAGTGTCACCTTGTGTGTCAATCTGAGTAAAACCAATGAGCTCTGTTTACAGGAAGTTAACCTAATGTGAAAGGTCTCACAAGGTTGTTTATAATAGTTTGCGTTTCTATTGGATTTTTTTTTTTTTTAGCCCGACTTTAGCTTTAACAGATCGTTGCAGTGACATAGCTTTAGAGCTCAAGATCGAATAGTAAAAGTTTTACTGGCATGGGAACATGTGCAAAAAGTCCAGATGCATTAAAAACTATATAAAAGTACACACTAAAAAGCCATGGAACAGCTGCTAAATCACTTTTACCAATGAATACATTGTAGTGTCAATACTTCCATTGGTTTAACATTAGGCTAAAATGATACATTAAGAATAGTGATGTAATACGGTGGTTATAATGTGGTTACAAGAAGAGGTGGGTTTCTGCACTTAACCCTCAACAAATGTCATACTTTTAAAATATTAAAATATAAAAATAAAATGATCAGTTATAACATGCATACATTAAGGGGTGCCGTTTGGGGGCTTCTTTATTTTTCTCAACTTGTTGACCATGTTCAAACATTAGTCACCTTGCGAAGAGTAGAAACCTCCCTGAGCGGTCGGGCTTCGCATCTGTCTGATCAGTCATCATCCCTTCATCAGCTTCATCTCCAAGTGCGCCGACCTCTGCAGGCTCCCCAGCCATCTGTGTTTACAACCAGGCAGTGTTACAAAGTCAGAAATAGCAGGAATATCTCTAGTGAACAGGTACAATAATGAATGATTATGGGTAAAGTATATAATTCTTCTATATAATATTCTAACTTTAGCTGAGATGTCTCCATTCACTATACTATGTGAATGCATTATAGTTAAGTTAGCATAGTTGTACGCAAACAAAAAGTTACTCAAACTGTTTAAGTAACATGGTTTTAGATTTGCACCACTGACTGTACAACATACTGGGTATATACAGGTTATAATATACTCAATGATTACCACAAACTGAAAGTGCGTGTTTGGTTAGCTAACAAAATCATTTCCCATAAGGATTCTTCTTTAAAGTTAACTACGCCATTTAACACGGTACTTCCTCGTAACATTGATTTGCGTGGTCAGATCTGTAATGTTGAGCAAATGTAATGTGGTCATCTATTTCTCTAAACCATACCTTTCGTCGAAGTTTCTGTTCCTCTCCAAAGTTGTAAAAACGAAAGTAGGACTGGTGGAGTTGGCTCCTGCGATCAAATCTCTAAGATGCGTGCCTACGTCATCGCCGTACGTCTGCGGCCTGTGCGGGCTTGTCTGGGGGAAAGAAAGACAGGTGGGCCAATTTTAGCGTGCGAACTGCTCAAAACTGTGGTCAAAGTCAGCTGGAAGGGCTAAGAGAATATTAAGAGTTTGTAAGTAACATTATTGACCTTGAAGAAGTTTAAGATGTTAATAGGCCTAAAGTTAACAGTCAATAATACAGCCAAGTCTATGGTTTCAGATGACATGGGGGGGCAGCTAAAATTAATATTGTTGTAGATGTTTGTTTTAATGGCTTTTGGGTTTAGTCACTAATAGAAATGATCTGGTTCAACATTTGTGAATTTACGTTTTGAATATTTCAAGGCAAAGTGTAATGTTATCAATAGAGAAAACTGTCTCTTGCCCCCTATCTGGGATCATGACATCTAGAATCTGAAAACAACCAATCTAGTACTTTCCTGTTTGAGTATTTTGCACCAATGTTAGAGTATTTTTATTAGTGTTTTTATTAGTTTGTCTGTTTATGTATTTAAAGGTCCTATATTATGCAAAATTGACTCTTGTGAGCTTTAAGCCATGTTAGAATGTCATTAAAAACACATCTGAAGTTGTGTTTTGTTTCATTCACACTTGTTTGAGTAATCTTTTATTATTAGTTTGTTTACATCTTGTCCGCCATCTACTTCTTGTATTACTACATGAGATCAGAAGGTGGAACAGAGTGTTTTCAGTTTGAGAGAATGACACAGCCTGAATATACATGTGTGAATGAAACAAAACAACTACATGTTGTGATGAGGAAACAACATTATAACATAGATCAGAAATAATGCAATATGGGACCTTTAATTTATCAAACAGAGGCATACTAAATTACCAAAATTGTGTAAGTAAAGTCTTCCAACATTACTAACATAATGATTTGGCTAATGAGTTCATACAAGTGTCTCTGTGTCACCCTCTTTTATCTTCTCTGACCTGTCCCGTCGTAGACAGACAGCTGCTGGACTGAGCTGGTCCTCCAGGCACGCTAACCTACATGGAGGGGGTTGGTCCATCATGGGACATGTGTCAAAGTAAGAGACACTTCCAATGCTTCACAGTCACACAGCTAAGTTTACCACTACCAGGGACACACTATCCAGCCACACTGTCTGACAGTCACTGCCAGAACCTCCTGCTTGAATAACCGCACTTTTGTTTGGGTATTCCTTTAAGATTTTTTGATAATTCTTTCAAGTTTTTAATACGCTTTTAGGGGAAATACAAAAAGGAGTTCACCATGCAGTCGTGTGCGAGGTGTGGGTTTGTGGTTTACCCAGCTGAGAAGATCAACTGCATCGACCAGGTAAATAGAACTATACACAAGTCTACTTTAATCTATAACATGTATGATATGACAACATTACCGTTACTTGGAATTAGAGTTATTAAAATATTTATGATTGTACTTAATTTTTTATACTTGTATATTTTTTTTTTATTTTATCACTAAATAAATAAATATATTGAATTCAGATACTCTACACATCTGAATTGAGCAGTGATTTCTCATCATAAGCTTCTTGAAATACCGTTGCCCTTTTACTCAGTACTAAATGAATCTAGCCCTGTAACCCTGTGAATACTCTTTTAACAACCCTATAAAATATTTTTAGAGGTTAAAATTAGATTCTCATGAAGTCCCATGAACAAGCATGTAATTAAAGTGTTATTAGTATATCTTTGTCTTCTTTGGCAGAACTGGCATAAAGCATGTTTCCACTGTGATGTTTGTAAAATGGTGCTGACCGCTAATAACTTTGTCAGTCATAAGAAGAGGCCCTACTGCTCTGTGTAAGTCTGAATTGTTAATTGAATATATTTTTTTCATTTCTACTATCTGCATATAGCATTTTTATGTACTGATTTTTTTGTTATTGTTTCCCTATAGACACAATCCCAGAAACAACACATTCACCAGTGTCTATGAAACCCCAGTCAACATCAACGCCAAGAAGCAAACCATGGCGAGCAGTGAGGTGAGAGAGACATGATGTCAAATACAAAAAAAAAACAAAAAAAACTGACGCCAGCTTGACTCTAGGTATTTCAGCCTTGATGTGATTCAGGTTGGACTGTTGACAGGATGACCTAAGTGACCAGCCCTGTCATTCACTGCATACTGTAAACCACTGCTATCGGGCATGTTATGAAGATAGTAAAAATACTGTGTATAGTTGAAGGACACAACATAAAAATGTTCTTTAGTAAAAATGCTTAAAAATATCAAACATCATGAGGCCATAACAAATAATATAATGAGTAAGCGCGAAAAGATGTAATAGCTGTTTTACAAGGGGGAGTTGTGGACTAGCCCCCTATGGACCTAGTGAGTCTACAGTGACAGCAGTGGTGAGGAATGGAGAGCGTGGCTTTGGTTATTTCTGGATTTGTGACAGAGCTCCAGAAAGACCCCCCCCAACCCCACCTCTTTCCTTCACTTAGTTCACATTATGCCTCTGGGGGTCTAAAATTATACATGAGGAAAAACAGCTCCACATCTCTTCCTCTCCTCTGCCCGCCACACCTGTCCATGTCTGTCTGAGTATGTCTGTGTCTACGGGTTCATGCTAAGCTCTCGTGCTTATATTAGGAGTAGGCTCGCGAGCGCATCAGCTATTGCCATATGCCTCCAGGGAGATAAAAGGCTTTGCATATTGGTACTTGATCTAGGGTTGACTTTGGTGGGTTGAGTGATTTTTAAGTCCAGAATAGTCAAGGATTTTTCGTGTTTTTAATGGTTCTTACACTTACTACAAAAAAGTATAGATACATTTTTCTATTGCTGCTTTTAGCTTTTTTGCAGCTGCACTAAATCATCTTCCATCTACCATTTAATTCACATATTGTAATGGCTTAGGGTTAACACTGTATTACCACTGCTTTTAATAATATTCTAGAAATGACTACTGATTTCTAGCAGGCCCTGCTTTATCCTAACCAGAACCCAAGTTATTAATACCATGGCACTATTATTATCTCAGAAATATTAAGCAGGAATGGTCAGCAAGTTCAAAGTAGACAAAACAAAACAAACAAGTCACTCTTTATTGCATACTGACTCTGGCAGCTTTGCTAATTCAAAGCAGTGAGTGTGCGCATGTGCTGTGTGCTGGCCTTGGCTTAATGCTTTCATCTATGTGCACTTGTAGCTGAAGTATCGCGAAGATGGTGAGCGCTTTATGTCCACCTTCCACTATGACATGAGGTCCATGGAGCTGGAGAGGGCTCGTCTAGCCAATCAAATGGCCAGCCAGGTGAGCTCCCAGTAGAGCAACTGGCCTCTGGCAAAGGGTCACACTTTTCTCTCTAATTCTTTTAGATAAACAAGTGTGTTTCCTTATGGTGCATCTGAAGTGATTATAAAGTCAGTACTAGACTTTCTACTAGTGTCATAAATTCACCAAACCCAAGTCAGTCATAAAAAGACTGGGGAAAAGCATCTCAAATGTAATGTACTAAACAAACACAATGACCCAAACCTGTGTGTCCTGTGTCTAAACAGGCCTTTCAGTCCAGATCTGAGTTCTCCCAGCAGCAGCAGCAGTGGTACTCTGGGATGGTGACCAATCAGGAGATGATCACTGTGTCTCAGGCCCAGAAAAACATCAGCGATGTAAGTATCTGCTTATCTGTGATATTTAAATGCTGTGAAGTTATCACATGCGACTGTATTCTGTATTTGTGTGTCATGTTGCTCAAAGGTCAAGTACACAGAAGAATATGAGCAGTCAAAAGGAAAGGGAAGCTTCCCTGCACTGATCACACCAGGTTACCAAGCTGCTAAGAAAGCCAATACATTAGCCAGTAGTGTAAGTGTTTTTCTTTTGCTTGAATGCATATGATGTGTGTTCATGATTATAATATGAGTGTGTTTTCTGCAGTTGGAATACAAGAAGGGGCACGAGGAACGAGTTTCGAAGTATACAACATTTGTTGATCCTCCAGAGGTGCTTCTGGCTAAAAAACAGGAACAAATAGTTAGTGATGTAAGTGACTTCTTAAAAAAATGAAAATAGACATAACAAAATAGTTATAGTTTTGTGAACAAGTTTTTTTTTGTTGCATTTTCTAGTATGCTTACACAGAGGAATATGAACAGCAAAGGGGGAAAGGCAGCTTCCCTGCACATCTCACACCTGGATACCAGATATCAAAGAAGGCGACTGCACAGGCCAGCGATGTAAATATTAACCACTGTAAACCACACATATGCTGCACGTGCCTAACTGTAGTTTTCCCTCACTGGTGTTTTTGTCTCATAGATAAAATATCGCCAGGTTTACGACCAACAGATAAAAGGTAAAGCCAGTACTGAAGTCGGTGTGGCTGAGGCAGCATTAGCCAGAGAAAACGGAGAGCGCCACAGTCAGGTAATTACATTTGTGATGATAGCATCTGATTTACCCCATAATCTAGCCATCATTATTAACACTAGAGTTTAATGTGTCTTGCAGATTGCATACACTGAGGAGTATGAACAGCAGAGAGGCAAAGGCAGTTTTCCTGCCATGATTACTCCTGGGTACCATCTTGCCAAAAAGGCTCAAGATAATGCAAGTGATGTGAGTATGAATATTTTTTTCTTGGTGCAGAATTGTTTTGATGGGACTTTAACATAGGATTCACACACGGCCTCCTTGAGTTTTCTTTGTTTTCCATGGTCACCTCTCTTCCAAGACAATGAGTTAGTTCAATTAGCGGAAAGGTAGATATGACCAAAGGGTAGATTTACATTTATTTTTAGACTTAGACTTAGACAGACTTTATTGATCCACAAGGGAAATTTGGACACATGACAGTATATCATAATAACAAAGTGGCAAAAAGAGCAAGAGACTGGTGTCAAATAAGGCATAATTACACAATTGTATATGTGTATATGTACAAGTAAAAATTAAATATAGAAACATAGTATACTTTACTTTTACTTTCCTTCACATTTGTTCATAGACAGGCTTCAGACATATAGACAGGCCTCGCGCCATTCTTAACATTAGCCTTTATACACTGACTCTAAACCCTAAAATGCCGTTTGGTGTCAAATGCTCCACCTCTATACATCACCTAGACTTGTCAACACTGGCCAGAATAAATGGTTCACAACAATGCAGTCCTATTCTTCACCACATTCACCTAGGCTAAATTAGACCATTTGTATGTATATGTGTATGCCACTAATCTCATGATCCTTAAGCCGGGATGCACGGATTTCTATTTACATAAATCAGTTCTTATCCCTCACAGCTCAAATATAGGAAAGACATAAACAAGATGAAGGGCACGTCACACTTCCACAGTCTGACCTCCGAGGACAACCTTGCCCTGAAGAACGCACGGAAAATCAGCAAGATTGTCAGCGAGGTGCGGCTGTCAGCATCATGTGTGTTTAGTATAGTGCACGTATGTGGTTTTCGTGTAGGTGTAACCTCTTAGACAAACAGACTCCTGCAGCGCCATGGTGGAAATCTGACATAACTTGTCACTGTCCAGAAATGCATTTTTAAAATCCTTGAAATTCCTATCCCATGAAGTGGAGGCTTATATTCAAGGCCACTGCATATCCCCTCAGAGTAATGTTAGTCTTTCTATTTTTTCAGCAGTAAATGGTACTAAAATGAGACTGGATTAGATGCATGCAACCTATGGGGGAAAAGTAATTAGCTTTATTGCATGGCAGATGCACTCCTGTTTTCAGATAATGTTCTGTAAATCTTGTATGTGACTTTGTGTGTATGCTGTATACTATTTTAACCACTGCCAATGAATATCCAATGGCATTTACTGTCTCTTAGCTGGACATGGGATATAATAAAGATGCCATTTAATCACATTTGTTTATTTCCAGGTGGAGTATAAAAAGGATTTGGAGAACACAAAAGGTCACAGTATTAATTTCTGTGAGACGCCACAATTCCAAAACGCTGCCAAAGTTGCCAAGTTCACCAGTGATGTAATTACATCCATGTGTTTTTTTTACAATAATTAAATACACGTTGCTCATTTTACTTAAATGTGATTTGTGTTCGGCAGAACAAATACAAAGAAAAGTACACAGATTTGAAGGGTCACTATGAGGGCGCTGTAATTGACACAAAAACTATGCATGCCCTCAAAGCTGGGAAGCTGGCGAGTGATGTAAGTGTTAAAATTATTTAATTTCACATACGTTTTCACCAATTATATCCATTCTGTGGTGATTTCTGTTTCAGATTGTTTACAAGCAAGGGTCTGAACAAGAATACAACTACCAGGCTACTTTAACACCAGGCTACCAATGTACCAAGAAACTGGAGCCTCTCAAAGATGTGTGTTGTTGTAGCTAACCTATTTGCAATGTTCTTATCATATATATAAGTCATGCATTTATTATTATGGTCTCAATATTTATTGTTATGGTCTTTTGCAGAAAAACTACAGACAACATATTGACCAAGTGAAGTTCAAACCCGTTATAGAGACTCCAGAGATTATCCTTGCAAAGAAAAACGCCCAACTCGCTAGTAACGTAAGTCTGAACTTCCTTTATTGCTTTAATCTAAGCACAATACTAACGAGCACTGTTAACATCACTGTGTGTGTGACTTTTAGCTGAATTACAAAGCGGACTATGAGAAGACCAAACATCAATACACACTGTCCCAGGACCTGCCTCAAATCAAAAAGGCTAAAGCTAACGCTGAACTGTGTAGTGATGTACGTCAATATTTAAATATCTTATGCATACACAAACGTCCTCTATTTGTGCACATTAACGGATAGTAAAATTGTAAGTGTAATTTCTGGTGTTTTTGTAATCTGTAAAATCTATATAAATTTAGATTAAATATAAAGAACAATGGGAGAAGACCAAGTCAAAAGCCTGTGAAACTGGTTTGGACGATCTGTCTGTCAGAGCAGCCAAAGCCTCCAGAGACCTTGCCAGTGATGTAAGTAAATACACTCTTAACTCAGCATTACAGACTAAGTAGAAACTGGATGAATTTAATGAAATGCGATAACAGACAAATTTAATTAACTCCAGAGGCATGTGTTTTAGATCAAATACAAGGAATCCTACATGAAAAACAAGGAAAAAGCAGTGGGAGTGAACGTAAGCGACTCAAAAACTCTACACTCCCTTCAAGTTGCAAAGATGGCCAGTGACGTAAGTTATCACACACCATGCTCCTAATAATGGGTTTTGACTTCCTGTTATAGGCAACATTTTGAGGACTTTTTACCATTCAAAGGAACACATATTTTGTCTTAATTTGTTAATGGCTAGGGCAACGGTGGTAGTTTTTCATAATTCTGAAACACATGGATACAATATGTTGAAATACTCTGACTTATGTTTTTATACCTCAGATTGAATATAAGAAAGGATTCAAGGAAAGCCAGTCTCAGTACACTTGCTCTAAGGACATGATCAACTTGAGCCACGCAAAAAAAGCCCAGGCCCTCGCAAGTGACCTGGAGTACAGGAAGAAACTCCATGACTACACAGTGATGCCAGATGATATCAAAGTCCAGCAGGCCAAGAAAGCCTATGCTCTACAAAGTGATGTAAGGAAAATTATATAAATCTGTTTTTTATTATAGAGGTATAATTTTTATTGTTAATGTGTGTCTCCTTCATATGTAGAACCAGTATCGCTCAGATCTAAACTGGATGAAAGGAGTTGGATGGGAAGCTGACGGTTGTCTCAACATTGAACAGGCCAAAAAGGCTGGGAAGCTGTTGAGTGATGTAAGTATCATTTTAGTATTATGAGAGTTTTTTTAATGATTATCTCTTGACTAGTCAAAGAATGATTTCTTTAGTGTCTTGGACATTAAAAATGATTTACCAGTTAAAGCAAATATGCAGACAGAAGGCTTCTAGATAGTCTATATTTTAAAAAAGCACTGTTTTAAAACCCTTATTTGTCATTAAAACTATTTTCACAGTAAATGGCATGTGCTATAGGCTTTTATTAATCTGGATCTAGATAATGATAATTGATTATTAAAATAGTCATTGATTTGTTATAATAAATCTGTCATTGTCAATGAATTTGTCATTGCAGCCCTACAGAAATGGAAATTATAATGGTTTTGCATTATATTGTATTCTATTGTTGTGCACTCTGAGCTTCTCACACCCTTTTTCCAATGTGTTTGACATATATAGACTGAACTGAACTGATTCTACTTTTTGTTTACCAGACAAAGTACCGTCAAAAGGCAGACAAAATCAGGTTCACTCAGGTGGCAGACGATCTCAACATTAAACATGCTAAAAAGAGCCAGGAGCTGCAAAGTGATGTAAGTCCCTACTGTTTTGGAGCAGTATAATACAGTGACATAATGGTGTGCTAATGCTAATGCTAATCTTTCTGTCTGATTACAGCTGGCATACAAAGCAGACACAGAGCAGATCATTCACCAGTACACAATGACCAAAGATGAACCGCTTTTCAGACAAGCAAAGGCCAATGCTGAACTCTTGAGCGATGTGAGACCATTTTACATTTTATTAGAACAACACTTAGACTTAGACAAACCTTAATGATCCAAAAGGGAAATTATTTGGATACAGTAGCTCACACATCACAATATATTATAATAACAAAGAGCAACAATATAAATGGTAAAAATAAATTCAAAATAAGTACCAAAAATAACAAGAGACTGGTGTTAAATAAGGCAATTATGTAAATGTATATGTACAAATAAAAAATATATATATAGAAATATAGTAATATAAATATGTCATACATATACATACAGATGAAATAGTGATTGACATGACATAGTGTTATCTATTACAAAAGGTGAGTTGTTGTACAGTTGTATGGAGTATGGTATGAATGTAGTCCTGTATCTCACACTGTTTGAGTGGAGCTGTAGGAGCCTGTTGGAGAATGAGCTCCTCTGTCCCTCTATAGTCTGGTGCAGTGGGTGAATTGTTGTACAGTTGTAGGGAGTATTATCTCCTCTGTCCCTCTATAGTCTGGTGCAGTGGGTGAGTTGTTGTACAGCTGTAGGGAGTATTATCTCCTCTGTCCCTCTATAGTCTGGTGCAGTGGGTGAGTTGTCGTACAGCTGTAGGGAGTATTATCTCCTCTGTCCCTCTATAGTCTGGTGCAGTGGGTGAGTTGTCGTACAGCTGTAGGGAGTATTATCTCCTCTGTCCCTCTATAGTCTGGTGCAGTGGGTGAGTTGTTGTACAGCTGTAGGGAGTATTATCTCCACTGTCCCTCTATAGTCTGGGTCAGTGGGTGAGCAGGAGTGTCCATGATGGAGAGCAGTTTGTCTGGAGAACATTTGCTTCTGGTTTTTTAGCTGTTTATATGGCAATAAAATGTGCTGTTTTAACTTGTATTGTTGTCATTTTGCAGAAAGTGTATAAGAGTAACTGGGAAAAGCAGAGAGATAAAGGTTTTGAAATGCGTCTGGATTCTTTGTCTATCCTCACTGCAAAAGCGAAGAGAGACCTGGCCAGTGATGTGAGTTGTTAAAAATAAGTTAAAATAGTTAGTCAAAATAATGTCTCATAATATTGTTTCTCATGCTTTATTTTTTTTTCTCACAGATCAAATATAAGGAACAGTATGAGAAAAACAAAGGCAAAGTGATTGGTATTAAATCTGTCAGTGATGACTCTCAGTTGGCTCATTCAACACAAGCCACTAAACTCCAGAGTGACCGGTTCTACAAACAGAAATATGAGGACACCAAGGCCAATTACAGGTGAGGAACCACTATTGCATTAACAGATGTAGTATTTCATTTGAACAGTATGATTGGACCAGTGTTTCATTAAGAAGATCAGTATTAAATTAATCAATATAATAGATACAAGGGACTCTATAATATAATATTATTTGCTAACAGTCCAAGATGTGAAGACACTGATAGCTGTCTTTTTACAATATTTGTACTACAGTTTATTTTTGTAGTGTTACTGTGTTCATCTATTTTAAAATGGACCATGAGTTAAAAATTAATTTGGATTAGATAGAAGATAATTGAGCAGAATTATTACTAACTTTTAACTCAAAATAATGTGATGTTGACTGCAATTGCTTGTCATGAGGACTTAAAAAGTATTGATGTATCTTAGAAATTCTTCTATGTTAATGTTCATTTGTACAGCTAATTCAATTTGATAATTTATTTTATTACATTTATTGCTGTCTCCAGTGTGTCTTTGGACATGTTGAACATCAGTCATGCTCAGAAAGCACAAGACCTCGCCAAAGAAACCAACTACAGGACCATCCTCCATGAGTACACGACTTTACCAACTGATCTGAACGTCACATGGGCAAAGAAAGCTTATGGTCTTCAAAGTGATGTACGTACAATTAATTTAAAAAGCATTTAATATTTCACAAGTTTTGAGACTGAAAAGTAATGCCATATATGTGATTCTGTCTTTAGAAACAGTACAGGTCTGATCTAAACTGGATGAAGGGGGTTGGATGGGAGGCCTCCAAGTCTCTGGATGTCCAACAGGCAAAGAAAGCTGGAGAGCTTGTTAGTGAGGTATGCGTTAACAAGATGACCCAAAATACATCGACATAAAAGCAGAAGGAGGACTATTATAACTTTTAAAACATTATTTATTTATATCTGTAAGAATATTTTTTATGAAGAAGCTAGAAGAAAGGGATACCCAAATTTGCATAACATGTGACAGGAAAGCACATATGTAGGTTTACAGCGTGGGTCAGAGGTATTTAAAGACTCAGTGGGTATGTGTGTGACTAAAAACTGGGTCAACTATGAACCCTATACAGACCTATTTTAACAGGAACAAAATTATTTCAGAAAACACAACTGCCACATATTGTTAATTAGAGCATTTTAGTCCCTCTTCTTCTTGAGTCATGAAGTGAGGGGTCACAATTTAATACCATGCCCATAACCCTGTGTTAAGCAACAGTGACGCAGTACAATTTATGGATATTTAGAATATTTAGGATATTTAGCAAAGTGTGATTACATTATAACAACCCATAACCATTTTCTCATTAAATGTTCTTTTACGTTTTAGCATAAAATGTTATCAACAACTATGTGCATTGTGCAACTATGTTTTAAAACAGAACCTCTATTAATAACTGGTACATAGGCTGTTGCTTATTTTAAGTGTCTCATATCATCACTCCTGATTATAAATACATTATCTCACTGATATAAAAATGGCAATGATGCTGGTATGCCCTCTGGTGGCTTTTCAAAGAATGGCACTACTGTTGTTACTAAATTAAATTCTTTGTATTCTCTCTTCAACAGAAAAAGTATCGTCAGAATGTCAGCAATCTGAAGTTCACCAGCGTTGAAGATACTCCAGAGATGGTCCAGGCTAAACTCAGCAACAAGTTGGCAGTAGATGTAGGTTTTAGTTTTTATTTGAATTTATGAAGAGCAACAAAAAATGAATGGTGGTTTAAAAATACACTGCTTTGTCCATGTAGCGGTTATACAGAGAAAAGGGTGAAGACGTGAAACATAACTACACTCTGAGCGGAGAGCTGCCTGAGTTGGTACAGGCCAAAATCAATGCTAGGAACATCAGCGAGGTAAAATACAGGCATATTAGAAGTAAAAAGTTGTGAAATATTCATTGAACATGAATTTACTTTTGTTCAGAGCCAGTATAAGGAGTCTTGGACTAAGTTCCGTGATGGTGGCTACAAGCTGAGTTTGGATGCCATTCCTTTCCAGTCTGCTAAGTCATCTGCAGAGATCCTGAGTGATGTAGGTTCACTTCTTGCTTCTTTACTTTCTTTTGTTGTGTTTTTATATAGATAGACATACAAGCTATAGTATCTTTAAGCAACTACTACTTGTAACTAATGGCATTTTATTGTAAATTTAGCAAAAGTACAAATCAGAATTTGAGAAAACCAAAGGAAAGATGATTGGGCTGAGAGGACTACAGGATGACATCAACATTGCTCACTCGGTTAAAGCCACTAAGCTTCAGAGTGATGTAAGTAATTCAATATTTTTACAAAGCACATACACAATTCTTAAGAAAATTGTTCAAAAATATAAGTAAAAATGGGAAGAAGAACTTATAAAGTAGATTTTTTTATGCCTAGATCAAATACAAGCAGGACTCTGCCAAGGTGATGTCCAAGTTCCACCTGCCCATGGACATGCTGGAAGTGGCTCATGCCAAAAAAGCCCAGTCTTTAGTGAGCGACCAGGACTACAGACTGACCCTGCACCAGTACACAGCTCTGCCCGATGATATGAAGCTGCAGGCTGCAAAGAAGGCCTATGCTCTGCAGAGCGATGTAAGAAGTCCTAGCTCATATCAATACCATAGATATTATAAAAAATATTACTATGGAATATCTGACATGTTTTTGGTCATGTCTTTTTGCAGAAAGTCTACCGCTCAGATCTGAACTACTTGAGAGGTGCTGCATGGATTGCTAGTGGTGCTCTGCAGATTGAAGGAGTCAAGAAAGCAACAGAACTCATAAGTGACGTAAGATATGAAATAAAAACAGAGGATTATTTTACTACTATCACATTTATTTTATATTTACTTTAACTGTAACATTTCTTTTTTATAACAGAAAAAGTACCGCCAACAACCTTACAACTTCAGACACACATCTGTCACTGACTCCCCAGATATCATTCATGCCAAAATGAGTGGACAAATCACAAATGAGGTGAGTTAATTGATTTTTAATATGTAAAATAGTTGCCCATTTAAAACATAGTATTTTGTTGTTTTTTTTTCAGCGTCTGTACAAAGAGAAAGGTGTCAGCGATCAGCACAGCTACACCATCACCACTGAGAGACCAGAGATTACGCAAGCCAAGATCAACGCAGCTAATCTTAGCGATGTAATGCAACTGCAGTTTTACCAATATATTATTCACTTTTGTGTTTAATACGATTTATTATTGTGCATTATATTTTGTAACTTGTACCTGTCTCTTTTCAGATAAAGTACAAAGATTCCTGGCACACTTTGAGAGCTCAGGGCTACAAGCTGACTATGCAGGACATCCCATTCCAGGCTGCAAAGAGCTCCACCGGCATCGCTAGTGATGTATGCACTCTATAGCTTTTACAACTCAACTTTATCAAATACACTTAACAAGCATACTATTATTGTTACAGGTCACATACATTTGTTGAATATTGAATATGAGTAGGAAATAATAGGTAGCAGGTACAGTTTTTGTAATATAAAAAGGAAAAATTGTCAAGACAAGATTCTGAACTGATCAGATCTCCAAAAATCTCTCTGAAAGGTATATGAAAAAACAATTTGTTAAGTGGTCATAATGTTATGCCTGTTTGGTGTCTTTAAAATTAAAGGTGCACTAAGACACTTTTCTGGTGAAGGGGTCTGACTCCATGGAGATGTTATTCCTTTGCCTTGAAAGTTCCACAGAATGACCTTGAACTTAAATATGTTACATTTACTCAGTTCGTGGCATTTTTATTGCTCAAAAATAGATAGAAAAACATGTTTAATGCCATACTGTGAAACATTCTAGATAAAGCAGTAACTTGATGTGGACATTTAAGAAAGTAATGTTAAATGCATACAGCTTTATAGTAGTTTACATAATAAATATTTTTTTCTGCAGTATCAGTACAAGCATAACCACCTGCTGGAGAAGGGGAAGCACATTGGTGTGAAGAGCGTTTTGGATGACCAGAATGTCCTGCACTGCCTTCAAGCTGGCCGACTGGCAAGTGACCAGGAGTACAGAAGAGATGCCCTAACAGCCAGCGGACAGTACCACCTCACCCCAGACATGATCAACATCGTGACCGCCAAGAACGCCCAAGCTCTGGCCAGTGACCAGGACTACAGGAAGAAACTGCATGAGTACACCGTGCTGCCTGATGATATGAAGGTCAAATGGGCCAAAAAGGCATATGAACTTCAGAGTGAGGTGCGTGTTGAAGCTTTGAACTGTATAGTAATTAGTGACAGGCAGTGGCAGTGATGGAAAGAATAAAAGTAAAAAAGTAAAAGTATAAATTACGCACGACATATATTCTACTCAAAGTACAAGTTACTTTTGTATGCAGTTTTAGTTGCATTAAGTTATAAGTCTTTTACGCAACTTTGTTTAATTAAACTGGAGCTGAGTTGAGTTGTTCAACCACAGTCTTCATACACAGCAGTAAGACAGTTGAGACAGTGAGACAACTGGGACTCAGTATCTTCTGAATGCATCTTTTAAATGTAACTAATTACAGTTACATGGTTAGATTTATACTCAATTAGAAGTACAAGTACTTCTTTAGCACTTCTCTAAAATCTACTAATGTACAAATACCCCAAATACTTAATTGTAGTAACCTAAGTATTTGCAATTAGTTATTAATTTGTTTTTTATTCTTATAGAAATTGTATAAGTCTGACCTGAATTATATGAAAGGAGTGGCCTGGGATGGTGTGGGCGCGCCTCAGTTGGAGTCTGCCAAAAAGGCAGGAGAGCTCGTCAGTGAAGTAAGCGCAGCAATTTGTTTAGGGATGTGCAAGTAATCAAATTTTAATCGATCAAGATTCAGTCCTCTGTAATTGTGAATGATGTGCTTGGGTCTTTTAAATCAAGTGCTCCACAGCCAATCAGATCAGCTGTTAGTAAAAGCATGCGGTTTGGAGCAGAGATCAGACTTAAATGAAAGATTTTTTTTTTTAATGGCATTTGTCAAAAGTCATGATTAATAAGACAAAATGAAAGTAATTTAATATGTACTCAATCCATATGAGGAAAAAAAGATAAATTGTTCGTCATATTGCCCAGCCTTAATATCATAATCAAGTCTTTGTCATATAGAATTGAATTACAAGTATCTCTAAGTATTCTCCATAATCTTTTAAATACATGGCCTTATTCACACTGATTCTGTAATAATTATACAACGTTTGAATGTATTTGGTTCTTGTTTCTGCAGAAGAAATATCGCCAGCTTCCTGACCGCCTCAAGTTCACGCAAGTTGCAGATTCTCCAGATATCATCCATGCCAAGACCAGCTATCAGCAGTGTAGTGAGGTACATTTACTTTATTTAACTTTAAGTAACCACTTTTACTAAGTATTAGTTACAACTTCGAATTTCATTAATATGATGGTTTATACTATAGTGTTAAGTAAGAAAATGATAGTAACCCTTCCTTCTGTGCGCAGAGGCTGTACAAATCTGGAAAGAACGATGACATGCACAAGTACACCTTACATCCAGATGATCCAGATTTTGTGAGGGCCAAACTGAACGCCCAGCAGATCAGTGATGTAAGATTTGTGCTAAATATACAATGTTTTAATATGCTGTGTATATTAAAAAGAGAGAAGTAATATTCTGTTGTTTACTTGTAGAAAGTCTATAAGGCACAAGGGGAGCAGGTGAAGACATCGGGCTACGACTTGAGGCTGGATGCTATTCCATTCCAGACTGCCAAGGCCTCACGGAAAATAGCCAGTGATGTAAGCTTGTGTTGTGATGATATACTAACTTATAACTTTTTTCTCTTTTTTACTTATAAAATATCTTTAAAACAGTAGTTAAGTGCCAGTAAACAAGTTATTATTATTAACAAAGCATAATTTCAGTAAAACATGGGATTTTAATTGTTGTTATTGCTCCAGGAAGGGCATCTGACATAAAACCTGATTATATACACACATACTAGATGTTGTGGTCACTCCAAAAGAAAAAAGTAAATGTTTGACAGTTCATTTGATAGATTTTTTTATTTAGATTATGTCATTTTTTTCCAGTTTTCAATCTCTATTTAACCTGTGTTGCAGCTGAGTTACAAAGAGTCCCATCTGAAGGAGAAGGGCCAGCAGATCGGCCTGCGCTGTGTGGAGGATGACCCCAAACTCGTGCACTCTCTGGCGGCCAGTAAACTGCAGAGTAACCTGGAATACACGCGACAGTCCAAGGAGGGGCGTTCTCAGTACAAGATCAGCGCAGACCAGCCTGAGTTCCTCTTGGCAAAGAAGAGCCAGGCCCAGGCCAGTGATGTGGTGTACCGCCAGAAACTGCACGACTACACCTGTGACCCCGAACAACTCAACGTCAAACACGCCAAGGAGGCTTACAAACTGCAGAGCGATGTAAGTAAATAGGCATCTGCAAAGAAGAGTGAATCAAAATTCCTTCTGATATGTGCGCAAACCACCTGGTCATCAACTACAAGAAATGTCAGACCTCTATGCTGCAAACAAGGGTTTTAAGTCTTTTTTTGGATAGAGGGTTCAAATACTTATTTCATTCAGTGAAATGCAAATCAGTTTATATATTTTCTGTATTTTCTTTTTGATATTCTATTTCTCAATGTTAAAATTAACCTACCATTAAAATTATGGACTGTTCATTTCTTTGTCAGTGGGCAAACCTACAAAATCAGCAAGGGATCAAATACTTATTTCCACCACTGTACATCTAATAATAATAAATGGTAGTGTAAGCAATTCGTTTCACTGTTTAAATTAAAAATTTATCCTATTTTCACAGCGGAACTACAAGGCGGATCTGAACTGGATCAGGGGAGTGGGCTGGACCCCTCCTGGATCACACAAGGCCGAACTCGCCAGGAGGGCTGCCGAACTGGGGCTCACAGAGGGGGTTAGTACTGACGAGGCTATTGCCAAGTACCAGCACATGATGATGGTGAGTTCACATAAAATAGTGTCTACGTACATTGGTGTATGAATGCGTGTGTGTGTGGATGGGTGAGTGGTTCCTTGATGTAAAGTGCTTTGAGTGCCTTGAAGGTAGAAAAGCACTATATAAAAATGTGACCAGTGTCACCACTATTTTATAGTGGTAGTACCATAAGTAAAATAATTATAATTGAGTATAGGTAAACTTAACATTTGATTATTTGAATTAAAGGTGCACTATGTAACTTTTCTGGTAAGGGATTTACCACCTGTTTGTCTCTATGGAAAAATTATTGCTTTGCCTGGAAGGTTCCACAATACAGCATTACAGTTATCTATCTTGCATTTATTCAATTACAGGTGTAATAGGTGAAGCTTACCTAGAAAAAACATGTATTCTGACCAGGCAGTGTCGCCTTCTTGTTTCCATGGAGACAGACATGAAACATGTGAGGAATTAACATATTCTTGGTCAACAGATGGCCCTCCATCAGAAAAGTTGCATAGTGCACCTTTAAATAACAAGGTATTTTAGCCAGTTATTTTGAGGTACCACTTTAACTTGTTTTCATGTTTTCAAGAATATATTGAGCACCTTGCTCCCACATACTAAACAATGCTCCAACAATTGATTTCTCCACTCGTCCAGCTGCAGTACCAGGAGCAGATGGAGCAGCAGCAGAACCAGCAGCAGTCGTCAGAGCAGGTGGAGACCACTGAGGAGATCCAAGACGGAGTCAACATGGACGCCATGGAGGTCCTACATGTCAAACGCAAGAAGATCCAGACTGTCCAGAAAAGAACCACAGCCACCACCACTTCCTCATTCAAATCCATGGAGAAGAAATCCTCAAGCACTTCATCATCATCATCAACAGCTGCCATGCTCCAGTCTATGTCTACTAAAGGTGCCATAGAGGAAGCATAAGAAAAACACACATTTGGCATTGCAACCACCAGTGAAACCACAAGTTAAAGGTGCATTGAGTAACTTTACTGGTGGAGGGCCTGTCAAATGCTTTTCTCCATGGAGATGTTATTGCTTTGCCTGGAATGTTTCACAGTATGGTATTAAACCATTCTATCTTCATGGCGACCAAACCAGAAGTTACACTCACAGTCAGAATGCTTATTTTCCTAGGTATTTTTGAGCTATGAAACTACCTGTAATTTAATAAATGTAAGGTAGAGTTGTTTAATGTCATACTGTGGAACATTCCAGGCAGAGCAATGACATATTCAGAGAAACAAGCAGGTGATGGACCCCCAACCAGAAAGTTACACAGTGCACCTTTAAATTGTAAAAAGCTAGATGGGATAGAAAAGTGGTTTAACGAGGAAAGAACAACAAGTGAAAAATGTTTTGCCTGATCTCTGTTCAATAAAGTTCCACAGATAAAGGTTGAGCCATCTTGGAACTTCAACTCAGTGTTGTTTTTTTCATATTTGTTTTGTTTAAACTACTGACTTCAAAAACACATTTTGTCATATGAACCAATAGAGTGCAACTGGTTGTGGAGGTGTAAGAGAGATAGAGGCATGTTGACTGAAATGGACAGAAAATTCAGCATATATTTATGTTGTTTTGAATGCATGAGGAGAAAAGAGAAATTAGGTTGTGGGATGTGTTAACAAAGAAGTTGACCATGTTATGTGCAGCCTGGTTCAATAAACTGAATTTAGGTTATTTAAAGGGCAAAGGTCACATGATGTTGCATTTGTTTAAAAATCAGGCAGCTGGTACAATGTGTGTTGCTGCAAACAGTACATGTTTTGACTCATTTGTAGTTTTTACTGATGATGATGATGATGATGATGATGATGATGATGATGATGATGATGGCAGACAAAATGTTTGTGGAATTTATGCACTTTGAGGTCTTGTTTTGTCTGGCAGGTTCAGTATTTATGTATCGCTTGTAACTCAAAGCTGAGCTGGGAATAAATGCTTGGTTTAATTGCTAATAAAATATTTTTTTCCAAAGCAAATTCTTCTTCTTTTGTCCAAATTGTTCCATTATTTCAGGGTTGAATCAATTAAGCGTTGCAAATATACACTACATTGCCAAAAGTTTTCACTCACCCATCCAAATAATCGAAATCAGGTGTTCCAGTCACTTCCATGGCCACAGGTGAATAAAATCAAGCACCTAGGCCTGCAGACTGTTTCTATAAACATTTGTGAAAGAATGGGTCGCTCTCAGGAGCTCAGTGAATTCCAGCGTGGTACTGTGATAGGATGCCACCTGTGCAACAAGTCCAGTCATGAGGTCGCCAACTTTCTGCAGAGTCAATCACTACAGACCTCCAAACTTCATGTGGCCTTCAGCTTAAATTCTCAAGAATAGTGTGTAGAGAGCTTCATGGAATGGGTTTCCATAGCCGAGCAGCTGCATCCAAGCCATACATCACCAAGTGAAATGCAAAGCTTCAGATGCAGTGGTGTAAAGCACGCCGCCAGTGGAGTCTAGAGCAGTGGAGACGTGTTCTCTGGAGTGACGACTCGCCCTTCTCCATCTCGCAATCTGATGGACGAGTTTGGGTTTGGCGGTTGCCAGGAGAACGGTACTTGTCTGACTGCATTGTGCCAAGTGTAAAGTTTGGTGGAGGGGGAATATGGTGTGGGGTTGTTTTTCAGGAGCTGGGCTTGGCCCCTTAATTCCAGTGAAAGGAACTCTGAATGCTTCAGTATACCAAGAGATTTTGGACAATTCCATGCTCCCAACTTTGTGGGAACCTGATAGAACACCTTTGGGATGAATTAGAGCAGAGACTGAGAGCCAGGCCTTCTCGTCCAACATCAGTGTGTGACCTCACAAATGTGCTTCTGGAAAAGTGGTCAAAAATTCCTAAACCTTATGGACAGCCTTCTCAGAAGAGTTGTTATAGCTGCAAAGATTGGACTGAGGTCATATTAAGCCCTATGGATTAAGAATGGGTCACTTAAGTTCATATGTGAGTCAAGGCAGGTGAGCGAATACTTTTGGCAATATAGTGTATCAAGTCTAGATAACCAGGAGTTGTATTTTGTTTTATTCACACAAGACTAACACGCAAATTCTGCCTTTAAGATGAGTTCTTCTCTCAAATAGAAAACACTTCACAACACTGTGAAGTGCTCTACTGTGTTTTTAAACTCCATACACCTTCAATAGAGTCATGTGGATGATTTCAGCCCTGAAATTGCTAATATCTACTGAACGAAAGTTAAAAGGTAGCTGTTAACTTGAAAACTACTGATTCACATCACAAGGTGGAACAGAGCATGTAAATATATTTTAAGTCTAGTTTAAGTTTAATTCATTTTGTTTAAAATCCAGTCTTTAAACTTCAGAACATTTGCATATACTCCAGGCTTGTTCTTCTGTCCACAGCCATCGCCCCAGCTCACCACTCCTGTAATATAATAAGTGCCATTTGTTTCACACACCAATGGACCACCGGAGTCACCCTGTACATGAAAACAATACTTGGTCAAGTGGATGTTCAGACTGAACTTAAGCTGTATGTCTTATTTACAAACCTGACAGGCGTCTATGCCTCCCTCTAAGACCCCAGCACAAAGCATACTATCCTCCAGTGCATTTGCGTAGATGTGAGGAGCATTGCATTTCTCATTGGAGATCAGAAATACATTGGTGTTCATCAGCTGACTACTGATGCTCTCTGGAAAAGTAACATTTAGATTTGATATGTCATAGTTTTGTTTGAAGCAATAACTAACAGCATTATACGTGTTTCAGTTGCTCCCCATCCAGAGATGACACACTCTTTTCCAGCAGGGAAGGCCTCATCCGGGAGGCACGCAGTTTTGACAAATGGAGTTTCCTTTGCACAGTAAAGGCTGTCTGTCACTTTGAGCTTAAGAAGAGCTGCAAAAAATAAAAAGAACTGGAAATAGTTGTTGTTTCTAATAGCAAACTGGCAGGTTGGGTGAAGTGTTTTGCCCAAGAACACAACAACACTAACAATGGTCGGGTATGTGTGTGACAAATTCTACCTTCAGCAGCTGATACTGTGTTTGAGTGGATGACATCAACATCTTCTGCTGATTTCTTTTGACTTTTCTTTTTCCACATTTAACAACACTTATAGCTCATTGTGAAATACACATTAGCAAAAGGACACTTGCCTGTGACCTGTCCATAGTTAATGTGATTATTGACTTACCAATGTCACTGTGTACTGACTCAGGAGTTTCTTTGTAGTCTTCATGAACATACATGTCAGTCACTGGGATGGTCTGATCCATGTCCTCCTGTTTGAGGATGTCGATTCCACCCAAAACAACCTGATACTCTTTTCCTTGTGTACTGTCAAACACAAGCCTCTGTAAAAGGTGCATTGCGCAACTTTTCTGCTTGTTTCCATGGAGATTTTGTTGCCAGGCATGTTCCATGGTATGACATTAAACACATGTATTTAGAATTTTCATTACAGGTGTTTCTATTGCTCAAAAATACAATAATTCTCTCTGTGAATAGGGTTGCGTCTCCACAAACCTGTCCTATAATGTAGCCTATAGTTGTCTTCCTTGAAATAGATAGGTTTAATCTCTACTGTGGAACATTCTAGACAAAACAATAACATCTCCATGAAGACAAGCAGGTGACGAACGCTCCATCAGAAAAGTTGTGCAATGCAATTTTAATATACTTTTTAATTTATAATGTGCATCAGATATGTTGAATGAACTGTGGATGTTTAGTGTAACTTACATACAGTGTCCAGCTGTGAGGACATAGCAGGAGGAGATGAGTATCCCTCCACAGATGTGCCTGAAGGGCAGACTGGAGCCGCTGTTCCTGATCTGCACTGAGGCCTGCCATGGGTTTGATCCAGGAAATGCCTTGTTGCCCCCAAAGATCCTGAGGACCGTTTTAGGTCGGCCCACCCCACACTGAGTGAACGAAGAGGAGGGACTTGGGGTTACGGTTGGCTCTGGAGTGGTTGGAGCTGGAGTGGTCAGAGCTGAAAATGTAAAAGTAACATTGTGTGCCTTTTTGTACTAGACTCAAAATCAGATTGTTTCATTGCAAATAATGTTTGAATTAATTACTATAAACTCTGCATATCCCCATATGAACTGAACTACTGAAATAAGTATAAAAGCACATGCACTGCTCATTACCTTCAGGGCACTTCTTGATTTTGCAGTAGTCATAGACCAGTTTTCTCTTTCTTCTAACATAACACCATGGTCTGAGGTCTCCATCTGGATTTCTAAAAGACATTTTCTAATATTCATCATATTGGTTTAAGTTATGAAAAGCTGTCAGCTCTGGTTGACTGTGGATGTGTAGTTAACACCTAGCCTCCAGTGTTTGTCAGTGTAAATGCTGGACAACAGACTATACTTTACTACAATTTAATGTGTCTCGAGTATTTAGCATGCACTGTCCTATCAAAAAATCTTCTGTCCTATCAACAAAAATTAAATAAATAACCAAAAATATATTTATAGCCAAATACCTGCAGTGGTTATTTTTTCCCAGCCCATCAAACTCTGGGAACCGTCTGAAAACATCTCCAACACGAGCCAGAACAAAGTAGGAATGCCAGTCCAAACACTCCTCTCCATGTTCTGTGATACTGACTGTGCCTCTGTATGTCTCTCCTTTTCTGATATAACAGTCACCAGGAACTGTCACACAACAATACGCATGTAAATAAGAGTTGTTTTTTTAAAAGCTTGTGTATTTGATTTAATATTTAAATGGATGTTGAGGTCATATGTTGAAAATCCACTAAGTAAGTCACTACAAAATCAGAGGTGGGTGGAGGCAAGAGGCAGTGCAACGATTTGATCTGAGAAATCATTTGGGGAAAGTATTTGTGGAGGTGACTATGGATGCAACACCGGATTTATATCCATCCATCCATTTTCTTCTGCTTATCCGGGGCCAGGTCGCGGGGGCAACAGTCTAAGCAGGAACTCCCAGATTTCTTTCACCCCGGACACTTCCTCCAGCTCCTCCGGGGGGACCCCAAGGCGGATTTATAATTTGGAGTTAATGTAACTGGAAGGATAAAACAAAACATCTGGTATTTTCACGTACCACTTTCACAGAACTTCCCTGTGTGTCCTCTTTGGCAGACACAGTAGAAGCGTTTGATACCAGGGATACAGATGCCTCCATGCTGACAAGGGTTAGGAGCACAGGGACTAATGGGCACTAAACATGAAGACAAATACAGAACATATAACAACGAAATGTAAAAATGTACCACTTAATATTATATTATCACCATTACAAATAGATTGCCTGATCCTTAAAGGGCCTATATTACGCTTTATACTGATCTGTTATAATGTTGCTTCCTCATGAAAAACATACTCAGAGTTGTGTTTTGTTTCATTCACATGTTTAACACAGAAATCCTGCATATTTAGGCTGAGTTCTTCTCTCAAACAGAAAACATCCCGTTCCACCTTGTGATGTCATGTGGTTATACAAGATGAGCTCTACTGTGTTTTTAAACTCCACATACCTTCCTTAGAATAATTTAGATAATTTCAGTCCTGGAATTACCTATCTTTATTGAACTAAAGATTAAAAGCAGACGTTAAAACTTAAGTAGATGTTGAAAACTACAGCTTCATGACATCACAAGGTGGAACAGAGCATTTTGAGTTTTGGAGATGTAGACTAGACTAATAAACCAGGATTACTCTAACAGGAGTGAATGAAACAAAACACAACTCCATGTATGTTTTTGAGGAGGTAACAACATTCTAACATGACTAAAAGTTCACATGAGGAACATACAGGACCCTAACCAGAATAGCACCATGACACTCAGACAGCATTCCTGGCTTTCATAAATTCTACTTCATATGAAGTAGAAAGGACTCACGCTCCATGCAGTGAGGCCCGGTGTACGGTGGTCTGCACTTGCACTGATAAAACGGAGGCTTGTTCAGGTCAACAACACACATGCCATGGCCGCAACTCACATTTTCACAAACATTTTTCACTGAAATGCAAAACAGAAATGTTGCACAACATGAAAAGATAAGTAACATAATTCTTCGATTTAGAAAAGCACCTTTCTGGCACCCTTTGCCTCCATAGGGCTCTTGACACAAACACTCAAACTCAGTGTCTGATTTTTGTTGGCATGAGCCCCCATTGAAACAGGGGTTCGGATCACACACATCTGTGAAGAGGAAAATTACATTACCAACAGCCAGTACATTTTAATGCAGTCTAATACACAGCAGTTCAATTTTTATTTACAGTTTAATCCTGGAGAAATTAAAACTTCATGATAATAGCATATTCAGTCTCAGTTCTGCCTATATTTGATTTAGTAAATTTTAAGTAAAATAATAATTGTCTGTTCATGCGTTTCAGACAAACCATTCCTTTGTGATTTGAAGAATTTTGTGAGGTTGCCATAGCTTGAAACTCATGAATAGTTAAAACAGCAAACTTTTTTTCGTAAGATTCCATTTTGTCTTACTGTTATCATCCAGGAGATCTATCAACCAATCGCCTATGTCAAAGCTGAACGGTGGCTCTGTGGGGTGATCCAAACCATACTCTATATCTGCCAAAAGCAAATACATTAATAAATAAGAAATTTCAACCTGTATGACCACTTATTAATAAATGAAAAACAGAAAAAGGTGCTTACATATTGTGTGCTACAGGTTCAAAAGCACAAATAAGAAATCAAACGTTACAGTTTGCATCAATTTGCATTTGTGATTCTTGGGAACAAATTCAAATATTATACTTACATTGGTTTCTCCACTGACAAATAAGACACACAAGACTACGAGCAGGACCCTGACAGCCAACATTGTGAACCCCAGCTCAGTGGCAAATACAGTGGGCAACCCTTATATCTAAGTCCATACACCCACATCTGATCAGTATTTAGACAGCAGCATTGATTTGTGGGAGTTTTCATGTAATTTAGACTTTGACACTGCCTTTTAAGCATTCTACAATTCAAGTTAACCCTTAATAGTTTATTAGCCAAATGTTTTTTTTATTTTATTTTTTTATGCAGGAATAAAAGATTTACTCAGATTTATTGTAAAGATAGAATTCAATTTGTTCTTAGAGCATAAAAATATTTCAAACACTTTCTTGTGTTAATAAAAGAGTCCAAAACCACACACATCAATCAATCAGTATAATTTTATTTATATATCAGATGTTTTATATCAGTCATTCTGAACATGAGGTGAAGCATAGTTGCCTAGGTAACAAATTTAGGAGTTTAAATGGCTGGAGATCCAGTTGGTGAATTTGCCGACATTGGCATAGACTCCAGGCTTGTACTTCTTGCCGCAGCCGTCTCCCCAGCTCACCACTCCCACCACATAGTGAATCCCATTACGCGCGCACACCAGGGGACCCCCCGAGTCTCCCTGACAAAAACACAGTACTATTACACAGTATTCACAGTATTCATGCATCAAGGCTCAGATTATTATTTCCATTTTATTGTTTTTGTACCATTGGTTGAGCATTTCTTGGTTTATGACCTATGTTGATTGTATCTAGATCCATTATAAGGGCAAATAATGAAAGAAATTACCTCAAATAAATAATTTATTCTGGTAAAAACTGTATTGCTACACATTTATTGATGCTGGGGATGTCATAAATTTTATATAGCACCACTTCAGGACCATATGGACATAGCTAAACTGCTAGCAGCTGCATTCCAAACAGAAAGTGAATGAAAAAACATCACCCCTCTCTCTGTTACTGCTGCTGTCAGGCTCCTCATTTTGCTCTTAAAATCTTCATTCTACATGATTCTGGCTATTTTGTCCATAGATAAATTTCTATTCCTAATATGGAACTCTTTTTCAAATTCCCTCCATTATCCATAGTTTCTTTTTTATACCACAGCCTTTTAACAATCCATGGGACTCTCTGTAATGTATATACACTTAAATTTTATCATTTGAAACATAGTTCAAACTTGCTCTGACCTGGCACGAGTCGGTGCCCCCGTTCATGTTGCCGGCACAGAACATGCTGTCATCTAGAGAGTCTCCGTAGACGTGAGGAGCTTTACATTTGTCCTGTGAGATCAGTAGCACACGAGCGTCCAGCAGATAGTTAGTGCCGTATCTCTCTGGGAACAACAAGACAACTCCACATTACCACACTGTATCAAGCAGCAGTAGCTCCATGAGTTTTTAAAGAAGGAGACATATATGTATATGTGTAGTGTTTTTATGGTTGTTTATATTGGAGGACAATTTTAGTTCTCTTGTGTAAATGTACATGTTTTATAAAGGGTGGACCAAGGATAAAAAATACAGTAAAAGCATACAACACACGAGAGCTCTACATTACGCATCGATACATTACCTTGTTTTCCAATGTAAATCCGTGATACGGGTTTTAGTTGGCTGGTGGATATTTCATATGCTGCCAAAACATATCCAACTTCACTGGCCTGAAGTTATGCTTTTGTATAGTATTTTATTCTATGTGTTTGTAAATTTGTGATTTTGAGTTTTATTTAACGTACGTGTCTCAGTCACTCCCCATCCAGAGATCACACACTCTGTCCCGCTCGGAAACTCTTCTCCTGGGAGACACGCCGCCTTCACAAAACGTGTTTCTTTGGCACAAAGAGACTTGTCCATGACTCTCAGCTTGAGCATAGCTACAGAAACAGAAGAAGGTAATACATAAGTAACAGATCCTTTAAAAAGTGGAATAAATTGGACAAATATTACCAATGTCATTATGAAGAGCGAATGGTGATTCTCTGTAGTTTTCATGCACCACAGCCCTCTCCACAGGAATAATCTGGTCATATACTTCATGCCTTTCAATGTCCACTCCTCCAAGAACAACCTGCATTTCAACATCATTTTTTCTGGACATAAATAGAAAGATGTTTAACATAACACTATAATAAACATATACATCAGTATAGTGCAACAATTATAGTAAAAATGTATAATTAATCCTGACACTGCCAGGCAAATATTATTATTATTGGTTTGACAGAATTATGTTTGCATTTATCAGTTAATATTATTTTATTATTATTTTTCTGTTTGTGCTTACATGCAGTGTGCTGCCGTAAGAACCCAGCAGGAGCTGAGCAGGATGCCCCCACAGATGTGACTGAAGCGGTCAGAGGAGTATTTGGGGCGGACCTGAAGAGAGACCTGCCAGGGGTGAGCTCCGGGTAGGGACTTCTTTCCTCCAAAAATCCTGGAGGTGCGACCTGGCTGAGGCTGTCCACACTGGGAGAAGGAGCCAGAGGGAGCAGGTACGTCAGGTTTGTTTGGAGCTGGGGTAGGCACAGCGCTCTCATAGATGGTGGGAGTGGTCACTGGAGCTGTAACAGTGAAAAAATTTAAATTGAGACAACTTAAGAGCTAGCTTTAAGTATAACTACAGTATACATACTTGTGGAACATTGCCTAACATTGCAGTGCTTCCATCTAAGTTGGCCATTTTGATTGATAAAGCACCAGGGCTGGGTTTCTCCATCTGGGTTCCTGAGTGATTCAAATGAGGGTCAAAGAGCTTAGTTATTTTCCATGAATGGTAACACTAAAAGACAAACTTATATTAGTGTTTACTTGCCTGCAGAAATTATGTGACCCGAGTCCATCAAAGCCTGCATACTCTGTGAATGGATCTCCTCCATTTAGCAGGATGAAATAAGAATTCCAGTCCAGACACTCGTCTCCATCCACGGTCACACTCACCATTCCCCTGTAAGTCTCCCCATCCTCCTGATAACAGTCATTAGGCCCTGAAAATGTACAACTCTACATAAACAATCACTATAATCATGTGCAATGTATTAATAACCAAAATGTACTCACCAACTTCACAAAACTTCCCAGTGTAGCCACTAGGACAGGAGCATCTGAAGGACGTGCGCTTGGAGCTTTTGAGACAAGAACCTCCATTTTGGCAAGGATTGGGTCTGCATGCAACCGCTAGAGAAAAAAAAAAAAAAAAAAGATAAATAAAAAATATTTCAAAATAACTTTTAAACAAAAAATATTTATAAATTAATTTAAAAAAAATCTATTAACCTTTCTTGCAGTTGGGAGGTCTGTATGGATGCTTACATTTGCATTCATAATATGGGTAAGAAGATTTAAAAAGACAGGTGCCACGACCGCAGTTTGCATTTTTACAATAGTCTTTCACTGAAAAACAAGATACCAATTGTCAAATTTCATATTTACTAATCCTAAAGTAATTGTGCATAAACCTACCTGTCTGGCATGTCTTTCCTGTGAAGGGCTCAAAACAATGGCACCGAAATCCACCGTCAGCTGTATTTTCACAACTAGCTCCGTTTGAGCATGGTTGTGATGAGCAGTGATCTATATATATATATAGATTAAATAGTTTTACCAGAGTTCAATTGATTGGTAGTGATAGCAATAGGTTACACAGAGCAGGTTACACCAAAAAAATACCTGTAGTGTCCAATAGTTCAAAAAGCCAATCATCTAAGGTAGTTTCAGTAACCTCTCCAGGGCTGTCAGTGCTTTCATCGTAGTAATATTCAAAACTTCCACCAGTATCTGTATATTCCTGGAAACAGTTGTAGATGTAAAGGACCCATATGTCACAATTTTCTGATCTATATGTTATCTATGTTTGTTTTGTCTCATTCACACATATTTAACACACAAATCCTGCTTATTTAATTCTTTTCTCAAACAGAGAACACTCCACTTTGTGATGTCATGTGGTAATACAGGAAGTGCTCCACAATGTTTTTAAACTCCTTTCACCTTCATTAGAATCATTTGAATAATTTCAGCCCCGGAAATTCCAAATCTACTGAACAAAAGGTAAAAGGTAGCTGCTAATTTGAAAACTACCGCTACATTACAAAGAAGAGCTTTGGAGATGTAGACAGACCTATAATAAGGGTTACACAAGCATGTGTGAAAACACAACCCCAGGTATGTTTTCAAGGAGGTAACAACATTATGACTTGGTTTAAAGCTCACAGGAGTCAAATTTGCGTAATATAGGACCTTTAAATTTTCCCAAGTCTGTTGTTGAATGTGTTAATAAAATTGCATCCAAGTTATCTTGATACTTACATAGTACTCCTGTCCAATGGCACTGATGGCACACAGCAACACTAAGACAGGTATTGAACAACCCATGATGTCTTCAGTATTTCTGGGACACTGAATAGGAGTGCAACGTTTTTGGGGTAAAGACCCTCAGAAATATTGATCATTCCCCCCTTTGGTTAACAATTACTAACTTGCATTGATTACTCTTTTCCCTTCCACATTCAGAAGATTTAGCTAAAATAACCAAACACATTTCGTAATTATTACTTTATCTTACTGTTTGCTTAGACATAAAATATTTGGAATATTTTATGATAGAGAAGAACTGAATATATACATTTTAAACATAAGTCTGTTTGTCATTTTTATGCAAGAAGTCAGGGGTCATGTTTACTGTTTGCATAATGTATGAACTAAAATGCTTGCAAGTCCAGTCCTATTAGAGTATGCCAGGGGTCTCCAGCTTTTCCCTTCGGTGAGGTACTTTTCAACGAAAATGCCAGAGAACTACTCATTTTAGAGGTCGCAAGAAATGAAGTATAAGAGCCACAGCAAACCTTAGATGAGGTACAGTTAGATGCCTATAAAACATAAACCATTAGTGTACAAAGTTAAGCACAGGTTGGAGACCCCTCGGGTATGCCAATAAAGCATTATCACAATTTTCTATGCACCAAGTAGCTTTATACTGTCCAATCACACTTCACAGATCACGATTTAACTCATTTATTATAGTGGCTCGTCCTATGGTATATTTTTAATAATAGACTTTGCATGTAAATCAGTACATCACTTTGAAAATTATTTTATATATATTAACTTTTTGCATTACAATTAGCTGATGATTCACTGAGTGTCATTCATAGATAAAAGAAAAAAAACTTAATTATAATCTAAAATGAATATGAAACACCAAACAAACATTTTTTTGTTTTGAGGCAGAGGAAGAATTTCTTCATAGAGAAGGGAACAGCAGAACGGCTCTTCAGATTTAAACAGTATGATCTTGGTCACTGGCAGAAACAACTTCTCTTTGCTGTGTAAAAAAAAAAAAACATTGTGTGTTCATCACACCACTTTCATGAAAAACTACATCACTGAAAAAGCATGAAAACTTACAGAAGGGTATTTAAGGAACAAGGACCGCAGTGGAGCTTGAAAGCATTTTTCTTGCACCTCCTGTTGTCTGATACCTTCCCTCGACCTGGCCTCTGATTTTTGTTTTTCCACAGTCCATGTGTTCGTCTCCTGATCTTAATAGCGACTCAATCACCACTCTCTGTTGCAGTGATTAGATGAGGCTCATTTACCTACCACTACCTTATACCGAGTTTGTTCTGTTGAGATTTTTTGTGTTTAAAAACTATGGGCCCACCTTACCAGTCCTAACGTGCAAAACGCACACTGGTGGTGCACAAGCATGTGAATACGCAGATCTAAAACGCTGGAACAGCTCTACGGGCTCAGGCAATCAGAGCTCTCTTCTTTCTCTTACTGTGCATTGGGGGGTTCCGTCTCCTCCATACGGCATAGACCATAGACTCTATGGCATAGACTGACTGGTCTATGGTTTCCTCACCTCAGAGCTAAAGAGCCCTGGGAAGGCAGAGCAGAGTTGGGATCCATCTTCAGTAATTTGCATAGTTCAGTTTGCAAACATCCGATCATTTAAGCATGTCTAACTGACAACCAACTACTGGGTGAAGTAATACAGATCTTGCCTGCCTGATGATTAATAATGGGTATCTAGCCTCAAAATTCGACATTTCTGGAAACCATTCTTGACATATTTACAATTTAAACTCTAATACAATGCTCCAAACAGTGTTGTGTACAATACTTGGCTTTTATTCAGATGATTCATACACATTTCAAAGCACTCCAAATGTCTATGGCCTGACCATCAAACTTTAATCCAATGAAACATGATTTAAGTGCCTTCAAATTTGAACAGAGACACATTTTAAATGTGCCACGTCTTTATAAATGTAATGATCTACACCACATGCAGAAAACTCCTTTAGTACATTATTCATTCTGCATACAAGTCAGATGAACCATAAACATTCACATTTCATTGCAATGTCCCATGTGCCAATACTATTAAGATCCAGAGATTATGGCAACCATCTGGTGAGACTCAAGTTTTTCAACTGGTTGGAGTAAGATGTGTCAGTTATGTAAAAAATATTTAAAAACTCTATAAATATGAGTATATAATTTCAGCAGCACTTAAGGTCCAAACTTCATGACAAGTGTCTTTGTGCCTTGCTTGTTTTCAGTCACATGGATCATGTATATTCTGATTTGCGGATGTAGTTTGAAGGCACATAGCCCCGTTTGCCGTCTGCTTCACCGAGCCACCACTCGCTGTTGCCGTTCATGTCCTGAAACTTGAGAATCCTCAGTCTTTGATTGGCTGAAATGCTCAGTTCATTGGCACAGCGAGCGTTAAAGGAGTAGAGTGCATAGTATATCTGGGAAAAGATAGAAGAGGGGTGGTATTAATTTGTGTTTTTAAGCATTGTCTTTCACGTGGATAACATTTTTTGAATATTAAATAAAATATATAAGACACAGCACTTGCAGAGATCAAAAAGTGTTGAATTGTTAGCTAGATATGGTTAGTGTAGCGTGTTAACAAAAAATGCAATGTGCTTTCTTTTGAGAGCTACCAGTAGATTATATTACAGTAAAACTATATATATAGAAATTGGCTACAACATTTCTGTTTTGTTGTTACCTGGTGGCCATCCAAATCATCAGCTTCTGGTTCAGGCTCTGGCTCGATATAGTCATCTCTAGAGTGGGCAGCAGGCTTCCTCTTTTCACTGCTGTTTCCATTTTTCCACTGGTGGGAATTATACCCTTTATCAGTGGGTCCATATCGCGACCGTTCATTCCTATTGGACGATGAACTAGAGTCTGTCTCCGATTGGTCAGACACTTCCTTATATTTACTTGGACTTGCACGATTTCCGTCATAAGAGTGTTTATGATTGCCTGAATGCCAATAGGGAAGATCTGCATCGCGATGACTTGAGTACTCCTTCTGACTTGAATTCCTGGGAGATAAGTTGGCAGAGCTGCTTTGACTGACTAAATCTTGTGCATCTCTAGTGTGGCTCTTTCTAGAGGATTCTGAATCTAGAGAGGGGTGCGGTGAAGGCTGATTTGGAGGTTGTGATGTAGAAAAGCTGACAGTGGCAGTGTCCTGATTGAAAGTTAAGGTGCTGTTGCTGTTTTGACGTGAGAAGACTGGGGAGGAGCCTCCGTATCCAGATTCATTGGACGACTGGCTCTCAATGGAGACATCTGATTGGCTCCTGCGTGCATTGTAGGGTTTGAGAAAGGAGCTGTACACAAAGCCCCTGGTCACTGGAATAAGAATACATACATTATTCTTTGTACCATTTACACAGTTAAAGTGTATGACTTTATGTGGTGCTTTGTCATTAAGAATATTCAATTCACAATTAATTATCATTTCACCTATGAGCTAATTTATCCAGGAGTTTTAAGTAAAGGTGTGCAAAAAGATCGAAAGATCGTGATATTAAATTTGATGATACAGTATTCTTATCGTGAGCTTCTGTATCGATTGAGTATTTTTAAGTAGCTCTTTTTTTTTTGTTTTTTTTTGTGACCACACTATAATTTTGTTGTTTATTTAGTGGAAGGAAACTTGTTTATGCAATACACTTCACATTCACAGTTTTGATGATTAAAATACTGTTGCTAAAATGTATTTGGTTCTTAAAACACAGCAATATATCACAGAGTATCATGCGCAATATACTGATTATCGCATCTATAGCCATATTGTGAGAATATTGTATTGTGAGCCATGTGTATGAATGAATAATGTACAAAATTGTAAAGCAACTTGTCCGAGTGTCTGTGAAAGGGTGAAATTTAAGCTACCATTTGCAGTAGGGAGTGTAACTAAACTTGACATTCAAAAAAGGGATCTACCTCCATTATCAATGAGCCAGCGATTGTTGCTTCCCATTGGGTCTTGCTGTTTGATGACCCCCACGAGATCTCCTTCCTGTATAGATACATCCAGATCCTGAGCGGCGTTAAAGTTCCTGTCGGCCTGGAACAGTTTGTCCGGACCAAAGCGCACAAGCAGCTCTGTGCGGTGCTCATCTGTCTGCAGGACTTTGGGAGGCTGCTATAAAAGAAACATTTAATCATTACTTCTTTCTACAGTATGGTTGAGATTGTGATATATTGGACTCACAGTTTGTAGTTGTTTTTTCGATGTCTGTTTTTCAAGCGTTTTCTTCTCAAAGGGTTTTTTGGTGGTGGTGGTGGTGGCGGCGGCGGCAGCAGGAGGAAGGTTTTCAGGGCAGAAACTAAAGCTTTGTAGGAGCTGGAGAACAAGGCTGTGTTCATCTTGGAATTTGGCAATCAGGTTTCCTTTACCAAGTTTACTAGAAAACTAAAATGTGCATAAATGAAATCTGTTAATAACTGAACAGTATTACAGAGTTAATAGTTCACAGTATTAATAGTAAGGAGATTGAGGAATGAGAATCCTGTACATTGCACATAATTTAAATTACCTTCTAAAGCAAGGAAAAAAACTTTGTAGAAATTCTGTCTATGTGGATATTTTTTCTTTATTTTTGTCAGAAAATTAACAGGCATTTTATTGCTTCTTCTAAAAATAGGGGCAATATTACCAGTACACCGTTTTGCTTCGCAACTCTTAGTATAAAATGTAGTGCTGTAATTCACTCTCCCCACCTGTAGGAGGGGCTGTAGCTCTCCCAGTGTCATCTTCATAAAGTCTTTCTGGGCCTGAGCGAATGCCCGGACACAGCCGATGAACAGATCGTCGGTGGCGGTGTTAAATTTGGGCAGCTCGTCCAGCAGTTGTGCGTTCAGTGCTTCGTAGGTGTTGCGTGCCACTTGTAGTTCGTCCTGCACACGGCGGTCTTTAAGCCGATCGGCACGCTCTTTGCAGTTGTCGTAATCCAGGAGTTTATCGAATCTCTTCTGGATGAGTTTGTGGGGTCCAGCAAACATAAGCAGGAGCTGATTCAGAGGGTTGATGACCAGTGCTTCTGTGCGTTCCTTCTGCTCAGAGTAAAAAAAATATTTCAGAGTTCAGAAGATCGTATAGGCCTACATTATCATCTGAGGTGGTAGAGTAGCCAAACATAGGACTTACAATTTGAAGTTAATTGGAAGGAAAACAAAAACAAATAATGCACAAAATGTGGTATTTTCAAAGGATAGACCACAAAGAAAAAGTAAATATCTGAAGAAGAGGGGCAAGAAACAAATGTTCAAATCATGGTCAAGAAGCTTTTGTCCCTTGTAAGAAAAAGATGAAGTAAAGGTATGCAGTCTGAATACAGCTCAGAGAACTACAATTCTCTGATTATCAATATTATCACAATACCACAATAGAAAATCTAAACTTAACATTTTGAATATTACGTGGATTTGGTAATGTCAGATACTCACAAACTCAGTGAACTGTTTATCGCTGATGGAGCGGTGAGCTCTCTGGAAGTGCTCGGGAGCCAGCACACTGCGGTCGGAGTAGATGTCACTAAAGCTCATGGCTGCCAAGACCTTCACAGAGGTTGACTCCTAAAATGGAATTAGAAAAGGAAAAACAGAATTAACCAACATTTTCCAGTAGTTCATAAGTAATAAGGCATTTTTAAAAATACATTTTAGATATTGCATTAAAAACGTTTCATGTCCATTTACCCGTATGTGCTGAAGGTACAAAGAAATGTCTCTGATGAAAGACTTGATCAGTCTTTCTTGCAACCGGAATCTCTTTTCAGCTTCATCAAATGCTTCATCTTTGATCTAAAAAAATACAAATAAATCATTAAACCATTTCTGAAAAGGAGAAAGTAAAGAAGTTAATTGTGTTACCTGTGGTGAGATTCCAGTAAGGTGCTTGAGGTGGCTGCTGACGCGGTTGGACTTCTTGATGATGGAGTGCATGCTCAGCTTTGAGATCTTGTCAATAAATGTGTTTTCATCTGTTTTTCTGTACTTCACCACTGTGGAAAACATGGAACAAATTTATAACAATGTCAGGTTATAACTGATCAGCCATAACATTTTAAATAAAAACCAGTAATAGACCACACAACTAATGCACACACGTACACACAATATAGATTTCACTTTTACCAGTTTTTAAACACACAAACTTGGGCAAAATGTTAATTGTCAAAGTGTCATAAAGCAAAACATGCCCACTTAACTATTCATAATGTTATTTATTTAGTTCACACCACGCTTACAAGTTGTTGTACCAATGTAACCCATCCATCTAACACAATTACCAGGCTGCTATAATGTAATTACAGGTTGTTGCACATTCACAATAAAAGTGTGACTGTTTTGTTTTATCATTTAAATCCTTCTCACCAAGATCTTTCCTTCGCTTGTATTCGTTGATATTGACGTTGATTTCTTTGACAGCCTGTAGAGCCCGTGTGAGCTCTGTGCGGTCGTGATGGCTCTCAGGAGTGGCTCCCAGCAGCTCCATCAGCAGCAGAGGGTAACGCATCACCCTCTGCACCGGTTTAATCAGGAAAGAGCCCAGGTTTATGTAGTTGGTCTTACCCCTGAAAAACAAACAAAGATTCTGATTTCCACAAAGTAGGTCAAATTAATGAGAGGTAATAATGATGATTAACACTTGAGGGAAAAATCCAATATGTTTTAATGCATTCTAGTGGGCAAATCAGCTTTCTATTTTAAGATAAATTGAATACAAATAATTTGACTTAACAATTTCTATCATATTCCTTACAATGTAATATTTTGTCAGAATGATGATGTAGCCCCCAAATTTGAGCCAGTTTGTCAAATCTGGCCAACTAAATGTTCTAAAATACACTGTACTGTAGCTTTACTTGCCGTATACAATAAACACTAGTTTTCAAAATCACTGTACATGAAATCGCAGTTGCCGTTTTAGCCCAGAAGATGGCATTGCATAGCCAAAAGACAAGGATCAACATGACCTCACAGGGGAGGGAAGGTAAAGGATAAATGAGTTTTTCAGCATAAATGCAAGCCTTATGCTCAAGCAAAACAAAGCATGATTTGAACCCACAGTCGGTCCAAGCAGATCACAATTAAAGCACAGATAGAATAACAATCACACAATAAAACATGCATATATTTTGCTGGGGTTAGTGAGCAGTAGGCATGCGGTCAAAATGATTTTCATGCTGCAAACCACTATTTAGTCACTTACCAGCCTCGATAAATGGCCCTGCACATTGGATGGGAATAAAAAGAGGACAAACAAGTTTAAACATTTGCAGCAAGACACTAACTGGTTTAAAATTGCAATGCACTAGATTTTACTCAGAAACAAAGGTATTGACTAGGTGTAGACCCTGTCTACAATTTATGACCATCTTTTAAAACTTGGGCAAAGGCCAGGTTTAACTAGTAAAACTAGACTATCCTTACAGTTTAAAAGCAGCACATAATCCAAAAAAGATAATTTAGGAAATAGCCACAACAAAAAGGATTGTAGTTAAACATTAGACATATATTTATCTTAATATATGTTTCAGAGTTGCTCCCTGAGTCATGCTGGTGAAACTTGGACAGGTGTAACAAGGCAGGGCACATTCTTCAGCTCCTTCACATTACTGTTGTCCACCAAGAAAACCGCACACACAACAACCGCCTATGGGTTTCTATTGTTTAAAGATTTACCAAGCAGAATGTTTTTTCTCATACCCTACAATGCTTTAAAAAGTTCAAAGTCCCATTGGACGCGCATAATAAATTTGATTACATGGAAAACGCATTAGCAGAAACCAAGTCTGCATGAACTGCGATTTAGTTTCTTTTTCAAGGAGGTTGAGGCAAATAAGGCAATGTTGTTGTGCCATAAATATGTAATGTAATATATATAAATAATACAGAACATTTGCTCTAAGCACAGACTCACCTCAGCCTCTCCAGGCACTCCAGAACATGCTGCTGGACTGCCTCATTCTTTTCATAGGTCTCCAGTAAAGATATGGCATCGTCATGGTTTTGGCAATAGATTTTGTAGACCTCCTCCAACTCCACTTTGAAGGTGAGAAATGCCTTCCCTGCAATGACAGGAGTCATTAGAAAATGTTAAACTGCTAGAAAATATGTAATATAATTCAGGGGAAATTCTTTGAATTTATATTTTTCTATTTTTATTCTTTAATGCTTACCTATTGAGTCTGACTCTTGCAGCTCATCAAACAATCGCTGGGATAGGTCTATTACAGAAGTGATGTTCCCAAAGAGACCCTCAAAGTCCACATTCTTCAGCTTTGGAGATGTATTAAAAAAAAAAAAAAAACATTATGTTTCACTGTTGTTTGTCTGGTTTGGTCCTGTTTGTATGAACCAAGTTTCTCTAGAATCTTTTAGCTTAACAATTTAATAAGAGCAAAAGAAAATGATGTTAACTGGACAAAATGGAAGATGTTTCGCCACTCATCCAAGTGGATGTCTTCATTCTAAAACTTTTGTCTAGTTAACAGAATTTCTTTTTTTTTTGCTATGGGACCTACCAGGAAGACTGAAGGATTACACAGATATTTTAATAAGTATTAAACTTTCACAACAAAAAATATCTTCATTGAGTTGCCTGTTCACCTGTTTCTGTTGTAGTGGCTCTATAATCTCCTCCACACACATCTGCAGGTCCTTGATATAGTCTTTCTCAGTTTGAAGCAGCTCCTCGATGACCTTTGACCTCTTCTCCAGCATCCTCACATCTGGATCCTCAGCCTCTGCGCTCGGAACTGGGGCTTCATCAGAGACCAGAGGGGAGTCTAGTGGTTTAGGTTGTGATGACAGCAGTGTCATTTCTGAAAATATATACAGTTTTTAGTTTTAGAGAGAAAAAAAATACAACTTCAACTCCTACTCTGATAACAGACCTATTTACGCAGACTTAAAGGTGCACTATGTAACATATAAGGTGGAGGGTCCGTTACGTGCTTGTGTCCATGGAGGTGTCATTTCTTTGCCTGGAATGTTCCACGGTAGGACATTAAACATATCTGCATTTGTTCAATTCTAGGTGTTTTATAGAAGTAATAATACATTAAAAAACACAAATTCTTACCTTGCTTCTCCATAGATCTGACCATTAACCTGTCTTACCCAGTTTATTTATATAATGTGGAATAATTAAGGCAAAACAGTGATATCTCCATGGAGAAAAGCAGGTGGTGGACCCTCCACCAGAAAAGTTACACAGTGCACCAACTGGCAACTAATCTATATATTGCCATTATTGCCATTATTGCTATTATTAAGTAAATAAAATAAAGATTGACAAGATAAAGCATGAAAAAATTACTTAAAATAACTCATTAAGTTATGTTAATTTGGTTATTGTTATTGTTTGAGTATATATGTAAATTACAGATATTTAAAATGGATGGGATCAGACATGTAAAGCAGATGTCAATGTAACCAAAAAAAAGAGCCTTTCATCGTGTCCTGGGACCACCCCTTCACTACTCAATGTGTCCGACGTGCTTTTGATCAATGTCTCTGCTATCACTCGCGAGGGCTGGGCTCTGGGGCTCCCTGGGCTTGGAGGGAGAGCCCGGTTTTATGCATCAATGGTTTTTATGAATGGAAGCAGGAGTGGGGTGGACTTGGGGCTTTGTGTGTGGTACAATGGTCTACAAACGTATCCAGGGACCAGTGGACGCTAAGGAGGAGGCGGAGAGGGGAGATAACAAGGCTACATGTTTATAGGCAGATTGTTTGGGGTCTAGCTATGATTAGGGTGTAGTTTATTTGCCAAGGGAGAATAAAGAACCAACTGTGCATACACAAATGGAGACAAGTGCCAATAACTGCATGTAGGATTTAGCACAGTATTTAACATATACATTTCTCTATAGCTGTATGGAACAAACACTATGTAAGGAGGGAGAGCCTTGACATGTACTGCCTGTGTTGACAGATAAGGATGACCTCACTCTCTAAACAGATGCCGAGAGCCTAATGAAGTTAACTCTGTCAACCCTCATGTTACCCAATATGCCTGTAATGAGATGTATTTAAATTATAATATTTAACTCTAAATATCACACTAGTTGTCTAAACATTCTCCTCAAAAGATCAGTGCCATTAACTTTGGGCCTTGCATGTTGTTGCAGAGCCATTTACATTGGCAAGAGCCTTGTCATATATTAATTAACTCTAGGTCCAATTTAAATTCTAAATGCTAAATGTGTTTCTTGTTCAGCAACTTATCAGTGTTTTAAATGTGCAAGGGTTGAAATGGCAATTATTGGTTAGGTGGGAGAATACTTAACCCACTGTGCCACTGTCTTCATTGATGCACACTCAAACTGGTTTTAAAACATAACTTAGGACTGGATGATAAAACAAAAAAATATAAGCACAATATTATTCATCTTAATGATACATCACAATTTTTAATTAGAACTTGTCTTATTATAAATAAATAAAAATTACTTTGTTAAATTCTTAAATGTCATGAACATGAGAAATACAGATTTTTAATAATTGTCATTTATCACAGAAAATAGTAATTTTCCAAAGTTTGAAATCTGCTCCAAACCACAACCTTTTACTGACATAAGATGTGGCTGTGGACCTTTCTATTAAGTCCAAGCTGATTACTGATGATAATAAAATACAACTTGGAGTTTTGTGTCACGTCTGATCCCTTGGACACCTGCCCTTCGTCTCCCTCCCTCTTTCTCTCTCCCCCTCTGTGACCTCACCCCTCCATCCTTCTCTTCCTGCTCGGCTTCACGTGACCAGGCTAAAGCTCAAACTCAAAGGAGCTTTTCTCGTGGCTTGCATCGAGTCTCTGGTCACTATTTCTTTGGCCAACTTCCATCACACACCAGCCACGTCTCCCTTATCCCTGACCCTCCATGATGAATAAGTAGTTCACTAATGAGATTTCCAAAAGTCACACAACAAAATGAGGGCCCACAAAAAAAGGATTCAAAGCTTAATTGGAGTATATTGACTCATTCCCACGTTTGATCCTCCAGAGACAAAACCACATCATATGCTCCACTTAACACGCCCCAATGCTCGGTCAAATCCACAGCAAACCTGCAAAAATGCCCATATGACCACAGTGTGACCTATTTTACACACATGCTTTGAACCACAAGCTATGAGCAATGTGAAATCTTGTTACATTGTGCACCTTTAATGGTAATATTTCAATACAGGATGACAAAACGTTAGAAAAATGTCAAGAAATTATGAAAAATTGTGGGCTTCTTCTGTACACTGCTGTGATAAGAATGCCCATACAGATATTGACCATTTCTGAAGTATTAATGACAAATTTTGAACTTACACTATTAGTCATCTCAAATCATTTTCTTCATTGCACTTGCTACTGTTAGTGGCATAGTATTGTATATGATAGAATTTAAACGTGACCCAGATTATAGCGCCACATGGGGTTGGGAGTGTTTGCATAGATAAAACAGAACCATGAGGTCCATTCAACTCTGACCCACATAACAACACCGCAGGAGCCAAATCCAACAATACAGAAATATGCTTCCTACAGAGACTGGCCCATCATTGTAAAGACTGGAAAAATACGACAACTATACTGAAATGTTACTATCCTTTTCTAGAAAATTGAAATTACTACATTGGCTGTATATATTATCGTTGTTTCGTTTGCTGTAATTCCCTTGAAACCCTTGAAAGTCATGCAAGGCTTGTAAAAGTTAGTGTAGCTACTCATCTTTGTCAAACATATCTTGCTTCATTCTGAATCATTGGGTGTGCAACAGTAAGGAGTGTTGTTACTATAGACATTTTTCACCTTCTGTAACTTTAGTGCTCAAATGACCAAAGATAAAAGACAGACAAGAAAAACAGACTTGAATAAAAGGAATTAGTCAAGCAAAACTTACAGATCATTAAAACCAAATGCACTACACTCAGTCATAGTAGCACAACATTTCTATAGCCGGAGCTTAAATTTATGCTAAGACGACATTTGAAATCCTGATTAATTCTTTTCTGCACAAAAAACTCATTATTTCAACCTGTTGATGAGGCATAACCCACCTGCTGCTTGAAACTCTCTTCAAACTTCTCCACATTTGCACGCTCCCCCCTCACACACTCACATAGGACTTTAAAATGGGCTTTCTGGAGTAGTCCATCAGTGCAAAGTCCCAAAACCTGCTTGGACTGTCCCGCTGCAGAAACGCCATTCCTCTGCTCCAATTACCATGAGAATGAATGAGCCCTCCATGATTACACACGCAATGCTGCCTCCACAGAGCTGCACTGACAGAGGAGGATGGCCACTGGGGTAGTAGTTAAAACATGGAGTAGGATTCTGCAGGGCTTACAGTAAGAATGACACAAATAAAGTTTTTTTAAGATTCTGTCCACTAATGAGAATTGCTAGCAAGGCCATATCATTATATTTAGTGTGCAATGTGCATATTTAAGTAAGTAAAATCAAGTTCCTTCCTACTTGCATATATAATAAAAGGCTGTTGCTATTAAATACTTACAAATATATGATTATTTTTTCAGTCTTTTTGGGATTTCCTGGTTCATGTTTCACGTCCAACCTGAGACTGACAAGGCTCCGCCCCCACCAAGCTGGTTCCTATCACAGTGATCATGCATGAAGTTGCATCTGTCAAATGTCCCCCACAATATTGAAACTGACAGAATGAGTTAGCTCCTTGTCTCAAAATAAGGAACCCTGGTTTTCACATGTGAAATACAAAGGTACACAGACCATACAAAAGTTGTTTTGTACTTATTTTATCTGTTGTAACAAAAAAATGCATATTTCCCTATATTATTATATATTTTGAATGATTTTGATTTCCAACTTTGAAAGTGAATCCCAATGATGAATTCACTTTACCTCCATTGTGTTACACTACAAACACACAAAGTCAAAAGTTTGGCCTGGAGCAGACGTGGCTGTGTTTACTCCACTCCAAAGTTCACAGCGGAGTGCCCTGTTCCCATGACGACAGGAGTAGAGGGGCCCTCTTTGGATCAGGCCAAAATTTGGGAGTTTAAAGGGAGTGCGTACAAATAATCACACAAGAGCAGCTTGCCTGGGACAAGAAACAGCTTGACGTTTTTAGTTCATGAACGTCAACACTTCTACCTCCAAAACTGCAAGACACAGCATGCAATCAAAACCTGTTTTCTGCACAGGTGGAAGAATATGTCCTAGATCTGAGTATTGTTTCTGCATACACTTAAAATGTAAAAAAAAAATGTATTACTAATAGTATGTATTAATTATTTGTAGTTGCAATACTGGTAGTAATATCCATGGAAAAAGACTTGTGAGAGATACAACTGTCCAAAATAAAACCAGCAAAACTTTTACATTCACCCTTTTTACTTTAATTCATATAGTGAGTTAAGTACTTAGATCTTCATTCAGATACTTTCATTTTGAGATCCATAATACACTAAATCACATTCAACATTTCCTTTCAAGTTGTATTTAGCGGGTGTTCGTACACATTAGTTGACTCAAGGTTCATGGTAACATCTGCTGGCATGTGCACGGTCATTATAGGATGCACACAGAGGCTTATTCATTGTTTATCTCTGGGGTCAAAGGTCAGGAGGTTACATTCCAGCCACTGGCACAATCTCACAGCAATGCCACACCAGGTATATTTGTAAAACTAGATATTACTGTGGAATTTTGTTATTCCACATATTTTGTTATTATTTATTTCCTATTTGAAAGAGAACAACAAAAGAATTGCGCCTCAAGATTAAAAACTGTAATAAATCATGGTAACTGCTAAAACACTACGTGCACTATGTAACTTTTTGGTTGTGGGTCTGTCACCTGCTTGTTTCTATGAATATAATATAGCTCTGCCTGGAATGTTCCACAATACGACATTAAACAGATCTACCTTACATTTATGTAATTACAGCTGGTTTTATTGGTCAAAATACCTAGAGAAGCAGGCATTCTGACTCCACAGATTTGACCTGCAACTTGGTCTGGTTTGTTCTCCATGAAGACAGAAAGGGTTAATACCATACTGTGAAACATTCCAAACAAAACAATAACATCTCCATGCAGAAAAGTTACACAATGCACCTTTAAGCTAAATGAATGCAATGAATCATATCAGATTACTTCAACAGACCATCAAGTTTGCTTGGAAGAGCTGCGTGCCAAAAAAGCTAAGAAGAGGTGGGCCAGTCCATTTACGAAGTTCTGTCTTCTAGTAAATGGGGAGAACAATATGCCTATTTGATGCCCATACATGCGACAGTGTAAGACGCTTAGACACTTTCAAATAGACGTGGATCCAAGCACCAGTCATTTACATTTCCTATTCAGCCATTGTGAGCCATGACTTTGCTGCAGAGCTATCCTGCGTGGGAAAATTGTGTGGGAAAATGGGTTTGTGTTAAGACATGATCAGACAATATTAAATCAGATGTTAATTGCAAAACATGAAAAGACAGGTAACTTGACTTGGGGTGGAGAACAGTTTTCATAATAAGTCAACTGTTGCGTTTATACTGTGATACAATATTGAAATAAATGTATTGCTGTGTATTAGAGTCTTAGAGTAGACAATGGCCCTAAGTTATAGTAAAGATTATAGCAGAAAGCAGGACTAAGAAAGTTCAAAACACACTTTTTCTGTGAAAACTAGAAAAACCTCTGCATTGATCTCTTACATTATTGCTGAGTGGTAAATGATCATCTACTTGGATGCAAACAAACATTATGTGGATCAGATGTTTTCTGTTAAGCACAATTTATCTAAATGTACAGTTATATTTACTTAGCACCTACCAAAACTGTATATCTATTTTATAATGTTGTTTCCTCATCACAAACATACCTGGAGTTGTATTTTGTTTCATTAACGCATGTTTAACACACAAATACTGCATATTTAGGCTGAGTTCTTCTCTCAGACAGAAAACACTCTGTTCCTCCTTGTGATATTAGGTGGTAATATAGGAATACTTCACTGTGTTTTTAAACTCCATACACCACTAGAATCATTTGAATAATTTCAGTCCTGGAATTGCCAATCTCTACTGAACAAAAGATATAAAGGTAGCAGTTAACTTGAAAACTACTGCTAAAAACAGAGCTTTTTGATTCTGTGTAATATAGGACCTTTAATAAATATGTGAGAGATGCTAGACTGATAATAACCACGGTGAATATCTATTTGTACAGCAGCTATCCCTAAAATTTGACCCCTATTGTTTGAGTATTTCATAACTGCATTTGGCTGAAGGCAGGGGAATATGTTCTAAAGTTAATGTTTTCATAAGAAACACCAGCTCATACAAAGAAATGTGTCACTGCAATGCTACGCCAGACACAGCTATTGTCACAAAGCACAGTCACATTGGCTGTGATGTCAAGATACCAAAGGTTACAATTTAAATGTTAATTACGAGCAACGAATCATAGTTAATGATTATGAACATAGGTTAGTTTCAGTATTGTTGCTTCAAACTTGAAGTGAACTGCAAATAAAGCAAAAACAGAATGGGACTGTTGTCTCTATCAACTAAAAGATCTCAAGAGATAATCACAATTACACTGGCTTTAAAAGTATTAGATATATGTTATCTTTGATAGAACAAGTATAGCAGTAAGTATTCACTCAGTATATTACTCCTACTACTGCCTTTTTCCCACACCACTATCTGAGAAAATGTTGAGTAGCAGATTTTTCATAGGGGTGGCAAATTATTGACCCACTACCTCACACAATGTTAAAACTGGTGCCCTCTAGTTACTGCGAAAACAATGTACAGGTACATTCAGAGAAATGTTTTAATAGGCCTACACAAAATGATTGCAATATTATTAGGCAATATTATATATATATATATATATATATATATATATATATATATATATATATATATATATATATATATATATATATATATATATATATATATATATATATATATATATAAAAAATATTATATATATTATATTAGGCAAAAGATCGCATTTCTTCTAATTAAAATAAAATGGAATATTGATCAAGAATGACCAATATCAACCAATTAGAGGATATTAGTATTGGTATTTTGCAAAATAGCCTACACCATGCAGTGGTTGTACAGAAAAACAGCCTAATTAAGATGAAGGAGAGCCGCATAAATACATAACATTGAATATAGCAGTGTAAGTCAATACTTAGAGAGCCTATATTACACCATTTTCTGATCTATGTTATAATGTTGTTTCCTTGTCAAAAATATACCTGGAGTTGTGTTTTGTTTCATTTACACATGTTGAATGTTCCACCTGTCATGTGGCAAAACAGGAAGTGCTCCATTGTCTTTTTAAACTCCATACATCTTCACTAGAATCAACTGAATAATTTCCTGGAATTGCCAATCTCTACTGAACAAAAAGGTAAAAAGGTAGCTGTTAACTTGAAAACTACCATTTCATAACATCACAGGGTGTAACAGAGCAAATTGAGCTTTGGAGATGTAGACAGACTAATAGTGTGGCATTACCCAAACGTGTGAATGATACAAAACACAGCTCCAGATATGTTTTTTGAAGAGGTAACAACATTCCAACATATCTTAAAGGCAACAAGAGTCAATCTTTGTGTAATATGGGACCTTTAATAAAAACTAAAGAGATATCATCAACCAAATAAAAATATAGTAGGCTTATCTCCCAAGACCTACACACAACGATAATTTGATTTTTGTACACCACCTCAATGTCACTGAACTACAATGTCCCCCCTATAACCACTCTGCCATGATGCTGTAATGTTTTTAGCCTGACAATCAACCTCTATCCAAAGTCCTGACCGCACTGAAACAATTTAACAAGATTAAAGGATGACGAGAAGACAGCGCTAGAGTAAAGAGAGTAAGTGTCCATGTGGCCTTTTCAAACATGGCGTCATTTAATAGCTTATAAGCTTCCAAACACATACACACACACTTGGACTATCAGACGAATAGTGAAGGAGGAGGAGGTACTAGTTGCAAGCAGGCACCAGACAGACCCCCACTATCTACTCACAATGCTGACGCTAGAGATTAAACATGGACTCCTGAATTGGATCTATAGTGGTCCGAGGGTGTCTGGTAGGTAACTGGGGGAGGGGCGGTCCGAAGGGGCGCCACCTGCCACTACACAGACGGAGACAAGACCTAATCAGTTTAGTATCAAGTGTACACAGGGGACACTTCAAGTTTTTGAGTGTGATAAGAAACAAATAATGGAAATGTATTTACCAATTATTTTCAGAAATAGAACAGCACCTTTAATCAGTGCTTATGTTGTAAATTAGCAGTTACTTTTGACTAGGGTAACAGACCAGTAAATGCTAACTGGACAATGGACATTACATTACGCACTATTATAATGGTCTCTGATTTTGGTCAGATCCCCATGAAATATTTTCTTACCCCCATAAATCAAGAGGAAACCAAATGTGTTCTGGCAAATGAAGCCCTGTGTAACTATTCATTGTCAAGTTTGATTAAAGTGAGCGAACAAAAAAATCTAAACAATAGATAGTACAGACTTTGATGTCAAGTGCCAATGTTGACATCATGGGGGTATAGACATAAATTTATCATACAATTTTTATATAATTCATCTTGACTTTTGCCTGTTGCCAAGCCTTATTCCCCTATCAACCTCCCCGTAGCTTAGGTTTGACTATGTACGTCATCTGTAATATCTATACTAACTCAACTTTGACTTTGAAGAACTGTCAACACTTATCCAAATTATGTAAATACAATGCGTTTATACGTAGGCTACAGTTAAGATAACTGAAGTTCAAACTGGATATCAATGGAAAACAAGGGGAGATATAATCCTGTGTTTAGCCAATGAACTATTTTTCTAACTCAATATAACAGGTGCCCCCAATAAACTGTTCACTGTATGTAACTTGTCTGCTGTTTTCTGAAAACATGGCTGAAAAGTTACAAAATTTAACAGTATGTTCAGGGCAGAAACAACAATGTCAATTCAAATATTGTTTGTGCTTCAAATATGGGTTCAAATCCTCAGGATCTTGATGAGTCGGGCCCCATAAAACAAACATTTAGATAAAGTGACGTGATGTGGCTTTAGCCTGAGGACACATGCTTTCAGTTAAGAGAGATAAGACTGTGTGTGTTTTTGAGTCAGACACTACACTGTGACTGGACTATGATTTGTTTCAATAACTCTTGGCTTCTCAGTCATAAAAGTCATAAACAGCTGACCTTTGGGATTGGGACAACTCCTCAGACTAGTTCTAGTTCCAGCTCTAACATTAGCGATGAAAAATATGACACCCAAAAACAGAAAAACAGCCTGAGTGAATGACAGAACAACAAAACTTCTACACCCTTGTAAGACCAGTTTTTCGAGTCCATGCACATACGCATACTTGACAGCTCCCTTTGAGGAGATAGGTGATACTGACTCACTCACAGCTGGGAGGGTGCTTTCTTCATCAGCATTTTTGTCAAATTGATTAGACAAGGATCTCTAGAGGTCTCGGGTGAGACACTAACCACCACTTCCTGTCTATGGGAATACCAACACAACCTTGTTCTCAGACACATATTCAGACCTGAATATCTATCTAATATGAGTTAGTGAGTGTGTAGTATAAAAGTGTATAAAAGTTTTAGATGTGGGAACCATGACTTATACCAAGGGCTAACTTAAATAAAGGCTTTTAAAATTATTATCATTGAAGAGACTAGGGCAGGTAATAACATTCAGTGTTAAAGAGGCTATGGTGGTCCCCTATAATCTAAAGTTCCCACCATAGTCTAGAAAGAACATGGACTAAACATAATCTACACATAACATAACAAAATTTAACTTTGTTGCTCCTTGTATTGTCATTCACATAAAAGTAACTACACTACAAAAAGACAGATGAAGTACAGGCAATAAGTGGCATTTAAACTCCACAAATCGTATTCAAGGAAATTATTAATCTAGCACGTATTTGCATCTTTAGATACTTCCTTAAATATGTGTTAGGGACAATACCAAACTTGAAAGTAAAATACAACTTTAGTATTCATCAATACCAATAGGTCACCAAGCCTCTTCTCACTCATTTTGACATGGTATTACCTCTTAAACCATGAACACTCTTATCTCACTTGACATTGCTTGAGTTGTGTTTACCTTTCTTTTGTTTCCTGGTGGTGGCAAACTGGGAGTTTCGCAAGGAGCTCGGGGCAGTCTTCCTGTAGAAGCTGTTTCTATCCAGAGACCCCACGTAGACCGGTTTTCGCCCCCTTTTGGTACTCCCTGTGCTGGACTCATACCCCCTCTCTGTGTCCTCGCCAGTCCGGTACACCCCTGGATCCTCAAAAGAGTCACCCAAAGCCAACTTCTGGTTTTGCTGTTCCACCCATTCTTCACAGTGGGTTTTCTTGCCGTCCTTTGGGGGGTACTCATCATATCGAGAATCGTCAGAAAAGGAGCGTAAATCGCGATACCTGTCTCTCAGTTTGGGGTCGTAGTGCCAATCTTCTCTATCATAGTCATATTGGTCTCTTCTTTCATAGCGGTCCATTTCTCTGTAAGGGTCCCTTCTCCTGCTGCTACTGTAGTGGTCTTCTCTCCTCTCATCACTTAGATCTTTGTACCTACTGGGCCTGTCCATCTCTCTATATCTGTCATAGTCATCTTTTCTAGTCTCATAATACCCACGTCTTTTACTAGAAAATTCCTCACCTCTTTCATTGTAACTATACCTGTCCCTAGAGTCATATCGTTCATCTTCTCTTTTATCATAGTAATCATCTTTCTTATGATAGTATCTGTCTCGTTCCCTGTAGTGATCTTTGTACCTTTCTTTTGATTCATAATAATCCTCCTCTTTTTGGTCGTAGTACTTGTCTCTTCTTGAGTACCTGTCTCTCCTTTCATAGAAATCATCACGTTCCTTATAATTTCGATCATCACGTTCCTTATAATTCCGACTGTCATGATAATCCCGATCATAGTCGTCATAGCGATCATCATAGCGATCATCATATCTCCGACTGTATTCCCTGTCTATGAGATCCTCTGAATGCCTCCTATGTGCGTAACGGTCTTTATGATGGTCGTTCTCCCGATCTCGATCCCAATCTTCTCTCCTCCTCCTATTGTCCACGTATTTGGTGTCTTCATAACTAACTAAGTTGATATTGTCATGCTCTGCTTGTACTCTGGAGTTGTATTCCTGATTTTGGGAATCCTCTGGACCTTGGTAAAAACAATGCTTTCCTTTCCATTCCGATATCCTCACGTCAAGATGTCCATTTTCTGACCCGGGGTGGTAGTAGACATTAGATTTCTCAACTGGTCTAACTTGAGCTTGCTGAACTGGCCATTGAGGTGGCATGTGCATTTGAGGAGGAGGTACCGAACCAACTGGCACCATTTGCTGGACATGCACCATACCACCATGGACTGGCATCGGAAAACCCGGAGCTTGAATTGGGCTAATCGGACTTGGAACCATCACATTCCCAGGAGAAGGAGGATGGACCATTCCATAACCAGGATATCCCACCTGTTGCTGCTGCTGGAGTTGATGAAGATGGTGGAGATGTTGTAGATGTGCTAATCTTTCTTGTTCTTTAGCCCAGCCTGCGTCTCCCAACTCCTCCACGCTCTTGCCCCTCCTCATGGGGGGGGCAGCGGTGTGATGACCAAACATGACCGGATTCCCGTACGCCACAGGACTCTTCATCACCACTGCCTGTCTGTAGCCACTTTTCCTGTTCAGTTATTTCCTCTTTCCAAAGTCCGGAATTCCACAACACTCCATAACAAAGGCCTTCGGTTTAGACTCCACCTGTCAGGCATATTGTCCCGAAACTCCTCCACTTGTTTTCTTGTCTGGCTCTCCACGGGACTGCCTGGCTCCTACACCTCCCTGCTCAAAGCACAGCTCCCTGGCCCCCACCCTACCACTGCCTCAGCCAATCACAGCAGCGGAAGGGGGGCAGGGTGAGAGTGGGAGGGGCCTGATAAGGTTAATGGTGGATTAGTCCGACTAGCCACTCCCTGTGTTTTAACTGGCTGGAGCTTCTGTTTGCAGCAAAACAGTCTGCCTGCAGATTTTATGTGATGGAAGACTAGCTTTATAATCTGGATTTGGGGCCCACAGATTGCCACCAAATGCTGTTTCTTTTGTTGCTACATTTCTTACAAAAGTCAGTGCATTGTGAGGGTCAGATTAGTTAAATAATTAAATGTGCTTTAAGTCTTGTAAACTGCAGCATGATAAACAATCATGCAAAACGTTTTGGACATGATAAACAATATTAAACTTAAATTTCAAACAACGTAAAGATAACATTCGGTAGAGAGTATTAAAAATTGTTACTTAAGAAGTAAGTGGTAAATTTGTATAGTTTTCACAAAATCATTAGGGTGAAAACAAGGTCCAACACCCACACTAGATAAATGTAAATGAGAATTATTACTGGGAGGACACTGCCTGGTTAGGGCAGTGCACTGGAAAAGTAGCTGCACACTTTACAATGAGCCTTTGTTGAGGACTGTCCCACTCTCAGAAGAGACACAATCTTTCAGTGTGAGAAAAAACTCTGCTCTATTCATAAAGAGAGAGTATAATATATCCCTCCCCCGCCCACAGAGGCTGGACCAACAAGCACAGGTTTAAAGCAATCCACACATGATACTGAGAACTGCACTAGTTTATTGTGTTTATTGTGAAGGAATAAAACAAATAAATATTACAGAAGGGCAAATGTGGTTTGAAAATCTAAAAGCGAGTTTAACTTGACCTTATGACCTGCCAAAACAAACTACTACCAGAACTACTACCTACTACTATTATTGCAGCTAGTGGAAGGGAATATATCAAATTATTGATCAAATCAGGAATGCTATTTTAAAGATATGCAACATTTGAATAACGGCTATATTGTTTCTAATAATAAAAACTGAAAAATATTCAAAAAGAGCAGATTAAATGAAAACTGAACAAATGTATGGTATTCTCTTCCAAAAAGCTATAAAGTGAGAGTAAATACTAGTTATGCACATATGGATAATGTTAAAGTTCTTTTATATTTGTCTGATGCATACCTGAAACCTCAACAAAACATTAGTGTTTTGCTAAAATATCTTTTGATTATTGTTAATTATTGATAACCCAACTACGGCAGATACTGTACTACCAATATTACTGGAAAATACAAATACTTCTAATTCCCAAAGGTGGCATAAACACTGGAATATCTTTGCATATTTGCATTTGTATTGCACCCATACTAGTAGTGTCAGGAGCTCACCTCCACATAAAAACACTGTCAATGTCCTCTAATGCACAAATGTTAATGTTTAGTTATATTAGCACGTCCCCTTCACCTCTTTTAGTTTCTGTATATTCTAAAGTGCAATTAAAAACTCTAATCTAACTCATCTATATTATGTTACTTATAAAACATGCTGCAGTCAGTCTCACAAGCTAATGCAGACGTTCATGACATTGTTCAGTCTTATGCAAGTCTAATTATCAGTACTGAGAATCTCGGCTCTCAGTGGCAGTACAAAACCGAAACTCTCTGTGCGCGTGTGTCAACAACAGGAATGTCAAATACTGTCTCTACTGTCTACCCTCTGCGGTTGTTATCTTTAGAAATGTGAATAAAACTGTGGAAAAACATCAACATCTAATGCAGCTACACACTTCCAGGAACAGAACAATATTTCAACAAGGGAGTTTAGGGTCCTCGGCGGGAAACTTGAGACTGGCACAAATTGAAAAAGCTAATGGCTTGGTGTCAGGGAAACCAAGAGTGGCGTTTTAATGGAGGATTTAAGTTATTATAAAGGTGGAAAGGTCAAAGTAATAAAGTGTACTAATGAGCACTCAGAACAAGTATATAGACCTATAATAAACATGTTATTTGACTGTTACTTGTTTGGTCAGAGACACTTTTTTAAATGTATAAATGATTGTTGATTTGTAACTGAAAGACAACATCACCATACATAATACAACAATATTTATGTGGGCTTTCATAGACAAAAGGTAACCTAAATCTGGACCAGCTTGTACCTAAAACAAGTAATAGAAAGAAATGTAAAAGTAAAAATATATAAATGTAAAAAATAAAATAAATATATGAAAATATGACTCTAACATGGCTGAATGAAGTATAAGACAGGACCAAAGGAAAACGAAACCTAAAAGGCTAAAAGTGAGGTATTCATAGATTTTTTTTTAACCTAATCCTTTTTATACAACAGGTGCTAAATAAAAAAAAAATCCCAAATGCAAATTACTTCTAAATAGCACCACTAAATATCACCACTAAATATCACCACCGATATAAGTTTGTACCTACAGATATACAAAACCTGACCAACTACAATGCTGTATGCCGAAATTCTCCCTGAAATATGAACACAAGTGATGACGCTACTCCCTGTCTTGTAACAATAGCCCATCAGCAACACACCCTACAAAAGCACGGAAACTCTCACCACTGGGCAAGACTTTATAAGAAAATAATAGCAGTAGGTTTAGACACATCCACAACAAAGACCTATGCTTTCTCATAGTGTACACACTTTCACTTATACAAGATATCTGTACACACCATGAAACCTAATATATCACTAACATACTGTAGCTATAGATGGTTATAAGCTTTTGTGTTAGGCTAACATGTCAGTAACCTCAGTGTTAGAATCTATTGTCATTCCTAAGAAGTGTGATTGAATTTGTGACTTTTGAGACAATACAAAAGTGAATACCTGTGATGTGCAAATGGAAACTATGCAATCACGACCTGTAGCACTTGGAGCCAACGCAACCTGTTTTTGACCTCAAGAGTCAGTCCTGCTATTGTAAGGATTTGCATCAATTATTATTGCTAAACTGAAAGCTTTCATTGCACTTGTTACACAAAGCAGACAGATTGGCACACAATTAATCTGCATAAAAATAAGTTAATATCAAATTTGTATGAAATAAAATCTTCAATAAAAAAATAGTAAGTGAAAATTATCCATTATCGACCATGTGACTGTGTGTTCTGTTTTCTTGTACAGGATTTTATAGCAATATATTTGTTTTTGTACAGTGAAGCATTATGAGACTGTCAAACCACAGAAATTCCAGCTCAGAACAAAGAGAAGTCTTTCTGACACACAGGTAATCTATACAGTTTTTGAATACATTTTCTACAACCAAGAGTTTAATAGTTCTTCCTTTCTGTCAGGTTTATCCAAATGTAGTATAATAGCAAATATCTACACATCTAAAAAAAAATGACACGGTGTCATTTGAATCAACACAATGCTCCATAGAACAAAAAGAGGAAGTTTGGCTTTCCATAAAAATAAAGAATGAATGTTTAGTCTAGTCTAAACTGTCTCAACAGGGGATCTAAACCCAAAATCTAAAATATGAAGCATATATCCACCCCACTGTTTACTTGCATGAAACTGTGGAACATATTAATCATATCTTAACTTAGCTTAAGTACAATAGAATATTTAGTGTGGAAAAAAAAAGTAAAATAAAATACACCACACGCAAAATAAGATAGTTCTCATAAATTTGAAGTGAGAATGATCTCTCACATACCATTTCCTTACTATCTACAGCTGTGACAACCAAAAGGGCCAACATCTAAAAGAGTCCAGTCCTACCTTCAGCTTTGCCCCCTCTGCTTTCTCGAGTACCTCTAAAAAAAGTAGAGAAACGCAACATAGGCCATGCCACAAGACCCCACAACCACTTTCTTGAGACTGTGGTGAAGAGGGCCATGGTTTTGATGGACTAAACCTTAACTGGACTGTCCCAACCAACCACACCTAGCGTCCTGACTTTTAACTCCCATAAAATGAACAGATGATGGAGAAGGAGATTCAGGTTGGAAATTCTGCTGCCACTAAAAGAGCAACCCTGGAAAACTAAGAGAGGGCCACGTGTGTTGCCTGCTTTCTCACTATGAGCTGGAATGCACCTCGAACCTATGTGAAAAAGTGCAGGGATGCCAAAGCACGCATTGAGCAGAGGACTACAAATTAACTTAATTAAAAACTGCACACTTAAATGGGAAACATGCATCAAACACGTTTTCATGTTTTAAGGAAAATGTGTTTTGAGTTTGGTAAAAAAAACAACAACATTAAGTTCAATATATCAATCTAGCAGGTGCAATTGAATTTTTTACATTGATCTGTTTTGTCATTGTTCTGATTATTGATGATTCCAACAAACAAATGAGGATAAATGTGAGTAGAAATAAAGTAATAAAGAACATATTATTATACTTAGATACTTATTATAACAATTATATTACTGTCTAATTTGAAGTTTCATTGTTTCTAGGTGTGCCTGAAGAACTATATCTAAAGTTTTTTACACTTTTCCAACTTGGTCCAAATTTGACAATATTCCCAAAATGATCAAAGTCTGACTACATTGCATCCCTGCCAAATATATAAAAAGTGACACACACACACACAGAACATGCATCTCCTCTTACGCACCTTGTAGTTGCTGCTGTTCCAGTGCCAGCGTCTCCAGTGTGTAGTTACAGAACTCCAAATTCTCCAGCGCTTGCATCCGGGCCGTATCATCTTCCTCTTCCTCCAACATCATCCTCAGATCCTCTGCTGTCTGTGCGTAAGCCTCCATGTCATTCTCCACCTCCTCAAGCCTCAACAGCAACTGGTACCTCTCCTCCTCCTCCCTCTGCATCTCCACCTCTCTCTCCACCTCTCTCTCTAACTCTTTCTCTGCATCCAGTTGTTTTTGGATTTCCTCTTCTTGTGCCAACGCGAGATCACCATATTCCTCTGTTGCTATTGGCTGGTCTAGAATGTCCATAGCTGGTTCTTCAGGATTGTAGAAGATAGGGTTATTTCCATAATTTAGTCTTTCTGAGGCCGTATTTTGTCTTGAGATACGAGCTGGGGGGCTCGGAGGAGGGCGAGCAGGTTTGCAAGGAGCTGGCACTAGGGGGCGATGTGCTCTTGGGCGGGGTGGGGGTGGTCGGAGTGTCCTCCGTCTTTCCAGTGAAGAAGATGCAGAGTTGGATTGTAATAAATGGGAATATGGTGAATTGGACGTGCCTCGCATTATATCACTTTCACTATTATAATCCAGTATAGAAAAATGCCTTGAAAACTGGTTGTTTGGGTCTGCCTGGTTAATATTATTGTCACTCAAAGATGACACCAAACTTTTTTCAAATTCAAATAGCTGCTGGGATAGCTTAGTTTCTAAATCGCTTGCTGTGTTTGCGAGAGCTTCCAGGGTAATAGACGAAAGACGTTTTCCATTTGAATTATTTTGTTGCGATCGAGGCAGCGTCTCTGCTTTGCCCAACCTATCTGCATCATTGAAACTTGCGTGGCGAATTGGCTTTGCTTGCTTTTTACTGTCAAGAAGGTTAGCCAATGCATGACCCAAAGTCGCATTTTTTCCACCATCTACCGGAGCTCTGTGCTGGGATCTGCTCTCTTTTGACCAGCCTGATGAAGAGTTAGGAAGAGTGAAGCTGTGCGACAATTTTGGTTTCAGATGTCTGTTATTATTTGTATGATTAGATCTAGTTGTGTTACTGTCATTGAAGTGCTTATTATTATGTGCAGGTGGGTTGAGTCTTGGGGGGAGTTTTGGTCGAGGCGGAGGGGCGGATCTTGGCCTCTCTGGTGGTCTTCGTCCTGGTCTAGAAGTTTGCTGATCCAACTTATTACCCCTTTCTCTCTCCCCACTGCTATAAGACTGAGCAGCTGTACTTTTCTGTTCACTTTGCCATCTCTGCTGCTCAAAATAGTCCAAATCCCAAACTGTATTGTCCTCATAGCTTCTCCACTCATTAGTAGTAACATTACATGAGCTATCATCTGAAGGATAGCTGTTCTCCTTCTCCTCCTCCTCTATTTGGATTTCATGACTTTCTTCTTGTGTTTTCAACTGATCTACACCTTCTAGTTTAACAAAACGGTAAGGGAAAATTCCTTGCTGTCCTTTTAGCTTTCCCTCTAGCCACCCATCTTCCAAAGTGCTCAAAATCCGAATACGATCACCTACATCAAAGTCCAGCTCACCTGGTTCCATAGCTCTAAATTCATACAATGCTACACCATACGTGGCACCCTCTTCATCCTCTTCCTCAGTTTCTTCAGTAACACTGTCTTTTTGCTCTTCGTGTTCAAAAACCTCTGCTTCATGCACCACCTCCTCGTCAGTCCCTTCTCCAATGTCATCCCCATAGTTAATATCACAATCATTACTCAAATAGGGGCAGTCCATAGGTATGGGCAGGGAGCAAAGTGGACTCAACAGTTCAACAAATCCTTCTGGAAATATCCCTCTGCACCCATTTAACTCGCCTTCAAACCAGCCTGGCTCAGGAATGCCAGTAATAATAATCAAGTCCCCTTCCCGAAAGTCTAGTTCCTCATTGAGCTGAGCGTGGAGGTTCATAAGGGCCCTAGCCTGTCCCAGGGCATAGGGAGGCAGCTCTGAAGACTGGAAAGAGCGCTCAGACAGTAACCGTGAACGACAGGACAGGTTCAGCTCTTTCACACATGAGGAGGGAAAGAGACCGCGGACCCCCCAGGCGTTTCGTCCACGCTGCCACGATTCACTCAGATCCATAGAGCCCCCCGTCTCCTTGACCACCACATCACCTGGAAAGAGGCAAGAAGATTCAGAACCAGAGTAAAAAATGCACTGCAAAAAGTAATATCTAAGTAAGTGCAAATTACTCAAATTAAGAAGATTTAACTTGATTTGAGTAGATTTCACTTGACAAGTAAAATTATCTACCAATGGAATAAGTATTTTTTTTTTGTCATAATTCAAGTATTTTAAGTATAAAGAATTGTTGTTTTTCTTAATTTCACTCTAACTAGGTGTATTTTCCTATTTCTACAAAACTACAAAAAGACTTGTTGGAATGGTAGATAATTTTACTTTTACTCAAATCAATATAACATGTTCTTAATTCCAGTAATTTTAACTTCGGAAGATTTTAGTTTTTGTAGTGTGGTACATGGTCATCAATTAGACTGTGTTCACACTTCCTGGTTTGGTTAAGTTTTGATGTGGTGATTGTGCAGTTTGAACACACTCAAAGTCTACTATTATTGTAATTTAGAGGTTAACCTCACTACCAGCAAGGTTAAAACATCTTGTCCAACAATACAACAGAATGCTATGGTAGGAGAAAGATAAGGTAGGGCAAACCAATCTACCTAACAATCTAGCTGTTAAAGGTTGTGCCCTGACAGACTCATAGTATTAACAAATAAATGTATATTAAATACATTTGGAAAATGAAAAAGCTGGCAATACCTTAGAGGTGAAATAATATACTGAAAATAGTTAATACAACTTTTAACATGGGAATGTTTTCTATAGGGATGAAGGCGAGAGGCTGTTTATTTTGAAATGGCTACTGAATTATTAGTGTCATCATTTTGGAGGCACAAACATTATTCCTGACCCCAGCACAGCCCTCCCTCAGCCCTTCATGCCCTGAGAGGGGTTTGTATACTTCATATATCCTCAGATTGAAGGATTACAAGAATGTGCACTGCTGTCTAAAGTCAGGAGGGTCACATTCCTCAGACCTGTGGCTCCACCTCCCATTGTGTCCTGTACCAACGAAAGACCCAAAATCCTACTGGAAATGAAGATTAAAACTGAGACCTACAATGAAAACTGTTTCCTATGATCCAGGAAATGGTGGTGACTTATGACATTACCATTTTGCAATAACACCCTCAACTAGGACTTACTGGACATACTGTACCTGTTTTTAAATCATGTTTGGTGTTTTTTGAAATATGCACTTAGTTGTTATGCAGAGTGTTATAATGCCTAAATCTTCTTGGGTCCACTTATACAACCACAGTGATCACATTTACTACAATAGGGGACCTACTCAAATAGGACGAGGGTCACTGGATAAAGACTTGCCCGCATTTGTTTGGGCTGCAGTGACATCTAGTGGTCAGTTAAAAAAGTAAATAAATCAGTTTGTTTATTGTATTTACATAAATTGCATTTTACTATATATATTTTTGAAATATTTTTAAGATATTCTTTTTAAAAAGCTATAGCAAATTAAGATAATTAAATAGATAAAACATTACTGGCTTAATTTCAATAAAATATATTTGAAAAAGATGGAACAATTCAGCTTAAAGAGAGCGTTTATAGTCAGCTAAGAAGAGGCAGGGCACGGCACAACTACACTAAAACACAGAAAAAAACAGTTTACCTGAATACATCCTGCAATACGCAGCGTTAAGCTAAGTGAGAGAACAGCATTTAAAACAATGCCTCATTTAAAACAATGTCTCACAAACTTGCAGGAAATCAAATAATTTATGTAACTGACATACAGTAAATAGTAACTAATTAAACACAATTTTAGCTTACATGCATACCTTTTTTCAGGGACAGGTTTCCAGGTTCCGCTGAGCTAAAGTCACTGATACACACATACAGTCGGTCTTCAGGCTTAGCACTGGGTATGGTGACCTCCTCCACAAAGGTGACCGGAAACTGACCTGAAACAAGTGAGGTCAAATTTATTTATAAAGCACATTTAAAAACAACCACAGGTGCCCAAAGTGCTGTGCTGTATAAAGGCCATATAAAGTGCAATCACACAAAAACACCATACAACAATACAACAGAAATGTTCGACACTCCTTGTGTCACTTGGCTCAGAGAGTCTTAACTTCACCATTCAAGTTATAAATACATGCATTTTGTATGACATTTTGTCAGACGACTTCCCCTCTGCACTTCCTTTCAGGAGAAAAACAAATGATTTTATTTCGTCTTCACTCGAAAAACATGAGGGAAGATAATTTTCCCTCAGGGTCATTGTACAGACTGAGACTCATTGTTTTTACTTTAACGTCTTCATACTTTCACATCCTAAAGCCTTATTCCCACGGGATAAGTTTTACCCAGGGACGTCTGTAAAATTGAAATTTTTGTGTGCATTTGTAAGGGATAAGCTATGTCAGTAAACAACCTGTTTTTATGTACTTTATTCTGGAAATGGCAGACTGATAAACACACCAATAAGAGCCTTTTAATTCACCATGTCGCCAACTTTGCTTTTATTTTGTTTGTTTTTAGCAGAAAGCACGTGTACTGTAGTGTCAAATGCTGTTGTTTCTTAACATGTTGATGCGATTGGCAAGCAAAATGACATCCATGCCATCAAATTTCTTATGAAACGCAGTCTCTCTTTTAACCCGTTCATGCTATACGGCCCCTCCACCCAAACTTTACCCTAGGTAAAACTAATCCCGTACGAATAGGGCTTACTATGAATGTGAATTTTTTAAAGTACTCTTTAAAGTAATATTATCTGACAATTGCGTGAGCAAACCTTAAAACTGTCATAATTGTTTAGATGTCCAAAATGGTCTCAATTGCCATTTTAGTTACATTTCAGACAAGTAAATCATCAACAAACAAACCACTAGCAGGGTTATTGATGCGTAAAAGTTACCTGTGACGCCATCTTTGTTTCCAAGCAACCAGAACTCGTCAACAATACCAAGCACCTCAATGACATCTCCACTGAAGAGGGGCAGCTCCTCCGAGACACTGGGCAGGAAGTCAAACACGGCGCGCACCACTGACCCGGCCTCCATACCTCATCACCTGCAAAGACAAAACACTTTTATTAGACATTATATCAGCAACATGGCAACAGAAAGAACTGAGTGAAAAACATAATTTTCAAGTTCAGTTTCAAGAAAAGGATACTGGTGTTATTCAAGTCCTCACTATACAAAATTTACAAAAGGCTCATTCTGGAAAAAGAAGTTTGAGCGTGAGAAACCTGTAATCACCAGAGAAAAAAGAGAGGATAACAGGTGGTTCTCAGGTGTTTCCAAAGACATTCCTCTGTAGCATTTTATTTATTTCTCAATGTTAAAGCCACTAACTTTTCTGGTAGAGGGTCCGCCACTTGCTTGAAATGTTATTGCACTGGCTGGAATAAAGTAGTTTTGTCTGGAATGTTCACCTATCTGGCATTAAACTAGACTATCTTCATGGAAAGAAACAGGTGACGCCATCAGGCCAAGTTACAAGTCTCACAGTAATAATGCATGATTTCAAAGTATTATTGAGAAACACCTGTGATTATTAGTGATTAAATGCAAAATAATAGGTTTAATGACATAAAATATTTTGTGCAAAAACTACGCCTCATATCCAGATTTAATGGAGAAATACTTTTTTCTAATAAGGCGAGACAGGCCAAAGAGTCTGAAAATGGGAGACAAGGACTGGTGTAGTTGAGAGATTGTAAATGGTGTCTTTGTTTGGAGGATTGATGAAGAGTAGGGAGCAGAGGAAGAACTTGAGACCTGATTCAAGCTTCAGTCTCTGGGGAGCCAAGGAATGCACCCGCCAGGTAACCAATACAATGTATGCTGTTGCGTGCTTGCGTAATTAAATTTGAAGGGTACAAATTGAAAAAAATAAATAAAACAAAAACTAAAAATAAATGTCAGAGAAATTATTTTATGAAAGTAATAAGAATGCAATTTGCAGCAAGTGCAACTCAACTCTGAATACTGTAACTAGCCATTATAATGTTTGAGAGAAGCATCCAATCCACAACTCCAAAATAAAAAAAAGAAATTTGTTGTGTGCTTATTAATTGTCTTAATTTTGATTTCTCCAGTGTGTATCATTGTTTTAAAGGACTGAAACAAAACTAACTATGCAATTCTAACTACAATGAACAGTTAGATCAAGTGTCTAGTGAATGAAACTCAAGTCAAAGTCGTAACTAATGTATTAGAAGATGGTGTCCAGTGAGTGAAAAATGGAACTGTGGGCCCAAACAGGAAGTCCATTCATTTTGACTGAGACAAGATACTGTTCAACTGTTGCTTTTTATTCAGGAATGAGACAAGACTCTATAGAACCTGGACTGGGATCAATATTTCCATCTATATGACAGAAAATACAACTATTTGAACTGCAGCTAGTAAAATGTGTCTTAACATGCAGACAGGTGCAGCAAGCGGCAATGATGAAGCAACAAGAGAATGAATAAAAGGACACACCTATACTTTATGTCACAATATCTCAAGTGCAGCAAACCACTTCCTGATCCTTATTCATCATATTATACAGTATTTCAGGTCACTATATGGAATCTTTTTTGTTGTCTAATGCTGTCAGGCACAGAGGAAGTACAAGTTAGAGGATGTTGTTACTTTTAACAAGCACTCAGATTGTTGTTTGGTTCTTATATTTATGTCCATATCTGATATAGTCTTCCAACATTTTAGTTCATAGTCTCAGTAATGAGCGCTGATAGTTATTTTTCACACAGTTGGAGGAGGTCAAGACATACACAGACTCTGGACTCCTGCAGCTTTCTCAGTAGTTAATCTTGAGAGCAGCAGCAGAGAAGCTTCTTATGTTATTTATGGTGCCATCACCCCTGGGTCTTTGCAACTCACAGGCCAACAATTTGGCTTTTTGCTTAAATCACATGGATATATAGAGCCGACACTTTGTAATCCTAATTTTAGGACTGCAGATGGAAAGAAGCTTGTAGCTAAATCTGGAGCAGAGCATCTTTTCTCTTTGACATAAATGTAATCTGTGCACTGTCCCGTTTTAAATAAATAAATGCTGCATGATTTGATGGGAAACTGCCTATTTTTTGTAAATTAACTTGTTATGTCATGAATGTAATTTTGTGAAATTGTATCAGCTTGTATCAACTTCAAGTGATTCAATGCAAAATAAATTCACATAGAGTTCTGACCATGCACACGGGCGCCCATTCAGAAAACAAAGGTGTTCTTATGTCAACAGTACATCATAAAGTTTAAAAGGCAATAAAAGAGATTACCAAGGATGTGTCTGATCAATAAATACGCCCAGTGGCACATTTCATCATTTTTTTACCAGCAAAATATTACTTTTTTGTTTTGAACCCTTAGGTCATGCCCCCAGAACACGAGCAGTGGATTGTTTTGGGTGGAGAGTCTGAATGAGACTTTGTGAAAGAGACGTGGCGTGTGGCACTTGGCACTGATCTGGAGAAAGTAACAGGATTACGACGACAGACGGCTAAATCAACAGCTGACACAGTGAAGCACATAGAGACACAGAGGAGATGTATGCAGCTGATAAAGGCACAGAGCACTCACTGTCTGAAATACACTTATCATCATTGAACTGCATGGAACGCATCGTGCATCAAAGTCCACTGCTAGCAAGCCAGCAAAGTTTATTTTGAATTTGATTAATCACACAGAAAAACAGTTCATTTTTGTTATTTGCTGTATAAGCTGTTTCAAATGTAACTGTGTCCAAACCTTTGCTATCAACTTTAAAATGAGCCAAACATTTTAACAAAAGAAGAAAATATGCTTTGTTTTCATTTAGTTGGTTGGATCCTGTGCAAGAGTAAAGCGCAATGTGTGTAGGCCTGTCACGATAACAAATTTTGAAGCATGATATGATATATATGCTACAGAGATATACCGCCATAAACAATAATACTGACTACTTACCACTGACACAATGACAACAAAGCAGGATAATCCCAATCCCAACAGATAAATAGCAGAATGAACTGATAATTAACCATAAAAGTCACTTATTTAACCTTGTACAGCTCAGATTTAATGGTATTAGAACAAATATAAAATCCCCCCAAATTTTCCCCACTTTTTCAAGGAAATTATATATATTGAACGATAAATCGATATAGTAATTATGGTGACAGGCCTAAATATGTGGGTGTATTTTCTTTTGCAGTTAAAAATGGATATTACTTTATAACTTTGTCCTGTTTTTATATATTCTAATGCATTTGAAAAGCACTTTGGTTCAGTTGTTGCTGCTTACAAATAACAACTGATTGATTTTTTTTTTATTGACAACCTAGCACCACCCAACTATCCTAAAATGCATTAAATTAAGGTGCAGTCATTTACAGACCTAATGGTAAAAGGAAGTCCAATGTGCTGACTTTTTGCTTTGTATTCATCATTGACCAGAACAATCTGATGTTCACAATAAACCCCTTCTTTGTACCTGCTGCCAACATCATTGGGCATTCAAATACATAGAGGTAACAGACAGGCGCATAGCTATAGTTACACAAACACACTGGCAGAAACCTCTGGAGCGGACTGGACAGTATCTTTTAATTGTTTACATTTGCAATAGAGAAACCGGTCTGAGTAAAATGCTTTGTCTGCTAAAACACGTCAATTCAAAACAGGTGGGCAGGCAGTGGAGCTTTCTAGATATAAAACTGCAAGGGGACATCTGCATCTTTTTTTTCTCAATAAAGGTCTAGTCTTTCGGCACATGTGACAAGCAAGAGAGAAATCAGCCAATCAGAGCGCTCGGTTTCACTAACAGCTGTCAACATAAGTCATGTGGTTCGGGAGCATGTGTTTACTCAGCCGTTGCCTCCGACCCCCTCTCATTGTGGTTTAAGGACAGAAACATAATAACAGGCCAGTGTATTAATTATGCCAGCAATATGTAATTGGGTGTTACAAAGCACAAATGATAAGCAATAAAAATTTTATATAATGTAACTAAGGAAACAGCATGGCCACACACACATTGGGGGCTGGGGTAGGTCGTCTGAGCTACTGAGTAATTAACTGAACAACAATACCTATACTTACTTCAATATTTACACACTGCAGTAAACAGATAAACTATTACTATATATTGTGAGGGTTATTAAAACAAAACAAAACATTGAATTACTAATTTAATTGAGTTTGTTAATAATTCATGATGGGGAAAATGTGTGCTTGTGTTTGTTTAAATATTTCTTTGTTAATAGATTGTCTAACTTTTCTTTGTTTTGTTTTGTTTTCTGTAGTATACTTGGGTACTCAGTGCTAATAATGATTAATGAATTCTGTATGTAATGAATTATGTTATTTTTAGCATAATTTATTAACTTACTCAGGATCATTTGAGTTGTGCTGATTGTCAATGTAAAGGCATTCGCACAATTTTCCATATTGACTTCAGCACACAACCCACAGAATCAGCCTATTTGTTTTAATGAGAGCTTTAAAAGAGGAGCAGTCAGGCTTATTTGTGCATTTCATCTCGATGAGACAGCAGCAGGAGACAGCAGCCAGCTGGAAAAGATGCACATCTGGCAAACTGACTGTGAACAACGTTAAGATGCCACAGTGCCTGAAATACGTCTCTAACACAAGAACAGACAAAGGCAAACATGCACAAAACAGCAGCAGTGACATCGTAAATCTGTACCAAATAGACTGTAGAATGTAAAATATTCAGCAAATTAAATTAAAAACAGACCAATTTGGTAACAACATGCTAATTGTTTTGTAGACAGTAATAGTCTTGGAATTTTGGAGTGGCATATTCACATGAAAGAATAGCTAACTGATATGTAGCTGCAGCATTCAGAGGAAATAGGTTTTGATAATGTGCTCTTCCCAGTTACTATAGATATAATGACAATCTAAGGCAATATGAAAGGCTTTGAGCAGAACATGTCTAGCCAAAAATTCCTGATATCTTCCACTTCCCTGCACTTGGAAGACTATAAAAGCACTAAAAGAGAGCAAAGGCCTCCACCAGCAGTACATTACCACCCTGAATCAACACCAAAATCGAATCATATGTTCCTTCCCTCATCATAACATGGAAACAGCAATGCTATAAATAATTAAATCAAAACATTAACACCAAATGAAATTAAATTAAAGTTACTAATATCCTTAATCAAAACATTAGCATATAAATGATAAAGTAAAGTTAATGTGACTTAAATGGCCAGATTAAAAAAACACTACACATAGGTTTTCTTTTTAAGAGTACTGATTCATTTGTAATTAATTTTGTCTCTAAAATTCATGTTATGTAGTCAGTCACGGGCCAGTTCACGGGCTGTTGCGGACTTTTCCTGGCCGTAAGAAGACTTCTACAATATTTTAATCCTTTATTTAACAGACAAAAGTGATCTTCATCTACAAGAAAAATAGGTCCAAACCCAATTATAACAATGTGTTTCTATCAGACAAAACTAACAGAAAAGCTACACTGAATATATTTAGTATAATAAATATTCCCTTGCGTGTTTGTATATCGGGAAAGGCCAGGGTGGATACATGGAAAAGCCTTGAAATTTTGGCTCATCAATCAACCAAAGAGCATTGTTTTACTTTTGTTTTAGACATCAATACTATTCAAAAACACGTATTCAAACAAACCACATCTTGCATCTATTCATTCTTAAACTCTTTCTATCTCTTCTCCAAGCCTTGCATATTAATGACCCGCCCTCCACACTCACAAACTGGGTGTTTCGTCTCTTTTTGCATAAACATTTCCACAGCGTACATGCCGGAGCACACTCAGGACAGGCCTTCGTCGTCCTGGCAACGGGGGATCTGTTTAGGAAGGCAGAGAGACTGTTCCCTGTCAAGACCCCAGAAGAGCTGGCCAGAGATCTGCCGCACCCTGAAACAAGACTAATAGTTTGCATATGAGCGATTACATAACGGATAACTCCCTTGGATTTGGATCATGACATACTCAGGGGAAAATCGATCTTAAATGAGAGGAATGTGCCCCAAACTTTGCTCTATTACGTGATTCTACAAGTATGAAATGGAAGAAAGACTACCACAAGCAAAAGGAAAGACGTGTGATGTACACTCTCTTTGTACAACTTTGAACATTTTGCTCATTGCTCAAAATCTGGAAGTAAACATGTCTGTAATCCATCTGTCTATATCAGTAATGCTATCCTTTGGACAAACTGTACCTCATATTTTCACTTTCAGTCATAAGACTCACAGCCACAATATGTGATATACATCTGGTATTTAAATCATGTGATCTTTTTAGAGACATTAGTAAAGGACTTCTTCATTTTGTTATTTTGAAACAAAAAATAAGATTGAAGAAACAGTGTACAACAGTGTAGTAAGTGGGAAAGATTCGTGTTTTGTTTTGTTTTTTTAGTTAATAATTAATTGTGATAATTTAGGTCACAATATAATCATAAGGACTAAAAATGTACAATCGTTTGTGACCATTTTAGGAGCATGCGAAGTCATTAGTAGCAGTAATTGCTGCTGTTGTTATAGGGCTGGATATAAATGCAAAACAGTAATTACCAGAGAGATAAAAAAAAATCTTTACTCAAGCAGTCAGCAACTTTATTTTAGTTCTACTTAATCAACATGAATTACTTTTGCTTAAATGGTTCCTAATTTGACCTTTAAGCGATGTTATAACATTGTTAACCACCTGTAAACATACCTGGAGTTGTGTTTGTTTCATTCACACATGTTTGAGTAATCCTTTATTATCAGTCTGTCTACATCTCCAATGCTCAAAATGTTCTGTTCCACCTTATGATGTCAAGTAGTGGTAGTTTTTAAGTTAACAGCTACCTTTTACCTTTTGTTCAGTAGAGATCAGTAATACCAGAGCTGAAATTATCCAAATGATTCTAGTGAAGGTGTGTGGATTTTAAAACCACAGTGGAGCAGTTCCTGTATTACCACATGACATCACAAGGTGGAGTTTTTCAGACTGAGAGACTAACTCATCTTAAATGTACAGGGTTTGTGTGTTAAACATGTTTGATTGATATGGGCCCTTTAAGTAACAGTTTTGAGCAAGTCTTACATAGATTAACTACTTGATGTGTTGATATATTTTCCAATTTCAGTTTTTGTTTCTATCCATTGATTGCTTATAGGGATGAACTTTCTGACACAGTGTACATTTGGCCTACTGTTCAAATGGCTTAACCTAATTGTCTCTGTTTATCAGGGCAGCCACAGAGGACAATCAAACAGTCACACACGAGACACTTGTAAACCAATACAATTGCCTCAAGTTTCTCTTAAGTGCAGATATGAGACACCAAGCCCACTGCTGCATTATTCAGTGATAAGGACACGTGTGTAGCTGTGGATGGGAAATGCAGACCAGGTAATGACTACGAATGCTTAACAACATTAACCCCAAACAACAGCATGTGACTGACTGTAAAGATTACTGGTATAGAGGAGCCTATGCAATCTAAGTAAAAGCAGTCACAGAGATAGAGAAATAGAGAAACAAGCACAATTTAAAAAGGCAGTTTCAAAAGAATAAAAAAATACAACCCAATTAATCAAATGTGTCTTGCTTGGTGGTGGAGTAGGTTAATGGCTCTATACCTCTCAGCATGAAGGTTGTGGGTTGAATTCCCTTTTCTCAATTGTATAGAATCTCTCTCTGTAAATCTCAACAGACATAGCCTACCCATGGATATGATTCTATATTGCCTAAGTAATAAATAAAGAGAGAATAAAGAGATTTAGCCCTGCGGAAGGTGCCTATTCATGGGTTTCAGAAAGATGAAATGTTAAGGCCGTTGCCAAAGTGATAAACTATTTACAACTAACTAGTATATCTTTTGAATAGGGAAAAGACAACAAAATGTTGCATATAACACAGGGAGCTGATACCCATGTTCCCACCAATGCCCAAGTGGTTTAAGATTTAGAAAATGTATGAATTATAATGATGGCCAGAGAAATGATAATCCCATTTCTGATTTGATTGGCTGTATATTATAGTACAATGTTTTGGTTTCAGTTTGACCACATGTGACACAGAGGGGGATTATTTGGTCTACAGTTCAAGAGCTCAATGCCATCAGTCATGCCACTCACGTCATTGGTCTGTTATACCCTCATTGAACGCTGCGTGCCCTGGATCCATCCTGAAGCCTTTTCTGTCCTCCAAAAGACTGTCACCACTTGGCAATAACAGCACCACAAATCTCCTAGTCTACGGAAATTTATCGTGACTGTTTGTGCGTTTTGTGCGTAAAAGTACCACCATGGTCTAAGTGAATAATGATGAACTAGTTATCACTTGATCATATGCGTAAGAGTAGAGGGTTTTTGTAGTGTTGTGGACCCTTACCTTCAGACCATCTTCAAATGGAAAACCGTGAAATCCAGATGAACAAAAATCCAACTTTTTGAGTTTGGAGTTTGGTGATGATGTGGTCGCGGAGGAGTTGCGTTTTTGAGCTGTAGGGGCTACTTCAGAGAGCTCAGAAATGTACTTCCTGCGGCTTCAGTGCGTTGACATGATCCGTAGATTTATCGTTGTGGTCAAGAAAACATGCTGGTAAAAAAAAGTCTCGCAGTGGGGCAGGTTTTGGGTCAGTAAACGACCAGCTGTCATCACGTTAGTAACTGGTGAACTTCTCTGCGCTCACCCGCTCACCATGCACCGACACGACACCACCCACTTTTTCCACACGACCATAGCTGCCCCAAATCATGCCTGTCTAAAATGCAAAATAATTGGAATAAACAAATGAATAAAACATCTTAATCTGAAAGTGCAAATAATTGTTTTGTTTTCAGTTCTTGTAAAGGTAGGCCTAATATTTGAGAAATTAAAAAAAGTTTTCAGATAAAACCAGACAAAAGCTTCTTCAATTAGTCTATTATTATCACTTAAACTAAAATTTTGTTACACTCTTACATTGGCAAAGATAAATAAATAAATAAATAAATAAATCCCTCTAGGCTATTATATGCAATACAACAGAGACCTGTCTTGGGTACATAAAGCAGAATCCATGTTGCCTATTCCTCTTGAGTTTAAATAAAATGCTACACTTTCCCTATATTTTGAGGATATTCATATGCATTTAATTAAAGCATGTATTTGTGGATAGGCAAATTTCCCTTGCTATCAAAAGGACTTGACTGGACTAACTGTTTTACATCTGAGGTCTGTTGTGATTTTGTTCCAACATTAGCCTTAAATCTAAATATTGTCAGAATACAGAAGTGTTGCAGTAATATAAACACACATTTCCTGATTCAAACATGACCTCATAGTGTGCAACAGGTCAGCACTTGTTTGCACTGTCCACTCCACCCAGACAAAAATGTGCGCAACCCTTCACCAAGTAACACCTCTTTCTCTTTTATATTCTGCTAAAATACTGAAATCAGATTCTTTTAATCCTTTCAAAACTGAGCCGTGCCTGCAAGTGTAGAAGAGGTTCAGGAAGTTAGATTTACAGCTGTGGCTTTCTCCTCATTCTGAAGATGTATCTGCCTAGTCATTTAGAATAATTAAGTCCAAGAACCCCTTTTTAAATACGGAAAATCACAGTTATTGCGTGAGTGATTACACGTTTGCTGTGTGTGTGTGTGTGTGTGTGTGTGTGTGTGTGTGTGTGTGTGTGTGTGTGTGTGTGTGTGCAGAGAAGGTTTTGCAGCGTTGGCAGTAATGACAGTTTCCTCATATGTGAACTCTCATGAGGAGAACAATGGCAGGAAATCTTTGAATACCTGTGGAATGGGGTCTGGCATGGAAAAGAAAGAAGATATAGAGGAGTATACAGGATCATCTTTAAAAACAACATCAAATGGTATTCATAAAGATTTGCTGTATTGTTTTCACTGCTGAAAACAGCTGTAGGCCTGTTGAATCAAATCTCTAAAGCTCAGAAAACAAAAAGTAAATGTATACAAACAATATTTGAACAAAAACTACAGCTACTTTTAGGATTTTTTAATGATTATTTTATCTTGCATCACTGTATTTGTTGTATGCTCATACAAAACTATTTCAAAAGTAAATGTATAAAGGTGCAGGTTGTAATTTTCCAGTGAATGGTCTGCCACCTTCTTGTCTCCATAGAGGTTTTGTTACTTTGTTTGGATTGTTCCACAGTATAGCATTAGACTTCTATCTGTCTTCATGCAGACAAGAAGGGGACCAAGTTAAAGATCAGAGCTGAGAGAGACAACACCGCTCACTGTAACAAATAAAATAACACATTAATACATGCAAAAGAGATGTTTAATACCATATTGTGAAACATTCCAGGGACAGTTATAACATCTTCATGGAGACAAGCTGATGGTCAGACTTCCCATGAGAAAAGTGACATGCACCTTTAAATAGACCATTCTTAAAACATCAACAGTAATAAATAATGCTCATTCCAATGTCTAAATTTGAACCAGATGTGAATCAAATCCTGGCCTGAACCAGCAAAAAATTCTTCCCAGTTTCTACGTCATGGCAATCATATGCTTTCAGATGTTCAAAGCAAAGCAGTCACTTCCCAATACTGCTTAGTCAATGAGTAAGACACTGTGGTGGGTTTTTGGTGGGCTCATTGACGCCACATCTAAAGTCTACTGCAGCCACTCATGTCAGTAACTGAGAAAGGTCCAGATCAGAGCTACTATAAAAGCAGGCTTTGTCTTCACACACTGGTCACTGTCATTCAGGAGCACTATGTGGGTCTATTGTTGCCTTTCTGTATTTTGTGCCAAACCATCGTCACTATAGGCACTGTAGGCCATAAGCAGAGGGTGTACTGCTGGAGAGTACAATCAGTGCCATTGTATCAGCCGTGAGGACGCTTCAGCTATGACAGTGTTTGAGTAGGCAGAAAATTGGAGTGATTGTAAAAATGTCTTGTTGTCATTAGTATCTCAAAGGCTGGTGATCTTTTGAGTCATTTGTAATTATTATCTGAAAAGGAATTTGCTTTTACTTGACCAAGAATTGCAATGAAACTGAGGCTGAATTATGTTTTTAAACAAACAAGCAAATACATAAATATTCCCTTCTTAAGGTTGATTTTTGCTTTTCGTTAGTTGTTTTTATTTAAAATTGTCCTGATGAAAATTTATTGAAAATTTGACATTCAAATATTGTGGACATTTTATGGAAATTTTATGTAAATTGTTCAAGTTTATAACGCACACTATTGAAAACTAATAACATAATATAAAACAAATATGTGTATGCTTGCCATCACCTAGGGCCAGATACAAATGCAGGCTATACTTTTTTATTGGCCTCAACTAGCATCCCAAGAAACCCCAATAAATATATTAGGGTGTATCACAACTGGCATCTCTTATAAAACTTCAGTAATTTGTATGTTTTGTAGGAAGGCAACTTCATTTGATAATTTTACTGAAAGAAAAGAGATAGCCTATAGTAACAGTATGGAGTATTTGGAGTACTATGTAAACACATTTCTATACAGCCCTGTTACTTCCTTTTCCTCTTCTGTGGTTTCTTGTTGTTGGAGTTCTAAATCACTGTCATTATTCAGTCTGAAGTGAAGTGCGTCTTTCCTCTTTCCTGTCCATGAAGAGCTGGCACCAGAAAAGCTGGCACCAGAAGAGCGGGCACCAGAAGAGCGGGCACAGTACAGTATCCATAACATCACAAAACTTGTACTCAGACTATTCAATAGACTAAATGAATGATGATCACGGAAACTGTCTACAATGCATAGACCTCAGAACTCACAGCTTTGATACCAAACTCTTTTTCTTTGACCAGAGTGCGTTTTGTTTCCATTATGACTTCTAACTTACCCTGTAACAAATGTCCTGGTCCAAATTATCCTTTGCCGCCCTCTACTGTCTAAATGAGAACAATTCAGAAATATGGCTAGGGCACAGTTCACACTTAGTGTAGTTCAGTAGGCCTAGCTAACAAACAGAAACTGAATGGGTGTGTTAGTTTCAGAGTAGTTTCAGTGTAATTAGCTCCTCCCTTAAGGCAGATATAAGGCAGTGTCCACCAGCGTCTGACCAGAACTGAAGAAGCAGCTTGGATGAGCTGCGAAACGTCAATCAAAAGATTTTGTCCATTTGACAGAATTGAATTTCTCTTTTGCAATTCAATACAACCTTTGGCTATGTCAAACTTATGTATAGCAAGTCCTCAAACTATGCATTCATGGACTTGCAGGGGGAACTTGTTACAGGTGAACAAGTGAGGTCAGAAAACATGGTGTTTAGGGTGACCAGATTTTCAAAATCAAAAACTGGGACACACCTGGTTTGGGGTGGTTGGTAATGTTAAAATTGTGAAACGAGTCTGTAATTGAGGAAAATTGTTCTGCACTCAGCCTATTCATGACTTATTCAGGAACAACATGTGAGTCAGTATAGTCACATTTTCTTTGTGTTTTGGTCATTTTTAAGCATGCTTTTCTGTATTTTACCCAAACAAATGACAATTAATGCCTCTCTTTACTGCTGCGAGTTATCAAAGTGGTCAAAAATAGGGACACCAGGGACATTTCTTGTATAAAACTGGGACAAATCACTGATTTTGGATAAATCTGCTGGGACTATCCTGGGTAAATAGGGACGTCTGGTCATCCTAATGTTGTTAGCACTGTGGTAGTGTGTGTGGTATATAGCCTACTTGATACCATTGCATTTACAGCTACACTGCCCAAAGTTCACCCAACACTGGGTTATGTAGCTGTAACTGTAATATGTAAGGTGTTACTTAACATGGACAAAGAAAAAATTAGAAACTGGTCTAAAAGAGTAAAAACATTCTTTTATTTCTAGTCCTTCTACATTTAACATCATTATAAAGTAATCAACGGTAATCATGTTTTACAAATACAGGATACAGAAAATCAACAACTTTGTTACATAAATACAAAAGACGTTCAGTTATTCACTAGAACCACAAAAACACAGACCAACAAATTATTACACTGATTATAAAGATTTAAACAATACATATTTTGTTGAAAATGCCATTGTTTCTGCATCCAAGCTTATGTGGCTAGAGTATGTGATGAGGATTTCAGTGTCTGTTTTTAGGTGGGCCTCATCTCGGGCCCAGTTTGAGCGGTGCCTTGTGGGACGACAGGTTCCTCTTGTGGGGCTTTCCTTTCAGGTTCTGTTTTGGTGCTGGTTTCAAGTAAAAGTTCAGCTGGAGAAAAGAGAAAGAATAAATACGCACAGCATAAGAAAATACAGTACATGAATACAAAATCAACGTTTAATTTATCTTAGATATGAAGAGATTTAATAGTTTTAACTTGAAAAAAAAACACCTAAATGGACAATATAATCCACAATAACGACCAATAATGTATGTACTATATATGTTTATTTTATGATTTGGAAAAAAAAGTTAATTAGCGGTAAAGTTAATTAGTTGTGAGTGATTGGACCATGTAACACACTAGGATTTACATTGTGTAGTTATAGTGTTTATACCTGAATGGCTTCAGCTGGACCAACTGTGACTGTGGTGGTTGAAGGGAGGTATCCTGGAGCAGAGGCAGTCACTGTGTACGTACCAGGCAACAAGAGCCTGAAGTAGTCTCCATCCACTCCTGAGAAAGGAAATATGCATGTTGTGAATGCGGTTCAATATTCAACCACTAGATGTCAGTGGTACGCTACTGCTCCTCACCACTGGTCACATCGTGATTGATGCCAGCCACAGAGATCTCAGCTTTTCCCACTGGATTGTTGTTCTCATCATAGACAATGCCTTTTATCCCATGATGCACCTGGACAGGACATATTAAATTACCATGACAACTCCATCACATTTAATGCCATGTTTTGTTTCCTCCAAAATGCTTTAATAACATGCTATTTGCTATGTAATAATACATTTGACATAATACATTCTACATCAAATTGCTGGTCTTCAATCATGATGTTGCTCATAATGTTGCTCATAATACGCAAGATTTAACATGTATAGGCGTAACCACAGTTGTCAACCGGTGAGTTTTATAACATGTTTATGGAGACAAAAACAAAATACTGCAAAAACAATGACTAAACAATTGACTATATTATAATTAAAACTGCACCAAAATACCAGATAAAATACCAGATAATGAACAAAACAGCAATAACAAGAGCAGTACTGAGACAATATCGTACCTGCTCAAGATAGGAGATCAGTGCCTCTCGGTTGGCGAGCCACTCCCTGGGCAGAGCTGAGGCCGGAGGGAACTTATCACAGCTTAGCTCCAGAGTGATCTCAAAGCAGTTGGTGTATAGGTAGTTGAAGTCCTGCATCCCTGAAAAATAGACAGCAAAAAAGTATTAGTAAATAATGTAAGGGTGCGTTCAGACACTTTCTTCTTGGGTCCTGGTTTGGCTCAGTTTAATCCAGATGTAGACTTGGTTTGTTCTTGTTAAGTCATGGTCTAGTCCAGGATTTTGATGTGGTTTATGTGCAAGTGTGCAAGTGTAAACACGCCCTATGATTAATGGAAGTGGTGGATATATTAATGCTTCAGTGTCTTTGTTCACATGCAAACCAAAATCTGATTATTATCAGATTTTTTACTTTTTAGAATTATTAAATGACATGCAAACCACAAATTCCGATATGAGTAATCTGAGGGACCATGATCAGAGAGAATTTAAACAATTTTGCTGCTTACGTGTCATCTTTATAGACTCTTATTGGGCAATACAAGAAGAAGATATTGTTCCATTAAATGTAAGACTTCTCGCCATTACTATTTTGGCTCCTTAATCTTTGTAGCTTGTTTATTTCACAGTGTCATATGCCGTATGTAATGACATTTGTTTGTCCATATGGTTGTTCTTTAATGTCACATGGTGCACTTTGAGCTCTTTACACATGTTTTTCCAAGGGATGCACAGATCTGATACTGGTATCGGATATCGGCGCCAAAACTGAAAAATACTGGTTCAGTCGATATCCTGGTTGAGCCTATAAATGGATGTAAGGTAAGACTATTTCTGGTTGTAATTGGCCCAGAAAGTCTCATAATGAACTTTCATTTACACAAAGTTGCTCTGTAGTTACTTGAGGGAGAAATTACTACATAAATAGTACCTAAAAATACTACCTAAGTAGGTAAATAACACATTTGGAACAGTTTATCTTGTTTTTGTTTAAGTAAATAAATGCTGTTTTCAATCTCTGCACTGGTATCGGTTAATTTTGGGTATCGGTTGATACTTAAAGCAGTAGTATCAAAATCGGTATTGTAATCAAAAAGGCTGGATCGGAGCATCCCTAGTTTTTCCTGTCAAATAAACTAACCTACCTAACAAAATTCATTGTAACACAGCTAGCAAGGGTACTATTACCACTGCTCCTTCTTGAGCAAGTACACTAGTCTCCACCAGGAATTTAGATAGTAGATTTTACTAGTTTTCATTGCCAATTTAGTGCTTGCAACATAGAAAATGTTTTCTCAGTAAAGCATGACTTTTCATAATGCCTTAATAGACATGAGGACATCGTGGGGAGTGAAAGTTAAAACCTCCCAGACCATGACATAAGACTTGGACAAATGTAGTTGTCAAAATAAACTTTAACGTGCTCCCACTAAATGTGACTGTGGCTCTTTTCATCTCTGGCAAAAGCTCACAAAGACTTCATGAGATTCAAATACCAGCGCACGGTGTCAGACAGCCAAGTCCAGAACACATAAACATGAGAGAAATACATTTGTTATAGTTATGGATTAACTGAACTGAAATGCTTTGCACGTCTAGACAATGTGGAAGGCTTTAAACATTCTCTGACTTATTTAACTGTAGAAGTAAATCAAAAAGACAAAAAAAATTGCCCCCATCCTCAACCAAAATGGGTGGACTTTACAATGTCTGTCTGGCACAACCAAAACTCTCGTAATTCTTCGCCTTAAGGTGTCCAGCTCAATAAATTGAACCAAACTCTAGTAAAAGCTCCAGAGAGTTGTGAGAGCCAAATGAACATGAAAATATTGGCTGACGCTGGTATTGTTGAGCTTTTAATGTGGCGGCAGTGAGAAGAATCACATAGCAATAAGGGCATTTTGATTGATGAAACCTAAAATTTATAGAATTTACAAGCAAATTCTGTCAGAGAAAGGCAATTAAAACAAGAAAATGCTTGAGTCAGCTGGTGACGATTAGGTGATTGTGGTCTTTTTCAGTTTTGGTATGAACATGAACATACAGAGTGGCTTGTTTTGAAAGTGGTTAAATAGTACTTCAATAACTGTGCTAATGTGAATTTCACATTAGCTAAGATAAAAAATGTAATGAACTGATGTAAATGGACACTGTTGAAAAACACCTATTCTTATTTTGAACAGGGTTGCCTCTCTACATATCTGATCTCTAACTTATAGTGGCTCATCTCCATGGAGATTAAAAATGTACACCTTCAAAGGATAAATTATTTTTGTTTTTATATGGTGAAATAACACAATTGAGATTTCTCCAAAGATAAATCTAGACTATGGACAGAAGTGAGAGCTTGCTAGAGGATTAGTACATTTTGAGTTAAATCAGTCAGCCATTATAAGAGAGTCCCTCAGGTACACAGACTGTTGTTGACATGTAGTAATACGAGTGTCCTATCTAGCTTTTGTAAATGGTGGTGTTGGACCAGTGTTAAGTGACATTGAGAAAGCATGCCATTTGAGACACTCAGGGAATCTCAAGGATGTTAACCATAAGCCCAGGACTCAGGTGGCCTTGGCTATATTTGTTAGAAACTTGATAGTAAAAAATGTGTGAATGTAAATTGTAAATGTATGTAAGATATGTACAAATGTTACTTCGACCAGAGTTATTGGTGCACTGTGTAACTTTGCTGGTGGAGGGCCCTTGCTTGCCACCATGGAATATTATTATTTGCCTGGAATGTACCACAGTATGGCATTAAGCATATCCATCTCCATGGAGACAAACATGTGATGTGATGCCAGCAAGCCAAGTAAGAAATAAAATCGCCTGCAATTGAATAAATGCAAGATGGATAATTTTAATGTCATTCTGCGGAGTATTCCAAAGCCAAACTGCAATGTCTATGAAGGCAAGCTCTACCGGAAAGTTACACAGTGTACCCTTAAATGTTGTTTCTTTATCATTATTAATACATAACTGCATTAACATTTGCTATACTAAACACTTATTTTTCTTCACATGGAGGGATTGCGTCATTGAGGTTTGAATAGATATTTACATTGGTATTTACAGTTATCAAGACATTAATATTCTGTTGTTGCATAACACTGGAGTCACATGCCATTATACTAAACTAACTCCAGTCAACAAAAGTTAGTAATCACCTTTTGGAATACAATATATCCTGTAATCTTTGCTTCAGGTGAAATAAAAGACCCCTAAAATGCATTTTTATCTTTCTTGATAATCCAATCAAAATGGTTCTTGTTAATTTCAGGATTGTTGGTTTGGTTATTCAATAACACTATTAAATTTAGTTATTAACTTTGAAGGATCACATTACTGATGCTGTAACCAACATGTGTACAATTTAGTATAAATATATCTCCCAGACAGAAACTGTAATCCTACTGCGCTCCGGAGAAGATCCTCCACTCCATAAGGAAAAAACAACATAAATTTGAACAAATATAGGCACCTTTTTTAAATACTTTGGTAGGATAATTTAATATGATGTTGTGACATGTTGTGTGTAGAGAGAGAGGTGGTTTGGTTTATTTTTGTTTTGGTTTTGTAAAATATTATAATTCATTTTAAGGTTAAAAAAAGTATAAATAAAAAATGTTTTATGATTTTCTTTGCTCACCTTTGGACAGTGAGTACCAGCTGGCTCCATTGGTGATCCCTTCATCAAAGTAGTCTCCACAGTTCCAGCCTTTGTGCATCCAGCTATGTGCATACGAGTAGGTTCTGGCCAACTACGATCACACATACACAGTCATTCTCCCACATGTTTTCAGAAAAAACAACAACATCTGGAATCATCATGTGCCTATCTCACCTTTCTGAACAGTTTGTCGTCAGCAGTGGCAGCGTATGTGGTCCTTCCTCGAATACGGGGGTCTCGGGACTTGTCAAATGGGTAGTTGGCCACCACTGCTCCACCGTGTAAGTTTGCTGACAGGACAAAGTTGTAGTTTTGCATCCATTTTATGACCGCTAACGTCTCTGGTTCAACCTAAGGAGGGGATTCCAAGAGATACAACGGTTAAGCAGTAGTAGATACAAATCTCATTCATGTATGGCCCTTTGACCTAAACATGAAAGCCCCTTGGTATTTCAAACTACTGCGTCTTACACAAAGCTACACTTGGAGCCAAACATCAGAAGATTGAGGACATCTGTTTTTATGTGCAACCAGAACCACAATCCCCCCTGCCTAGCTCAGTTTTTGGACAAAACTTATTTTTCTGTGACTTGCCATCTGAAAACGTCAACTGCGCTTCAGTTCTTACACTTGTTGGCTTCCATTTTTTTAGACAATGCGATGTTTGTGATACAGCAATGCATTTACTCTTGAAACACTTAATTTCGCAATACAACATTCATGAAAATAACTGGATAAATCGATCCTTTTTTCATTATGTATTTCTGTATTTTTTGTCAACTAGTTCATTTCAGATATACTTAGAAGCACCCCCCATATAATTTGTAACTAAACCAAATGAGATTGCGTAATTAGGTTAGACAATATAGATTTTTATCTTTACTGACACAACAACACAAATACTAGGGACCAACAGTTGCAATGAAATTCAGAATAATTGTAAATCGAAGCAACTATAATTTAAACTATTATCTATAGTGTAGGTCCAACATAGCTGGAACAGGTAAACCCAGGAACCTTTAAAGTAATCAGAGACGTTTCAAATACAAACTGAATCTGTTTCTTCATTGCACATAATTTCCAAGAGGTGCAGCCTGTCCTTGAATGTGGTAGACCTCTCCATCTCCATCCTCAACAAGTGGCATGAACTTTAGATTGTTTAAGGGGATTCAATCGATGCAATTATCTGTTATTTCAAGCGTTTTAAATTGTAGTCTATACAGTCTTGTCAGTGCTTATTAGCTTAGTGCCATATGTTATAAACACAGACAGAGACTAATGCCTGTCCATGTTTAAGTTATGTAGAACAATAAACAGTGGAGCCTAATGCTTGTTTAAGAATAACCCAGTCCATTGGCCTTGAACACAACAGCTGCCACCTTAGTGTGTGAACTCAAGCCAGGTATTTAGCAGGGGCATGTTTATATAATGTTTACATCTTTCACAATATTTTACTATAATAGTTGGCAAGGCAAGACAAGTTGATTTGTATAGCACAGTTCATACATAAAGTAATTAAAAGTGCTTTACAGAATAAGAAAGCCATTAAAATCGCAATACAAACAAATCAAAACATAAGACTGGTATTTGCAATTGTAAGTGGAAGGTGTGAGAGAATTTAAGAAGGTGAAAATGTTAGGAAATGCATAAATTATGGAATTTTATCTCACCATTACTACAATGTCAGTACATGATTTTCCCCCTATAATCTGTGTGGCTCATATAGAGTAAAGTAGAGTTTCAGTCATTTCTAATAGTCAATGATATGGTTGGGTCTTTTTAATGGAGAGGTCCACATTGGCCTGTCACGATAATTACTATATCGACGTATCGTTCAATATATGAAACAATATATTGAGCCCCCCCTAGAGGCTAGAGATTGCAGGAGGTGTGCACAATTTAATCTGCGTTGAGGTTGTGACTTTACCACAATTATATTTGTGCACATTAAAATTATAGAATCCCAACAACACAGCCAATAGGATAATCAAAATTCAGTGTAATTCAAATTAAAACATATTTTTGATCCACATTTAAATTCATTAGGAGATCTGTGACAGAGCTGTATGTATAGGCCTAGGTGCTGATACATCTCTGAAAGTCTATCTTTATTCCTTATGTAGGGGTTGGGGGGGGCTGGCTTGTCTTGAACACAGGCAAGGAACCTGTGCTGTACTGTATTGGTTATCTGTCAGTATTCGGGTTAAAGATAGAATAGTAACAGTACTCAAACAGACGTTCATCTAAGAACCCTAAAGTGTTTAACTAAAATGAAAAAGCATAGTTAAAAATTAGAAATCAATAAAATGTTTCTCTGTATCACTATCTAAGTTTCAACAATAATAACCCAAATCAAAATAAAAAGTCAGTGGGATTATTGATTTAAACACATGATACATTCCACAGTAGCATTAAATACACAGACAATACCTTTGCAAACTACCTTGCTTATTTTAACACACAATATTTCACAGTGTTTTAAAGGAACACTGAACCTTAACTTTAACTAAACCTAAACCAGACTGGTCCAAAGACATATGTCCTGTTTTGTTTTTTTGCGTAACTCTGAGTAAAGCCTGTTTTATGACTGCATGCCCCTAGATTAACCTACAACATTGAGTTCATTTAAATGGTTTAAATGTTGCATGGGCTTGTGGCTTCGGGACACAGGGAAATGTAGTTGGTGAATGTGATCCTGAGGCCATGAATGAAGGATCTGTAACAGTGGCACAGTTACCCTTTTGTGTGTTGAGGAGGCAGCCGCTTGGGAAGACAGCCAGCCAGCAAATGGGAAGAGCAGGGCATTCATTTTCACACAGATGTAGGTGTTTATTAGATATTTTAGCAGCTAATTTGGGCGCAGATGCAATTTTTATTTAATGCTGATTGATTTTTCGGTGGATGAAACGGTGCACAGATCATTATTTGTATTGCAACACCTTTTCAGATATATTGATCTTTTGGCTGAATATATCAAAGAACTTTTATCAAATCACTTTTGAGATTTCATTGCTTGGACAAGTGCACCGCTGTGACGATAAAAGTATGAAAATTACAACAGTAGAAACGTGTATGAACAGAATCACAAAGTCAGAGCTGATTTCAAGCCAAATCCTAAGTTTCAGTCTTGGTCGATGCATCTAAATGTTATTATATATTATATTTCAAAGTGTCAGACAAAAGTACTTTAGAATATTTTCCATGCATGTTTTGAAAGTAGAAGTGACAAAACAACTATTCTATTTGCAAACTATAATGTATTTTTAAACAAAGGAACCCTGACTTTTTTTCTAAAGTAACGTTTATATGACCTAATACAGTTTTGACAGGAAGATAAGCAAACACAGCGACAGTGTTTAGGTTTGAAAGGAGCCAAGTAAACAGTCACAAGTAGAGGCCATGTTGCCTTCTTACGTCATTCATCTCCCTTTAACTCAACTCAACCTATAACCCTGATTATTTAATGGTGCGCTGTGTAACTTTCCGGGTGGAGAGTTTGCTGCCATGGAGATGTTGTTGCTTTTCCTGGAATTGTTCACAGTATGATATTAAACTTATCTATTTCCATGGAGACAAGCACCAAGCCAGTTTACAGAACTGATTTATGGAGAGGTGGGCCTACTTACAGTACAATGCATGTTTTTCAAGGTATTATTTTATTGTAAAAAAAAAACAAAAAAAACAAAAAAAAAAACATTTCAGGGAAAAGCAATCTCCCTATCCATGGACACAACCAGATCCTGGACTAGACCAGAAAAGTTACACACTGCACCTTTAAACATCTTCAGTTTGCAGAGCAGATACTATAGTGACACTGACCTGTTGCTCCCAGTTGTCTGGCAGAGGCAGGTGGTGGTTTCGTCCGTTGGTTTTTTCGTAGTAGTACATGAGAGCATTCAGATCAGGAAAGTTACGGTTCAGGTCAATTTCCTTGGCGTTCCCTCGACCCACCAGATAGCCATTCAGCTCCGGACCCTGGCAAATTAGTAATATAACTGACTGAATATTGATCATGAGGACAAATAAATAAGAACACCATATTTAAAAACTCCTTTGGTAGCATGATTTACAAGACCACAACTGCAAAAGATTTATGTTGAAACGCTTATTTTAATACGGAAAAAGAGATTAGTTCCCTCAATAACTTTTATTTAGTTTGAAATACCACATTCTTGGCTTTGTGCATCAATATTTCCTTGAAATGATTCAATACTGACTTGAACACAATTGGATTGATTCAGTTTTTTCCACATAGGGTCACCAGAGTGAATCATTTTTGCATATTATTTTGGCAGCTTTCTGCTTTGAACTAGATTGTACAGTTAAGTGTATTCTGTCCTATTGTTTTGCAGTTGCTGTTATGGCTGCACTTCTGTTGATGTGAGAAATTACAGTATGGTGTCCGTGTGTGTGTATGAGTGACATATAATTTGACATTGTGCACATATGTATGCATTTAAAGGGGGTTGGGTCCAATGGGATTTTTCATGCCCCATGTAATTCTACCTGATACATGTTATTATTACAGTAAAATCACGTTAGGTCTTTGGTTCACCTATCATGAAAACATCTTAGTTTAATCACATGGCTGGGGAATTTCTTAAGTTTACAATTATATTTTCCATTGGCAGAACCAAAGAAATCAGAGGAAACTATCCAGGAGTAAAAAAAAAAAAAAAACATGCAAAGTCTATGGAAATCTAACTATGAAGCATCACAATCGAGCAGTGTAGTCTTAGTGCCGCCTTCAAATCTGATTAACAGAGGCATGGGAGACAATGTTGTAAAAAAATCCCAAATGACTATGTGAAAGGAAGACCAGCCAAAATGGAGTATATGTTGAGCCTTATGCGTTTACTTATTGAATGGGGATCTGTGTTACCTGTCTGGCTGCCACCTCATATCCGTCTGGGTTCATGGAGGGCATGATGTGAATGCGTGTGTCGTAGATCAGTTGGGTGATCCTCTGGTTTCCTGCGCGATATTCCTCACACAGGAACTGGGCGAGCTTAATGAGGAGCTCACGGCCCAGGACCTCGTTGCCGTGCATGTTGCCGACGTACTTGAACTCTGGCTCCACTGAGAAACAGGAGGAAGAGAGGAGGTACAGGTCAAAAAGCCAGGAAGGTCACATATAATGTTTAAATTGTCTGAGAACACACACATATGGGGAATACACCTTGAGTTTTGATTGTAATTGCTGCAAGAAGCCCCCTTGATACTGAACTGCAGGAGCTGCCATAGTTTTAGGACCGTTTTGAGTGAGGTGAGTCTGTATGAATTATTTGGATAGCTCTTCTAACCATCCTGTGGTTATCAGGCGCTGACTGTTTAAGCTGCTTATCCAAACAGACTCTTGTTCTGTATTGGGTTGCTCCTCTCGGGGGTTCCTTCATCAATCACGGCTGGGGTGCTGAGTGAACCCTCAAACACCACAGTGAGACGAAACAAAACAAACTATCTTTATATGTGCGGTGCATAACGCTAATTATAAATTATTTCACAGAAAAAGATCTTGTGCGGGTTAGCTGATACTTTTATGAACATTCTTCTCTAATTGTTTAAGGCCCCAAATGGAGCTTAGTGCAATTCACCTCAGTTTCTTTAACAAGGGGCCAATTGGCTGTTAGTTCAGAGACCAGTGTTGGCCATAGCATCGGGTGCATAGGCATGCTCCTGCTCTGAGCAGCATGTGAAATACATGCTCCTAATGGCAGAGGGTGACAGACCGGAGGTCAGCCCCTCATGAAGTGCACAGTTCCTGTTTTTCACTCAGTCACCTTGCAACAGAAATGCTCACATCCTTCTATTCTCCTGAAGGAAGCATTTACGTGTGCAGACCAAACCTCAGCCAAAACAGCATTCCCTGAAAAGCCCTGTGCAAGTAGCGGCACATGAATTATGTTCAAGGCTGATAGACAAGTGTGACCCTGTGGTATGTTTTCTGTATAAACACTCACATTATTGAGGTTATGGTTCCACTTTGTGAGTGATATGTAAAATAAACACAAGTTGGTTCAGTAGTTATGAACTGTGTGAAGGAAGAAAAAACTACTTTATGTCATGTACTTAACCTCTCAGAGCAAACCTGCATTATCTCAATATTCAAAGAACAAAAATCATGTAGGCTAATGTATTTCAAAATAATGTAAAATTATTATTAGACATTTCCCACAGTCTTAGGAGACCACAACACTGATCAAACCTCTAAAGATGTCCATCCAAATGTAAAGAAAAGCATCACTTGCCCTGTGTGTCTGATAGAGTTACCCACATGCTTCATGGACGCCTGGGTTATCAGTGATCTCCAGCACGTAGAGATGCCGCCCCTCCACGCTCCGCCCGATGCTGTAGATGCGTGTGATGTAGGGGCACTCGCTCTGCACGGCGAACAGAGCACGCACCATGTCCTCGTAGCGGTGATGCCTGAAGTCTGCCCCCCATGACACCCCCATCAGTCCAGGCACGAGGGCACACAGCCAGGCCAGCAGGCTCCAAGTGTGCTGCATGGTCCCAAACTTTACCCAACACAAGCTTAATCAATCCACGTCAAAGCCAGATGTATCTCCTTACAAAGTCATACTGCCTGCTTTCTGTTAGGTGGTTTCTAGTCTGATTCCTGATTCCTCTCTCCTCCTCTCCACAGCTACGGGCTGAACTCCAGAGCACGTAAGGACAGCCCCCGTTTGCTCTGCTTTGTCTTTCTCTCCTCCTCCTCAACAGCTGCTCCTCTCTCCCTCTCTCTCCTCTGCTCTTTGGGTCCTTGTCAAGTACATGCTACTTGCTTTATTGCCACTTAGAATGCTTCTGCCTCAAGTGGTTCACCCAGCCGCCCCTCTCTCAGTCTTTTATGCCTTATTCTTGCTCTCTACCCTTCCCCTGGGAAACGGGGTTGTTACCAGGGCCCTGCTCTGCACAAGCCCTACAGCCCCCAATCACCCATTCATTAACTCTTAAGTCAACACACAATCTTTAAGTACCGCCCTGATCCTGGAAAAGTTGGGTCTGTCTACAAAAAGAAAATTAATGATCACTGAGTGTCATAAAATCTATAATTTATCTGACAAAAATGGTGGCTAGGACCTCTGACAGTGTTCCTTTATAAATGTTCCTTACTGGACCATATATATTTTTAAACAAAATTATTGTTTTTTTTGTGTTATGACTGGACAATTAGCTCACCTTTATTTTATCATTTTAGTTTACTCATGGTTATAGCTTATAATTCACTGTTTTATATTGAACCATATGGACTTTGCAAATTCCAAGTTTATGAATTTAAGGCCGTTGATGATGGCAGTAAAACTTTCTCTGTTTCTGATTCTTCGAGGCATGTTGCTGATATCCAATTCAAAATGTTACTATTATGAAAATTTGTCATGCATAAGGAAAAATAATATCAGTAATTTCAACATTGTTATTTTCCCTCGTAAATACTTTTAGTAGGGACTATTTCTATGGGACTGCCAACTATGCTCTCCTACAGTCGCGTTTGGACTTTCTGTACCAAGTTAAAAAAAAGTAAAAGTAACAAATGTTGCAGTTAATGGCCCCAGGTCCGAGCCAAAGACCCTTTCGCCCCCCCACCAGCCCACACAAACACGTTACTCTAAAGTGTGCAAGGGGCGCTGTCAGTCAAACCCACGGGGGCAGAGAGGAGAGGGTTTTCAGTTTTGCTGCTTCTGCAAAGTGACCAAAAAAGAGGGAAGGAAGAAAAAATGCAAACAAGAAGCAACATAAAGAGCTACAGATGGAAAATTGTGCAACATGAAAAGAAGAAGAGCAAACTGCAGTCTGTGAACAAGAGAAAAAAACATAAAAAAAAATTACCCCTCTAAGCTGAACTGAAGCTGGTTGAAAAACAAATGACTAATAGAAAAGACAGCTACTCTAAAGCTGTGATACAGTTTAACCCAGTAATACAATGATGAGGAATTTGAATCTTTTTAATACTGTCTCTATAGGAACTACAAAAGTTTCCAATAATGGGAAATGGGAAAATGTCTCTTTCGTCGTTCAAACTGAAGCAATTATTTCATATGATTTAAATTTTACAGTTTAAAGGTACATTGTGTAACTTTCTTTTGTGTAATTTTTCTGAGGCAACTTGCTCACAGTCAGAATGCCTGTTTTTAGATATTTTTGAGCAATAAAACCACCTGTAATTGAACAAATGTAAGGTAGATCTGTTTAATGTCATATTGTGGATCCTTCTAAGCAGAGCAATGACTGCGTAACCAAAAAGTTACACAGTGCACCTTTAAATAAATAAAATAAAGCAAATATACAATAATTTCACTGTTGTATGTGACTATTTTGACTCTGACCATTTGCCTGTGTGTCAAACAGACAGGGGCTGTACATCGTTTGGGCTGGTGATTACATTTTCCCCGCTCCCACTGTTGACATTGGGACCACTTCAGAGTCGCACAGTCCACATCTCGGTGCCATGGCAACAGTCGTAACTCTGAAATAAATGAAAGTGTCCCGGGAATAGAGTCACTAGAATTCAGAACAAAACATGCATGTCCTATGACCCTGAGCCCCAAGAGATGTTTCAAAACTTCTGCGAAAGTGAAAATATTCTGTCTGAGTGAGTTTCTCAGAATTCTAACATTTACAGTACAACATGTTTGCTAATATAATGGTTAAAAAGTGTCTTTGGATCTAATCTAGAACTAATATAGGCCTACTTATATAACCTATGGAATCAACTAGTCAGTTTTACACAGTATAGCCTATAATAAACATATGAATTCATCCAGGCCTGTTTTTAGGATTAATATTTTGATTTCTAGATATTTTTCTAGTCTAATAATCCCAAGATTTAAAAAACAAACAAAAAAAACCAAACATTCAGCACCAATTGAAACTTTTGACGATTCTGACATCTAGTGGCAGTGCAAGTAATTACAAACATGGTTGTAATGTTTACAGTACCTTTCTACGAGTATTATTTTAAGATCAAGAGTATTTTTTTCTAGCAAATCCCATCAATTCCCCTACTTTCAAGACAGTACAGCATCTTATAACTTTGCCTATGAAATAATTAATTCAACACAGTACCCTCTGTGTATGATGTAGGGGTGTAATTTCACCTTACATCCACAAGTGTGCAGTGTAAGCTAAAATAAAGTTTACAGCAGGCCACTTGTGATCTGGAGCTATTGATGGATGGACCAGTCATCAAAATTAACTACACTACAAATTCACAAGCAACCATCAAGACTGATTAAAACAATATAAGATTTAGGTTTCTGCCAGCCAACTTCATCCTTAGACTTAATGCATCTGGCTATAGTAATACTGTATGTCAATTTAACTGTAGTCATTTTTGAGGACTAAATGGGAAAAGGAAAAGATAGACAAATGGGGACTGGTTGTCATCAAGTTAAATTGACAATTAAAAATCTGTAAAATTTACTCTACAACTCACCAGACCAGGTGTAGACCACGTGTCAGCCCTTCTCCCGGTAAAGGCTCTCATGGCCCGCAGATGCTCTTGGCCTTTCCCCGCCCCTCAGCTTCTTTAACGGTGTAACTGTGAGAAAATGGGGGTGGCTCCACCTTTGACTGTATTTGGAGCGGTTCTGGGGTTGCTTTGGTCTTCGTTTACTCGATTTGTACGCGCAGTTCTTTGGCAGCTCTGTTCCATCAGAGCCAGAGCGCACCAGGATGGGCGCTTTTCACAGGCTCCGGATATTATGGTACTATGTTTTTATTGTTACAGCCGGGACAGCAGTTTGGGGTGAGTTTGCATTTTTTGTCATCATTTTGTGTGATTACATATTGATTAAAATTGTAGTTGTAATTGTTTGCATATGATGGTTAATTAATAAAAGAAAAAGAATAAAAGAAAAATGCTATAGGTCTTATGAGTTACATTGTTAGAGCATGGTTTTAATTATAGGTTTAAAAAGTTTGTTTAATGTAAAGAATGACTAATAATCTAATTTCTAGGCTCAAACGTATGCACTTCCAGAGGAGCCAGCACATGCAAACAGTGTCTAGCTGTGCACCCCAGCTGTGCATGGTGCGTTCAAGAGGTGGGTTTTCTAGGCACTTTTTCCCCCATACTTTTAAATGCCAGCTTGCCCTGTTTAGGTGGGTGAAAATACCTCTTTAGCACATTTAGGTTAGGTAAGTTTATTTGTCTTTTGTAGTTAAAAAACACATTGGAAAAACATGTGCAAAAAGCTCAAAGTTCACCATGAAACATTAGAAACAACCACATGTAATGCAATGCCACTGTATATTCCACCCCTTTAGATATAAATAATCTATAAATAATTATGCTGGTGTTTTGTTTTTTTATTCAAGGCATTGTAATCTCACCATGTTGGAAATCACTCTTGTTACTGTTATTATGTAGTTTTGGTCTGCTTTCCAGTACTGAATATGCCAAAAACAGCTTTCCTTCACGTACATGCAGTAGATCCTATATTATGTTCAACCAACTTTTTTTCTCATCAGAAACATACTTGGGGTTGTGTTGTTTCACAAATGCATGTTTAAAGCATAATAGTCTGGCACTCATTTCAACCTTTTTTCATCATTTTCATCCTTTTCCTGTCTTCCTCTGTCAGGATTTTGGCCATGGCATTGTCACATCGTCTCGCTGTGATCTGAAGAGTAACTTGGTAGCATCAGGCTGTGCTCCTTCTTCAATCGAATCTCCTAACAGTAAACTGCAGGTGATGGAGGACAGGCCACTGAGCAACAAGGCAGCAGGAGCCACACAAGAAGTCACTCAAATCAAACCCCAGAGACTCCACATCACACTCAGACCGGGTAAGATACAGTTTAAATATTGCATGACTGTAGATAGACATGGATGTGCACTGGCATTTTTCTGTATCACAACATTAAGTGCAGTTTCTCTATTAAGTATCAAATACTCCCTGTATTGAATATTTTTTTTGATAATTATCAATTTTGCTCAATAAAGTGTGATATGTACCGCAATGTGTATTTTAATGCTTTCTATCTTTGTAGTTTGGGCCATGAAATATATGAGATTAATTTATTAGTTGAGTAGTTAATATTGCAGTTTTATGCATTTGGTTTGATTCTGGTCTCAACTGCTGTAAGTTTGCATGTTCTCCTTGTGTCTGGGTGGGTTTCGTCTGTGCACTCTGGTTTACCCCATCAACTCAAAATGCGTACCATATGTCAAATTCTCCATAAGGTAATCCTGACCAAGTCTAGATCAAGATCTGGAGATGGGTCCCTGAGCAATGTACAATTGTAGCTCACTGCTCCTGACCAATGGCACTAGCTGAAAGATGGATAGAGTATGAATTTCTCTCATGAGCGATCAGTAAAGTAAATCTTAACCTTAAGGGCTGTAGTTCACTGCTTCAAAATTAAACATATTTTGGTGAATCTTTTGTGTTACAGATGATGCCAAGCGTTTCACAGTCAAAGTGCGTCAGGTGGAGGACTACCCTGTGGACCTGTACTATCTGATGGACCTGTCCTACTCCATGAACGATGATCTGTTTCGGCTCAGGACACTGGGCCGGGGTCTGGCTGAGGCAATGAACCGGACCACCAGTAACCTCCGAATGGGCTTTGGGGCATTTGTGGACAAGCCGCTGTCTCCCTACATGTACATCTCACCCAAGGAGGCAGTGAAAAACCCATGCTACAGGTACAAAACATACAACAATTCTCGTGGCTTAAATTAGATTCAGCGTTTCCTAACTTTTCTGGTGGAGGACCTGCTGTCTGCTTGTCTCCATGGATTTGTTATTGCTTTGTCTAAAATGTGTGGTAGGCAGTGGTGGAACGTAACAAAGTAAAAGTATTAATGTACTGTACTTAAGTATATTTAAAGTGGATACTTTACTTTTACTTCACTACACTTGAGAGCAGGTATCTGTACTTTCTTCTCTACTACATTTCTTAACTGGACTGAAAAGTAAAGGTATTTTATCTTATAGTTACAAAAAAGCCTGGGGGTTTATTTTTTTAACATTTGTAGTTTGAGCAAACAAAAATATACAAATAAAAACAGCTAGAAAAATATCACTATCGTAATCACTACATTTGAAGCCTCATAAAACCTCACAATATGCCCGAAATACTTACATTTCTAAACAGGTGCTTTAATACTTTAACTTTTGCTCTGGCATCTGTACTTTTACTTAAGAAACTAATCTGAGTACTTCATCCACCACTGTAAACTTATGCATGCTTTATTATTAATTATAGGCGTTTTATGACTAGATTGTGGAATATTTAAGGCAAAACATTAACAGAAACCACTGTACTTTCTTCTGCTCCGAGTTGTATATAAAAAGGCATCTGGCTTAATACTTATGCCAAATCCCAGCATGTTAGCATGAAGATCTGTCTGAGGAAGAGAATCAGAAAGAAGACTCAAGTCAGTGGCATTATAAAGTTAAAATTAGCTTTTTCTAGTAGAACCTGAATTGCCTGTTTATGGAAACAAGCAGCATGTAGTTCAGTTTTAACAATGTTTTCTTAGTAGTACAATCTCCCCGGTGAAGTTGTTTTGGTGCAGAACAGTGATGTCATTCTTGTGGCTTAAAACTGTTATTTAAATCTGACACCATGAGCGAGGCGGTGTTTACGTCTTACAGTGTTGCCAGGTCAGCTGTTCTGAGTTAACCACAGGTGATATATGTGGAGCTGTACAGTCACACTGAGAGGAGACGCTTCAGTTGATTTAGTGGTTCTAAATCCTCTTGGCTCATTTACTTTTTTCATTACACACACTCAGCCATGTTATCCATTATTTGTATGAAAAATAAGGGCTCAGCAAAAAGTGGAGATTAAATTTAGTTTGCCCATTTAATGTGTTATCCATTTGAAAACTATATTTTTCTCTGGTAGTTGTCTGATTTGATCATATCTTCTAATTAAGAAGAAAACTTAAAGGTACACAGGTACACTGCATAACATATGTTGTTGTCCGCCACCTGCTTGTCTCCATGGTGATGTTTTTACTTTGCCTGAAATGTTCCACAATATGACATTAAACACATCTTTTTAGCATTTATTTAATTTCATGAAAACATACGTTCTTATTGTGAGCAGTGTTGCCTCTCCACAGATCTGACCTGTAGCTTTGCTTAGTGGTGTCAATTGCGTGTGTCCATGAAGATAGATAAGTTTTCTACTGGCCTCCACCAGAAAAGTTAACTTTAAAGTTTCCTTTAAACTGTGTATCATTCTTTCTTTGTCCAATTGCTAAACTATTCTCCACTCGCTATTAAAATGTGACCTTTAAGTTTGCTTTGAAATGAAAAGGAAACCATTACCAATTAATACCAAAAACTCCCCCATTGAAGAGAACAGCTCTTTCATCCAACCGCAAACCCTAATACAAAACATCTTAATATAAAGCACCATCTCTTTGACTGACAGCATCAACACCACCTGCCTACCCCAGTTCGGGTATAAGCACGTGCTCTCTCTGACGGAGGAAGTGGGACGCTTCACTGAGGAGGTGAAGAAGCAGATGGTGTCCAGAAACAGAGATGCCCCTGAGGGAGGCTTTGATGCCATCATCCAGGCCGCTGTGTGCAAGGTGAACCACACGCACCTACTAACAGCCTCACTCTGATCGCATTCTTCAGTCACTCTGTAATACAAACACGCGTAAATAATTTAGAAACAGAGGCACACATTAGAATGTATGTCTTATTGATTTTTTCACATTTTGTTCACATCAAGAGGATAAAAATCTTAATCTTGTAAACAAGGAGCAAATTATGTTGGTTATTATCATTTATTTTCTCTGTTACTACACCATTTGTATGCAAACTTAACGCAACTTGCTCTTACCAAAGTAGTTTTGGGGCATGTGCATTCTGTGCCATTTACAAACCTTAGTAAATAAACATAGTTGTGTATTTGTCTGCTATCAAATATGTATACAGATAGTGTAATTTTGTAATCTTTAGGAATAAAAGGAAAATTATTATGAGCTGGATTTCACCAACCATGTTTATAACAAAAATGTACAGAGACATGCTGTACCATTCAAATGTAAACTTTAGGTTATTTAAAGGTGCATAATGTACATCGTCTGGGTCCGTCGTAAAAATGTTGTAAAAAACGCTTTAGCTAAACCCACATATATTTCATTTACACAACTGAATCATTCATTTTATTGCCCAAATGTAATTGGTTTGGTGAAGTTACATCCTTGTTTCCATGGAGATTGCTTGGTTTTATGTAATTTTTACGGCATCTCCACTCCATCCTTCCACAAATACATAGTGCCCTTTTTAACTGAACTAATCTGATTTTGTATTGAAACCTTGTTACAATCCACGCACATGTAATGTGTTCTGGTGTCTATGTGCCATCTGTTATTGTTATATCTTAATTACAATCAAGCACAATACAGTACAGTAATGGTATGTTGTGGACAGGAGAAGATTGGCTGGCGTCCTGGAGCCTCCCACCTCCTCATCTTCACGTCAGACGCAAAGACTCATGTGGCTTTGGACGGGCGCTTGGCAGGGATCGTTCAGCCCAATGACGGGAAATGCCACCTCAACTCAGAAAACATGTACAGCATGTCCACAACTATGGTGGGGCATTATTTTCTTATCTGTATTGCATCATACTGGTGCTGTTTTGTGGTTTTTAATGTTTTTTGTCCTTTTGATTCAAAAGGATTACCCATCGCTGGCCTTAATTACAGAAAAGATGTCAGAAAACAATATAAACCTCATCTTTGCCGTCACCAACCCTGTGGTCCGTCTTTACCAGGTCAGAACCACCACAATTATTTTGTTGCCAAATGTCCAGTAACCACAAGTGTGCAGTGATAACACACATACCTCTCTTTGAACAAGGTCACAAGCCATGTTTTCAAACCTAAACAAGAAACAAATTGCAGCCTGTAATCTTCACATTGTGCACATACTGAACAGGCTCCAAACCTCTTTGGGTTTACCCAAAAATCTTGGACCATGTATTGGAAGAAATGGAAAAAGGAAACAGTATTATGCAATACTATGTTCATTAGACTGTGAATATAGTTTGTCCAAAAGGGAAGTAAGAAGCCACTCAGGCAAATTTGTGGTCCTCAGTGAAAATACTAAACAAACAAAACAAAAACATCTAAAATGTTAATTTAAGCAACTGTGTCTTACTTCTGTTCTCTAGACTGGTTTTCTAGGGGGAGTCTTAATCCTGAATAGTTCTGGTTTAATAATAAATGAGGCATAACTTTATCTTGATTTAAACTATATTTTCTCAGCAATCTTCATGTTGTTCTGTCCTTTTTTAGAAATGCATTTATTCCATCACATTAAAAGAAATTGAGCGGAACTCAGAGGAATATCAGAGGAATCACAGATCAACGAAAACACTTCATGGTGTTTAATAGTATGTTCCTTCTTTATCTTACAGAACTACAGTGAGCTGATTCCTGGCACCACTGTAGGAACACTATCCAATGACTCGGGCAATGTGATCCAGCTCATATTAAAAGCCTATGCTGTAAGTGCGACACATAACCACACACAGACCTTTGACTAGACAGTGTTTCAGTGGGTGACGTTGCTTCTTGACACACACCCATCATGTCTGAGCCAGTCGAGCGTTTGAGCCAATTTTGTACAAGAAAATTCCCCCATGGCAGAAGTGTGATGCTAACCATTTGTGGAGAGCTACCGTCTGGACCAACATGCTTATTTTGGCAATTTAAGAGCTGAATAACTGTTATATTGTAACATGCATTTTTGAAAGTACAAGTGGAGACAATGGGTGATTTAAGAGTAGTAAATAGCACAATAGAAGCAGCATTCACAAATCAAGTACATAACGTAGACAATCTTATCATGTATTTATGACTATTACAGTTTAACAGTGATGGAAGGTAACAAAATAAAAGTAGTACTATACTTAAGTACAAATTTTAGGTATCTGTACTTTACTAGGTATCAGTACATTTTAAAGTAGATACTTTTTACTTTTACTTCAGTATATTTGAGAGCAGGTAACTGTAGTTTCTACTCCACTACATTTTCGAACAGAATGAAAAGTAAAAATATTTTTTATTATAGTTTGAGTCCTGCTAAAAAGTCAAACACAAAAATAGGAAAATTTCAGCTCAAATCTTTATCAAAATCACTACATCTGGAGCTTTGTTAGATCTCAAAATCTGAGTGAAATACACAATATATAAGTTCATTTTTAAACAGGCACTTTAATGCTTTTACTTAAGTAGATTTTTCCATGTCATACTTTTACTTGAGTACTACTTTAGTCTGGTATATGCACTTTTACTTAAGTATCAAAATTGTGTACTTTATCCACCACTGCAATTTAACTGATACTGAATGAAAACACAGTTCAGAGAAATAATGCATATGACATGTAAAACTAAAAAATCTACAATGTGTAAATTCTCAGAAACAAACAGGATCGTCCACCAGAAAAGTTACATAATGCAAGGACTATAAAATGAATATAAAACATGAATTGAAAACACTGATCATTAATTTGCACACTTCTGTGTAATGTGTCTGTATTTCAATGTGATTTTTTTCAGAAAATCCGTTCCAAAGTTGAGTTGGAGCTTTTAGGTGTCCCAGAGGAGCTCTCCCTTTCCTTCAATGCAACCTGTTTGAATGGAGAGGTCATTCCAGGTCTCAAGTCCTGCTCTGGCCTCAAGATTGGAGATACGGTCAGTTGTGTTTAGCAGATGCTTAGAAAAATGAAATTTTGTTGAAGTCATAACATTGTTACAACTGGCTCTGGTATTATCTATTAGAAGGGGTCCAGGGACATCGAAAGTGCTAAAAATAGACAATTGTGATCCACCAAATAGATGTAGCTGTAATGTAGGAGTAAGACTGGCTCATAGGGGACTGTGCTGTATATTGGGCAGTTAGTATTAGTAATAATGTCATGCCTGATCTGTATATGTCTATTGAGTCAGTGCATAGTCTAACGGCAAAGCAAGTGTTCTTTATATAGCGTATTAAATCTATGTCTGTCATTGAAAAGAACAAATCAGCCTTCATGTTTCAATTGTTGGATAAGGTACAACATTGCTAAGTGTATGTGTATTTGTCTTCATATTTTTGTTGAACAGTTTCTTGCTATTAACGTCCTCCTCTTGCATATTTCTTTTATCACAACTTGTTTGGCGCCGTGCCTTATTTTCTCTTCACTCCAGGTGACATTTTTTGGCCTTGCTATTTTCTTTTTACTTGGCCTCAGCTCCCTCTTGCGTTTTTCCCATATATGGATCTCTCCCCAGATGGAGTTACTGCCCACATTTGGACATTCACCAGATTTGGATGCAGTGCCCTGAATGAACAATTACTGTGTTGTTGAGTACATATGGAGGACAGCCCACTGTAGTAACTTTGAACTTGTTGTTATTTCATAGTTTGATAGTTACAAGTTGTAAATATTTCTGCAAAAGGTTGTTTAATTACCGAAAAGTGGAGAACAAATATAATGTGCAGACTGAAACAAGCTTGGGAAAAGGGATTTGGTCTAATGGGAATTTGTTATTTTTATATGGCTTAAGAAATCATGTTTTTGTTTGATAAAATATTATCTGTATTTCTTCCCAACTAGAAATTTGTGCTTTTGCCAGCATTGGTGGGACCATGTAAGGTTAATTAAAACAAAACTGGGTAATTTTTTCTATTGCAAATGGTAGATGTCATAGCAGATTTGAATGTCATTTCAACATTAGTAAAGGGACAACAAAAGTAGTTTCCCCTGGTACAGCAGTGCTCTGAATCCTGGGATGAACTATAGTGCCTTGGCAGGACTCCCTGGCTTACATGTATCCTTTTACATTGTTTTACATTGCCATGTCTTGCAGGTCTCTTTCAGTGTGGAGGCCCGAGCTCGTGGGTGCCCCAAACAAAAGAAGAAGACCTTTATTATCAAACCTGTGGGCTTCAAAGACTCACTGTCCATCACTGTCACCTTTGAGTGTGACTGCAAGTGTCAGGCCAAAGCCCAACCCAACAGCCCCAAGTGCCACTATGGCAACGGCACATTTGAGTGTGGTATCTGCCAGTGCCACCCGGGCCGCCTGGGACCCCACTGCGAGTGTGCTGAGGGGGACTATAACCCCTCAGACCAGGACCGCTGCAGTGGGCCCTCAGCTGCCTCTGGGCCTCAGTCAGCCATCTGCAGCGGGCGGGGGGACTGTGTCTGTGGGCAGTGCGTGTGCCATAGCAGCGACTTTGGAAAAGTGTGGGGCAAGCTCTGTGAATGTGACGACTTCAACTGTCTGCGCTACAAAGGAGAACTCTGCTCAGGTGAGACACTGTTAAGCAGAACATATGACATGCACCTGAAGTCATTTGAGAAAGCTACAGCCATAAAAACATGGGCACATCTTATACAAGCTTATTTATCATATAAGAGTCAGTCAAACACTCCTTTATAGTACTGGAGTAGCTTGCTGCCCAGATGTAGTCCAGGTATTTCTATAAAGGCACTATGTTTACACACACATCATTACAAGAATCAGGGTAAACACATTTGACAGTGAAGTGTTAAGATGGGGTGACTGTTGTTTGTGTGTCTTTGTGAGATGTTCAAATGTGTGTTGGCAGTCCCCTGCTCCACACGAACTGTGCCACCCATCTGGGAAGAATCATAATCCTGCAGGACACGGCCAGTCTCATAATAAACACATGCTGGAGGTGCGTGTGTGCGTTTACAGCCCAGGTTCAAATGTTTGTGTCAGACCAACCGCACTTGTGGATTATTTTAGATTTGAGAGAACAACTGTCTCACAATGTTTGACAAAAATAGGACAGCAGGCCATTTATTCATTGTGGTGAATATTTATGTAACTTAAACTGTAGCTGCTGTGTAGCCTTGGGTGTGATATCAACTACAGTAGTAGTACAAAACATCCACTGATGAAATGTTGGGTCAAAAAGAACTGTACATAACAGCTTTTAAAGTTAAAAAGGTACTTGAATGCCAGATTTGAGAATACTACATTATCATAATTTATTTATGTGTTATTTATTTGCTTATTATCCATATAAACCAAAAGAGATGACCAAGACAAAAAGGAAAAACAGGCATATATTACACAAGCTCTGCTTCCTTAAGATAATTTATCTAGCAATTAAAAGAGCTAATTGCACATGTGTAATTGCTTGCAGACCTCTCCTGTGTCTGGGTAACATATCACTTTAGTGCTGTGTTTCCGTCAAACAGAAATGTCTTGTATTCCCCAAAGAACATAGATTAACATGAAAATACCTCTGTGCTTACTCATGGGCTCGTGTGCTGTAATAGCCCCAAAAATAACCTCATGTTTGGCCAAAAAAGCTCAAAGTGGGGGACTGGAAATGTTCAGTCCAAGTATGTGTTCACAACAGTTTGCTTTTCATTGTTACTATCACAAATCATCTCCCATTATAACTTAGATTAAAAGTCAGTGGTCTTGTGGTTAAGTGGTAATGGGAATATGTTATCCATCATTCTGTTAGCCGCCTGTGTCATTGTTTATTTGGGGATTGTTTTGCACTCATGGACCACAATAAAGCTTTGGAACCATTTCTTGCTAATTCAGTAGCACAGTCACTCATTATAACTGTATATTAGTGGGAACAAATGTACTTAAAAGAGTGGAGAATCATGTTCACAAAAATAACTCTTGCCCAGACACCACAGTCACAATGGAATATGATTTTAGTCTCCCACAAGCATGACTCCACTTCTGCTTCCTTTTCTTTGGGAATTTATACTGGTAACTTAACTATTTTTATAACCAAATATTAAATTCAACTGCACAGTCACTTTTAAATGGTTTAAAATTGTTTTAAATGTTTTGTTTTTATTGTGCTCATTCTATTGCAGATTGACCTGGAAAGATAAGGCATTCAGTTGTGGTTAATGACTATTATTCAAACTAGTCATTTACAGGACATAAAGGGTCATGAAGCTATATATTTATGTTCTGTTCATTTACTGCAATGAAAATGTACCATATTTTCTGTAAAGAGCCCAAATTAGGCAAAAAATTTTTCTTTTATAAGTTATAAGTTTCTGATATAAGTTATAATGTTGTTTCCCTAATCACAAACATACCTGGAGTTATGTTTTGTTTATTCACATGTTTCATACACAAACCCTACATATTTAAGCTGAGTTCTTCTCTCAAACAGAAAACACTCTGTTCCACCTTGTGATGTCATGTGGTAATACAGGAAGTTTAAACTCCATACACTTTCACTAGAATCGTTTGGATGATTTCAACCCTGGAATCTTTTCTAAACAAAAGGCAAAAGATGTTAACTTGAAAGTTACTCATTTTGAACTCTGGAGATGTAAAGTAAAGGATTACTCAAACATGTGTGAATAAAACCAGGTATGTTTTTGAGGAGGTAACAACATTCTAACAAGCTCAGAAGAATTAATTTTGTGTAATATAGGACCTTTAAAGTATTAGCTTGAATAAAACTAAACACACTATAAATGCCAATAGTTATTTTCTCTTATAAGTTTTTTTTTTTTTTTGTATGTGTTAGTCTTTTAACATGAGAAAGTACTGAATGAGGTTCTCAAGAGTTTAGAGCTTTACAGTTATTGAATATACCACATTCTATATTTCTGTTATGCTGGGGCAAAATATACCAACTCCAGCATGTAAGTGGATTATAGACCATATAAAGAAGTGGACTAAGGGAGCATAGCATTCGGCTCCAGTCAAATAAAGCTCACAAGGCTAGCAGTTATAGAAACTAATTTAGAGGAATAGGATTTATTAACGGACAAAATAACAAAGCAAAAACACGAGGATCATGTAGAGCATTTTAAGACCAAAATGAGGCTCACTGCAGCAGTTACAGCGAGAGTGGTCACAATTTTTTGAATGTAAAGTCAATTGGAACCAGATTCAATGGAGCCAGAAAGACTCCCATGCCCACTTCCTATTTGGAATGCGGTGCTAGCGGGTTAGCTATGCCCATTTATATATACAGTCTGTGAACTCTATATGTTTGTTTACAATTTGTGAGATAACAGTGCTTTAGTTTTTATACCCTGGTGAGAAATTATCAATGCACCATTACTTTTTAACTTTTCAAACACATGATATAATGAGTATTCGTTCTAAAATACTTTGGCCCTCTCCTCTCTAATTTCTGTAGAGAGCCTTTTCTGTGTATATAACAACCACCTTTTCTTTTCCATAGGACACGGCGTATGTAACTGCGGCTTCTGCCAGTGTGACCCGGACTGGCAGGGAGAAAACTGCAACTGCTCCAGACGCACTGACACCTGTATGTCCAGTGTGGGCCTCCTCTGCAGTGGGAGGGGCCAGTGCATATGTGGGGCATGTGAGTGCACCCAGCCCGGAGCATATGGGGCAACATGTGACAAGTGCCCCACCTGCCCCGATGCCTGCACCATGAAAAAGTGAGTCTGCCTTTGTAATTATTTATAGGACAATAAACAGCAATACATTGTAAATGCTCATCAGATGTTTTACATTACTTTTCTAACTGATATTATGATTATGATGTTTTGGTATTGGGCAGGGCAGAAAGTTATTGTAATTTTTTTTTTTTTTTTGGTAGTTTGTTGACTAGATTTTTTGTAATTCAAGTTTTTGTTTTATTTTATTTTGCAGCTTTTAATAATAATAATAATAATAATAATAATAATAATAATAATAATAATAATAATAATAATAATAATGCATCAGTTTTATACAGCGCTTTTCTGGACACTCAAAGACAGGGCATTATTCATTCATTCCACACTTTAACATATCATAAGAGACAGCAGCACATTGCTTTGACATTACCATGTCTGGGCCGAAGGGATAACACAATTTGAGTTATGCTTACACACTTAATACACTCAATAGCAAGAAACACAATTAAACTGCGTAAGACAAGTTTTCAGGATTCTCTAATTTCTACTCAATTTAGCCTGTTTCAAGCCTAAAAAATGGCCAAATTACGAAACGTTTTCTTTAAAAGAAATTGAAGTTGCATAAAAAGTAATTAGTGCACTTGAGTAGTATTTGTCATACATAGCCTACTTTACACTAAGTACACATTTTGGCAGTAGTACTTGTACTTGTGATTATATATTTTTTTAGTCATGTAAGTCTTGTGTACAGTGTTTTAGTACTCTTTCCACCACTGGTATTGGGTTTACTGTATATTGGTCTTTTTGCAGGGAGTGTGTGGAGTGTAGGCACTTTAAAAGGGGCCAGCTGTTTGAGGATAACACATGCTCTCGAATCTGCAAAGATGACATTGAACTTGTGGATGAGATAGGTAAAAGAAATACTACATGGAATACTTAATTAGTTTTATCCAGTCATTAGTTAATAATCCTGCTGTTGTTCTGTCCTCAGTGCTTCATGATACAAATGCTGTGAACTGTTCCTATAAAGATGAGAATGACTGCGTGCAGCGATTTCAGTACTACGAGGATGCCAGTGGAAAATCTATTTTGTTTGTTGTTAAAGAGCCAGGTAAGTAACTAGCACAACTTTGATACGTTGCAGAGTAAATGCTCTCATTTAGAGAAGACATATTATGCTTTTGTCTGGATAAAAGCATAATATAATCTAAGTGAACCATTAAACATCATTTTATATTTGGGATGAAATATTGATGACTTAATGATAAAATTACTTGGATTTTTGGAGCAATGGCATTTTGCTTGCAAGTGAATAAAGATTACTTAAACAGTCAGGAATCACTATAAATACTACTTCAAGTGGGTAAAAGGAAAAACTATTAGAATATGGTTAAAAGCTTTTTTCAGAAAACCCCGCATCTCACAATAGTAAGAGAAAAAAATACATTTAAAATTTCCTTCTTCAAATCAAGTCTTTTGTTGAGAGATATTTAGTTGGACCTTATCATAAAAAATAGAATAAAATTATGCAAAAACAGTTACAATTCTTAAATCTGGTTCCACAGCTAAATTACTAATGTGGCCCATTACTATTAACCTATTGTATAGTATAACAAAAATATTAAAAATCAGTTAACTATATTTTTAACACTTTACTTAATCAGTTTGTACATTTTGTATTTGCTCACACAAAACCGCTGTGGTTTTCCTTCTTTTCCTTTCCTCTCTCCACTCAACTTCCTCCAACAGGCCCTTCGTCTTCTTGTTTCTTCTCCAAAAAGAAATCATAGACGGTGGTAAAAGTGGTTTTAATGAACACAATTGCCCACAGCAAAAGTCTGTCCAGGGCTCTGTCTTAATGAATGTGTGTGTTCAATTTAAACACAACTGGATAACACAGAAGTGCACCAAAAATTTGCCTTGAACATGGTGCGCCCCGTTGTGTCAGAGAGGGTTGTAAATAGCTGCTCAGCTTCTTTAAGAACATGCTGACTCTACATATCCCCTATACAAAAGTGGCAGAGAAAGTTACTTAAGTTAGTGAAAGCAAATTTTAAGTGCAATATTGAAAAAAAAAACATTTTTCAACAAAGATGGACCCCATCTTTGTTGGTGGACATAAAATTTGCCGTAAAACTAACTGATGTCAAGGTGAGAGGAAGTAGCGCAGCACAAATGGGGGAAACTAAGAGGAGTCAGGCTTTGATGTTAGTTGTAAAAGCTCACCCTAGTTACCCTATACAGTTACCTAAAGCTCTCTTATATGTGCGTTTTCTTCTGGAAATTAGGAGAAAGAAAGTAGTTTAACTGTTCTAAACTAGGGAACAAGTAAATCTGTTGGTATACAGTCTGTTTTTGACTTTTATGATTATATTGAAATGGGATAAAATCAAATATTATAACACAAAATCAAATGTTATAATGTTCTGCACTCTGCATCTTTGACAAACAGTTATCCAGTACTGCTCCTTTATCAAAACATGCGGCTATTTCCATGACTTTCTCACATCTATTTTGTAATAATATGGTATTATATAAAGGTCTAAAGAAGTAAACTTTTTATCTAAATACCTCAACAAACCTGCCTTCTGTTGCCCTCTGCTGGCCCCTTCACCTGTTTCTCAGTGACAATAATGCACACTATATTAGAAAGACTTCCATTCAGTCAGATGTTTATTAACTGCGAAACTGTTCTAGTCTAGAGGTGGATGTAGATTAAAAAAAATAACTTTTTCATTTTTATTTTCTCCTTTAATTTCAAATTTGAGTTGTAGACATGGCAGTAAAATTGAACCATGATCTCATCCCTGTGACGATATGTTATTTTGGTGATATCTTTATATTAGGGTGAGCTGCAATAAACAAAAGAGCAGTGATTCAGCTCTATGCTCAAAACCAGTGCAGATTATATTTTAAGTAAATTTTTGGCATATTTCCCAGTTCATCCCAAAAATGTATCTTCTTTGCATAATTTGATACACAAACAAACAAACAAACAAACAAACAAACAAACTTGTTTTTAGTTTATTTAAAATATCGTTTGTGACATGTATGCAACACTTGTTTGTTGAGACTAGATGTTTACAATGGTCCACTACAAGAGCTGTCAGTCATCTCATGTCCCTAAAACATTACATTCCTGTTTGACCAGACCACAAGAGGGAAGAGGGACTTGGCCTGGATGCATCGGGCTGCATTTTTTCACTCTTTCTTTCCTCTTTCTTGTTCATTGGTATTGAACAGTGAGTTTCTGTGTTCATAAAGAAGCATCATTAATGTACTTGAATGTGAATGTGAAACTCAGAAACACTACTCGTGTGAGCAAGGAAGGACAAAGAGGAAACAGCTCTATAAATCATACTTCCTGTGGAGTGAATTTATGATTATCTGTGTCCAGCATACTCACTCCTTAATCTCTTGCTCCCTCTCCAGACTGTCCCAAGGGTCCAGACATTTTGGTGGTCCTATTGTCGGTGGCAGGGGCCATCTTGTTCCTGGGTTTAGCTGCTCTGCTTATCTGGAAACTGCTGGTTACTATTCATGACAGGAGGGAGTTTGCCAAATTTGAAGAAGAGCGAGCACGGGCCAAATGGGACACAGTAAGTATCTAAATCTTAATCATAACTTTAATCCTGATTATATCAAACCCATCATTGCCTTTATTGCCCCCATAAGGCCACACACATCTCCTGCTTTAATTTCCTGAAGAGTATTTTATTATTGTTGCAGCATGCTGCTACTGTCAGCAGAATAAAGGTAGTCAACGGAAGGGCTGGGTTTAAATTAGCTGACACTAATTAGCTTTTACTGGTAATAAGGCACTTAGTGGCCACACACACCCAAATCCCATCAGGCTGAAACCACAAGAAACCCACTATTTGGAAGCTGCACATGATGCACATTAACGCCATAGTTGCATTTTATAAACTTCATAAAGTCATGATTTTATATATTTGTAATGTTTATATACCTTTGCTAATAATAATAATCTGAATTCTAATGAAATTGTTGTTGTACATTTACAGGGACACAACCCCCTCTACAAAGGAGCTACTTCTACCTTCACCAATATCACATACAGAGGGAAAGACTGATGCTACTGAAGAAGGGACTGAAACGTGCAGGCCTCTACTGTCACAAGATCATTAATTATGACAATGCTGTGTGTAAATATGTAGAAATTAAAGAGGACATATTTTGCGAACTGTCAACAGCCAGCCATTTAAGGCTGACAATGTAAAAACTATATAAAACAATTTTAACTAACAATTTTAGTCAGTTGTTCGTGCAAATAAGCTTTGACACCGCCTGCAAAACTTAGCCTATAGAACTATCCTACACTTCATTAAATAGAGGTTTGCACATACGCAGGTTTTCATTTTCATGCAGAAATCACAGCAATGCATTCACAAACTTTTTGCAAGAGTTTGTGAATGCATTTCTTAATTTTGCGATGGTTGTCCAGCAGCCCATTACCTCCATCTCCTGGACAAACACTGCAAGTTTGATTAGCCCATAGAATTATTGAAATTTGCCTTCTAATGTACAGTACATTGGTCATGACAATTTGTTATTAGCCTATGTTTATGATGTATGGGCAATATTGGGCATTAACCAACTTTTTTCTCTCAAGACAAGAGACACATCCATCATTCTCTGACTTAAAAAAAAGTTTATCATGTGCAAAGAAAAAAAAAAGTATAATTTTAGTAGCAAAAGTTTTGAGCTGCACGGTAACACAAGATAATGACAGGATTCGCCATCATTTGGTAGAGCTCAGGTAGAGTTCAGAGTGTCTCCACTTGGCTGTGCCCTTGTGGTCTTATTATGTATTAAACAGCGCCAGGAGGCATCAGTCAAAGCTCTCCCCGGAGTCCTGCGGCCTCGTACCGGGTTAAGATCTCTGTAAAGCAGCTGGAGAATGGACTGTGCGAGGAAGATGGCATCCGTCCTGTGTGCGTGAAGCCTCGGTGGTGCAAAAGAGTGTTTTAGCAGCATGTAACAGTTGTGTCGAGGCTTCAGAGGGTGACAGCTGAGGACTGCCCGTGCAGCGGCTCCAGGACGGACGAGGAAACCCCGAGGACCAGGGCCTCTGTCCGGATGACACCAGCACGCACCAGGCGCACTGCTCGTCTGAGCTAGCATCGGCTAAGCTAACTCATGTCTTCCATCAATTAAAAATAGTCTTAAATGGGTCTTTGAAGTTGAACGGGATTTCTATAAGGTGTGTAGAACTGTTGATAGCTAGTGGCTCAGATGTCGCCGGATGGACGGAGCCGAGCCTGAGAAACAGCGAAAAAAACAGCGGAGGATCTTCAGGTGAGACCACCTCTAATGCACATAATGTTAGCTAACGTTACTTGACAATTTAGCATTAGTTAAAACATTACGTGTGATGCTAATGCAGTTGTCAGTTTTCAATGCTACGCACTCTGTGAAACTTTTTGTGTTTATATTTGCAGAGTATCCTCACAGTGCATACCACTTTTAATTAAATAGGTTCGCAAGATGTCTGTGGGCACAGTAGCCTTTGTGTGTTTTCTTGCTAACCTACTGTATTTAGCCTGACTTTGGTATCGACCGCACCTTGCTGTCTAGAGTAAACAATGACCTCCTGATCACAGATATGGGGGAATCGTATAGAAACGCACTGAAGGGATTTGAGATAAGAGCTGTTGTGACTGAAATCAATGCTAGATTTCATTAAACCTTTCAAAATCATACATCCAGAGTACACGTGTTACAACTATTTTATTGATTTGTAACTGTCTGACATCACAATTATATTTATTCATCTTTTGAAATAGTAAGTGCATAGGATGCTCTACATGTCTAAATTTGCATATCCAAAATATAGTCATATTTGTTCATAGACTGTCACTGGCTAATGATGTCTTCAATGTGGGCATGGCCGCAATGGTCACATAACTCTTTTAATTTATTTTTTGCTCTGCAATTGATCTTTCAGGCATGATGGAAGGAGTACATGCTGGGGCTATTGGCCTGGACCCTCGTCGTCAAGAACTGCTTGAGGCTCGATTTTCTGGAGCTGGTGTAGGCAAGGTTTGTGCCCTGAAATTGTCTTTATTTAGTATCAGTCAATCAAATCAATCAATCCAAAGGGTAATGCTAATCAGCTTTATTACTGCTTCTTGCGGAAGTGTTCACTGATTCACTGACGACTGTTGGTATTTTTGTTGGGCAAAATCTAAATCCAGCTCTGTCTTGGCTGTCACAAGAGCTTGCCAGCAGTTCTTTGTTTCAATGTCAACTAGTGACACTAAAATGCCACTGCAGCCGAGTTTACAGCGCAGACTAACCCTCTGCTGTTGAACTCCATATGACTGTGAGTGGGTTCGCAGAGAGAAAATGGCAACCTCTGACAAAGCAATCAGTCTTCCGGCAGTCTGCTCCTCTGTAATGTATTGTTATATTGGTCACTTCACATTGAGTAAAAAAAAACACATCTGGGATCTATTCTATTTATGGTATTCTGTGTGGCTCACAAGATGAAATATGACTTGATTTAAAAATGTCCCTGAACAGCCAATATCTGACAGGCCTTTTTCCTTACAGACTGAATTAGTTGTTGTCCTTCATAATTATTAAGGGTCAAAAGATTCAAACATGTTACGTTTCTCATGTTTTCCTAGAATTCAGTTAACAGTGAATCATCCAACCAGTCATTGTGCAGTGCAGGATCACTCAGTGACAAGGAGCTGGAGGTAAGTAATCGTGAAAAAGTGTGTAAAATTCCAATCGTCCAGGTAGAATTCATCGCAAAGGAGAAATTAAATTTGTCAGCTGGACAAAAATAATAATAATAATAATAAAATAAGTAAATAAACATTTGTTGACAAATTGAATTTCTCCTTTGCCATAATCATGAAAAATATATAAGAAAACTGAATTTGTGATGTGAAAATTTCATGACATTTGTCTGTGTCAGACACCAGAGAAAAAGATCAGTGGGCAGAGAGGCAGAAAGAGAAAGGGGGACATATACGACACCACGAACCATGGTGAGTTTTCAACAACATTAAAAGGACAACTTTGCGTTAAATGGCAGATAACTGGAATCTTAATGCTTTATATTCAAGATTATGTTCAATCTTGTGTTTTAGGAAATGGAAAGGGGCAGAAAGTCAGTGACTATTTTGATGTAAGTTCAAAGTTAAAAACAACTACTGTTTCCAATCACTTTCAGACTCTTTCTAATTCACCCCATAACTGATTGTTGTCCTATAAATTTTTTTTTCAATAATATTTCTCCTTTGGCTCCACCTTGTTTCCATGCTTTGCCCTGTGGCCAGTTTGCCGGCAGCAGTGGCTCTGGCACTAGTCCTGCTCGGGGCGTCCCACCTCTGGTGCGCTCCTCTTCACAACACTCTCTGTCTAATCTTCTGGTGAGCACCACCATCCATTTGTGTCACTGCTTTAAGTTTTTGCTTTCTCAAAATAATGTAATATGTAAAATGATGTGCAGTTTTACATTGTAAATGTAACCATGTTTTTATGTCATAGTTTCAACATGGCAGCCCCTCATCAACTGGCTCGGTCTTCACTGACTCCTCTTCCTGCAGCTCTGTAAAAACTCTGCGGCCAAGCTCCTGCTCTCATAAAGCCATACAGGTGAGTCACAATTCTAGGAGAATGCCTTTACTGTGATGAATTCTCCTTCAAAGATTTGAGAAAATTTGATATTTTTGCCATTTCCTTTTTTGGTTTTAGGTTTACATTTTAAATTTGGTTTTCAATAGTTTTTTAGAATGTATAATAAAATACTAAAAATAATGTCTGGTTACTTTAATGAATAACTTGCATTTGGCTTGTTGGTTGTGGTACTAATGATATAGTATAGATACAAATCATCACAAAACTCAATAGTTTTTTATTATTATTATTATTATTAGTAGTATTATTTATTAGTATTATTTATTAGTGTGTTCTTGTTTTGTAGTCTGAACTGACTCTGCTGAAGCTCACAGCTCTGGAGAACGACAAAAACTCTGACCTGGAGAAAAAGGAGGGGAGAATAGACGACCTGCTGAGGGTTAGATTTGGATTTTTTTAGCACTTAAAATTGTATCCGTATTCATTTAAAAAGTATAATAATGTTTGATTTGATTCCTAGGCAAACTGTGATTTGAGACGGCAGATTGATGAGCAGCAGAAAATCTTGGAGCGCTACAAGGAACGTCTCAACAAGTGTGTGACTATGAGTAAGAAACTTCTGATTGAGAAGGTAAGTGTTTTTTAATATACAATTTTTGATTTCTAGTTGTTTATCGATCTATAATTTTTTGTTTCTTAGTCAAAACAGGAGAAGAAAGCGTGCAGGGACAAGAGCATGCAGGATCGTCTTCGCTTGGGTCATTTCACCACAGTGCGTCATGGGGCCTCCTTCACCGAGCAGTGGACAGATGGATATGCCTTTCAGAATCTCATCAAGTCCGTTTGCAAATACAATAGAAACAACAGTCTGGATAACCTGTGTATTACAACATGCAAACTCAAGTGTATGTTTCGTTTAGGCAGCAAGAGCGGATCACTTCACAACGGGAGGATATTGAAAGGCAGAGGAAGTTGCTTGGGAAGAGAAAACCACCCTCCGTTTCTCAGTCACCGTCGCCCAACATTGAACAAAGCAAACGAAAGAGTAGGAGCAACGGCCAGGAGAGTGAAGCGTAAGACTTTCACATGAGGTTCAGTGGTGTACTGTGTAACTTGGAGGGTTCGCCCACCTGCTTGTCCTCATGGAGATGTTATTGCTTTGCCTTGAATGTTCCACAGAATGGCATTATTACATATCTATCTTCATGGAAATGTACTTTTTTTTTTGCAATAAAAGCATCCGCAATTCAATATATGCAAGATGGATAAGGTAAATACAGTACTGTGGACACAAGCAGGTGCCAGATCCTCCTTCAGAAAAGTTGCATAGCACATACTAGCACCTTTTTTTTTTTTTTTTTTAAGTATTTTTCAGTTTAATTATTTAATTTTTACATATGTAACCTTGGATATATATACTGTTTTGCCCACACAGGCTGTCAGTTGCAGAATATCATGAGCAAGAAGAAATATTTAAGCTTCGAATTGGTCATCTAAAAAAGGTACAAGTTTAACCCTTATTAGAAACTTGTAATCCCAATGTAATGATGATAATTATTGTTGTATATTATTTTTGTAGGAAGAGGCAGAGGTCCAGTCAGAACTGGAGCAGTTGGAGCGAGTGAGGAACCTACACATTCGAGAACTGAAGAGGATCCATAATGAGGACAACTCGCAGTATGTAACTTAACTATTACAGTCTAAAGCTCTGTATTCAAGTATAATATAATGACATGCATGAATCTGTGTTTAGATTCAAAGACCATCCAACATTGAATGACAGGTATTTACTGTTGCATTTACTTGGAAGAGGAGGTTTTAGTGAAGTTTATAAGGTAAGTGGACATTTTATTAGCTTATTTAAGTTCTAGTAAATTCATGTATTACAAAGCTGATCATTTGTTTTTTATTTCAGGCGTTTGATTTAACGGAACAAAGATATGTAGCTATTAAAATTCACCAGCTCAACAAGAACTGGAGAGAGGAGAAGAAGGAAAACTATCACAGGTCTGAATGTTGATATTGTTGTTTTAACCATGTAATATTTTGAACCATGAGATCTAAAACACATTTCATGGTATTTCATTTCAGGCATGCCTACAGAGAATATAGAATTCACAAAGACCTTGACCATCCAAGAATAGTCAAACTCTACGACTACTTTTCACTTGACACAGACTCGTAAGTGCCCTTCAAGTAGTAGCAATATTTTAAGACAGTAATGCAGTTAATTTTGATTTATTTACCATTTTATTGTCTTCTTTAGTTTTTGCACAGTGTTGGAGTACTGCGAAGGCAACGATCTGGATTTTTACTTGAAGCAGAATAAGCTGATGACGGAGAAGGAGGGCCGGTCGATCGTAATGCAGATTGTAAATGCCCTCAAGTACCTCAACCAGATACGGCCCCCTATCATTCATTATGACCTCAAACCTGGTATTGGCAGAGTCTAATATGTAATGTTTTATATGGAAGAGTTACATACTCAATGTTGTGTCTTTGATGTTATGCTAGGAAACATCCTGTTGGTGAATGGCACAGCTTGTGGAGAGATAAAAATCACCGACTTTGGCCTGTCAAAGATCATGGATGATGATAGCTATAGCTCTGCAGATGGCATGGACCTGACGTCACAGGGAGCAGGAACCTACTGGTACAAACCTCACTGCATTTATAATATAGCATAAAATGACTTGTATTATTAGGAAGAACACTTTGACCATTGTTTGCCTCCAGGTACCTGCCTCCTGAGTGTTTCGTGATGGGCAAGGAGCCCCCCAAAATTTCCAACAAAGTAGATGTTTGGTCAGTAGGAGTCATCTTTTACCAGACTTTATATGGACGCAAGGTAATTACTCATTTATAACATTTATGATTTTGAGGTTAAAGCAGTAAGCAGTAAATTCATTACATGTTCCTTTTCAGCCATTTGGTCATAACCTGTCACAACAAGATATTCTTCAAGAAAACACTATTCTAAAAGCTACTGAGGTTCACTTTCCGCCAAAGCCTGCCGTCACCACAGAAGCAAAGGTGAGATGAGATCTCTGGCATGGTGTTGGTAAAAATGCTATGAATGTTTGCAAATTACCTATCTATAATAAAGCTATTATAAAAATATTTTTATAACATCATATTGATAATCAATATAATTAGCAATATTGCTTATCCTACTCTATTAGGAGTCCTGTTGCTACTTCTTAACTGTGATTTTCTTTGTTCTAGGCTTTTATCCGTCGATGCCTGGCCTATCACAAAGAGGATAGAGTAGATGTTCTACAGTTAGCGAGTGACCCTTTTTTAATGCCTCATATCAGACGGACATTGGGCAGCAGTACACCTCCAGCAGCCCCCCTCCCCTCCACCTCCAGCTGTTACAGCAGCAGTGCCTCTGACAGAAGAAGTATGTTTGAAACTGAATAAGATGCTTTGTGCAGAATCTCCTTAAACCTTGAAATTTACAGTTGGAGGCAGTTGTATGTAAGTTATGGATTATGTGGATCACACGTTAAAAGAGAAGGCTGCTTTAGCGGTTAATTTAAGGGAGTCTTTGGCTGTGGGCTCAGTATAACCCAGTTATGCCCACATGCATGCACTGACATAATGTGGTCCATATAAGGACCTTTTCTTTCACAATAAATAGAAAAAGCACCCTAAATATTGCACAGCTGAAAGATTTTCTGCCTCCATGAAGGTTCAAGCATTACTGACACTTTGTCCCATCCCGCTTCATACATGTATTCTGTATCGGTTGACCTTGGGGCAAAGAAGGGGTCCTGCAGTGATAATGACTGATGACCAAAGTTCAAGGCTTGGCCTGCCTTGTTTACATGGCACCACATGAAGATCATAAATGAACTGGGGAGGACTGACTGTGAAAGATTTACAGGTTTTGAACTATTTTTAATATTTTCCTGAATAACTGGAAGTTATTCCAATTTCAATTAAGCCCATATTTTTTCATGAGATTTTCCCCCTGGAATGTTTTGGGGCTAGAGAATGAGTGTTGTAATGAGAGCTAAGATTATAATAATGAAATCATTAAAATAAATATTGTGTCATTTTGTATTCAGCGTCATGCGCTTTCTTTGAATAACAAACCCTTTATTAAATATGTTTGATATCAGCATATTTACATAACTCTGCAAAATGCAAAATTCTAACAAAACAAAAAAATGGTTTAAAAGTTTGCAATAGCATTTAAATACTGACAAATACTAGAAATTGTTGGGAGGTGACACATTGACCTGCAAATCTGTGTTCTTTTAACCAATACATTTAGAGATGACATTTGTGAAGAATTGTATACATTTTTTTAAATACAGTGTTTCATGCTGTATCCTCTAGACTTGATAGATTATTTTTAAATGTGCCGCACAATTCACTTCATTTAAAATTAAACTAATGATAAAATGTTTATACAGAGAGGTGAAAATGAATGACTTAATAATTTATCTATTGTAAAACTGTGAGGTGACCCAAGCCAGGCCCCACTTCAGATTCGTGAGCATAAACTTGAGTGCCTTCGTCCACTGTTCCTCTGAGTTAAACTGAGTCTTGATCGAATAAGAGCCTCCACTGCCTCCTGTGTCCTCAATCTTTCCTTTGTCCACATCCATTCTGCAACAAGAAAAATCATACATCAAAAATAATTCATGTTTTGTTATAATCAAGGGTGTCCCCTATAGCTTAACACAGTAAATAGTGAGATGAAAGAGGATTTAAAATGGAGTTTTCACCCTGTGGTTAATAACACTGCAAACCATTAACACGCTGGGCTTGAAGGATGTGTTTCTCATGTGGATCTTAATTACGTTATTTAATAGCATTTGAGTATTAGAATAGGATACAGCACTTATTACTACAGAGAGACCGTTAAGCCCCCGGGAGTGTTGTAAACTGAAGGTTATTCATTTATAATAATTTTCTCAAGCAATTAAATTTCTTTTACAGTATAATAATTGGTCATTATGAAAGAAACTAGGCATATGCAGTTTGCCACATCATTTATTGCAAGACAAGGCTCTGACTGGAAATTGGTTTTGTACTGTAAACTACTGAGCCATATGTGAAATGTAAATATGAATTGCTGCAAATACTATTAATTATAAACAAATATGATTGTAATAACATCTGTGAAAACTAACCTGTATGGGAGGCAGAAACCAGTGTCTCCTTTTTCAACCTCTTCTTTAAACTGCTGTACACAATCCAAAAAGGCCACCATTGCATGGTCAAACTTATTGTCCCAGAAAAACCTTAGGCCACCTGAACAGTACAATGGAAGTTCCTGTAACATCAGGAATACCACTTAGTACTATGGTTTATTAATGACAGACTTAAATGTTTCATTCAGTATTACCTTTGACTTATCCGTTAGGGACTCTAGGTATGAATGGTTTCCATAGGGCACAAGACGATATCTAGTAGAATATTTTTGTATAAAATATAAGCAAATATATAAATATTGTGATATCTGAATACATGAAATTGTGTTACTAACTGCAGAGTATAGAAATGTGTACCTTTGAAAGCGTAACCCCATTTTGTTTGCCAAAGCGTGCAGCAGCAACACTGTCTGCCCCCAGGCTGCGTTGATCTCATTCCACTCGACAGGGACACTAGGAAGTCTACCCAGGCGAAAATTATTGATTGTACCAAACTGACCACTGTGCCTATATACAAAAAGAAAACACTGATATCTTCTGACAATGAAAAATTTACTCTATATAGCCCATACATAATTACTATAACAGTAAAATAATGAAATCCTTTTTAACTCTATAAAATATAATACATTATCTGTAGCCGTTTACCATATGTGAAAGGTGGCATTGAAGACATTGGTCTTTTTCAGACGATCCAGCTGTATCTGGCAATATCGCATCTGATTGTCAACACTTTTTAATTCATCATCGAGCTCCAGTTGTTGTCTTTTAAACTCGCTGTACTCTTTTTGGTACCTTGACAAAGACAGAGTTATAGTAAATAAGACTGAACATTACGTGTGTTTTAATATGCTCCCTATGGCGTGTACTCACTGCAGCTCCTCTGTGTCCAGCTGCTGAGACTGGACCCTGCTCTGAGCCAGATCTTGTGCCACTGTGGCTCTCTGCTCCTCTACTGCCTCTAGCTCCTGTATCAGAGAATCCTCTTCCTCTTTTAGTTGCTGTAACTCTGCCAACAGTGTTTCCTCCTGTTCTACCTCCAGCTGTGACAGCAGCTCCAGACACTGCCTGTTTTCACAGTTAATGTCATTACTTGTATAGTACAATGTTATGAATCCTTCTAACATTCTACTTATCTACTTACTTATAATTTTGGCATTCATTCTCTGTGATATTAAGCTGCGTGTCAAGGTGGTCCAACAAGGTGTCTGTACATTCTTCACACAATGGATGGTCTACGTCTGTCTGACCAGACATGATGTCAAACAAATCACCAGTCACCTGTTCATCACGAGTTCAGCATCATGTTAAAATTTAACACTGTAAGAAATGCAATATTAAAAAATTATAATATAAAAAAAGTACTTTAAGTCGGCGACTTAGATTTTCCATGGTTCCTCCATCAGAAGCGTCTCCAATCAGAGTGAAGCTGTTGGCGCTTTCTGTGGACATCATGCTACAACATATAAACAAATTCAGGCTGTAAATACAAAATTACAACACCAAAGGGTAATGAAGGAGTTAACTGCTCACCGTGCAGGGGGGATGTATTTTCTAGAGACACCATCTTGTTTGTTCTCTACAAATTTCTCCTAGTAACAAATACGCTTGTTTAAGTACAATTTCATTTTGTACTTGTATATAATCACGTAAGTAAAATACAGGGAAAAAGCTACCAAGGCATTTTATAATTGACAAACCTCTGGTGCCGTCTCCCCTTCACTGCTCTCTTGCTGTTTGCTCGGGGTCACTGTAACTAAAGGAGCTATAACGAAAATATGCATGCAAAGCATTGTAAGACGATAACCTCTGCAAACGATAATATGCCCAACTTTTAATACATACCAATTAATTCTTGAATAGTGACCCGATCCAAGACGTTGAAGGACGTGTCCAGTTTTAGTGGCTGGCAGCAGCGCTGACAAACGAAGCTAACCTGCATTGTCGTGCTCGAAGACTTTGAGCCCTCCATCCCACACCTTCAAAAGAATATGCTGAAAAAATTAAAAAAAATAAGGACTTGAGATTGTAGTTAATTCAGTGACATCTGTGCCTTGCTTGATAAAATTGAATGCTAATCGGTTAAAAGGCTAGCTAACTGCCTATCATTACTTGTACAATAATACTTCTGTGCTGCTACTCACCAATTCCTTTTAGATCTCCAAGGCAAATCAGTACTGCATGCAACTATCTGGATATTTATAAACCAAAAACTTCTAAACGTTGATGTTTTTACCGTGGCTCGATTGGATCTCGAGTTTCCGTTTTACTTCCGTATTTTTGTTTACGTTCTCTCTGACGTCAGACTAAAATAAAAGTCACGTGGCTTGTCATTCCCGTTTATCGGCTTTTAAACTTTTAAACTTTTAAGCCCCTTATTTGAAATGTTGGTATTATACATACGACTACTCGAAAAAGGTTCATAACAAGGTACATATGTGCAAAATAGAGCAGCATTTGCCTGTTTTATTTTGCATTTCCTTCCGCTACGTGGCGCCAGAGCGGTTGGGACACCTCCTCCTCGCGTGAAGAAGGCTGTAGTTGCGGGAAAACTGAAGGGGCTGGACAAAATACGACAGACTCTGAAAATACAAAAATACGAGGTAAACACTGATACATGCGTTTACAAACTGTCAGCCATTGGTGTTTTCATATAAAAGAAACTTGTCGTGTATTGTATGCATTTGTCGCGTTGTATTTTCGTCGTTTTTATTCTTAAAGGGGCAAAACTAACTAGCGTTACCCAACGTGAGGGTCGATGAGAGGTTGATTGTCAAGAATAAAAAGTAATTATAAAGTAGTAAGTTATAAAATGTCAACAGTAACATGCTGGTTGTAAGATGATATATGTTTTTAATACCGTTTTTATATTTTCTTGATATACCTTAGCTGTTCGCAGATTGCACCACCATTTTTCTTCCAAGCCCTTTTCTTCCCCTCATCTTGGGGGCGGTGCCATCTTTTATAAACACTTGTGCACGTTTTGTTGAAATGGTTTGAGCTACATTTCCGTTGTGGTCCTTCTTTCTGTTTATGACAATTTTATCACGCTTTGAATTTTACTGTATAGTCTATATTAATCACTATATGTCATATATTTTAGAGTTTTAAAATGACAACACAAGATAGCCCTAAAGCAGCAGATGTCAAGAAAGGAATTTCTGTTCTTTGGGAAACTTTGCAGTGTCCTATATGGTGAGACTGACATCGTTTTAACAATTTCTACTAAAGTATACAGTCTTGTAAAGTTTGTCTTTCTTGTTTTTCTTGATTTAAAATAGTCTGGAATTAATGACAGCTCCTGTATCTACAAAATGTGACCATCAGTTCTGCAAGTAAGAATAAATATATTTAGAATAGTCATTTATATTTTTATATTTCAACTGACCACTGTTGTACTTTTGTTTGTTAGATTTTGTATGATGAAACTTTTGGACAGCTCAAAGCAAAACAGGGCAAGTTGTCCTGTGTGCAAAGCCAGAGTAACCAGAAGGTAAAAACAATGAATGCTACTACATCAATACTGTAATCCATGGGTTAGTTTAAAATTGTAACCTCTTCATTGCACTTTAGGAGCTTGCAAGAGAGCCCAGGTTTCCAAAAACTTGTTGCAGGTTTGCAGGACATGATACAGGCATATGAACATGATACCTTGAGTAACTGTAAGTGTACATGTGTATATAGTTGATATGTTTGATATTTAAAAACTTCCAGACCTAATTTAGTTTTGCTTTTCAGATTTTACAGGACAGATCCTACCCAAACATCCAGCAGTGTAAGAAATTAAACTCACAAATATTATATTACTCCGACTTGTTGCTCTCATCTAAATTGTTTACTCTTTACAGTGTTACAGATGTGGTACAGAAAAATACTAGGACAAATGAGGATCCTACTTGCAGCGAGGATGTCCCAAAATCTCAGTCCTCAACGATAAAAGGTACAATTTTAACTTGTGTAAAGGAAAAGGGCAATATCCGATAATTCAAGTATCACTTTACAGTAAAATGTAATGTTTTGTTTTGTTGTTGTTTTTTTTTAGCTCAAAACGGATTTGCAAGACTCATGGGACTTGAAGACTCAAGTCCATTGACAACAGAAAATGAAGGGCTGGATAGTGGACTTGGGGGACCACCTGCAACACCAGAGAAAAAATGTGACATAGTAGCGATGGAAACCCAAGCTAGTGAAAACGTACAACCCACAAACAAAACTAGAGTCCTTATAAAGGCCTCTGACCTGCCACCATTAATACTTGAGGAAGAGAATGCTGAAAACGACGAAGATGAGGAGGAAGAACATGATGATTGCGAGCTGACTTCTAAGAAGTCTAGAAAAAAGCGCAAAAAAGATTCTGGGCCAGATAAGATACTCAAGCGGAGGCAGAGGAAAAGTGTGGAAAAGGTGAGAGAATGGCTTATGAATGTCCCCGATAAGGAGGACATTGAGTTGGGCAAGCTAGACAAGGATGCACAATATTTAGACGACTCCGATAGTTTTTCGTCTTCTTCAACTATAGATCTCAAGCAACATAACTATGAGAGCTTTTTGAATGAGAAGGAGGGAGTGACAAAAGCCCTAGAGGATCAGGTGTTTGGTGCAGTCTACAAAAGAGGGAAGAAAAGAAATGGCAAAGAAGTCTCCCCACCTCCTGATATTTTAACTCTCCTTAACTCAAATGATGCAGTTGATCAGCAAGAGGCTGAAGCAATAAACAAAAGTGACACAGAAAAGGAGCCTGATCTTAGAAACCTTGTATATGATAACAGTGAGATTTTCAAAGTGGTTGTACTCATGGATACAGAAGTCCATAATGAATCACATAGCGACAAACAACCACAGCAAGAGTTGGATGAGTTACACAATGTCAGCAATGAATGTAAAGAAAAAGAAGCTTCTCCTTTGTGTAAAACCAGAAGTTATAAGAGGAGAGGAAATTCACGGAAAAAGATGCGTAATGAATTGGAGCAAGTTGACATTGATCTACAAGAACAGGCTAAAACTGAGCCAGAAAATGGCGAGCAGAAAAAAACGGGTAAGAAAAAACGAAGGCAGTCAAAGTCATTCAAAGTCAAGTCCAGTCGAGTCGCAAAACCTCTTGATTTAATTGTTCAAAATGGTGAGACTGCTCCGATGGAAGAACCAAAGTCTAAGCTGGAATCAGATCAAATTCAGGTTCATATTGAGAATTTTCCAAGCAGTGAGGAACAAGAGGCCTCTGTTGTAAAAAGCACTAGGAGGAGCAGGAGACTTCAAAGTTTTGTGGAGGAGATTAAAAACAAAAGTCACTTGAAGGGTACCAACTCTCACCAAGGAAAAACTTCTGAGGAGGTTCAGGTTGTATTGGCAAAGAATAATAAATCTCCTAAATGCGCAAATACAAACGGTTGTATTTATGCAGAGGATTTGGGAGGAATAGAAAAAATGGGGTCTTATGAAAGCCCAAACATTTTGAAACCAATGCAACCTCTTCAAGAAGTCCCAAATGTGGAAGTACTGACTGAAGATGCTTGTTGTGAACCAGATGTACCAGATTGTCCAAAAACATCAGGCGAAGACATCAGTACTGTTCAGGAAAGTGACATTCAAACTGATCCAAAGAATGTTCAGTTGGAGTCAATGGGATGTGATGATGCAATCAAAGAGCAAATGGAGGAGGACAAGAGTGACAGTGAGATAGACACCGAACAACTACTCAGGAGTTTCAAAGCCACAAAACGGAAATCATTTCATCTGGAAGCACCAAATGTTAAAAGAAGTTGTAGCTTGGATGAGAGAGATGCACAAAAACATGAAGATGATGATTTTATTTTGAGAAATCAGGCCGTAGTAATTGAAAAGACGCCTATCCAAGATGCTTCCCACAACCATTCCAATTCGCTGTTTAGTGACGTGATACCACCATCTCCTACACATACACAAAATGAAGCACAAGAAGAATTTGACATGCCCAATAACCCTATTTCCAATAACTGCTCTAATAGTTCTAACAGTGGCGCTCTTACTCCAAATAAAGTTTCAGAATTGGAAACGCCAAATCTGTCTATCATCCCTCATATAGCTGACTCTGGGTGTCATTTTACAGCTGGAAATTTGTCTGACAGTGTAGTGCCCAACAAGCAATCTACAAACAGACCTTTAAAGTGCACTCAAATCTCAGGGAGTCAACATTCCAAAACTGAAGAGAACAGCGTTTCCTTGTTGGATCCATCAACTTCTAAAAATCCATCTCCCGGCAACAAGTTACAACATTTAGTAAATGTTGATTATTTCTTAACCCCCGATGGCCTTTTAACACGACCTGTCTCAAATGGGGAGCTAGCACACAGTCACGGAAGCAGCAGCACCCAGTCCTCCATCCAAAACAACCCGAGGAGGAGAAGAAGCCGGAGATTGGAGTCTTCACCTGAGCTTGACAGCAGTGGATCAAAAGAGGAATTGCCAAGTCTAGCCCAAATTCTAAAACACAATTCAAGTAGTAGCCGGGATAAGAGTCAACAGGAAAAAGTAGCCTCCATTGAAATAAATGAAGGTTTAACAGTTGAGGGAGACCAAGTGAGCCAGCCATCACCATGTCCCAGCCCAGACTATGTAAACTCAAGTCAGGCATCTGTTGACTTGTTCGGCACACCAGAAGAATGTAAGTATCTAAAAAATTGTAATATGTTCCACTGATTAAACATATTTTAAAACTTCTAATTTTGTTTTACTTTCTGTCTCTTTAGCAAGTGGTGTTCAAATGAATAATGCAAGTATCTCAGTGGAGATGTCACAGTTGTCAAGTGAAGTTCTAGTTACCCAGGTAAAGTTAGAAAATATTGAAATGTCCCATACCAGTCTTTGTATTCAGTTGGTTTCTAGTTTTCTCATGTTTGCAATGTTGGACAGAGCTAAAATAATAAAACTTAAAAATAGGGATAGAAAATGCACTGTTATTAGTCCTTTATTTAAAAAGGTCTGCTTGAGTCTGACCTATAAAATGAAAAAAAAAAAAAAATACTACTTTAGCCAATGCTATATTGTAAACTCACTTCTATGACTCACTTCTCATCAAGGAAAACTCAATAGATAAATTAAAAACAAACATTTGATAAAATATGTATCTGATTAAATGAAATCCATGTGTCAACATAACTATCCATGGAAAAAAATATATATATGTGTATGTATATATATATATATATATATATGTGTATATTTGTTGATGCACTTCTCCCACTCACCTGTAGAGGGCAGCTGCCTCATTCCCCTTAGACTGAGCTGTCAGCTGCTGGATGACAGACTGGCCTCTTAGTGAAAAATGTGGCCCTCAGCAGCTTTTCTAAATTGCATTTCATTTACGTTCGAGGAGGTGTGGCTGTGTAGATGATTTCTGTTTGCTCTCTCGTTCATCTTGGGGCCCTTCTGCTTTTTATCTCGCCTTATTTGACTGGGAGGTTTTATGCCCCAGGGTTCAGACTAAGCTTCAAATTACACTCATTTGTACAGTGTAATACCAAAATAAAACTGTATTTCTATTTTAAATTAATGCAATCACCCAAATGTATTTCTCTAGTTCATTCATACTAAAATTATGATACAAGTACAAGTAAAGCACACAGACTTTCTGTTTTTGATTTAAAAATAGGAAGCTCAGAACAATTTTAGATTTCATGTTAAAATTTTAGAAATATGTTTTGACAAAAAAAAAAGAAAAGGTTACATTTTCAAAAAGATTTTTCTACCTTGAATTGTTAAAATGATTGCCTTAAAGCTTTCTATGATTATTTTGAGAAATAATGATTAGGTGTGAAATTGGTTCCTAGTAGAACATCTAATAACCCTATTCCAACAAGGCTGTATTTATGTGTATTTTTCACTGGACCATTTCTTCAGTTTCTCTATACAGTTTTTGTCTCATTTCAACCATTTTCCTCGACTTGATCATCATTACTTGGAATAATGCCAGTACAGACTAGCTCTCTGCATCCTTATTTAGCTTTGGAAATGTTCGCTTCTCCTATACTTTCTGCTAATAAAATGCCTCAAAGACTACCTACCTGTAATTATTTTTTTGTTAATCTTTTTCTTCTTCTTGCAGCAAAAGGTGGAAATGCAGAAGGAGCTGGTGAGGCTGGAGAAGCTGATGGCCTTGGTGTCGGAGGTGCTCCATGAGAAAGAGAACGGTCCAGAAAACAACACAGAACAAAATGGTGAGACAAAAGGTGAGAAATATTTGAGATTAGTCTTGTATAGAAATATAAATGTTAATTTACAATAGGCTCTCCACATGCAGAAATGAATTCATTTTATTTCTCTGTATGCATGTATTATTGTGACATATCTGCTTTAAGGTTTTTACCTCTGCCAACTCTGCCCAAAAGTTTTCAATAATTGTCTAATTTGTGAGTGTATATGGGGTAGGAAATAATAGAATAACACAAATGAATCATTTCCAAGAAAAGATAAATTTAGTCTGCTAGCATTGTGCTGAGAGAAGAATCATAAAGAGATTTTTTATTTTTTTGTCCCTTTTGTGATCTAATGACTAATTAATTGACTAGAAAAATAATTGTTAGTTGCAGCCCTAATTGCGTTGGTAGAGGGCTTGTTTTTCTACTTGCTAAATGTATTTCTATTGTTCCAGCACCTCCAGAGCCCATGAGACCACAACCATCTAATGAAGATACAGGACAAGATACTGAAAAGTAAGATTAAGTATTTTCTTTTTGATTTTGTACGCTCTTTATACATCCAAGAATTCAGCATTTCTCATTTTGGTATTTACAGAAAGAGCCACAAGTCAATGGTAGTTTTTAGTTTGTTCCTTGCCTACATATATGGAGGGAAGTGCTTGTTAATATGCAAAAATTTCCATACTTTTTACATTATTTCCTTTTAGCTTTTATTTACAAACTTGAGCAATATTTCTGTAAATCCAAATTAAGTCAAACAATAGGATATGCAAGTGGCATGTAATTACTTTTTCTTCAGTATTTAAGTGAAGGAGAAAGCTGGGTCCCCGGATCACATTGGAGGCAGCTTCTTGAGAGGACAGGCGGATAATCTTGCTAATGAACCCAGAATGTGCTTATGCTGTAGCAAATAAAAAAGTCATTACGGGGCGCAACTTGTATGTCATTTAGAGCACTTGGAGAGAAACTTGGGTTGCCACGGTAATTTATCTCCCCAACCTCCTGCCTCGCTAAGTGCAGAGATGAAAACAAAGCCAGCATTGTATTATAGGATATGACTCCACACTATAAATATGACAGTGATTATTTCATGAATGCGCTGGTGAAATCGAGAAGAAAGAATTGCAAACGAATTCTCATCGAGCTCTTATCACTCAGAGTGCAGGTAATTTAAATATAGACACAATGGGAGTCATCTGTTTTGGAGGAGAGAGAGGAACTTTGGAGAAATGTAGAAAACCCAGGACAATGTACATGAAATGTGACAGTTATGTTGAAAATGATACAGTCTGAGGCATAAAGTCAAAATGACTTTGGCAAGCTATTACTCCTTTTTTGTTCTCAGATGTTTCCATGTTTGGCAGAGCTGGTTATACAATTATAATTTAAATTTATTTTCCAGTAACGGTCCTCCAAGTTCAGGTCGAAGCACTCGGAGGCGACCATCTGGGGTCAAAGCTGCCACTAAGTCCACTGTAGCAAAACATGACCCCACTACAGATAATGGTAAAGTGATGTGTTTATAATGGCTTGATGACATTAACTTCAATTAGTTTTGTCCACGTAGTTCTTAATAATCTGATATTGTTTTTATTTTAGCCCAAATTTCAGTGCACAAAGATCTGGCTGCTACTGCCACAAAGACAGTTGCCGCATCCAGTTCAACCCAAAGTCATAAGACGTGCGAGTCTCCGTCTGAAGACAAAGAAAACCGAGAGAACGAGACAAGGAAACCCAAAATGGTGCTGGTATCGTCGGGACTGGGGCCCAGCGAACAGGTCCAAATCAGTACTTTTAGTACAGTATTTTTAATGTGCATGTTGTTGTCGTGGGGTGCTCTATAAACTGTTGTTTTCTTTGCAGATAATGGTGAAAAAGTTTGCAAAGAGAATTGGTTCCTGTGTGGTTTCCCAGGTAACGCCAGATGTTACTCACATCATAATGCACACAGGTGAGTACCATCTAGTACCACAGACTGTATAAAGAAGTAGACTATGCAAGTGTGACGTCACCTATAGCGTTCGGATCCACTTAAATGAAGCTTGTGATATAGGGGCGAATTTGGAGCTTATATAATAAATAGGATTTTTTAGCAGACAAAATGGCTAAATAAAAACCTCAGGATCATGTAGAGCGGGTTAATATGAACATTTTAAGCCCAAAATGACAAGGCTCACTGCAGCAGTTACAGAGAGGGGGGCCACAATATTCCAATGTAGACAGTGGGAGCCAGGGTCAGAAGGAGCCGGCATGCAAACTTCCTGTTTGGAATGTGGCAGCTATCGCATTAGCTATGTCCATTTATGTGTACAGTCTATGGCTAGTACCCATTATAAATTTAATTTTAATACATTTCATAAATAATAGCACTGTTTAATATTGTAATAAAAAAACAAGACTAGGCGTTTCTGATCGTAAAAAATCTTTCCTGTGATAATCCTATTTTGGTAATAATTCTATATTGTAATTATTGTAAAACAGTGCTTCTCTGTATCCTGCAGCTCTATGGGCATGCATCTGTCCTCATACACTCTTATTGATCAGCCTACATTTGGCTCTGAGTGATTGACAGGAGGATTTATGTTTTTAAAGTGTGATCTTTTAAAAGCTCTTTTTTATATCAATCATATAATGCTAGAATAATCATTTAAAATATAGAAGTACAGGAGAAAGACTAATACTATTGCCATTGTACAACGTTTGAAGTATATACTCTTAACTATACTTCATTTTACACTTGACATGTTCATGGTGATGTCTTCTGTGTGGTCCGCCTGTATTTCTCTCACCCACACACTCTGCCCTCAGTCATATGCTTGTTGCTAATTACCCTCTGATAGATTATTTTTAATTTCAAACAAGCTCGTCAAAGCACCACATTAACGACTGAAGAAGACGTCTGCTTTTAATGTCATGTCGTTACCTGGGCAACAAGAACTGGAAACACACAGCTCCTGATTTCTCTTAAGACACTCTTATCAAGCGTTATTTCAACTGAGATTTAGGCCTGTCATGATAAATGCTATATGGACTTATCGTTCACTATATGAACAATATATTTTTCGGCTTAATATTTATTGTGTGTACATTTTATTTGCACTTCTGGGAGATTTTGGGGTATTTTTTTAGCTATACGATAAGATTTGACCCACAAAAGGTTCAATTAATAACTTCTATGACTCATTACAGATGCAAACTAAGTACTAAAGTATTTCATTCTGCTATTTATGTATTGTAGCTTATGTTTTTTAACTATTTACATTTAGAATAGTTTTTGTGGGTTAAATCTGCTCATGCGTTATTGAGTCAGGCATAAATTAATTGCATTATTATTTATCGTCTATATTTACTTCAGCAATATATCAAACTTCAAAATTTGTTTTCTTATAAAAATTCAATATATTCATTAATTTTTAAAAAATATATATTAAATTTAAATGCACTAGGTGCACGCATTATTGTACCCATTCATGCTACTTAACATATTGTTTTGGCTACAGTTGGACTGAAGACTTTTTCTGGCTGATGCACACTGCACTAAAACTACCGCTTATCAATCTCTATTAAAAGTCTACCTGCCCGACGATAGGGCTGTGGAGTTTGTTGTTAGGCAACAACAAATGCCAAATGTTTAATTATACAGTGATGATGAATGTAAACGGCTGCCTCATTTATGAGATAAATGGCTCCAGTAATGAAATTGAGTCATATATTCAGTGTGTTTAAGCATTAAGTGTTAACTGTGATGGTTAAATCATTTTTCCATATTGATATTGTGATACTTGAGCTTGTGAAACATTAGTGTTATTGCTGACTACTGTAACAATATTTAGCTATAAATATTGTTTGTTATATATATTATATAATAGAAATAATAGATTTAATATACTATAATATAATATATAATATAATAAATATGATGTAATATAAATTTCGCAGCACCAACCTTTTGTAAATTGTATGTAGGTGGACTTTGCTGTAGTTTTACAAAGGGATATTTTAAAAATGTATTGGTCTTAATTGTAATACTACACTCTGTTCTAAATTATTATGCAAATGATATTTTTCTCTGATTTTGCCAAATTGTCTATAAATAACAGTCATCATAATTTTCAAGTCATCAACCTTTAGAGTACTTCTTCTGCTTGTGAGCATTGTTTAATTGTGGCCGAATAGAAGTTTTATGCATAACTTCAAGCCTCAGAAGGATCCTGCACCTTGATGTTCGTGAAACTCAAGAGGCACCAGCAGCTTCGAATACCTGTTTGCTGCTTTGTAATGGCATTTTAGCAGCTGCTCTCTTAATCCGGTGTATTTGTCTGGCAGAAACCCTCCTCATTGTGCCTTTATCTGCACAAATCTGTGCGTTCTCTGAATCAGCTACAAATCTCTTAATAGTACGCTAATCACGCATAAGTTTTAGTGAAATATTTAAGGTTTTTATACCTTGTTCAAGGTATTCAACTATTTCATGCTTTTCGGCACTAGAGAGATCCTTTTTCTTTCCCATATTGCTTGAAAATAGTGGTCTGCTTAATAATGTGGAACGTCCTTCTTATGTAGTTTTTCCTTTAATTGGACTAACCTGGCAAACTCATTGGCACAGGTGTCTGAGATTGATTTCACTGACCCAATGAACCCTGAGACACAATACCATCCATTTCACTGGAAAATAAAAAAAATTTACCTTTATGACACTTAAACACAATTTGCATAATAATTTGGAATGCGGTGTAGTATATTAATTATTGTAGTATCACCATATCAGTATTGAAAGCCATTTATTGCCTACTGTTTTGCAGAGTGCCCAGTGATTCCTAGCCCTTCAAATTAAACTATAATCTGAGGAGCATGGAAAACATGGATTTAAGGAATTTAAGGAATTGAATGTATGCCCCTTTTAACAGGGTTTGTAAGAATAATTAAAAAAAAATAAAGCTACAAAAACCAACCTCCATTAAACCAGACATTTCAATTCACTAAGCTTTGGTCTTTTAAGTCATACATTTTGCTTTTTAAACCAATAAAAACCTTTTAAAAACATTGTGTATATTTGCTGCATAATAACTGTATCTTTCTCTTACAGATCAGCAGCTGGTTTGTGAGCGCACACTCAAATACTTCCTCGGCATCGCTGGACGAAAGTGGGTCGTAAGCTTTCAGTGTAAGTCAATTTTGCTCTCTACTCTTACTGAACAGTCAACATAATGGCTTACAAGTGTGACATAATTGTCTAACATCTCTTTGCTTTACATAATAATCTTGAATCTTCCCTTTCCGCAGGGATTTCTGAGTGCTTCAAACAAAAGAAGCTGCTGGATGAGGTCTGTAAGCCTCTGCTGTACTTTAAAATGTGTATTATTTTTATAGTCCGAATACATTTCTCAGTGATTTAATGTGAACTAAGGGACTATGATGAAGCCTCTTGTATGGGTTGTTGTGATACCTCATACATTATTCGTAATCCTTTTGCTTTAACTACCCCAGCATCTGCCACTGAGCTATGCACATATTAACATTTGCCAGGTTTTGTGATTGTCATTAATTTAAAACGTCAGCCTAGATCTGCTATTTATGTTATAATAGATCTTTACATTTCTGGCCAGCCGTGCAAAATTTCAATAGAGATACAATGGCAAAAACAATGTAAAAAAGTAAGCCACTACTGGAAGATTCATGTGTCACACTATAGAATTAAATTACTTGTAAATGAACGCTATGTAGCAGTATTTAAGTATTTATATTAGTATTTAACATCTTAAAATTTCCATTGGTTTAACATTTGGCTAACTCAAAATTCTAATGACACAATCCTGAGCTCTGTAGCAATATGACCCTCTTTATGTCATGGTTAAAAAATACATATGTATATGAATGTCTTTTATTCATTTTTTTTTACAGAGCCTGTTTGAAGTAAAGGGAGATGTAGTGAACGGTCACAACCACCAGGGGCCCATGCGAGCACGCACCACAGATGATGACGATGTAGGTTTTGGTCTTGATTGTATGTACAGTTCTATGTAGTCTATTCCTACTGTTACAATACTAGGTACTAAACTACAGTTAATCCAAAAATTATCCAAAAATTTTTATTTTTATGTGATGGACCTGGACAAACACAAAATGCAATATAAAATGTCAGACAATATTGTCAACTTTTATTAAGTTAATACCTGTATCGTCAAATATTTATTAGTGATTAATGTATAGAGAACCAAAGCGATTTGCACATTTTAGTAATTGTTTACTTACATTTTTGTAAATCTTTGCAGCACTTAACTCTAATAATGATTTTTCCTAGCTGAGCACGTTCAGGGAGTTTGTCTAGTGGGTCAGTCTTATTTAAGTTATTGTTTTCAATTTTTTTAATATTTGTATATGAGTTACAAATCCTTTTGTCAAACCAAATTGATTTATTGTGAAAACTTGGCTAGGCATTAAACTGTAATGTGACAGTTGGTGAAACAAAATGCAAGCATCTCTATCCCTGCTGTTCTCAAACAACCACCTGTCGCTGAAAGATCCAACAAAAATATCCAATGGTGAAAACATTACAAGTGATACTCATTGCAAGTTAAAATGCTAAAAGTTTAAAAGTCTTTGAAATTCAACAATATCTCTAAGATTATAAAACTGTATAGCTATAATAGGGCCCCAAATAGCAGTTGAACCTGCAGTTTCTGGGTATTGCACCAGCCTGTTAGACCCAGGACCCTTTGTAAAAATGTGATGGTGATTTAGCTCATGGGGTACAGCAGGCAGCACTGAGGAGGAAAATTGGAAGTGTCTGGGTGTCATGTCCTCCGCAGCGTAGCCTTTGAAGAACCTCTGCTAATTGAATTTACTGCTAATTTCAGGCTCATTTAAAGAGCCTAAAAACAACTTGATATTTCATATTATATTCATATTTGCATTTTGACTCCTGTCATATATAAAACCCGAGGAGAGACATGGTATGAATAAAACAGCAATAGCTAGAAAACCAGTCAATAAGGATTTATTTACATGTTATCAACCAGTCGCATCTAATACCTTCTGAAGGACAGTTTGTGTTGTCTAAATTAAAATCTGTAACAGAAACATTTGATTTTGCAAAGCACCAGAGGCTAATGTTCTTTATGAGCGAGTGGGAGATATGAGAAATAAGTTTTATTTTCTCATCACTAGCTTGAGTGTCTATCTTCAAATCTAGTAAACAAGACATCCTTGTTAGTTGCTTAAAAGTCCACAGTTTCAAAGATGTTTTAAAATAGCCAGTATATTTTTATGGGATCACTTGTATTTAGTGGTATTGGGTTTAACTGTGTGTACAATCTTTTCAAAATGTCATTTCTGTGTTTGTTTTAGCTGCTGATGAAAAGATACAAGATCTGCTTTCAAGGGCCTTTTACGGACATGACCACAGGTAACTGAATGTAGGGGACAATTTCCTCATAGTCTCTAAATGTAGCTTGGTCTTTTCCAACACTTGTAATTGCTTTGATCTACACTAATTATGATTTACTATGTTGAAGCAGTATTTTTGAGAGATAGAACCACTGCATGCCTCAAAATAAAATGTGTAATTAAACTAGATGTTTTAGTTGTCATTCACAAGTGTAAAAGTAAAACCATCTACTTCTTGCTTGATGAAGACAAAAATGCAACCATTTTGTTACGCTAGTGTAGTTTACTAGTCGTGGGTCAAATGTAGAACTAAATTACAATACAGTAACAGTGCTATTAAACATATTTATTAAAATAATTTTTTATTTATTGGTGACCAGCAAGCAACTCCACCAGACCAAGTTGCATGTCAGAGCCCACTCACAACATAAATGCATGATTTCATTCAAGGTGTTTGTGGAGCATTCCAGGCAAAGCATTAACATCTCCATAAAGACGGGCAGGTGGCGGACCCTCCACTGGAAAAGTGACGTAGTGCACCGAAAGAATACATAGCAGTGTAAATAAAGTTAAAATTCAAACATACATTGCCCTGTCACTGTAGCATCAGAAATCCCATAAAGCAGCCATCAATACGAAGATCACGCGGGGCCCTCAAATAATAATTGTCACTACATTTCATAAAATATATATTTTAATGTTTTTTTTTTTTAACCTTAGATTCACATGTTAGGCAATATATAACTATGCCTGTAGGCTTAATACTAATATAAAGCAGTGCATTGTCTTATGTAAGGTTGATTTCAAACTTAATTTTCTTTTTATGCATGTTTTGTGAACAACCTTTGGGGGCCCACTGCAATGCCTCTGAGGCCACTCAGGGGGGCCCAGACCCCACTTTGAGATCAGTTTTGACTATCATTTATAACCTCAGCAGCCTGCCTGGGTGGATTGTCCAGGCATTTTCTGTGGATATAGGAGCCGGCACAAACTTAGACTTTTCTTTTCACCTGTGAAGCTTGAGTTGCTCCAGTCTGTGCCTTGTTGAGTTTTGGTCCCTCCCTATCTGGTCGGGGTCCATTGCAACTCCTCCTATCATTTTTTTTTCCCAGTTTTTAGGCGCTTGAGATGCCATCATTGGCTCTTCTCTCACTTGCCTGCCCAGTATTTAAAGGTCTCCTTCCTTCTCTTGGGACAGAGTTTTCAGATGGTGGAGACGTCTCTGATCCATTGTTCTGATGCCAGGTTTTCTTTGCATATCTTTGCTGGTCAGTATTGGGGTTGGCTGCAGCAGGTTCCTCTCTCCAGTTTGGATGTGGATACCGCTGTCTGCTGTCAATGTTTTCCTGGTTCTGGTTTTCAGGACCAGGAAAACACCCTGTTTCTTAGGGAAAAAAACACTTGCATTCTTGGGCCTTTTTGGATGAAGGTCCCCTGGGAGCTGGAGATGCCTGGGCTGGTTCTGCATTCTCCACACTTTTCTTGTTGCGTCTCCTTTTTTTTGGAAGTTTCCCATCCATTATCTTTGGCTCCATTGTCCACATTTGGACCCATGTCAACAGCCTGTGAAGACTGGACCATGCTCTCCTGCTCTGTCTCCGTGACTGTGACAGGACAAATGTGGATTTCAGTTGAGGAACCTGCACAGAATTCAGACTTGTCTGAAGGCCGTCCACCGTTGTTTCAGGACAATGGCCTAAAGCAGCTTCAACAAACGTTTGGATGTATGGTTTTCATTGATCACCATAACGCTAGATCTTTTCTTGTTCTTTCTTTTTCCCATTGTGATAAGTTTGATAGTATCAATAATCTTGATAATAAGTTGCAAGTATTTGTAGTGTTTAGCTGAAAGTGTTAACAGCTGGAGACTTCTGCTTCTCTATTTGCGTCTGTCCACGAGTGTGTCAACCTTCAAATGACCAGAATCTGCTCCTTTGTTTTTGTTTTTCATTTTTAAAAAATCTGTAATTCTCAGAAGGGTAGCCATAATAAATTAATACATTTTTGCCTGCTTTTTAAAAAATTATTTTGTTTCTTGTAACCGGATGTGATGAAATGGAGCTCCATTCTGCTGCCAAACCTCCACAGCGGCTGCTGCTCTTCTCTCTTGGTAATTCCAGCAATCCGCTCCGCATATTTTTTTTGTAATCAATTGGATTACTGCAAAATATTCATTTATTAGAAAAGACCTAAACAAAATGTAATCACATTTTTTTATTTTTTTTTGTTTACATTTTATGTATATTGTCCCTCATAAACAAATAGACACTCTTTGATACTCTAAAGTATCCTGGAGTCACACCTGTCTTGTAAAATAATAATGTAATAATGTAAATCTATAGATTTACATGTTAAACAATATTTACTTATACCTGTAGGCATAATACTAATATAATGTAATACATTTAAACTAATATCTTTATGTAAGGTTCATTTCAAACTTTATTATCTTTTTATGCTTGTTTTGTGAATAACCTTTGGAGCCCCTCTGTAATGCTTCTGAGGCCCCCAGTGGTCCCCAGACCCCACTTTGAGAACCACTGCTATAGAGTCACTATCTTGAACCTCGTGGAACTCGTTTAAGTGACTCCTAATATTCCAAAATCAGTATAAATCAATATTTTATTCACATTTGTCGAGGTAATCATACTTACAAGCGTTATTTTGGCTTCCCCTGTACTGTAGCTGAATGGACAGTGAGACCAGTGGGCTGAATGGACATGGCTGAAGGTCTCGTGGGTCACATTACTACGAGCTGCAGTTCGTTCGTTTCCGTTTTCTGTAAAGTGCTCCTGCAGCACCCCACCACACCCCCCACAGTGCCGCACAGATCGATGGCGCTTTGCTAATGGTTGAACATCTGCTCACGCTTTACAGATTTTTCTTTATGTCACTCAAACATACGGCACAAAAGATACCTGCCAAGTAGTGTTAAATTGGACAGGTATGCATCTAATTTAGATCTAATTCAGATTGTACACAAATTTGGCTTCCCATATTCGGATTTCTCTAGTTAAACTTGATATGTAGATATTTTTGATTGACCTTTGATAAGTCTATTTTTTTCCCCAAATCGGGTGAGAGGCACATATTGATTTAAGTGTAGACTGAAGTGTTGACATGTTCCATCTGATCAAAACAAGATTGACAAGTGTCTACTCCATGCCTCCCAGGAAAGACTTGCTGATGTTTTTTAGTTTTTGTTTTTTTTTTTCCTCAAATTGATCGATCATGAGTTTGAATTTGATTTTTTTGAGTTATTAATAAAAAAAAGTAAAACAAATATTTAATTAGTGCTGTCAATCGATTATTTAATTGCTATTAATATCATGAATGTCATAGATTAACGATTAATCACACATTTTTGTCCCTTGAATCATCGTTTTAATTCTCTTATCAACACAGAAAAGTGGATAGGCGCTGCTTTGTGCAAATGTGTTTTTATTGCAAACCATAACAACTGTCAATGAGACAACTTTGTTTTTGATGTTCCACTTTAATGAAGTGCTCTGCAACCGTGTCAGTGAAGTGCCTCTCTTCTGTTTTCATAAGAGTCAAAGCGACTTAAGTTCCCACTGTGGGATGAAATGATGTGCTGTGATCCTGAGGCAGTTCTCATTCCAGTTAGCGCGACTGTGTTTGCCTGCCCCAACGCGTCCTGTACTAGGGGCACACTCGCACTGGGACTTTTGGGCTGTGCCATGCTCGGGCGCGGTTGCCTGGGGTTCTGTGGCCTGCATGTCACACGGCGGAGCTGGTGCTTTTGGTGGAGAGGGTGGGTCCAGCGGCATGGGGTGTTTATTGAGTGGTGGGATCAATGTGGGTCCTGCTGCAGTGTGCGCTCCTCTGTGGGTTTGTGGATGTGGTGGTGGCGTGGGGGAGTGAGGCTGCGGGGCTTGTGTCGCTGTCCGGAGTACTTCTCTGGGGTTATTTCGTGTTTTCCTCGTGTGGGTGGCATCGGCGCACGCGCAGGGCTTGTGTGGTGAAGTTGTGCGTGTACACGTGCCTGGGTAGCCGTGCCGTGCTTTGGCCCACCTCCTCCAGCTGGTACTTCTCAGTTTCATACAAATTGTTTTCCTTCCTGTTTACAGCTGGATTAGTTTTTCTATTGTTACTAGCAGTGGCCACAGCTTATGAAAAAAACTAATTCACTTGGTCACAAACAGCGTTAATCTCACAATAAAAAAAAATTAACGTTGTTAAAATTGTTTTGTTAACACGTTAATAGTGCGATATTTTTAACAGCACTAATTTCAGTTTTAGTTTCCTGAAGATGAACAATACAGCAATTTATCCATTTAAAATAAGCACAGTTATCCGTCCTAATGGTTTTACTGACTGAGGATTGCAGATCTCTCCATTAAAAAGACCCAAGCATGACATTGCCTGTTATAAATGACTGGATCTCTTACCTGATCTTAATTTAAAATTCTGATCTGATTAAAATCATATTTTTTTTTAGAACGGCAACCTGTTTTAATGCTGCAAAACAAATCCACCTAGAGTCACCTGAACCACCATTTAAACCTTTAATATAATATTGAAAAGCATTTCATTTCATCTTATTCATATTTGTCAATCTTTATATTGTCCTCTTCTTATATTTTGTTTGTGTGCTGTGTGCAGATGAGATGGAGTGGATGGTGGAGCTGTGCGGAGCCACTGTAGTGAAAGACCCATCTGTCCTGGATGGGAAACAGGTAACAGTGCCAAAAAATCTATATCTAAATTATTAATAAAACTGCTGTGTTGACACATGTTGTCATCATCTTAAGTGTAGTAGCAAACAGGAGCAGAGATATTCTAGCATTTCTTATGTTTGAGTTACTCTGTTTATTTTACCTTTGTTTAAAAAAAAAAAAAAAAAAAAATGAGGCTTTTGTCAAGATTGATTGTATTTTTCCTTTGGTTGTTGTTACAAAAGTGTAACAGACAGATAGGATAGGAAGCTACAAAACATAGGATAAATAGATAAATACTTAGGACTGCATAAATGGATAGACCAATTTGAAAAAATAATGAGTCTGTCAAATTTTGTAATTATCATCATTGGCCTCAGTTGAATGAATTTTTAAGATTATTCACAGTAACTAAATGACCTCCTTTGATGCTGACTCACAAAGCCCAGCTCACATAATGGTTACAAGTTGTCTCTGGGGTTAAACTGGTCAAACAGGGCCATGAACATGTGCCACAGCAAATGAAACATTAATTATTTGTACTAAGTTTAAAAAAAAAAAAAAAAAAAAAACAACTAGAGAGACTGAATAAAACAGTCAGGGTTATATTCTTCATTTATGGTCTTATCCTATATTATTGTGTTCTATGTGGTCTGTTTTTATAATGGGCAATTGTTTATTCCATTTTGTTAATCAGAAATCTTGTCAGCTGGTCGTTGTGCAGAGTGGATCAGATATTTCTGCGTCCAAATACAACAGTGAGTCTTATTTTATTTTTACTTGTATGTCCTTGCGTGACTTAACATCGCTTGAATCTTTGTGAGGAAGAAAAGTGTACCCAAATAAAACTGTACACCTCAAAATGAAAGGTTATAAAAATGGGTACCACTTTAACTGCACCTTAATTAGCACTAATAAAGACATAATGAACAAATAGTTAAGAAGGAACTACTTAATTAAGGGGTTAGGGTTGAGTGTTAATGATATAAAGTAAGCTTGACTTGACCTATTTGTTCCTTATTAATTCTTTGTTCACACTTTATTAAGGTTATTATAGGTGTAGGTTCATATAAAGTGCTGCACAATAGTCTAATGGTCCAGGCTGCAGCACAATGCCAGGCTCTGACAGTTTGCAGAGGTCTCTTTCACCTCTTAACCACCATTTTCCCTCTTGTCTTGCCAGTAAAAGTTGTCAAGGAAAATCACAAAAATGTCATGAAAGAGCATTTGCTAGAAACATTCTCTAATTATTCACACTATAACTGTATTGTACATTTATAATAGTTTTTGGGGCTAGCGCTGCTGTAGGGTTTTTGTGTCAATGGCATAAATTAGTTTCAGTATTATCGTTTATCATGTATTTTTGTTATCTTGACAGGCCTACTCACATCTAGTTATCTTGATTTCTTGAGCAGCTTTAAATTAAAACCAATATATCTGCCAGTAAAGTCTTTTGCTCTGGTAGATGACTTGCCCAACACAAGCTAAAGGATGAGTCAGAATCCTTGGCAGTTAGTTTCTGGTCACTAAGCTTATGTCCCCCGCCTGTGCACCTGTGGGCCCATTAGTGCACTGACTCAACGCCACACTGTCATTCGCCAAAAGGGAAGAGAGAGATAGAGAGCACACAGAAATGGTTGGCAACCGCTGGCAGCTTAAATGAGACAAGCTTGCCCGATGTCAGCGCTGCCAGGAAAAGCAAGTGTGAAACAGTTGGGTAGCGAGAAATAGAGAGACATGGCCACAAGATATGTCAGATTGGGGCGACATGTCTGCATAAGTGGGCCAAAGATTCAAACCAATGCCGTATGTGGCCGCTAACGGTTTACATAAGTGGTCTCAGTGCTGGCTAATTTGTACTTCTGAATATTTAATGCATCTTTTATCTGTTCATTTGGCACTCATATCTCAGGTAATACAACATGCTCTTCAAATGCCTTCTCCAACATAGTGTGCCCTCCCCCTTTTGTCCTCTGCTCCATTGAGTGTAATGGCTCTTCCTTTGTCTTGTCACGTATCACAGATCACGCAATGTGCAAATCAAAAGTTAACATGCAACAATCTCTTCTTAATATTGAAGTCAATTACTGCTACATGATTAGAGTGGCATAAATCCATTCACTTTCTTAAGGGGAGGCACTACAGGCAAAACTATTTTTTTTTCCAGTTTTTTGTTTTCCGGTCAGTTTGGTTTCTTCGCATAAATGCTTTCATGTGGAAATAGCAGAATTTCACTCTGCATTGAAAGCTGTTATTTAATTTAATCAGCTTGCTTCCAGAGAGTTATATGGGACAGTGTATATTGAAAGGCTGTTTTCTGAAAATGCATTTCCTCTCATAAGGACATCAGGATAATTTATTTTTATATAAAAACATTACAGAATCAAAAACTTGTAATATTTATCTAAGGAAACTACAGAAAGTTTCAAATTGATATGTTTAAATTCAAGATTTCTTCCTATTCACCTGCAGTGTCTTGCCTTAATAAAGTTGGTCTGTATCCCACAACCAATCCAGTCCTATTGGAATCGGTATCGAAACCGGAAATGGATCAGCGCATCCCTAGAATTTACCAGCCTGAAAACAGCATTTATTTACTTAAAATAAAAAATAAGACAGAACTGATCCAAATGTGTAACTGTTATTTACCTAGTAACTACAGAACAACATTGTATAAATAAAGTTCAAGTATTATGAGACTTTTTGGGCTGTCTACCACCAGTAAATAGTCTTATTACATCAATTTATACGTGCATCACAAGTAAATTCTTTATATACAATTGTTAGCTTCTTGCATACTTTTGTTTGTCTAATTCATTTAGTTTCACCTCTGACTTGTTTCTTCATCAGAATAATCTCTCAAATAATTATATTTACTGGCTATGTTGCTGTTTCAAATTGAAGTCACGCTCTGGTCAGGTTTAATTGTTGTTCTCTGAATTTGTATTAAGTAATTGAATGTTAATCCAATGAAATCCAATACAGTAAAAAGCCACAACACATTTTATTAGCTGTATAACATTAATTGGAACCATAATTTTATAGTACAATAATAAAATGTTTACAAGTCACCGTTTTCTTATAGTAAATTATGAAATCTGTTCTTTACTCCTCTAGGTCTCTCGAGAGTGGCTACAGTGGTGACTCGCGGTTGGCTCTTGGATTCAGTATCAGCGTACACGATACAAAACTGTAAAAACTACACAATTTAACTCAAAACACTATCATCACTACGCTTTCTATTGTCATGTCCCATCAATGCTGTTTTTAATCTCTCTTAAACCTGATTTCACAAAGTCCTGGCTGAAGTACTTGTAAATTGTGATGTACATAAAGTTTAATTAAGATAAAGAGCTGGCGTAGTTTTGTTTTTCCAACACACAGTTAACTATAGAATACATTTCAGTAAAGGGCAGTTTTGAGGTCACCCTGGAGATGTATTCATAAGTTGTATGCTCATCAATACTGTTTATTGATCATAATGTGTTATTCTGGGGTCATAGCTCAGTGCATTAGCCATAACACACTGCACATACGTTCACTGTATTGACTTGACATTTAGAATAGTTTGCAGAAATGTATAAACCTAACTGTAACTTCTCAGATGGAGGGTTCGCCACCTCCATGGAGATGTTAGTGCTTTGTTTGGAATGTTTTCCAGTATGGCCTTAACCCTTTTTATCGTCATGGAGACCAAACCAGGCCAAGTTACAGGTCAGATCTGTGGAGAGGCAACCCCGCTCAGAGTCAGAAATTCTTTTTTTTTTTTTTTTAGGTATTTTTGAACAATAAAACCACCTGTAACTGAATAAATGTAAGGTAGATCTGTTTAAAGTTATACTGTAGAACATTCAGCAGAACAATGACAAATATAGAGACAAGAAGGTGAAGGTGACCCCCAACCAAAAAGTTACATAGTGCACCTTTTAAACTCTAGTCTCATGGTTGATGTTGCTTTCTTGTTTCCAAAATGCCAGCTTTAGTCACAGCAGAATATCTAGCTTACCAAATCTGGTGCAGCAATGTTCTTTCTTAAATTATTGAACAATTACTGTGACTATTAGGGGTGTGCAAAAATACTGAAATATCGATATCGTTTAATGTGATGATACTGTATCGATATCGTGGGCTGCTGTATCTATATATATCGCCAAGAGTATTGTTTGGTGTATTTTGCTAAATTATTTTGTTACAGTCCTACAGTATCTCACTGGACTAAACAGTTAGCAGACCTCCTATCAGACAAATTACATAGTGCATCTTTAACTTCCTTAAACTGGCACAAAAACTGCATAGATAACTTTTTGGAGCTTTGATGTTTTTCAGTATGTTCCCTTACCATCATCACAGGTTCATTCATAGTTTCATGTCCTGCTTTTTTTAATGAACACAAACAACATTTAGGCCATGTTTACAGCATCATGCCTCTCTTCATACATGTACAGTAAACATGTCTGCTTAATAATGTATGTTTCTATTCTTAGCCTGGACCCCTCAGGATGCAGGGCTGGCCCTAGCAGCTGTGATTGTAATGTATGCAATGACTAGAAATAATGTGGGGACTCATGTTGGCAAAGCAAAACTGTACATTCAATAAAAGGTTAATGGAAACACCATGACATTGGACTGTAGTGGCCGGATTGATAGAGGCTACTGCAAATACATTTTTATCATAGTACCCAAAAGTTACCAAATTTGAATCATCACATTCCAAAATATATATAGAATATATATAATTTATTTCCACATTTTTAAAAATTTACTCTTGGGAGCTTTAAGCCATGTTTATAATGTTCTTACAAAAACATACCTAAAGTTGTGTTTTGTTTCATTCACATGTTTTATTAGTTTTCAAGTTAACAGCTACCTTTTACCTTTAGTTCACTAAAGACTGGCAATTCCAGGACTGAAATTATCCAAATGATTCTAGTGAAGATGTATGGAGTTTAAAAACACATGACACACATCACAGGGTAGCCTTAATCTGTCTGGTTGGTGTGTGTGTGTGTGTGTGTGTACGTGTGAATGAAACAAAGCACTTCTCCAGGTATGATTTTGATGAGGAAATGGCATAATATGGGCCCTTTAACTTCTCTGCAGCTTTACTCAAGGGTTCCTGAAGGTTATGTTTGTATTTTGTCACACATTTTAGTTATGGATGCTTACATCAGCATTTAAGATAATGGATATTTTCATTATTGCCGATTTTGTTTGATGCTAATTTACTACAACAGATTTCTTGAAGCAGGTGTCTGAAATGGCGAGTCTATAAACAGTGGTGTCAGCAGTTTGTGTTGGGGCCTTTTTAAATGCCAGATGTGCAGAGCCAGGCACCAGGGCACTGTGTTCAGTCAGCTGATTCAGTGAGGCGTACTGTATAGTGAGGCTCAGTTATAAGGGAAACGCACTCATTCAATACAATACTTTATTTCTGAACACTGAATGGCTTTATTGTCTATCATAGTAATGTAGCAGTGTCAAGTTTTTAACTATTTAATTTTGTGCATTCAAATTAAAGTTTTTTTGTTGTTTTTTTTAATTTGTTGACAACAGAACAATCATTGACTGGGCACTGTACCTTTTTTTTTTAAATTGATCCTACATCACCTCATTGAAAAATATACAGTAGGGCTATATGTGAAAAAAGCAGATCCTTAATTTAGATACAAGCACCAATCAAGACCCACTTTGCAAACAATTGAATGGGCCTGTTATGTGATTTTTGACAACTTTTCACCAATCAATATTTTATTTTATTTTGCAAATTATTATGGCAACGGTCCTAATTTTTCATCATTCCCATAGACTGTATATAGAAATGATCATTCCCCATGGAAAAACTAATGAACAGGTCCGTATCATATTCTCCTCTATAGTACCAGACAGAGAAGCTATACCTGCTATATATTAGCTCTCTTAAAAAAAGTAGGTCAGAGTTCTATGCACACAGTCTGTGGTTGTACGTTATTTATTATCTCAACAAACATCTTAATTTTGCACTGGGGAAATCCCATTGAAAGAGATGTTTTCACTTCACATGGGACATTAGTGCAAACTGCTGCTCTTCCATCTGTGTGTTTGTGAAACTGATTGTGTGAGAGGGACCCGCATGAAGAAGTAACGCTGTATGACAAACTCCTGTGGGCTCAGCCTCCAGCAAAATACTGCATACACCACAGTGGGTTTCAACTACATCTGTTTTTGAATCTAAACTATACATATCGCCAACATGTATAGTTTATACATGTTGGAGATAGAAAGACACACAAGCTTAATCAGTCTTAAATAAAATAATAATACTACCTTGAGAATTTCAAATAACGGTTAGAAGTTTTAGCTCTACTGCATACTAAGAGCAATTATTTAATCTAATCATTAATGTACTGTTGGTAATAAAATTTACTCTGGTATGCAATGATTTTTCACCCTAAAAGGTACCGCCAGAGGGCCCCGTACCACTTTTTGAGAACCCCTACTGTAACATTCATGAGCCTTTATGACACTTTCTATCTGAACTCAATGGCCCTCACATGTCTCTGCTGTGATCTTTATTCTGTGGCCTCCAGCTGTACTTAAAGTATTTAAAGTACTTTAGCAGGATTTTTGTCACCCCCTTTGTTTGCACACCCAAACACTGTCTCTAAACGTCTACTCAACTATTCGCCTGAAGACAGGTCATGAACTCATAGCTAAATATTTGTATTACCTCCTCAACTACTTCTGCAAGAGTTTTTTTTACTGTTGTGTATAATAAAACGATAAATGTAAAGTTTTCAGTATTATGCTCACTGCAAATTTGCATTGTAATACTGCTATTACTTACTTGAACTACTTTTTTTATATTAGTAGTAGATCAGTATTAGAACTGTGAACTAATAGTCAATAGTACAAATAACATTTCTACTTCAAATGTTGTCAAATAACCAACTGGCAAACCATGAATTTTAAAGGTGCACAATGTAACTTGCCTGGTGGGGGTCTATCATCTACTTGTTGCCATGGAGATGGTAATGCTTAACCTGGATTGTTTCATAGTATGGCATAAACCCCTCTATCTTGCATATTGTATATTTATTTCTTTTAAAAACAAGCATTCTTACATTGAGCTGGGTCGCCTCTCCACAAATCTGATCTATAACTTGTTCTAGTGATTTCAAACGCTTGTCTCCATGGAGGTATAAGTTTTAATACCATACTTTTATTGGATTATTCAAAGCAATAACATCTCCATAGAGACAAGCAGGTACCAGACCCATTGCCAGAAATGTTACATAGTGCAGTGAAGCTAGTCAGTTTGAGTTCACAAATCTGCTTGTCTTTGTAGCACAGAGTAGCATCCAAAGCCCTTTAGCCCTTTGTTGACACATAGCCCATATATTTTTAATCTGCTAAATTTTACATACTGCTTAAATGGACCCTGCATATTTTATGAGCTGCTCTCGACCATGACACGGCAACCATTATCTCTGCAAAGTTATTGTGTAACTTCCATGCAATTGCTTCTTGTTATGCCGTTTTTTCCTTGCATTCCCTTTGGTGGGCAGAGATTTCAGTAAAAGAATAATAGATCTGCATCGCCATCTCTGAGCATTAGGATGTAGTTTTATGGTGAGTAAGCAAAGTGGACATTAAAGATGCAACAGCCTGGGGTCTCAACGGTCACTGATCTGTACCGCTTTATAAAGAAATTAAAGATGGAAAAAAATTATCTCTGTTTGGTTTGTTTATGTCAAGATAATTGTAGCTCTCGTAATCATAAATACTTATCGAATTTGAGATGCTCTGCCAAATCTCACAAGATAATATTTTCCTTTTGTCACAAATGATGCATACAGTGAGCTGAATCTTGTGCAGAAAATGTCTTGCTTTGGACTTGTATTATAAGTATGTTCTAGGGTTGTTTTTATTGCACAAGAGCAGTTTTTACTCAAGGATGACTGCATATATATGTCTCTGTCGAGAAAAACTAAACAGGCAATGACATGAATATCAAGTGACTATTCTTTAAGTTTGAGCTTCTGTAGCCCAGGCAATACATTTTTATAAAATTATTAGCACTGTAGATATAGCCAAGAGACTGCTTCTAGCTACAGGGAGTCAGTAAGGAAACTATTCTTATATAAAGCTTTTACTCCTGAACAAGTCATAGTTTTAAGTCCCTTTCTGTGCAATATACTGAGGCAAGATGGTGCATCCATTGCAGTTATAGTAATAGTAAAAATACAGTTTGAGTTTGAAAGCTTATCTAAAGTTTACATAACTTTATTTAAAAATGCACTCTGTAACTTCTGTGTTTATGGCTATATAAAAAATGCATTCTTACTGTAATCAGGCTCACTTCAACACAGATCTGATCTGACAACCTGGCCTGGTTGCAAATGACACAGTCCCATGGAGACAACCAGGTGGAGACAACAAGGTGGCACACCCACCAAAAGGTCTTTAAGGATTCTATATTACGCAAATTCTATATTTAAGCCTTGTTATAATGTTGTTGACTCTTCAAAAAATGCCTGGAGTTGTGTTTTGTTTCATTCACACGTTTGAGTAATACTTTATTATTAGTCTGTCTATATCTCCAAAGCTCAAAATGCTCTGTTCCACCTTGTGATGTGATTAGAGGTAGTTTTCAATTTAACAGCTCCTTTTACCTTTAATTCAGTCGAGATAGGCAATTCCAGGGCTGAGATCATCCAGATGATTCTAGTGAAGGTGTATGGAGTTAAAAAAAACACAGTGGAGCACTTCCTGTATCACTACATGACATCACAAGGTGGAACAGAGTGTTTTCAGCTTGAGAGAAGAACCTAAACATACAGGGTTCTAAATATACTAAACACAACTCCAGGTATGTTTGTGATGAGGAAACAACATCATAACACAGGTCAGAGATTTAACTGAAAATATGAGCCCAAAGTAAAGTGCTTTTTTGCTGGTTTTGGCGTCCTTAGCTCTAATGGCTCATCAGTGGTACATCTTGTCCTCCATCACCGGGGCTGTAAGGACAAGACTGATGGCTGTTTGCTAAATATGTTTGCTTTTTGGCTCAGGGCTAGACGGACTCCAAAGCATCTCTGTAGCATCACAAATGTCCCAGCTCCTCAGGTCAAATTTAAGTTTTTCACTTTGCTTGACTTTCCGCCCAACTATTGTTATCAAATTAAGTGAACAGTTTTGACATTAATTTACTTCTAATTTGAAAAGAGTGGACCAGCAGACTTGATCTTAATGGGAACTTTGACTCTGTATATGGATCATAAATATTTCAATTTCACTACACCATTCAAAACCATTACCCAGTCTGAAAGCCATTGGTTAGATTACATTCTAATTACACATTGTCATATACTGTGAACATAAAGGGCAGTTAAGTTACCCTGCCATCTGGATGCTTGTACCAGACTGAAGCTGTGGTGGTGTTGCCCCAGGTCAGTAGGGGGCGTATGTGGCAGGGCACTGATGCTGTGAAGTGTCACTTTGCAGCAGCGCACAGAGGCAGAGAGGAGCCACGGGGGTTGGACTAGAAAAGGTCAGGCCATACAGCTGTATGTGCGTAATATGCTTTGAGTAGATTTACATGCACTCGGCTGGCGTGAAGGAGGGTGCCAGTCTAATGTGTATTCACATAGAAAACATGAATGTAGTATTCACACAGTATCATCTACTACAGTTCCAAGGACAGTGGGGACTTGTTTTTAGCTTATGTAAAATCAGCACAGTGGCTGAGTGACTAGCACTTGTGCCTCACAGCAATAAGGTTGTGGGTTTGACTCCCTGGTCTGACCAGGCCTTTCTGTGCAGATCTGTTTCTCTCCTTGTGTCTGTGGGTTTCCCCCATGAGCCCAAAACATGCACAATATCCTCCAGCTCACTGCTCCTGACAGGTTGCCTCAGCAGCACTGGTTTAAGGATGGGTCAAATGCAAATGAGTTTCCCTCATAAAGGATTAATAAAGTATACCTTAATAATTAGTAAAACTAAAGTAGGTTTAACATTGTTTTTTAGCAGTTTCCAAAAGCATTATAGGATGATATTTACTGCATATCTTTTCTGTTCCACAACTGAAATAAATAGGCTAAAAGCTAAAAAGGTTAAAAGCTTCATGTCTGATGGCCTTTCACTCTGCTCCCTTTATCCATGTTTGGAAATGGCACATAAAGTCCATTGGGTCATGACGTACAAGTTAGATTCTGTCTTCAAAGATAAACATAACTCATGGCAATTATTACACAGCAGTTAATTGTTTTATTTAATTTGCACATGTACATTAAGTAACACTCTCTTAGTCCTCCCCAGTGTAGATTATATGAACATTTTCACAACACGTGTATGTGGCAGGTCACCTGTCCAGGTCTGCAATATCAAAAGCACTTGTGATTTAAGAAAATAGTGCCATCTCTGCCCACATAGTTATGATCTGTCCAGTTTTTATTTTTATTCTATTGTAATGTCAAGTACTATGAGTCTTTTTCCGTGCATCTTTTTGTGCTTTGAACAGATAGTTTATCTTTTCAAAATAAAATACAACATGAGAGTCAAGGCTCTGCCATAACAGCCCCAGTAATCTCAACATATAATATATTTAATCTCCATCGCAAGTGTCATTCCTTGAGTAGTTATTCTCAACTGGTGTTAAAGGTCCTAATGGATCATGGGTAGTGGTGGTTGTAGCTTCATCCTTCAGAGCATTTTAAAACTAAATATGAGCACTTCTGCCTCACAGAAAGAAGGTCCCATGTTCGATTCCCAGACAGGATGGGGGTCTTTCTGTGTGGGGTTGAATCAAGATGGAAAGGGGTCACAAGCAATAGCATATACAGAGGATTTGAGATTATTTGAACTAGCTCTCCAACCATCACATTGTCTTTTCTCAAACTCTTTTGTTTCTTACTCTTGATGTTCCTGACTCTTCCATGCACAACTATGAGGTCTAGATGTCAATTTAATGTATCTCAATTAACAAGTGCCATGAAAAATAATCTATGGTATTTACCAGTTTAGTCATAATGTTACGGCTGATCTGTGTAGACCAGTTGAGAACCACCACCACCCTTTTCGTTTCAATATATTCTTCAAGTAAAGCATTTAACAGTGTTTTACTACAACCTCTCTCGTCCTCCATTGATAAAGCCACTGAGAAAATGAAACAAATCGCTAAGTATGGACAAACACTCCCTCCATAGTAGTCCACTGAAAAGCATTCATTCCCATTGCATTGTTCTTTATACAGTGCAAACCAAGGACAAGAATCCATAGAAATCCATATTTTGTGCATATCTTCAGGTTTGCTATTCCTCCTACATGATTACGCAGCTCTTGGCCCGGTCCTTCCTGATGGGTGGGGGATGCTCGTTTACTATCTCAGTCCGGGTCGGTTGCTGGGACACTCGTTTGACCCCCCCTTTACGGGACCCTGTGCGTTTGATCGGGGTGCGGTGAATCCGGTGCACGGATGCCAAAGTGGTGACGTGGAACACATCTCGTACGCTGTTCTCCGAGTATTTGGACGTGCACTCTGCGTATGCCACTGCACCGATCTGCCGCGCCAAGGTAGTCCCCTTTGAAAAACATAAAGAAGGACAGAATTAGACTTGTTTGTTTGGTCTCAAAGCTGGTGAGTCATGTGGAGACGTGGTAAAAGCTACATTTTGTTAACTATTGTTGAAGTGCGAAAAGGCCGTTTGTGGACAGGCCGCTTTTAGCATCTTATAATGAACCTCTTCACTAGTTTTGTGTTCAGTGTGTTAAATACGCGCTGGTTTTATTTAAAATGTTAGGACTTGTTTATACGGAGCTTTACTTTTCTCTTTTGCCTCTTGCTTTTGCGATCACCAACTTAGATTGCCATGTATATGCTGATTCATAAGCGCTTTACAATTTATTAATTTTACAAAATTTATCCAGGCGTTTAACTGGTAGAATTGGCAACATTCATTCTACCTCTTTTTTTATTCATGTGGAGAGTTGTAAAAGGCCAGTGACAACTATGATTCAATTTGTCCAGTTTATGTAATTTTACAGTATCAATACATGAGTAACTAGTTTAGATACTAGTTTCAGTATCAGTTAGTATCTGAGTTTTGATTTTTTTGATAACCCTAACCCAGACTATGACGTACAAATCTAAAAACAACCTTCATGCAAGGAAGACAGGAGAATTATCTTAAATGATCACGATTTTGCTAAGTTTTCAGCAGTAAATGAAGCTTATCAACAGTAGCTGTGAGTAGCCAACGCCTCAGTCGCCTCAAACTGATCATTAGCCTCCACATAAAGTAGCCTTATTACACAGTGTTAATAGAAATCTCCATTGTTTTTGAAGTAATGCCACTACCCCAGTCTCTAATGACTATTTCAGCATCCACAGATGACTGATCAGAGCCATAGGGAGCAGCAGTGGTCCATCAGCTCCAGTCCGATGACCGCACTCTCCTTCGGATCTCCCCAGTCGCTCAAGTAGCTGTAATGTAATACTCCCGGTTTGTGGCCTTTTAAATAACTTTCATTACAAGTGACTTCAGATTGCCTAACCTAGAATAACTATTTTGAAGCCTTTATAACCAGTATTTGCCACTGCAGCAGAGTAGATTATATTGTTTTGCACTGTTGGATGTGTCTGTAATGTTGTGTGGCGCCCTTTATGACCATTATTTTAATAGGGCTAAGTATACCCGCAAATGGCAGTACTGTGCTAATACTTTTTATAGACGGGAAGGTAGGTGATTTATACAAAACATAGAATTATGTTTTATTTGTATCATCATCTTTAACCTTTTTATGTTATTTCCTCATCAAAGACATACCTGGAGTTGTGTTTTATTTCATTCACACTTGTTTAACACACTAAACCCTGCATATTTATTTGTGATGTCATGTGGTAACACAGGAAGTGCTCCACTGTGTTTTTAAACTCCATGCATCTTCACTAGAATCATTTGAATGATTTCAACGCTGGAATTGCCAATCTTTACTGAATAAAAGGTAAAAGGTAGCTGTTAACTTGAAAACTGCCATTTCACAACAGACATTTCGAGCTTTGGAGATGTCGAGAATTACACAGACATGTGAATGAAACAAAACACAACTCTGGGTATGTTTTTGATGAGGTAACAATGTTCTAACATGGCTAAAACCTTACAAGAGTCAAGTTTGTTTAATATAAGACCTTTAATACCTTTCCAAACCATCTAAATCTAATTTAATTTTCAACATACCAGTTATATTTTGATTGACATTTTAATATTATATATTTTTTATAATCCCTACTTTCAACTAGATATCAGAATCATCTAACTTACATACTAATTCATGTCCTTATTATATTATTACAGACAGGCCAATCAAGGCAATTTGTTCGGCTTTGCCCTGGTTGGTTGTACAGAACTAATCGTTTGTTGACAATAGGCTGCCAAGATGAAATAGGAAACTGAATACATGAATATGGCCTATTAAAATGCATGTGTCCCTTATTTAGTGCTCCAAACACAACAGTATTATCTAGCTTCCCACTGTTTTGTTTTTTCCTCTCTCTGCTACTCATGCCTCCATATTTGAACTGACGTGTTTGCTTATCGCTAACAATAGCTGCCACTTTAGCCATAATACAGTATAATTTGCACTGTTAGACTAAAGGTAAATAGAAATAACTGCTGCAGAGAATTACGATGAAGGTACAGCGTATGTCAACCATGTTCAGAATGTAATTATGTATAGTAAATTAAGCAGCGACTGCAGAGTCGTTTCTATATGCTAATGTATGGATGCGTTAAAAGCGAGTCATTTCAAGCCAGGTTTAACACGGTGCACGAAAGGACAAACTAATTTGATCTCTGACTGGGTGATGGTGGGTGGGGGTGGTGGGGGTCTCACCTGCTCGTGGGTGACAGGGATGAGTCTGTGCTTGGCTAATTCCCTCATAACGCTCAGGTCCGTCCTCATGTCTAGTTTGCAGCCGACCAGCACGATTTTAGCATTGGGGCAGAACTCCTGCGTCTCACCTTGCCACTGTGGGAAAATGAACAAGTGTACATTTCATTTTTATTTTTTATATTTTTATTGCTTTTAATAAAAACTAAAATAGACATAGAATAAAATGAAGTACAATAAAATGAAACAAATAACAACTGTATGCAGAATAATGAAGGCTGGATATCGTACATTTCCATTGTTATAATAGTGTTTGAAGATCCCATGATTCCCAGTGCACACTGATTTTACAATTATCTGTTGTAATTTCTTGTGCAGCACTCAAACAACATGCTGCTGCTGACATCAGGGAAAGCACAAAACATTAAACATATGGACAAAGAAAAAATGTACAGCATTTGCCGAAGTGAAATCCAAACTCTTGAAGAAAAAAATAAGGTCCTACATTACACAAAATGGACTCTTGTGAGCTTTAAGTCATGTTAGAATGTTATTACCTCCTCAGAAACAAACCTGTGTTTTGTTTCATTCACATGTTTGAGTAATCCTTTATTGTTAGTCTTTCTACATCTCCAAAGCTCAAAATGCTTTGTTCCACCTTGTGATGTCATGAGTGGTAGATTTCAAGTTAACAGCGTCATTTTTTGTACGATAGAGATTGGCAATTCGAGGGCTGAAATGATCCAAGTGGAAGGTGTATGGTGGTTTCAGTTTGAGAGAAAAACGCATCCTAAAAATGCAGGGTTTGTGTGTTAAACGTGTGAATGAAACAAAACACAACTCCAGGTCGGTTTGTGATGAGGAAACAACATTATAACATAGATCAGAAAATAGCACAATATGGGCCGTTTAAGAGAGCTCAGATTTAATACTTCCTGAATACATTGTCATCCCAGTTTACAATTAAGTAAATAATACTCTGGACTGTTGTACAATGAGTACTATACAAATGTAGTTGCTTTTTTGTAGCTTTTAGTCACTGCTGTATTAGTGACATCCCCAAGTAGCACAATCTCACTATTAGAGTCTTTTCTCAAAACAAACATGTCCATTTATTTAAATACAAAGACGACTCGCTGTTACTGTTACTGCTGTTGTTGCCAGTGTAGTTCTGCTTTTCAATAGTTATTTATCTGAGACAGCAGCAGTGTTCATTTGCTAAAAATTTATACACACAACTATTTAGACTTGACTGAAAATTGTGCATTTAGTACATATATAGGCCTGTCATGGTAATTACTATATTGACTTATTTAATATATTAAAGATGTATATTTTGGGGGTCAATATTTATTGCATGTATTATTTTTATTTTTATTATATTTTTATATTTTTTCTTTGCACTACTGGGAAGTTTTTGGTTATTTTTATTCATAAAGCTGATTTGTCTTTAATTGGCTCTGAGAAAGTCAATATTATTTTTTGTCAATGGCTGCAAAATTATATAGTGCAGGGAAGCATTTTAACAAAACTATCTTGGGAACATTGGAGGTTTCTGCTTTGAAGGTTGTAGTGCTGGCCTCTTCATAATCTTCAATTCAAAAACACTTGATAGTTTATGTCCAAAGGGTTTTAGAAATAAAAACATAGACTGTGTAAGAGCTGGGGATTGGAAAGAGCATTTGAAGAGAGATTAAACTAAACAGAACAAAGGAGAGAAGAAGGAAGGAGGGGTTCTGTAGCTTAGCATTTTGATTGTGGTGAGTCGGCACGAGGTGTACGGTCCAATCATTTAGAACTATTTTTAGCAACAGAACTGGGTCATGATATTGCAGCTATATAAGGTAAAGGTATATATTAATATACTATATTACATTTTATTATATTTTCAATACCCTTTTTTATTGTTTTTGCTTACTTCATTGAATTTAGTTCCTAATTCTAACACGTTAATTTGTATTGCAGTAAAACTGAAAATACCCCAATAGCCTTAATATTATAATAGTAATATTATAAGTCAAATGTTCAACAAATATCTAAATATATTTCTGAAAATAAACCAAGCTGATGCCAGTGTTTGGAAATCTCATTTTGATAAAACATATACAAATATATATTTTATGTGTAAGTCCCTATAATAAGTCCAAATAAGCATACCATAAGTCCATTCAAGTTTAAAGGAACAAAAGCTAAAGCCAAATTATTATTTTTTTTAAATGTCAAAAAATATGTGAAGTAAACTGATCATCATTAACCACACCACACAATTAAACATACCACTGACCAATTTCAAACAGAGGGATGCTTGAGAAAATAAAGATATCAATACACTGAATAGAGAGCGGCCCTCAACATGTCACTGTGGCATCCTGGGCATGCCTTTGTGGATCAATACATATTCAGTGCTAATGATAAGGGCATGTAGCAGGGCAGGGGTCAAGGTGGCCTCTGCTGCGGACCCCCGGAGCTGTGAGAAGGACCACTATAATGGACAAGTGGGTTTTGTCTGTGCATAATGCAGTGGTGAGTGGTGACTGAAGGAATGTAAGTGGAGCTCAGATGAATGCGCGTCTCCTTAAGAAACCCCATGAGAAAATCTGAGTCTAAGGCTGGGTTCATTGACATCGGTTTGGGCCCAGTTTGAGTCTAGATGAGGTTTGATCATGTTCTAGTCCTGGTTTAATTCTGGTCTTGTCCAGGTTCATTTCCAGTTTTAGTCCCAGTTAAGAAGTGAACTAAAGTGTTGGCGTTCGGCTCCAGTCAGTCATGGCGTTCAGTTCCGGTCAAATGAGGCTCACCGAGGCCAGCAGTTATGGAGAAAATTTAGAGCCGAGTTCTCTATTAGGAATAAGAATGTATTTAAGGACCAAAAAAATAAATAAATCAGGACCATTTAGAGCGGGTTAATATGAACGTTTTAAGACCAAAATTAGGAGAGGGGGGCAACATTTTTTCAATGCAAAGATGGAGCCGGAAGCTCATGTTCACTTCCTAGCAGGTTAGGTATGTCCATTTATATATACACACACTGTATATATATTTAAATATACAGTGTGAATGCAACTATAGTTTGTGGAAATCAACTTTTCATAATTACTTACTACTTGTACTATAACTATCACTATTACTACTACTACTATGGGGGCTTGCTGCAATTTGAACAAAACCTAGTAACTTTTGTTTTATTTATTTTCCAATTTAAACCCCTAATTGGCTAATAACTATTCAAAAAGGTTGCCAGTGAGCAAAGTTGAGCCTTATGGCGCAGAGAACTAAAATAATCATTAAAATATAAAAAATAGCTTGAGGTATTTAGCCAATTATTAGTCCAAGTAATTGATCAGAGAAGCAAACAGGTTAAACATACTGATATAGATAGATTTAAAACTGTTCTGAACTTCAAACTTTGTATTAAAAGTTGAAATACATCATATAATGGCTGAATAATATGACCTATAGCAAGTGAAAGGCCGATCGTGTTAACAAGTCCAAAATCCACACAGGAATAAAACAGTCTGGATATTAAAAGGTTACATTCTCACTTTTGGTAATGTGTTACTGACCTTTTTGAGCACGCTGTCCAGAGTCTCCGGACGACTGATGTCAAAGCAGATGAGGACCGCGTCAGAGTCGGGGTACGCCAGTGGTCTTACGTTATCATAGTAGGCTGAACCTGCACAAGAAAGAGAAATACTGTCTTTTTTGTTTTGTTTTTTGTTTCTTAAAATTTTTGCCTCATCTAATTTGTATGTGTTCCTTAAATTGTGGGCTAAAATGAGCATTATTCAATCAGGACCAACTACACAATGAACCAGAACTAATACTTTCTATTACTAATGAACTCAAAAATGGAAATGTTGACTTTAAAGGTCCTATATAACGCAAAATTGAGTCTTGTGAGCTTTAAACCATGTTAAAATGTTGCTACCTACCTTGTTTTATTCACACATGTTTGAGTAACCCTTTACCATTAGTCTGTCTACATCTTCAAAGCTCAAAATGCTCAGTTTCATCTTGTGATGTTAAGAAGTCAACTACCTTTTACTGTTAGTTCATTAATAAATCTATTATGCCTTTTTTCATTTCCTTATTTTTATTGGATTTAAAGCAAATACTTAGGTTTTAAGATAACTAACATAACATTAACATAAAAAATTCATTGGAAAAATATAGCATGTTTTTTGGTCGCGATAGTAACAGTTTGCTCCTACTTATAAAATGACTTTAATAACCTTATGTATCATGTCATACCTCCCCAATGGCAGTATTCTATCTTGAGTATCAACTTTGAGTGTCATGTTTACCTTATCAGTATTACAAATGGTAAAAATGACATGCAAACATGAATACAAAAACTCATTACATTATGCAAACAATTGAATTCAAACCTGCCCTTGAGCTTGTGTATAGATACCCACCACACAGACAAAAACACAATAAAGGCAATATGCTTAATGTAATTTGTGTGTGTGTTCATGTGGAAATTATTGCTGAGATGTATTTTCCATAAACAACAGGGAAACCTATAAGAGTCGGAGATGGCTAATGGCGCCGAAGGGAGTAGAGCGGATTTGACTAGAGCTATCCAGGGTGCTGATAAGGCAGGGCACCACACAGAGAAATACATCTGCATCACCACACATCCCCCAAAGCAAAAAAAACCCCACAAGCTCAAACAGTCAGAAGATAAAGATCGAACCATTATCTACTGTCTGGCACCCACGGTGTTTCCAGATTGGCTACTGTGAGCTTTTTAGTTTTAATTCTAGATGTGTGGTTTCATCTAAATAATGGATTCAACTGTTAAATACTTCTAATGACTTACTACTACTACTATTACGACTACTTTCAGGTAATGCAACCACTGTTTTGTTTACACAAAATTACCTTGTGAGCTTTAATCCATGTTAGAATGTTGTTACCTCATCAAAAACATGGAGTTGTGTCTCATTCATCCATGTTTGAGGAACCCTTTATCATTAGTCTGTCTACATCTCCAAAGCTCAAAGTGCTTAACAGCTACCTTTTACCTTTTGTTCAGTAGAGTTTGGCAATTCTAGGGCTGAAATCTTCCAAATGATTCTAGTTAAAGATGTATGGAGTTTAAAAACACAGTGGAGCACTTCCTGTATTACTATATAAAAAAAAGTTCAATAGCTACTCAATATTTTATGACAAAGGATGGCTAATTTGAGGATTTGGTTATAAAATATGAAATATATATATTGTGTTTTGTTTTTTCTTTGCTACGTAATTCCATATATTTTACATACTATATTTGTCTTAAGTTTATATACATATAGAAGATGTCTTCTGTATGGATATAAACTGTAGAAAGTATTAAACATAGAAAAAAAAACAATAAATGAGATGGTGTGTCCAAACTTTTGACTGGTAGTGTAAGTCTGACAAAACTCTGGGTGCTACTGATGTAACATTTTCTACTATGATGCTAGAAAAATCCAAGTGTAAACAAGATTGCCTGTATATGGTCATGTTTTCTATGGTAGAACACATTATTGTTTAGTTGTGGGCACCCCATAGTGACAAAAGCTAGGCCTGGTAGTGACAGTGTATAGACAAGAGGGGAGTTTTGTTCCCCTCTGGTCAGGAATGCATCCTCTGTCCCCAATCACAATGTCCCATTCACCCACGGGACCCCACAAAAGGATAAAAACATGCCATTCTCAAATCCCAGGTACCATTTTGTGTCTAACATTCCTTATTATAGCATTGTCACACGTCCATCAATTAAGTTTGGTTTCCACACCCACTCATAGTCCACTGCAGAGGAGTGGAGTTCATTGCAATTATATGAAATCATAGTTATTACTGCCTGAGTGCTCTGTAATGACTGACAATGAGATGAGAATATGAGCCCTGTACTGTATTGTAGCAACATTTCTTTATTTGGAGTTTTTTTATGTTGTATTTATTTATTCTAGTGAAAAAATGCAGTTTGTGGTGTATATTATTGGCTATGTTTACAAGAAAACTGATTATAATTTGATTACTGGAAATCACTGAAACATCCATAAACACTTTTTTTTTTTAAATGTTAGCAATCTGATTTCTTTCTGACTTTTTCCTCATTTGACATAAAAAAATCACTTCTAATTATTGGGTAGTCTGATCATTCAAAGTGCTCCACTGTGTTTTTAAAGTCCATACAGCTTCACTAGAATCATATGGATAATTCTAGCCCTGGAATTGTCAATATCTACAAAACAAAAGGTAAAAGGTAGTTGTTGTGTAATATAGGACCTTTAATATTAGTGAATGTTCAAGAATCAATCACCACAAGTCCACATCTAACATTTTGCTATTTAAATGGCACATAACGCTCACCTCTTGCCTTCACCTGTACACGCAATAACGTCCATTCATAGGGAAATCCATCAGTTGTTATTTCACAGCTACACTCTCACTGCTTCTGTAGATAGGGGCTAACCAAAACACATTACTCTGCATATAGCTGTAGCCTACACAGACTAGAGAAAATGCTTACAGTGCAACTCTGCAAATGAAATCATGTACAACGTCTCATCATTTTGCCTAACACTATTTTACATTGCAAGCTTTCTGCCCTCGAGAGGCTGAAGTTAAGGCTAGATACTAGATATACAGTGCTGTCTAAAAAAAAACGAGACATTTTTGTGAGAAATTGACTATGAATGGCGTACTTTAGGGGAAAATAACAAAAAAGTATTGCTAGGCCGTGCAAATATTGTATAGTTCAGCACTTTAATGAGATTCTCTTATGTTTCACAACAATAATTAATCGGCCTATATTACATTATTTTCTGATATATGTTATAATGTTGTTAGTTCTTTCAAACAGAAAACACTCCACTTCCACCTTGTGATGTCATGTAGTAAGACAGGAAGTGCTCCACTGTGTTTTTTTTAAACTTGACATACCTTAACTAGAATCATTAGGACAATTTCAGCCCTGGAATTCAAATAAACAAAAAACAAAAGGGAGTTGTTAACTTTAATACCTGTTATTACAAAAGGTAGCTGTTAACCTTATTATAATAAGAATAATATGTATTGTTTAGATCCCTTTATATCTTGCATTGTTATACCAATTTTAACAGGTGCCTAAACCAGTATTCTAGACTGAAAAACGAAGCGTTTATTATAAATGTTGAAAGTTTTTTAGATAGCCACAAATATTTCACCGCCAATTTGTGTATTCAAGGATAGACACTGTGTACAATATCTCAAAATTGATTGTTCTTTTACCTTATAAAAAATAGTCTGCTTCATATCTGCATTTTAAGAGCAACCCAAACATTGCTGCTGGTAGGGATAAAAAATAGTGGCATTTGTGTTGACATTTTTGACCATTTAGCTTTGGGGCTGGACTGTGACAGTGTGTAACACAAATGATAGTTAATATGGCCATAGTTATTTTAGCCCAGAGACACACACATCTGTAACATGTGCTCTGGCTGCAGGTGCATACACTATAGAGCCATTAGTCTACATGATGGACTGGCAGTGAGGCCTATATATTCAATATGGTAGAGGCTGTGTGGTATGAAAAGTGATATGAGGCTATAAATGAATAAAGTAATGGCGTTTAAATGGAAGAAGTTGCATATATTAGCGTGATGGTTTAGTTTATAATGGCTCACTCTGGTCTTTAGATTGTGTATGAGCAAAAGTAGGGAATGAAAGTAAAAAAAAGTCCAGCTACAATAATATTTCTGTGAAAAAGACAAAACACAACACCTGCATGATGGAAACTTAAAGCCATACTTCATAACATTCTCCATGGAGATAGAAGATTTAAACCAAACTGTGAAAGATTACAGCTAAATGAACAACATTTCCATGGAAACAAGCAGAAAGAGGCCCTTGTCCAGGCCAAATAAGAGTCAGCTTTGTGGAGATGCAAGCTCACAGCATGTTTTTCAGTGCAACACAGCACAAAAACAAAGCAAAACAAACAAAAAACCATGTTTTATTTCACTCTTAATTTTTGTCTTAAAAGTTACCGCACATAATATTCCATAAATAAAGATTTGTTTTTATGTTGCTTATAGACAATAAGGGCACTGTGACTAATATCTTTTCAAAGTTGTTTTTTGTTTACGTCCTTCCAAATACAAACGCAAGTGTTAAGAAAATCTGATGCCTCCAGCCGTACAAGGTTCTGTAGTCAATTCCATAACAAAATTAATACAATATTTGAAAAGAAAGGGGTTAGTGATTTTTAGCTCTATAACAAATAAGATTTTCAACAACGCTCCCTAAAGGAATGCACCAAACGACTCCAATTTTCTCTGATTAATTGTCCACCACTCAACACAAAATGCCATCAAAAAGTTCAACAAAGAAAGCCTTTCTTCCATACATCTGAATCCTTTTGTACTCACTGAAATGCGTTGACATATTCCTTGTATCTTCCATTTTAATGCTCAAATAATCCTGAAAGGCTAATCTAAAGTCAATCCTATAGTTTTTCTCTGTATGTTCACAATCGATACATGTCAAAGCACAGCAGCCAGCCTGTCATGTCAATATAGAAATTTCACCACATTATCGTAGACAGAATCATTAATAAGACCTTGAGTATCGGCCATGCGCACTCAACCCTTTCTAAATGTCCACAATGCATGTTCTACTTCCACTGTGTCGACTAATCTACTGGAGCACAGCCTAATGTGTATTGATCTCAGGGCTTTTTTGACCCTCCTGGGGACCTGTACAAGGTTCCCCCCATGGGAAGCCTGTTGTTGCTGACTATAGGCCATCTGTCTTCATCAGAAACCTCAACAATCTGATAAAGTACAGTATTTATTAGCCTATTTGTAACAACATAAGCAGTGGCATTTGGAAAACATTGATCCAATTGTTTCTGAGTAAAATGTAATTATTGGTTGACATTTTGAATATTTAATAAGAAGAATTGTATATTATAGATTGGACATGAAAGCTTATTATTGTAATGAATATTTTCAAGTTGTATGGACTTTAATAACACAGAGGAGCTTCTTGGATTACAACAATAAATGCATTTTCAGCTTTAGAGAGGAAGACTGACTAAATATACATGCTTATTGAGACAAGAATGAAACAAAACACACCAAAACACTAGCAACGTTTTTAAGATAAAACTTTAAAGGTCCTATATTAAGCAAAACTGACTTGTGAGCTTTTAGCCATGTTCCCAAAAACATACTCTGAGTTGTGTTTTGTTTCTTTCTTTAATCCTTTATTATCAGTCTATCTCCAAAACTCCAAATGCTCTGTTCCACATTGTGATGTCAAGAAGCTGTAGTTTTCAATTTAATACTTACCTTTTACCTTTAGTTCAGTAGAGATGTGCAATTCCATACATATTCCAACATAAATCAGAAAATAGCTCATTATTACTAATTCTAAGTCAAGAATTATTTAACAGTGATTGATTTGACAGGAACAGCTGAGCAGTTCCCACAGGTAACTTCTGAGGGCTTCTAGACATTGATCCAAGTGTCTCCAAAGAATAAATGAACTCTTTGCCTTCAATAGATCTATCCAACCTATAGAGTCTATAGAATATACCACCCTACACAGTGTAAAAGACCTATACCATGGCTTAGTTACACTAGTGCTGTTCATTGATATCCTAATAAAGCTTGGGATGGAATGTCAGAAACTTTAAATTACTGGAATGATGTGCCAAATACCATCTCTATGCACAATATAGCTCTGGACAAACCCGATAAGATGCTGGCTCACTGTATACTAGGGTTGTCAAAGCATCGAAAATTAGATACTAACGGATACTAAAACTAGTATTGAGCAGGTATTGATACTAAAAAGTCACATTCACAGGACAGATTACACAGATATAATTTGCATGGTAATATACAAAGTACTATGATTTAATGTTAAAATGTCTAAAGAAAGAGTTTTTGAGTATCGAGTCTATTCCTTAGTATCAAAATTGAGTTTTAAATTTTAGTATCGTGACAACACTACTGTATACATCACATTGTAGTGTCAGAATGCTTTTGAACGAACGCTAAGTTTAGTATTTAGCCTCTTAAAATCTCCATTGGTTTAACATTAGACTAAATGATTATTTTAGGTGTGACAACATAACCCTGAGCTCTATAGGGATTGCTATTAGTATTAAAGGTGTATTGCGTAACATTTCTAGTGGAGGGTCTGCCACCTGCTTGTCTCCATGGAAATATTATTGCTTTGTCTAGAATGTTCCACAGTACAGATTCATTATTTATCAAGTCTCAATTTGAATATTTATGTTTTTGTTTTAGTCATTTCATATTCATTGATGACTTCATTGCTGATTTCATTGATTCTAGTGAGACTGTAATCAATAAGTATGATTTTCATTACAGTCATATCATTCTCATTATTCCATCCAATGACCACATCTGCCCCATGGATACTGCCATTGTCTGACTGCAGAATCTCCCATCATGCATCTCTTCTGCACCTTTTATCAACTCCGTCCGTCTTTCCAAAGGGTTGACACAGTCTTATGACGAAATATCTTGATAAGAGCTGTTTAAATGAACCCCTAAGCACGTCTCTTAATTATGAAACCATCTATTATCTACTGTACACTTCATTAGTTTAAATAATAGTAATCCAGACACACAGTCCGTAGATAAGACATTTCTTGCTTGTAAAACTCATTATAATAGAGACACAGTGTATTTTTGGAGAGGCCCGACGCAAAGCTGTGAAGTAACTGATAAGGCCCCATAAGCCTCTGTCCTTGTATCCGTGGATTTGTATAGACCGACCTTCAAGGAAATTAACACAAATATGACAATTATTCATGGTCTAATATTATTTCATCTACACAGTCTCAGGTAGCCAGACATTTGAAGACATTATTCATTTGTAGAGAGGAAGAAGGAGAAGATTATCCTGTTTGTCCATTAACAGGCTCTGTCCCAATCAAATAAATAAATAAATGAATAAATAAATAAATAAATGAATGAGGAGGCTGATGGTTCTGCTGCTGCGATAGATGACTCATGCCTCACATGCCATGTAGATGCCTAGAACCTGCATTATCATGTTAAACCACAAACAAACAAGCAACCTTTAATTTAAAAATATGGCCTACATATACAAAAAGATCATACTTTGCTACTGCTTACAACTAATGGCAAAAATGAAAATATATACAAAAGTAGAATTGAAAGGAATGATTTGTACCAATTATTGTGACTATGGAGGGTCTAGAACTTTTTAAATAGTAACATGACCATACGGTGAAACTAATAAAACCTTTCCTTAATATTGTATGCATTTATGACAAAATGATGATAGTAGAAGAGACGGGACTGTATTATGTCCTAAATTCAGATGGTCAGTGGTCACATTTTTATATAGCGCTTTTCCACCTTCAAGGCACTCAAAGCGCTTTACATCAAGGAATTCGCATACATTCATACACCAGTGACACTGGGGGTGAGAATGTCTTGCATAAGGACACAACAAAGCATCACCTTTAGTGGATCTGACCACTCTACCAATGATGTTTATGTCGAGAGCGGGATTCGAACCATCAACCTTCAGATCGTGGAGTAGTACTAATGCTTTTTATGTACAATTTCTATCAGACTTTTGTCCAGTAGTGCTAGTATCTCTATGACCTCCGTGTTACTGCTGTATTTTCTCTATGCAGTTCTTTTCATCCCTCTTGAGTTTATCACCTCCACATAAGGCTGGACTCCTGCAGAGTGAGGAGCAGAGGGTCGTGCTGAGAGGGACGTGGTTCTGTCTGACTGTGAACTGAACAAGTGTTTCAGAGGAGGATCATGCCATCATTCAGACTTTGTCCACTGACGCAGGGGCCCAGCATGTGCACACATCACCTACAGGGAGGATATAGGCCCCAGAATAACAAAGAAGTGACTTAGTTTGACTGCTCATGTACCAATAAAAACTATAATGAGTTGTTTATAGACTGTGAATCACATTGAACAAAGCATTGCTGTTTAAGTTGCTTCTTTAAGTGGAGATGCAAACTCCACTCCACTCTAGTAACTTTTCAATTGTTATTATTACTGCTACCGTTGTGGCTACTACCCAAAACATGCATCAAATCCTTCATCTTAGGTGGTCCTGATTAAGCCTAACTCAAGCTGTGGAGCTGGTTCCTTGAGTGTTGTACAGCAGTAGCTCACTGTTCTTGAGAAGTTGCCCCAGTGACACTGGCTGATTATGGGTCAAATGCAAAGAATGAATTTCACTCACAAGGGATCAATGAAGTATAGTAACCCAATAATTTTACTGCAATTGTAACTACTAGTGTTGTAACTGTTACTAACACTACACTATTTCTTCTACCACTAACCACCAAAAAAATACTAAAATGTGTGTTTTGTTATGCTAATTTAAATATATCTGTTCTAAATATGATATTAATAGCCTATATCTATACTATACAGCTAGTATTCTCAAAAACAAGGCTACAGTAGTCTTTATTGTCTTTGAATATGTTCTCTGCATTTGACCCATCCTTCAATGCTGCCAGTTAGGACACCCTGTCAGGAGCAATGACACAGAACAGCACTAAACAGAAAACATCTACCATGTACTGTTTTTATAGTGCCATTTGTCCACGTTTTTTGGTGACATGAGCCAGGAGCAGCTCGTTGTTATGCAGATTCATGAATGACACACACAATATCCTGCAGCAGAGATGGAGCCAGAACCACTGAACACAATGCTCTGATCAACGCTGTGACAAGAGAGTCTGATTTCCTCCGCTCGCTCTCCTCTGTACAGACTGCAGCTCACTCGTTCATATTTAAAAGAGCTACAGAGACGTGTGGTTACAACATTACCAGCTGTAGAATAAGCTATGAAATATTTCTACGTTATTTCTCTTATAGAAGTAAAGATAGAGGCATCTTTTGATTGGTGGTGTTCAGATTCAAGAAGGTGATGATGACATAACTCCCAGATGGGGGGCAAGAGCCAGTGTTCCACATTGATTATAAGGTATTCTCATAGGAAATATCCAAGAGGTAAATTCACAATTGCTGATTATTAAAATCACTCTAATGTAATGTCTAAGTGTCATTATTAGCACTGCAACAGAGTAAACAATGAACACTACTTTTAGTACTATTGACTCTGTGTTGAGTAAATAATCTGCTTGTGTAAAATTCTGAAAACACTACTCGGTGTCATCAACTTACAAGAGTAAAATTGGCACTGAAACTAGAGTAAATCTTACAGATAAGGACCATATACACACGGAAAAAGAATAAGAAGAAATTTTACTCTTTATGTGTTAGTTTAACACTTGAAAATGTACTGTGTATTATTGATACAGCGGTGCATTGGTATATTGGTACTTTAGCTACAACGCAAGCTGTCAAGAACTCCTGAAAGGTGCAATCGAGGGATCCTGCATTGTAAATTTAACTGATAAATACAATGAGTTAAGATGGCAAACTATTTAAATTTAAAACATACACTAGTTTAGAAGTCATCGCATTTTTTTAAATTCTAGAAATCTTCTCTCTACTCTCTGCTCAGTGTTTGTAAAACCCTTGAATTAGATGCGCAGTAACAGAAAAGTAGATAAAGTACAAGACAAGCCCAGTGTTTTTTTGCCTGGTGTGGCGCATATTTGAGACTCAGAGGAGAGCGGAGTTTTGAGAGGAATCAGCAGTGGTTCTGATTAATGACACACAGACATATGGGCCCCTCTCTCCTCCACACTGAGCGCTCCCGCAGAGAGTTTATGTGCCATCAACTTCAGCATGGGCCACATCACTTTAACCACAGGAAACATCGCATCGCACAACTACACAAACGAATGCTTAGAAGAAAGTAGGAAGGAAGAGAAGTAAAAGTGCCCTCGATAGAATATGTGTGGGAATAACATAAGATGCACTATATGTAACTTGCTGTCTTGCTGCTTGTTTCCGTGGTGATTTTATTGCTATGTGTTGAAATGTTCCACAGTATGGCGTTAAGGTTATTTATCTCCATGAATAAGCAGGAGACGCCACCAGGCCAAGTTAAATGTCAGACTGTAGAGAAATGACCCTCACCTCCACCTTTTTTTTTTTTGAGAAATTAAAATAAATATAGGTAAGTTTAATACCATATTGTGGAACATTCCAAGCAAAGCAATAACATCTCTATGGTTGCGGACCCTCAGCCATAAAAGTTACATATTGCACCATTAACACTTCTATTAACTGTAAGGTAAATACTGCGGTAGACTTTTTACATTACTAACCCCCTTGATAGTCTCTTGCAATGTTACAGTCAATAGCTGTGCATATGACTGAAAGATTTTTTTCCATGATTTTTATGATACTTATTTATGTTTTAATGTGTTTGTATTGTAATTTTAATGTTTGTCTTATTCTGTAAAGCACTTTGAATTACTTTGAGTATGAATTGTGCTATACAAATAAACTTGCCTTTCCTTGCCTTGCCACAACAAACAGACTAATCTTAGGAAACACAGTCTTGTTATATGCAATCAAATAATATTTAAATATTTAAAAAAAAAATGTTTTACATAAAGTTGATTGGAAGTAGTAAGTAGAGGATGCAGTCGCCCTAGAGGTTTGAAGTTACAATGTAGAATATGAGCAAAATATTTAACAAAAGTACTTTCAAATACACTCCTCAATCACACTAATACCTAGCTCTGTTACACAATTGTCTACATTATGTGACCAGGTTAAACTCTATGTGACCAGGTTAAACTCTACTATTGTCATCCTTGTTATGATGCCAGTCTAATAATCTCACTCAGATGTCCTAGTTAAAAGTAGTTTGAGTGTTGTTTGTTTGGAGAGTGAGTCGGAGCAGCTGAGGGCCAGAGACAGTCCCCTGTGACTGGACACACTTACACACCATTGATTTTCTATAGGCTCTAATAACAGACAGAAGGAATTGGGTCTTCAATGGACGTCTACAAAACACCAGCCGTTTTTTTCTTTTTACAAAAGATGCCCTACCTGATAAAACCTTCTTATTACTTGGTTGGGACCAAAGACCACTGCAGTGCACAGGTACCTATAACCCATCTGCTTATCTCTGTGGAGATTTTCTTTGCCTAAAATGTTTCACAGATTTCACACATTACGCAAAATTTACTCTTACCTCATCAAAAAACATACCTGGAGTTTCTTTATGTTTCATTCACACATGTTTGAGTAACCCTGCATTATTAGTCTGTCTACATCTTTAAAGGTCAGAATGTTCTGTTCTGCCTTGTGATGGTATGATGCCATGTTTTTAAGTTAACATCTACATTTTACCTTTAGTTTAGTAGAGATTTGCAATTCCAGGGCTGAAATTATCCAAATGAGTCTACTAAAGGTGTATAGAGTTTAAAAACACAGTGGAGCACTTGTATTACCACATGACATCACAAGTGTTTGTTTTTTTTTTTTTTGATTGAGTGAAGAACTGAAGGCTAAATGCAGTGTGTTAAACATGTATGAATGAAACAATATTATAACATAGATTAAAAAAAAATAGCATAATATGAGCCCTTTAAACTTATCTTCATAGATGCAGTTTACAAGTCAGATCTGTGTAGAGGTGATTTGTTGGCCTACCCAAATGTAAAAAGTTAAAATGGAAAAATTTGCTGAAACACACTTATAAAACAATTCCACATTTCCACAAGATTTGCTCCTTTGCACCTGTATATGATCTATTACCAGATTTAGTTCATCACCTCCTCTCCAGTGCACACTCCACACCATATCATTACTTATACCACAATATGCTATTTATACACAGTCCCAAACAGGTGCTGCGACTCAGTAACCCGCAACAGCTCCAAATCCTACTTATTCCTCCTTTGGTCAGTCTATGCAGCAATAAGATCTTGTAGATGTTTTTTACACATCTGGACGGTGCTTTCAAAGACCCAAAGTGCTGTAGGTCATAAAAACGCTCATGAATGAATAATGTGTTTTTGAGTATTGGAAAGTGCTGATTTGGAGCGGATGTTATTATCGGTTCATAGAGATTTTGTTTTGGGAACTTGTCAGGACATGTCCAAAGAAGCTTCTTGATTTAGATGCTCAAGGAAGTAACTCGCACTATAGAAATGACTCATTGATGATCATGATGAAAATAAAATACTTATTTCAATCATTGTATTTACTTAAAGGTCTTATATTACACAGAATTGATTCTTGAGCGCTTTAAGCCATGTTATAATGTTGTTATCTCATCAAAAGTATACCTTGAGTTGTGTTTTGTTACATTCAAACATACAAGTTTGAGTAATCTTGGTTTATTAGTCGGGCTGCATCTTTGTGATGTCATGCAGTGGTAGTTTTCAAGGTTTGGTAGAGACTGGCAATTCCAGGGCTGAAATCATCCAAATGATTCTAGCAAAGGTGTGAGTGGAGCACTTCATGTGTTATATCAAGGCATCACAAGGTGGAACATAGTGTTTTCTGTTGAGGAGAAGAACTCAGTCTAAATATGTAGGTTTATGTGTGTTAAACAACAAAACACAACTCCAGGTATGTTTGTGATGAGGAAACAAGATAGATTAGAAAATAGTGTTATACAGGCCCTTTAAATAGACAGTTTGGGCAAAGCTAAATACTGCTCTGTTTGTATCAATACCAATTTTGTACACTACATAAATATACAAATCTGTGTTAACAATTTTACAATATATTTTGCCTTTCAAATAAATGTTTTACAGTTGTCACACGGTGCTTAACCTTTATATATGACTAACAGTATTGTAATGTTGGCATTATAATACACAGAACAGCCTGTATGAATGGACGGGATTACACACTTGTTAACATATTTATTCATTGTTCAATTTAATCCTCTGTTTCTTTCAACATTTGACTCAAACTCAGCCAATAAGGCAGTGGTTCTCAGGCATGGCCATAGATTCTACCACAGTATATTATTAATTATTTATTAATTATTACTGTACTGTTTGTAGATTTACAACAGATCAGTAAATCAGGTTTAAGAGTGAAAAATTTCACAATATGCCATTTAATATAGTCATGACTGCAACATATATTAATTAAACTTAATAAAGACACACAGAACACTGGCCCAAAGAAAGAAATAAAAAAATAATGTATTCAGATTCTCACAAATCTTTCAGCTAATGGATCATCGTTTCAAAACCTGTTGACAGATACATTTTAAAAGTTATTAGGATGAGCCTCGAGGCCTGTTCCCGTCTGGTACATTCCTGCAGTTTGAGGTGTGACTCCACTGGTTGGTTCTGCTGTTTCTCACTTTTGTTTTTGTGACGTTAGCCGAGCCAATAAGAGGGAGTGTTTTTTATCTTTTTTAGCGAGTAAAAAAGTATTAAACTCAGAATCATCAATAACTAAAACTCTACGATGTGTTGTTTTGAAAGCAGTACCATGACATCAAATTAATAATTAGTCTGCAAGTCTAAACAGTCACAAATAAATAACAAAATTATTAATTAATCAATGAATTAATTTAGTTGAGAATGGGTCCGTACACAAAATCATTAACAAGATCAACAACTTAAATGACGTCTTCCTAAAATGAAAACAAGCACTGTGGTTAAAGGGCCCATATTACACTATTTTCTGATCTGTATTATGATGTTGTTTCCACATCATAAACACACCTGGAGTTGTGTTGTGTTTCATTCACACAAACACAAACCCTGCATATTTAGGCTGAGTTATTTCCTCAAACAGAAAACACTCACCTTATGATGTCATGCGGTAATACAGGAAGTGCTCCACTGTATTTTTAAACTCCTTACAGCTTCGCTTGAATTATTTGGATCATTTCAGCCCTGGAATTGCCAATCTCTACCGAACAAAAGATAAAATTTAGCTGTTAACTCGAAAACTTTCACTTCATGACCTCACAAGGTGGAGCATTTTGAGCTTTGGAGATGGAGACAACCCAATAACGCAGCATTACTCAAACGTGTGAATGCATGTTTTTGATTAAGTTATTCTGTTAAAATAGACACAACACAGCAATGCACAGATGTTGTCCTTTTCAGAATCCAGACCATATGATTTTTAACATCAAACTGGTTCAAATATGTTCTTTCTCTCAGAAGATCCGCTCAAAATCAAAGGTTTGGCACAAATCCTTGGGAGAATTTCCCGTATCAGTCCAATCTAACGACAAAAGATAATGTGACATGGGCCCACTCTGCATGGAAAAACATTTAGCTGCAACATTTGATTTCATTCGTTGTACACAGATCAGTCAACAGGCAAACTGACTCTTGTTTTGTCGCGGTTATGTTCGTTTAGATTAAAGGAAGCCATATGTGCTTTTGGAGGCTAGATTTCTGATACACCGGGCATTATGGGATTACTGCTGGAAATGAGAAATAGATGGAGAGAGAAGTGAGAGGTGGGGAACATTAAGACGGATAGAGACGGTGGTTGAAAAACGCTAGGCAAAGCTAATCAGGAGGAGGAGAGTGCTGAGAGGGCTTTGACCCAATCCAGCGGGGCTACTGACCTCTCCAGCAAAATTACATGAACCAGTGATTAGGTTATCGGTGCATATAAGAGAAAATGTATGGTGGAAAAGGGGACAGAGAGGTCAAACATTTATAGCTTTATGGCCTGTGCAATTGAAATGTCTTTTTGTTTTATTTGAGGGTGTACTCTTCCAGGGCTGATTCCAAGTTCTGTATCTTCAGATCTAGCCAGTAATATAACTTTAAACTCAAAATGGTTCCAGATTATTTAAGTTATAGATTATAAAGTGCCCATATTACATTATTTTCTGATCTGTGTTGTTTCTTCCATCAAAAACATACTGAGGTTGTGTTTTGTTTCATTCACACATGTTTAACATAAAAACCCCGCATATTTAAGCAGAGTTCTTCCCTCAAACAGAAAACACTCTGCTGTACCGTGTGACATGTGGTTAGAAAGGTAAGTGCTCCACTGTGTTTTTAAACTCCATACACCTTCACTAGAATAATTTGGATATCTGGAATTGCTGAGCTCTACTGCACAAAAGGTAAAAGGTCCTGTAGCTGTTAACTTGAAAACTACCACTACATGACATCACCAGGTGGAACAGAGCATTTTGAGCTTTGAAGATGTAATAATAAAGGGTTATTCAAACGTGTGAATGAAACAAAACACAACTCTGGGTATGTTTGTGATGAGGTTATAACATTATAACATGCCTTAAAGCTCAAGAGTCCATTTTGTGTAATATACAGTATAACCTTTAAATTTTGTATTAAGCGTGTATAAAGAAATAGTTGGGCTTACACTTTTTCATTTGAACTCCTTCACCCTGGTAAGTAGAGAGGGTTAGGCAAGGAAGAGCATCTGACATAAAAGTACTATATCATATTGCCTTTTAATCAATAACCACAGATATATTGCATTGCACAGTCCATAGATTTTAGTGAGAGCAATTCCTTCACGTTATAATTCTTCTCTTCTACTCTTCTTTTTTGACAGAATAAGACAAAATTCTCCACAAAATCCATCCAGACAGCTCAGTCTTGATAAAAAATACTTTGACATTTTATAATACAATTGCCTGTGTCCACAAAAAAACTATTACTTTACCCATGGTTAGTGAAAGAGATTTATGTTTGAACTTAAATGGCGCTTTGTTCCTATAAACCTCTAGACAGAAAGAACATAACTTCAATAAAGGCATCCACATCTTTTGGTGTCAGGCCAAATGGAGTTTTAAATGTCATTATATTTCTTTCATGGTTGACATAGGAGCTATAAATCAACTTTGCAGCAATAACAACACAGCATATTTCTGTGGTGAGGTGCACATAGTTTACAAACTGCCTTTTCCAGTCACTGCCAAAGCGTCTGTGTCAGCTGGAACGGGACAAAGAGACACAGCCGTCCCTCCCGTGCCCCAAACAGGGAGTGACTCACGCTTGAACATGTCCACTCTTGTCCAACTGTCCACATAGAATATTAATGAAATCAAATGTGACCAGAAAGAGAATGTCTATGTAGGGTAGTAAAAATATAAATAAAATAAATACATAAAATAAGCTAATACTGTAGTACGACTAAACGCACTCATTTGAGCAGGTATCAACACTGTAAAAAATAAAAATAGAAGAAAATTTGACAGTTTTATAATGATTTTGAATTTTGAGCGATATTAGAACTAACTACCTACATTGTACACATTGTAACACTGAAACAACTAGCCAATTATTTACTAGAGTTTTATTATCATTCTGGTGTTAACTGGTATTGAGTATTTGCATTTTCGTTGTATTGTGACAATATTATAGATCAATATATCAATATACAGGTCAATATTACAGATCTTGCAAATTTTGTAACAGGTGCAGGTCCCAAGCCCATAAGAGGACGTTTGCATCCGGAAGGGCATCTGATTTAAAATGCTCAGCTTAAGTCAACAAATTCAGCAGTAACAGAGACGTCTGTGCCAGTGACTTATATGACTACTACCACTACTCATTCACAGACCAATTTTATATGACGAACTGCTAATTGAAATAACACCTCTACATATTGACATTTTACCTGTATGGACAAACTACACTAAGTGGAATAATTAACTCTCAGGTTGTTCAAGTTAACACCCTTAAGTAAACAACGGGGGTTAATGAAAAGAATATTGGAAGAAAATGTGGCCTTTTCAGAACAGTTTTATAATGATTTTGAGTTTTGACCTGTATTAGAACATATTGTATTCTATGGTAATGTTGAAATAACTAACCAATTATGTACTAGAGTTTTATTATCATTCTAGTATCAATATATCAAATACTCAGAGAGAGAGAGAGGGTATTTTTTTTATAAATTTTATAGAATAAAAAATAACATTACTTCAAATTTATTGCATGAAAAAGCGTGCAGGGAGCTTGTTCATGGGCATGTAAGGACGAGAGGCGCAGAGGCAGGCGACGCTTAGAGGGCAGTGGGTGGTCCAGTGAGATGGAGAGTGGAACAGACAGGGGCCAAGTGGTTGGTCACACAGCCAGCGTCCTGTTAATTAAATCCACTGTTTGTGTAGGACGAATGGTCAGCTCCAAGGCCTGTCCTGGCACAGCACCTCCAGCTGTCTCCTTAACTGGACCAAAACAACACTATCACTTTGTGTCAAGTTGTTTTTCTAATCTTTTTATACACATTTCATCCTCTGTGTTTTAGCTTTGGAAAAAGTGGGAAAATTGGAAATCTATAATAGTTCAGTTATGTAATACCAATACCATTTTACATTACTTATAGAAGATTTCTACTTGGCTTCTCAAAACATAATTTATCAGGTCTTAACTCTTTTTTTCCCCCCGAGTCAAATGTAAACACATGGGAAACTCACTCACAGAAAACTATAAAATAGAAGCTACATTGGTCCACATCGAAAAAAATGTGTCTAACAGTTAGAGCTCTCAAACTGTCAGACATTTTACCCATTGGTTTTTACAGTCATGTTTTCCATGTGCACAATCTTTGCAATCTTATCCTGCCAGATTTTATGGCTTGAGATCTTGTCCCATGTTTGAATCCTTAGTTTTTGAAATGCAATGCCCGTATTACGTTATTTTCTGGTCATAATGTTTCCTCATCACAAACAGACCTGGAGTTGTGTTTTGTTTCATTCACACATGTTTAACTCACAAACCTGCATATTTAGGTTCTTCTCTCAAACAGAAAACACTCTGTGCCACCATGTGATGTCAGGTGGTAATACAGGAAGTGCTCCACTGTGTTTTTAAACTCCATACACCTTCAGTACAATCATTTGGATAATTTAAGCGCTGGGATTTCCAATCTCTGCTGAACTAAAGGTAGAAGCAGCTAATAATAATGGATTACTCAAACATGTGTGAATGAAACAAAGCACAAATCCAGGTATGATTCTGAGAAGTTAACAGCATTATAACACAGTCAATTCTGTGTAATATGGGCCCTTTAAATTCCATACTGTCAAGATGAAATGTCTGACAACTATATTTCCAGTGAAAAAGCATTATATATTTTTCGTAACAGTTATGCTCCTGTCAGACTCAGTTTGACTCCACTGCCTTGGCTCACCTGCAGTCACATAGGCTCTCACATGCTAGGCCACATCACTGACACGCTAACAACAAATGGTCTCCCTCACACATGCCTGCACTCGTCTCTACTCGAGACCAAACCCAGATTATGTAAAAGTAGCAAATGTACTGACACTAAGTACATACAACTCCAGGGTGAATTGCCGCTACATTCAACAGTGACACTAATCCACAGCCCCGGTTATTAACTCGAGGAGGGAGACGAAGAAGATGAAGAAACAGAGGGAATTGTGGGTAGGCTCATATATGCACCTGTCCCGGGAGAGACCAGGAATAGCTCCAGGGATGCTCCCAGGCACGACTCTTGTTTCCAGCTCACAGTAAATAAAGCAATCACATGAAGTTTTCATAAGAGATTACATTTGCTTTGTAAAACTTTGGGTTAAATTTGTAGAGATTTTTTTCATACGCTGCCAAATAAGGGGAAACAAATAGGTTATGTCAAGCTGAAAAATATCCCACCATCACCAACAAAAACAGTGATTCTACCATTATGGTCGGGGGTGTCGAACTGGGGGAGTAAAAGGTGTTTACCCCGGGCCCAGTGCAAGAAGGGGCCCCTCACAAAGCCTGTAATGTGCATTTTACATAGAAAACATTTAGTGCAGGCCCACCAGGATGATTTGTACTGTGTTTTATTGCACTATCAATATTTAATTTATAAAAAAGTTACTAGTTTTTATGTTTTCAGAGTTGGTGAGTTTATGAGTTGGAATTTGAAAGGAATTGAAATCTTTAAAAAACCCAAATTCAGAACAACAACAATGGAAAAATGTGTTTCAGTCTAAGGTGTGAGTCTATGGAACAATCTAAATGAAAAATTCAAAGCTTCAAAATCTTTTCAAGTGTTTAAAAGAAATGTTAAACATGATATGCTAAAAAAGTATGAAATATGAACTGTCCTTTGTGCTAATTAACATGTATTTGAGATTGTGCACGTCACGTAAATAAGTTCCTCATGAGTGTAGTTGGAACTGTTGAAGTGTTGTAAATGTTTGATTTTGTGTGAAAAGGGGGCAGATATTATAAGTTTATACTTCTTTCTGCTCCTTTTCATTCACATTGTTAAATGTAACAGAATTATTTTGTATTAATCTTTTATGAATGAAACAAATAAAGAAATGAAAAAATGAAATGAATTTCAAATTCTAGGTACTTTTATTCAAGGCAGTTAATCAGATATAATTGTAATTTAATGTATGACTCAATTCTGTTACAAAAATGTTGTAAATGAAAATACAATGAATTACCTTTTGTTCTGCCACTTTCTCATTATATTGTATTAAAATTGAAGAGGTTTTCATAAAACTTTACTAGTAAAATATACAGGGCTGTACTTTCTCTACAGGTTCATTTTGACAGAAGATCAGGATTTCAACTATGAATCATATAATTGCAATTCTAATTTTAGCCATACGTGAACAGCTCTACTTTTATTTTAAAATACTCCCCCCAATATCCACAAATTATTATTTATAAGTTAGTGACCAGTATTAGTGACCAGGTCCTTTTATCCACCTACACCAAATCTTGTAATTACCCACCCACAAATTCAAAACGAAATGCTTTTGTTTTGAATGTTTTGTGATTCACCCAGCAACTAATTCACAATGTCACATCACTTAATCCTCCAGTAATTACAAAAGCGTTGCAACATTTTCATTCACAAAACTCGCTCTGGCTCCTGTGAAATTTCCAATGACACATCCTCACCTGAGCTACCGAAAATACTGTCTCCATTCCACTGTCTCGTTCATATAAATAAGTGATAGTTTCAACATAACGAATCAGGCCCTATCACGCAGTGGGCAGAAATTACTGTTTGGATTTTGCCCTGATGTAATAGTTACCCACTGTGAGAAAAGCATGCACCCAACAATTTGACTGGGTGTTGTTTGAGGCCTCGCCCAGACCCGCACCGAAAGCACCCTATGAGTCTTAAGCACCTAATCTCGGGCTAGTCAGGCTGGTCCTGTCTGCACTTCACTATAGGGCGTGCAATAAAGCCATACTTGTTTGAAATAGGCTTGTAGGTGGTTATGTAAGAGGAAATATAAGGTAAAAAATGCCCATAGGCTTAGAAAAATGGGAAAGTTTGTTCATGTTGAAATGTGAGAACTAAAGAAAGAAAAATGTCACTCCCGGGTGATTCAATTATTGGGAACAGCAAGTTACGCCATTATGAGCTGTTATATTCATACTGTGAGGAGAATGGATTCATTTTAATCTTTGCCATTTCAGATCACACTAAATGAATTAAGTACTGCTATTATAAATACAAGTAAGGACAAAAAAACAATGACAATATACTTAACTTTTGAAGGAAATATATTGTTTTTGTCAAGTAGGATCTTCTATCAACTGTACATTTTTGTTTGCTTATCCAGTGTGTACGTCGTCTCCCTCCTGTTGACTCTCAAAATTTAGAAGGATCTGGAAAAACATGTTTGGCCACTACAGTTGGGATTTTTCCAAATAAAATGCTGATGTGGCTTTCACTTTAGAGAAGATAATTAGTCTTTTGTCTGTTGGTGTCTAGTGTCTTGCATCAGTACTATGAATGAATTTCTTAACACAAAGTTTAGGTGTTTTACTTTTACTCCGTCGCACTTTAATATCTTAAAAGTCCAAACATTTTAGACTCAAAGCTGCTCAATTATGAAATAGATCACTATTATTTTTGTGATAATTAAATCATGATTATTTGCAGTTATGATTTACATACAGTCAGAAAAGTTAAGACCCAGTTTTTTTCTCATAAACGAGTAAAATCTGTTTCCCTCCCCCAGAAAGTGCAATGTAAAAACAGAAAACAGAACTGTGTGACCAATATCGGACAGTTGGACACTGTCCACATCTAACTGAAAAACATTTTATTTATTGCAAACCTCGGCCATGAGCCATGTGAGTCACTTTATGACATTTTTGTATGAGAGTTCATTGCCTGGCCAACCGGTTTCACATTTCTGTCTGAAAAGGCTGGTCTAATTGTGCATTTGTGGCCAAACATTTTTTGCCTGTGAATACTGATGTGCCAAAGGTTTGTGAGAGCTATAGGGACAAGTTAGATAATCCTATTTTTTCATGGTTTGAAAACAGGCACCCCAGCTTTAACACAAAGAGACACTACAGAGATGATCAGTTATAATTTGATGAATTCATTTTCAAAGCCTCTGATTGGGTGAGTGGCTTTGAGAGGGAGAAAAAGTGGCAATTTCTTTGAATTATATTCTATTTGTGATTAATTGGAGAGATAATGCCATCACAGTTAAAACTGGATTATATGCACTCCAGTTCACTTCCAGACAGAACATTTTAAACACAAGCAACCAGTATGCCATATATAACAAAATCAACTACACAATCAAAATGCCAGGACATGCATGTTTTCACCTCCAAATGTTGAGAAACACATCTAAAAGAACATTCAGTTGAAAAATCCTTGCTTGAACACAGTAAATTTAACGTATTTAAATGAATTGAAAACACACACAGTCCAAGCAGCTCATTCACACTATTGCTACTTGCTAATGTTTTTGGCCCAAAGCCTGGACATTATTGTGTTCAGTGTGGGAGCCAGCTAATTTGAATCTGTTAAAACTTCTCAACCTCTGGCATGATAATCCTAACCACATCAAAACAAACACCAAATATTCCTCCTCTTACCTGAAGTGTCCCACATGTTGAGCTCGATCCTCTGCTTGTCGATCTCAAAACTGGCTGTGTAGTTTTCGAACACAGTAGGCACATAATTCTGCAAGAAAGATGAAAAATGTAATTTGGAAATGTCTTAAAGGTCCTAATCAGTGCAGAGGGTCAATACACAGGGGAGAGAAAGAAGTGTGAGGTGAAAGTAGATGAAGCCATTTCAGAGCTTTGACCCATTTCCAAATTCAAATTTTTAGGTCAAGCTAAAATTTCAGGTTTTTTGAACTGTTCGAGAAATTCTAAGTCTATTGACTCTAGTTTTACAGCATACAGATCTTGTGCACTATTTTGTTGAACTAGCACGATGCGGTATACTCATTTTCTAATAAAACAGATACATTATTTAAGCCACTTGCAATAACGTTGTGTGTCTGTTTGTGTTCCGTAGTTGGGTCAGTGGGATTGTTAATGTGTTCTTCTATCATAAAAGTTACTGATAGTTGTTGAGGAACAAATATAACCTCCAGTGCTCTAGTGAACAAATGCACACCGGTGTAACCTCCGTGACATGTACCAGGCGCAAATAACGCGCATTATTTGCGCGTCTTGTGGCACTGGATTTTGCGCACGAAACCCATGGACATCAAATGACCCCAAACAACACTGACAAACACTGAGTGAGTAATTTGGCCAGATACAAAAAGCTATGCATACACAGTTTTGTGAATAAAAGAACAGGTTCAAGTTTCTATAGAAGTGACAATTACACTCTGACTCATGTTCATTTTGCTCACTCACACTCTCAGCCGTGGGAAATAAGACTTGGTTTAGTTAACATTTATTGATGAACACTGATTAATAACTGTCTTACCTCTGGGTACGAGTCTTTGGCAAAAACGTGAAGCAGAGCCGTCTTGCCACACTGCGTGTCCCCGACCACCACGATCTTACAGCGGAGTAGTCCCTTGCTCTCCATCGTGGTCCGCGTATCACTGGATGCTCCTGTGTCTCTGTCTTCTTGTCATTTAGGACCAAAACTGTTTCAAAGTCAAAAGCTGCTCAAACGAACCTTCCTAAAAATAATAATAACAATAAACTGTTCTGACCAAAACTTTAGCAGCTCTCATGAGATGTGGTTTCGCCTTCATGCTCTGCGTAATGCTGCGCTCCTCTGCTCCACCGGTTCAGTGAGACGCGCTGACGCCCGTCAAGGCAGCGACTCTGTAAACACCCGGATTTTTAGGATTACACAATAAAAGCGCATAAAAATGATCTGACTAATCTAAAATCTTATTTACATTTACACTATGGGGTTATTTTAGGGAGAAAATATGTGTAACGCATGGCTATGTCTACTTTTTACATTTTTTTCTCAAAGGTAATTTGACAGAACGGTTTGATTTGTGGTGGAAATGATTGACCTAAGTTTGTTAAACATTGGCTCACACCATCGGCACATAAAATCGCCAGAAATTATTTTAGTTGTGCCACTATTACTTTGAAAATGAAATCACTGCGCATCCTGTATATTCCCAATTGTGCTTTTCCAGTATTTTAGATTCATTCAGTTCAATTCATATAAACCCATGGTGAGATGATGTGATAATAATACACGAACAGGCATTAATTGTGCCTCTGAGTTACAATCAATAAATAGAGTGATATCTCATGCAATAAATGTAAACTGAAAATCTCGTGTTTTGACAGATGACAAATTACGAAGAATTGCTATTAGGCAATTAGGTGTTACAATATGCAGTATGAACAAAGCGTTATTACTTGTACTAAAAGCTTCTGTTTGTCTAGTAACTGTCAATCAATTTGTAGGTTATAGGTAGGGGAAGGCTTTACTAAAGCTGTGTTTTGGCGCCACCTTCTGGTGAAAGAGGCGATCCACTGGCTTGTGCCGTAAATGTGCCAATTTAATTAATGAATTAAGCTGTATCATTACATTTTCTTTATCGTTCATGATATTAAAGATATAATTTATCATTTTACTTCTTATGACGAGCCATAATCTATTGAAGTCGTATTTAATGTGGCTAACCCAGGCCTGTAATATCGTGGGTTAGGTGGGTTAGGGTGAACTACAACCACTAAAAACAACGCGACCCTTGGTTGTGTAGTGTGTAACATGTAGTTTCCATCAACAAAGCATTTCCTGTCCCTGTCTCGCTGACACGGCCTCACATCCTGTCAGAGTCAGAAAGAAGCACTTTCAGAAAGACAGTGGTGCGTAATACGTACTGGAAGAGGTGAGGTAAGGCTTATATATAGAGAGGTTGTGGAGAGGAGTATTTCACATGAATATGTTAAATATGTATTATATATAATGTTATATATATATATATATATATATATATATATATATATATATATATATATATATATATATATATATATATATATATATATATATATATATATATATATATATATATATATATATATATATATATATATAACATATTTAACATATTCATGTGAAATAATCCTCTCCACAATGACTCCAATGTCCGGGCTTTGCAGCTGTCTTCCTCACATCTGCCGTCCAAAATACAGTGGTCATGGTCAGCGTTTTGTAGTTCTGTCAAGTTTCTTTGTGCATCTTGGGGAGTGCCGGAAACTAGACGAATTTCCACACAAAGTAAGATATATTATGCCTCTTATCAACACTAGATGGCAGCAGTCTGTACGACTCCTTATGGGCCAGGCATTCTTGAAATTGCAAGGTGAAGAGGTGTTTACAGTTGGCGAACAATCACAGTGCTCTGATAACCAGTTTTGAGGTCATCTAGGGACAAGTTCCCAAAAATTGTCCTCAATTCCACGTTTTGGCTGAATTATAGGCCTATTTTTATTATATTCTATATCTCAGTGGTTTGAAATAAGTAACAATTTACTTATAATCTTTTGCTTTTTTGAATTTCGTACAAATTTTACCAAACCTTTGTTTTATGGGGGGACAAAACAGATTATAACATTAAAAAAAATCAATATCACAATTCCTTAACCTTATATTGTAATTTAGCCATTTATTCTAGTACGATTGCTATGTTTTATTTTGAAAATCCAAACCGGAATCACTGCGTAACATTACACTTGACTTAGCAGGAGCCACTTGTTGAACAGAGCGCACACAGGAAACCCCTGTGAAAATAATCTCATTTTAGAAAAGGGAGGCTTGTCTTCAGGTGGGAACAACTTTTGTTACCGGATTGCTTTGAAACATTAGAATTTCAGAAGCCAAAAGTAGCTTTATTTTATTGTTTAATTATTAGTAGAAATCATGTCTGGAAAGGATGCACCCACTGAACAGCCACAGCCCGAGCAAGAGGCGAAGACACCCGAGGAGCCCCCTACTTCACCGGGAAACACCCCAATTAACGAGGAAAAGACCACCGTCTCGTCTCGTGCGCTGGTTCTGACGGGCTACGGCGGATATGACAAGATCAAGCTGCAGGTGAAGACGATGCCCACCGAGCTCAAATCTGGAGAGGTGCTGGTGCGCGTAAAGGCGTGTGGACTCAACTTCGCCGAGCTGATGGGCCGACAGGGGCTGTACGACCCTCTGCCCTCGCCCCCGGTCACCATGGGCATGGAGGGGGCTGGGGTGGTGGAGGCAGTAGGGCCGGAGGTGGAAGACAAAAAAGTGAGTAAACATTACAAAAGTGAAAGTTTCTATTTTTCATTCACAGATTGATGGTTTTCTCTTGTTGCATTGATTTAATTAACCTAAATTAAAGGGACAGCGTGCACATTTTCAGCGCCCCCTTAAGGATTCCAACCACAAATGCATGCGCATCATTTATAAGATTGTATAGTATAATGTCTTGTTGTTTATATTGAGGTTTTATTAGCAGTATCTTGGTCTGTCTGGTACCTACAGTGGATTTGAAGAGATGTCCTACCATTCTTTACAGAATGGGTTGGGCCATATGGCAAAAAAAAACAACAACAAACGAATAAATAAATAATCAAATTTTTCCCTCAAATTATTGATTGATCTCAGTATTTGATTATCTATTTTTCTTTTTTAAAATAAAAAAATGCTTTTTATTATTGTTGGCATTCATCAACATAAACTATACAGTCTCCATTTAACACTAAAAATAGAAATTACATCTTCAAATTTTTGAACTCCGCTCCAAATCGCATGGTTTTACTGACAAGAGGATTGTCTATAGACCTCATGATTAAAAAGAACCAAGCATGTCATTGACAATTAGACATGAGTGAATCTCATGACTATAACCTCACTGAATCTTAATTAAAATTTGATTCATTGCCCATCCCTAGTCCCAATGCCTTACAAACAGTACAGGAAAATAACCTCAAATGTACAATTAACTAATGCTTATGAGGTGTTTGGGCGTGTCAGCCATAGATGAAGACATTATTTTAACTACAGACCAAGTTTCATCACTACAAAGGGAACCACACAACCTGTTATTTCAGATTTGGGCCTTTGTTGATGTCTGGAGGTTTGTGCTAAAGGTTATCGTCAATGCATCTTCCCTTTTTTGCCGTTTGGTATTTACCATGCTTTGTCCTGTGTCTACCCCTCCCTCTCATTTTTCTCCTATTCTCTCATTCCCTAACAGCTCATGAACTTTTGGCGAGAGAGATCCAAATATTTATGAAGCATGCAGTTCAGCAAAGATACAACCAACCAATGACTTCTTGTATTGGATTTTGGAGTGAAATGGTTAAGCCTAGGTAAAGGATTTCTCTGGTGTTGTCACAATGAGATCACCAGAGACACAGAGGAGCAGAGCAGTGCAGAGAGAGCAAGAGGGAGTCTGGGGTAGATCCTGTTTTAATTAATGTGGGTCCTCTTGGAATGAGGAGAAAGGGCGTGGCTCTTGTATAAGATGCTGTAAAAGGAGACCAGATGTGTTGTGCAAGAATCTAATAAATACAAATGTCCCACATCCTGCTTTCATCTTAATGTGGACATTTCTTTGTAAACATGTTAGCAGCAAGCCATATGGTTTTTAGCTATAAATGATGGTGATGATGAGGTTAAAGGTAGCATTTTTGCACTGTTACAGCTCTCATTGAAGTTGCTTCAGGAGATTTTGTCATAGACAGTTCATTTTGCTGGTTTAGGTTCTGGACAACAGCACATGTATGGAATAATTTACTGGTGTTTACAATGTGTGAAATACAGGCTTTGACTCCACCCTGCAAGTAGATAAAATAAGACAATATTTTTGAGGTCTGGATACTATATGGTTTATTTGTTTAGCATTTGATTTTTTAAAAAGTAGCCTTTATAGTCTACTGAAATATTTGTTCCAGAATAACTCTATTTAAGCCTAGAGCCCCATGAGCACAGATGTAACTCGATAGGGCATTGTGAAAATCCTTGGTCAGATTAATGCAATATAATGTAATATGTAAAATGTAATAATATAAATGCTAAGAATGCAAAGAATATGATATTGTCTCCATGAGGATATGTGCCCTCTTATCATCTCTTCTTTGCTATTGGGGTAAATGCATTCAAGGATTTCAATCTGGGACCTTCTTGCAATGAGGTGATGATGCTTACCTCCTCATGATTCATACAATTTGTGTCACCTGAAACTTCTGCCTAGTGATTTAAAGGTACACTTTGTTACTTTTCCGGCAGGGTTCTGCAATATGCTTATCTCCATGGAGATATCATTGCTTTGCTTGGAATGAGCCACCCTATCACATTAAAGATCTTCTTGCATTTATTGCATTTATTTAAGACAGATGTTTTATTGCTAACATGAGTTTATAGCCTTACTGTAGAACAATCAAGGCAAGCAATAACATCAATAGAGACAAGCATGTGGCACATCAAATACTCCAGTAGAAAAGTTACATAGTACGTATTTAAAACATGTTTTCTATCTGATTCAAAACACTCATTATTTGTTACTATATCGACTTCTAATTTAATATGATAGCTGGAGCAATATATTATTTTGGGGCTCAATGTTTATCGTGTGCAGAGCAGTAGACGGGGGTGACAAAGGGGTCTGCTGTATTGGGCCCCAGATTTTTAGGTGCCCAGAATTGGACCCTCTTCGTATTAATTTATATTAGAGGGGGGCCATGTGAGGCTTCTTGCCCCGGGCCCCTAGATTTCAGTCAATGAGCCTGATTGTGTGTACAGTTTCTTTATAAAAGCGGAGATGTTTGGGGTATTTTTGTTGTAATACAATACAATTTGAGCTGTAGAGGTTTGAATAACTAACTTCTATTTGTTGAATTTCAGGCCTTTTTATGATACTGTCTATATAAAATACTGTCTATATAAAATGGTTTACTAGGATTATCATTGTTATTGTGGCATAAAGTTTGTCATCGTGACAGGCCTACATTCACACTACATCTTATTCTAATTTACTGTCATAAATCCTAACACTAACTGTCACTTAGCACTTAGTATTTGTTGGCACAGCTCATCCTTATCATTTTAGACTTCACAGTTCAGGTACTGCTTTGCTTCAAACATTCACTCAGTGACCTCGTGTTTTCCACTAACAGACGTCAGCCTTCGTACAGTGGGGTTATTTAAGGTAAGCCATAAAGCTTGTCTGACACTGTAACATGCCTTAAGCGGTGGGTTTAGTGCTAAACTAGAGGTAAATATTTGAGTTTGTGTGTCATCTGTGTATTGTCACGGCCTGATGTGTACCCGGAAGTGTGTGCGGTGCTCATAGTTCTTAAACAGGAAATGTGTAGTGTTCACAACCAGATTAGATGCTTTCCTGTGTCCTTTTTGTTATTAAAAATTTACAACTTCATTGACATCTATGGAGAAACATCTTTTATAAACAAAACAACATTTGTGACTCAGTTTATAGTTCCACAATAGAGATCAGCATGAAGTTTTATTGCATCACTATATGGCCCATTATATTGACTCAATACACCAAATTTCAGAGTAATTCCAATTTAAGGTCCTATATTACACAACCTCGACTCTTGTGAGCTTGAAGCCTTGTTATAATGTTGCTACCTCATCAAAAACATACCTGGAGTTGTGTTTTGTTTCATTCACACATGTTTGAGTAATCTGTTATTAGTCTGTCTTTATCTCCAAAGCTTAAAATGCTCTGTTCCACCTTGTGATGTCATGCAGTTGTTTGAGAGGAAACACTCAACTCAAACCTAAATATGCAGGGTTTGTGTGTTAAATATGTGTGAATGAAACAAAACACAACTCCAGGTATGTTTTTGACGAGGAAACAACATTATAACCATAGACTATATATATAAATGGACACAGTTAACACGCTAGCTGCCACGTTCCAAATGGGAAGTTTGCATGGGGGCTTTTCTGGCTCCTACTGACCCTGGCTCCCATTGACTTACATTGGAATATTGTCACCCCTCTGGAACCACTAGCATCGCAAGCTTCATTTGAGTGGAGCCGAATGCCATGGGTGACGTCACACTTGCTTGGTCCACTTCTTTATACAGTCAATGTTTATAACAGATCAGAAAATAGCATAATATGGGCCCTTTAATCATTCAATCTATAGATGTCACAATATCAGTCATTTAGTGTTGGGGTCATTGTGAGAATATTTTACAAATTTTCACAATCATTGCCACCATAACCAAATAATGTATTTGTATAATGTATTTACCAAATGGCAATTCCTACCCTTAATTCCAGTATTTAAGAGTTTCTTTTTTTCGTGAGGCATCAATACTAGTTACTTAAGTTGCTCAAGTGTGTTTTGTTGAGGAATGTTGGGAATCTAATAAATCTGCTTAATTTTCAGGCCCGTTCTGCGTTAAGTGCACAAATTGTAACATTTATTTTATGAAATGTGCTCAAAGTGCTCAGCCTGGGTTAAAAGGATGTATGAGTGTTTACATGGAGCTGTACTGAGGACTGATGTGGCTTTTAGTTCATAAACACGACATTTTCAGTGCTTTTATGCTGTCCTCACGATGAAAGTGATATTCAGCTACATATATTTTCAATATACTGTCTACAAAATATTGCCTGGGATCCAGAATACACACTTTTTCAATACTTTACGAAGATGTGAATCTGGTCACCTGTGAATTTCTGCAAGTTCAGATGTGTGTGATAAACAGGTGGACTGACCAATCAGGGCATGGTCAGTCTGTATCAACACAAAAATGGCTGCTTATGAGGAAAAAAGAAAGAAGAAAGAAAAAAAGAGACTCAAAAACATGGCGCATTCTTGCAGAATCAATGAGCGAAGCACATTCACACTCTGAGGTTCACAGGCGTCACTGGAAAAAAAAAAACTAATCTGACTGCACAATCATGTTCACTGAACAGAACATACCTGTGACCGAAATAAACCAATCAAATGTTCATAGACTTGAAAGGCGTGGGAACCAGGCTGATATAAAAACAGAGAGATATCATTCTGGATTTGCCAGGCAATACAAAATAAGGATTTTAGTGTTTAAGATTCATTCCCACTCTTATGTTGGATTGCAAAAAAATATATACCGTATTTTCCGGACTATTGAGCGCACCTGAATATAAGCCGCATCAACTAAATTTTCAAAGAATTTTATTTTTGTACATATATAGGCCGCACCTGTCTATAAGCCGCAGGTGTCCACGTCTTCAAGAAGTTTTCAAGTTCCGAGCATCTGCTTGTATTGCCTCTAAAGCTTTTGTCGTCTTTTTGCATTGAGTCAGTTCGTCACGCGCGAGAGTCGCTCTGGCGCTCTACTGCGCATGTCTCCAGCAGAAAGAGCCGCTGTCCTGTCTGGGATCATGTCAGTGTCTTGTATCATGTCAGTGTCTTGTATCATGTCAGTGTCTTGTAGGATTTCAACAGGATTTGAGGCTCTCCCGGGGGTCGGGGTTAGTTGTATCGATCATGTATGAGTGGATGTCCCGCTACTGAAGTTTGAGACGTTTCGTCTCGTCATTTACGCTTCACCTGCATTTAACACATACGGGTCATTAAGACGTATCCCACTCACTAATGTTCATTTAGCAGCAGAACTTATTTTATCACGCAGCGATAAACTGTTTTAGTGCTGACAACAGCGCTAGCGAGTGTTCTAACTAACCCTAACCCATGTTCACCGCACAGACAGCGGCGCTTTCTGCACTCAAGCTGCGCGCGCATCCGCTGTGTTCATAGACGAATAATCCGTCCATATATTAGCCGCATCGGTGTATAAACCGCAGGGTTCAAAGTGTGAGAAAAAAGTAGCGGCTTATAGTTCGGAAAATACGGTAATCTGATTTTTAATATGGAAAATATAGACGTCTATGGCTGTATAACAATCAAACTTTATCTTTATGACCGAAGAGTGTAAAAGCAAGTTTCTCTTTTCAGTGTGACAACATGTTTGTGGGTGGGACACAATAGAAAATGTGTTCCTCAAAGTTTATATGTGGATAGATCTGACCTGTAACTTGGCTTGGAGGCTCTGTGGGCTTGACTCCATGGAAATTGATAAGTTTAATGCCATACTGTGGGACATTCTAGAGAAAGCAGTAACATTTCCATGAAGACAAGCAGGTGGTGGGTCCTCCACCAGAAAGTTACACAGTGCATCTCTAATTCTTGACTGCACAAACATAAACAATGCCACTTAACACAAAAATAGTCAAATTTCTTCCTTTAAAGTCTGAACTCTGCTCCAAACCTCCTGCTTTTAAACACAGAGGATTGACAGTAGACTTCTCAATTTAAAAAGACACTATCTGATCGTTGAATCTCAAATCATTGACAACAACTGATTCATTGAAAATTCGATGCAATGTGCAACTGTCATCAAACAGTTCCTGCAGCTCAAATGTCCAAAAGGTAAAAGCTAGTTCTGATATTAAAGTGTCTGCATATATGCGTTCCAATTTATCTCACACTGAGATGCTTATTGCTTATGATATTATGTCTGATTGGTTTGCTCTGCCCCATTTAGTCATTTTAGCATTATTTTCTGCTGTTCTCATCCTTTCAGGTGGGAGACAGGGTAATAGTCCTTGGCCGCAGCGGTATTTGGCAGGAAGTGGTTGTGGTGCCGTCCAACCGTGCGTTCATCATGCCTGATCAGATGAGCTTTGAGGAGGGAGCTGCTCTGCCCATTAACTACCTCACAGCTTATTTGATGCTGTTTGAGATGGCTAATATAAAGCCGGGCAAGAGTATCCTCATCCACATGGCAGCAGGTAATGGTGCTAATACTATAAATGTCTTAATGTCAAAGTTTAGTGTTACGTTTAATTCAAAGTGAGACTACAGTCACTAGGTGTGGGACAAGACACAGTTTCCATGAGATGAAACGTGAGATTTGGTCCACGAGAATGAGACAAGATGAGAAGTTTGACATATTAATACATTCATTTTGTCGTTCACAATTTAGGCCTCACCATCTGATTTATGTAATGTAATGTTTTTGTAACCTTTACTTAAGGATTAGTAAAGTATCTGTCTATGCCAGTACATAACCCTTTTTTGTCCAGTCCATATTTAAAAACTTGGGAGGGCGCACAGAATAATTTTTCTCTTGATTTTGTCTCACAAAATCTTGTCCCACCCCTAACTATTACTATTACTGACAAGGTGAAAAAAGTTAAATATAGGACTGAAATAACATGTGGAATCATCTTTGTCCATTCTTCCAAATACCAAAGAAAAAATTAACTATTAATTTATTAATAGTTAACAGTTCAACAGACTGACCCTTGCCATGTACTGGGAAAGGCACTTTTATTACAAAGACAGCACTGTTATTCTATCCAAATGGGTCAACTACAATTAGAAAAATACTTTTCAAGGCTAAGGTACACTTTATTGTAACCATAGGGAAAGCCTTTTTGAAATCTGTACAAAATCCAAATCCAATAAAATGATCGCTAAGTTGACTATTAAAACTAACTAGCTGACTATTAAAATCATCATTAGCCCTAGTATTTATGAAATTGTGTATTAACATTGTCTAAATAGAGTACTATACTTATTATATGTTACCATGCTACCATCTTTGTGATGTCTTAACTCTTTTAATGAGCATAATAGGTGATTTACATATTTATTATCATTATGCTTAAGAAGTCTCTATTACATTAAAATCAGACATGGTTTCTTCATAATATCATGTAATTATCACCCCAAATGCTTAAGCTGATTGCACATTTCCCAGCTGTGAATAAAACACATCAGATCTATATAACAGATCCAACATGGGCTCTGGTCTCTTGGGAGCTTGATCATCGTCACTCTGCTATGGAGAGTATCTAATGAGTTTTATGAATGCAGACACAAAACTACATTAAAATGTGCTCCTGCCCACAGCCCACTGAGTCCAGAGGTCAAAGGTGAACACTGTGGGTGAATCACTGACATATTGCTGAAATGGCAAATTAGATCAGCAGCAGTTGCTTTTGGAAACTGGTTTCACCACAGCAATAGACACATGTAAATTCTGGACAAAGTAATAACAAAACACTTGAGACCATATCCTGTAATGGGGTGGCTTTACTAGACAAAAAAAATATCAGGCTGAAGTATGATACAAATTGTTTTTATAAAAACAGCTAAACTGGACAATGTGACAAAATAAATTGAATCATGATCAGACTCTGGAGATGATAAGATGGAGATGATAACAGTTACAGTCCCCAGCTCCAATACAGTCAAAGTAGACTTGAATAAACATGAATAAATGCAAAATAGATACTGTATGTTTAATGCCATACTGTGGAGCATTACAGGCAAAGCAATAACATCTCCATGGAGACAAGCAGGTAGCAAACCCCCATCAAGGCAATATTAAGTAATTAGGTGGGCAAGATTTGTGAAAAAATTGAAAAGGAAAAAAATTTAATAAATTGTAATACTTTTTTTGTAATGTAATTTTTGTTTACATTAATCACAAATAAATTATATGAAAAAAACATTAATCTTATCTTAGAAAAATTACTTGATAGAGTAATTTATAGAGTTAAATAGAGGAATTTATATTTCACCATAATATAATGTAATACTATCTGTGCAATTACACAATTACAATTTTCCACCAACCAAAGTGCTCATTGTGTTCATGTGGTGTGTGGGAGGTAGTCAGCTGACCTTTATATGAGTCATGTGACCTGTTTGAATAAGGTTAAAGATCAAGGCATGACAAACAACTGCTGCCGCTGATCACTCGTGCGGCCATATTGGTTACAACTGAGCGCAGATTTTACAAAGCAATAAAGAGCCTGAGGAACAGTTGGTTAGGATGCCATGACCTTTTATACTTCTCTCAGCGTGATTGATGGAAATAGCAGTTCACTGTTCATCCAGATTTGACAGTGAGATGTATTTTATGACCTTATGAGAAGTGGCTAATATATGATCTCTGTATCTCACTGTATCTCAGTGTATAATACCTATAATAAATATCTAGATACATTATCTTCCAGCTTAATGATTAAACAACCAATTCAGTTTAATTTAAGTTGTGCAGAATTGAATTTAGCTTAAAGGTGTACTATGTAAGGGTCCGCTACCTGCTTATCTCTAAGTAGATATTATTTCTTTGTCTGTAATATTCTACAGCATGGCATTAAACAACTCAATTCTATCTCAATTAGACACACACCCATGTGACACCATCAGGTCAGATCTGTGGAGAGGTCACCCCACTCACAATAAAAATGTATGTTTTTCTGTGTACCTTTGAGCAGTAAAAACATCTGTAAGTAAATGAAAAATGTATATGTTTAATACCATACTGTGGAACAGTATTAACATCCACCACAATAGTTTTGCAGTGCACCTTTAAAAAGAACCCTAACGATTACACCATGTGCTATGACACTGATTGAGGGATTTAAAAGCCTCTCCATAGCAGGCCTGTAGGAGCTTGTAAACAGGTTGTTGTTATCATGTTTTGCTGCTTTGTGCACATCTGCAGGGGGTGTGGGGATTGCTGCCACCCAGCTGTGCCGGGCCGTGCAGGATGTGACCATATTTGGCACGGCGTCGGCCTCAAAACACGAGACCATCGTTCAGGGAGGAGTCACTCACCCCATCGACTACCGCACTAAAGACTATGTAGAGGAGGTCCGCAAAATCAGCCCCAAGGGTAAAATAAAAATTACATTAGTCTATACTTTTTATTGCTATCATAAATATGCATTCTTGTGAATAATTTGTATTTTGTTGTTTGCAGGTGTTGATGTGGTTCTTGATCCTCTTGGTGGCTCAGACACTCAAAAAGGATTTAATTTACTGAAGCCCATGGGTTCAATTGTAGTGTTCGGTAAGAGATTATTTTGACAATGTTATATTTACATTGGTCGCTGGAACATTCATTTAAAACAAAACATTTCCACTCGCAAATTGGTCTTACTAAGGATCAGGACACTTCACGAGTACACTGAGTATTTAAAAGATTACGATGACATGGACACACAGCCTACATAATACTATACACATTAGGCCTAATTCCAGTAGAAATGGCAGGTCAAAAAGAATCCCATAAAAAGATAATAAGCCACTTGTATGTGAGAATTTCAAAGCCAGACTGGTCGGTGTGCCATTTCAGGAGCAGCCAACGGTGTAACTGGCCAAAAGAGAAACCTGTTCGCCCTGGCTAAACTCTGGTACCACCAGCTCTCTCTCTCCGCACTCAAACTGATGCAGTCCAACAAGGCGGTGTGCGGCTTCCACCTGGGCTACCTCAAAGATGAGGAACTCATCAGTGAAACCATGGCCAAAATGCTGGAGCTCTACGACCAGGGGAAAATCAAGCCAAAGATTGACTCGCGCTTCCACTTTGAAGAGGTCAGTTTATTCTCAGAAATACCATGAGAAAGCTGCCCACATAAAGCTTTAAAATGCCTGCCTTTGAAGCCTTGTTCCTCCATTAAATAAATGTCATGGAGAGAAGTGATGCACTCAAAGATGAACCAAGAATGACTCTGAATATCCTTCTGTTTCGGTTTATAAACCTGTGCAGTTGATTTGTTAACAAATGAACAAATTAAGTAAGAAAGATATGCCTTTACAACTAAAATAAAGCCTGTATCTGGACCTGTATTTACCTATAATTCTCTAGTCTCTATCAGTTGTTATAATTTTGTTATCTCTTTATTATTTCTGTTTCTTTACTGACCCCTTGTGGCAGTCTGTGTCTGTGGCCCCATTTTTCTGAATTACAGTATCATAAAGTAGCATTACGTTCATCTATTGTAGCTTCAGGTTTGGCCCCAGGTTGTAAACATCAGTGGTTTTCCCCATTATTATTGCAGTAGATGAGACCACAATCCACTGATAGTACTTATTGGCTGTTGCTTGGTGACGCTCTCAGTTGTAGCCGTTGGCGAGGATCACTGTTTTGAGTTCATCTGGTTTGCTTCAAGGATAGATGCAAGTGTGAGGGGATCAGAGAAAGGGAAAGTAAAATGTAACTCTTCAACACTGGGCTATAATGCTTCTATGAGCTTTTTATTTGGGTGGAGTAAGAGGGAACAAAGCAGTGTTCCACTAAATCAAAGTTCACTACTTATCAACGGCTGGTCAAAAATTAAACAATGAAAGTATATATCTAACATATATTACTCAGAACATGACCTACTTCTTGACAAGTCAACACAGCTATACCAGGCTAAAGGATTTATTGGAAATAACCAAATTTAATAAGCAATTTATTTGTTCCAGCTTTATTTCATATCTTCCAAACATTTGGGATTTTGCATTATCAACAAAGTTTGTGTGTGCCATTTTAGTACTGTAGTAATTTATGTGAATGCATGTGGTAATAATGACAATTTGCCGACCCCTTATGATTGAAGGTCTCTCTTTGGCCCAATTTTTAAGAATTACTGCATCACTGAATCGTTGTCACCAGTGAAATACATTACAGAATTATGACCTTGTCTGTGGAGCTTCATATCATATAAACAACGAGCTACACGTACTGGAAACCAAATTTTGTGACATGAAGTTTTGTGGAATAAAGTTATCTTTGTATTCTTGCAGGTTGCTGATGCCATGAGACGCATGCATGAGAGGCAGAATATCGGGAAAATCATTCTTCTCCCTGAACCCAAAAAGGAGGAAGAGAAACCCAAAACTCCAACGGAAACTGTGGAAAAAGAAGCGACAACTGAAGCTGCTGCTAATGAGACGAAAGAGGAGGCGACGGAGGAAGCCAAGGAAGAATAGGACTGAGTATGAAGGGTTTAAGTACAAACTAAAGATGATACATTTGTCAGTATTGTTTAAGTATTTATGTAACGCTTAAAAGGGGAATAATTTGATGTACATCCAATATTTTTTGTGCCAAATTAAGAGCATGGTGCTATACAATTCTTCTGAAGAAACAGAATAAGTATTTGGGTGATATCAAAACAAAACCACCGTTCTAATGCAATTTGTTTGTGACATCTTTGTGACAGTTGTTCTGTTTTGTATTGCACTGTTTATTGCACTGTTATGATGTGAAGTGGCCGTCCCATGAATAGTAATTATAGTAATTTTGTGCCAAAAGAATCAGTGTGCATGTAAACACAAAGTGAATGATTTCAACAGTTGATTAAACCCACAATCAGCATCTCATAAAATTTATTACACATGCTTGAAAAATGTATTAGGTATTCAAAGTTCTACCAGTTGGTCAAGTTTTGTAATTATTTGTAAAAGCACTTTCATTCACTACTTTATTTTTTATTATAGAAAATAAATATTTTATCACTATCAGCAATTGTAGTGAAAGTAGATTGTGATGAAGCTGGCTTTGCCTTGAAAAACTAAACCCAATTCTGCCTTGTCCCATTTTATCTTGATTTTCCTTTTGGTAACATTTTCCACATTAATCCTCTTTTTTGTTTAATGTTTTTCTCCAGCCTCAAACAGTAGAGTTGATTTGGTCTGGAGATAGTTTGTCCAGCTGTGGGTGTAATTCAATGCTATGATGTGGAAAAAATGCTACCAAAGCATTGAAGAATTTGCCTCTCGTCTGTTCACATTCCTCTCTCCTCCCTTTCACTCCTGCTTTATGTCCAACTCGCTTACGTCTAAACTCTATCAGAATTCTCCTCCCATTTGCCTCATAACATAACATTTGTTTAACCCTCAGAATGATATGTTGTGTTATTTACATTTGTGGCATTCCTTCACTCTTGGACAAGTGTGAGTTTGGCCAGGACTTTCCAGTATCCTTAAAAGCCTGAAGTGGATTGTTCTAGACTTGGAGTTGGAGTCTCTATGTGCTTATGTGAAGTTAGTATAGTTGTGTAATGTGTGTCATTGTGTCATGTGTTACTTTTTTTTTTTTAACATTAAGTGATCAGTTAAGTGTATGACCAATTTAAATGTAAATACAATAAAAACATGTTTGCAATTGTATATTGTTGAATTAATTTAGTTTTAAATTTATGAACACTGCCATTGCCTTTCAATCAAAATTATAACAATAATAATAGCATATAGTTATATTATAAATCATGTTACTGAAAAAAGTGCTACTTTAGAAATTATTCCTTCTTGGAATTTTAAGTGTAAATGTAATGATTACTTGAGTATGAATGAACCATGTAAATTAATTTGGATCTACTCTCCAATAGCTAAACAGTGACATCTGGCGGTTGTACTAAGCATTAGATTTAATAATTTAGAAAAAGAAAAAAAATAAAATAATTAAAACCAATAACATTATTTATCCCTCAAAATATTGTTTTTGGTTTATTTACTTTTCAACTGTTACAATCTCATGCTCAGTGGAGAATGGATAGTAATTGAACTACAGCAGGGCATACACGGCCTATAGCATCTTTGTATCCTAATAACGTATAGCATTATGTTTATGAATGTGAACCTGGATCAAACGTGTTTATTTCCACTTTTGTCTGAGCCTGAAAAAGCTGACCTCAATATGTAGTGACAGTATTTGGTCCTACCACTAGGAGGCCTGGTGTGCTTGCGATGAAGGTTTGGATTAGTAGGCCCCCTGTAATAACTAAAGGATAATCCCTGACACTGAGCAGCTGATTTAGTTATAGTGATGTTTGATGGGGAACTTGGGAAGAGAGGAGTTTGAGGTTTTCAAAGTAATAGTGGGTATCATTAAGAAATACTAACACAGCTATTACTACAATATAATAAAGCTTTGGTAAAAGTGAATATACAAATACGGGTTAAATTTACAGTGGCTTCAAAGTAAAAGCATGCATCCTTCCATAATAAAACAAACGGCAGTTTTCCAGATTCTATTAATTACATTGCACTTTGCCATGAAATATCTAAAAGATAAATTCACAAATGTTGAACCTGACCTATTACTAGACCCAAGAACTCACTGTATTACAAGAAAAAATACAGAATGTTGAGATGTCATCTGAAACCCAGCGATTACTTCAGTGATGATGTCATTTAGGTGGGGGTACTCCAAAGGTGAGGCTGTGCTGTCCAACACGTTTTGCCTAATGTGGGCAACTTAACAGTACAGAAAAACTGCAGAGCAAAGTTCAAATTCCATAAAATGTACAAATCAAGGAGTGAGTCAGAAGTCAATTACTGAAGATAAAGTGAATATATGACAAAAAAGGAAAAGATTTAGTTTCCATATTAGGTACAAGGCAAATGATGTGCTGATGTGATTAAGAGTATCCCATTCAATCAGACAGAATGTGACTGTGATTATCTTGCCCTTCGCACAGAGTAGACACTATAGACAACCTCTGTGTGAACTCAGCTGAGTACTGTAGTATCTGCTGCTTACTCAGCCCCTCACATATGCCAACACTTATTTTTAGATGCAGCCTATGCATTTAGAGACAAGGGCATTTTGACAACTTGACCATTTTAGATTAAATAGGCTAGATTGTTCATGTTTGTTCAACATGACTGTTCAACTGAAACAATAAACAATAAAGACGAAATATTTTTAGAATTATATAGGCTGCATTTAGGGAGTAAATTTAGGCCTATTCGATGTAGCCAAGATATAAAATTATAGACTTGGCCTTGCCTCAAATGCTTTGAGAAGGAATAAATCTTAGTAAACTGGGCCTTGTGGTAGTATTAGTAAGCCTTATGTGCCCTGTAGTAGGTCTTATGTTCCTAGTAGCAGGCCCTACTCATAGACTGTATAGGCCTATATAAGTCTATGGATGTCACTGAATTCTGTGCAGCATATTTTCCTTGGGTTTGTCAACTAATCTGTATTGCAGTAATTTACATTTTGCATTTATCTGTGCTTATAAATAACATGCTGCTTTTGTAACTATACTTATCTTTAATTTGAAAGGGCTTGGCGGAAGTGCCCTGTTAACTGTGTTTACATTGACAGAGCGGCTTTAAATGGGAATACCCTCTGTGCTGCTGGGGGAGTCTCCTTTAAATCCTTCGCGTCACTGGGATGCGGTTGAAGCCGGCTCCGAGGCGCTGCACATCCCGCTCCTGTGCCCACCAGCAGCGGTGAGTACAGGCCCGCTTGGTTCCCCTATTCAACCACTGGTCCCTCCGAGTCGACCACCCCTTATCTCTGCACTGGAGCGTGATCTGTTTGTGCCTTTAATCTTTGCATGCATGTTAGTACCACACAGTAGCCGCGTTAATGTAATGACATTCAGTGGTAACCTCGTCTCCTGCAGAAATAGCGCGGCAGGAGTTAAATTTAGATGGCTTAGTACTGTGAATATATACTGGGAATATTGTTAGCAGCAGAGAGGGAAGGAATTAACCTGCTATTTTCAACAGTGTTAATCAAACTCTAAAAAATTATGTTAATATTTTTGCTTAGTTGACACTGAATCTAAGCTCTATCAGAACCGCAATAATTCTGAATGGACTTTTCTATTATAATGGGCTAAAGATGCATATATTTTGGCTTAATGTACAGTTGACAGGCTCATGTTTTTGTCCGCTTTTTATTAAGTACACTACTCTTCCAAATCAGATAAAATGAATGCCCATTTCTTGCTATGAGACTGTCACAATAATAGAGACCATTAGAATCTGCCCAGTCACAAAGTTCATTGAGTTCAGACGTTTTCAAACTTCAGGAACTGTCTCGACCACAGCCTGTGGGTTTTTTGACATTGACCTTTTCCAGTTATGCGGTGACATACCTACACTCAAGTTACAGCATACCTTTAGGGAAGTTCATGTTAACAACTTTTACTTTTTTTTTTAAAGGTACACTATGTAACTTCTCTAGTGGGGTCTGCTACCTGCTTGTTCACAAAGATGTCATTGACTTGCTTGGAGTATTCCACACAAGTACATAATGCAGAAATAAGCCTGAGCATCACAAGACAAATTATTACTATCCTGTTTTGAGTACATTGTGTTTTAATTGAATGGTCCCACCCTTCCTCTCATCTTGTAAACATTTGTTTTCCTTGCTGCCTCTGGTCTAATTATTTTGTTTTTTATACATACTGGCTAGATAATAATCCCAGTTAACAGTTTAGTGTTACAGTTTGTTGGACATTGGGATCTTTAATTACAAACACAACAAGAATTAAAATGTTGAGAATCTGCAGTAAAGGTATAGACAATTCAAGGCTGCTTTCCAAGACTCCCAGTCAAATTGGTTGATATGTCACAGTGGTGTGGCGTATTTGTAGATAAGCCAAGTATTCATCAAATGATTTTCAGTAAATTTAAGTTTTTGACATTCAAGTCAATTTTTTTGGGACATAAGCACCAACACCTGCAACAAACAGATAACAAACAGATAACAAATTTTGGTACAATACTGTATAAATCTCCTTTAAAATTTGTATAGTCTTGAAAATGTGTATAATTGTAATTTTCTGATGTTTTTCCAACAGCACCATCTCTTTAACCAACAGCTGCAACAAACAGATAACAAACAGATTACAAATTTTGGTGCAATACTGTATAAATCCCCTTTAAAATTTGTATAGTGTTGAAAATGTTTATAATTGTAATTTTCTGATGTTTTTCCAACAGCACCATCTCTTTAACTTGAGACCAAAGATGACAACAAATTTAACCCAGGAAATGCCACAAGATCAGCGCTTCTTGGTTCTTTTCGATTTTGACGAAACCATCATCAACGAGAGCAGTGACGACGCTGTGGTGCGGGCCCTCCCAGACCAGCAGCTCCCTGATTGGTTAATCAACAGCTATAGAGAGGGTCATTACAATGAGCACATGCAGAAGGTACTGGCCTACATGGCAGAAAGGGGTGTGCCCAGGGACTCCATCCAGTCAGCTGTGGAGACAATAATGCCCACTCCTGGTCTATTTGTGCTACTACAATTTCTCCAAAACCACCAACAGGACTTCGAGCTAGCCGTGGTATCAGATGCTAACATGTATTTCATCAGAACATGGTTAGAAAGAGCAGGGGTTTGCCATCTTTTCAGGAAAATTTTCACCAATCCAGCTAGTTTCGATGCATCAGGCCGGCTTGTGCTACTGCCTTTTCATTCGCACTCATGTAAGCGTTGTCCTGACAACATGTGCAAACAGGTGATCTTACGGGACTACCTGGCGGGAAGGCAGAGGGAGCGTGGGGGGACAGCCTTTCAGAGGGTCTTCTATATTGGAGATGGAGCCAATGATATTTGTCCCACGCAAGCTTTAGGTCCTTGGGATACAGCGTTTCCGAGGAGAGACTTCCCCATGCACAGGCTGCTCATGGAGATCCAGAAGTCCCAGCCCACTCAGTTCAAGGCCAACATGGTGCCCTGGGCTAGTGGAGAGGACATAGTGGACTGCCTGAAGAAAGTCCTGGAGGAGAGATGAAATACATAAAATTAGTTCAAATACAATGCTTTGAACTGATCATAGGCATTAATACTATATGACACTGTTTAAAGGTTCTATATTACACAACATGTAATACTGCTGTTATAATGCTGTTACCTCCTCAAAAACATACCTGGAGTGGTGTTTTTTACACATTTACACATGTTTGAGTAATCTATTATTAGTCTGTCTGCATCTCCAAAGCTCAAAATGCTCTGTTCCACTTTGTGATGTCATGAAGCGATAGTTTCAAGTTAACAGTTACCTTTTACCTTTTGTTCAGTAGAGACTGGCAATTCAAATCCAAATGATTCTAATGATGGTGTATGGAGTTTAAAAACAGAATGGAGCACTTCCTGTATTACCACATGACATCACAAGGTGGAACAGAGTGTTTTCAGTTTGAGAGAAGAACTCAGCCTAATTATGCAGGATTTGTGTGTTAAACATATGAATGAAACAAAACACAACTCCAGGTATGTTTGTGATGACGAAACAACATCATGACATAGATCGGAAAATAGCATAATATGGGCCATTTAATAACCCTATGGAAATCACATGACACGATTTTAATATTTCAGAGTGAACTAGATTTATAAGTATTACAGCCATGCAGTGTATTTTAAACCAAACTAATATTTTACTCACTATCAAATTGAAAATATCCCCTAAGTTACTAAAATATTTGTAATAATATTAACCAAAAACATGTTATATTGCATGTTATAAACAATATACCAGATGAGAATAATTCTAATACACACTAACATTATTTACAAATTTGCCTCTACTAACCTTACTAACCCTAACACCAATATTTAATTATTTATTCATTGCACATAGGCAAAGATTTAGTATGTTTTTTATACTGGATTCTCTTCCCAAATAGCCACATATTTATACTACACATAAGCTCCATTAAACAATATAAATGAATAGATAACATATAAATAATAATCAATATGATCAAAGTATTGTTTATATAAGCATCAAGGGTTGTTGGTGTGTTTTTGCCTTTTTTTAACCTCTTTGTGTGCCGTTTTGCATTTGAGCAGCTCCCTGTATCACATTTGACACTTGAACATTTGACCCCTTTGAACTGTCTCTAAATGAACTACAGATGCATTTTTCAACTGTAACAAACAAACCACGTGGGGGTCCCCTCACACAGCGGCACACAGTGACTAGTGTTGCGGGGCGTCCCAGGACAATGGTGCACCCATGTTTTATCAGTGTGGGACAGGAACACCTCATAGCGGAGATAAGGTGACAGGCTCAAACACAACTCATAAATAATCTACAGCTTGATTATTCAAGTGAAATGGACACCAGAAACAAAGACTAACGTCAGTTCAGGATGGCCCATGACTCTGTAATATAGGCCTGTCATGATAACAAATTCTGAATGGAGATATAGTGCTGAAATAAATAAAGACGATAGTACTCTGTAATGAGTCATAGACGTTTTTAATTCAGCCTTTTATGGCTTAAATCTTATCATATAGCAAACGTAACCCAAGATTTCCCAGTAGTGCAAAGAAAATGTAAACACGATAAATACCCCAAAAAATTGTCCATCTTTCATATATTGAATGTTAAGTCGATATAGTAATTATCATGACAGGCCTACTGCAATACTAATGATGCAACTTAGTGGGTTAGAGATGCTAGTGGAAATATTTTCTTGGAGTAGATTGTGTATAGTAGCAATATAGTAAACCAAATAGTATTTTTTTCTTGATGTGACATGGTATATCTCCTTACTACAATGATTTAAGGTATTTGTGCGGGCATACATCAATGGTGAAATATTTTCAACTGTTTATGCACTTTCTATTACTTGCTATAAGCCCATCTGAAATCTGAGTACTACATAATTAATACATAAAGTTTATTTCAGTTATTTTTCACTCAGAATCTTCAGTAATTCCCATCATATTCAAATTGGATAATATGCCCCTATATGAAAGACTTAACAACTGATTTAAGCATAGAGTAAGAGATTGTGCTAAATGGTTGAACTTTTGAAAGGAACAGAGGTATTATTAATAGACTTAAACTTCTCAGGGTGGGGTGGTAAACAGATGAAACCACTACTGGTCTATTTGTTGTTAAGTAACAAGGAGTACCACAAACCCCTGTCATACCGCAGACTCAGGCACCAAGCAACTCATTTCATTTAAACCAAATGATATGAGTTTATTCAAGTAAAGCTCAAATGAGACTGAACAGCAATGAAACTACTTCACTTTACTTTTGTGCAATAATTTAATGTAAACTTTGCAAGGGAATAAAAGGGACTGATTCAGGGATGTAAAATCAAGATAATATGGCATTATATGTATTGTATTTATCCTGTATTGTATTGTGTTTCAAACCATGTAATGTTCTGTCATTGTAACGGGAATATAAAGCCATCATCTGATCAATGTGTTTGCCTTATGAATTTTTGACACAAATTATATATGAAATCTTGACTCTATCTCACAGTTATTTAGCACATATTTACAATTTTCTCACTGGTGTAACTATTGTCTTTGTATGAGGGATGGGCAGTGTTTTGCTCAAAGACACAACAGCAGTATGTGACGGTTATTTAATCATTCATATGTTTTGACCTTTTTTGGACTTTTTTCCTGTAATTTCCAACTGTAACACCAGAGGACACTAGAGTTACACTTTCTGGACACTCTTAATATCGTTGATATTCAACCTAAGTTCAAAACGACTTTTACTTTGGTTAGTGTTTTAGACACTTATTTCTATATATTTCACTGTAAGTAACTAATAAGTAAATTAACGAAAGTACGTTTTCTTTAGCCTTATTTTGCATTACTATAGAGTTACTTCAAAGGTGAAATGTCTCCCCCTTGTGTCGTCTTTGGGTTAGTTTTGTATTAGTTTATTGAAATTAGACAATTAGCCAATTGTGGGTGTCTTTTTTCTGTTTCTTTTAGTTGTTTCCCCTGCTTTACTTTTTTCAAATTCAAACTCTTTGGTTGAGTAATCTACACATCTTTCACATCTTTTTCTTATTTCTGGGTTTGGGACAGAGCGCAGGGCAAGGGTGACCTAATAGACCTTGGGATTTTAACCCTGTTTTTCCAGAGGATTAACTACTTAATTGTAAATCATTATTATTATTATTGAAATATATTTTGACTCTTGTTTAAATGTTCAATATCCCTTTGTTTCCCTGTTTGTTCACACAACTATATTTTTCCGATGCTATCTCTTCAACGCATCTGTGGACTCTGATTCATTCCCAGGGGAGCTGTCATGTCACTGTTGTCCTTTATAATATCCACTGTCACTCCCCTACCCTTAATATTAAAACTCACCCAGTACAGCAGCTGACTACACACTTGTGGCCATCCCATCTCTTTCTCATTTACAAGAACTGTTTTACAATATGCCCTATCCTCTCAAACAGTACTACTAAAATTGATCTTTCAATTTAGTTTATATTGTTTGTTGGAAGCATGCTGTATGTCTATTAAAGCTAAATAGGAACAAGATAACCTGCTGCCCAAACCAATTTTCAGTGACCTCTAAAGGGAAGTGGATTGATAGGAAATCCAGTTAACATCAATCTGTGCAGAATGATGACAAATCACATTGGGAAGACTTCGTAGTTGAAAGTAGTGCATTCCTCTAGCCTCCTGTTCTCGTCGTCAATATCTGGAGATGACTAAACCCTAGTCAGTAACACGAGCCTGCGACTCCTCTGCTGGTGAAATCTGCAGTGGTTTTCTAATGATTGTTTCAGTGGAAAATCCTCATTGATTTCTTAACCATTCAATTATACAGGGTTTTGAGGTGAAATGATAACTTGGTTAAAAGGCTTCATCCTTGTGAGAGGTCACACCGATGAGGATATGCCAATAGACTGTCAGGGTGATTAGACATGTCAGTATGAAGGTGTTCTACTGAGCTGCAATTTCACAAATATACCCATTTTTTAAATATACTATGAAGTGTTTACTAATTATTAAACATTTTCTTGAATGTTCTTGTTTGACACATAATTATACTCTAGAAAAGAATATATATATACATACATACATATATATATATATATCAATTACTGACCCTAAATAGTTACACCATCTGTATCAGGAGAGGGAGGGATGGAAGGAAAGGGCAGGGTGACGCTCATCTGTCCTTGAGATAAACGTTAGTGATAAACCCAAACCTCCCCAGCTCATTACTTACTAAAACAATACACGAATTGTATCTGTAAGTCCTTGAGGATTCAGTGTAACACTAATTCAGCTGGCTGCGTCAATGGCTTTTTGAAATCTGAAAATGACACAAAAGAGACACAGGTGCACTTTTGAGCCTTGTCAAATAATACAATATACAATACCCAAGGATTTGTAGTGAGTTCAAATTCAAAGTCATTGTAGACACAGATCCTGTCTGCATTTGTGTGGCATCCTTGAGTAGGAAATCCCTCTCTAAAAATGGTCCAATTGTTGTACAACTTCCTGTCATGTGTTAAACATAATCACTGTCAGTATACATGGGTCAGCTTGTGTCCATACATGTGAAACAATGTATGGACACAACTTTTAGAGACATATGGGAAAGTGTTATACACTTTATATAGGGCAACTAGTATAGAAACAAAAGAGTAGTTGGCATAATTAAAGTTGTATAAATTCATCTAAAAAAATACATTTTGTGTCTAGATTTCATATCTTTGATGATTCATTGTGCCAATCAAGCATGGCATCAGTTAACCATACAAATTTCTGCTATTCATTCCTCATATTTTTCAGTTCCATGATCTTTAACTGCCAGTAAATACTTGGTTTGCTGATGCCACCTGCTTGTCTCATTGGCAATTGTTATTCATGGATTTCAGCATCTTGTTATAGCCAATATTTGGAGGACTTTTCACCATTCAAAAGATAGGATATTTTGTTATATTGTTAAATGCTATGCCAACGGTCCTAATTTTTCATCTTGCGGAACCAAAGAAACTTAAATAGTTTCCCTTTAAATTATTTGGAATGGGATATGAGTCAAGTCTAGTCTGTATGACTACTATTAGGTGGTGGCCATGTTTGGCCATGCAGGAAAGCTGTGAGGAAAACCTATGAACCCTGCTATGCCTGATGACATTTCCTTAACCCAACCACATACTTGCCCGCCCATAGCTTATGTCAACATCATGTAGACCTATCTGTGCATCTGTTTGCTTTGTATAATGGCACACTACTCATGACGGCACATTCTTCACCCCCTTGAACCAGTCTAACTAGTGATCAAAATCAAAACAAAGAAAGTTTGAGTAATTTTTGTAGGTCATGTCTTAACAGCTTTTTTAGTGTAGCCTAATAACACAAGTTTAAGACAATTTGGTGTTGTTGTTTTTATTTTTTATTATTATTATTTTATTTTTATTTTTATTTATTTTTTTTGCATCTGTCACTGCGACTGTAACTGAAGTTGGTCCCCTCATCATTAACAGGAAATGCGTGATGCTTAGAGAAATTCCACAGTCCCCAAAAGGAAACATGACATTTGGCATTACTTCTAAAAATGTATGACTGTTTTTGTAAGCATCTCCCAAAAGCAAATAGGGATCAAGAGGACAACCCCTTTTCCTCTCTCTCACCCAACTCACCACAAATCTTAACACAAACTCCTCCTCTGGCTGGTCTTGGGTCCCACAGTCTCTCGCGTCTCCAGAAACGCGCTCAATCTTGTCTACTATTTCGCGAGATCTGATCTTAAGTTAATTATAAAACAATTAGATTAATTTGGTTTGTGTTTTGTGTTTTTCTAACTTAGTTTAATTAGATTTATTGGGAAAAACCTACTTTTTTCTGAAAATGTTGCGGTCTTCTCAAAGAGCCGCGTTTTGCCGGTGTAAAGTCCATGGAGGATCACGCTAAAATGTTATAAGAAGAGGTGAGAGTTTTATGTTATTTACACGAGTGGATCGATTTAAAATTATTACAAGTTGTAATGCGTGATAGAAATTGTGTGATGTTAAGTAATACATGAGCTTTTGTCTTTTTTCTCCACGTTTCTAACATTTAAAAAAAGTTTGCTAGGCATGTGTTCTTTTAAATGCATTAATTAAGCTAAACGGCTAAATTGAACTAGCAGCTAGCTTATCTTCGTTAGCTTTAATGAGATTGTAGAGTAATTCTTTTTATATTATTTTTATATTAACTTTGTTAAATCTGTATATATATATATAAGTATAATTTTGTGCATTAAGATGTAGTTAGTTGTCCTCACAGCCCTTTGTCTGCCCCACATCAAAGCTTTGTTCCTAATCTTACTCATTTTGACATTTTTTTGCCTTAAATTATGGGCCCAATATGCAATCTGATCTGGTGATAATCTATAGACTGTAATTAATCTATAATGAAGTGTTAAACTAACAGATTTTAGCAGATAAAAGTTGATAGAGTAAACTTTGATGTATTTTTAATATTATGCATGTAGCTTCAGTTTATTCATGAAGTAAAGTAATGTTGTTTTCCTGTTTATTTTACAGGCACAGGAGATTTGTAATGTCGTCTCTGTATTGTCCAAGAGAAAAGGTACGGAAAGGACAACAAAAGAAAACAGGTAAAGGATTACAAGGTGTAATCTTTCTATTGGACATATCATACTCAAGACAAATATCAAATTGCAATAGCGTTTCAGTTTGTAAATCCAGCATCAAGAAAAAATTTGACAGTTGATTTGGGAACAAAAGGGCTTTTAGTGGTGTTAACCTACTTTGCCTGTCATGCTGGTGACTATTGTTTGATTTAGCAAAGGCTCAAGCATCTTCCATATTATCTCTAAAACCCAGATGTGGAACAACTCAGGTAAGGCATCTGGCATAAAAATAAAATGAAACAAAGCCCTTGAACAAACAGCCTAACGTAATAAATTTTGCACATAGAGTGTATAAAGAATATACAGTCTATGATTTTGCACTATGTAACTTTTCTGGTGGAGGGTTTATCTGCTTGTCTCCATGGAGAAGTTATTGCGTTCCAGGCCAAATTCCAGGTCACATCTGTGGAGAGATCCCACTTACAGTAAGAATGCATGTTTTTCAAGGCATTTTTTAAATTGAATCGAATAAATTTAAAAAAGATCAGTTTAATGTCATGCTGTGGAACATTATATCAAAAAGTATTTATGGTGGCAGATCCTTCATCAGAGAAGTTACATAGTGCCCCTCTAAGCAAAAAGCATGTATGTTCATTGTTTCACCCACCAGTTTAAGCACTGTGTCACAGTTTGTACTTTTACCATAAACCAAAAATGTAAACCCTACTGGTTTACAGGCTGTTAACGTTGGATTAATTTAGCAGCTATAACATAGTGTAGTGTACATAAACACTGCCATAAACACGGTGTGATTGTATACTGCCTGAATTTCTGTCTCTAATTGGCTCCTGTTCTATGGGTCTGAGGTTGTGGGCAGTCCAAAAGTCTTACTTGCCTTCTGAATGCCTTTTAAATAAAACATGATTCTTATCAAAGCTGCAGTATCACACAGTGCTCTTGTACAATTGTCGCTCATAAGATCGACTTTCAATTATTGTAGCTGGTTTAAACTGTGGCAGTACCTTTGGTATATCTCTCTCCCTCCTCTGGTTTAGATTTCTTTGACGTTGTGTGGGAACTGTGCATCTAACAAGGTAGAAAAACATACCTCACAGAAAAACTGTTGCGGTGTCAGCAAACTCGGCAACTACAAACTTTTTACAGCCTTCTTTAAAGTTAATGACGAGTGAGGGTTTCATAGGGAGAGCATAGGATCAGGGTGGAGCGTTGGTTTAACTGCGCCGAAGGAAAACCTAAATCTTTTTATGTTCGCAGCTTGAAATCCTTTGAGATAGGCTTGAACAAGGCTGGGTGCTCTTTAAAAATACACTCCTTAAATAGTCCTTTTACTGGCGCTGTAGGAAACTGGAGGCTGCCGGTCTGAGGCGCAAAGACATCTGGGAGAAATGCATTGGACTGTACTCAATGTAGAACTGTAGGGAGGCTGCAACAAGTCCATGCAGCTCATTTAAACAGCAAGATTGTATCTAATTAGGTGTAGTTATACATTTATGTTAACGATATAACATTTATGAGGAAAAAAGATGCATTTGCGATTGTCTCTTTTTGGTTCTTTTGGATCGGCTCCCAGTGAAGGGCTGACTCCAGTGTTTCCCATACATAGACCAATCTGATGAAAACTAAGAGCCACAAATTGATTCTGCTGCTTTTTTTTTCAACGCAATTCTGTCATTCTCGGTCACGCACAGAGAGAGAGAGAGATCAACAGCCACGCATACATGTCAATGGGGTACACTTATAAAACACTTGCACTATTTGCTCTCTGGACTCGACTCTCTCAGCCTATGGCGCGGCGGTGGAACGGGAAACCATTTCTCCCGCGCCCAGGGTGTCTGCAAAGTGCGATTGGGTGATGGCTGCACTTAGCCCCGCGGAGCTCGGAGCTCTGCACCAGTCCTTTCGCCCCTGTGGTCACCTGACGGTCTACACAGGCGCACCTCCGGGACCATCCCGACACTCGAAACTGTAATAAAGCCCGGTGCGGTCCCCCCCATTCTGAGCAACCAAAATGTATCAAGATTGCCAACACTGCGACCAATGAAAAGCATATTTCATTTCCATTACAATGAACCGTGCATCCCTAAATTGTTTAATGTATGCACTCTCGTACATATCCTGCTAACAAATCTAGTAGCAGTTAGACAGATTATATATTTCAGTCTCTTCAGAGGTCATCACACCAACTAACTATTTAGAACTATTTAAAATCTATGTCAGGTAAGTCAAATATATGAAATATTTGACATACCTGACATAGATTTTACACTTCCTTTTTGACACATTCATTCATCCTGGCTTGGAAATGAAGGTGACCTGTGGTTGGTCCATGGGGATTGGTCATGCCCCTGTCTCCCTGTGAAACGTGCAGGGGTCGCATCACTGGTATGACTTCCTGACTGATCTAAAGGCGCAAGTGCTTACATTATATGGGTGAAAATTTACTGAACTAAAATATGCAGTTTGACCTCAAAGGCCTTTCCCAGCTCCTTGAGATTTGCATTTGGGTGGTACATATTATTACACAAGAGGCCAGATGTGCCGTTTTTAACAGGCACTTAATGAGACAATGGGGTTTTTCCCTTCACAGACCAGCACATTTATTTAGTAGCAGCTGGTCATAATTTGTAATGTGTTAGTGTTGAATTAATGTGTGCCAGTGCTTTGTGGTGTTGATCATAGTTGAGCTCCATAAAATATACTTAAACTAACAACATGTGATGTGTATGGAGTTTCTCTTTTTGTTTTTGGTTTGCAGTGTACATATGCATTGCTGAAATATTTTTTCTCATTGGAGCCGTATAAACTTATAGTATGTAGTAATGATGTGGGAAGTAAGCAATAGCGTTATGTTTCAGAACACCACCATCATCATTAGTCAGGTCTTGTGTATTAAAAACCAAGGATATGTTTAGACATGCTGTTGGAGACTGTTCTCTAAGGCATAGAGGACACACTTGTTAGTGTACTTAATGTATTACTCAAATATGAAATGTGTGACTGCTTTAGTTTGATACCCATAAATTACACAGTGAATAATATTTATGAGGACATGTGTTATGTGTGACAAAGAGCCTACAGCACTCACTCGGGAAGCACGCGTGACAGAGGCACGGGCATATATATGCTTATATGCACATATTTGCTTATTAAATAAACAATAGTCTTTTGTCTGGTACTTGAATGCATAGCTGTGGTATTTTTTTTACTAAGCAGATATAGATATGTCTTATAATACTAGTTATATTTTACTAGACAGACCAATAAAAAACAATACATGCATCCTTCTATTGATTATCTTAAGAATGTCTCATTGAGTTCTTTGTGTTCCCAGGAGAGTGACCGGAGGTGTGTGGCCGGACTCTATCGCCTGCTGCCATTACCATGAGTTGGAGCTTCCTAACTCGTTTATTGGAGGAGATCCACAATCATTCCACATTTGTGGGGAAGATCTGGCTCACAGTGCTCATAGTATTTCGAATAGTGCTGACAGCCGTCGGAGGGGAGTCAATCTACTATGATGAACAAAGCAAGTTTGTTTGTAACTCAGCCCAGCCCGGCTGTGAGAATGTGTGCTATGACGCCTTTGCACCTCTGTCTCATGTCCGATTCTGGGTCTTTCAAATCATTTTGGTGGCCACACCGTCCCTCATGTACCTGGGCTATGCAGTTAACAAAATTGCCCGCTCTGAAGAGAAGGCGGGCAGTTCCCCACGGAGGAAACTCAAGAAGCCCTATCTGTCGGGCAGACAACAGCACCGAGCTCTGGAGGAGGCTGAGGGCGACCAGGAGGAGGACCCCATGATCTATGAAATGGGTGAAGTCGACCAGAACCCCACGCCCAAAGGCAGCCCTGATGGTCAGGAAAAATCCAAGGTCCGCCATGATGGGCGCCAACGCATCAAACGGGACGGCCTCATGCGCATCTACGTGCTACAGCTCCTGGCCCGCTCCGTGCTGGAGGTGGCCTTTCTCTGTGGACAGTACGCCCTCTACGGGTTTGCGGTCCCTCCTACCTACGAGTGCACTGACTCCCCATGTCCTCACCGCGTGGACTGCTTTGTTTCCCGCCCCACGGAGAAGACCATCTTCCTCCTTATCATGTACGCTGTCTCTCTGCTTTGTTTGAGCCTAAACGTTTGGGAGCTGCTGCACCTGGGTGTTGGGACAGTGTGTGAAATAGTGCGCTCGCGACAAATGCAGTTAGACGAAGAGGAACTGTGCCACCTGACCAAGGGACTGGGGGCCTTTAATGAAACTGACCTGAACAGAGAGGAGTACAGCTCATACCCCTACTCATGGAATGCCCCCTCTGCTCCTCCGGGCTACAACATCGCCATCAAGCCTCTGCTGGTGTCCACGGGCCCTCGTGACCAGCTGCTGCCCATCACTGACCTCAACAACTCCAAGATGGCGTGTCGTCAGAACCACGTCAACATCGTACAGGAGGAACGCCAACACTGCTGTAACAACAATGAAAATCTGTGCCGTGCAGGCCTGGGAGATAGCGCCAAGGGACTGCACAAGGAACTGGGCGAGCATAAGAACAAGCTAGAGGCAGAGAAACAGGTCTACACCAAACAACAAAGCCACAATAACAACCAGAGCAAACAGCAGAGAGAGAGGAGGCACAGGCAGCTGTCCAAGCACGCAACCAAAGAGGACACGGACAGGGGCAGCAGCAGCACCAGCAGCAGCAAATATGGAGAAATTAAGGGCTCCGAGTGGATTTAAAACCAGTTTAATTATTATCTTGCAGTAATAGGCAGTATTCACAAGTGCAGTGGCTTCCATGTGTTTCAGAACAAGTAGAATTCATCTAGAAAGATTAGGGATCTGTATATACCCTCTCTAATGGAATAAATGAGTTTTGACTTGTTTAAGCTAAAAGTTTAACTGAGTAAGTCAATACACAAGCCAATAAGAGACAATATAGAGCTAAAACCAGAATAAGTTAAATTCCATGATAAGTTCTTGTATTGCAGTTTGAGAACCACTGAAGAAGTGTCTTCTTGACTGTTTGATTGTCTACCTGTTATTGTTGGCCTAAAACAAAACAAAAATCCTAAAAGAAACTACCTATAATCTATCTAAGTCAATGTGGCAAAGAAAACAATATACAGTTTAAACATTTAAATAGTGAACCAGAAAATGTGTTAAATGAGGCTGTTTATTTACTGAAAACCCTTGATCTCATATTTGTTTGTCATTTCAGATCCTTTTGTTGTGAGTGTCTTACTTAAGAGCCAAAGAACGTGTATTGCTATGGTTTATACTTTTTATTTCATAATGTCCTTATGCAAATTAGCCCTTTGGGGCTATTCAGGGTCCAGTTCCAACTAGTATCTCAATTTTGTCCATGTGGTGATATTTGGATGAAATTTGGGGAACAAATGTTGTGTGTTACTCAGTTACATTGTGAATGGTTTTGCAGTTAATGTTTGGTTTGTTAAAGCAAGTTTATTTTTGAAGGTACTACATTTTTTCTGACCTGGGAGATTGCATATCTTAACTTTTTTATTTACCATGTTTGTTTTTCAAATGTGATCACTTCATTTTATGTTAAAGAATGTGTGTGTTTTTTTACTTTTTATAACTTGCAAATAAAAGTTCAATAATAGCTGTGTTTATATTGCATAGTGAATTAAATGTAATTTCTTTCATTCATTTAGGCTATATATATATATATATATATATATATATATATATATATATATATATATATATATATATATATGTGTGTGTGTGTGTGTGTGTGTGTGTGTGTGTGTGTGTGTGTGTGTGTGTATATATATATATATACATGTTATATACATCCATGTATGTTGGAGTACATTGCCCTCTGCTGGAGTAAAAGTACAACTAAAATTTAACCGATTAGTTCAAAAAAGAACAAATTTAAAAAAAAAAAAAAATCAATGAACCGGTTATGATTTCAAAGTAACCAAATTTTAACAAAGTTAGATACAAAATTGCCTTATGGTTAAAAACTGAAGAAAAAGAGGGAAGAGTTCACATTTCACATTATCAAAATGATAGTAATTCATGGTAACATTTGGAGCACATACCAGGCTATATAAACACATTCTTAAATAAATAAAAACAATGGCTTAATTTAAAGTTGTGACATTTGGCTCCACCGGATGTGACTTGTATTGAGTTCCTGTCTTCGCAGTGTTGTTTAAAAAAGCGGCGGTTTGAGGCTCAGCTTATGTTAAAACATTAGAAGAACTTTTGCCCTCGTAAAGTAATAAGGAGTACGTAAAGTTTAAATAATTTTATAAGTCTTGTCTAGAGCCATTTTACTAGGGTTTTTAGTTAATATAATAACGTGCAACTTACTTGATTTCGCGTTGCGTTAACGGAATCTGACTGCGAGCTAACCTCAGCTATTGTGCTAACAGCTCATACTGGCTATTTTCTATTTATTATATGAAAATGGTCCACTATCATTCAGTCTATTCACTTAAAGTGGATATTATCTGTAGGCTATTTATTGCACGTTAATTTTTGAAAGAAATACATTTACCACTTCTTTGATGACTAGAGGAAACAGCACGAAAGTGTGTTTATATAGCTATATAAGCTAGTGTCAGTTTTGGATGCAAGCCGCGGAAAATTACTGTCTGTTCAGACCATAGAGTGTATAGTTCAGTACAAGTCAAACGCTTAAAGACTAAGTAATATTACAATTGAAAATGTATTTAATTGTGGTTATTTTTTTCTCTACAGTGTATTTAGCCTTATTAGTTATCTATCATCCTAAATATCATTACAAACTGCTTGACTTATATTGTATTGTAATGACAACGATGTAGATTAAGGATATGTTAAACTGGTAAAGAAAATGTTTGTATTTTAATGAAATGTAGAATATTGTATATTAATTAAATAATATTTGGCTAACACTTGCACTGCTTTGTTTTTAAGACCCTGGCGTGTTTTTTGCTGTCATGGAGCAGCGGAAGTTCCCGGAGAAAGGAGGTCTTCTGGGTAAACTGGCTCCCGGAGAGAAGAAACTGGATGGAAGGACGTTTTATCTGGATAGAGTTAAGAAGCGCTGCACAGCCCTCCTTCTGGAAGCCATAACTTTATTTGGAGGGGTACAGTTAAAGACAAAGTTAAATACTGCTAGTTTTTATGAGGCATGTGTGAAGTACTGTGTAATATTTTGCTCTATTTAGAAAGTCGAAAGTTTTCTGCACAAGGATGTCAGTTTCGTTGTGACTGGATGCTTTGAAGAACTAGAGCAGAGGGCATCAAACAGTAAAGCTAAACTAGGTGAAGCTACTCCCTCCAAACAGCGAGAGAGTGCACTGAAACAAGACAGACAAAAGCAAGGGACTCCCAGGCCTGCACTAAATGCAAGTATCATATTGGATGATGTATTCTATAGTAAATATTTTATGGCCTGACAAAAATGACATACTCATTTTGAACATTTAGTTTACACTGCACTCTTATTGATGTGTTATGGTCATACAAACAGGTGTGTGGCAGTCGTGGGAAGGCTCTGCTAGAAAAGGCCATTCTTAATAATGTAAGTAAGCCATATCCTAAAAATGTAAATGTTCATAGTATTTATTTATTCATTGTATAAAACTGTTTATATGGATTAAAACTGAACAGGAGCGGCTGCAGGGGAGCAGTGTTTTGACCAATGCCCGGTCGTGGGGAGTACAGATTCTATATGCAGATGGTATCCTTTGTCAGTGTTTGTTTATAGATCATTTCCATGTCAAAAGTTCAAATGCTTGACCCTCTTGTGTGCGTTTGTGTGTAGTATGGCTCTACTTACAGAAGATGGCACTATGTGGATGTTACAAATGTCTGTCTTTGCCTAATCCTTAATGCTTTACAGATGTCCTTTTGTACCTTAAGCAACTGTCTCGAGAGAGTTTGGACACTAAATCTAAGAAGTCAGAGGTATGTTTTTAGACCAATAATGACTTTTATTTACATTTTCTGATGTAAATAAATTGCATGTTTATATTACTTTTTACAGAAAGTTTACACCAAACAAAGTCCAAATGCTGTAAAAGGTAAGTCCAACTGTTGACTGTTGTAACTAAATACTAAATAATGAGGTTGTTTACACCAGTTAGTATTTATTGTAACTGGTGTAAACAACCTCATTATTCCTGAATGGTGATTTTAATAAATTCCTCCAGTTATGTTAAATCCAGTTAAGATGGTAACTCTACCTGTTTGCTAACATGAATCCTTATTTTTCTCCTTTTGCAGCTGCACCGCTGAGGTCTCCATATCTCAAAGTTGAAGACTTGAGCAGGTGGGTTTTGACTCACATACAAATTTAGTTTTTCTTTGTCAGAGGAAGGCATCAGGCCTCCTGTACACACTGTAATGGGACGCTTGGAGGACAAAACAGTCACATTGTTCTAATTTATAGACACGCATTTCATTTGAAACCACATTTGACCTCCTGCCCTGTTGACCCTGTTTCCGTAAGCCTGAGGTAAAAGGTTAATGGTTTTACCTTTGAGCTGGTCTCAGTCTCACATTAACCAAAAAGTGACATGCCTAAACGGGGCTTCAGTTGAATCAATAAAGCAGATTTTAGCCTTTTTTTAGACTGTCTCAGTGTTGAGTTTTTTTGCGTTTGACATTGAGGATTTGCTTAATTGAACAGCTTCTGTAGTGTACTGTGACAGTGCCCCCAGTAGTGCTGCCCCCCGGAGGAGGAGCAGATACAGTTTCTGTTTGATGAGGTGCAGCAGCTCGAGGGCTGTAGGGGATCTCAGCGTGAACAGGTCTTTTCATTAGCATCCTCATTTCAATTAGCTCAAGTGGTCTCACTGGTCAGGCTCATGCACAGGCTCTGCTTTGGGAAACTGAGCCCATGACATCTGAAACATTCCCATATAAACTTATCTGGAGCTGCTCCCATTTGTTTAATTATTTTCTAAGAGCTTCAAAATTACTATTGTCTGCACTGAATATGAATTCTTAATGCATCCAGTGCAGTAGGCTAAATTCATGGCTAGAATGAATAAGATTGCTTTTTTCCCTCCAGAAAATACAAGCCACTGCACATGCAGTCCATGAGCTTCCCCAGCGTGTATTACTCTGGACAATACAGCCCTTTTGAGTGCCCTCCTCCTCCTCGCTTTGACAAGTGGACAGAAAAAGAAGAGAAGAAAGACATGTTCGTATTATATTTGCACAGAACAAATTATTGTCAGGTCATTGCCTTGTTCATGGTTTAATTATAATTTTTATTCCAGTGAAAATCTCAAGGCTGCAGTCAGCACTGAGGACAAATGTCAGACTCCTCTCAGCTGTAACCCTTCTCCTTGGAGGCCTCGAAAGAAGAATGTGGCTTACTGTGAATGCTGCCGCCAAACCTACCAAAACCAGGAGGAAGTGAGACTGTTTCTCACAAGTTTGTCCTATTCTTTCATATTTTTCTAATAGTAATCTTAAAATCTCCTCACTGTGTGTTATAGCATTTACAAACTGACCAACACCGTGCGTTTGTGCTGGACTCTTCCAACTACAGTGTGGTCGATCAACTTGTAGCTGCTATGGCTCCTGGGTTTGACCCTGATCCTCCACCACAACCTGAAGAACTCAAATGGTCAGCCTCTTTAATTATCCTTCAACTGCACCACAATTTTCTTCATCTAACTACATTTAAAATTATGCTATATTTTATTACATTTTAACAGTTTTTGCAAAAGTTCTCCAAACCACGATGTATGTGAACTTGAACCACTGACAGATCTGGAAACTGAAAATGCAGTGAAAGAGCTGAAAGAGTCCAGTTTTACTGATGATAACATTGCCATTCTCATCAGAGACAATGTTTCACCTCCTCACGAAATCCAGCCCGCCACATCCAATCAAAACATGGATGTCACTGCCTTTACTCCGGATGCTGATGCTAAACCTTTGAGTCCTGCTATGCCTGTTTTAGAAATAATGCTACGAGATCCACTTTTTTCAGAACCACACCAAGATCTAAAGCCCCTATCTCCTTGTCCTGTTAATCTATGTCTCAACCCTGACCCTTTCCCACCAATACTCAGTCCCCAATTACCTGATTTACACTCGCACAGCTCATATTTGGAGGCCCCCGTTTTAAGCCCGCAACAGTCAACTTCACAAGAGCCTAAAAATGAGCCTATAGTTCACATAGACGATCAAATAATTTTGAATGCACAACACAGCACGTCTAGTGTTAGAACTGTTGTGAAATTACCAGAGAAGAATCAACCGGAAATTAAAGTTGGTTATAACATCTGTGAGCGCAGGTCCCGTTCACTTCCTTCTCAAACATCAACTGCGCTAAATACGAAAAAGCGCAGTAGGTCGGCTAGTCCTGAATACAGCACAAGCAAAAGGAGGAAGATGAATGAATGTGGTGGGTTCAAGGACTCAGAATATGGACAGAAATCTAAAATCACAAAAGATAAGTATTTGTTATTTTTTGAAAACGCGTCTAGCAAAATAGTTCAATCTTCACCTAAGCCAGTCCAGACATTGCTGAGCTATTGCACAATGGAAAACTCTACACGGACATTTGGTGCTTTCTCTGTCCCTCAAATGAACATTGCAGCTCAGTGGCCGCCATATTTAAAACCACCTCTTCCAAACACACCAATTGCGGTCCCTGGGGGTCAAAATGTTTTTTCAAGTCAAAATTCTGAACGATCAAATTCCCACTCGACTTCAGTCTGCATCGAATCGGCCCTCATCCCAGACGTGGCGGCTCTCTCCTCATCCTCTTCGGATTCGGACTGGGATTGTGAGTTGCTGTCCTGCCTGGTGCCCTCTGGAAACGCCCTAACCTCCAATGAATCTAACGGGGAACTGGACAAGGATCTGCTGCACCAGCCCTGCCCCTGGATGCACAACAGCAGCTACGAGTCCCGCCTTCACGACGTCCTGCAGCCAACAGCACAGCCAGTCACATTGGACTCCTCTGCTTTCTCCAGGACTGTGGTACAGATTGTAGAGGTGCAGCATTGAAAGCATTTATGAAAGACTTTATAGATTTTTATTCAAATGAAAAAACTGCAAAACAAGCCAACAATATTCATTATTTTTGGTTGTCACAGCAATTTGTCTCATCCACTCATTTGGATTAATTTGTTCTCGGATGCCCTTCCTGTCACAGCTTTCTCCATTTATAATTTGTTTTTGGTCTACCTAAAGCAGAACTTTTTTGTTATGCAAACTTGGGACTAGCAGAAACTGGTTTATGAATTACTTGATTTGCCGTGCTATTGGCAGCACTTCATATTATAGATATCTTATGAAGCATGTGTGTGAAATAAATATTTATTACAATGTACAAAGTGTATATTTTAGAGACTAACTTTTTTCTTTTTACTATTTGACTGTTACATGAAGCCACTGTATCTCATTTAAGGAGTACATTTAAACATACCTGTGTACTGTGCATCTTATTGTCTTTGAGCAGCAATTTCCAGGAACACACAGCGGTATTGAGATTTTAATGAGGCTTTTTTGAAGGGGCATTACTCAATTACCGTAAGTGCCTGGATGTGATCCCACAAGCACTGTACTGATGGTCAGACATGAGACAAAAAGTCATTTGTTTCAGAGGTTGGAGAGAACATGGGAGGGGCAGGTGCTCCAGGCTTTTCAGAGGTACTCCAGAAGGGTTCACCTGTCAGAAAGACAAAAGCTATAGGGCACCTGCCTCCCCAATGATGTGCCATTTAACACAATGTAATGAAAATAAAAGGGGTGTTTTGTAGGAATAGTGACTCAGGAAAACATTTGAGTGTGTGATGTTTTTGAATAAATGATTTTAACATGTATTTGTTGGATTTTTGTTTTGCTGTAGCAAGTAGTCTATTCTTGTTATAATGAAGAAAGAAGGGTAGCAAAAAGAATTGTGAACCATTTTGTCTTTGCTTATCATTGCCTATATGGTACATGTACCATTAACCATATAGTGTATACCCAGGCTTTTTATGTTCACATAAAGAAGGCTGTCAGCACAGAGCACTTTGACCGCTGAATTGCTTATCATGGAGATGTATGTAAAGCGTGTTAAGACTGGTTAGTCAAATATTGGCCTAGAATTTCAAGCCCAGAAATATTTAATCTGTCTTTGGCTTTTTAAATATTAAACCAGTTTTATTAGGAGTTTGATGTCTTGACCTGTATGACACGATGTCTGACAGATGTTCACTGATTTTCACTTCAGTTGCATTATTTACGGGGATCCACAGGGGTCTCCTCCTAAAGTGTGGGTGGGTCCGTGAAGCCCCACGTGCTCCTTGTTTCCATGTCCACCGTTTCTCCTCGCGCAGACGCACTGTCATTGGACGTGACACTCGCATCCAGACCAAAGAGACGGCATCACCTCTTGGCGCGTAAAAAGCGGACCACACTGACACCACTCTGGATGCTGGACAGCGAGAGGGCACGGGGCTCTGGGTAGAAGAATGCCAGTGAAGCTGGTATAGTTAAAGGGTGAACGCGAGGTGAGAAATGCGGGCGGCGAGTTTGAACAGAGCCCGCCGCTGTGTTGATCCTCTTCGTCAACAACTGTCCAGCTTCCAGTTCGTATAAAGGCGCTGATCTGAGGAACCACCGGGACTATGTGAACACCATGCTCGCGGTGAGATGCCTACTGCTCGCTGCAGTTTGTTCACCGACCTCTGTCACAGGTACGACCATGTTGCCTTTTATCACTCTAAGCTACAGTACTTTATATATTTTAATTAATGAATCAATATCAAGTTGTTTTTCACCACATAAATTACGGAAAACTAGCCTATAGCCTACAAACTGTCATATCTTGAAGGATGACTTTAATATCGAAATTATTGGGTTAGTTGCGTTCTGGTTTTCTAATTAACTTAACTGTCACTGTGGCTGAATATAAATGGATGTCCCTTGATTCACTTTCTCAAGGTTACTCATGCATGTTTGACAATTAAGGGCATTAGTGGAGTAGGCTTCCAGTATCTTATTTTATAATTATTAAAAACTGTCCTAATTCTGGAGCCACAATGGGTAATTTAAGAAGATTTTGAGTCATAATGTGAATGACACTGTAATTGTGGTGACCATTCCCAATCCTTGCTATAAACTGTTTTATTTTATGGAATTGCAGTGTGGTGGTAGTGTCTATTGAATTGTATTGAATCCTATCAGCCCCATACACAGGTCAGCTCACTGGCCTCCCTGACATGACATTATGTCCTCGTCCTTTTGCAGGTCTGAGAGAATGGACCGGTGCAGGGGACAGATTGGGCCCCTCAGAGGAGATAGTCCAACCCAAACGGCTCATACAGCAAATCTACACAGACGAAGAGCTACTCCACAGCAAATTAGACTCACGGGTCAAGAACTACACCTCTGCAGAGCTGGTCAGTGAAATCTATTATTTAGTTTCCTTTAGCAAACCATTTCTATATTGGCCTTGTTTTATTGAGTTTAGTAGACATGACAAATTAAAGCTGACAAACTAAAAAAATAGGGCAAAAAATCACTGGGCCTAATTATTTGTTAATTTGCTGCCCCCCTATGGTTGCTGGCTATAGCATAGATCATTGGCCATATCTTGCAATGTCATCTTTTGTCAATGTCATCATCTTTTCGTTGGTAAGATTAATGAATTTTTACATGGTCCTTGACTGATAACGGATACACTAAACTTTGAGCTATTTTGAATGCATTACTACCATTTATATTTATGCTCTTATGCTTGTGATGTGTGAGCTACTGTGTCGTTGTCTAAGTCTAAACCAATGTACAGAAAAAGTAAAAAAAAATAAAATTAAAAAAGAAATAATCAACAACAGTCAATTCTAAGAACCAAACCAATGCATGTGATCTCTCTTTGTTTGACAGCTCCTATGTCATCTTGTAGAACCAGGAACAGTACAGTACGGGTACATTGCAGCACGGGTCAACCCCATCACCCTCTCTGTACCTCGTCCTGCTTTGAATGGCATTAGCTTATATTTCACACCTCCACCTGCCCTCTCCTGTTACCTCCAGCTCTGCCCGCTGTCTGTCTGCGGCAGAGGCTCTGACACAGTGCTGACCCTCAGTGCCCTCTGTCCAATGACCTTTCGATGGAGAGGTCCCAGGGCGATGTGTCTGCAAGTTCTGTTGTAGACACTTTTTTTTGCAGTGTGGCATAACAGAGAAATTCTTTGTTGCATGTACTTAAACCTGAAATATACATTAACTTGGATTAACATAGAGATGATGTTAAAATGTAGGTTACTTGGTCAATCCAAATTGCCCTGATTGATAATACCAGTAGAAATGTGTGTTTATATAGGTGAGAAAATGAAGAAATGGTTCACTCCCTTTTTGTCATATTTTGAGCAGGAAGAAACATCAATATAATGTATTATATTATATAATGTATAATGTAATGGATTTCATGCTTATGTACAATTAGAATTTCATCCATGACATGAAATTATTCTAGCAAACTTGGGGCATTATACATAAATAAATAGATACAGTTTAAGTATTTCCATTGACATTTTAATCCCTGGAGACAGCACTTGCCATATATAAGAACCATATACTGAACACAAAGGTCATATGTGCCTATAGCATTTTTATTGACGTCTGTTTACCTGGTTGTTATAGATGCAGAAGTAACAGTGCAGAGTGCCCTGTGGTACAAAAGGCAGCCCGCTCTGAGTCTTGCCATGTGTTGTAGATGGCACTGACCTTGGCTGAAGGTTATGTCTGAATCCTAACACAGAGTTTTATCACCAAACTCACAGTGTCCACCTGCATGGGGGAGGTCAGGGCCGCGGGACGACCCCTATTATCTGCTTTTCTGGTCTGGTAGCACCCTGAGAAATTTGTTTCCTCTATTGATCATCTGTCAGTCCGCCGCCCACGCGCTCTGCTTGTCATATTTTGTCACATTGTTCACAAGTTGTCTTCACAGTTTTTTCAAAGCATAAAGTGCCTGACAAATTAGTGAGTCATTTGTTTAATTAGACTGTCGGGAACATGCAGAGGAAAAAATAACAGCATTGTCAGTAGTCGCAAAACAATACACACACTGTTTAATGAATAACAAATAAGAGGACAAGCTGCACAATATTGGAAAAAATATGTAGAAATGTTTGTGAGCACTCATCCTGGTGATTACGGTAAAAAGATTCACATGGAAAAACAATATGTAAGTGGATATTTGGTATATTTATATCCATGGCATACCTTACCAACAGAAGATCTCAACATCATTGCTGCTATATTGTGAACTTCAGTGAGGTGAAAAGGCAGCCCTATCTAAAACTGTACTTATATTGGTCTTATTTTGCCTGTTTTTTAATGACTGCCTTCTGTGTCCTTAGCCTGTCCATCTGGCTCAGAGCAGCTTTCTTATCGAGGCGTTTGGCACATCATTTGTCCTTGACCTGGAGCTGAACCAGTAAGTTTTCAACATTCACACATTTTTGGGGTTATGCTTTATTATTTTACAATTTTAAACCAAATTTTAACTAGATGAGCCTATATTGTATGAACTGTATGCTATAGCTTTAAAACAGGTGTACAGTGAGGTGTGAGTTTAACATCTATTCACCACATTCACATTGATGATTTGGTTTTGGTTATAAAACATAGTTGTAGTGCCCAAACCAATATGTTTAACATTTTATATCCTTACTTTTGTTCCAGTAACCTCCTTTCTAAAAAATACGTGGAGCGTCACTTTGATGAGCATGGACAGCCCATTGAAAACATGGTAGGATCAACATTTTATAAAACATCCAGTTGTGAAGTTTAGTGTTCTCGCATTGGTTCCTTGGGATGTTAACGTCACCGTACTTTTATGAACTGGGCAGCACTAAAAATATTTCACATAACTTATCACAGCAAATGAAATTGAATTATACATTTAGTTTGTAAAATGTGCAAATCCTGATAAATGAAAGTTAATATTATAGACTGAAAAGGTGTTGGCCAAACATTCTGGGTCATGCTGTTTTTCTCACATCAGCTGCATACACACATTAGCCAGTTTCTCCAATGGACTGTGGCAAGACTGACATCTGTCTCTAGGACTTGACAGTAAAGCAATTAGCCAAACTCACCAAATGGACCATTATTGTATTACATTACACTGTTACAGTTGCTGTCTCTTTTGGAGTCTCTAAGTGAATACATCCTAGTCAGGGTAATTTTAATAGATTTTGACAGCACTTTTAAGGGAGCTATTTCAATAGAGTGAAATCGGACACGATCAATAATCAATAGAAGGTGACTACCTTTATGCAGTACAGTTTTTAGTTATAGATTATGTTATTAAATAGCCCTAGTGCAAAGACAAATTGAGATGCTTTCAGGGATGGCATCTGGAGTGAAACAATTCACAAAATACTAATATTATGCACATTACTTTTCAATGACTGGTGGGCAGATGATTTCCTGTGGCAACACCAGAAGAGTAAAGTCAAAAGGAAAAAAAGGAACGCCTGTACTATTACTGTCTCCCAACCAACTGTTGCATAGTGACAAGAGACAGATCCTTTATGGTGGCATTCAGCTATGTTGAACAACTGCATTGTGGTTTTGACTTTCAAAAGCTTGACAAATACTGTAAGATCTTGACACAGTGTACGAGACTATGTCTGTGTCTCCCTGCTTTTTTGCCAATCTTCCATCCCTAGCATCTTCTTTATACTCATGGTTTTTCTGCCACCCAACCAACCACTACCAAGTTGCCATGGCTACCAGGAGCCAACGGCATCAGAGTGGGTCTAGTCCTTCCTGTCGTGAGGGGAATTCAAATAATGTGTATTATAAAAATCAACTAAGCTAAACTGTCATCTGGTGAGTGCAATTAAGTGAAATAAGGATGGTTAAAAATACTGATGTAAAACCAGCAATGAAAGGGTAAAGTGACATATTGATGTATTACATTTTTATGAGACACAGGATAATTAATTTACCACAAACAATAGTGGCCTCAGCATTGATCCCTGGGGAATGCCACCTGTTAATTGTGCTTTGACAATGGATGCTGTTACACACCCATCCATTCCTCCAGGTTTTGTGGCCAGTCTCATTTATTGAATTGTTGGCCACTTTGTAAACCTTTAAAACCTTACTCAGTAATTTCCTCAAAATTGCCGAATAATATTATGTAATTACAAAAATGATTAGACTAGACTACATTGAGTAATATCAATACTACTAATTAGTAATACCTCTGACCACAACTTCTTTAGACACATAGTTGATTTTTCAGTTTGCATGGCCCTTCCCCCGGTGCCGCCATTTCCATCTTGATTTTATTTAGTTTCATTGATGTGCCAGTAAATTCCCGCTGCATTGTGTGTCACTTCTTTATTGGTCCCTGTGGATTGATGCCCCATTGAGCTGCCCCGGATTAAATCTCAATGACTCACGACAAAAAGTGAAATTAAATTAGGGGTGAGGAAAGGATGAAATTGAAAGCAGCTCTCATACGTCTATATGTCATTGCACAGAATGAGACTTCATTCATTTCATTTGACTGGTGCAGAAAATGAGCTCTGCATCAGATTGGACTGGGTTTTGCAAGACTGGGTTGTGTACAGTGTACATTGGATTGTATTTGTCTAACTTTTCTTTGATATGTGTAGAATCCCTCAGTCGTCCAGGTAGAATCCATAGCAAAAGGAGAAATTTAATTTGTCAACTGGACAGAGTTTATTTGGTCGAAAACGTTTCACAGCTCATCCAAGCTGCGAAACGTTTTCGACCAAAATAAACTCTGTCCACTCTGCTAACTTTTCTTTGACGTTTGTTTCCTGGAATGTTCCACTGTATGGCATTAAATCTATCTTTAACTTTTTCAATTACAGGTCACTAAAAAATAGATTGAAAAGCAGGCATAGCATCAATATTAGTTACCTTTGGGCTACCACAACCATTTAAAAAAATATTTAGAAATAGCTTGTGACCCAAATTGACTGGCAACCCAAATTGTGGTCTCTTAATTGATAATACAACCCTAAAGGCTCATAAAAGAGTGTGCTTATATGCTTTTAAATGTTGTTGTAGTCAATGGAACCCCCACTTCCAATGTTAAATAACAACACAATTCTATACTGTTTATCAATAAGCATTTTATATACATTGTCAAATACTTACCTGCCATTACCCACCATCATTTTAATATAACCTTTATTTCAGAGTCATCATTTCTAAAGGATATGTTCAGTTTATGTCTCCTCACAGTGCACTCACTAACCTCTTAGCTTGTCTGTGTCTGCTGTGTCAGGCAATTTGATTTCCTCCATTTAGCTCTGTAATACTACCTTTTATTTATTTATTATCCAACTGGGGCTAAGTGCTGGCCCAAGTCTTACTCTTGTTTGAATGTTCAAAGTCATTTAGTTCTCTCCTTATATCTTCAGAATCCAAATTACGTAATTGCTATAAAATGGAAACAAACACAGTTTCCATATAATGATGATGATATGGGTACTTGCAATATGGTTGGGCACATGCCTATTGGAAAGAGTTGGCATAGTACACTTTCAGTTACTATTACCATTCCTTCTTCTTTTAGTACTACTTAGCTCAGCTGCCATGTTATTTTTTCAGTGCTTCTTAAAGGTGCATTTCACAACTTTTCTGGTTGAGGATCCATCACCTGCTGTGTCCATGGAGATGTTATTGCTTTGCCTGGAATGTTCCATGGTATGACATTAAACACATCTATCTAGCAGTTATTCATTACAGGTGCTTTTATTTCTCAAAAAAAAAAAAAAGAAAAAAAAAAAATTATCTCTAGCTTATAGTTGTCTCCCTTGAGATTGATAGGTTTAATCTCTACCGTGGAACATTCTAGATAAAGCAAATACATCTCCATGAAGATAAGCAGGGGACGGATCCTCCACCAGAAAAGTTGCCCAATGCACCTTAAATTTAAATCTGTAAAAAAATACTAACCCTAAGCAATTTGTTTTACTTGTACGAACTTGCTTTGTGTTTTACACCAAATATCTTGTAGAGAATTTGGTAGATATATTGTGTAATTTATTGGCAAGTTAAAGTGCCAGAAACCCAGCAGTGGACACTGCGTTAGTGCAGCTGTGTAAACCAGGAGTAAAAGCTGTCCAGGCAGAAAGAATTGGCCTTTCTTTCTCTGCTCTCATCCGTGACTGCCTACAGCAGACTCTGTTTCTAGACAAAGCCTTTTTGAAGTTCATTACAACTACCTGAACTACACTAACAATTGCATGAAAAACATTCCCAATAGTCATATCTATTTACTTACCTGTTTGATCACTATAACTGCTTTAGGGTAATTATACCATTGGACAACATTCATTCATAGCTGGCACACAGTAAGGGCATGTACGGGCAGATATCAGTGTCTTCTCCGATTTTGGTAATGCGATCGTTGCTGTGTGCAGTGAGAGGCAGCATGGAAGACGAAACTAGATACAAAACATAGTCATCCATTTGACCATTATGAATAATCAAGTAACATTTTCCAAGGAGCAGGAGTGTAGCATTGTGGCTCACAGCACACGGTTGGCACAGTCTGTGACGATACATAGAAACTACATGTAATGAGCAGCTTATTGTATCAAATGTCTTTTGAGGGCCACATACCTCCCCTGCTCTTTAACCAATGTTGTTGTTGTTTTTTAAACTGATTAATTAAAAAAGTATGCATAAAGATGATCAGAAATATATTTATTTCCATTTTGCCTGTGTCTATGGAGAAGTTATAATAATAACAACACCATACCAATACCATATTAATACCATTCAATAGAGTTTCAATATGATTTAAAATGTCTGTGCATCTTTCTTTCTATTTTAGTTACAAACTTCACTGATATTTTAAATGTAACCTTCAGCTGAATTCTATTATTGTTTTGATGTGTTTAACAGCAGTAAATTGCTTTGATTATGTGCTGTTTGTAAATAGACTAATAACTCAAATGAGCACTTCAAGGTCACTGAGCACTCTCTCAGTCTCTAAAATGCACTGTACATTTGTAGCTAAATGCTAATGAGGTGTGGTTTTGCCTGAGGTCAAACATACAACAGACACTCAACCCAAATGTCAAGTGCTGGTTTACTGTCCGGACAGGCTTCTTTTACTGTAAAGAGTCTCAATTGTATGTCTCCATTTTGTTCGACTGCAGGGAGGAGAACACTGCTACTACCACGGTCAAGTCCGAGGGGTCAAAGGGTCATGGGCTGCTCTGTCCACCTGCCATGGCCTACAGTAAGTCCAATGCAAAGACTACAGTTAATATGTTAGAAATGCAACCAGCATGTTGTTTTGCTTTGGACCATTATCAATATTTGTCTTCATTGATTTTACCATATCTTTTGTATCTCTCACAACCCGTGAGCTTCTTATCTTCTTATCTTGTCTGCAAGTTTTAACCTCTGGACCTTTTTATTGACTAATTCACTATCACTACTCTGCACATGATCTAGCTGCATTTAATTTAAGTTGTTTATTAATTAGAAATGCTTTTGCTAATATGCAATTTTGAAATGAGGGAGAAGTAAGTTTACATCTGCGTGTTAAAGATGCTACGTAGGGTTGTCTCCACTGAGATGTTATTGCTTTTCCAGGAATGTTCCACAGAATGGCATTAAACTTGTCTTATATTTATTCAATTACAAGTGTTTTTATTGTTCAAAAATACCTTGAAAAACATTCTGTGAACAGGGTTAACTCGCCATAGATCTTATCTGTAACTTGGCCTGGTGCAACCTGCTTGTCTCCATGGAGATAAAAAAGCTTGAAGGCATACTTTGGCTTCAGGCAAAGCAATAACATCTCCATGGAGACAAGCATGTAACGGACCCTCCATCAGAAAATGTTACATAGGTTTACCTTTAATTATCTCATATGTTTAGACAGTGAGCCAAGGGCTTTGGTGTCGACCTCAGAATTGCAAGATGAATTAATTTAATTTGATATTTGCTAAATGTCTGTCCTTCCTCTTCATCCCATTTTTCTCTGCTCACTATTTTTCCAAGCAAGGGTTAGTTACTGTAAATTGCAATATAGAAAAATTCAAGATCTAGTTTTATGTTTTAGTAAACTCATAGATTTTTATAGGGTGATCATTTTCTTTCACTGCTCTTTATTTTCCAGGGGAATGTTCTGCGATGGGAACTTCTCATATGGGATTGAGCCTGTCAGCGGTGGAGAGGTGAGCCAGGATCAGTAGTAAACAGCCACATATTGTTTCTTGGCTTCAGACCAGAACTCGTAGTGTGAAATGCATCCTGGGAAAACAAACTGACAGCAGCTTTTAAACTAATCAAAACATGTCTAAAAGGTTGGCTGTACATCAGATAGTGCTACTTTATTCTATAAGTCAGAGTATTGCACTGGTTCAAGGCCAGTGGTAAGTGGTTTGATCATACTTTCTTTTACATCCATATGTAGTCCCATTATACCACTGCTTTAGTCCTGTTTCAGCTCTGGTTTGTACTAGGTTAAGTTTACTTTCAGTTTTAAAGGTCCAAATTGGTCAATTACACCAAATTGACTCTTGTGCGTTTTAAGCCATGTTATAATGTTGTTACTTCCTCAAAAACATACCTGGAGTTTTGTTTCATTCACACATGGTTGAGTAATCTTTTATTATTAGTCTGTCTACATCTCCAAAACTCCAAATGCTCTGTTCATAGTGGTAGTTTTCATGTTAACTTTAAGCTTTATTTCAGTAGAGATTGGCAATTCCAGGACTGAAATCATCCAAATAATTCTAGTAAAGTTGTGTGGCGTTTAAAAACACAGTGGAGCACTTCATCACATCACAAAGGGGGACAGAGTGTTGTCAGTTTGAGAGAAGAACTCATCCTAAATATGCAAAACACGACAAACACATACTATAGGTATGTTTTTGATGAGGAAACAGATCAGAAAATATAGTAATATGGGCCCTTTAACTTAATCCATGTGGAGTCTCAACTTTGGCCGAGTAATAGTCTTGTTCTGTTTAAATAATCCCTTATTTACTCCTTATTTACTGTAATCTAATCTGTCACCAGTTCTTTAGCTCCACTTTAGTTAGGGTTCAGTCAGGTTATCAAGATAACTTTTTTTGCATTTTTTTCCAACTAAGAGAGATTTCAGCTTTAGTCTGGCACTGCCAAAGAGCCAGTGGTGAAGTGGTGAAGTGGTGAAGCCATGCAGCTCAGTTACATAGACAGTAGCTGTGGGTCGATCGATATCTTTGCAGCTGGCCTCTCTGTTTTCGGGATGGGTCATTTTCATAAAGTATTCATCTGCATCTCGAGTTAGCGCAGTGTCCAGTCCTGTTATAGCCGTTATGACAGAGCAGAGCGATTGATTAATTATGTATCAGGCACTTTCCTCACAATGATCGGCTTTACCACAGCAGAGCTAATTGTAGAGGCAACTAGATACTCAGGTAATTTACTTAAGTAGATTTCAGCATACTATAATACAGATATCTAAGAAAAGACAAGAGTTTCATTAAGTTCTATGTATAGACTTAATACAATGAGTTTGACAGTCTACCACTCATCCTGCTGTCCGAAATAGAGTACTTAGCACCTATCCAAAGTTTGGAAAAATCAGATAAGAAATGGATCAAGTGTAAACAAATGACTGTAGATGATGTACTGTGATGAAAAAGAAAGAAATGCTTTTTGTGGAAAAATTGGGCTACTGCACTTTTTAGACTTTCAGTTTAAAAAGACCATATTATTATTATATGATGTTATAATGTTGTTTCCTCATCAAAAACATACCTTGAGTTGTGTTTTGTTTCATTCAGACATGTTTAACACACAAAACCTGCATATCTAGGCTGAGTTTTTCTTTGAAAATGGAAACACACTGTCCACACACTTATGATGTCATGTGGTAATACAGGAAGTGCTCCACTGTGTTTTTAAATTTCATACACCTTCACTAGAATCATTTGGATGATTTCAACCCTGGAATTGGCCATTTCTACTGAACAAAGAGTAAAATCTAGATGTTAATATGAAAACTACCGCTTAACGACACAAGGAGAATCCGAAATAGATCAGAAAATGGAGCAATATTAACCCTTTAACACTAAGATTAATTTTACTCTAATAACTTATCTCATCTTCATGCATAAACCTATTTTAAATTGAGACTATTTCAATTTATGTACAAATTTGCATGTGTTAATCTTAACATGTTTACTGAAATGTGTAAATGTCACATTGAGTCACCAGTCAGTGTGACCTAAGCGACCATCTGCTCAGTGCTGCAGCTGTTGAGCTTTGAGATTTTGATTTAATTCTTTCACTTTTGACTTTTCAGGACCACATTGTGTGTCGTCTTCCAGAGATCAATCTCTTCCCACCTCCCTGTCCTGGTGAGAGCCTTAATTCACATATATTTGTTTCTATGTATAGCTGTTTAAAATAATGCCTACAGTGCAATTGGATTCTTATCTTGTATCATTTTATTGATCATATCATATTATACTTAGCTATCCTTTTTAATGACATGGTAAACCTGGATTGATTTCAGTCCTGTTTCATATTGATATAAATAACTTATCGACTTGTGGATTTATGTTGGTGAGTAATATATCATCTTTGCTTTGTCATTGTAAGGTTGTGCAATAGTCTCACACAGGATGCTCAAAGTCATGTCAGGGAAAAAAAACAGTTTGAGTCGAGTGCAGCACAGAATATTTAATAGGAGCGCAATGAAAAGATTTGAATCAGGTCCTTTCAAACAGAAATCTTCCAGCACATTAAAGATGCACTGTATAACTTTTACTAGTGGAGGGAATGTTCTAAGCATTTATGGTTTTATCTATCCATCAAGACAAAAAGGTGAGACAAACGTTACAGGTCAGATCTGTGGAGAAACAAGCGCTCTCACAGGAGGAATATATGTTTTGCAACGTGGCTGGCAGTGTCACCTTCCTGTTTCCATGGTGATAAGGCAAAGGACAAATTCAGTTTGTCAAGTGGACAAAATTTTTGATCAAATACGTTTCGTAGCTCATCCGTATTCGACCGAATAACTTTGTCCAGTTGACAAATTGAATTTCTCCTTTGTCATGGATTCTACCTGGACGACTGAGGGATTTTACACACATCCGTGGTGATAAGTTTAATGCCATACTGTGGAACATCTAAGCAAAGCATTAACCTCTCTATGGAGAAAAGCAGGTGGCACTAGGCCTGTCACGATAATTACTATATTGACTTAATGTTCAATCTGTCAAAGCTGGAACAATATATTTTTGTATTTAAGTACTTTTTCTTCGCAATAATGAGGAGATTTTTGTTATTTCAGTTCTAAAAACATAAGATTCATTATTCCATTTATTTGTTCCAGCTCAGGCCTTTTAATAATAAAAAAAAAAGAAAAAAAAAGCATTATTATTTTTGTGTCAGTGGCACAAAGTAGTTTAAATATTATCATTTGTCACAATATTTCTCTGTAGCAATATATTGTGCTTCAAAATTTATCACTATGACAGGCCTAGGTGGCGGACCCTCCCCAGAAAAGTTATGTTTTTAATATTTGGCTATTGAGTTTTTTTTGACCACTATATTGTATAATAGTAGTTTAAAGAAACAATTTTGAACATTTAATCTTCTAACCATTCTCTCATGCCTTCTTGCCGTAAACCTTACCAGACCCATGTACACTAATTCTCCATAATTATCTTATGTCTTAACATGTAGGTCACATTCTCCACTGTCCCCTATGTCCACTATGACCCTACTTTAGACACACTACATCCATCCCTACTTGTCCTTGACACATCTTTGTCTTCCCTCTGGCTCATACTCTGCAGCTTTAGTTTGGCTGTCCTTCACGGCCTCTCTAAATGGCTAAATATCTCAATTGACTCCATCTCCTTTGTGTCCCTCTGCCCTACCCATCCTTCCTGTTATCCAATCCTCTCTCAGCCCATTACACTTACCTCTGCTGGCTGCGTGATATTGATTTCTCCTCTAGATCAGTGGACTAAAATACATTCATGCAGAGTTCTGATGACTAGACACTTTCCCAGTATTATGTGTATTATGTGTGGTAGGATGCACAGACAACTCTACAGTGGCACCAGAGGGACCCATGGACTTCAGTGGAGACATGAGGACTCAGGAGGAGGAGAAGCCTGCCCTAACAGACGGACTTAGGAGGTTGAAAAGGCAGCTCAGTTCTTTGCCGGTACATGCACACAGCTCTCTGGTCTATACACTCACAGATGGTGTGTCAGGGCATGTCGGGCACATTTCACAAAGTGTCATCGCATTAAAAACATTTGAGCTGAGATGTCGCAGCCCATGTTTGTAAACAGCAATTAGATGGTTTTTATGAGGGAAGTTTTGGAACACTAGAATTACATGATGAGTAAGTGCTAAATGATTATTGAAACATACACAAAGAAAGAAAATAATAAAAGTAAATTTGAACATAAATTATGAATTATGTTGCAGTTAATTTGTGATAGAAATTACATAGCATTTACCATGAAGCAATGCATACAAAATATTTTAGTGCTTAAAGGGTGCATTCACACTCGCACTTGTTTGGTCCTGGTTTAATTCTGGTTTAGTCATGGTTATGTTCTGGTTTAGTCTTGGTTTAGTCCTGATTATGTTCTGGGTTTAGTCCAAGTTTAGTTCCAGTTTTGGTGGTATTTATGTGCAAGTCTGAACCCTAGTAACCAAAATGGCTCAAATCAGCAATATGCATCAGTTTTACTCATTAGATAGATTAGATCAATAGAATTTAAGATTGTTATTGCTTATTCTTGTTTTTTTTCTCTTCTTTGTTTAAGCCTGTAGTATAAATACATGAAATAAAAAGTCTAAAAACTCTGATCTTACTTTTTAATACCCATAATAACACAACCTTTATGCCATCTTTTGCATTGTTATTACATAATGTGTTAGTTGAATAACAAAGCTGCTCTAAACAGCCTCTTGGCCTTGACTTGTTGTGGTCTGAAGGACACAGACTTAAGTTTCACTGCATCAGCACGTGTTAGCGCTGCTGGATGTGAGTAATGGCTTCGCCCGCTGCTGCTCCCAACCTGTTGTTTATCTCTGAAGGTTATGAGACTCATGTGCGCCCCCCACAGGTGAGAAGAGGCCAGCGCACCGTGCAGACTGAGACCAAGTACATAGAGCTGATGGTGGTCAACGATCATGAATTGGTACATCAATATCAGTGTTCTAAAGTCAAAAGTGTCATTATGGTTTTGAGATTTTCATTCATTTTTTTATTTTTTATTTTTAGTTTGTGCAGTTGCGGAGGTCGACCACTCACACCAAGAACTTTGCCAAAGCAGTGGTGAACATGGCAGATGCGGTAAGTACTGACAACAAAAACGTATTAAACATAAATTCTTAAATAGATGGTGGAATACCTCACTTTGTTGAGATATTGCATACACTAACTGAAAGAGTAAAAACAGTATAAAGGTGTAAAACAGTGAAAGGATTTGTTGTTGCGTCCTTGGGCAAGACACTTCTACGATCTTACCTATAAATGTATTAATTACGTATTGGTGTTTGGGGATGATTAAATCATTTTAAGCTCTCCTATGTAAGATTTTGTTGGCATTTTCTTCCTTAAATCTGAAGGTTTCTAGTTCTTTCACCATCTCCATTCAGGGTCTGTAGCTGGTGGCCACAGTTAGGGCATCTTGTACACATCTGGCAGTGTGAAATGGGGGTAAAGAGTGGGGAGAGTCATTCAGCAAATTGTTAAAACGACGCATTAATCTCAAAGTCTAGCACGTTTGTCCCAAACGTAGTCTGTACTTAGAAGTCTATGGTCCCAGTGTATCCGATGTAACAGCCGCTCAAACAGGGGAAACCCTTCACAAAGCGGAGACATGCAAGTTACCATGACAACCAATTACAGGTTGTGTCTCCCTCTCTGCTTCTCTTTGGCTTTGCCAGAGCTGTGGCACACTACCAAAGTGACCAGAAACACAAGTGCACATATATACAAATAATATTACGGTAGTAATAATGTTTTTATTTAATGAGAGCATAACCTATTGTTTTTAAGCAATTACTATAGTGGAATAGATTGAATAGTTTTTGAGGTCTCTATATGCTATTGTAAAAATGTGATTGTCTACTTGTTTTAGAACATAGAGCTGAAATATTATTCACTCTACAGTCGTACTTGGTGGTGGTGAGTGGTATATGGGCATTGGGCATATATGGCCACCTTTGAACACTCTTTAGGGTTAGAGATAAGAGTGGAGTGATGGGTGAAGTGTCTTGCCTTTTACGGTTGATTAACTCTACATACTACAGCACTGCTTCTTTACTCTGCGATGTCCTCTTTTTGTTTATACATGTCTGCTTTGATTTCCACAGATCTACAAGGAGCAACTGAACACACGCATCGTCCTGGTCGCCATGGAGACCTGGTCATCTGAAAACAAGGTGGCGGTGGGCGACGATCCTCTGGTCACGCTGAGGGACTTTATGAAGTACAGAAGAGAGAGTATCCGAGAGCGCTGTGACACCGTGCACCTCTTCTCGTGGGTCACAACTCACTATTATTTATTTTTTAAGTTTTGTTTTATTCAAAATTATGGTTTTGTTTTTTTAGTGGGAGGACGTTCATGAGCAGCCGAAGTGAGGCAGCATACATTGGGGGGATCTGCTCTCTGACCAGAGGAGGCGCCATCAATGAGGTAGGAATTATAACTTTCCTAAAAGCCTTTCCCAAAACTTAAAACACAGAAGACTATTGCCTTTTCAGTTTAGTAAAATAACATATAATTTGCCCTTTTCACTTGCTTGATAGAAAATGTATTAAATGAAATCTTGGAAATCCACCTACTGTCCCATTCATGTTCAAGTTTTATCAATGTGTTACAGAGATAAAAAATGAAATTAACAATTCAAATTCACAGTTCAAAAAATATCTATTGTATGGTCGTCTAGTCGTCTGAAATTTCTTCAAAACAGCAAGAGCTCATGTGATTAAAATCCGTAGATAGAATAGCCCTAGATTGTTGAGTAATATTTAATAATGTATCAACCTAATGCTAGTACTACTGTATGCACATTGTTTTAACTGGAGTAATCGTCTTTTCTTAACATGGCTCTTCCTTGTGTTTCCTCAGTATGGCAGTGTGGGTCCCATGGCTATCACACTGTGTCAAAGTCTGGGACAGAACATTGGGATGTACAGGAACAAGGAACGGGCTGCAGCAAGTAAGAACCATAGACTGTATAAAGAAGTGGACTAAGGGAGTGTGACGTCACCCGTAGCATTCGGCTCCAGTCAAATGAAGCTCATGATGCTAGAGGTTATAGGGGCAAATTTGCAGCCAAGGTCCATATTAGGAATAGGAACTGATTTACAGAAATAGTAAAATGAAACCCCCCTAGGATCATGTAGAGCGGGTTAATATGAATATCACTGCAGTAGTTACAGAAAGAGGGGCGACAATTTTTCAATGTAAAGTCAATTGGAACCAGTCGATGGAGCCGGATGCGCCCCCATGCTCACTTCCTACTTGGAACACAGCAGCTAGCAGGTTAGCATTTATATATACAGTTTATGGCAAGAACTCACACAGCTTCAGTCTATGGCGTGCAAGTATAGTTCCCTCTTGTGGATAGAACTGGCAATGCAGAACAATGTGCATAATTCTTGCGTTTGTTTTAGGTGATTGCAGGTGTCCAGACCCATGGCTCGGTTGTATCATGGAGGATACAGGGTATGACCTTGATCAATAATATATTCACCAAAGATTGAATCCAGTTTGAATAAATAATGTTGTTCATTGCAGTTACTATTTGCCAAGGAAGTTTTCTCGCTGCAGTATTGATGAGTATCTGCGCTTCCTACAACTGGGAGGAGGCAGCTGTCTCTTCAACAAACCCAACAAGGTCAGTGGCGTTTCCTTTTATGCTTACAGAAATTAAATCAGATCATGTTTAGTGATTATTTATATGTAGTGTATGCAAAAGTACAAATTTAAAAAGGTATTTGCAGTTATTTTTCCTTTATGAAGTATATTTTATTTGTCTCCTCTCTTGCTTCACAGACTATAATTAAAACATTGCCAAGAGTTACGAATAATTTTGTATTTAATTGTATGTCTTGTCAAATTTTTAGTCATTTTTTTTCTGTTGTAGCTGTTGGATCCCCCTGAGTGTGGTAATGGATATGTGGAGCCAGGCGAAGAGTGTGACTGTGGCTCATTACTAGTGAGTACAACATAAAATAGGGCCTATATTACACTATAGAAAATACTGTAGCTCTAGATCTATAGATCTATGTTATAATGTTGTTTCCTCATCAAAAACATGTCTAGCGTTGTGTTTTGTTTCATTCACACATGTTTAACACACAAACCCTTCATATTTAGGCTGAGTTATTTTCTCTAATGCAAAACACTCTGTTCCACCTTGTGATGTCATGTGGTAATACAGGAAGTGCTCCACTGTGTTTTAAACTCCATACACCTTCAGTAGAATCTACTGTACTAAAGGTAAAAAGGTAGGTGTTAACTTGAAAACTACAACTTCATGTCATCACAGGGTGGAACAGAGAATTTTGGAGATTTAAACAGACTAATAATAAAGGATTACTCAAACATGTGTCAATGAAACAAGCTTCCTTGCTTAAAGCTCACAGGAGTTAATCTTGCAAAATATATTACCTTTAAGATTCAAAGCATTATTATAGTTTAAACATATGCTCTTGTCTGATGTGTAGGAATGTGCTCGAAGTGGGGCCAATTGCTGTAAAAAGTGCACTCTTACCCATAATGCAATGTGCAGCAATGGGCTCTGCTGTAGAGACTGTAAGGTAAGATTATTGAGCATCAGATATCCATTATATAGATATATTACTCTATATATTATATAGTTGAATTTTCCTTTTGTAACACTGAATCTGGTCTTGACAGTACGAGCTGCGAGGAGTGAAGTGTCGAGATGCTGTTAATGACTGTGACATCTCAGAGACCTGCACCGGAGACTCCAGTCAGGTGACAGCAGTGTGTCCCCTAGTGTCCATTAATATCATTGTTTTTCATACCAGCGTTTAATTTTGTATTTATCTATATGTGTATGAACCAAAGACTGTATATATAAATGGACATAACTAACCTGCCAGCCGTTGCATTCCAAATAGGAAGTGTTCATGGGGTTCACTTCCGGCTCCATCGACTAGCTCCAATTAACTGTCGCCCATCTCTCTTGTAACTACTGTAGTGAACCTTGTCATTTTGGTCTTAAAATGTTCATATTAACCCGCTCTACATGATCCTAATGTTTTTATTTAGCTATTTTGTCCGGAAATAAATTCCTATTCTTAATATGAAACTCGGCTCCAAATTATAACCCTTTATGCTCCTATAATCGCTAACATTATGAGCTTCATTTGGCTGGAGATGAACGCTATGTGTCACCTCACACTCCCTTAGTCCACTTCTTTATACAGTCTATGGTATGAACTGCTACCCTTTGTGTGCTCTGTGTGTCTCTTTGCATGTTCATAATTTGTAACTTAAATTGATCTGTAAACTGTGATCCCCTTTATAGTAAATAAAGTTGTTATATGAATATTTATGTCTTTCTTATAGTGTCCTCATAATGTACACAAACTGGATGGGTACATGTGTGATGCAGGACAGGTAGGTGCTTGTGTTAATACAGTACAAATAGTAATTAGGCAAATATTTCACTGCCCTATATGTGTCCACGTTTACTCGTCTTTTGTTGTCAGGGACGCTGTTATGGAGGTCGCTGTAAAACCAGGGACGGACAGTGCCGGACTCTGTGGGGTTACAGTGAGTCACGAAGCATTTTTATTTTACTTTGTGGCAATATTGGTTTCATATTGATATCATTTTCTCTTCAGACTCTGCAGACCGATTCTGTTATGAAAAACTCAACTCTGAAGGAACAGAACAAGGGAACTGTGGCTACGACCCCAGCGGACAGGGGTGGCTGCCTTGCAATAAACCGTGAGGACTAAACAAATTACTTTTATCCAGATATCATTAAAGTCGCATTGTCTAAGTTTTCTGGTGGAGGGCTTGTCAAATGCTTTTCTTCATAGAGATGTTATTCCTTTGTCTGGAATGTTTCACAGTATAAACCTTTTTGTCATCATGGAGACCAAACCAGACCAATTTACAAGTCAGATCTGCGGAGAGGCAACTGCTCAGTATTTTTGAGCTATAAAACCACCTGTAATTGAATAAATCTAGGGTAGAGCTGTTTAATGTCATACTGTGGAACATTCCAGGCAGAGCAATGACACAGAAACAAGCAGGTGACGGACCCCCAACCCCAAGGCTATTAAAATATCATTATCTGTTCTATTATATTATCTATTATAATATCTGTTCTATTATCTATTACATATATATCCTTTGTTTATTATTCTTTCAGAGATGTGCTGTGTGGTTTACTGCTGTGTACCAACATGACAGTGAGGCCCAGGTTTGGTGAGCTACAAGGAAAGATCACCAGTCTGACCATCTACCACCAGAGCAGATACCTGGACTGCAGGTCACAAGTCTGTCTGTGTGAAACAATAAATATAAGGATGTAGTTAATGATTAGAAAGATGAGTGCTTCAGTGGGTCAGTGAAGTATGAGGTCAGGTGCTCTTCAGGATCACAGTGGAAACATCACTTACAGACAGCAAAGAGAAAAATCCAAGGCACTCCAACTGCTTCAAAAAGTTCTTTAATATGAAACTGGACCAGTCCATACTAAAATACTAGTTCATATTAAAGGACTTTTTAATGTAGTCTTTACTGTCTGTAAGAAATATAAAGATATATAAAAATATAAAGATATGTCATTAAATAGGTTAGGCGCAAAACATTCTTAAAGGCTCATAGTTTAAAATGGAGATGGATAGAAAGGAGGAATTGTATGTTGAGGGTAAAAATACAGATGTTTTGATTTGTCTATAGTTAATATCGCTGTTATTACTTTTCTACATAGAACAAAAACTGACACGTAGCCCAAAGTCTTCTATGAAAGCATAACTATACAAGATCAAGTATAATTTTTTACTTTAACTTCAAAAATAATACAGGCATAATTACTGTGTACCTATAAATTAATTTACATAAATTAACCCATACGATGATAATATATTAAAGATGACTGAGTGAATTTGCTTACAAAAACAATTCAAATTATTTTTTGTTTTAAGGTTACTAAAATTATTTTTTTCATTGAGTAATATTAAATTTACTTGAATATCAAACTTGAGCATATGGCCTCAACCTTCAAACTTCTTTCTTTGTACACAGGGGCGGTCATGCTGTGCTGGATGATGGCCTAGACCTGGGGTACGTGGAGGATGGGACGCCCTGTGGTCCAAACATGATGTGTTTGGATCGTCGCTGTCTCCCGGTGATGACCTTTAACCTCAGCACCTGCCCTGGCTCCTCCCCCTCACGCATCTGCTCACACCACGGGGTCAGATTATAGGAGATTTTATAATTACCCATACATAATTTTACACCCTTTGTTTGTAACTCATGTCTTTGCATTCTATATTTTTGTGTGAAGGCTTAGTAACTACTCAATAAACACCCTAACTCCTAATCCCAGAATTTTCTTTTTATGTAAACAAAATTATATTATATTGTGTATACTGTGTTCTTATTTCAAGCACAATACATTCATATTTTCATAACCTAACATGAACCTTAAATCCCTTTTGCCCTGTGCCTTGTGTACAGACTTGCAGTAATGAGGTGAAGTGCATCTGTGATCCGGACTACACAGGGAAGGACTGCAGCGTGTTCGACCCCATCCCCATCCCCACACCCCCTGAGGGACCTGAGAAATACAAAGGTGACCCCACTCACCACAAAATCAGACTCTTCATGTACCACCAGGAGTTATGCGATTATTTAAATGACATGGAAAAAGCCAAATCATCTCATTTCTTTCTGATAATTTCTGTACCTGTGTGTTGCCTCCTTCACTCCTGCAGGTCCCAGTGGCACCAATATCATAATTGGTTCGGTTGCTGGTGCAATTCTGCTGGCAGCGATAATCCTGGGGGGCACTGGCTGGGGATTTAAGTAAGAGCTCTGGCATGCCTCGCTCATTTGTGTGTATCTGTCGCTAACACTCTGCTTTGAACCATGCTCACACATGTTAGAATTAGCGGTACTACTTTTACACAGTTAAATAAGATAAGATAAGAGAAGTATAAGAATCTAGTATAGTATAGATTTTAATGCATAGTATAGAAATATATTTTTGTGAAAAAGTTGCTAGTTTCAGTCACATTATCTTTTCTTGTTATGGATGCACTTTGAGGAGTTTTGGGACTATTGGGAATATATAAAAAAGATATTTTGTATTGTTCATTGCCATGGGAATTGAATTTTTCATCATTCTGAAATTCATGGATAGTAGATTTCATGGTATTTTCACTTTTTACCCATCCTTAAGATTTTCTTTATTAACTTACTAGCTTGTAATTTCACTTAACACTTTGGGGACAATGTTGATCTTGCATTAGTTGTAGAAAATATTAACAACTTTGTCCCATGTCTTAAAAGGACCATAATACACCATTTTCTGATCTATGTTTATAGAGATGTGTTTTGTTTCATTCGCACATAATTAATACAGAGTTCTTCTCTTAACACAGAAAACACTCCATCTTGTGATGTCATGTTTTAATACAGGAAGTGCTCCGCTGTGTTTTTAAACTCCATACACTTTCTCTAGAATTATTTAGATAATTTCAGCTCTGGAATTTCCAATCTCTACTATACAAAAGGTAAAAGGTAGGTGTTAACTTGAAAACTACCGCTTCATGACATCACAAGGTAGAACAGAGCGTTTTGAGCTTTGGTTATGTAGACAGATTAATAATAAAGAGTTACCCAAACATGTGTGAATGAAACAAAACGCAATTCCAGGTTTGCTTTTGAGGAGGTAACAATATTCTAACATGTCTTAAACCTCACAAGAGTCAATTTTGCATAATGTAGGACCTTTAACCACCCTTTGGTCCCTCTATGCCACCCTCAATCAAACATCTGTCTGCATAACACAGCTTTATCTTGTAGCATACGTTCTGTTGTCTGTTGGCTGCAGAATGTGAGGCTAGACCGGACTAGCCTCAGACTGTTATCAGCGCTCATCACACGATAGCATCCAATATGGCTGAACAGATTTCATGGCTCCCAATCTCTTCTAGCATCATCCATAAAATGTTATTGTGACTAACTTGTGCATTTCTCTCCTTGTTTCTGCAATGCCAACACTCCAGAAACATCAGAAGAGGAAGGTATGAAGCTGCTTATTCGTTTTAATTACCAACATCATAGTAATGCCACAACAGTCAATAGATACATCTTGTTATATGTTTTTGCATTGGGTTTTCACTTCATTTGATCACAGTTGGGAATTCAGGTTTTTCTAGTTTATACTCAGCTTTGTATTTTTTGTGTCTTTTTCTGTTGTGTTGAATTTGTATAATTAAGTAATAAAATGTTGCACTCAATTGAGGCTAGTTTCATCTGTGAATATTTTTTGTATTGTTAACATCTTTCCTCTGTTTCTTCCTCTCTCTCTCCTTTCTCCTCCTCCTCCTCCTCTCTCAGATCTTCTGGCGTTTGAGTGTCTGTCCTGTCTTCCCTGAGTCCGGTCTGATCTGAGGAGACAAAGCCGTCTTCCATTTGCTCTGCAAATAGTGAAGGTCCTCAGACCGTTTCCCACTTTTCCTTCTTTTGGAAAATCTACAGTTTTTCTGTTTCCTTTTCCTGCCATCTCGACTGTTACTCTGTTTTACCCCTTTAACTGTAGAGGGAGGTTCAGAGACTTCCTGTAAAACCCAGTATTTTGCTCATAAAGGCTGTATTAGTAATGTCTGCATAGTGGGTGTAGACACAGCATCTAGGTTAGTCTCTTGTTAGTCTTTAAACTAATAGCCATAGATTGTATTGCAGCTGTTTGGCTTCATGACTATTATGACTTCTACATAATAATATGCATTAACATGAATGTACCGTCCAAACCGCTTTGAGGCAGTTGCCTGTTGTGTCTCTGAGCTGGTACAGAGTTACACACCTGGTGTTGTATCCACTGTATCATATGTAACCCACAGTGCAGTGTGCATACGGGTATGCTCAGCACAGTGCTGTTGTAAATAGTGTAGCATAAGTTTGAGACTCATGAAGTGAGCCACACTAAAAGCACAAGTTCACCTGTTGACAGCAAAAAGGTGGTGTTTTTTATTTTTACTGTTTTGTGGGAGCTCTTAATATGCCACGGATGTAGGCTGTAATATGTACAGACAGTTAACTGAGTATGGCAAACTAAACGTCACTGTTAACATTTGTTAACAGTGAAGTTTTGTTAAATGTAGAAATATCTGTCTTTTTCTTTCTCTTATTCTTGTGCCAAGCTCCCAAAATATTTCATTCTAAAACCCAATGAACTGCATCAGGTGTGGTTTTACTGTATTACATCATTAAGCACAGTTTAGGTTCCAAATACATGCTTAAATTAAACCACTACATTATACAATATAGACACTTATAAGAAGTTTATTACAACTGAATTTCAGTCATTTACCTTTTTCTTTTGCCTTTGCTTTCAATGCTCAGATTTTAAATAATATAGCCCACTGAATATAACAGTTTTTAACCTAATTGTATGCATACTATATGCGCTTACCAACCAGATGAAATGAGCAATAATATTATGTAGACAATGTATGTAAACTTGACCTGCCCAAAGGAACTATCACGACAGTTACACAAGCATAAACCACTTTATTACCAAGTATGAAACTGCACAGTCTCCAGATGAGATGATACTTACTGCCAGTCTAACTACAGTAGCCTCAATAGTAGACAACTCTGCCTTTTCAAAACATACTACTGAAGACTAAAACTACTAACATACTGTGGGTGAAGTAAAAAAAAGTGTATAAAATATAAATAAATTAGACAATTAGACAGTGTGATTTTGAATGAGAAACAACTGGGGAGATGTGAAAGTGTCCTGTGTCATTGGACACACTGGAGTATGAGCCCTTGAGACCAGAAAGTATTTACTGTAAATACTGTGAATAGAAATACATTAAAACATATCTGACTGCTATTGTGTATGTGTGTTTTATCAGTTATTAACATGTGTGGAAGGAAGTCACGTTGAACCGACTAGAATATTGTTAAAGGTGCACTGCACAACTATTCTGATGGAGGGTCTGCTACCTGCTTGTCTCCATGGAGATGTTATTGCTTTGTCTAGAATATTCCACAGCGTAATGCTACATTACAATTTAGATCTGTGGAGAGCCGCCTTTATGCACAGAAGGAAATATTATATTTTTAGCAATAGAAACATGCGTAATGAATACATGCTAGATGGATATGTTTAATGTCATACCATGAAACAGTTCAGGGAAAGCAATAACATCTCCATGGAGACAAGCAGGTAGCCCCCTCCACCAGAAAGGTTACACAGTGCACCTTTAAATAATGAAACTGTCCCATTAGTTCATAGGTCAGTCTCCCCTGTGTCTCCTTTGCCTTTGGCCTGTCTCCATTTGGCTAAAAATGACTCTTCATAATCTCCTATTCCCTCAAACTCCACATCCGGGGACTCATCAGCCAAAGCAGCAGCTTCCTCTGCACCAAAGAAATCCTACAAAAACAAACATATGGAAAATCAATTATATTTTTTTTCATAAAGTATTGGGCTTAATTGAAAATGTTTACCTCGTCATCCATTTTCATGTACTTTTCAGTAAATGTAAGAATGTGCTTTTGTCCAGCCGTCTGATTGTAATGTCTGAGAGCTTCCTGTTGTGGAAAACAAAGATCTTTACAGCATTACATTTGGCTACATTGGATCTGAATAAAGAAACAATCATTACTAATAAAGACATAAAATAATATAGAGCAGTGGTTCTCAAACTGGGTTATGTGGTACGTGCTTCACTGATTTACACTTTGTTCAGATAATTTTACAAACAATTGTCTATGTTTCTGTCCTCCATTAAGTTAGTAGTGCTTTAGAACTACTTCAGTCACTACTTAGTTCTGTTTTAGTCCTGGTTAAATCCTTGTTTAAGCCTTGTAGTTTAATCTGGTTTTAGTGGTACTCTGATGGTCAAATATTTTCTAAGGAAAGTAGATTTACGAATCACTGATGCGAAGTCTGCTCAAATGAAAAGTCTTAACCAATCTCACTGTGTGTATTTTTTCAAAATCAGCTATGATGTAAATTAAAGATATTACGTAGAGTTATAACATTACACTTAAAGGGTCCATATTAGGCTATTTTCTGATCCATGTGATAATGTTGTTTCCTCATCACAAACACACCTGGAGTGGCGTTTTGTTTCATTCACACATGTTTAAAACATACATGTTTTATATTGAGGCTGTGTTGTTCTCTCAAACGTAAAACACTGTTCACTGTTCCACCTTGTGATGTCATGGTAATACAGGAAGTGTGTTCTACTGTGTTTTTAAACTTCATACACATTCATTAGAATTATTTAGATAATTTCAGCTCTGGTTTTGCCAAAATAGGTAGCTGTTAACTTCACAACTACCGCTTCATGACATCACAAGGTGGAACAGAGCATTTTGAGCTTTAGAGATGTAGACAGACTAATAAAAGATCACTCAAATGTGAGAATGAAACAAAACACAAATACAGGTATGTTTTGATGAGGTAATAACATTCTAACATGGTTAAAAGCTCACAGGAGACAATTTTGTGTAATATAGGACTTCAAACCTAAGCATAAAATTCCTCTAAATTACCACCTGCTAACTGCAAAAAATGAAATGTTGGCGCCTGTACCAGAATTTGAAAACCACATTACGTTACTTTCCCCTCCTCTTACCTGACGTGGTGTGAAGTCTTCAGGCTGCAGACCCCACTGTTCACTGTAGGCCTCATAGTAAACCAGGTTTTGCTTCATGACTTGATCCTCGGGCTCAAACAGGAAGTAGCTGTGAGCGCATTGTACAGCATTACGGCCATTGTTCACTGATCAGACAGAGACAAGGATTATTGACACAAAAATATTGTAGCAGTTTTGTTTTATGCACAGAGAAACTACTTACACTTATAATAGGCATACTGGAGGTAATGGTAAATAGTGGACAATAAGTTCTCCACAAAAAAGCCACCGACATTTGGCTTCAGCTTGTCTTCACATTTGAGCTTGCACTTCAGTATCTCAACATAAACATCTGTGAAGTAAAAAATAATATAATAAGCGGCACATTCTAGTATATTATGTGCATAATAATAATAATAATAATAATGATAATAATAATAATAATACACTGATCAGGAATAATATTATGTGTTATAGTGGTCTCTAAAACTTGAACCAAAAAATAAAAAACATGCAAGTTGCCACTGCCTTATAAAGATTAATGGTTAAACATTATTTAAAAATTGACAATGGAAAAACAAATACGGGAATTCAAATAATAACAATAATTTGGGAAAAAATATGAAACACTGACATATACAAGGAATGTCCAGTCCTGTAAAAAATATTTGACTAATATACAGGAGCCAAAATTAAGAATTAATCTGTTTAATGATAATATGCCTGATGTTGCTGGAAAATCCAAACCTGTGATGGTGGCATACAGGTCCTGGTTTGGGGGCATGTGAGAGACCCCTTCACATTCGTACTGGCACAGCTCAAATTCATGAAGATACAACTTCAACGCTTCCTCCAACTGCTCAGTGCTGAGATTATAGTCCTCAGAATTAACCAGTTTTACTCCTCTGAGAAAATAAGACTATGGAAAACAGACAGGTATCAGCAAAAATGCTAAATTTAACCTTGAATTTATAACAAAGCTTGAAGGTTTATAGTGTTATGGTTGGGCTCACCTCATAAGGCCTTTCTTCATAGTCTATGAGAAATCCGGTCAGGTTGTATTTTGTTTTATATTCATCCATTAACTTCTGCAGTTCTTTGTCCTCAGGGTTTCTTTGGAGGTAGGTGAAAGCACAAGGAATGGCACTCTGCAAGTCCTCAACCTTAACAAAATAAAAAATATATGAAATGTGTAATATTCATTAAAAAGGACATGTAATGTTAACAAATGTATAGAGAAGTATTTATATAAAATATAAAATCATAAATCATATATTTACTATACAGTATATTATGAGGAATAATGCTGAATGATTGGTCTGCCAATTAGGGCAGGTCAGGATAACCCAAAAAGTAATGGCTTAGAAAGAAATTTTTGGGTTGAAAAAATACAGGAGGGTTCAGTAAATAAACAAATTATTAATTTCGGTAGACTCTTTATCTAGCCAATATATCTTTTAGTCTTCACTGTTGAAACTCTATACCACTCTCTCCTGTTTTCCCCAGCACATAAATATGTAATAAAAATGATTTAACTTAAAATTTCAGTTTTTGGCTAAATTTTAAAATAGGATACCATGAAATTATGTAGAACTGAACAACATATAATAACATTTAATAGCTGAGTAGAGCTAATATTTTCCTACCATGGAGTGTGCAAAGTGCAGATATTTGTATGGCCTCCTTTTGTTGAAATCTTCCAGAATAGTTTTTCCCGGTGGAGAAAGCTGGAGCACAGGAAAGCTCTCTCTACATTTCCTTTGACATGACGCCTTTGTCATTATACTCCAGTAAACCTTTAGATCCTTGGTCAAAGTGATCGGAGGCTCTTCTATTCTGCTCCCGTTACAATGTAAAGAACAATACCTCCCACTGTCTCTGAACAAACGGTACAGACGAAGACTAGTCTCCAGGTGTGCAATCGCCTCTGTCCAGTTTTTAGCAACATAATTCTCCAAAGCCAGTCCATAGGCAGCAGTCAGTGGCCTCAGCTCCTCTTGTGAAAAATCTTTAAAGTTGTAGTTTTCATAAATAGCAAAAACACAACCAAAGCAGAGGGTAAGTAAGGTAATCTTTACACAATATGAAAGCATGTTAGATCCCACATATTATCAGTGCGCCTCTGCAGCCTGCTGGTGTGGAGTGGTCTGTTTTAACACTTAGTCTGGGCCCTCTTCACCGTCTCAAGTTACTACAGTCTGCAGCAGCTGTTGTTTCCGTTACTGTGGAGTTCCCATGTTTGGAGCAAGAATAAACATTCACACTCAAACACTAGTCCACTTTGTTTGACCAGGACTAAACACATGTAGTTTGGGCATATAGAGAAATGTCCCAGTGCAGCGGTGAATGCATGACCTGATTTGACCTTTATACAATCTTTTGTACAATACATTTTATAATACATAGATGTGCACTGTGTAACTTTTTGTTAGGGGCTCCGTCACCTTGTCGTTTCTATGGAAATGTCATTGCTCTGCTTGAAATGTTCCACAGTAGGACATTAAACATGTTTCATTTATTTAATTACAGGTTTATTGCTCAAAAATACTAAGAAAAATAGACATTCTGACTGTGAGTGGGGATCCCGCTCCACAGATCTGACCTGTAACTTGACCTGGTGTGGTCTCCATGATGATAGACCAGTTTAATGCCATAACAAAGCAATAACATCTCTGGAGAAAAGCTGGTGGTTGACGCTCCACCAGAAAGTTACACAATGCACTTTTAATTATCTATGGTCTCTCCTTCGAAAAGCATCACAATAAGTCACTTATTGAGTGAAGGTTATTGTTTTGACCACATCTAGTGGCGATATTATAGATTACAACCTTTACTCAATGAGGCCCCAAACATGGCTTTAAAATAATAGATCTAAAATGTATTAAGTTAAAATTAAACTTTTGATATCCACAAACAGACTGGCTTATATATGTTTAGTATGGAATTATCCTTGTAACATTTGGGCATTTCATTGGGGAAAACTGAAGACAAAGGCTTGACTGTTCATAGGGTTTGACTGTGTTTGACTTGTAGAGACTTAAATCACCCCACAGATGTTATTAAAACTGAAGCTGTAACAAATGCAAAAACGAAGGTTACAATATCAGATAGGAGACTAGTCGACAGCATGTAAGCATAGCTATTTCTCTAGATACAGATGTTGGACGTGCAGCTGCGCGTCATATCACCAAAATCACGAGCCAACACCCTTTCACAACAAAATCCCAAAGAGCCCAATCGATGTCAAAGAAAACTTTGTGCTTCGTTTTGGCCAGAGTAAATGTTGCTTCTTCTTGAAATAAACCAAAGTGGGTATTTATGGGTATGTCTTAAATTGTTATTTTCATAGTTGTAGTAGCTTTAAACTTTACAGAGAAAAATTTCCACTAGCGGGTGTCCACATTCCTGCCCCGCGGTGGAGGAGTTTGCAGTTTGCGCAGCGGCCCGGAGACTGTCCACGTTTACACCGTTTACCCCCATCCTGTCCGCCCCTCTGCCTCTCCGCATCTGCCCGTGGACTGCGCACATCGTCGGTGACACTGCTCTCAACTTCCACCGCTGCAACATGTCTCCGGTTTTTACCTCGTTCTGCCTCGTTCTGACGCTGTGGTCCTCGGTGCAGTCCAACCCCAGTCCTGTCCTGGGAGATGTAAACGTGGACAGGCTTTTCGTGCCCCCGAACTGCGAGAGAGAAGCGACCACCGGGGACAATGTTCGCTACCACTACAACGCCACGTTTATGGACGGGAAGACCTTTGATTCAAGGTGAAAGCCCTTTTTGCAGTAGTTTTTAAGTGCTAAAAGTTGGTTTTTTTTTTTTTCTTTCCTCTGCTTTTATAATTAACCAACTATAATTGCAATAAATGGTAGTTAATATACAGTTTTTCACTTTAGGCCTGTATTTTACTGTGCATATTATAGCATTATTGCATTGCATTACAAGCTACGCAGTATGCACTACTAGAGATAGTAAATTATGTTTTAAAGAAAAGAGAAAAAAGTTCGTTTTCATTTTAAGACGCTGGAGTGTAGTCTCGCTTTACAACCGCAAGGGGTCAGTGTAGCTCAGTAGATCAGCGTCAGCTCCCAACCCAGATAAATTCAGCGATTTTTTTTTTTATTTTATTTTATTTTTTTTTTTACACTCATACATACTTATTACTTTTTGCCCTACACAATAACGTCTAATTTTCTATCTCATTATATTCACCCTATAATTTTCTTGTGTGCCAGATTAGTTGTGCGTGGGCAGCCAAAACCACACAGAATGCAGGAGGGACTGGCTGGGGAAGCAACCAGATTAGACCACTAGATCACTGCACGATCTACTACCTCTTTTACCCTTATTTGAACTTCCTTTTATATTATTATTGCTTATCAGTTTTCATTGTCATTTATTCTCTCTCTCTTTGTGCTGCAGTTACCAGAGGGGAGAGGCTAAGGTGGCTCTTCTGGGCGAGGGGCGTCTGATCGCGGGAATAGACAAAGGGCTCCAGGGCATGTGTGTGAACGAGCACCGGAGACTCACCATCCCTCCACACCTGGCCTACGGCAGCACTGGAGCAGGTACACACTCGCAGACAAATACAAGTCAAAGCAGCAGCCTGAAATGAATGAGGGGAAAAGAGTGGGAGAGACATTCAGTGTTCTGTGTCAGGAGTTCATTCACAAACATCATCACATTTATAAGGTCTATTTGAAGTATTATGAGAAAAGACTTGTTCCAGTCTTTCTTCTAAGTGTGTTTTGACTCTTGTTTATGTTGTCAGTGTGGAGTTTGCATGTTTCTCCCCAGGTGTGGGTGGGTTTTCTCTGAGTCCTCCCATAAAGTCAAAACCTGCACGATTACAACCTTACAGTAAATGGTAAACTTTGGTAAAAATTCTCCTGCTAGGTTCTTCTCACCAAGCTCAAAATCATAGAGATGGGTCCCAGAGCACTGTATGGCAATAGCTCACTGGTTATAAACTAATAATTTAACTTAAAACATTACATTTATCTATTCTGTGACAAAAGCATTTGTAATTTTCTGTTCACATTGTAGGCGATGTGGTCCCTCCCGATGCCACTCTGATCTTTGACCTCCTCCTGGTTGACCTGTGGAATAATGCAGATCTCGTTGTTACCAAAACTGTCTCCACTCCTAAAGACTGTAAACGCTCCGTCATGAGAGGCGACTTTGTGCGTTACCATTTCAACGGCACACTGCTAGATGGCGCTACCTTCGACTCCAGGTGAGATTTGCTTGCTAGTTAGAGTCTATTAACCGACAATATTAAGTGCTGCACGTTCACGGCTTTGTGCGTTGTGTCACTGTGTTGCCCAGGGTTGTTGTCTGTTGTGTTTGACTTGTTTGGCTTGTATGAGCCCTACGCAGCTACGCCCGGAAGCAGACCCAGGACACACTGGTGGGAGAGGGCTGGGTGATCCGAGGCCTGGACGAGGGTCTACTGGGAATGTGTGTCGGAGAGATCAGGAACATTGTTGTCCCTCCATTTAAAGGATATGGAGAGAAGGGAGCAGGTAAAAGAGCGATTTAACCAATATATGTTCAGAGTATTGGGATGTATTACGAAAGTGCTAAAATACGCTTATAAAGTCTTGGTTGAGGTTCAAGAATTATAAAGAACTTAAAATTTAAGCACAAAAGAATAATATAATTATTATATTTAAAAGAACTGAAGAGCACCTGTATTGCGATTTGATATATATTTTTATGACTCATTTGTGCTCTACCCATCATCTTAATCTTATATAATATTGAGTATTGGAAGATTACATTGCAAGTTTCTTATCTTCTTATTTTAAATTGTCTCTCTTTACAGCCTTTTTGGATTTACATATCAACCTAAAAATGGAATATTAAGCATTTTTCAATATATGTCTACCATCTAATTATAAGATAATGTGCTGTTGTTCTTTATGAAATGTATCTGAAATAGACCTCAATATTTACAATGATTATTACTAAGACAAAACATTAAACAAGAGCTTGACCTAAACCAAGACTTAATGATGTGACTGTAAAGCAGAGTAAAAAGTATCTAACTATCTTAATCTTTATCAAACTGTAGGCGCCGAGATCCCCCCACAGGCCACTCTTGTGTATAATATTCTGTTGGTCGACATTCACAACCCTAAAGACAACATCACCATCGAGGACCAGGTGGTTCCTGAGTCGTGCCAACGCAAGTCTGTGGTTGGAGATTATATCAGATACCATTACAACGGAACCTTCTTGAATGGAGGCACATTTGACACCAGGTTGATTATATTTAATGAAAGGTGCACTGTGTAACTTTTCTGGTGGAGGGTCTCCTGCCCTAGAGATGTTATTGCTTTGCCTGGAATGTGCCACAAAATGGTATTAGGCTTGTCTATTTCCCTAAAAAAACAGGCATGTGACACCACCAAGCTAAGTTAGAGGCCAGATCTATGGAGAGGCGCCCCCGCACACAGTAACAATGCATTTATATGTTTAATACCGTACTGTGGAATATTTTAAACAAAGCAATAACATCATCATAGACAAGCAGGTGACGGAAACGCCTCCAGGAAAGTTCCACAGTACACCTACAATTTTAATGTTAAAACTTACTTAATAATGCGGCTTTATATTGTTTTCCAGTTACCAGAGGAACAGCACATATAACACATACATAGGAATGGGGTATGTGATCTTAGGCATGGACCAGGCTTTGATAGGAGTCTGCACAGGGGAAAGAAGAAGAGTGATCATCCCTCCACATTTAGCATATGGAGAACAAGGAGCAGGTAAATCTTTCAGAATAATATATATTTTTTTAGTAGTTTTTTTTCTTCACAAACTTGCCTTTGTGCGTGTTTCCTTTTAAATCAAATTAATTAAAGGTCCTATATTACACCAAACTGACTGTGAGCTTTAAGCCATGTTAGAATTTTACCTCATCAGAAAACATTCACACAAGTTTGAGTCCTTTTATATTTGTCTGTCTACATCTGCAAGGCTCAAAATGGTCTGTTCCACCTTGTGATGTCACAAAGCAGTAGTTTTCAAGTTAATAGCAACCTTTTACATTGTGTTTAGTAGATTTTAAAATTCCTGGTCTGAAATCATCCTAATAATTCTAGTGAAGGTGTATGGAGTTTAAAAACACGGTGGAGTGTTTTCTGTTTGAGGGAAGAACTCGGCTTTAATATGCAGAGTTTGTGTGTTAAAAATTTGTGAATGAAACAAAACACAACTCCAGGTATTTGTTGATGAGGAGACAACATAAGATAAGATAAGATAAGATAAGACTTTATTGATCTCACAGAGGAGAAATTCACTTGTGACAGAAGATCAGAAAATAGTGTCACTTGTGACAGAAGATCAGAAAATAGTGTGAAGATCAGAAAATAGTGTGAAAATAAAGTCAGTTATCAATGCGTCTGCAAAAATAACTTTTTTGATCTATGTTTGTGGATGTTTATCTTCTTGTCAAAAGAATTCTCACACTGGCTTCCTCTCCAGAGCTCAAAACACCTAATCCATGTTTCTCCTTTTAATTGTCCATACATTTTCACCAAACTTGTAAACTCCTTAAATTGCCTGTACTTCAGATTTTCCAGATTATCATAGCTTTTATCTTATTACAAACTGCGCTCTTTTTCACTGAGTCAGAGGTCCCAGCCTATTACGTTATATTAAATGTACTTTGCTTTTTAGGAAACGTGATCCCTCCTTCAGCGGTGGTTGTGTTTGACATTCACGTCATTGACTTCCATAATCCCAAAGACATAGTGGACATCCAGGTGACACACAAACCTGAGACATGCAATGAAACCACCGAAGTCAATGATGTAGTCAAATATCACTACAACTGCAGCCTCATGGATGGCACCAGACTGTTTTCATCGTGAGTGAAGTGTAATGTTGGCTTTAAGCTTCCTGTTTAAAGGCGCCATTTTGAGTACTTTTGACCATTTAAAGATATTCATGGGTTTCAGCTTTTGAGGGATTTTCACCATCCAAAAAATAGGATATTTTGTTCTAAATTGTTAATGCTGCTATGGCAACGATCCTTATTTTTCATCATTTTGAAACTTTAAATGTTTAAAATGCATTTGTACCACGGTCAGTGAGAATTCCAATAGCTAACTGCCTCGTGTTAAGTAAACATTAAACAATGAGGAGCAGTGCATTATGCAGTTTTAACACATGCCGCAGAGTTGTAGAACGGAGTGGTGTTCCTCCGCTCCAAGGGCAGTTGAGGATGTGTTCACCGTTGCTATGGTGATGTCATGGCGATGGCAGCTGAGCAATGATATGCAAGCATGAAACAATGAGGAGCAGTGCGTTAAAACTGCACAATACACTGCTCCAAGTTGTCTTATACCACAGCTACAAACTGAAATGTCTCACTTTTAAATATGAAAAACCTGTTCCCCGACTGTAAATGTCCAAAATATTAGTTATTTCAGTGTTTTAAATGATGCTAGTTGCTACTTCTTTCCACAACAGTTGAGCATTGAAGCATGAAATAAGACCTTTACAGACAGAATGTAGGGATTAGCTTCATTTAAAACACTGAAATAACTAATTACAGACATTTACAGACAGTGGACAGGCTTTTCAGAACAACTTGGAGCCGTGCGTTATGCAGTTTTAATGCACGGCTCGTGATTTAATGCTTACTGATCCACTGGGAAATTACTTGGGACACAGTAGCTCACAGAATATAAAAATATATTGAATAAAATATAATAAGAATTGGCGCTAACAGTTAATTCCTCATCACTCTGAAACCCATATATAGATTTAAAAGCAACACATCAGGCCATTATCTTAATCCATGTATATTTGCATTACAGACATGACAATAACAACATGCAGGAGACTACGTTGGGCTGGGACATGGTGATCGATGGACTGGACCAGGCTCTGAGGAACATGTGTGAGGGCGAGAAAAGGATCGTCACCGTGCCTCCACATCTGGGCCACGGAGAAAGAGGAGGTAAGAAACTAAATGATAGCATTTTTTGTAATCATTTGTGCTTTTTTGTATTGTATTTGTTTTATTCTATTATATTTATTATTACTGTAGTACTGTACTGTTTGCTCAGGTTTTGGAGTAAACACATTTTGTCACTCAAGTCACCTTCGCCACCTTCAGGTCTGTTGGATGAGTGGTGAAACGTGTTCACTCCAAAACCTTGGTCCAGTTGACAGAATTCAACTCTCTATAGCGTTGGAACCTACCTGGACAACTGAGGGATTACACAGAATAGTTTTAAATTGTAAATTACTAAGTCAAAGTGTATTGGCTATTGTTTGACTGAAGAGGTTGTTATGTTTACTAGTCATTGCATATTTGGACTGGTTTAGCATTTTCATTTTGTTTTAAGAAAAGCTTCTGGCTTCTGATATGGGCAATTATTGGTATAGATATCTGAACTGAAAAAGCTGTTGATCTTTGTATCAAATTATGAATATAGATCTATTTTCCTCATTTGTTCAGCGGAAGGTGTCCCGAGCAGTGCCGTGCTGGTTTTTGAAGTGGAGCTGGTGAGCTTTCAGAAGGGCGTTCCAGCCGGGTACCTGTTTGTGTGGCTCGGAGATGCTCCAGCTGACCTGTTTGTGAGGCTGGACGTAAACAAAGACGAGAAAGTGACACAGGAGGAAGTAGGTTATAATTGTTGGTTTATCCTTTTAGGTTTGTTGGCCCTGGGTCTTGCCATAAGGCCTGTTACTATAACATTTTGAAGCTATATTGCTACAGAGATATACTGCGATAAACTACTTTATGCTACTGATTCAAAAACAATAATGCAAAAAAACTTTGTTAAATAGACAGTAATATTAAGAGGCATGAGCTGCAACAGATAAACAGCAGAATGATGCAATAATTAGTCATAAAAGCTACTTTTTCAACCCTCTACAGCTCAGATCTTTTCGCCTTACAACAAAAATAACAAAAATCTCCCCATTATTGCAAAAAAATGTACAACACGAAGACCATATTATATTGTTCCGGCTTTCATATATTGAACATTAAGTCGATATAGTGTTTATCGTGACAGGCCTGCTTGCCATAATTATTAATTACTGAAATCCGGTTTCTCTTTCTAGTTTGGGGAGTTCATCAAGCTGCAGGTGTCAGAGGGTAAAGGTCGCATAAAGCCCGGGATGAGCATGGAGCAGGTTCTCTCTGACATGTTTCAGAATCAGGACAGAAACAAAGATGGCACCATCACAGCAGACGAACTCAAACTGAAGGTGGAGGAGGACAGAGAGAAAGAGGCGCACGACGAGTTGTGAAGACGTTTTGTTTTCATTCAAACTCAGGGATTCATATCCGGCGGAACATAAAAACAACATAAGACTGTTTCCATTGAGATCAAGGTTTATTATTGTCTCAAAATACGACAGCAACAAGATTTTTATGTCTGTAGTTTTTTTGCTGTATGATTGTTTGTGTTTGTTAGAAATGTTCAAGCACTTTTTTGTCATAGAGTCACTTGGATAAAAATCTTTGTTTAAAAAAAAAAAGTTTCACTTTCTTGTGAGGTAAAAATGGCTCCCCTGATTTGTGATGAAGTTTTTCACCAGTAAACATTTTTTACAACAAAAAGTTCCAGAAACTGGAATTTCATAAAACAAACATGGACTAAAATACAGACATCTTTTAGACCGTTTTCATCCAAAACAAATCAATCAAAAACAAATGGCATCAAATTACTAACTTTTCTATAACATTGTCAAATGTGAAATGAAAACCACATTTCCAGCAAAGAGTGAAGTTAAATTATGTCTATCTTGTACCTCTGAGTAACACAATGCAACTCCACAAACAAGTGATAACCAGCAATATATATATTTTTTTAATTATTAACAAATTCATCCTAAAATATGATTTGAAATACCGTAATGTGATTATTACCCAATTGACAAATTGTAACTGCTAAAATTATACATAGTATAATTAAGTCATATGCTGTAAAAATGCATATCAATTAAAAGGAAAGATTAAAAAAAAAACTAAGAACACGGTGGCTGCTTTTGACATGACACTGAAAATACTTGGAAACAGACATGAGGACTGTGTTAAGTAACAGCTCAGTGAACCTTTGTGTTTGAGGTAAGTTTGTGTTGTGCATTATTGAGGATTAATAAATGGAGTGACCAGCTATGTGAAATTTGCTAAATCCTTTTTGACCATCTTACTTGTGTCTTTAGGATGTTCTTGAGAATAGCATTTGGGATTTCCAGTGTTTCATCTTTCACTAAAACAATGTCAAAGGACTTCACATATGACTCTTTCCGCTCTTCTACCTGGAAATAGAAAACACACACACAACGTGCATTAGTGATGAATGTGGTTCTAAAAATATTTGTGGTTTAAACAAATATTTTCATTCTACCTGGTCGTTGAGAAAGCCAATAGTCAGAATATTTTGTGCATTCGTAACTCCATCGGCCATGGTCAGATCTCCCAGAGAGTCCCCGAGCAGCAGCACATTGCGGCGCCCCTTCAGCTCGGTGAGGTGGGCTGCATGAGACAGAGCTCCCTCTCTTTTATTAAACGTGTGAATCAGCTGTCCTTTGAAGGCTTGAAGAACTCCCTTATAAACAACACAACGGAGAATAAAAGTGAAGGGGTTTTAACTGGATAATATGTTGAACAGGCCCTGATACTTACAGTGTGGTCAAAGTCCATGTAGTTGGAAATAATGTGCACATTGGGATGGAAAACGTGGCTTTGGCGAATAACTTCTTCCAATACATCTCCGATACCCGCAGAGAAAATTAACAGTGGAACTTGGAACTCAGACAAAAGATCAAAAAACACTTTGTAGCCATCCCTGTGAAAAACATTTAGAAAATACATATAAATTAATTAAAGTCACATTAATCTGCAAATCAAATTATTAAGTTGGAAATGTGTACCTGAGCATGGAGTGGGACTCTCTCACTGCCTGTGCTAGCATGTCTTTCCTAATCTTCTGTTCTATCAGCAGCTCATGAACTTTAGTCCACCTCAAAAGAAAATTCACCTTTAGGATCATAAACATGACCAATATAACAGCCATTACTTCTCACCATTCGACCATTAGAGGTAGTTTCTCTTCAGTAGAAAGTCTAGCATCAATCTCTATTGGGTAGTAAGTGTTTAATAGTTTCTTTATCTGCAGATAAAACACATTATATATTTATCATATTGAGCTAAACATCAAAAGAAATATGTTAACTCAATTCCATATCAAGTAAAAATAACCTTCTTCTCGCAGTCTTCATTGATCAATAACCTGTTGTCCAGGATGTCTGGGAGAGTTAAAAGATGGTTTGAGATGACAATACAATCATACAATAAATACAGTATCTTAAAGTAATTGCTTTTATCGACCTATACTTACTATGAGTGGTGGGAACTCTTCGTCCTTTGTAGGCAAATCTTGTTAGTGTCATATCAAAGTCTGAGATTACCTAAAACACAATAATTAAGATTTGAAGCAGGATCTTCCAGTTTAAAACATAGTAATTTGTAATTAAAAGTATCAGCCTGACCTGTAGGCTGCCTGGTCCAGCTCGCTGCATGTTGTAAATGGTTTCCTCCACTCTGCCTCTTTCCTTCATAAGAACTGAGCATTTTGATAACTCTGGGATCTGGAGATAAGGCAAGAAAAACACTTGTAATATTCACAACTCAGTAGAAATAATTAAAAAAAAAGAAAATCTCCTACTTCACTTTTGATCAACTGGTGCCAAATTGCCAGAACAGTCCGAACTGGGGTGTAAATCCAGGGAATTTGCTGAATCTACATGAGAAATTTAGTTTAAGTTGCATATAAACGTAATATAAGCAGCCCATTTTGCAGACCAGAAATGCACTTGCACATACAAAAAAAGAAATATTATCAAAATCCACACGAGTCAGAAATAGAACTTGTATGAGCTCGAGTTACGAGTTATTCTAAAAATGTAAACGTATGCTAATTAAAGCTTAGGCTGTTCTCAGGTAGATTCCAGTTACCAAAGCTGAGCTACAAACTGCAAATAAATGTATCTAGCAAGACAATTGTTGATAGTTACAACGTTACAAGACTAGTGTTTGATTTAAAACGCTTTCATTTGGGACATAATATCAACTCTGTGCATGCATTAATTTAACATAAATGATTAAGTGCTATGAGGCTCTGCTGAGCCAGGTTTGTCCTGACTGCGGCTGTTACGTAACGGTCGGTCATTCAATACATCTTACCATTTTAAGGTCAGTATTCTCTCCAAAGGTGAATTAAACAACACACTTTCCCCCGATATATTTTAGATCAAAACACCTCTAAATTCCACATTATAAACGCGTTACTTTAGGAGCCTTCTACCGCTTGGATTATTTGTTTACGTTTTTGTTGGCTTTGCGCCACCTACAAAGTCCCACCCGAAAACGCAGCAGACACAATAGTTCCGGCGAAATTTGGTTCCTATTAATTATCTCTCTAATCTATTTTGGCATAAAACGACAATAATTAAATCATAAATTAAATAAACAAAACAATTTAAATACATAAATAACAATAATAAAAATATATATGTTTAATTATATATGCAGTAAATAGAATTCCCCCTGGACTACGATGTATAAAATTATATGTAGTCATAATTTTATCTGATTTAAATGTCACTTATGGGCGCTATAGTTTTAATTAGTCCTTTCTGATCAGTATGGTTACTTATACGACTGTGACAATGCAATGTTCTATTCTAGTACGCCACACAAAAGGCAGAATTTTATGCATATATAACTAATTTCAAAGACCTTACATTGATCATAAAACAGTTATTTTATTAATATTTTACTTCATATAAATGTACAAATCACTGACAAACCACAATCACAAGCAAAACTTTTGTGTTGGTGAAAACATGTCATATCAACATTAGCAGATCAGTTTGTATTCTGCTTTTGGTTGATAACATGAAAAAATGAACAAAAATGTGATGAGAATTTACAGATTATCCAACCATCGGCAGCAAGAACATGATGTGATTTGGATTCAGTTAGGACAGTAAAATAGCAGCATGTAAACTGTTCAATAAGAAAACATTATTTGTGCAATAAAGTTATACCAAGTATGTTCTAGCATTTAATTGTGAATTAAATTAAAAATCTTGTATAAAAACGACAGGGAGGACAATATTTTGCATAGCTTTTACATTTTTGGCAAACTGTTTATAATAAAGTAGGTTCTGTATTAACATTCAATTTGAGCTTGCAGTTGTCTTCGCAGAGTACGAGTCCTTCTGTGAAGATACTGTAGATGCTGAAATCTGTCTCTTTGTCTGGTGAGGTTATGGGGTATTGGGTAATGCTGGTGCCCTTGGAGGTATTTAAATGGGACCTGAATATGACAGGCTGTGGCTCTGCACCGTGACTGGGGCATTGGAGGTAGCAACATCCATCGTTTTCTTTCTGCACAGTATCTATACGCCTCTTTTCTACACTGTTTATCCAAAGTATTGCTTCCTTTCCAACCGCCAATCACAAATATATCGTCACCAAGGTAGCAGACACTGGCACCTTCAAGAGTGAGGACCTCTGGAGGCAAACTGTGCAGAATGTCTTCTGGGATGCTAGTGCTAATTTTCTGGTGAGCTACTTCATTGGTCACATCGTAGTTTTTTGGACAGAATGATGCAGTGTTGTAAAAGTTTGAGCACACAAGCGCCATTTGAAAGGTGCAGTAGTTGTCTATAAGAGGCAAGGATGCAACTTCCTGCCACCTGTTCATCTCTGTGTCAAAGCAAATAGCCACTGTACGCAAGCCTTCGTCCTCTTCGATATCTATGGGAGTTCTGGCCATCATGTAAACATAACGCCCCTCGATTACAACAGTTTTAACATCTCTTAATATTTGCGGAGCTGATTCAAGGCTGAACCACTGGTCTTGCTCTATGTTGTAAAAATCAACATCATTAAAACCAGGACTAAAGTTGCCAAGTCCACCTATGCTGTAAATGACATTTTTGACACAAGCAAGACCAAATGAGTGTTTACGAGTGGACAAAGCGCATAAAGGCTCCCAGTTATTGTTGTACACATCGTAACGTTCAACTGCCTTCGCAAAACCAGGCTCCATGGACCCTGCTATGTAAACATAATGGTCAGTTACAGCGATTGCATGTCCATCTTGGTGATTGTGAATGTGTGGCAGGTTGACCCAGCGATCCTCTGCAACAAAATATCCAACGCATTCACTTAGATGGTCACCGCTTTCAGAAACGCCGCCCACAACCATGATTACATCCATGTTCTGACAAAAACGTGGCTTGAGTTTCATCATGTATGACGAATAAAGGCCAATGTCAGATAATTTGAGATTTTCCAAGCTAATAGCATGCACCTCAATGGCCTCAGACACAAGCTGACAACAGGTGTGGCTATTCACAACTAGAGACTCTTTTCTCACAACTTGGCTAAGATATGCTGGTGATATTTGGGTCAATCTTAAAAGTCCAAACAACTCCTCAAAGTGTTGCTCTCTCTCCGCTTTGTCATAATTTACCCATTTGACAATTACTTCAAACAGCTCTTGTTCACTGTTGACTGTGATTTCTGAGTCGGACAGCCAGTCTCGGACCAAGTTAAAGGGCAGATTGTGGAATTCTTTGTTGTGAATAACTTTGTGGAAATTTTTGCGGATTAAGGCAGTGGCTCCATCGGCGAGCTGGCCCAAAGAGTAAGTTAAGGCCAAACGGTAAGATGACACACAGTTTTTCAGGGTCAACCTCTTCATAAGAAAGTCTCCACAGAAAGTCTTCAAATTGGCCAACAGGAACCTGGATGTGACAACAAATCAAGTTAAATATTTGTGAAACTCCTAAATTGCTTTTTATATTTCTGAATAATACATAACATTCATTTTAATCTGGGGTTACCATAGTCTCCATGACCCTAGCAAGAGGTTGATTTGCATATTGATTTGGACCTTGGTATTACCCATCAGTGGTTGCATTATTCTTTTCAAGGGGAAATGTATAAAATAACTATGATTCTTGTTTAGTTTATAGAGCCTATGCAATCTACAACCACTAGATAGCACCCAAACCTCAAACTGCTTTAATCGTGCATTTTTATTTATTTTCTTTATATGGGCCTCTCTCTTCTGTCCATATTAATTTATCTAAACAGATTACAGTCCCTGGTGGTCTAAATTCTATACAATATATGGTAAAAAGTTTTTCAGGCGAATAAGAAACACTTTCACCTTCTTTGACTCGTTGTTGATCTCTTGACATGTGTGTCAAACCAGTAAAACCACACACAGACTCACCTGTGCGCCAGCTCCAGGACTTGGTGCACATTAGCGGCAGTCACGCGGATCTGTCCCGTATACATGAACTCTATCACCGCCTCCACTGTGCTGTTGTCGGGTCCCGCTGAGCTCCAGTCCCGCAGCTCCACTGTCCCGGAGGAGGCGGCTCTCTCCTCTCTCAGCAGCACGGAGAAGTAGAGAGAAGCGGCCGATAACACTGAGCGATGGGCGGGCAGAGAGTGAACCCTCGCCCCGGAGGAGAAGAGCAGCGTGAGGTCGCAGAACTGCTCCGCCTTGCGCTGCTCGTTTTGCCGCTGAGCGAGCTCCGAGCAGTGGGGACAGCAGGTGAACTCCTCGGCCTCTTCAACGACCGTCCCCTCTTCTTCCATCCCGACACAGCTGTCCTCCATCGGGTCACAGTCAGCTGCAGTCGCCATGTCCAGCGCCAGTACCAGTTTATTTAGGGGAAAATCTACCTACGCACAGATAATAAACACGGCAAAACTCTGCTCCATGCGCAGTGCGGGCGCACTTCACTTCACTTCCGTATTCAAGTCCACGCCAATGATCCTGCCCCAATAAAATCCGGTTTGTAACAGCGTCATTGGCACTAAGCCTACATTCAATATGCACAATAACCAAACAGAACCAAACCCATTTATGTCATCTTATTTGTTCATCTTAACTATTGTCACGTAGGCTAAATAAAACTGAAGTGCAGTTTGTTCAACTGTATGTAGTATATATCTCACACACTCCAAATATATATAATACATAAAAAAAAAAAACACAAAAACGCACATTTAAGACAATAAATTCTTTATTATTCTTCTCTAGAACAACATATTACAAAAAACAAAGCATTTTATTTCACAGTTAAATATAAATAGCAAAACATAGGCTAAACACAGTAGGCAGGGCTTTGGGAAGTTGAAGGCATTAAGTTCTAACAGTATTCCCAGTTTGGGCATCCAAGACCTTGTCCACATGCTGTGTGCTTTCATGGTCCCTCTCCGTGATGCTAAAGACTCATCGGGCACATTCATGAAGCGTTTCCACCAAACCATTGAATAATATTGGAGTGTCAGTATTTTAGTGTATTGTAAAGACTTTAGAGAACCAGTACCCTGGTTACATTAGACATGATATAAGCCTAACCCCCCCAAGACTAAAAAAAAAAAAAAAAAAAAAAAATCACATTAGTGGAAACCATTACATGGGGAAGGCATGACAGGCATGAAATAAAATTAAAAACTATACCTTCAGCTGCAATAACACTGGGCCCTTTTCAATAAAAACAACTTTGGTTTATTATAAATGGGAGAAGAAACTCAGAGAGCACTTTAAGAACTAAACAGGCATCTGCTGATAAAATAAATCAATTATTTTTTTAAAAACTGAAAATGTGAACTGGAACTGTTATTTGGTTTTAACCATTTAACACCAGCAGCATTAGTGCAGATGAGCTCACTGGGCTCCTTAAACCTACAGCCACTATCATGCTCAGGACCCAACTGTAACTGTGCTAGAAGCTGTAGCTGTGTTTGGCTTCTTGTTCTAATTATAACAACTCCTTAAGTTGACTAAAATAGACTTCCCCTTTTTCTCCATTAAAATAAAAATATTCTCTATCCCAAAAGACGACATTACATGGACATGTGTTCAGGAAGCACGTAGGAGATGTCATCCCACGGGTGGCGGTAGAGACCCTGCTTCAGTCTCTTCTGGTCAAGATAATGCCCTAATGGAAGCAATATGCAATTTATTTAAAATAAAGTTTGTAGTTATACATTTTAGTTATTAGAAGTAAGAAATTATATCTTATACATAATGTCTGATGTTAAACTTACCAATGAAACCCATGCTTCGACCCAGGACAAAGATCCCATTCAAAGCACCAATCTCCACAAACTCGTCTGCCTCATCCCTGATAAATTTTAAATTGCAGTAGAAATGTAAATGTTTATTGCTACCTCGAATCACGCATCACTGTTCAATATTTACCCACAACTATGTTTATAATACGGGTACAATAAAAGGAGGGAACCAAAAGGGTCACTATAACCAAAACAAATATACACTTGATACTTCTTTCTTACCGCGTGAAGCCGCCACACGTCCGAAGAAGATCCACAAATGCAACACCAATGAAACCATCTACATTAAGAATCAGGTTTGGTTTCTAGAGTAAAAGAAATAGGGTTAAAAGGTTAGTTTTACTTACAATCATAAATAAACAAAAAAAAATTCGCACCTTAGAAGTGGTAATCTTCTCTACATCCAAGGCATAATCCAGTAACTGTGTGGAGGTGAAATGCTGCTTCACAAAGTCCTTCAGAATTTGCACTCGCATATCTGGGTTATTAATCTGAAATTAGAAACACAGATACTTGAAAATAGATTAAAAAAAAAAAAGAAAAGAAAAAAAAATACAATTATAAAAGGTCAACATGGTTAGTACTTACAGATTTAACCCTGTGCCCAATGCCCATGATAAGTTTTCCATCTTTCTTCATCTTGTTGACAAATTCCATTGGTAACATCCCACTGTCAAACGCTTTACTGAACTGCTTTGCTGCTGCATCCAAAGCACCACCAAAACGATCACCCTGTAGGACAAACAAAAATATTGAAATGTCTCATATATGTTTCAAACCAGTCACAATAATACTTAACTTTATTAAAGATAATATATCATAGCTTAATATTTTTATCATATGTATCCAGGCTTGTCACGATAACAAATGTTATTGTGAGCAGAAGAAAATAGACGATAAATTATAATATTGCAACTAATTTATGCTGCCGACACAGAAAACTATTCTAAATCTACAATATTGTTAAAAAAAATCATGAGATGCATTAAATAAATAGCAGAATGAAACACTTTAGTACTTAGTTTGCATCGACAGTGAGTCACAGAGGTTATTAATTTTTTATATTTTACGAATACATTTTCATCCCACAATTTCCCAATAGTGCAAAAAAAATGTACTGAATGATAAGTCGATATAATTATCATGATTATAACTATCATCAGCTCTATATGCGTCTCATCTGTACTAGAGGGGACTCCTAACAGTGATAAAAAATGTGAACTGCTGGGTGGACTAATTACCATTTATATGACTAACATGGTATTTTATACTGAAAATTATGCAAGGTTTGGTTGAGTACATTTATTTACTTACTGTTCTACAAAGGTGCCAATTCTTGACCATTCTGAAACCCATGGAGAGGTTTGGGTACATTTGAAAGTACTCACAATGGTCAGTAGGCCAGAGGTCAGGCTGGAGATCAGGTCCTTCCCGGCTCGAGCACAGACAATGGTGTTGTGTGCTCCAGAGACCGCCGGGCCGTGATCAGCCGTCACCATCAGACACATCTCAATGAACTGACAGGCATAGCGAGGCAATCTAGACCAGAGGAAAGACAGGAGTTATGAAGAGTTTATTTCACAAAACAGATAAGTCTCATTTTTTGCAATTTGGCTTATTTAACAGTATATATTAAATAATTCTTAACTGATAAATTTCTTTGAACTTTAGTTATACTTTCATGTAGTGCAAAACATCAAAACATACAATTTTTGTCTATTAACTCCTCCCTAAATAAGTTTTACTCTTTACTCTTGTTGTTTACGTTTATTGTCTATTCAGAAATAATAATCAGACATTACTTCCAAACAGTTAATCTTTATTTGAGCAGAATTTTTTTTTATATAAATGTATTCAAATGCACTTTATTTCTACTGACCTGCGTTGAAACCAGAGCAAGCCAAGGACTCCTCCAATGCCCATCTCCTCTTTAAACACCTCAGTGATGGGCATACCGGCGTAAATCAGCTCTTGACCCCTCTCATCACAGATACTCGTCATGAAAGAGGCTGGCTTCCTAATCAGACCCAACTCCTACATAGAAATATATGCACACATTTTACATACATACACATACAAAATTTTATTTAACACAATTGCTCAAATAGTTTTACACCAACAAATAACTCACCCTGGCCCAGGAGTAATCCATTGGTACTGTAGGGGGCGGTACCTCCTCAGCAGGAACTATTGTACCATTGGCCACCAGGTCATTGTAAACAGTCCTGTCGAACAGAATACAGAATATCAATTAGAAAACAATTAGACTAAAGAAAGCAATGCATAAACATTCTGTATTGCCAATAGTCGTACTTGATCACATCTCCCAGTTCGTCAAAGCTCTTTGGTACATAGGCTCCGGCATCCCTCAAGGCCTGGTTTTTGGCGACAGCTGTTTCTGAAGCCTGATTGGCACAAGCTCCAGCATGGCCAAACTGGACCTGAACAAATTAACATCAAACATGAGGCTCAAAAACTGTCCGGTTAGAACAAATGTGATAAAAATTATGAAACATGGAAATGTAAACTCACCTCTGAAGCGAACATGGTGGCACAGGTTCCTATGCACCAGCACACTACAGGCTTGGTGATCCGGCCCTCTTTGATGCCCTGGCAAATCTTATACTCTTCTGTGCCTCCAATCTGCAGACATACAGCAGATATGATTATACATTCCATTTAAATAAAGCTCCAATTTTAAAACACAGTACAGTGAACACTAGGGGCAGGATATGCAGATTAATGAGACCAAAAAAATAATAAAAATGTTTACGTTGACAATAACGTGCGTTATGATTTGGTGTGGATTTTACAGAGTTTCAGCCTTTTGACAATATTGTGTAAAACAGCTGTAACTGCCATTACCTCTCCTAGCACCACAATCATCTCAACTCCTGGAGTGTCCTGGTATCGAAGCACATGGTCCATGAAGGTCGAACCTGGATATCTAGATTACAAAATTAGTATGAAGTTTTATTTTTTTGGTTGAACTGTAATCTGATATAAATCATTACCGGTCTCCTCCAATGGCCACGCCCTCGTACACGCCATCAGTGGTGCGTGAGATGATGTTATTGAGCTCATTGGACATGCCTCCGGAGCGGGACACATACGCCACACTCCCAGGCCGGTACAGTTTAGATGACAGAATGTTGTCCAGCATGCCTCCTGTGTTACCGATCTTAAAACACCCGGGCTTGATACCACCAACCTGAGGCAAGAATCAAACAGGGGCTGAGTTACCTACTTTGCATAAGGCCCAAGTATCAATTACTGAGTTAAATACTTCATGATGGAGCATTTGGAGGACTTTTATTTATTCTCGTCTGCTCTTACCGTTGCAGGGCCGATGATTGTGACACCCTTCTCGTCAGCCATCTTGATCATTTTTCGGGTCAGAGCTTCAGGAATGCCTTCAGCTATTATGGCAATAGTGTGAATCTACAGAAGGATATAATAAATAAAAGTTTAACTATTTAACCTACTGCCACATCAAATTATTTTAGTTGTAAAGTTAAATTACTCACACAAATCATAACCTTTTATATTGACTGTAGAACTATTCTAACTGTATGCTGGGCCTGTCATGATAATTACTATATCGGCTTATTGTTCAATATATGAAAGCTGAACAATATATCATGTGTACAATGTCTTTGTAAAAGTGTGGAGACTTAGGGTATTTTTTTTATATATGATTTGAGCTGCAGAAGGTTAAGTAAGTAACTTCTATGACTAATTATTGACCAGTAGTACATCCTGCTATTTATTTGTTGTGGCTCAGGCCTGTTAATGACACAGTGTATTAATAAATGGCTTACTGGGATTATTCTGCATTATTATCATTATCATTATCATTATTATAATCACTATCATCATCATTATCATTATTATGTCAGTGGCATAAAGTAGTTTCAATATTATCGTTTATCGCAGTACATCCCTGTACCAATATATTGTGCTTCAAACATTGTTATCGTGACAGTACTGTATGCCATATGAAATATAACCAAAATGTTATTCAGCAACTATGCATTTTAACAGCTGATAATGCTAACAGCCAATACAATAGTTTTACCTGGGTGAACTGCATAGCCTCCACTGTGCTGTCAAAAGCTGAGCGCAGTGAAGCGAAACTGATGAGCACGTCCACTTCTGAATGTTTCTTCATTGCGTCGGCCATGTTTTTATAGACTGGAATCAGGATCTCTTTGTGACCCCAGTAAAATTTCTGCTTGTGATCCCCACTGACAGGATACAGGGAGACAGTATGAGAAAAGTAAAAATGAACAGTACAAATACATTTGTCTTGATATTTTGAGACATACGTGAAGGGGTAGACCATGGCTGCTACAGAGGGCTCATCTCGAGAGCACACATAGTCGAAGTCCAGCATGCCTTGTACAGCTCGAGTCTGCATGCCCCACACAATGGTCTTAGTGTGTTTGCGGAAAAGAGTGGTGGCTTTTGCTAAAAGGAAAACAAAGGAAAACATTTGGTAAGAGACAGAACAGGTTTAAGCAAGCTAGGATAATTCAAATTCTTGCATTGAATACTTTCACACAAATCTAAAATGATGCAACTTCTGTCACTGACATGTGGTTTGGACCAGTTCACCACAAATTAGACCCATGTGGTTACCACAGTGATGCTACACTCTGTTAACTGTAGCATCACTGTGTATTCAAGTCAGACCCACAACCATGAGATGCCCACCGTCCATGTGTTAGTAAAGCAGATAATGATTTAATGTAAAATCTTTTCTCCTTCAGCTAAATTAAATCATTGTTATGCATAAAGGTACTTCATCGCTTGTGGTAAAATTCTTGTTGGACCAGTTGAACAGCAAAAAGTTAATAAACTTGTATGAATAACTAATAAAAAGGACAAAAAACCCCAAAACAAAAACAAAAAGAAATAAAACAGGATAAACTGTCTAATCTGGGAGCGAGGAGATGGAAGTGAATCACACCCATCCATACCTCCTGAGCAGCCTGAAGAGGCCTGAGCTTCTGTGACCCCACGAGACAGAAAAGTAACAAAACAAACAAAAAAAGAAAAGAAAGAACAGTAAGTGCATATTTAACATAAAACATAACATTGTATCTATTGTCACTAAGAGCCACCTTAAATACAGAAAGCAGAGATCATCTAGCATGCAAAGCACTGCTAAAGCATGCTTTTAGTTGAGTGCACTGCTGTGAAATGTACACTAAGGTTTTTAAGACTTCACTGAAACTTTATTGTAGTATTTCAGTAAAACATGTCTCTACGCAACACACAAAGTGAATGCAAGTTTTTCACTGCATCTTCATGGCTCGGGTGTGTTTAAGGGCGCATATTAAAAACACTGTGGTCACTGGTGAAAGTAGTATTTTTTCCAATATCGCCCATGTGATGCAGACATGTAAAGTCACACACACCTCTGGAGGTGCTAGAGGAGGAGGTCTGTATGAAAACGGCACAAGCTGATGCTGTGGTCCACACTGGCATGGCACACCCTGCACTTACCTTTCCAACTGCCCGTGACCACATTCTTCAAAGGCCACAAAATAGAATGAAGCGAATCTTAAGCGAGAAATATATACACAACACAAGGGGTGTTTTGTGATAGAGCAGGACAAGGAGGGGCAAATGAAAAATGGACACAGTAAAAGCAGTAACAGCATTTAGGGGAGGAAAGACAAAAAAGAGGCAAGGATAAGAAAAAATGAAAAGCAGAAGAGTGTGAGTACATTTGAGCCGATTTGTGACAGTGCAGTGCTGTGGCCGTAAGGTCAAGTTACCTGCTGGAAGCTCTTTGCACTTCTTGGCTGGACAAGATTCATTAGTCGCCCTGTTTTCGGAGAAAGAGGCCGTCCGTGTGGCAGCAGGAGTCTAAAGAGTTCAAATAATCACATATATAAGTGAAAGACTATGATTAGGCACAAAGTCTGACTCACTACCTCATATACAACTTAAAAAGGCATGTTTAGTTGCATTGGGCCCGCTTTTGCCCCTCACATGCTTCAAAGGGCCCTGGCTCTGTCACTGATGAACTACTGTTAAAGCAATTCACATGCCAAAAACTGCTGACGGAGATGCCATGGCCCAGAAATCAAAACATTTCATTTTTCATTTTTAAATTACTAACCAATCTAAACTGACTCAAATCTTTACTTTTATGTCATGGTAATTTTATTCATAATTTTGGAGGACAGCCACTATCCTGTTACCTCACAATGATAAACTTAAAAAATATGTTTTTTGCTTCTACAGTCAGAATGTTGTGCATGATATTGACCTTATTCTGGCCTGCCCACTTTTGTCTCTAAATGCTCCTAAACGGCTTTCTTGTGGTGGCACTTCCAGTTAATGTTCAAAGTTGATGTGCAACAACAAGTCAACGCTGCACTGATTCTATGTGAGGTGTCTTTGTAGTCCGTATTGAACTTATTTGCTGTCAAGACCAGCAAAATAATACAACTCAAATGATCATGGCGGCACCCACGGCAGGTGAATAGCATTTCAGATTAGAAAAATATATTTACATGTGATTGGTTCCATTACCTTTGCACTGCTGCTGGCATTGAGCAGAAAGTTGGCTGTATGTGCATCTGATGGAGGCTGATGTGGGATGGGGCGATGACCTAAAGCCATTCCCACGATGGCCGTCATGTGGGTCTCTGTACCAAACACATGGATGGGAATTCCTGTGGTCTTCCCTGCAGAGAGGAAAATATGACATTACACATTACCTTCACTGGCTTTAATTATTAGACTCTTATTTCACTCACCGACTTCCCCCATGACTCTGAGGCCCTCCTGGTAGTTGGGTCCTCCACGCCTCACGAAAATGGTGACTTCATGCTCCTTGAGAGGTTCTTGGTAATCTTTGATGGCTCTAACAATGCCCTAAAAATATATAATCAAAAGGTCTGAACTATTTTGGAAAATAGATTTAGCAATTTCAGACAAATATATGTATATGCAACTATTCTATTTGCAACAGTTAAAATTGCTTTTGGTAAGATTAAAATTATTTTTTATATCATCTGTACAGTATATTCCTTCCTCATTAATTTGGACTCTCTGGCCTTGGCAATTTTCCCAGGCTCGAGACCTGCACAAACAATTACTGGTTTATTAAAATGTGGGACACCTAAAGTAATTATACAAAACCCACCTTGAATGTGGCTGCTACATTGGTAAAATTAGCAATACTTCCTCCAATGATGAGCACTTTCCCTGTAGGAGACAAAAGACAGGAGACACTTACAACTGAAATTTGAGATCTGCATAATCAGTTCCAGTTGTTGAAATCTCCTGCTAGGAACATTGTGAAAGTGTGTCTTGTGTTAAACTAAAGACTTACAAAGCACAAAGTAAACATTTTGAAGTAAAGTTCAGTCTTAAAGCAATCATTTCGTGAAAGTGGTTACTTCTCTACAGACTTAGACTTTTGAACTGCTCAAAGTTTCTGTTCCTTTCTCACCTTCTGGATGTTTTTCTCTGGTCATGAGCGAAAGGATGGTCTTTGCGTAGTCGTACGTTTGTTGTTCACTGGGAGCACCAGAATATTCGCCATAATTCGCCAGCTCATCTACTCCACCACAGTCGCAAATTGTGTCACTGGTGAGACAAATAATACACAAGTCATATAGAAGTGAAAAATGTACAGTAAAAGTCAGGAAATGTTATTAGTATAAGTAAAAATGTTTAATGTCACTTTAGTATGTTAATGTACAAGCATGTTATGCTATTTTTGTCTAAGAAATTGTATCTACATATAATTAAAATTCAATTAAAACTATGAATTTTTATTTTGCATATTCCAATTAAGGTTTGTAAGGGAAAGTCTATCCCATGATAAGGTAACTAATAACTAATTAAGCCTTGTATGAGTTCATATTTGAGCTAGGCTTTCACATTAAATCCTAATATTACAAAACTCAACAATACAAAGTGTTGGGTGTTTAACAATAACGGCTTCTACCTATAGACCACTGAAGCCCCTCCTCCAGCCACCATAGTCCAAATCCTGCCCTTGGGGTTGAGTAAGGTCAGCTTTAGACTGGCTCCACTCTTTGCGTCCAGATCTGCGATGTAAGCCTCCTACAGACAAACAACATGACAGCATAATAAATAATAAAAGTAATAAATAGTATTTAGCGCTGCTCTAATGGTCCCATAATGAAGCTAGTGTAACATAACCAAATAACGGCCTCACCTCTGGATAAGCCTCTCTGCCAAAGGGGGGTGGGAACTCCACATTGCCCCATTTGGCTTTACAGATGTAGTCGGCCGTGGCGTCGATTTTAGCTGCCATGTCCAGGATGTACACGCCATCCTGAGTGACCACTGAGCACACAAAACTGTATTAGAGCCCTGGAAGAGTTTGGTAATCCAATATACAAAAACATGCACTGTATGTTACAAATTACAGTGATCATTTAATCTGAATAAATAGGGGGAAATAGTAGTTTGTATAGCAGTAAGTAAATTTGTACTATATCAAATGTTAAAATATAGTATTAAATGTGATACATGGTAATAATAAAGTTGTAGGAAAGTCTTTTATGCATTAAGTGGGAACCTGTGATTTTGATGTTAATGTGATTTTTTCAAATGTTTTTGTCAGAACATAAGCGTGTTTTATTGCTGAAACACAAATCTACCGACAAGTACAAGTCACCTGAACCTGATAAATGTCATTTCATTTTAGTCAGAGCTTCAAACAATTACATTTTGAGACTTTTGTACACAGTAAAATAAGTATGTAGATTTTTTTTTCCAATATCGAAGTGAATAATTTCAATGAACACAAATTCATGGAAGTGTTGTCATTTTAAGAAATCTTCAGAGTACACATTCCAAAATTACCAAGTGGGTTGATTTCCAGGTAGGTGAAGTAGAGATCTTCATACAAACTGAATAGGCCAACTATGAAACTAGCCAGTACTCTGAGAAAACAAACAAAAGTGGTTGGAGTGAAAACATTTTTACAGAGTAACATAAGGCAAGGGACAACTCTTCCAAACACCCATACCCCTTCTTCGCCTCTGGGACGTTTGTAAGTAGCTGCTCCGTGACATGTTCCTCACTGAGCTTCTCGTCCACTGGCACCATAAGTCTCAGGGCCTTGGCATCAACATCTCCGACCTCCACCCCGCCCTCGTGGTGGAACAGCACATGGTCGCCCTCACGAGTGGCATAGACGCACACGTAAAACTCCTCCTCCTAAAAACAACACAGAAGACATTCACAAGGTCACTGAGTGAGCTGGGACAGTGGAGGCAATTCAGTGGTGTTCCGGGACATTTGGTTTTAGAGTTGACAAAGTTTTACCTGTTTATGTGGAACGAATGGCTCAATGAGGAAGTTTTTCAGCACACCCTTGGCTTTGCCCACCTGTTACAAAAGCGGAAGCAAAACAAAGTTAGGTCATCATCATCCATTTTTTCCCACAAACATATATAAATGTTAGGAATAGAAAAAAGTATAAAATTGGTATTTGAACTTTAATAAAATTCCTTGTATTAAGTTGGGGAAATGGGTCATAATTTAGCTTTTAATAAAGTAGGTCACCTTTAAATATTTAACCTGATTTCACTGACTCACAAAAGAGGATGCTACTTCCTGCTTTCTATTTGCGCCTAAAGTGAAGCATGCAGAACCACTTTGTATAAAGAGCAGCATGTGGATGTGTGTGTGTGTGCATGCGTATGTGTGCATGCGTATGTGTGCAGGCCCAGAATAGACCGCGCTCTCCTTCAGCAGCGTTGCATAACCCCTGACCAAAGCTAAACATAAGTGTATGGCTATGGGCATGTCTTGGCTCTAACAACAAACTTACATACCAAGCAGTAGTATATAGAGAAAGACAAAAAACAAACAAACAAAAAAACAACATTTAATGATCTACTCGATAATTTAAAAAAAAAAGTTCAGGTTTTTAGGCAAAAAAGTGCCTGTATTGGATGAGAACTGAACAAACTGTTTTTCCTTTAGCACCATTTTCGTAATTGGTTAGAACAATTATTGGAATCTGGATTAATTATACAGAGCAGTCAATTAATCAAAGCTTGAAAGTGAATGCAGATATCCTGTTGTCTCTACTCACTGTGGTCTCCTTCATGAGTCTATCTTTGAGCCAGTCTTTGACCCCCTGCAGGTCAAGGTTGATGCCCACCAGCCCGAGCTTCCCACGTCGTTTTATAAGCTGGTCAGGCTTCACAACCAGTTTCTGTGACAAGGGAAAAAACAATTCAAAAACAGTGACACAACTATTGCCAACTATAAATATATAAATAAATAATTAAATATTTTAGAGACTTTGGAGAACAACAACATAATCTTGTTTTGAAACTGTAAAATGTATAGGATGACACATTATCAGATTTAGGAAGAAGCACGTTTTTAGTATATTCACTGATTCATTTACTGATCATTATCAATCATCTCATTTAATCCAAACAAAAGTTGGATTAAAAAGATAAACCTTGTTAATAAAATTTTCTATGCTTGTCTGATTATTTTTGTCTAACCACAATAAATAGTAAAATGCCCCTTAATATTAAACATTCAGGTACTGTAAGGCAATATGAAAACCAGCCCTATACTTGATGTACAGGACATTAATAATCAAACATAATAAAGTAGACAGTCACTTAATAATATAATGGGATATGCAATTATATTTTTCCACTGACTAAATTCATTATTATAGAATACTGTTTGTAGCACCTCAGTGAGCAGCCATGGGTGGTCTTGTGCGAGGCGGTCCCAGTCTGTGTTGGCGGAGACGGTGGCGTATTTGAAGCGGTTCTGGACGGCGGCGGAGGTGCAGATGTATTTGTACAGAAACTCCTTCCCCGTTTGCTCCGAGATGGCTTTGGCCGACATGGTACCGTTGGATGGTACTCTGAAAATGTATTATAAGTCAATAAGGCGTGACACAGGAAAGGTAGACCAAGTTTCTAATCACTAACAATGCAATTACAGTGAATTTAATTAGATAAAGCACATGTGGAGAGTCATTTAGAAATAATTAAATTGGGTGGACCTTAAACACCTCCTATGTATATTACTAGGGATGCAAATGCATATCCTTACAATGATGGCTCAATAAATGGGTCACAAATTAATAATATTTCAATTTGTTTACGCTTCAGAAACAACAAAAACAGATGATTAATATTACTTTAATTACCAATACACATTATGCAGCTGTTAGTATAAACATAGAATATAAACTGACCAAAAAAAAAAAAAGTTTCTGTTTCTGTTTCTGTTAGAATATAGTTAAGCCTATGGGGGGGGATCTGTGAAAATAATTACAAGCTTAACTGTTTGCTTAAAATGACAACAAAATGGAGGAGCGCATCCATACATATTACTATTGTTAAAATATTATTAATTGTATGAAGAATGTGATATATAATGCTAAATTAATGACTACTAAGGCAATGCCAATTTAATGACTCAACTATAACAGAAATCACAGCACCTCTGGCAGACACAGAAATGTTTTAATCATTTATTCAACTAAGATTCTCAAAATGTGGGTTTAATCTTCTTTCCAGTATTCTAGATTAATATGTATCACAATTTTGGTTTCAGACAAGGAGGTTGCCCCAATAAAGAAGCTCATGTTAAGTGTGTTATGGTTAAGATTAGTAGCTGCACCTTCAAGACTGTGTGCAAATAGTTACTTTGCCTATCCTTTAATCAACAAGAAATGTTACAGGCATTGCGTAAAACAATAGACGCACATACGTGTAGTTACAGTTTAATATTTAAACACAAAAACTGACACGTATTCAAATTGAAATATAGAATAAAATCTGATAGTGGGGATGTCAATATTATTTGGTTAATTGTTAAATGTAAGAACTAAAACATGAATAATTGTGAAAATCTTTGAAGCAAAAATAGGTCACATTAACTTTACTTTATTCAGGTTTAATTTCATAAGGCTGGTCACATAATGGAGATCTATTTGACAGTATTAATGAAAATTAATTAAGGATTTCATTGTTGTCTGTAACACTATAAACACAACAAAGAAGAACTTGCCACACATGTTTTAAAGATCAGAGAATGCTGTCAGACTTGTATGAGAAATATCTCACACAGGAAGTCATCCCACATTTAAAGGGAACGTTTATAGTAGCTTGAACTTAAACATAGATTCAAGAAGACACAAACATTTTCCACCTCTACCCAAACCAGTGTAGGCAGTTCCTTTTTTTAACATTTCAATGAACCAAAACTGTGACACTGTCAACTGAGCTTATCCCATTAGGTCATCACAACATGGTCAACGAAATGATAAATGGTCTATTGTTACAGATATACACATAACTGAATGTGGTTGGAATTGCAGTAGTTTGTGAGCAAGTGTGTCACCGGGAGATAGTGTTGTCAAACATTCAAAAAGTAAATAAATAAATAAAAAACAAACTCTATTTTGATATTCATTTCAATATCACAATGATAAAAAGACATTATCAACATACAATTACTTAGTGGTCTTATACTAGTTCTGATTTAGCAGACTATTTTAAAACTCTTCAGGAAAGGTCCAATTTTGTCATGTATATGTAATTTTCTTTCAGTATCAATACAATTTTTACAATTTTTATCGAATTCTAATACTAGTTTTAGTATAGATTAGCATCTGAATATTGATACTTTGGCAACCATAGCAGGAGACCTCTTGTAATACATGCTGGAGTTAGCTTAGCAGTAGCATATTGTGTCATGCTTTCAGGGACAGATGTCCCAGTATTTAGACAGACATAATCTACTGGTCCAGCCCATTGTCTGAAGTCAGTCAGTTGGAAAATTTCAGTCACTGTAAAGGCTAAAAAGGCCATTTACATTTGGAATAGGTAACATGGTTATTTCAAATTAGATTTAAAACGTACAATACTTACACCAAGATATAATTACTGTTTACAGCTGTCCAAGGCTTAAGTTTGTTAAATCAAACTTTAGAAGGTATTCTGAATAAACATGCATTACTTAAATTATGATAACGGTTTATGGTGAATTATTGATCAATAGTTCTTTGAATAACTAAAAACAGGTTTTTATAATTTGTACCCAAAATTTGGAAGGAATGATTAGATAAAATACAACAAGGCTATGCATCTCAAATCTAAAAAAAAAAAAAAATAGGTCATACATTATAAGTATAGAGTATTTAGCAGTAATATTTGTGTTTACTATGTTTGCAGAGCTCTCAGTGTTCTCCTCTAACTGACACATATCTCCTGTTAAACTGCACTTAGCACTTAGACCTTTTTGAGTCATGTCATTGTATTTTAATAGCTCTGTGTGCTTAAATTGCTCATATAAATTGCCCAATGAAGTTATACTGAATTGAGACCACAGCACAAAGCATCTTGGTGTCAGGCTACGTCACCTACGCAATCTGTGATCCCATCCACCACACCCACCTCTCTCACTGCAGACTGGACAAGCTAGCCAGACAAGATCTACAAAAACTCACTTGCAATGAAAAGTAGAGACTTGGTGAGGAAACTAGCCTAAAGGACAGCGATATCGGTAAGAAATCGGGAGAAATACAATGAACAAAGCTGATGCAGCGAACAGAGCAGTCTGCATTTGACATGAATGAAACCAGTCTGCACATTCACTAACATTTTAGGATCGCAAAAGCCTGGCAGAAATACATTTATCTTATTTAAATATATTGAAAGTATACTAAGATTACGTACTGCCAGAGTTCTTCCCGATCTTTTCTGGTTTTGTCTTAATATTTAGCAGAACAGCAGTGTACCCTGAGCATCAGTAGCTAACCCAAACTCCTGACAGGCTAACTGCTGCAAGAGAGACAGAGCTAGCCAAGTGCTAACAAGACTAGCGCACTCATACAAAACACATCGAACAATTTGATGGTAAAAACACCTTACCTTGTATTTAAAGAGTAGTACCTTCACGTTTCTCCTTAGTCGTGTCACGTTTGAATGACACAGGGACACTTCTTGTACCGGAGTCTGCCGCTGCCTGTTGTGGCTCACCGCGCAGGCTCCAGTCGCACCATAATCTGGAGACCGATTAAAGCGCACCGCCTATTGGCTCCAAACAATCACATGTATCTGACTGTCCCTCCTACCGAGCTGCAAGAACCTGCCTCCAACTAATGAGCCATCATCACTCACTCAGAAAGATTCTAACGTCGAACATTTATCCACTGGTGCAGGAACTACTTCATTTTGTTATTTAAGTAAAACTACAGATACCCTCCGCGACATCTGCACATTGTCAAAATACAATACAACCATTACGACTAGACTTGCAACCGGGGAGGAGGGGCGGGTGGCAGGCAGACATCCGGATCCTGCAAGAAAAAGTAAAAGTATCACATCAAAAAATCTACTCAAGTAAAAGTATTAAAGTAGCCTGCTGTTCAAAATGCACGAAATACTTTTTTTTTTTTTTTTTTTTTGTAAAAAGTATTCGCTTTAAAATGTACTTAAGTAAAATACAAATACCTACTTTTTTATTTTTGTTACATTCCACCATTGCATTTACTTCACTTCTATGTCAGTCTATGGCATATATCAGTGTTAAGAGGTGACTACTCCCTTTCCATTGTACAGTTTTCCCCTATAGTCTACTCTAAAACAAGCTGAGCAATACATTTGTTTTATTCTTTAAAAGTATTTTCGTTAATGTATTGAAATGTTTTAATCTTAAACAAGTTTTTTTTGTATTTATTTATTTATTTATTTTAATTAGTAGAAGGAATAAGTTAAGTGGCATATTTACCTATAAAAAATAAAATAAAGTTATTCAAATAACTGAATGAACACTGTGCATATAGAATATTCTGATCTAAATTCAAAACAGATTCACACAACATAGACTAAGTAGAAATATTGATAATTATTTTATTTTTAAACAGAGTGAAGCAAACAATCTTTGTATACTAGTTTGATTTTTGCTAGTTATGAAACAAAAATATTACATACAACATATTTTTTATTAATATCAATGTCAGTTTCCAGTAAGTAGTTTCCCTATTCGTGTCTTTAAGCTTCCTTTCCTATGTGACTTCACCATTCAAAACATGTAATTGCTTATCGCTATGGCAACAGTAATATATTTATCATTCTGAAATCTACAAACAGGTGTAGCTGTAGATGATAAAAGTTTGTGTAGCAAATAAGTGTAAAACAACAGTAATATTTAAACTGAACAAATTACTCTGTGTACTAGTAGTAAAAGACAAGCATTTATTTTTTGCATTAAGAAAAGTTATTACAGTGTCACATTAAAATGACATTAAGTAACAAAATATGAAGATGTTTACAACCTGGTGGCCCCTAAAACATGTAGAACTTTTGGGAGTAGTGAAACACACTGGCCAAACATGCACAAGTACAGAAGGAGGAGCCTTGAGCAGTGCCACTCCTTCATGCCTGGGTTAATTTCAGATAATTACAAAAGCCAGGTGAGGTTTTCCTAAGTTTGGAGGTGGGTCTATGTTAATTCAGATTTTGTGATGACATTTAGGGTGGGAGTTATCATTTAGCATTATTGTAAGGCACCACTTTGAACAACTCGGTTACGGTACAAAATGTTGATGTTTTTGATCTATTAAAAGTTGAAATAAAAAGGATACTACATGGATAACTGAGCAAGAAGGTATTTAAATCAGAAAGACAATGAAAAGCTGTAATCAGATGCATGATGTTGGCATATATAGCACAATAAATATAAATAGAGCGGAGGAAGACTGAGGAAGAACACACATACACTCTGTACATTCAAACAGGAATTAGACAAAACCCTGCAGATCAAGTGTACTTTTGGCAAAGGCTGCCATTTAAACCTGGACTACGGCTGTCCTGAGGTGAGGTGACAAATTTACATTACCAACACATCGCTCCATAGATACATTACTATGAACCATCACACAATTTTTCCAATGCATTCCTTATTGTATACTACAGATTAAAATAATAAAAAGTGGAGGCAGTTTCTTGTCTGATTTGGCAACAGAGACCAATACCTCCCCACAAAAAGCATCCCAAATTATAATGTTAAAAGAATACAGAATCTCTAATGAAATTTCTCAATTTAAATGTTGTCTACTTTAGATCAAAAGAAATAAAAAAAAAATGGTGATGAGGTTTGCAAGAGTTTTGTGTTGTCCTCCAGAAAACAGCAATTTCTCCTCTTAGTTCTAGCCAAATTGAAAAAAGAAATTTCCATTATCTGAAAACATAAAAAGGTTAAGTTAACACATGATTCCTTGTTAAAACATTGAGAAGATTATCAAAAAAGATATAGAATATACCTGGACTAGAATCAAAGGAGAAGCCGCCACCGTGACCTCCTCCAAAGAAAGCTCTGAAAATATTATTTGCATCGAAATCTGTAGAAAAACAAGTAGCAAAAAGTAATTAAACTTTATTCATTATAGAATTTCCAGTATACAAGTAGTGTCTTATACTATGGTACCCTCTAGTGGATGATACTTTAAAGGGTCCATATTACACTATTTTGTTATAATGTTGTTTCCACATCACAGACACACCTGGAGATGTGTTTTGTTTCAGTCACACGTTTAACAAACAAACCTTGCATATTTAGGCTGAGTTCTTCTCTCAAACAGAAATCACTTCCATATGTCAGGAAGTGCTCAATTGTGGGTTGTTGGGTTTTTTTTCTTCATACACCTTCACTAGCATAATTTGGATAATTTCAGCCCTGGAATTGCCAATCTATACTGAACCAAGGTAAAAAGTAGTAGTAGTATTATTGAAAATTACCACTTCATGAATCACAAGGTGGAACAGAGCATTTTGAGCTTGGGAGATGCAGACAGACTAATAGTAAAGGATTACTCAAACGTGTGAATAAAACAAAACACAACTCTGGCTATGTTTTTAATGGGGACTGTTAATTGAAAATAATTGTTCTGCCTGGTATATGGCACGAGATGAGGCTACCAACTATGGCCAGTTTGACATTACTGAGCAACTGATATTCAACAATTCATCCACATATGTATGATTATGTTATATTATTCCATTTACCTCTACCGTCACAGCCGCCATCATTATCCAAGTCATGTCCGTTGTCATAGCGCACTTTTTTCTTCGGATCAGAGAGGACAGTGAATGCCTCACCCACTTCTTTAAATTTCTTCTCCTCTTCTTTCTGGATTTCTGGTGTTGCTGAACTGTGACGATCTACAACAAAGTTACTAAAATAAATACTTCGCTCATGTAAAAATGTCTTTTGGATGTTTCCAGGGCAACAGCAGTACCTGGGTGATGCATAAGGGCTCTTTTCCTATAGGCTTTCTTGATTTCATCATCTGTGGCATTTTTCCCAACCCCCAGTACCTTGTAATAGTCTTTTCTTTTGCTCTTTTTAAGCTCCAACTGTGCATTTTTCAATAGATGTTTGTGTTCTGAAAATGTAGTTTAACAAAGGTTTAATTAAAATATTCTCAAAAATCATAAACAGTATAAGGTCACCTGATGTCTTCTCTGTCTGGTAGACTTTTTCATAGTCTCGTACAGCCTCTTCATATTGCTCAGTGTCCATGTAACTGTGGATGATAAACTAACCACTCACAAATCTGCATGCTTTAAAAGTGAATCATGAGTCTATGAGCTAAATAGCTTTACCACTGTGCTCTTCTTAAATAGGCCTTTACGTAAGTGTCATCTAGTTTGATGGCACTAGTGCAGTCTTCAATGGCTTGGTTTAGTTTCTTAAGCTGTAGATGGCGATACCTATTAGTTTGAAAGTAAAGTGTAATCCTGGCATGTCATGAAATGGCCATCTTACCTTTGCTCCTGCAGTGGCCCTGTTGCAGTAGAGTTTTGCATTGGTCTTAATGTTGTTGGGGTCTATTGCTAGTGCTTCTGTGTACAGCTGGTATGCTGCTTCATAGTTGCAGCTCTTGAACATCTGGTTGCCCTCTTCCTTCTTCGCTTTCAAGGCTTTTGCATTCTATTATTGGAAATAGGTATTATATTATAGCAAAACAAAATCTATGTATATTATACATTACATAGTTTACTTGACATTTTCTTACCCGGCATGCTAGACGAGCCTTTTCATGGTCTGGTGCCATTCTCAAAGCCTGGACAAAGAACTGTACTGCTTTATCAATGCAGTCCTCATAGTAAAGACAGAGACCTCGGACATATAATGCATCTGCATTTGTAGAGTCCATTCGCAGAATATCACTGAAAATGGGAAGACACCAATGACAATGCCATAATTAGGGTTTAAATACTTTCATAAATACAACGTACTGTTGCTAGCCATACCTTGCAACAGACTGGGCTTCAGGGTATCTTCCCAACAGAGCCAAACACTCCCCTTTGAGGATTTTGAAACGATGGCAGGCTGAGGCCCAAGCAAGGGCCCGGTCCATGCAGTAAACCACCTGCAAAAAAAACACAGTGCTTGGTCTGTCATCCATGTACAACCATTTGCCTGATGAAATGTTGTTATATTATAAATAACCAGAGTACGAGAAACAAAATCCATAATTACAAGTGAAGTAAAGACAGAACTTCACTCAAGAGTGAAAAGAACAGAATGACAAAGGAGCTTATTACCTTTCGAAAATCTCGTTTCTCAAAGCTCAAGTCTGCCATTCGCTCCAACTCCATCAGTGTTGATGCATTTTTGTTCTAAAATGTATCAAAGACAATTTATTTCAGTGTGTGTAAATGATTTGTGTAGATACATGTCATCATGTTAAGTTAATTATCACCTCTTGTAGGGCCTCTTTGTTACTTGGCTCCAGCTCCAGGACTTTTTGAAACGAGCGATTTGCTGCCATGGCATTCCCCAAAGATAGGTGGCACTTGCCCTCACGTAGATGACCCTAAGGGAAACACAGGGCACAATCACTTTATGTAATAGTTGTATTTGAGTAAAAGTTACTTATTCACATAGCATATTAACAGGAAATGTAGATAAATAGTGAGTCAACATTTCATTTTTTATGTTTCCCCACTTAATTAGAAAAGTTAAATTACCTTCATAAAGCAATCATCTAGCCGCACAGCCTGTTGGGAATCCTCCAACGCTTCCCGAAAGCGACACAGCATCATCAGGGTGGCTGCTCTGTTCCCATAATAACTGGCATTTTTGGGGCAAGCATCTAAAAACAGAAATGGACCAAATTACAAGTTAACACTTGTATCATTAAAATTATAAATCATAAAATAATTACAAATATGTTTTATTACCAATGGCCTTGGTGTAGTAGTTGAAAGCTTCAGAGTAATCTTTGTTGCTGTAGAAAGCATTGCCTTGCTCTTTGAAGCCTTCAGCTTGCCTGGGAAAAACATGAATGACATGAGAAGACTATATTCTCTAACATGGAAATTATAAATCCTCAAAATAGAACATGGATCAATTTACAGTTTGGTGTTTAAAAGAGGAGGCAGGTGTTTATCTTTTATATTCCAATACTTCATCAGGAACTAGGGCAGGGCAACTAAACATAGCAGTGAAACGCCTCTCCTGCACGCTGTCTTTTACACAGTGCAAGCATCAACACTGGATATGACTACAAGTTATTATTGATAGTGTTTTTTATTCATCCATTAATTGTACTGTGGTAGACATTATTTTACAAGCAAATGTATGTCAATTATAGCAATTATAACGTTTATAATAATATTACAACAACAACAACAAAAGATCGTTATTAATCAAGATTATATAATCATATTTAATGTTGTTATTTTGCCATAATAACAGAATTTTAAATAATTGAGTCAATACCGAATAAGTCCCAATTCTTATACTAGGCTGCTATATGTTATTGTTAACCTCTTCATTGTTTTATAAGTGGAGCTGAAAGGCTGAAGATTGCCTCTGAAGGAACTTTCTAGAAAAATTTGCCCGAGACAAATGACCGTAAAACCAAGTGTATTTCTATCATCTTAAGGAGGTTTACTTGAACAGGGAAGTGTGTGGTTAGAAGTGGTTTATATAGTCAATGACACAACATAAAACCACATGTCAATAATTTGTTTTACCCGTAACACGAGGATATCTCTTAAGTATTTTGGTCCAAGTAGCGTAAGTAGGGCTATGGCTGCTTCTGAATGGTTAAGGTGTGTTTAGCCCAAAATTTGCGGAATATTTTTACATGATATTCCAGCATTTGTTGGTTTTATTATATTAAAACATAACTAATAATTATTATAAATGGGGCAATGAAAAGGATCAGACCCATTTGGTGTCGAAGATGTTTAATATCCCGGTTAGCCAGAGGTGGAATGTATGTCACGGCTTATCGCGCTGATCTCTTCATCTACCATCTAAATTTACGGTTTATACTTTATCTAACGGGAAAAAGACAATAAAACACAAATAATGTTGGTATTTACCGTTCTAAATCGACCACATTGTGGATTTGGGGCTCCGTTTCCACCGGTACGTCGATGTCAACAGCGGCCATTTTTTCTGGAAAGGACCAATGCGCGCGACGTCACATCCCGTATATACTTTATGCAAATTTTTGTGTTTTTAGTGTTTTAATGCTTTTTTCAAATAAAACTTCGTGTAGTGTGCATATATGTCCTTTTAACAATCATAAATATAAGCATTTAAGTGTCAGACAGGGTAGATGGCAGGGAAATAAACCCATTAAGGTCCAGTGTCTTTAGTGAGTGACCCCATTACAGAATAAAAGCCCTCACAAATAGCGTTTAGAATGATATATATCTAGTCTATCCATTTTGACATAATTCTATACAGCAAATAAAATGTTTAATTTAACAGCACATCGAGAACAGCAAGTTAGACAATGAAGCACGTGTACCATGAGCCACTGACTGCGCTCACTGACCCAGTTTTATGACTACCACTAGATGGCAATAGAGAAACAAGATTTTGGCTTAAACAGGAGCTTTTAGTTGTTAAGTTAATATGAGATACTGATAAAATATTGAATAGCGTTTTAAATAAATAAAAGTTAATTTATACTTAATCACTGAATAAAAGACAACACAAATTTTGTATAAAAACAACTATTTATACTTATTTATACTCATAGAATACAGTATTGACATTTTATCACGTCATAATTTACATTATTGCAAGTGGAAATTGTTTACTTATAATTTAATTAATCAGTTAACACTTAAAAATACATATTGCTTAAATGACTCATCACAAATGTGAGATGGTAATTTAATAACACATTTAAATACTAATGTATAAAAAATCTCTGTGATAATGAGAATGAGGTTCAAATTAAATAAACATATGTTCCCTCTACTTATAAATAAATTACTTTATTTAATTCCATTCAGCACAGTCTCTTATAGGTGTCTCTATATAATACTGTTGATATTCTTGGCATTGTATGTGTCCTTGCTGATTGTCACTTAACTTCACAAAAAAGACATACGTGTTATGCATAAAACAGATCAATAATAGACAACAAAGACATGTTTGGCTTCATGTGCTTTAAGTTACTCTTCAGTCTTTCAAAAGTGGTTCCAGGACAGGTACACTTCCAACACATGGAGGTATATTACTAAATGTACCTTTGATTAAGAGGGTTGAAAGAAAAGTTTTTGGCACTAACATTTAATACAACATCCAAGTCTATAGTCTTATAGTAAAACCAAAAGATGCTATGGCTTCCAGAGAGGTCCAGACCCCGGAGTACATGCACACAAGTATATTTTTAATGACAGCTGAGCAATGGTCCTTCAAAGGTTGAGGGCTCATCTTCACTGAAACCTCAATCCTCTGGTGGGAATTGTGCATACTGTTGGTGTGACCTGAAGTGGCCAGAGCTTAGTGTCCTGCTTGTCTGAAAGCAGCCCAGTGCTTGTCCTTAAATGGCTCAGTTTAGGCCGGTGGAGGTCTGCGCTGTGCTAGTATGGAGAGAAGATAATGGGAGTGTGTGTAGCCCGCAGAGGCCCTGGAGCAGGCCTGAACAGTGTAGGGCTGATCAGGGGGCCCTGGATGATGGCAGCAGGGCCCGGTGGAAGGCGCAGAGCCAGGGGTCCGGACGCCATCGTGCACAAGGCCGCGGCCGGGTTTAAGGGGCTCGTCAGGAAACCAGCAGGAAGAGCCTTAGACAGCTGCTTCTGAAGAGCCAGTTTAGTCTGAAAACACGAGAGAAAACACAAACTAGAATCTAAACTAAAAGCCAACTAGCCCTGAGTTTGTCTTGGTTTGGCAAAGGAGAAGAGAAACTATACCCTATAGTTTTGGTCTAACTAATAACTTTATAACTTTATTATTTACTTTATCCACTATTTTGGTGTAGTGGTAAATTGTAATATTCCATTGACTTTTATTCATGTATTAAATTGCCATTGTCAGTAGTCAGTGAAGCCAAATGAATCATCTAAATAGAGAAATCTCTTATTGCTTCTCATCATCATACATGGTACACTATCATTTAATTTAATAATAGCATAGAAGCTCTGATTGTCTATTTATATAAAACACTCGCTACTATTGGGACAGTCACAAGATACCATATGCATCTTTATCTATGCAATGTACAGGTGAGAGTGAGAGTCTTACGGCTAATACGGCGCTGGGCTGCAGTTTGTTGTAAGGGGTGAACTTGGGCTTGACAGGCTTCCCAGCCAGACGCTCTTTGTGTCTCCTGCTGTTCATGTGCTGAAGGGGGACAAGTCACAGGCGCACGTTTAATGTATGGAATCTATAAAATATCGTCAAAATTAAATAATGCTTAAATATATGCCATTCTAAAGTAGGAGTTAGAAAGTTATTGCACTCATACTATTAGGTGAATACTAGATCTAGACATTTATGAAAAAGGTAATATATATACATATATCCCCTGTTTAGAAGTTAGTTAATAGTTTTGAACTTCAAAATTTCTGTTGTAAATTTACAGTAAAAGGGAAGTAAATATAATAAAAAATAATGCATGGGATTTGCATATTGCTTTAAGGGAGCCTAGGAATAATTTGTAGCAGTAAAATTAACACAACTATATGTATAAAACTGGACATCTTTACTCAGTTGTACACTAAAAACATATCTCTGTGCTAACTACTTGTACACTTCAAGTTAAGCTTGCAGAAACAAGTCCAGATTCTAATGTCCTCTCAGCAGTTGTCAGTGCCCTCTGGTTTTATAAGGATTACTGTGGTGTGTACTGGGATAGCAGAGGGTACATACCTGCTTCAGCTGTGTCTCTGAGTTGACAGAGACCTGGCAGAGTTCACAGTGGAAGGGCTGGCTGCTCACGCTCACCACTGCCCGGGTTTTGCTGCCGAGACGGGGCTTGATGCGACAGGTGGGCCGCGGGGACGACGCCATCTTTATTCTCCTCTGGGAGTGACTGCTGCTCTGGCCATCCACCATCTGCTTGTGCTTTGAACCTGAGGAAGTTTAAAAAGCAGGGGGACATGCTTACATCTTTGAAATGTTTCTGGAAGGTTTTTGGACATGACAGTGAGAAGCAAAAAGGGGATGATGAGTACCATACACGTAACATCAGAACAAGCTTGTGTACCACCAGTGCATGTACCACTGTTAGAGAACCACTGGTCTAGACAATTATGACTATGAGCAGTGTAAAAGACATATATCACTGTTTAAACTACCAAATTTCTGTTGCAAATCTACATTTAAAAAATTATAGTAATGGCTTTTAGAATCATAAAAACAATACATCTAATCTATATGTCACTTTTGAACACAGGACACTGCAATATTTATTCACACCACACCTGGACACAGGACGATGGCATTAACTAGTGAGCGACTTCCACTGTGTTTCCAAACACTCTGTTTGGAATACAGCTACCCTTTCCTCAAATTGTCCTGCAGCTAATGGCAAGTTTATTCCAGAAATATTTCCAATTTACAAACCTCCTTAAGCAAACAAATGTGAACTTCTAATTTGCAATTTAATGTATTCTGTATTCCAGTGGGAGTACGTACCACTGCAGTGCGCCTCTAGCTGTGAGCTAGAGTTGACAGTCACTTTGCAGGTGGGACAGTGCAGGTTTTTCTTGTTGCTCTTGGCCTCTTTGCCCTCCTCCATCTTCACCGCTGGTTCACTCTCCTCCATGGAGCTACTTTGGGAGTCAGAGGGCGCGCCGGGTTCCGAGCTGCATCCCTCTGCACATGGGCTGTCCAGGGCCAGATCGGAGAGCTGGGAGTCTGGGGACACCTGGGGGGACACTTGGGGGGAGACCTGGGGGGAGAGGCTAGGGGAGTCTGAGCAGGAGGGACGGTGGGCAGGAGCAGCTAACACAGATGCACCTGTCTCCGGTTCAGGCTGGGCAGGTTCACTGGAGCTGCTTGGACCTGGAAATAAATGTACAAGGATTAAGGTTGTCAAACATTGTATACTGAGGTGACAGTAGCTCAGTTGGTAAAGTCAAGTGTTTGTGTTTTGGCAGTTTGAATCCAACTTTTGACATTTAAAAAAAAAAAAAGAGCTCTCACAGATGAATGCTGTTGTTGTGTCCTTGGGCAAGACACTTAACCCATCTCACACCAGTGTCTGCGTACACTGTTGTATGACTGTGAGTGTGAATGGATGAGTGTCACTAATCAAATTATCTAGCGTAGAAATTTAAAGGCCTTTTAAGAACTAGTATGATCACATAATAGAACTATGATTAAAATAATGAAGATAGTAAATGAGACAGAATTTGTACAGGACTAGTACATCATTTAAATTTATTATTAAAGTGTGGCTTTTTTCATTGATGGATAAAAATTGGTATATCGTATAAAATAGAGAAGCTTTGGCATTGACATTGAGTTTGAATGATATAGTGTCAGACCAATACTCCTATTACAGAAATAATAGAGAATAGTCAATAGTTTAAGGGTCAATGCTCCATAAAAATCAGTTATACAGTATGTATTTTGACCCTATCTGACAACATTCAGAATATTTACTATACAAATTCTGAAAAAGTAAATAATGGCATCATATTTAATTCAGGAAAAAACACCAAGTGTGCCAAAGTACTATTTATTGGTACAGTATATAAATATACAGTACCCTATTCAAACACAGCACAGCACAACCCCATGTCTCATCTGTTTTCCCCACATATTTTTCTCTATTTATTCAAACCATCAATCAATGCCATTATACTTTCTATTATGCTTATCTGTACTCTCTCTTTTCCTCTTTCCCATGTCTTTAATTTTCTATCTTTCTGCATCCCTCCATCTCGCTCTCTCTCTCCTGTGTCATTTGTGTCTGCCGATCTGTGTCACCATCAATCAACAACCATGGCAACAGCCGCATGTAACAAGCTTATCATTATGTGTTTAGAGGAAAATTGATAGGTGCTGAAGCAAAATGGCAGCCAGGAAATCAATGATGGAAAGCAGAATGGTAAAGACGGATGGAGGAATCTGCAGACGACGTTTGAAAGACACGAAGGAGAAGAGAAATTACTTTTTCTTAAAATGCTGAGCTAAGGGAACGACAACTGCTAAGCTAAAGCTAGATAATCGTCGAAATAAACAAAATTTACTTTATTTATTAAAAAATTTTCTGTTTGTATGAGTGTTAGTCTTATTTTTTGCTGGGTGTACATACACTCAATCAAAATTATAAATCAAAAATAAAAAAAAATAAATATGCTGCATATTTTTACATTTATAACTAAAATACACATATTTGTTATACATTATTATTATGTTTACCATCTAATATTAGTAGCAGTTGGCTTTTTCCAGTGTTTTCCCAGTTAATCAATACACACTTGAGGCTCAACAATAACATAAAACTGAATAATCTCAATCGCCTTGAGAAGAAACAAATAAATCAATAAAAAGTGAGAACAGCCAAAGTGTAGTATTACATTCAGTCTGTGAGGGGCACTGCAGTCCTAGGTGCTGCTCGTATGCAAGACACATTTAAACTTGTATTTGTACTATCCTAATGCTACATTTAATCAGAAAACATAACTTTCTGATGTAAACAATTATAATTCAACTTAATGATTTGTGCTGGTTTGTTGCTTCCAGTTTATTTTCCTACTGCGTGAACAAATTCAAACTCTCATAAGTGTGCTCTGTGCATCTTTTCTTAGCTCGTGTTTAGGTTCTTGGACACTGCTCATCTTCCTGCTCTTGATGAGACATAATTTCACATGTGACAGAGGAGTGACGAGAGGAAGGTAATACCTGCTAATTAGCATCTGAGTGGCAAGTGGCTGCCTTTAGTCTCTGCACCTTTTCAGTTACAGCTAATTACTACAAGGACAAGCACTGCCTTTAGGATCTGTACGTACCTGTAGCATCGGCCACATTGGAGTCTGTAGGTTCTGGCTCCTTCTCTCTCTCTTTGGGGGAAGAGGAAGGGTTTTTCTGGCGGTTCCTCTGTGTCTCCAGGGCTTTGAGTTTGCGAGCGTGTTTGTGACCCTTGTAGTGAGCCTCGGCCTGGGTCTAAACACAAGCACAAGTGGATTTCAAGAAAAGCTATTATTTCTGAAAATCATCTGAAATCTGTCAATGATGAGGTGTGCCATTTAAAAGGGTGACATAAAATTGAGACTGAATTTCATATTGAAGCTATGAGGTTTGTAATTACATTGTTGAACAATGCAAGATTTATTTGATCTTTGAAAATGGTACTTCTTGCATGTGTATTGTTGTGCACTTCTGGCAAGATTGCAAAAAGACTTTTAAAGAAAGAAACTTATGTGACTCCAGTATACTTCAAAATCCAGCTAGGGTAAATGCCCTTTAAAATATTTGTATATTGTAAGAACAACCTTTAAAATGTCAAATTGTATTATATTGTCTTGTTCCCTCTCTATGTAACTTTTCTGGTAGGGGTTGTCATCGTCTGTTTGGAATCTTCCATAGTATGGCATTAAAGTCTATGCCTTGATAAGGATGTATTCTAGCTGCGAGAGGTCATCTCTCCACAAATCAGACCTGTAATTTGCCCTTGTGGCAATGCCTTCTTGTCTCCGTGGAATATAATGCCATACTATGGCACATAATTCCAGGCAAAGCAAAGAGACAAACAGGTAGCGGAATTGTACAGCTTTATCAAAATGCCTCTTGTTCCATCCTTTTGAATCTTATGCCTTGATTTGTTCCCTGCCACTTCCTGTAGTTGGGGGAGTGTTACACAACAGTGGATGTGGTTGGACTTTCACGTCATGGTTTTGATCATTGCTGTTTAGCATGAGAGGGCATCACATCTCATTAGAGCATCCTCTTCCTCTCAGCAGCTCTCGAGGCGCAATGGGTCCTTCTGCTCTGATTCAGTCTGACACAAAATGGCCCCTGTGTGTTCATGACACACAGTCGGTCAGTGATTTACTCCAAGGGGGAACATGTCTGTGACAGCATGACTCCACTTGCATGCAGATTTGGGAGTCCAAAATAGCTCAACATGGTCTTTGAGTAGAAAATATTTCAGCCTGAGTTTAGACATTTTCGAAGCTCTGATTTATTGCAATAGTGATTAAAAAAAAATTATATATATATATATATATATATATATATATATATATATATATATATATATATATATATATATATATATATATATATATATATACACTTTTTTCTTGTCACTGCTGAGAGAACAAAATTCATAAACATTCATGAGGTTTTAATTAATACAGTTGATGTAGCAGAATAGTGCATCATCATGAGTGAACCACAGTTAACACAAAGAAATGTAACTGTGACAGGTGACAATAAAAACATCTGTAACTGTGAACACAAAAGCACTCACACACCACACTATACTTAAAGCCACATCCTGCACAAATACAGTGAAACTGTGTAAATAAACAGACACATTTCTGCCATCTTCACACAGACTCATCAGATAATTTGCACTGCTCAAATTATCATTCATTAGACACTTTCTGTACACAGCATTTGCATATTCAAACTCAAATGTGTAGAGGTGATAGCTGTGTGCTGTGGAAAAGGTCGGCATCAGGGAGACAGAGCTCCCACTACAGGTCAAAGGTCAAAGTGCGTGTGCCGGGGACAAGAGGCTAAAGGCTGTGCAGCGCCTTTGGCCACGTTGAATGTCAGTGCATACTAAGCATTCAGCGTGATGCACATGTGAGTGAGTCAGAGGGCCATACTATCTGGCACGCCAGTCTAGTATGAGATGTTCCTCTGTAATAAGTGAAATCAGGGGCCTAGAACAGATACAGAGGCGTCAGAGCTCCAGTCACCCCTTCATCCAAGCGTCTTGTGCATTGGTACATCACGGAAGTCTGCATACACAAACAGCACTGTCCTCTTAGCCCTGCTCCAGGCCTGAACCTCTCATGCTTCTCACCGAGTTCAGCTGCATTAAAGAAATAGTCCAACTCCTCCGGTCTGTTTGGGTTTAAACTAGCATCTGAGTTTAAATAGAAATGTTTCATAGCATTCACTTAACCCTGTGCAAAACAGACATATACATATACCATATACATATGGTATAACATAATGACTTAATGAAAACTGACATGTGGCATGTGCATTTAAATGGACTATTTAAAGCTCAATTATCAGTCTATGTACAGTATGTGCTCTGGGTATGCGGCTATCTCTTATGTGGATCATTGTGAGTTGCTGTCCATACGTTACATAGCCTAACTCTCTTCAGGGAATACAGGTTAAGAAATACCATTTAGTATTTTTATATTATTTGACATTGATATACTTATAGATTTGCATAAATACATGAGACAAATTTTTTTTCTAGACTGATTAAAAGTACTTCAGATAATTTTGACCAATGCAATGTATATATCCAAACAGACTTTTGATAGTTACAACTATTTCTTTAATTTTTGGTCGATAGTGGATCAGTGCTGCCCCCCTGTTGGGACTCAGTACCTGCATCCTTCTCTTGGCACTTTCAAGTCAGCTGTCGGTAGCACAGAGGAGGGAAGAGAAACTTTAACTCTGAGCATGCTCCGAAAACATAAGTGAAGACTGACATTGTTCAAGAGAAACATTGAAAACCAGGCCGCCACAGTATTTGGCACCTTCGCTGATTCCTTAGGTTTTACTGGCAGTGAAAAAAGCCCCATTTTCATTCCACTGGGCTCCTCGTAACAATATAAATGCAAATACATAAACTCTATAGGAACAGCAGCTCAGTAAACTTAAAAGTGTGTGATAAGAAAAAAAATGTGCAGAAGGAAATTAGTATGTGTGTGCTGAGGGCAAAATGGGTTTGACTGGCCAGCAGGTAAGCCTATAGAACATCCAGTATGTAGGTCCCATGTTACTTACAGTGGAGTTGAACCTCAGATGACAGATATTACAGGAGATGATGGGTTTCCTTTTGGGTGGAGCAGAGCCAAAGGTGTGGTTGATCACGGCCTTCTGAACCGGGTCCATCTGAAAAACGAAAAGAAAAAACACATGCATCTGTATGTACTGTATCTCTTAAAGGCTCTGCACTTGATTTTGTCTTAAAACGGTTTTGCAGTTTAGTTATACCTTATACATTCTGAGCAACCTAATTATTCACTGTGATGAGTTTATAAGTCTTTTTCACAATTCTCAGAGACCAGAGTGGTTTTTGACATGACAGTAAAACTAACAACAACTAGCATGCTAATGTGCATTTCCTGATTATTAGAAAATAAAATGCTTTTCAATTACATGCAGACAGTACACAGCTGCCTTATTTTGACCTTAAGAATAGCTTATACAATACATCTGTAAAGGGGCAAGACATATTTAGCTCAAATACATGAGAAAAATCTGATACAGAGCTGTCAGGTAGTTTCCAGTGAGTCTTTAAAGCTTGCCCTTGACCCTGTTTTGCTATGGTAAACAAATAAACCACCACAAGCAAATTATTGTCTCCTTGGTGGCAGTTATGAATATTTTCTCATTCTTTAGTCTTACTTGAAGGATGTAGTTTTGACTTGTAAGATCTAAAATAAATGTATAAATAACAAATGTAGTCATGATCAGTTTGTGCAGCTGTTTGGAGTCCTAACCTGAGCTTTAGAGACCAGACAAGAATCCTGTCCCAGCAGATGACTGACATGTTTAGCCTGTCTGAGTCTCATCTAATGAAGAAGTGTTAAGTTCTGACACTGGGTTAAAATAAGAACCTCGGTGACTGCAGCAGTGACCTACACTAGACTAGCACGGCATCTTAAATGCTATAGAGCTCTTTTTCTATATTCCCAAAATCAGCTCAGCATGTTAATAATTAGAATATATAATAGACACTAATTCTAATGGGATATATTAGAATAAATATGTCATAATTAATTTACAATAAAGTTACACTTACAAGCTGGTTAAAGTTTAGTAGGCAAATCAAATTTAAGCTTAAAACTCAAAACTTAATCCATATCCGGCATATTTATGTTGATTCTGTTTGCTGACACATTAATTAATAGTCACTATCCTAAATCTGAAAATAACAATAATCATTTAAAAAAATAAATAAGTAAATAAAAATAAATAAATAGCATTTTCAATAACAATGTAAATTGTGGAAACCTTTTTGGTACATACATTATTTTATTTTAAGTATAAAATGTAAAGTATACTAGTATTACCGCGTTGAAGTTGGGGAAGAGGCTAAGGGGGGTGGATCCATTGACCCTGAGCGGCAGGAAGTGCTCCAGTTGAGCCTGTGGCTGGAGCGGGCGCCCTGGCAGAGGCAGAGAGCCCAGCAGAGGGTGGATCTGGCTCTGGGTCAGGGCTCCTGCAGAACAGACAAACAAGACAACCAACATTTAAATACATTTACAAAGGGAAATACACTCCGAGAGACTTGAGAAATGTTTTATTTTAAAATCTCCTTCCACATGACCTTTTCCTCATCATATCTGAGTTAGCACAAATGTTTTCAGACGGCTCCACTGACCTTTCCCTGGACCCAGAGCAAACAGAGATGCCCTCACGTTTAAATACACAAGACGAGATTACATTATAATACATGAGAGCTCCACAACCCAAAATAGCACCGCTGATTCAGTCAAGTGGACAGTCATTTTGAGTGGGCAGGTTGAATAGTCTTCTCAAAGAATCATCTAGAAATTCAGGGAATAAAGGGTAAACTGGCTGGAATGTTCTATAATATGGCATTAAACTTGTCTATCTCCATGAAGACAAACAAGTGATGCCCCAGAATCATTTTTTGTTTGTTTGTTTATTTGTTTTTTGTAGTATAAATGGCTCAATGAAATAAATGTAAGACATGTGCGTTTAATGCCAGACTGTGGCAATGCAGTAACACCTCCACAGAGATTCACATCTTTGGCACCAAATATGTAAAAATGTAACATTAAACAAAAATATGGTAATTTAGATGTACTTAAATTAACAAAATAAAAATCATAAAACATATACATACAAACAACTGATATCCAGTTATTCCAATTTATGTATATATATGTTATTTCTTCATTTGGGTCGTGTTTAGTGACTTATGAATAATGACTGATTTTGTCTTGAATAATCATGACATTTTGTATTTCCTCAGCTGTTTAGATTTTAAATTTAAGATGTGAGTTCAAACTGTAAATGTCACAAGATGTCTAAAATGGCAGGTTTAATCTCTTTGTAAAGCTGGACTAAAGCGTCTGATGACTACAGATAAGTTTGAGGATGGATTACTCAGTGACTCATCCTTACCCAGAAAATCACCAAAGCATTTATCACATCTGACTTCATCGCTCACTGTCAAAGCTCTACAGTCTACAGTAGATAACCAATAAACTCTTACTAAAAATGTGCCTTATGTGTGCCTAACTTCCCATGCTGTCCAGAAACTCCTTTAACAATATGTATTATTTTGTAGAGATAGATACATGGATAGATGGATAGATAGTAGAGATAGACTGATATTTTCATTTTTTAGCCCATCTGCAATCTGCCTTAAATCTTCAGCAGAGCTCAATAATTTGTTTGGGTCAACCTGCTGACTAAGAAAATGCATAAAGCTTCATTTGAACACTATAGTGTGAAGAGTACATGGCACAAAAGGTAACTACATCGCTCTCTTATCAGGGTGTAAAACAGGGTGGTAGATGAGTTTGTAATCAATAAAAAATGTATACTTGAAATCAAAATCTGCATTACATAGCGGACAAAGATCTTATTGGCTATCAGTTTCTCTGGATTCTAAACAAATATCAGTTAATCTCTAATAGATAGATGATCTTTATTAATCCCTGATGGTCATGGTCAAGGTAGCCAACTGCCACAATAAGCAAACAAATAAAAAGCTCTAAAAATCTTTTACATTTAATATAATAAAGATGGAGTGATTGAGTGGCTGTCAGAGCATCAAAGTATGTAGTTAAGACTTTCCAATTAGAGGAGGGATTAAGCCTGATAATTTAATCCTAATGCTCATCACTGATCACTGTCACACATCGGCTCTTTATATATTTATTTCATCAACTTTCATTTGAATGCTCTGCCAGGGTTTCACATATATTTCTGTCACCAATAAAGAATTACAAAATGTATTTAAGTAAATTGAGAAAGTTGTGCATTTTTCCCTCCACCAGACCCATCAGATTAATTGGTTTGTTAATTTTCTATGGGCTAGAGATTTTCTCTCCCACTCAAATCTGAAATTGATCTTATTAATCCCCCACACATGTTAGCAGGACATATTCAGGCAAGACGTTTAATTAACTGCATTTTAAACTCGTCAAACAGCATCTTTCAGCAGAAAAACAGAAATATGCTTTGACAGCAGTGTTCAAAAGCTGGAACACTCACCTAGGCCTTTTAGAAAATTGGATAAATTATAAATAAAAAAGAAAAGCAGACAACAGATTAGATATGATTACAATAAAGTATAAAAAAGAAAAAAAAAGAAAGAAACTGGTTTGCAAAGGTTCCAAATCTTAAATGCCAAATTTTAAAAACTAAAACTATTTAACATTGCCTTAATAATAATATTAATAATAATAAATATAAATACAACTTTTTGGACACTAAACTATGTTTAAATGATAAAAGAATAAAATATAAAAATTTAAGTCAAAATGTCTGCTCATTTCTTAGCTAAAAGTTTCAATTTTTACCATATATTTCTCTTATATTAACTCCACTATTGGCATGTAAACCATGTTAAAATCATATGTCATTTCATTTTTGCTTTTGAAATCAGCAAATTCTTTTCCAACCCCAAACACAGAGCTTGACACAGACAAACTGCTGATCCCTCTCGTGGCTTCCTGCTTCTATATTACAGCTCAAATGTTATTCCAGCCATTAACCAGCAGTCTTGACAGCTCACTAATCTCCATTGAGCCTGTCTCCTGCACAAAGAGATGGTCTGGAGTGTAGGTCAGAGAAACTCACCTCTCTGCACTGAACCAAAGAAAAGATTATGAGCTGCAGAAATTACAGCACCTGGAAAAAAGAGGAAGCTTAATCTTTATTATTTCTGAGATTAGACTGTGTGACTCAACACCAGAGCAATCACACAGGAAGAAATTGTGTCTTTTTATGGCTGGAAAAGAGGATGAGGAGCAGGGGAAGGTCACGAAGAGGAAGTTAAAACTTGATTTTTTCCGTGGAAGAATTTTTGGCTGGGATCTGTTGCTTTGGCTGACGAATGTTAGCTCTGTCTAGATGTAGATTGCCAATATTGCTGCACTAACTTAATTTTGCTAGGGGGGGGGCATCACTTGGCTGGGTGTAAAGCGGCTGGGATGAGGAGCAGCTCCTCCAAATCCGAGGCCATGGTTCTCGCCCGGAAAAAGGTGGCTTGCCCTCTCTAGGTAGGTGTAGAGTCCCTGCCTCAAGAGGAGGAGTTCAAGTATCTCGGGGTCTTGTTCATGAGTGAGGGGAGGATGGAGCGTGAGATTAACAAGCGAATCTGTGCAGCGTCAGCAGTGATGTGGCTGTATCGGATCGTTGTGGTGAAGAGGATGCTGAGCCGAAAGGCAAAACTCTCGATTTAACGGTCAATCTACGTTCCTACCCTCACCTATGGGCATGAACTTTGGGTAATGACCGAAAGGACAAGATCGCAGATACAAGCAGCCGAAATGAGTTTCCTCCGCAGAGTGGCTGGGCGCACCCTTAGACATGGGTATGAGTGAGGATCTCAGTCACACAGGAGGAGCTTGGAGTAGAGCCGCTGCTCCTCCACAGATGCCCGAGCCACCTCAGCTGGCTCGGGCATCTGTTCCGGATGCCTCCTAGATGCCTCCCCGGAGGAGTTGGAGGAAGTGTCCGGGGTGAAGGAAGTCTGGGGGTCCCTGCTTACACTGTTGCCCCCGTGACCCGGCCCCAGATAAGCGGAAGAAAATGGGTGCATGGATGGGAGGAGCATTACACTCCCTTAATGCACTTCTTTATATTCTCTATGTGTATTTCTCATGTCAACATTAGATTTGATTTCTGTTAATTATACAGTCATAAGCATCAGAAGTAGACAAGCTGCAACTTTATCTTAAACTACTTTTAAAAAACACACAGTCACAACAAGCACTTTAAATAACAGGATTAAGTGCCTTCTCTTCTGTGACAGTTTTGTGTGATTAAAGCTAAACCACTTTGTCTAATCATGAGAGTGAATGTTGTGTTTTCCAGTGGTTATATCACAGTGACGAAGATGCCATTCACTGCTTTCACAACTGGCTCAGAGCGAAGTGTTTATGACAGCGCAACACTGAATTAGCATCTATTAAAGGTGACATCGACAGCATGGCTAATCTCCTCAGCCGGGGACCTAAAGGAGAAAGGAATGGGAATGATAGGAGGAAACTGGGATTTAACAGTATTTTTGGTCACTTGATTTTTTTCCTGTTATGGTAATGATACAAAAAAGATAGTATGCAGTATTTGTTCATGCGTATTCATGCGTTTCAGAAAATTCCTTTCTGATTTGAAGGCCTTTGTGAGAAAAGAAAATTCCTTCCTGATTTGAAGGCCTTTGTGAGGACCAGGTGAGGATCTTTCCCCATTCAAAAGATATCATATTTTGAGTTGAATTGCTTAATTGCTATGACCATAGAGAACGGTTGCCATGAATAAATTTAGTGGTATTTGGTGCATGATCAGTTGACATTCCACTAAAACAAGGCAACAGAGCCCTGTAATGTAATTAAATTGTATATTGTGCAAATGTTTGTCCTTTGAGGGGAAAAAAAAAACCTTCACAATAGTATTCTGTAGATTTACTATTTTTGGTGTGTTATTGCATAAATTACCATTACAATTTAGAGCTTTAGTAGATGTTGGGCTCTTTATATCATATTTCAAAACGGTGGTCCTCAAATAAATCATCTGGACCTAATCGGCATGGGGACAGTCATCTGTCTCTGATGCCCTGGACTCCTGGAGCAGCCGCTATGGCTTTATGATAGTTTGTACCTGCAGGCCACAGTGCAGCCCCAATCAGGCTTCCCACAGAAACCTGCCCTACTTTTAACTGGAGCACCGAGGGCCAATTTCACCACGGGGTCCAACCATTTCTACTGCACTGGTTCAAGGTGAACACCAGGAACAGTGTCCACTGATCAGAAGAAAAATGGTAAAAACTATATATAAGCATAGACTGGCAGCGTTCAGCTCCAGTCAAATTAAGCTCACCAAGGCTAGCAGTTATAGGGGCAAATTTGGAGCTGAGTTCCATATTTGGAATAGGAATTTATTTATACAATAGCAAAATAAACAAAAGGATCACATAGAGTGAGTCAATACAAACATTTTAAGACCAAAATTAAGAGCCTGACAGCAGCAGTGAGGGGCGATATTTTTTCAATACAAAGTGAATTGGAGTCGATGGAGCCGGAAGTGCACCCATACTCACTTCCTATTTGGAACATGGTAGCTAACAAGTTAGCTGTGTCCATACAGTCTAGGTCAGAGGTCTTCAATGTTTTTCAGGCCAGGGACCCCCAAACTAATGGAGAGCTGGAGCAGAGACACCTTGCCATATATATGGCATACAATTGTGCTTTATATTAAATTGGGCCTAGTGTCGTGTATAAACATAGCTACTCTGTTATTGTACATTCAATACTAGGGGGGTATTCCATCGGATACAAAAACAAGTTGAGGCTTATCCTGAAAACTAGCTCCATGTCCAGTTTAAGCCTCAAGTTGTTCCATGACAGAAATAAGACTGAGTCTGACCAAAGTTTTAGATTAGATTAGATTAGATTAGATTAGATTAGATTTATTTATTTATCATATGCAGGTTCAACACAAGGTCAACAATGCAATGAAAAGCTTAGGATCAGAGCAACCATATGACTCGCTAGACAATAAACAAAATCAGGAAATAAATAAACAATTGCACACAACAAAAACAAGGAAATAAATAAAAATTGCACACACAAATAAGTAAGTAAACACTTGCACACAAATGAGTAAACCCGTAAATATTGCACATTGATTATGGAGCAGGTTATTTCACAGCTAAGTTAACTAAGGCCTGAAGTTCAAGCTGGACTTTGTGTGATTGTGAAGGCCAGATCAATGGTGCAACAACATCACGAAAAATGGGCTCAAGTGTGACTTTTTTTAATGATCTGATTAAACAAGAGGAACCACAGTGCGCACAGACAAGAGTTTGATATGGGACAGTGAACTTTTCCAGTCATTCTAATCTGAGGAACGAGAGGAAAGACACGACTCCCCTCTCCTTTCCTGTTCGCTCCCCCTCCTCTCCTGGTCGCTCCGCGGGTAGAGAGGAGGCTGACTGCGTAGTAAGAAGCTTGGTTAAAGAGCCATTAAACACCCTCTTAGGGGGTTGCTTACTCCACCACTAAGCAAAATCTGAAAAAGCCTCTAGAGTGGGCGGTGCCTGGCGGGTTGGGGGGAGCGTGTGTGGGGCAGGCTCTGGAGCGATGATTGATAGCTGACTGACAGCCACAGCAATCCAACATGGCGCGGACCGGTGCGCTCCAGACTTTGAAACAGAGCGGACATTTGTGCTCGGATCATGCCGTTTCCCTTTTCTCCAGACACGGCGGAACATCGCAGTGACCAGCAGTGCCAGGTAGGGGCGGGGCTGAGAGGGGCTCCTCATGTACCGCCCATAGACTGCCAGTGGCTACACTTGTCACGTAATAACCTCAAGTCTAATCAACCAAAGATTTCGCATCCCCCCCGTGTAAGACCTCTGGTCTAGGTATATAAGCAAAATGATACAAAATGTGTTTAATACTGTGCTATATTCCTTGCTGACTGAGGAAATCATGGCTGTCAATCTGTGCCAACTGTCTTTACTAACACCAAAATTTGCATTTAATTTAACATGTACACATTTTTGCTGCATACACTTCCATATTTGTTACCAAAACAAATCAAAGCTTATCATTTATACCACTTAGTTTCATATTAAAGGTACACTATGTAACTTTTCTGGTGGATGGCCAGCCACCTGCTTGTCTCCATAGAGAGGTAATCACTCAGTAAGAATGCATGTTTTTTAACCAGCACATAAATAATTGCAAGATAGAAAAGTTGAATGCCATACTGTGTAACATTCCAGGCAATGCTGTAACACCTCTACGGAGAAAAGCTGAAAAGTTACATAATGAACCTTTAACCTAACCCTTTGCAGTATAGCAACATTATTTCCGCTGGCTGACTTTATTGTTTTTAGAATCACCTCTATTTAAAGGCTCCGCGGGTTGCACGCTGATAAGCCCTAATGATAAGGTTAAAAAGGACAAACAAACCAAGAGATATCTCAGTTCTGGAGGGGAATAAGTCAATGCACTATCAACGCTCCCCAGCTGTGCGCGCTTTGTTCCTTTTCCCCACACCCTTATATGGTCTGTAGGACGTCACTATCAAGAACCCTTAAGAAGAAACTGCCTCCATCTGCTTGTATTGAGATAAGCTTGAATTTAGTCAAAAGTTGCAGATGTGCATTGCTCATTTATTGATATATAAAGACTGATAGCAGCGTTATCCGCCTCATGAACTTAGTAATTAGCAGCTTTTCAGTCAGGCTGCGCTTCTCCGGGCTGGAGCCAAATGAGTTTTTAAGATCAGATGTTAAGCCTTCTTGAAATCTTTGCTTACTTTTAGAGTTTGACATAAACTTGTAACTGCAAAAAGTGCTAAATACAATCAGAATTTGAACTGTGAACAAATAAATGTGTAGGAGGATAGGCATAGAATAATTATTATTTTATTGTGATTGTCAAGATTTACAAGGACCACAGAAGAAAGGAGAAGTCAATGGTAAATATGTGGGAATGAATAATGACTTTATTCTAACAATTTACATAAAAATATAGTTCACAGGTAATTTTCTGTATAATTGTTTTTTATGAGCCTGTAGTCTTTTAGAACAGTTTGAGACAGATACATAGGTTGGATCTGTCTCAAACAAGGGCTTTTGAGAGCCCTTCTGGTGCTACGTAACTCCCCTTTTCGTCAATTAATAGGGCATGTCTGTAGTCGACCAAGATTTTTTTTTTATCAGTTACTGCCATACAAAGGTGCAACCTTTTACAGTAATGTTGAGATATAAGAAAATGTGAAACTTTTAAGAAATAAACCTAATCTAAGGCAGTGGCATTATCTTGTAATGAAAAAGTATAGTGACTAGACCAGTGTCGGTGTTAGCCATTTAGTTGTTTTTCTGTTTACACACTGCCAAAATGGCAAAGCAATAATCCAAATGTCATCAATAGTGAAGTTCGTATCTTAGTACTTCTAAATAGGCCTGTCACAATAACAAATTCGGAAGCACGATATATTGCTACAGAGAAATATTGACACTGCTTTATGCCCCTGAAAGCAGGATAACTTATTATAAACCTTCATCTTTAAAGATACTGTATCATTAAAAGGCCTGAGCTGCAACAAATAAAAGGCAGAATGAACCAATAACTAGCCAGAGAAGTTATTTATTCTACCCTTTACAGCTCAAATATTACCGTATTACATAAAACTAGACCATTAAGTCCAAGGCCCATTTTCATAGTAATCAGCATTTCCCATCACCTTAACTAAACTTTGGCACAGTACAAGTACAGTCACATATTATTTTCCTTTTCCTATTAATAGCACTTACTTCAATTTGCAGGTAATATTACATCTTCTGACAAATGTCCCGCTTCAGCAGGTTTTGGATTTGGATTTTCAAGTCACACCTCCAGATTTGTAGGCACGAGGCATTCACTCAAGTCAGCAGTTCTGCAAATACCAATGTGAATGCTTTTTGCTGACCGACTGTGAGTGCACATGTCTGTTCCTATCAAAATAAGCCATAAGCTGCAGGATAATAGAACCACTTAAGATGTAGCCACCCCAAACATTTGTCACCACATAAATAACTCTGATTATTAAGAATATTTTAGTCCTGGGAAAACTTTAAACATTCTGGTAAAAATCTTGCCTAAAGGTTTTGTGGACTGGGTGTCATTATTTTCGGAGGACATATTCTATGGATAATATGGATGAGATGCTGCAGTTTAAATTTACAACTTTACAAGAGGTGAGTGATAATTATTTTCGCTATTTCCTGAGTTTGTATCTTGCACCTCGGTTTCCGTCACTCCATCTGCCACTGACACTGTCTGTTACTGTAGCACTGTTGATGTTTGGTGACAGAGCAGCTCAGAGTCACACTGACACCACACACGAGGAGCACAGTGGCGTCAAAATCACATACGAAGACATAAAGTCGGGTCACGCCTCCCCGAACTCGGGGAGAAACAAATCGTAGCCTAAATCGGGCAAATTCTCCTGTAGTGTGTGGCGGCCTTAAGTTCATGCGGCTCGTAATGGCTTTCTCAAGGACCACTTAAGAGCTTGGCTAATGCACTTGACCTTGCAGTTAAAGTAAACAACAGGACTTAGGCTAGGCCAAAATAATTAAGTCGTGCAAAGAAGGAAGGAGATATGACGCTTAAGGATATAGATGGATTTTTGGTTAGAAGAGACAGAAAAATAAATTAGACCGCCTCTACAAAGGGCCCATATTACACTGTTTTCTGATTTGTTATAATGTTGTTTCCTCATCACAAACATACCCAGAGTTGTGTTTTGTTTCATTCACAAATGTTTAATTCTGCATTTATTCTCTCAAACAGAAAACACTTTGTTCCACCTTGTAATGTCATGTGCTCCACCGTGTTTTTAAACTCCATACACCTTCACTCGAATCATTTGGATAATTTCAGTCCTGGAATTGACTATCTCTATTGAACAAAAGGCAAAAGTTAGCTGTTAACTTGAAAACTACCAGTTCATGATATCACAAGGTGGAATGGAGCATTTTGAGCTTTGGAGATTTAGACAGACTAATAATAAAGAATTCTCAAACATGTTATGTTTTTGATGAGGTAACAACATTATAATAATACTTGAAGCTCACAAGAGTTATTTTTGTGTAATATAGAACCTTTAAAGGCAAAATATATTGTCAGATTATTCACTATACAATGAGAAGCAAGAACTTACACACTAACATACAATACAAATTACTCTATCTGTACTTTAAATATTCAACAGAAGTATTTGTTAATCAAATTGTATTGTTATGTCAGCGCAGAGTGTACTGTACATGTATCTACTATGTAAGTTATTAATTACAGAAGCTATGCAATGGATGTCTATAAAACATGCAGGGATAAAAATTAGAATGGCCATCCATCCATTTTCTTCCGGGTCGCGGGGGCAACAGTCTAAACAGGGATTCCCAGACTTCCTTCACCCTGGACACTTCCTCCAGCTTCTCCGGGGGACCCCAAGGTGTTCTCAGGCCAGCCAAGAGACATAGTCCCTCCAGTGTGTCCTGGGTCTTCCTCGGGGCCTCCCAGTGGGACATGCCCGGAACACCTCCCGAGGGAGGCGTCCAGGAGGCATCCGAGAGCTTTGCCTTTCGGCTCATCTCCCTCTTCACCACAACAGTCCGATAGAACAACCACATCACTGCCGACGCTGCACCGATCCACCTGTCAATCTCACACTCTATCCTCCCCTCACTCGTGAACAAGACCCCGAGATACTTGAACTCCTCCACCCACCCAGAGAGGGCAAGCCACCTTTCCGGTCAAGTGGACTCCGCTAGGGCTGCCCTTTGTCACCGGTTCTGTTCATTGTATTTATGGACAGAATTTCTAGGCACAGTCAGGGGCCGGAGAGGATCCAGTTTGGGGACCATAGGATCTCATCTCTGCTGTTTGCAGATGATGTTGTCCTGACGGCTTCACCAGACCGGGACCTCCAACGTGCACTGGGGCAGTTTGCAGGAGTGTGAAGCGGCTGGGATGAGGATCAGCTCCTCCAAATCCGAGGCCATGGTTCTTGACTGGAATTAGAATGATGTTCTAGATTTTGCAGCAGACACTAGATAAGCTATAGAGTGAAAATGCTGTTAAATAATTCAAAAGGTAAAAGTATTTTAAGTAGAATACAACAACAATGGCAACAAGATAACCCATTTTGGTGGCTGACAGACGGTTAAGCGATCGATAGAACTATAATCAATTTCAGATGTTTTTTTTAAAGAATACACCAAACTTATGATTGATTTAAAGTGTATGAATAAAAGAAAATAAAACAAAACCAAAAAAATCGGCAGTCACCTCACAGTTGTGTGTTTAACAGCATGTTGGTGGTGTATGGTGATGGCAGCTGACATTCACCAAACATCACAAACTGGATTCATTGACTTTGACAGAAGGACTTTTTAGAACATTTACTTTCAACATTTGTCAAATTAAGCACATATGACACTAATGACTAATGAGTGATTGATTTATATAATACAGAAATAATGTAAGTTGGGACCAGTCAGTGATAGAACAATGCAGTTTACTAGTCATGTTAACATTTACTTGAAAGTCAAGTATGTTTATTATTAAATGTGCACTATGTCACTTTTTTGGTGAAGGGTCTGCCAACTATTTGTGTCCATGGGGATGTTATAGTTTTGCCTCCAATGTTTCACAGTCAGGCATTAAACTCTCATTAAACTGGAGACAAGCAGGTGGCAGATCTGTGGAAAGGTGATCCTTTCTGCTCGCAGTAAGGAGTGTTTTTCAATGTATTTTTAAAAATAATACATTGTAATTGAATAAAATAATACACTGTAATTGAATAACTGAAAGATTGTTTAATGCCATACTGTGGAATATTAAAGGCAAAGCAATAACATCTTCATGATGACAAGCAAGTGGCAGATCTTTGAAGAAGAAAGACATAAAGACTTAAATAGACCAACAAAAACATATGATCTTATTGTGCAAAAAATGAAGAAATCCAGTATAGAAAAAAGCTAAGACTCTTAACAAAATTGAATTGAAAACAAACATTTGTGCTAAAAGTCTTGAAAATATATCTTGATTTTATTATATCTTTAAAAAGTGGTCAGTGAACTCTATTTAACATTCAAATAAGTAACTAATAACATAATCGTCTGAATTTATAAGGAGCTGTAACCTTGGTAACCCCGGTGTTCTGAATATTACGAGTGTGAAGCTTGTCATTAGCAGCAAGGCTAATCAGGCTCACACTGACAACACTCTGATTGGACCTGTCAGTCTTAGAGCTCGAGGGGGAGAGGAGCTTGGAGGGGGTTCAAGAAAGAAGACACAAATACTAAACTGTGCCATCATTTCAGTAGTAGTAGAGAGTGGCAGGTGCACATAACTTAACTTGGCAGAGTTAAGTTGTTTTTCATTCGTTCAAACACAGTTACGAATTGTGTCATCATATCTCAGTGGATTTTCAGTTAATCTAATGTTAAACCTTGGGAGATTTTATGTCAAAGTACTAGATATAGCATGCTGCATACATACTATAGATATAGCATTCAGTCAAAGGCACAATACTTTGAAGGAGAGAGCCTAAACTTGCCTTAAAAAAGTTGTGCTAATAGACAGAAGGATCCATGTCACACTGACCAGGTACATTAAAGTCCTTTATTGCAAAACAGGACACCTAAGTGTTTCGACCAAATAGGTCTACTTCAGGGCATTGTTACATTGTCTTTTTCAGGGCAGGTTTTGGCTCTCTCTTAGTATATATTCACATCCTTGAAGAGCACCTTTTTACAGTTTTGTACAATTTCTGATCTAGTGAAAGCCTCACTTCCTTATCTGCCTTCTACACGAGTAGTGATCCAGCAGCTGGTTGTTCCACAGCTGCTCTTTTGTTTACTTTTTACATTACTTTTGCTAATGTATCTCTAAATTGTTTATTTTACATTTAGCACGCGAAGAAATCTAGTTTAAGGATGCTTATCTTTCCTAGCTGTAGTTTACTTTCCTAGCTGTAGTTTACTTTAAGTAGGTCTACACAGGGCTGGGCGATTTCCCCCCCAAAAAAAATCTTTTTAATAAAAAACTCGATTCACGATTCGATTCGATTCGATGCCCCCTCCACCCACCCACCCCCACCACCCAATTTAAAATGAAATAACTACTCACTGTAAATTTAAATTGGAAGCATATCCGTAGCTATATAGTAGGTAATTGCATCCGTGATTGCGTTCCACCTTGCTCCACTCTTTTTATATGGTACACAGCTTGAAAAGCTTTGTGGAAAAGTTGTTTGCTTTGCAGATGATGACGTGTTAGCATTAGAGCTAGGAAAGTTTTCTTGCCGAAGAAGGCAGCATTTCTCCCACACAGCCGGATGTTTGCGCTTCAAATGCTGAAACAAATTGGTCGTGCTGCTACCACTTACGACAACCGCTTTCAGACACCATTTGCAACGAGGTGTTGTTTGGTGTTCATCAGATGCTGCAAAACGAAACCAATTCCAAATTACGGACGTTGTGGGACCTTTTTTCAGCAGAAGCCCCTCTTTCTCGCTGTCTGTTTCTGTCGCCATGTTTGTTTGTGCATGTGATGTTACTGGGGGGGCGAGAGAAACGCACTGCAGGAAGTGCAGTACGGAAAGCCTCGGGTCTTGGCGAATGTAAAAATTAAATGCATGCGCTGTGCGCTTGGAATATAAACTGTATGGGGACAGGGGATTTAAAAAATCTTTAAACTCGAGTTTCAGGGAAAATCAATCGATTTGACCTGCCAACTCGATTTTTAAATCGTATCAATTTTTTGCACAGGCTTAGGTCTACAAGCAATTGCAGTTCAAAGTTTTTAAAGACAGACATGCATGCATTTGGAAAGAACTTGATCATCTTGTATCTATATAGTAAAATGTAACAGTAGGGTAGCTGCATCTGTCAATAGATTGTTTGAATGACAAACTTCCTGACCACAAATTCATAATCTTAACCCATTAAATTAATAATAAAAAAAACTGTAACCTTCTTTTTTCAGAATCAATTTGATTCAATTTATTTTTGTAAAGTCCCAAACTACAACAGCAGTTGCCTCATTGATCAATAACAGGCAGATTAACCGGCATTCATAGAGAAAAAGAAAATGTATAACTGTCCCAGAATATCCCTGTCCGTAGACCCTCCTTCTCGGCAAGTGGGAAAAATCATTATCACAGATGTACAATATTGCATCTTAGCACAAGCTAAAGTAAACAATCTTGTCTTGACTAAAATAACGTAATAATTTTCACATAAATGTTGGTTCAAATACAACCGTCTGATAATCTGAACTGCAACATAAGACATAACTGTGGCATCCTCATTACCCTTCAATTAGGATAATGAGTCGTTAACGCTGGTGGGGAGTCAATAAGAAACTCAATGGAAAAAATAATGATCTCATATAAAGGAACTGCAGTCTTTTCAAGCATCCAGAAGAAAACAATAGGTTCTACCTTGATGGCCTTCCCTACAGAGGTAACATTATCACTAAGTAGAATTGAGTGGGGTATTCATCCATGGGTTTCAGAATGATAAAAAGTAGTGATAGTGCCATAGTGATGAACAAATTAAATATTGCATCTTCTGAATGAGCAAAAGTCCTCAAAGGGCACATTTTACATTCACATTTTGGCTTATCAAGCTTTCAAGAAGATTGGTCTCAGCTTAAAAGTTATAGGAACTTTATTGATGATGATATTTTGAAGCAAGTTAAAAATATCCAAAACAGATTCTCAGATTAGCCAAAAAGATATCTGACATCCAAGGGACCTTATCGAAAAGTTTCTATAAACTTTTAGTTCCGATGTCTTTTTGTGATGGCATTAGTGATTTTAATCTTTCTGTGAGATAACATCCAATTTGTTTTTCAGACTGACAAAAACAGACAAAGTGACTGACAGCGAAACAACTGCCTGGCAACATACAAAAAAATGATTTCTTTGATAATCATAGGCTTCCGTGTCAAAACGTAGACAGTTAAAAATAATAATTCCATGATATGAACTGAAAAATATAATTCAAATTCTTTTCATTTTGCATGTGCGAGTGATTTCATCTTGAGAGTGAAGTGACTAAAGCTGGAGTCACTTCTTAACCCCATTAGCCTTTTATCTGATTTCTAATTCTGCTGCAAATGTGCTCTGCACCATTTGACACGTAATTACCAAAACCAGTAACTGTGTCCTGATTACTGTGAGGGTTATTCACTCCACTAGTTTTATATTACTCATTAAGATGCATAAAAGCCCGATACTACTACATTCCAGATAAAGTAATAATATCTCCTTGGAGAAAAGCGTTTGACAAACCCTTCACCAGAAAAGTTACACAATGCATCTTTAATATAAACCCCTTTGGACCTTGGACCCATCACATGCTCTGCTTTACAACCACCACTTTGTAATATAGGCTTTGATCCCACAGAAATATACCACAATATTAATCAAGCTGAAGCAGAGATTTAGACATATTCTGTCAATGTGCCCCTGGTCACCGCTCCTGACGACGGACGCAGGGGGCATGGCAGGGGGGCAGGGCAGAGAGGCGGGGCAGAGGGGGCGGGGCGGAAGCAGCATGGCCGCCAGGCACAGCTCTAGTTATCGCCTCTCCACCCGCTGCCTTTGATCTGACTAATCTGCTGTTGAAAGAAGAAAGCAACCCTGGGCTCACACACAGTCACCCTGAGTATATCTACAGAAGTATGTTTATGGTGAAATTACATCGCTTTCATAACTGCAGCATTTCACTTGGGTGCTTCACATGCACGTGCAAATGCAGTGGATTTCAATATACAAAATGCAGCTACATAAGCGTCCAATAATTTACAAAATATTTTTAAAAGGAAATCCTGAAAAGTAGACCTCTGCCAAGGCCCAACTTCTATCTTGCACTGGTAGATGGTCAGATTAGGATTAATCAAAATAAATGTACAGTCACTCCAGGGCAAATGTTCTCATAAAGCAATGAAATCAATATCAATCTCAAATAGAAAATAATTATTTAAAAATCATTATTCATACCTGCCATATATTATTAAATTGCTTTATTTACCCTTCTTCAGACAATTTTGTAATACTCATGGTAAGATCTGACTATTAATTTTGCTTGACCTCATAACACTGTATAACTCTCCTTCCTAAAATCAAAGTTAAACCACACTTTGAAAAAATCTGCGCAGACTTGTCTCAAAATCCCCAAACTACCTTTATCTTTAACAGGCTCCAATTATGTGAGCTAATCTGGGCTCATTTCCCTGGAGAGGCGGGAACATAATTGCCAACAATCGTCAGAGTGATATGGGCCGTCTTTCTGTTTCAGCTTTTTAATGATTTGACACATCTGGGATTGGACCACATTCACAGATCTCTGTATGCAACATTGGGCAGCGTCAAAAGGGGTCAATGAGGAAAACAAACAGATTGCAATTTAAATTCAAGGGGAAAGAAACAGATGGTTGACTCCGACCTTGAGCAGGGATCTAAAGCTATTTTTTTGGAGTGAACAAGAAAACTGAAGTAAAGTTGTTATCATAGTTTTTAATATTATTAGCACTGAAGGTGAATGTGCGACAATGAGTTTGTTAAAATATGACAGTGAATGAATAAATAAAGTTCAGTTGCATGGCCTTCCTGACCTTCACTTGGACTTGAGGCCATCTATAGTAACTCCTGTATCTCCTATAAAGGTTTGGATAATTATTTCTTTTTCCCAATGTTTCTCGCTTATTCCTTCTACAGTATAGAAAAATAATTTAAGTTCTTGAATATACTTATTTTGCAATAAATAAAATGGAGGGGCTTACACTAGATGCCCTTCCTGATGCTGATCAAAATTAAGTTTTTGTGACTGAATAATTTCAATTGAATAATCGTAACAGTAATGCCTACTCTATCATATTTCTGAATTACAACTCTAACTATAGCACTATTACATTGCCTTCAGTATAAAGCCACTAATCTAACTAATCATGATTGTAGTAAACAAATGATCTTACCGAGCAGCATCCTAAAGTATTTTCTTTATCCTCCACTTGAGCGTCTAATGTCACTTTACCTCCCCATCGCACAAGTTTCCAAAAACAAACTCCCTCTTGTCAAAAGCAGCTCTTTTGACCCTCCGCGCTCCTTCTCACTTCCACTTGACTTGAATAAAAAGGTAAAGCGACAGTCCTTTCTCAGTCAATGGCACATCTCGGCGACGATCCGACTTGCCACAGCTTAATACATATGTGCTTCAATTAAAAGGATCTTGCTTGCCCGCTTTGTCTGCCCTTTTGTGAGCAGAGAGAGAGTGAAAGGAAGTGGCTACAGTGAGTGGAGCTGAGCGTATCTGAGAGAGACATGAAGAGCGCATTTGTCTGGGTGAGCGAGAGGAGGACCGGGGGAGAGATAGTAAGCGCTGGCTATTAACAACATGAGCATCTTCTGTATCGTCTATTCAGAGTTTACCACCTGTGCTTCCTAAAGGACACTCAAGTGCAATTTCCTCCCTTGCATAACTCAATGATAATAATAGATAGCATTTATCAATTTGGTTTATTCTTTGGGGCCTGTTTAAAATGCAGCCAGACTACATTGTGTTGGTAATAAGAATGTTCCAAGAACGCTTAGTTCTGGTGTAGACCTGCTTTCATTCATAGGACTGGTTACGGGTTCAAACCTGGTTCAGACCTAACTCAGTGAATGAGTCCAAGTTGAGTCCCAGATATGCTTGTCAAAAAATTTATACCAAGATACAAATGGATACCAAAACTACTATCAAAACTAGTTACTAACTGATTGGATTTTTCTGAATAGTTTGATCTCTATCAGAACTAGTGTAAGACCACTTGTTTTTGGTGTTAAAAATTCCATTCTTCTGTACTGACTGAAAGCACTGGATCATTTAAACATTGTTTGCATGATAGAGTAAACAACTGTAGATTCCCATCATGAACCCAAAGCTCCAGAGTCTGACTTGTGTGGTAAATCTGTGTGTGTCAAACATGACTCAAGTGCAAACAAACAAATCACAGTGAAAATGCAGTTTGTTGATTTCCTCCAGTAAATAAAATACTTAAAAACAAAGCATTTGGTGGTATCATAATAAATAAAAAACAAATTACATTAAATTATGGCGGTGGAACAGTTATTTCCTCATTTAACTAATTAAAGCAATTAATGTAATTAATGACCCATGAACAACTATCATTTATACAGCTGGAGAAGACAAAAGTAGTGGTACAGGCAAGCAGGTATTTTTTATGTAGGGAATATTACACACTCTAATTTATAGATAGCTCATTAGCTAGCTCGGTCCTTGTTATCTTGGCCATGTCATCAGAGGTATAATACTCCCTACAACAGAAGCATAGCTAGACTTGACTGTGACCAGAGTGGACCCTGTGTTACAACTCCACCACCAAGTCTCTTTTTCCAACTCTCGAACTACCTCAATTTATTCTACAGCAATAGCCTTTGGACAGCTTTAGATTTAGCTTTAAATTAGGGGTAAAAATAAGCTGAAAATGTCAAATGAGAAACGGCATCAACAGAATATATCTGTGTAAATATGAAAGAACTGTTATACACATCAAACTAATGGTGGTGGAAATAGGAACATAGAAACATCTGCTTATTCGTAAAACACCAACAGAATAATTAATGGCTTACGCGAAATTGAGTCTTGCGAGCTTTAATTCTTATAATTTTATCTCCTCAAAAACATACCTGGAGTTGTGTTTTGTTTCATTCACACATTTGAGTAATCTTTTATTATTAGTCTGTCTACATCCCCAAATCTCAAAATGCTCTGTTCCACCTTGTGTTGTCATGAAGTGGCAGTTTTAAAGTTAACAGTTATCTTTTATCTTTAGTTCAGTAGAGACTGGCAATTCCAGGACTGAAATTATCCAAATGAAGAGAAGGGGTATGGAGTTTAGAAACACTGTGGAGCACTTCCTCACAAAGTGGAATAGAGTGCGTTCCTTTTGAGAAAAGAACTAAGCCTAATAGGCAGGATTTGTGAGTTAAACACATGTGAATGAAACAAACTCAGGTGTGTTTTTGATGAGGAAACAACATTCTAACATAAATTTAAAAATATATACAACAAAATATGGGTCCTTTAACATATGAACTCACACCCACTTTGACTTTTGACAATAAAACTTGAAAATGTAAAATGTAGTTTCTGAAAGCTAAACCCTGAAAGAACACACTCACACAGAGCCTTGTAATTGACAAACAGGGATAAGTGTGATGAATGAGGTGGTCCCTGGTTTATGATTGTGGAGTCATTTCTAATTTGAATCAATTATTTAATCTCCAATAGATCACTTAAGCTCCAGTCTTGATCAGGATCCTTTTCAGTCACGGCCCACATCTGTGTCCCACCACTGCTTTAGTCTAATTCATTGTAAGTCACTAAATTAATTAGCTGTTGTTGATTTCAGATTGTTATTTTTGAGAATATCTTGATGCTCAAAATATGAAAATGAGATTACTGTACTACAACACATTTATAGAGCATGTTTCTCTTTGGTTAACCTTTCTGAACTCGATCCGATTATCGCCCAAAGCATGAAGCTGTGTGTTTTAATGAGCAGGTGGGGGAGATTATTGTTCCCTTAATAGCTTTCCCATTCGCCAAACTAATCTTTGGATGATGACTGCATTGACACGCTTCATTTGGCCATGTTGTGTTCAAATGTTAACTAGATTTTGCTACAAATAAATGATTGCTGGTAAGACATCTAGACATAAAATAGATATCGAGATATTAAACTACTTTCTCAAGTAAAAATGCCTTTATGTGTTATCTACGCTTGATATATATTGAACTGTAGGATTGAAGAATGTCTTAACATCTGACAGTGAGTCAAAGTCATATTCATAAATTAATTGTTATAATGTTTTTGTATATCCTGAAATAATTCAAAACAACCCCCCATTTTTCTAGTTTTAATTTTAGTAATAGTAACAGTTTTAGTAAACGTGATAGTTTTGAGAGCTTTTGCCACGCCTCCTTTTTAGGCAGGACATGTCTTTAGTCGATCCAAGAATTTCTTTAGTTGCCTACAGCCCTGGCATTAACAGCATCAGAAACCTGTCAGCTGAGTGAAGGTTTCAGGCGTCAATGAATCAATATAGGAACTACATTAGCTTAGGTGAACATTTATTTGTTGTTGTTTATTTGTCATTATACGTACAAATAATAAAATGAAATACATAAATCAAATGAAGGGTTAGGTTTGAGTTATGGGCCTCCCTGAACAGCAAGATTTGGGATTTCAACGCTTAAATCGAGCAACACTGAAAACATTACTTAACCCTAGCCTGGCAGAGTGGTTAACTTTTTGACACTAGATTTTTGTGGGTCCCCATTCTTCTTCTTCCATTTTGAGTCACAACAATTTACATGTAGAAACAATCACACTGCAAAACCATTTCGCTAAACCTTTATTTCTGTAAACCACTGTCACTCTAGTTCTAGACAAGCCCTTATTTTCCTTTGAGTCACAGATATATTCTATGCGCATACATTATATATTGTAATTTCATAATGATTATATGTAGAAACAATTGCACTGGAAAACCATTTACCTAAACCTTTATATTTCTATCTCTATTTCTATCCACCATCTTGTTCTTGTTCTGAGGAGGCTGAGCTGCATTGTTATTCATTACACAGACGCTTTAATCAGTTCAAATAAATAGGATTATTCCAGCGTCTCTGGGCAGAAGCGTGGGTCTGAAATGTCACTGTGGTGTTGTGCATGTGTTGTCCGTGTGTGCTCCTCACTGACTTCGTGTCCGTTTGAATCAGGCCAGAGTGAAAACACAACACTGACGCTCTCTGACAGTTTTACACTTGATTTCAGGATGCAGCATTCAAACCCACAGTGAGGGACATGCCTGGAGCAAAACGATCAACTCCACACACAGCTTCTGCACAGACTGTATGTACAATGTCTACTCTGTGTCTGTATAGAGGCAATGGCCAATGTGAGGATTTGTCCTCTTTCACCTCATTGTTATTCTTAAAGACAAATGCTAATAGGCCTGTCACGTTAAGAAATTTTGAAGCGCGATATATTGCTACAGAAATATATAACAATAAAGGATACTACTGAAACTACATTAAGGGTTAGTTTTGAGTTATGGGCCTTCATTAACATGATTTTGGCTTTCAAAGCTTAACTCAAGCAACACTGAAAATATGGGTCAAATTTGTCATGTTATTTCTGTTCGACCATGCATCCACTCACCTTTAAGAGATTCATGTAAAGGTAAAATGCAGAGTCAACCAATCTCAAGCCCGTAGTTATAAACTCCTATACCATGACCCCATTTCAGGTCCAAAAATCATTACTATTTCAAAATGTTTCACGTTCACTATTGGGTTCTGCTACAAGTCCCTGGATAGTTTCTGTCACATCTCCAGTATGAAAAAGCACCACTGGGGAATACAAAACAGGTGTCTGTATTAACACTATGGCTCCCTCAGGGGTTCAAAAACACCATTTCAGCCAGACACAGAAAATAGCAAGCCAAAAGCAAGCATTTCACTTTCACTTTTTCTGCAGCTAAATGTCCTTCCTGAAACTCTGAGATGTCGAAAGGACACAGATGTCAAGTAAAGTGACAGATCCAAAATGGCTGCCTCCACTCTGCACCTCCAGTTGGACAAAACGAGGCCACAGATTCAACAAACCTCTTGTATTTCAGTGCTATAATGAAATAGTGCACCAACTTACAATACTGAAAAAATGTGACATATGTTTAATAAATAATTCTGCCAAGTACAAATTATAAGATGATAACTTAAATATTTTTATGTCAATTGTGACTAAAGTAGAGGGTCCTCCACCTAATTGTTCCGTGGAGATGTTACTGATTTGCCTGGAATGTTCCTCAGTATGCCATAAAACGTATCTCTTACGTTAAGTAAATTACAGGTATTTTTATTGCTCAAAAATACTTTAAAAACATGCCTTCTCATTCTCTTGCTGGCTGGAAATGGATATGTTTAATCCCATGCTGTAGACAATTCCAAGCAAAACAAAGATATCTCCATGGAAACTACCAATTATCAAAGCTTTCACCAGTAAAGTTACACAGTGCACCTTTAACATTGCATTCATCAAGTATGTAAGAGAAGCTTTTTTAAGTTGAAAATTGAACTTGGAATTGCACACCTTTACAAGCCAAAAACACACTTATACCTTGAAACCATAGTCTCAACAGATCTAACTAATTAAATGCACACACATTAAAACAATACAATCCAAATACAGAGTACACCAGTTTTAGCATTTTGATCAATTACGTGTCATTAGAAGCCATCAGTATCGCCTTGTGGGAAAACGACATACATTTCACACATTTCCAGCTATAGCATGTAAAGACCTTAAGATAATCCAGCACAAATTCTAAAGGCTCCGATGCTAAGTGCTTTGTTACGATCCATTTCCAAAAGGCCCCATAAGCCTCGGTCTGTTAAAAGCTCTTTTATTGGTGCAATCGCTTCACAGGGCTAAATAAAGGGAAAAGCCAGTACAGCAGAGGGATGGGAACGGGTATTATTAGTCTGGTTTCATCACAGCGCTGAATTAAACCAGAGTCACCCAAATTGACTTGGCTTAGCCTCCTTTTCATCTCTCTAAAGGTAACAATGGGAGATGTACCAGTGGAGTGAAATTAGGCTGAGGATTTATTAGCTGCAAGATACATGACAAACTGAACTCAAACTGATCTGGGGAAAAACAGAATATTGTCTATAACATTTTATTTATTTTTTTGTTACTATTACATTAAATTATTTTCGCTATTTTGATTTAAACTCCATGCAACTGTACAACAACTCACCCTTATGTAATAAATTAACCTTCTGTCATGTCAGTCACTATTTCATCGTTGCACTGTTTTCGCCTTACAACCTCTTGTTTTTTTTTTGCTACTTTTTTTATTTATTATTACCATTTATATTTTTACTCTTTGTTATTATAATATATGTGGCAGCTACTGTGTCCCTTGTGGATCAATAAAGTTTGTCAAAGTAAAAAAAAAAAAACTAACTAAAAACTAAAATGTCCGATGTTTGTATAACCTTTCAGCACTTTATCAATATTCTAATCCTATCCCCTGAATTAAGCTAAGCCTGAATCATTCTTCATAATGTATTTGTTCGTTATGAGCTAAGACTTTGTTCATGCTTTATTAAGGCTAATTAAGTTGTAATTATTATAAAGTGGTACCGAATGTTTAGGCAATTTTACAGTCCCTTGATTCCAGTGACTCAAATCCACAGTATTAACTCAAACTATAAGATGTCAACAGAGGAACAAAAAAAACTATTCATTTCTAGGCAAATGCATCCCGAAAATTGTATGGAACATCAATATGAAATTCAATAAATGCAATGCTGAGTGTAATAGGCTATTTAGATCCAGCAGCAATCATTACTATTTCTTCATTAAGTCCACAACGCTGCCAAAACTGTGCATGTTCATATTATATTGGTCTAATTTAAAGGCCCATTCAAAACGCCCCACAGTCTATAGCTGGCTGCTCAGTTTTGAATAACATTAGCTCCTCTATTGTCTTCAAATGATGGCGTTTAAAGCGGTTCTTTGCCAGGCCGCATTTAAATGAGTTTTTTGTCAGGTTCGTAGTGGCCCAAACAAAGAGGTCACACGCCGCAGGGTTTATTTAAGTGGTTCAAATATGGCAGGTGTGAAACGGCTGTGCTCCCCATGTAAGGAAAACGAGAAGCCCCCCAGAGGGACCCACACAAGCTGGCCATCAATGAACGCTACTCCATTATCAATTAGAGGATGTGACAATGTGGCCCCCAGCAGCAAACTTCAACTGTGTCGATGCTAAAATGTCTCATGTTTGCATAACCTTATCGAGCGATGGGGCAAATTATGTTCCAATGAATTTAAATTGCTGATTTATTGTAGCTATGGCCCGGGGCGTGTTTTTAGTAGCATATGTCAGCATGTTTGTCAAAATGTCAAAAAGAAGTAGAATTGTGAGACAATTTTGTACGGAAAAAATCTTGCTTTTTACAGTCTCTTTTCAGCTCTGAATATCATCTGTCAGCAGACCCACAAACATAGTTTAATGTGTGCAGTTTATGAACAAATACACAGTTGATAACATTTTATAATAACATTTTATATTTATTTTAAAGAGCCAGTACAGTTATTGCCACACATTTGAGACAATCTGTCTTGCCCCTGTACAGATAACTTGTATAAGCAGCTCTTAAGGTTAAAGTAAGTCCACTGCGAGTGTTTTGTCCAGGAATCTGAAAGTGCATGGTTAACTTGCTAGTTGTTGTTTGCATTAACAGCCAAACTCCACTCTGGCCTCTGAAACTGGTGAAAAGCTCTCCTAGCGGTGAATAATTAGGATGCTTGGAATGCATAAGGTAAGTGAGAAATTAATTTGGATCCCTGCAAACAGTTTAAATGAAATAGTTATTTTTTTCAATTTTTTTACACGGCCTTAATAAAGCTTAAATAAATCACTACTTAATTAAGGGGTTAGGAGTTAGGATATTAATTAAGTAGTTACTAAACCTGAAACATTCTTAATAACCTGTTCATATTTATTTATTAAGGCTAATTGCAGAGTAGTTATATTATTATTATTATTATTATTATTATTATTATTATTATTATTATTATTATTATTGCTGTTGTTCTTATTCAAACATTCATGATTGACTGATGTCATCCAAAGTTCTAACAGACAAATCTAAACTTTATATTTTCTTAAAATATCATAAAACAAAAGTGAGCCTCACAGAATGTGACAGCGAGCTCGTACAGAGACAGCCTCATAAATCAGGAAGTGGCGGTGGCATCTGATTGGCCGCAGATTCGTTACAGTGTTTGTGAGGCTGATTGATCCAGCTGGTCAGTGACACAGGTGCGCCATGACGATGATTAATGACGGCTAGTTAAGACAGGTGTGCTGTCAGAAATGCTACTGGCACCTGTTACTGCACCTACTGTAGGTACTAATGTGTGCAATGTTATGCAGTGTAAAGAAATGGGGATATCTGTCAATAAGACTAGCAAGATAAATACAAAACTAGTAGTCAGATTTATGCACACAATAATTAGACAAGTGCTCGGACGTAAAGCTGTAGTGCATATGCAGGCCAACAAGCCCATCTAAGTATTGTGAGTTCAAGTCCAGTCTCTGGCAGTCAGTTTGCCCTCTCCAGTTCTTGCGATGCTATCTTGTCAAATAACCCTGATGGCAAAACATATAATGAGTCTATAATAAAATAAGAATTCTGTTCACACTGATTCAGTAAATTGACAAAAAGAGCATTCAAGCATTAAGAGAGCTAATCCATTATAATTAAATGCCTCGTTGTTTTCAAAAGCAACTTGGAAACAAGGCATTATTGTCATGGAATGGGTAAAATGACAGTTTCACAGGTGACCTGGGGCAAGTACTAAAGATCCTCACAGCAGCAATGCAAAATAGTCCAAGCAGTGACACACATCAACGCAAGTGAAACTGAACATAGCTTACTCACTTTGCAGGCAAAAATAATGGGTAAATTCATGACTCCTTATCTTCCTTTGCTCACTGCAGTAAAATAAAGACACTGGTCGTGATCAGAGCTGTGATACCAACTGGAGGAGATGGATTTCTGCTTTTGTCAACCAACCTTCTCAAGGACAAAATGAATCTAACAGCGCTGCCTCAGAGTAAATATTATTTTGAAGCTGTTATTGTCCAGTTTATTGTCGTCAGTTTGGTTGATTAAAGCACTATTGTTTCAAAACATGACATTTTCCCACCAGTTGCAGATAAAAATATCTTATATCTGGTGGGTTTTTCTTTTCTGTCTTATGAAAGCAGTCCCTTGGTGCAGATATGAAAAAGGAAATCACAGGCATAATTAACAGCACATTAGCGGTTAGCGGTTTTGGTATTATGCAAAGCACAGTGGGACACTTGAAATGCAACAGAGCTATAAATAATGATACTAGTAACACCTGTCATAGAGCTATTAGCTTCTTTCCTCTCCAGACTGAACATTTTTACTGACGCCTGGGAAAGTTCCCCAAAGCCCTGTCAATGAATACATCTGTGTTTGCAAGTCTCATCAACATAAGAATACAGAGCTGGATAGTCCAATAATCTACACTATAATCAATGTTCACTACTAATATAGGCACCAAAGGATCAAAAACAAAGGATGTCAGTGGTTCACATGCACACCAAAATCTGATTATAATACGATTTCTAGACATTAAAGATTATTTTAAACCACAAAGTCTGATGTGAGTATCCAGGGGGACCATGATCAGAAAGAAATTAGATTATTTTAATTTTAATTCAAATTTAATTTTAAAAGTCTTACAGTTTATAATAAGTAGATTTGGGGTGCACATGCAACTGCAGCCATGAGATCTGAAGTGTCAAATACACTATAAAACCAACTATGAACACATTTGTGTCCATTCTTTACTTAACTTATAGGTGCACTATGTAGCTTTTTCCATGGAAATGTTATTGCTTTTCCTGGAATTTTCTACAGCAACCTTATTTAAAGGTCCTATATTACAGAAAATTGATTCTTGTAAGCTTCAAGCTACAAGAATTATGTTATTATGTTGTTACCTCATCAAAAACATACCTGGTGTTGTGTTTTGTTTCATTCACATCTTTGAGTAACCCTTAATTATTAGTTGGTCCACATCTCCAAAGCGCAAAATGCTCTGTTCCACCTTATAATACTACCTTTTACATTTTGTTCAGTAGAGACTGGAAATTCCTGAGCTGAAATTATCCAAATGATTCTAGTGAAGCTGTAGGGTGTTTAAAAACACAGTGGAGCACTTCCTGTATTACCACATGACCTCACAAGGTGGAGTATTTTCAGTTTGAGAGAAGAACTCAGCCTAAATATGCAGGATTTGTGTGTTAAATGTGTGAATGAAACAAAACACAACTCCAGGTATGTTTTTGATGAGGAAACAGCATTAAAACATCAGAAAATAGCATAATATGGGCCCTTTAGTTTATTTCATTACAGGTGTTTCAACTGATGAAAATCTGCTGAAAAACACATTTTTCACACGTTTCCCTCTCCACAGATCTGACCTGTAACTTGGTCTGATATGCGTCGCAAGCTTGTCTTCATGGACATATTTAATTCCATACTGTGGAACATTCCAGACAAAGCTATAATATCTTTTGGAGACAAGCAGATGGTAGACCCCATCAGAAAAGGTTCATAGTTCACCTTTAACAACATCTCCTCAAATGTAAACTTTACAACCCTCTTGGTCCACTATATAATATAAAGCCCATGTAGGTACATCTATAGGCATTTTATATCAGCTAAGCATTAAAACAATGTTATGAAGATCCTACTTAAATTGTATAAAAGCAATTCACTATTAACTTTAACTGTAAAATACTAGCATGAGTGTCAGCCTAAGTTGTATAAAGGTCTATGGAGCCAATTGAGAACCCATACATTTACACACATTAGCAATTTGCTATTTGCTATTTGTAATGTAGTTGATTTTCATAGGACTAAACCTTTATAAAACAGCAGTACAGAGTTGCTAGGACATTAGCCATACCTGCACTGACCACCTTGGCGAGCCTCCTCAGCCTCCTCTGGTGGGTTTTGCCTCTGTAGTGGATCTGGGCCTGAGCACTGGAGTTCAGTTGGATGTTACACACTTGGCACATTGTTGCGCTGCTGCTGCCCCCAGGTCGGCGCTCCCGTTTGGCCCTGTGTCCCACGGAGCTCTTCCTCCCCTCCTCTTCCTCCTCGGCCTCCTCCCCCTCCTTTACTTCGTTTTTGGGAGGGGCACTCTCGTCCATGGGGTCAGGGCTCTTGGGGTGCTTCATGTCTGGGAAAATAAAAGAATCATCTTAATCACTCACTCAGAACAATCTATTGAACTATAACAAAAAATTAAATATTCAAAATGCAATAACTTGTGATGATTTGACAATTTATTAGGAACAATAAAATAATCTGTGACTGTTAAAATTGTTTCCTTATTCACAATGCAATGTTCATTAAACACAATGATCTCACAAAATGTAAAAGAGTTATAGCAAATTTACTTGTATTGATGTTCTGCAGTCAAAATTAGAATCAGTAAAGCAATGCTCAAATTTGTATATTTATTCATCATGTATTTATTTATGTTGTTGTTTTTTGTTTTTTTTTTTATCACGGAAAGATTTAGCACATAAGTATTAGGGTTATCCAGATAGTAACGCTTTATTTTATTTATGGAAAATGTGAGGATGACATTTTTCTCAGCTGTGTAAAGGCCTAACATCAAAAACCTGCAGTGTGCATGTTACTAAAGCTTCCACCAGGGGGCATCATAGCAGCATGACTCCCTTCACAGTTTCTTTGCATTCACCTCTAATTTTTCCACATTATTCAGAGTGTTTTCACATCCATTTAAGACCTGGCGTGTATTAGAAAACCGCACACACGCACACACACAGACACACAGACACACACATATTCAGAGATAAAGCCAATTATCTGTGATGTACTTTTAGTTTCAGAATGTATACATACAAATACAGAATTTCCTGACATTAAAAGACTCGAATCAGGCTTCCATTAGTGTAAAAGGGTGGCTCCTCCAACACATGGAAAAAGCGTAAGACCTGCTTTAAGATTAGCTTAATTTGTTAGCTAATAAACGCTAGTGACTCGCGGGGTATACACAAAAAGACATGTTTCTTTGTGGGCGCCATTATACCTGTAATGGCTGAGTGATTATGGCAGGCGGGCGGAGTGCATAAATCAACCAAAAAACGCTGGCTTCTGGTGTAAACGCGGAAACGTCAACCCAATTCTTTGTCTCAGCCCCGTTCATATGATAATAACGTCAATTAAGTCCTTGCACATTTCCACTCCTCGATACAAGCAACCCTCCCCAACACTGCCTCTGCAAAATCAGCATTTGTAAAAAAAGATTCTAAATAAATAAATAAAAAATATTTGTTGCATGAAAAAAAAATCTATTTGAGATGAAAGTGCAGTGGAAATGTGTTTGGGTTTATCAGCATCGGACCAGCAAGGCGGACATCAAAGCCGTGGTGCATCGCTCTAATTATCTGAACAATGTTGTACTTGGGTGAGTATAGAGAAGGGCACTGGTCACTGCGGAGACCAGAGACTGCAGAGCTTCATTTGTGTGTGACTGTGGCCCTGTTTTTTCAAGCAAATGCGTAAGAACATAAAATATAGTTATGTATCGGCTCTATCTTGCAATTATGAAGCTATTTGACCGTAGCCAGCCTTGCACCTGGTTCCTGTATTTTCTACTTTATAAACATGCAATCCCTAAAGCTCAAAATTCCCACAATAGTTAAATATATAGTTAATATATAGTTAAAATATAGTTCGTTATATAGTTATAGTTGAATGTTGTTAACACAAATATTAATACTTAATCTAAAATGTACCAAAAAGTTTCTGAATCCCCAAAAGCTTGAGATGGCACAGAATATTTAAAAATGAATGTTCTGGGCTCCATCGCATAATACAGTCCAATAAGTAGGGTACATAAACATTAAAATAAGAAAAATCTAAATAAAACAAAAGACTGTATGTTTCAAAAATATGTTCCATAAAAACACATTTTCAACATAAACAAAAGCAGCCGATCCAGACCATAAGCCGAAGACTTCAGTCAGAAAACGGCAGTGTCTGGTTGATGCGAGGTGTGCAGACAGGGTCGGTCAGAGGGAGGGCCCCTGACCATATCACTTTAAACCACTGCTGTGAAAAGAGGAAACAGGAGAACAGACCTTCCTCCAGATGAACCTTAAAAGACTTAAAAAATGGTTGGTTTCATTTTCATTTCTAATAGTAAGATAAGAGATGTCATAATAATGAGATGCTAATGCTGTTAATGGTGCCATGTTAAACTGTGATCTGGTGTTGTACAAACCAGTCTCTCTCCTCAGCTGGAGGTGTCAGCTGCCACAACCAATACAGAGGATCCTCACAGCTATGTGCCCTGCAGCTGTGAGCGCAACCTCACCGCGACGGGGCACATAGGCCAGCCTGTGGTAATGTGAAGATACAACGTGCATTATGACAAGACATAGCAAACCAAGAGAACATCACCATAGTTAAAGCTGTAGTTGTTGTCAAACACGATGTTCAGTCTATGCCACCATACAAACAGATGTGAGTGCATAAACATATACGATAAAAAATGATATATATATATATATATATATATATATATATATATATATATATAGGTACTATCTAGGACTGCAAGATAAATCAAAATCAAATCGAAAACACAATTTTAATGGACGTAATAAGCAAATCACAAAGACGGCAACTACTAATTTGAAGTAACCATTTCCTCCACAAACAACAAAATATCCCATCTTATTCTGGACACAAACTGCTAATCCTGTAGTTTAGATTTGTAGCATGTATTCTTGTATTAGTTTGTCAGCTTATATTTCAGTTTTTTTGTAAATCCTTCTAGACATCTCTAAAATTTTGAATAGGATCCTGAATGGCAAATCTAATCGCATGCTGAGACAAATTGCAAGTAGATATTTTTCCCAAATTGTTCAGCTCTTGTACTATATGTATTATAGCATACCCTTATTCTTATACCCTTTCAGCATAACCTTATTCTGCCCCGCCTGTTTTTTTGCCGTAAATGTGACTACACCGTGCTTTCTTTGTGGAGGCACAAAGAGGCCCAAAGAGGGAATCTCATTAATTTAAATCTGGGAAAAGTTTTGCTGCTAAAATTTCATATAAAGTAGGTTGATTTGTGTAAAATTTTCAATGTTCATGTACACCACCAAATCAACAATGCACTGATTCTCTGTGTGACTTTAAAACGTCTTTGTAGTCCACATAGAACTTATTTGCTTTCAAGATCGGCAGGTGCATGGAAAACAATGCAACCCGAATGACGAAAGTGGCGCCCACAGCAACCTCCAGAACAGGTGAAGACATGAGGCATAGGTGGCTCAACTGTTCTGAACACTCATCCACCAACCCAAAGATCAGCAGTCTACCCCAGAACAGCTGTGGCTACAGTAGCTTGACTATGGTCTAGCACTTTTAGAGGCTTGTCAAGCATTCAGAACAGTAGGCATTTTTATTATTGTTATTATGAAAATGCATGTTTCACTGCAAAATTCGCTGGAAACCTGTTCAACTTGAATAGTCAGTTTGAGGTTGAAATGTCCTTATCAAAAAGTACTTTCCCTGGGAACTATATTTAAATAATAACTTCACTATAAAGCCCAGTATTTTGCCATTGACGCAGATCAGCACTCTCTTATGTTACCGTCACTTCAATTTCATGTCACTTAATCAGCTGAGTTAGATGAGGCCTTCATATCCTTATTGCCAGCCAACATCTTACACATGCCCCACATCTTTGTTTTATGGCCCAAGACAGCTGCATGGAAATGAACTGTCAACTTTACAAACTACTCTATCAGAACACCCACTCCGAGTTTATGTTCCCAGCTCAGAAGCCAGCATAAGTGGGGTATTTATTTCGCCTGACATGAGCGATTCATAACTTCTGACTGTAATATTTTGGATAACCTGTGTCTGTATTCCCAGTCAAAGCACTCCACACACATTGGTAATAGTCCAATAAAGAATAAGAGGTCATCTGAAACAGGAGGAGAGGCTAATGGCTAACAGCAGCAGCCGTCAGTGAGTTGCCAGGTGGGTGCTGACGTGAACCTGGCAACCCACGCACCCACCGTATTCTCCTCAAGCTGCTCTGCCCATCTGCATGACATGGGGCCCACCCTCAAGTGTTGTACACTTGCACTGATGCCAGCAACTCAACATGAAAAATGACAACAACAGCAATACCATTGTAAACAACATTATTACAGAATTTTTTTTATGTTTTTGTATGTGATAAAAATGCACAAATAACTGGAAAATCTCTTACTCCACTGCTAAATGTCGTATCAAATTAAAGTAATAATCGACTGAAACTCCATGACATACACAAAAATATCATGTCACCTTTTCAATAATTTTTTTGTTCATTAAAAATAAATATTTTACACTTCTAAGTTTATCTATTTAGAATATATGCATTTCTTTAACACAATATATTTAGATGAGAAAATTGATTTTTGTGTGTGTGTGTGTGTGTGTGTGTGCGTGTGTGTGTGTGTGTGTGTGTGTGTGTGTGTGTGTAAATTTGCCTTAAATATAATTAAAAAAAAAACATTATTTGAATATTTTAAACAGTATTTTTGTCGTGCAGAACAATTTATCCCAAAGATAGCCATATATTTATAAGGTAATTTGAAATCCACTGGTTTAGGGAGTGATTATATGGCTACAGATTCTGAACTCAGAATTGACTGAAATGCATTTAGCCACTACAAAAAGGACTTAGAACAGCAATGGCAATAAAAAACAATTGATTAGCAAAAATTTTGTGAAAACTGTAGCATTACTAACACCTTGTACGCTGTTGTAAATGTAGTGTGTGTTTTGCATTTTCTTTTAACCCTTTTGTCCAGATGAATTCACTAAAGCATGTCCGGGGTAGATCATTTTCTTTTGAGATTGATATTTTAGCAGCTGCCCTGAAATGGCTCACTAAACATAATTAGTGACTATTTCATGCTTGAATGCCCTCCTTCAATACAAAAGGCACCTGGGGGACGGGGCCTATAGACATCCAAAGATTAGCTTATATAGCCATGTGCCAGAAGACGAGTGGCTTCAGCTTTCTGCATCTAACACATACAGTCTACACAGATACAACAAAAATGCCTTTCTTTTTATTCTCTTTTTAAAAATGTTTGCATACATTGTGTTATTCATTAAACTGTCCTATTTTCAGTCTAACTCTAGACAGCAATACCGGATTATGTAATGTAACTGTACATAATCATTTCACTTAAACTGCAACTGATTTAAAGACAAGTTTTAGCACATTCCTGTTCGATTGTCAAAATATCATATGAATATAGTTAACATGAGAAATATTGAGGTACGAATTTTTGTTAATATCATCCACCACTTTATTTTATTAACTTAATTTTAGTTCAAAGAAACATACATTGAGCGTGTTGTGTGTTGTTGTGTTTTTTCTTTGGACACACAGAGGACAGTAGTTTGGTGCTGTTGTCTCTGCAGTGGGTCAATCATAACAATGGAAGGACAAAGAGGTTCCACTGCACAATCACTGCACACTGGTTTGAAATGGCTTCAAGCTGGACAGGTACAAAAATCCAGCAACATTTCAAACTGCTGTTTCTCTTGGAAAGCATTTTATTTTATTAATATATGTTTTTGTAATTTACTATGGAGATCTTTACAATATAACAAGCTGTAGTAACATCAGTAGTAGCATGAATTCTACCCAATCAAACATATTACCTACAATCAGTTGGGTTCCAATTGTAGAGCTGTAATCCTTTAATTAATCAGTTTATCCTTCAATGGTTTAGTCACCCAAAATGTATATTGGTCGCCAACTTTATTTAGATTTGATGAATTTATATGTATAAGAACAAAAAGAAAAGGGGTATGGAGTGATCTATCTGAGGATTTGAGAGTGAATCATGAGTTCAATCAGCCTATTTTTTTTTTATTTTTTTTGTTATACAAATTAAATATACCATTTCCTAGCAGGCCTATCACGAGAACAAATTTTGAAGCACGATATGTTGCTACAGAAAATTATAATGATAAACAATAATAGTGAAACTACTTTATGCCACTGACACAACAACAATAAAGCAGTAATCCCAGTAAATAGACAGGATCACTAAAAGTGTACCAAATAAACTGCAAAATGAAACAGTAATTAGCCATAAGAGTGACTTATATTGTATTACAACAAAAATAACAAAAATCTCCCCATTATTGCAAAGAAAACACACGATAAATACTGAGCCCAAAAATATATTGTCCCAGCTTGCATACACTGAATGATCGATATAGCAATTATTGTAACAGGCCTATTTCCTAGTACTTTTCTATTTAAATTGTTCATTGTTAAATTCTGTTGATTTTTCCCTGAACTCCTGTGAAGTTGTCATCTTTTGGGTCACATACATAGTCAGATTATAGACCTATTTATCACACCCCCTTTTTAACCGACTAATCGTTCAGCAGGGCGTGTCAACCAAGAATTTCTTTAGACGAGTACAGCCCAAATCAACTGACCTATTTATTTAATCCACCAATGTCTGGGGCCAGGTCTGAGTAGTACTTGGTATATTTATAACAGTTATTATGTGCAAATTGTCTTGTGTGAACGCAGATGACTACTACACTTTGCTAGTGGAAACTATAACAGTATTAGATTTCCCTGTATCATATGCTCAACTTCCTGTAACTGTAGCTCTGTTACACAGTAAAGACACATTGACAGACAAGACACATTACAATTGTATGCGCTCCTTTAGAGCCATGGTCCAAAACACTTCCTGGAACTAGAGTCCAGATGTTCAAAGCATTGGAGCCAGCTATAGTGGTACAGCTATGCTCTTTTAACACTGATACCCACAATGTAACACCTGTCACTATACATTCCCACTGCACATTACACACATAGATGCTAAATAACTGCATAGGGAATAAAACTATAATTCGACTGTACTATTTTAGTGAGGTATTATTGATGTGTGAAAAATGCTGTGAGTGAATACCAAACATAATTTTTGTTTGTAAGTTTCAGTATCCTAAGCAATTAACAAGAAGGACATTTTTAAACATAGTCTATAAATGACCATTATCAGAGACTGCACAGTGATCCTTGTTCCAATATTGCTTTCTTATTGTTATGTGAAAATGAAGGAGTACATTGGTCAGATATTATTTACAAATAAAATCAAATTGATCTCTCCTCATATTAAAAGAGTTGCTCAGATACAGAGGGACCATGCATGTCCCTGATTGGCTAATCCACCTGTCAATCACTCCCATTTGAAAACAGGGAAATTCACCAGTGTTCATGTACTGCAAGTCTTATACAAGAAATCCTTATGGTTTAGATTACATTCTGGAGGTACAAAAGGAGCACTGCGAGATAAGACCAGTGCCTTGGTAGAGGTCTTAATATTCTATTTAGATAATTATTGTTTTTCATTTCTTTGTTCTTGAAGTATATTTTGTGCCACATTGTATAATTCTACATTAGCAGCAGCACTATATGAAATAATCTGCATTGGAAGTGTCAATACACCTATTTTCCTCTTGTCGGACAGAGAAATCAGAATACTGAACAGTGGAATAAATGCACGCGGACCAGTGGACTAGGATTAGGAGTTGTGTCACTAGGCAACCCTGAACATCCACTGAACAGGGCCACTCAAATGTGAGCATTTTCCCACAAATTGCAGCCTAGTTATACTGTAATTTACTCGCAGAAGGCAGAGAATGAACAAAAAGCCACATGGCAGGCAGGCAGCATCACTCACAAATCAGAGCCATGCATTCAAATCAGCATTACCTGGGTTCACTTTAGCCTCACAACCACACAGTCAGTCAGGGAATAATGTGGACCGTATATGTTAGTAAAATATAAACAAAATAAGGCTTAAATTATTATTTGTTTTGTATTTTGAGTTTGGAATTTATGTGATTTATGAGTGGACTCCCCTATATGTGGCAATCTTCCCTTATTCTCTTATTTGATGCAGCTCTAATAATTAATTGCTCATAGAGGGATAAATATAGTTTCCAAATAAGAATCAGAAAATAGTGAATCTCAAACCAATGAAAACAGTTTATACAATACAAATGTATGTACAATGAAAGCCACTATAACCTTATCATGATTTGTCTAATAAGCAAAAGTGACAGGAGTTGTCTTTGGCACCTTTCTTTGACAATTTAGGTGGGGAATATATCAAATTATTGTTAACATCTCAACATACAACAAAAAGAGCAGATTAAAATTAAAATGTAACAAACCTCTATTGTGACCTTTAAATCACGGTACATTTGTGGTGACTTTCACATGTCTGATCCTTAAACCTCAACACAATAAATACAATATTACAATATTTGGAATTTCTGTTGGATTGCCCAAAACTGGTTATTGTTATCAGATAGACCATATTAAATCATAAAATTTAATTAAATTATAGCCAATGTTGCTAACCAACTATGGGCCAAATAATCCCACATGAACATACATTCCCCCAGTGCTATTTTTAAATACATAAATTTGCTGTAGATAATATGAGTTCGTACAGAGCCTGTGTTGAGAGCTACTTGTGTGGTGACTGTGTGACAAGGTCATTTGCAAATGCTGCGTTCTGATTCTGCTGTGATTCACTGTGTTAGGTAATGTGAGTGAGTGGGAGCTGTTAACACTCTGGATATTTCAGTCCAGTTTCTCTTTGTCTCAGCTAAAACAACTGGAGACACACTGCAGTACTGGTCCTTAATGTGCTGACGGCTGAAATGCACAAGGCAATATAAAAAGCATGTTTTCTTAAAGGTGCAATGAGCGTCCGCCACCTGCTTGGGGATGTTACTGTTTTGCCTGGCATGTTCCACAGTATGGCATTATGCTTATCTAGCTCCATGGACACAAGCAAAGGACGCCACCAAGCTAAGATAAAGGTCAGAATTGTGCAGAGTGGTGAGACCATGCACAGTAGGAATGCGTGTTTTCTAAAGTAAGTTTTAAGCAATAAAAAACATTATATTTGAATTAATGTAAGATTGGTATACTGTGGAACATTCCAGGCAAAGCAATAACATCTCCATGGAGACAAGCAGGTGGCAGACCCTTAACCAGAAAAGTTACGTAGAGGGTCTTTAAAGAATAAAAAAAAAAAATTCTAGTTATAGCATAATACATATAATCATTTACTGTCTCTTCACGTTTGTTAAGTTATTGTTTTGTTTTTTGTGTGTTTAGTATCCTATGATTGCGTTATGGTATTACTGAACTGTGTGAGCATGTAATTTCCCTCATGGATCACCGTTTGCCTAAGTTTAACAGTTATTGTGCATCTAATAAGTACAGTACAAGTGCATTTTACTTACTATTTGCATCAACATTTATGGTATGTTACATTAGCTGTACAATTGTCCACAACCATAAATTATGATTTGCTATTTTCAAACATGGGTCTCACAAATTCACTGAAATCTCAAATTCCCACCAAGCGTCTGGAAATGGTATGGCGTCCATCTTGTTGACACCTCGCTGTAATCTCAGATAACACTCTCCCTCTCACACACATTAATCTGAGGACAGAGATTAGGGCGACGTTAAACAAAGCAAAAGGAATCCGCCAGTTCTTTAATTATACACCACTGCTATCTTCATTCATTCAATAAGCTGCTTTAGACAATATTATGAGCTGTGTCCATTTTCTAATAAATGAGTTTCTCCTTTGACTTTAAAATTATTTAATGATAATTAGCTACAGTTTTTTAGCTCTACACAATATCTGAAAAAACATGATGTGAAATATGTGAGTCTTCTATAATGACATTGTGAAAATGGCTATATATGGCAACATCCAGACATTGATGTTAGGTCTAAATTAAATTATGTTTTAATTTTTGGAGAAGAAATTGTATCTTTACAGAAGATTTTAGACATCAGTGGCGGTGTTAAACAAATTGTCATTTTTATTTTCAAGATCCACACTCATTCTGAAGTTGCACAGAGTTTGAAAACCAGAACTAAGCACAGAGAGGTCACAATCACAGCTCCTTATTTGTAGCATGCGTCTCTAAAATGTGGAAGACATCTCCTCAGAAATCTCTTTGTAACATTCAAAACAAAATATATTGTTTTGGTTTCTTCATGATTTCTCAGTCCTCTGTTATTTTTTTACAGAAGACATGTCTCTCTGATTGGTTAATCCGTCTGTCAGTTACGCCAATTGGAAACTGTGGAGACAGGATTCGGTTCCAGTATGGTTAAAGCGCGTGTAGTCTTGGTCAGGCAAATTCTGATGTGTACATTTTGTTAAATTAGTAGCCATGGCAGAATTTGTAGTTTTTTATATTTCTTTCTTTTTAACTATTTTTTTCCATAATGTGTGGGCGGCCCTATAGAATAATAATGACAGTTAAAGCGTGTGTACAGTATTTCTTTAGGACATCCAAATGCCTCTATAATCTGTTGTTTGTTTGGAGCTTGTCACATAGACAGAGGAGCGTGGGATGTGAAGGAGGTGTGGTCCATCACTGTCACCTCCCTGATGTTTTCTGGAGGGGGAGACTTCACTGGCTCTGGCTTCAGTTTACATTGGCTCCTGTTCTGCTGCTTATCAGTCTATTCAGCCACAATGTGAACTCAAAGGGAAATCGTACATGACCAGGCCAAAATAAATAAAGTGGGATTCATTTTATATTGAAACAAAACAGAGGCTTCACTACAGAGTCCCATTGGCTCTATAATGGTAAAGGTACAACTCTCACACTAGGGCTGTGAACTCTAGTACTGTAGCTGGTCCTTTCTCGCATTATTAAAGGATTATGTAGACCATTTTATTCTTGATATTTCCTTAAAACTATCAATTAAAATTGGCTGTTGTAATTAAGCAAACTAAACAAACCAATAATTGTAAAAGCAAAATTTTATTGACTTAAAAATATGTGCCAAGGACTTCAGACAAAGTGCAACATAATAAAAGGCTAATTTTACACTCAAAACTTGGCCTTGCAGTCTTCTGTCTGGTACAGTGTCTCTTAGTAACTTTGTCAGAATAGTAGTATCATAATTTAAACACCAACCGCGACACCTTAGCAGAAAACCTATGAAAAAGCAGTGGGGAAATGAATATAGAAAGTAAATGATGTGGGGAGGAGTGGGTGCGATTGAGGTCAGGACAAATAGGACATCGGGGACCAAGGGGGCGAGTTTTTTAACTGGAGGGAAGCACTGCACTTAAACCAAGGGCAACAGTGAGAACGGGCATCTGTCATCAGCCATCTGGGAGGGCCCTCGGGTCTCAGCAGAGCCCAAAGTAAATGTGTCCACTGACTGCAATGGAGCGGAGTGCAAACTGTGCTAACAATAGCTAAAAGGGCTAACATGCTAACAGATTAATCCAGACTCAACTTCAGTTACATGGTTTAAAACTAAAGTGACTCTCACTAATATTCAAGCTAACCATCATGGTGTGATGTTCTGAAAAAGTTTAATAATTATACTATGTTAATCTAAATGCATTAATGCCGCCAATTCATTCTCACATGACATTTTCCTGTTATGGACACCATTTTGAGGACTTTGGCAAAAAAACAGCGTGTTTTGGTAACTTGAAACTTAAATAAACAAACTGATTACATAGATTTACTTAATCAAACTAACTATTTAAAAATTCTCTGTGGGCCTTATGATATTTTTACCCAGGGCCACAGGTCACTTCCCCTGTCAGTGATCATGTGCAGATGCTAAAAGCGTGTTTACATTTACAGACAGGCTCAGGGCAGCGCAGGGTTAAGCCTCTTCTGACAGTTGTCCCCCTCAGCTCTGATAGGACGAGTGCTACAGCTAAAACACAAGACATCTCCATCACAAACTGGACTTAATCTGGACCTGTCACACACTTTGTCCTCCACTTTGAAAGCACGCTAGCTCCCACTTGAGCTAAAGATAAACATAAGCTGCACTACACCAGAGCATGCAATAGCAATATAACTTTACATTTATAAAGTATGACAGAATTTAAAGATAAAAATGTTATATTATCTCTCTAACCATGGAGACAAGCAGGTGACCCCACTAGACAATGTTATAGAGGTGACTATGTGTGCCTATAGTGAAATTTTTCATGGATCGAATATCTGTTCAACAATATCGGTTCAGTCGAAATCCCATATTAGGCTATAAACTGGTGTAAAAAGACTATTTACTGGCTAATGATGGTCCATAATGTTTCATAATATTGAACTTGTATTTTTTTCAAAGCTGTCCTGTAGTTACTTTAAATGATATATAACAGTTCCAGATAGTCTCACCCCTGTTATTAGTTGATATCGGGTATCGGCAGATACTTGGAGCCAAAGAATCGACATCGGTATCGGAATAGAAAAAGCTGGAATGGTGCAATAACTCCTCCATGTGGATGAACAGGTGGCCAACCCGCTAACTGTTAGATGTAGCTTTTTTTAGAAAGTGTCAATAACAATGAATCAAAACAACACAAATCTGTACTTTGGTAGATGTAGAATTTTGTCAATAGAGCACAGATCAAACATTATGCTGTATTTAATTACAAACATACAAACAGCAACATAATCTGTAAACCTTAATCTGTAAATTCTTTATCAGACCTTATCTTGACCTGTCCCACACTTCGTCCAGCCCTTTGAGTGCCTTTGAAACCAAGTTAGCCTCTGTTTAAGATAAAGATAAGCATTTGGCCGGGTATGGGACTGTGAGAAGACAGGTCTTTAATATCCCTGGAGAACATATGCTTTCTGTGAGCAGTGATAGCAGCAGTGGGAGGAGGCCGCACACATGACTAATGAGGATGAGTAAGATGCATTCAGGGGTGATCGGATATGTCATTCGTCTGGACATCACATATAAATACTTTCTGTAGGTGAGGCGCACTTCCTGGATTTATACATTTGTGGCCTACGCAAACAATTCAAATAAATAAGACTGAATAATCATAAATGCCATTTCAAGGTCATAAAAATCACTGTTATTTTACAATGTCAATCTAAACAACGAAGAGGCCTTTAATGTAGTGACCTCAAGTTGAGGGTCGTGACATAGAAGTTGATCACTGAATGTATGACTGCTAATTCATTTGATTAAAAATAGATTAGAGTTGGAGCAAATTCACTATGAACTTGTTTTAATAATTTAAAAGTTATTAACAAATACAGTAATTCAATAAAACTACCAAGTGTAAATTCTGTTTGAAATCAGATTAGTGACAAACTGATTTCTTTTGATGATTTCTTGATTTCTTTTGATGATTTCTTTTTAACATTGCTGTTTAGTCATGTTGACCAAATGTATTATAGTGTCTTTAAAGGCACTACATCATATTTTCATTAGAATCAATTAAATTATCTTATACGGAACACAGAACAGGAATTATGAGAACACACACAGACACACACTAACAAAGATAATGCTTTGCTCAGCGAAGACCTATTGTGCTTGAACCTGCTATAGAGCTATAATCTATGACACATGTGGATCATTTTACATTTTAAATCTTAATATTCATCTAAAACAATATAATAAAAGAAATAATACTTTGACGTTAGAAAAGGAGCTGATATCGGCGTAAACATCACCAAAACAAAGAGCCATGTAGCTGTTGGCCCCTCCTATGAGAGCTGCAGCTCACGCTAGCAAGAAGATGATTTATTTTTTCGTTGGTACCAAAATGACTACGCGATGCTGCTGAATCCTACACGTATCATGAATTTAAAAAATAAAATTGAAGAAGGGAGTAAATAGAGAACAGTGGGTGTATACCGGTGGTGGTGAAAACAGGAACTGATCAGAAATATGGTGTCTTGAAAATAAGCCATAAAAGATTAGTCAAACATGCACTAATCACTCCATAAACAACTTCGACAGGGTAAATGAGAAGGGGAAACAACTATAAAACGGTTAGAAGCTCTGAAAAGTCAATTTTGAATAATAGGCCTGCTTTAACGTTAAACAGGAAAAAATAAATAAATAAATACATTGAAAGGCCGACACAGGACCAGGCGGTGTTAAAAGGGGTTAAAGGGGAAGTTCTCCTCAAAGACGCCTCAGCTTCAGTTACATAATTAATTATCAGACTAAAGCCTGAATCCTGGAGAACCACTGGAGTGTGTGATCACATGTGCTCGGTTCAATAGTGATTTATTTTATTGGTGATTCACGCGTCGCTGACAGATGACCTCACATTTTCTGCCCTCCTCTCTCTATATTTCCTTATTCCTCCATTTGTTCTGTTATCGGGGCCTTATCGCCGCGGCCGCCATTGCAAACCTGACGTCCCAAATTGGATTGACTTTTAATTAGGTGCACTTTCTACCCAGGGTAAAACGACTTTAATTGGCTGTATTATCTGTGTGGTTGCTTTAGGTGGAGGGGAGGAGAGAAAGAAGGCCCCACTGCAGCGTTTGAACAAAAACCAAAGGCCTCGATGTAGCTGCAATAATCTTATCTTGCTCCAACAGGACGCTGCAGCATTATCATTGAAATGAGAGGGAACCTATCACGCACTCTACATCGATGTTCAGGGGGTAATGCATCAAGATTAAATACAACCTGGAAATCTATAGGGAGAGGGGAAAAAGTGTTTCTGTTCAAAATGATTGCATTTGTAAAAACACACACACGTACACACACATTTACACACACATTTTACAAAATCTGCAGCGATCACAATGACACAAATGAATGAAAATTAAAAAAAAAAAAGAAATGGCAAGTGTTTAAAAATGAACTGATAATTATAATGTTAATAATAATGATTTTTGAGTAGTCTTTTATATAATTAGTGTTTTATATTAAAAATAATTAAAATGTACACAACAGCCTATGCATCTTTGTAGTAAATCCACCGAGGTCCAGTGGCCTGTGTACGGTGCACAGAATGGAGTCATGCCATAATGGTTCCTGCTATTAACAGCCTTTTAATGCACCCTGCTTGACTGCTCCTTTGTGTTCAGTAGTAATAGCTATTAGAGGGAATATAACACCCATTAATAGTGGAACAAAGAGCAAAATCATTTCATTACAGTCGTCTGTAGCTCTACGATGGGGAGGTTTTACATTACAGCAATTTGTCCCTTTCCGAGTTTTGAGATATTGACAGTAACCTAAAATTCTCCAGCTACTGCAATGAACGCTATAGAAAAATTTAGCTTGTGTTTTAATAATCTTTTATTAATCATTATTACCATAATAATAGTAATAATGCATTAGACTTATATAGCGCTTTTCCAGATGCTTTACAATTTTGTGCCTTATTTATTCACTCACTCTATGGTGGTATTGTAACCACAGCTGCCCTGGGGTAGACTGGCATTAAGGCTGCCAATCTGCACCACCAATCACACACTCACAAACTATATTAACTCTTCCTTATTATCTTTCAATTAAATGCAAAAATGTCATAATTCTACCAAAAAATGACACAAAAGGGTGTTTATTTTTGTAGTAACCTCCAGCAGACAGAGGCCCAGACTCGTGGTGTGGGCGTATACACTCCCTCTGACACTACCTGCAGTCTGCTCACAGCAAATGCAGAGGTAATGGACCATGCAAACATTCAGCTCCCACAATGCACCTGGGGCTGTGTGTCCATCCCTCAGTTTTTATGACAGGGACCTAAAGAGCAACATAAATCACTGATGAGCTGTATAAAAAACTATAGACTTACCTCCAGTACAAACAGAAACTATTAGTCCAGTTTTAGTGAAGCATTTAAGCCTATTGCAAAGTACTACAGTACACTGGCAATCTACTTCTCTTGACTGAGATGGGGAGACCAATATTGTTAATTTGTAGATATTTTTGTGAAAAAATTAAAAGTGCAATAATTAAATGGAATAACAGACCATTTGCAGAGCCAGAATATGACTACGCTATATAGACTTCTTTGGATATATTTAAACATTCTGGTGAAGCATTGAGGGTTGCTTCTTTTTTGTGGGGGCCTGTCTTCTAAATATGCTTCTAAACATTTGAATAAAGATGGTTGTTATCAGTGCGGAGGCAGGACTGAGCGGCCACTGTGTGAAGGAGCATGTCTCCTGACTTGTAATGACACAGCCCCAGAGCCATTACGTCTTTGATGGCAGGCTTAAGCAGAAATCCATTTTAGTGTGTCTCACTGTTGACAATCTCTTAATATGAGGTGCACCCTTTATCGGACTCTCCACTCACTGACGTTTATCATTACACTGCAGCCCATAATTAACTAAAAAAAAAAAAAAAAAAAAAAAAAAGAAGAGTGCATTTCTTGCATCATCGAAGACGCAAATGTCCCGTGTAGTAAAACCTTTGTTGTCCTAATTGTCATGTCAATTTGTCGCACTATCGGACATCAGCTCTGTGTGCTGACAACATGGGCACCGCTGCATGAAAAGGCAAAAAGAAAATGGCTGCTCTCCGGCACAAAAAGTCGACGCGATGTGCTTGGCTCTGCGTCGATCCACATATCTTTACTTCTTCCCCCACGTCGAAGCTTTACGATAGGGTAACATTAAGTCTAATTCACCAAGACGCTGGAAGACTGTGATAAGGTCTAAAAGCCTGAGAGCATAGTCGAGAATGCGGCGGTTTGCCACACCCAACGGCAATGCTAAAATGGCAGCCATAACAGAAGATCCAGAAAAAATGCTGGTCCAGATAATTATAAGTCATGATGATATAATGAATGATTTCGACAGTATCTCGGGTAGGGATAACAAAAAGCAATATTTCTTAAAAAAAAAAAAAAAGTCCCGTGTGCGATTGTTCAAACCTTGGTAGAGTTTATCAGCAGGAGTCCATTGACAGTGAAGGGGCTGGGGCTCAAGCTGCTCCCATCCCAATCTCGTTCCACATGATTATTCTCAATTTCACACTTGATGGTTTTTACTGGAGCAGACGGCGACGGCCAAATGCCAAAACGTAAAGAAGAAGGGCTCTGAGGTGACGAGAAAGTTCAAAACAAAAAGGACACAAAGATATACACTAGAATGTTCAGTATAGACTTCAGCACTAATCTGAGGTATTGACAGACCGTGGGATTAACAAGAGACTTAATCTACTAGACTACAGACACAAGAGCGTGTGTGTTTCCTGCCTATTGGCCAGATTTTGTTATAAATTTGTACTCTTGCATCTAAATTTATGCTGCACCTTTGATGACACGTGAGGTCTTTGTTGTTACTACCTGTATTTATTTTGCAGGGTAAATTTTTCTGAAGTGTGATTATTGTACAGACAATTGTGCTATTCTAATTAATTAATCTCAGAAATTTAGATTCAGAATTCAAATTTCAGAATCTATATTTCAGGTGTTTTTTTTTTCAATTTCAGTATGATTTTTTCAGTTAAAATAAAATTGTTTTCATTGTGTGTTATGATATAAATGAATGTTAATATTGACTGTAACCATAGTTTAAGCAGCCATTTTGTATAGTATGTGTCCAGGTATGTCACAGTCATAATATATTTTATTTGTATGTGAGCACCAATTTTCCTTTTCCTTCCTGTTTTAATTTTTTGTTTAGAAAACCATGAGGCCAAATCCATTTGAAAATCCCCATTGCATTTATATTACAGAGAACTGCATTGCTGGAGGTCATTTAACACTAGCCTCTTACACCTGCTTTAACCTTGTATGGTACCAGTGTCACTAAATAACCTATAGCCTGAACATGAATTCTCTATGTAACATCCTGCTTCAATAAATTCCTAATTTGATAAAATGTGACTTAAATATGTACAAATACACCAATTATTTTGTTCCTTTTCTATCACTGCAAGCTGTGTGCACATTAGAATTGCATAGATTGTCGCTAAATGCATTAAAACTACTAAACATGTACATTATTTGCTCAAAAACTCACAAGAGACGGTGGTGAAAATGACTACACGGCTCTGGGGAGTGGGCAGAGGGAGGCGAGGGACTTGACGAATCGGGGACCTATTGTTCACACCCGAAATGACTGTGCGTATATGCAATGGTTGGTACCTCTTTTTGGTGGTGGTGGCTTCGTTTGGTGGGATGCAGATGAGGGGGTGCAGGATGGCGAGGTCGTGGCGGGGTGCACAAGATGAAGATGATGAGGATGATGATGGTGGTGATGATGAGGTTTAAGTGGTGCGGGCCTCTACTCGGCTTGATTTGAGCTGCAGCTGAGTACGCCATGGCAACACTTGCGGTAATGACAGTGTGAGGTGAACTGCAACACGCATTATATAGACATTTTAGGGATTTCACACAATGGAACAAAATTACAAATAATGTGTGTATTTGATGCGGTTCTAAAAAAAAAAAAAAATCATGTTTTTTTTTCATATTTTTCTAGTTCACACAAAGATTGAAAGACTATTGATGGCCTACTACTGCAGCAATATATGTTATTACAATATAAAGAATATTTAATCAAAAAGCAACTTACTCTGAAAAGTTATGTAAAGTAAAATAAAATAAAATAAAAACCTGTCTTTTTAGTCCAGTCATTCCCTGAGCCACCTTGACATCTTCACACAACCTTGAGATCAGAAAGAGCTTTAAGTACAATCTCACGATATAACGTGCTATTTGTTAAGCTCTTAAGGCCAAATTTAGGCCACATAATCTCTTTCTACAAATAAACTAGCCCAAAGACAGAAAAGCTCGAACCACCACTGACCTGACGCCAAAGACTGTTCAATTGTGTTTAAGCGATAGTGGCCCTAGAGACGTGAAAAGCAAAGGAATTAGCATCCTAGCATTTGTACAAAAAGTTGTGTCACAAATCACTGAATCTCACTCAGTAAAAGTTACATAAGTGTGAAGTAAAATGTATGTTTGATATTTTAAAGTCTGTAAATCTATGAGAAAGGTCTGCTTTTTCAGTCCAAACATTTTCCAAACACTGTATGCAAAATATTCCAGGAGGCTGCCCCTCAAGTTTACAACAAAAACAATTTTAAAAAGATACTAAAGTGTGATGATGGCGTCGATTCAATAGCTTAAAGGCACTTTTCTTACCTGACTGAGGCGCCTGTACGTCGCTGTCCATCTTCGCCTGTCACTGAGGACCACGAGCTCAGCTGCAGTCAGTGCCGCGTGCGACTCCGAGTGAGCGCGAGACAACCGCGCTGCTGAGGTGCGCGCGCCGCCTGCGCACCACAGACACGCGACCCACCAGAGGAGAGAAGGGGAGGAGGGGGCTGGTGAGGAGGAGAGGAAAAAGCTTAGGTTAAAGAGCTGTTAAAATACACAGAAATAAACTGACTTAAACATTAACGTTTGTGATGGGGCAAAGCTTTTAGGGAATTGGGGGCACTTGCATCTGACAAAGGCTCAAAGGCTCCGGGCTTCAAGGCCTGCAGCTAAATTCACTCCCACGTTTTAATTAGCCGAAATTGTCCCTATGGCTACGGTTTAATAGAGCCACCTCCAAGTCATTTGTCTCCAAAAATATTTAATCAAGTATACAGAACATTGTTGTTACCATAATAATTCTGCAGGACAGTTTAATAACAAAGTGTGTAATATTGTTATAACACTATAATAATTTTTAAAAATATATTATGCTATTTTTAATTCAAGTCACAAAAAATAACATACAGGGAAAAATAATAAAAAATAAATAAATATGTTTGTAAAAGTTGTAAGAGTCATTAGGTGAGTGGGACCCTTGTTCTGCTCAGATACACTGATATATTTAACCAGGAGCACTGCATTGACTGACATCAATGACATTCATCAGACATGGTGAAAAATGTTGTGATGAAAAAGATCTGTCAGACTGTGAATATGTTATGAATACTCAGCTCCCTGGGTCCCTCTGGAGCGTGGTCAGTCCAGGACACTCAGGCCACGCCCCTTTCAAAGTCATTTCCATAGTGTCTATAAAACTGCTGAGTGGGACAGTGGTGATTGCTGTGTTGTGTGTGTGTGTGTGTTTTCAGCCTGTTGTTATTTTGCTCAATGAAAGACCTCTACTGAATGACCTCAGCAGCTGCTATGGTCCTGCCTCTAACTATGCTATGTTAATGAGTAAATACAACTAATGCCATGGCTACTTGGAGAAGATAAATGTGTTTGGGGTCAGGGGAAAATGTTGTACGACCCTGGCAGGTTAAATCCAGTCCACCTTTAGGCTGTAGCTGTAAGTCATAGGCCATCATGCGGCAGTCCCAGCCCGCTTTAGAAGCACCCATTAACATTGTTGGTCGATGTTCAAAAGCGGATGCCTGTAGTTGAATTTAGGGGAGCAGTGACACACAGTTGCACAGCTCTGACCTGGCCTGTGCTGTGTGTGCGTCTGGGGTCAGCTGTCAGGCCCATGTTGATGGATGTGGGTTGGAAACATACTTGGAGTTTAAGTTATGTTCTTTGGCAACCTGCATGACCCCAGCTGCCCTAAAAATAAAGGTGCACACAACAGACAGTGGTGTAAGCTATCACAGATTATCATTGAACTTCCCAGAGTAAACACACATCAGGTACTATTTATTCATTTGTTTTTTGTTTGTTTATACTGTCGAGTCTATGGATATGGTACATCCTCTCCAGACCGAAGCTGTTTTCTTTCGATGGGCACTGATGGACATTTTAGCACAGCACACTCAAAGTTTCCTTGGTTTGGACCCCATCACTGGACGCAGAAGGGCTCACTGGAGGTGACTACATGTGGAATTGGCACTGGATGTTGGAAAGACTTGACTAGAGACTATAATATAGCCTATTCTCACATGTATGGTTATGTGTATGGTTGATCATAGGCGTACCTGTTTGGAGTTATTTTTACAAACAAGAGAAGACATGGAGCGATGGAGCTGTTGCTGTATGTTTTTGCTTCGCGGCAGATGTTGATTTGATCTGGAGATGCCTTAATTGAAGCAACTTAGGATGAGGCCTTGGTCTCCAAGATGTGCTCTGAGTAGAGCTGCTGCTCCATTGGTCAGTTAGGCTGAGGCTCATGTTGTCTGAGCTGCCCTTCAGTGCTCCTCTGGGAACAGGGCAGGATTCCTTTGGAGGAGCTGGAGAAAGTGATTGGGAGGATAAAAGTCTGCAGGAAGTTTGTGATGATGTAGATGCTGGACTTTGAATCTCGTTATCTATAGGAATGTAACAGAATGATTAAATTAATAAGCTCTTATGTGCTGGAGAGGCTGGAACAAGATCTTATAAACAATACTCTTTACAAATGGATTAGCCAACAATTGTGACCTTTCACTATAGGCTTGCGCTATATTTCTAAGAGGCCAACCAGCATTTTCCCCATAATACTACTACTGGACTCCATAATCAAGTGGAGAGCTTCATTATATGACATTTCATTCCTGTAGCAGTGGCAGAGTTATCAGGTCCTCGCTGCCCCTTTCAACTGGCGCTTAACCTGGTCACTATGGAGACAGTTAAAATGGTTTGTCCTCGGACTTCTTTGATCAAGAGAGCACTTGAAAGACGGTATTGGCTTATTTAAAAAGACAAAGCCAGAAGAGGAGGATCTGATACCCCATCATTTGTGTTTACTATTTTATTTAACTGTTATGTAGCATAAGGTTTAGTGACAGGTTGGATAAGCCTTAAGACCATTAGCTATTCTAACAGCACTCTGTCCCATGTATAGCCCATACGTTATAATTGCATTGATTGACTTAATTAATTATGTTTCAGAAGTAACAATGTGGTATAGCTCGATAGAAATTATTACTGAATGCAATAGAGCTGGAGTCTGTCCTTACCACTTTCCCATATTATGCTAATATAAACAAATGTGCTCCTTTAACACAACTGCGAGTGATTTCACTATTCACAGGCAGCAGCACATCTAGGGCCCGCTCCATGAGATGTGTAATTTTAGATAAGAGACAATTATTGTAGCACATCACACATATGATCACTATCTGCAGAAATCTCAATCTGTTCCAGTGAATGTGGGGCAGATATAGCGTCCCGGTGCCCTTGGTATTTAATGACATTTCTTTCTGTCTGTGGAGATAGAGGGAAAGCATCAGAGTCAGCACCAAGAAACATTTGGACTATTACCAGTTGTGGGTATGGCATGGGGCCTGCACTTGCAGAAAGAAAGGTCTGTCAATCCGCTGTAATACAGTATAAAAACAGACAAGGAAAATAAAGGTGTCAATGGTTTACTATTAAGTACTGACTACAGTTCACACCTCAACAACCTTAAACCAGTTAGAGTATATATTAATTTATTTATTGTTTTATTTATACACTGTTTAGTGAGTGAAGATATTTATCTGATCAATAGCATGATATAGAATTTTGTTGGAATCACCAAATGTTACTATTTTTGCTTTATGTTTCAAAATAGAAATAAAAAATACACCCTTGGTCTTGTAGGCTGTGTAAATTTCATGTGTTACAGTTCATCTTTCACCTCCCCAAAGATTCTGAGGGGCCACATATAAAATGCCTTTTAAACATCATGACTGACAGCTCTGCAAATGAGAAATCATTTACTGTGAACAGCTTGCTTTTGGCAGAGATGCTGCTGCTGCTGCCTCTGAGGCGAATGTGGTCATGTGACTCCGAGCATGCACCATAGTGCTGGGTCAGTCAGCCAAAAAGACCAGCGCTTTTTAGGGAAAAGGCTCAATTATAAACAAGGCCAGGGTAAGGAGGATCTAACTTAGTATTATAATTCACTTAGAATGCAGAGACATTATAAAAGACTTTGTTATAAAATATTTGTACTGTTTGTGATGTAATTTATAACATACAAATCCTGCATATATAGGCTATATTCACTTCTTATTCTGAGCTAAACAATTCAAAACTAATTTAACCAATTAAAGGAGGACTTAAAAAGCTGTAGTCATCACTGAGATCATGTATTTACCCAGTGGAATCAGCAGGAATTGGTGATAAGGCACAGCTGCATTGTATTTTATATTAGGCATTTCAGTTTGATATTGTCCAAAATGTCTACACATTCTGTATGCAAGTGGTAAAGAAAATCATGATTTAAAATTTAAGGGAATACTTTTTATATTGCACCATGTGGACCACATTAACATGCATAATTGTCTATAATGTATTTCCTGTCTTCAAATTTAGAACCACAAAATAATTCTAGACACAAATGTTAGAACTGAAGATGGGATTGTCGAGTGAGATGTCGCCATCTGGTGGTCACGATAAGGTAATCTGTAATAAAAGATGTTGCTACCAAATACCAAAAATAAATAAATCAATAATTGTTAATCCCTTGCAACATATTTATTATTTTCTGATTTACAAGTTATATTACATTTCTTTTACAAAAGACTAACAACTGTCTGGTGTTACATTTCAATACCATGAATAAACACAGATGCATATGTAGTAATAAATCATTTCACTGTGCAAGGTCTAAAAGTCTATGATAAAACTTGGGTTATCGTGATTAATGCAACAAATTGGCAACACAAACCTGCCATTGTTAGATATACTGTATGTATCATTATGTACATAAACACATTCAAAATAGACACACAAAAGAGACAACTGATAAGTATCACCTCAGAAGTATTTTGAACCATAGTCAATCAAGTTAGAAAAAGTAGAAGACAAACAGGGAGGTAGGTCAAGAGAAAGAAGGATGAATTCTGAGGGATTTTGGCCCTTCCCTCTAGCTTATGATTCCTAAAAAAGTTGCTTTAATCATACAAAGTCCAGATAATCCCATCTGTAATCTCATTTAAGGTGGAAAAGTGGCCTCAGCCCTCCCTGCCTCTCTGTGTTGTTCTGTTTAGGCCTTTAAAGTTCATTGTGCATTAGTTTCCTCCACCACAGCAGCTTCGACTCTGGGGGGGTTGCTGCTGGAGGTCCACCCCTGCCCTGGTTCTCCCTGCTTGCCCTGCCCCAGCCTGAGGGTCACTCTTGGGGAGCTTTTTTGCTGCAACGACAAACAAATACAGCATCATACAGCAACAATAATTTTTTAGATCAATGGCCCCAAAACTTCAGGCCATGACTCCCCTAAAAACATGCAAACAACTCAGGACCCGTCACTGCTCTTATTAATAACTTCAAGTGGCAATACATTTCAAATCAGGTTTAAAAAATATATTTTAAAGCTTTATTTTGTAATTGGACCTAATTTCATTCACATATAAAAAATCAAATACAGTTTCAATTTTTTTTCACATCTCCCATAATTTCCCATCCTACATTTTTATTTGTAAATTATCATATTTGGAAAGTAATTTGTGGCCATGTTATTCAAGCTACATGAATCTCTGCTATTTCAATCATGTAAAATATAGAAGTAACATTGAAGGTCCTTAAATGTTATCAAATCACTTCAGTCTTAAGTGTAAATGTCAAATGAGCTCATATTTCAAGTCGCATACAAACAGTGTGAAGTCAGTGTGTAATCTCAATTTGACAAGCTGTGCACACATACCAATAGCCATGAAGATTTCGTTAACATTCATGGCTGTTTTGGCTGAAGTTTCCATGAAGAGAAGGTGATTATCGTCTGCATATTCCTGTGCCTCCTGTGGGAATAAAACATATGTGAGTCAATATCAAGAGAACAAATCAAGTAAGCATGTAATAGTATGTATTTAAACTTACCTGAGCTTCCACAGCTCTCTTGTTTACCATATCAGCCTTGTTTCCTGCCAGAGCAATCACTATGTTGGGACTAGCTTGTCTCTGCAACTCCATCACCCAGGTTTTTGCACGTGCAAAAGACTCCTATAATTAATGAAGCATTATATTTCAATAAACATATGTTGTTTATTGGCTTTCCATTTCAGCATTTTTAGTTCAGCTTTTGTCAAACTGAGACCGGGCAGGTGAAACTTACAGCGCTGGTTATGTCAAAGACCACTATGGCAGCTTGCGCTCCTCTGTAATACATGGGAGCGAGACTATGGTAGCGCTCTTGGCCTGCTGTGTCCCAGATTTCAAATTTCACCGTAGTGTCATCCAAGCAGACTGTTTGTGTCAGGAACGCCGCTGAAATTCATTCAAGAAGTTAGTCAATAAGTCATTCATTTTGACAGAGCGGCCACACCTTTAATATGGCTTTAAACATAAATTTGATTAGGTCTGTATCACAATGCAATGTTATATTATTGAGGTTAAAGTGGTAGAATTATTTTATTCTGCTGTATAAATGATTGCTTATATCATCATGGCCAGTTTAGCAGAAGGCCTGAGGACACCCCTGGAATAAGGAATCATTCATTTGATGTTGGGGAAGTGTTATGAGACTTCACCTCCAATTGTTGCTTCCTGGTATTCATGAAACTGCCCCTTGACAAAGCGCAGAACCAAACTGGATTTTCCCACTGCAGACTCGCCCAGCAGCACCAGTTTGAACTGGCAGATTTTGTTGGGTGCTCCACTGCTGGGCCTGGTGTTGCCTCCTGGACGTGCAGCCATTGACAGAGACGGCGTGAGTTACGGACGGGCTGCGCAAGGAGAGGACAGGGAGAGGTCCACTGGGATACAACAGGATAAACTGGGCTCTTATCCTTATTTTCTGATAGAACATGTCATACAAGTGTTATAAACATTTATGCTTATATTAGTTTGACCATCATACTTTTAAAACCAAAGTTATCCTAAAGGTAAACAAGCCGAGACAGTCAAATAATTTGACTAAACAGCTAAATAGCGTTAATCATGAACATGTAACATTAGTCTCGCACTATATGAACACGTTTGTTGGTTTTCAAATTACAGGAAATTTTGCCAATGTCCCAAACAAGAAAAAACAAAACCTTCAAAAACAACTATGCTAACTTTTGTTTGTATCACGTCGAGTTCAGGGTTAACAATGTTAAGGACAGCCGATAAAACAAAATACACAGACATAATACAATGTGATCCTTACCAACAAGGAAGATAATATGTACTCCACCCACTCAATTGTATATAACAGTATATATATTTTTTTTAAAGCTGCTTTCTTCTTTCCACAAAAACAACACAGCTTCCGCCCTGTGTAACCAAATACTTCCTGGATTCCACTGTCACGTGATACATTCGTTCAACCAATGAAATCTCCTTCATGACTTTTATTCTATTATTGACTATGTTATGTTATAACTAAGTTGCAAACATACATACATACATACATACATACATACATACATACATACATACATGCAAACATACATACATACATACATACATACATACATACATACATACATACATACATGCAAACATACATACATACATACATACATACATACATACATACATACATACATACATACATAAAAATATATTTTTGTAGTTTTGACAGTCTGCACATGATCTTGATGTTTCATCTGTTGCATAAATCCGTCAATCCGGCAGCACCAAACAGGTTAAATTCCTGGTTTGTTATTTAGGCCTAGCCTATTACTTAGCACTGGTATGCAGACATGTACACTAGTCTTAGTCTTTGGTGGAGACTGCAGGAATTAGAATAAAAAGGGACTTGAATATACCCACTGAAGAACATGAAAACATGCAGCTGTTTATTTATGTTGAGTAAGTGTAGCAAAAACGTACTTCCTTTTGAGGAGGCATTATGAGACTTTGTAGATTATTGGATCCAGACCAGGGCGGGTCTGTTGGTTCTGAAATTATTTTTCTTTCTCCACAGTAGCATCTCAAAGCCTCATTTGAAACAATGTTCATAATTGTTTGTAAAGTTTACTCCAGAAACGATACTTTCAGATCAAATATCTATTTCCAGGCCTCTCTATTTAAATGTAGAGTTTTATCTGATCTGGCAAAGATTTGGTTATCCCAACACACAGAAACTGGTGAGAATGGACCACTTGTGTGAAATAACAGGGATGGTGCACAAGCAAACAACTCAGAGGTAAGACTGAGGAAAGAGTCTGGATATTGTTGATCACATTCAAATTGAAAGTGGAATTTTAGTTACCGGTAGGTAAAACTTTGATAGGACAGAAATACCTTCATTCAGACTGTTTTAAAACTAACATAAAACTGCTGTCTTGCACTTGTGAGTGTAACAGTAATTAAGTCTAAATATGCCTAAATAATGTCAGAATAACAACTGTATTAAGTAATGCAGTAGGATAGGACAAGGATTGGCTAAAACTCCTCTTGTATAGTGAGCAATCTGATCCCCAGAAGAAGAAATAAAATAAAATAAATTCGATTTGACTTAAACTCTTTACACAAATATGCACCGTAAACATTTCTATACAATTTATCCAGTTTCCATGATAAGATCACAACAAGAAGACATATTTTTGTGTTTTTATTGATATTTTCCAGAAATATAATCCATATTCTGGCATCACACTGAGCTGTATTTTACTTGTTACACAAGTCCCAGCTACAGCACACAGTAGTTATCAAATTAGGTTGATTCATTATTGCACATTCGTGTGAAGTCATACAGCGCTTGGCATAGCTGAAGTCTGCCAAATATAAAAGCACGAAACAGATAATTCAACATGCTGTAAAGGCAATTTATCTTTTATATTATGCTTTTTTTCACTATTGTGCTGGAAAGTTACAAACCATGGTGGAATCTGATGGTGCCACAGCGGTCATCAGAAGCAGAGCAGGTCTGCATGGAGCCCGGACACGTGTTTCGACCTCCACAGTAGCATTTCAGCGCCTCACCTGGACAATTTTAAACTTATCTTTATACGACAAAACCCTTTGAAAGATGTGGCTTGTTGACTTACTTTGACTGAGGAGCATCAGCACCAGTAGAGGCACAATAGCTGTCTTCATTTTGCAGTAGTGGTGTATCTTGACTCCTCAGTTTATAGTTTCAAAGTTCTTTTATATGAACGTTTATCTGCTCTGGTTGTGTAAACAAGAAAACACTTGATTGTGCCCACACTAAGAAACATGTGAGAACATACCACCTGTGTGAAAGAAATAGCTTGGTGCCCAAGATAATCCCAATCTTCAAACTATAAGGCTGGAGCTCGACAAAATCTTGCATTTTTCCCAGATTTTTATTACTGCTGGTAATGTAATGTCTATTGCTGTTGCAACTAAGTAAGAAAACAAAAAACAAATGTAGGTTATCTTCATTGGTTGAACAATCGTTTTAGACTTGCTAAAAAGTCTGAGGGGTTTTAGTACACCCATAGTTTGAACAAAACAGACAAACAAACAAACAAACAAACAAACAAACAAACAAACAAACAAACAAACAAACAAACAAACAAACAAAAAACAGCTAGAAAAAAAAACCCCTATTGATTAATTTGTTTCTGTTGAACAAAATTCTGCTCAAATTTTTATCAAAATCACTAGAGACCTCAAAATCTATGCAAAATACTTTTACTTTTTACTTTGCTTTTTCTTTAAGTACATTTTGGCCCTTATGTAAAAACAAGTACTTTAATACTAACTTTAGTAATTTTTTTCATGTGATACTTTTACTTTTACGTGAGTATTTTTTTGCTCCAGTATCTGTACTTTTACTCAAATAACAAAATTTAGCACTTCTTCCACCACTGGCTATCTTTGATTGCTAAAGAACTACAGGTAAACTTGAACTAAAACACTAAAGCTTTTTATTTTTACTAACTAAAGTATATGGGGTTTTAATGGCAATGTCTAGGGATCAGCTTTTGCCCATTTTAGTACAAACAAGATTAACTTACATCTTTGTTTCCACTGTGTTTGTTTTTCAGCCCTATTAATTTCGTATTATTAATACAGACTATACTTTGACTAAGCACCACCAGTAGAATCGTCTTACTTTTGTCTAGAATAAGATAATACTACAAAGCAACAGAAATGTATATAGAAGTTTTATTGATAATTTCTTCACATATAAATCACATAAAGTAATCCATAATCAAATCCACAGATGTCAGATGTTGCAAAAGTCAGAGGAGCAGCAAGTTGTGATAATTGGTGCTTGAACCATCCTTCTGCACTCAATGTCAGTCATGCAGCCTTTAATGAAATCTGAAAATTGTATCACAAGACAAATAAAAACAAAAATTCAAAATCCACAAACATTCATTGTCAGGGTTGTAAAAGTTACTTACACTGTGGCGACACCAGGCTTACTTTAGTGCCACATTTCGTTTCAGATCCAGAACAGGTTTCCCAAACACAAGACTTCCTCCCTCCACAGTTGCATCTCAAAGCCTCATCTGAAAATTGACTTTAGTTTTCACCTGTTTCATTTAGTATTAGTTAATTTTACAAGACTTACTTTGACTGAGCAGCACAAGCACCAGCAGAGCCACAATCACCTTCATTTTCTTGACCAGGATAATATTACAGCTCTTGGATGTCGATGATTTTGTGTTCCAAAATCTGTTTAGTTCTCGACTTTTATATAATTATCTTATTTCAGTCTGGAATCTACTAGATTACACAATTATTGACAAACTGTACAGAAAACCTCACTTTTGCATAACCGTAGGGCATGGTGCCTGTAAGTACAACTGCAGCCAACCATTACCTCCTAAAACATGAACTAAAGGTAAAAGGAGCTGATAACTTGAAAACTACCACAACATGACATCACAAGGAGCGTTTGGAGCTTTGGAGATGATTACTTATAACAAGTGTGAATGAAACAAAACACAACTTCAGTTATATTTTTGATGAGGTAACAGCATTTTAACATGGCTTAAAGCTCACGTCCATTTTACGTAATATAGAACCTTTAATGCATCAGCTCAACACACCCTCAAACAGGCAGTGCCTTGCCCAAGTACAAAACAACAACAACAATGGTTGAATTCATACACAATCTTTATTTGCTCCAATCACAAATTTTGTATTCAGGGGTGTAGTACAAAATTCTGGGCCCTGAGTACAAATCAACTTGGTGGGCCTGTATTACGTGTTCACTACTTCACTACATTTGAGAGCAGATATCTGTACTTTCTACTCCACTACATTTTTGAACAGGATAAAAACGTATTAAAAAAAAAATATATATATATATATATATATATATATATATATATATATATATATATATATATATATATATATATATATATATATATATATATATATATATATATATATATGTATATATATATATATATTTTTTTTTTTAATTATTGTTTGAAACCTGATGGGGTTGTTTTTAGCACATTCATAGTCTGAGCAAACAAAAATATACAAATAAAAACAGCTAGGAAAAACTATTGATTCAATTGTTTCTGTTGAACAAAATTCTGCACAAATCTTTATGAAAATCACCACATTTGAAGCTTTATAAGACCTCAAAATTGTAAAAACTGTAAAAACCTGAATATTTTTAAACAAGTACTTTTACATTTTTTCATGTGATGCTTTTACTTTTACTTGAGTATTTTGTATTTTTATAACTTGGACTAAACATAAAATCTTTTTTTTTTTTTTAACTAACTAAACTACATGGGGTTTTAATGGCAATGTCTTGGCATGATCAGCTTTTGCCCATTTTAGTACAAACAAGATTAACTTACATCTTTGTTTCCACTGTGTTTGTTTTTCAGCCCTATTAATTTCGTATTATTAATACAGACTATACTTTGACTAAGCACCACCAGTAGAATCGTCTTACTTTTGTCTAGAATAAGATAATACTACAAAGCAACAGAAATGTATATAGAAGTTTTATTGATAATTTCTTCACATATAAATCACATAAAGTAATCCATAATCAAATCCACAGATGTCAGATGTTGCAAAAGTCAGAGGAGCAGCAAGTTGTGATAATTGGTGCTTGAACCATCCTTCTGCACTCAATGTCAGTCATGCAGCCTTTAATGAAATCTGAAAATTGTATCACAAGACAAATAAAAACAAAAATTCAAAATCCACAAACATTCATTGTCAGGGTTGTAAAAGTTACTTACACTGTGGCGACACCAGGCTTACTTTAGTGCCACATTTCGTTTCAGATCCAGAACAGGTTTCCCAAACACAAGACTTCCTCCCTCCACAGTTGCATCTCAAAGCCTCATCTGAAAATTGACTTTAGTTTTCACCTGTTTCATTTAGTATTAGTTAATTTTACAAGACTTACTTTGACTGAGCAGCACAAGCACCAGCAGAGCCACAATCACCTTCATTTTCTTGACCAGGATAATATTACAGCTCTTGGATGTCGATGATTTTGTGTTCCAAAATCTGTTTAGTTCTCGACTTTTATATAATTATCTTATTTCAGTCTGGAATCTACTAGATTACACAATTATTGACAAACTGTACAGAAAACCTCACTTTTGCACAATTGTAGGGCATGGTGCCTGTAAGTACAACTGCAGCCAACCATTACCTCCTAAAACATGAACTACAGGTAAAAGGAGCTGATAACTTGAAAACTACCACAACATGACATCACAAGGAGCGTTTGGAGCTTTGGAGATGATTACTTATAACAAGTGTGAATGAAACAAAACACAACTTCAGTTATATTTTTGATGAGGTAACAGCATTTTAACATGGCTTAAAGCTCACGTCCATTTTACGTAATATAGAACCTTTAATGCATCAGCTCAACACACCCTCAAACAGGCAGTGCCTTGCCCAAGTACACAACAACAACAACAATGGTTGAATTCATACACAATCTTTATTTGCTCCAATCACAAATTTTGTATTCAGGGGTGTAGTACAAAATTCTGGGCCCTGAGTACAAATCAACTTGGTGGGCCTGTATTACGTGTTCACTACTTCACTACATTTGAGAGCAGATATCTGTACTTTCTACTCCACTACATTTTTGAACAGGATAAAAACGTATTAAATATATATATATATATATATATATATATATATATATATATATATATATATATATATATATATATATATATATATATATATATATATATATATATATTTTTTTTTTTTATTTTTTTATTTTTTTTTAATTATTGTTTGAAACCTGATGGGGTTGTTTTTAGCACATTCATAGTCTGAGCAAACAAAAATATACAAATAAAAACAGCTAGGAAAAACTATTGATTCAATTGTTTCTGTTGAACAAAATTCTGCACAAATCTTTATGAAAATCACCACATTTGAAGCTTTATAAGACCTCAAAATTGTAAAAACTATAAAAACCTGAATATTTTTAAACAAGTACTTTTACATTTTTTCATGTGATGCTTTTACTTTTACTTGAGTATTTTGTATTTTTATAACTTGGACTAAACATTAAATCTTTTTTTTTTTTTTTACTAACTAAACTACATGGGGTTTTAATGGCAATGTCTTGGCATGATCAGCTTTTGCCCATTTTAGTACAAACAAGATTAACTTACATCTTTGTCTCCACTGTGTTTGCTTTTCACCTCTATTCATTTTGTATTATTAACACAGTTTACAAGACCATACTTTGACTAAGTACCACCAGCAGAATCATCTTAATCATCTTAGTAACAGAAATGTATATAGGATTTTTACTGATACTTTTGTCAAATATAAATCACATAAAGTAATCCATAATCAAATCCACAGATGTTAGTTGCAGAAGTCAGAGGAGCAGCAAGTTGTGACTTGATTGTTCATTTCCTCTACTGGCAGTCTGTACTCAGTGTCAGTCCTAAAGCCTTTAACATATACTGAAGCTGAAATGTTTATCACAGGACAATTAAAAAAATAAAAATTCAAAATCCACTTATATGCATTGGCAGGATCGTAAAAGTTACTTACATAGTGGAAACACCAGGTTTAATTTAGTGTCACATTTCGTATCAGCTCCAGAAGAGGTTTCCTTTAGTTTGTTTTAGTTTTCACCTTTTCATTAAGTATTAGATAATTTTGCGAATCTTACTTTGACTGAGCAGCATGAGCACCAGCAGAGCGACAATCACCTTCATTTTCAATATGAATCAATATTACAGCTCCCAAAGTTCCTGGCTTTTATATAATTTGCTTCTGGAAATGATCTGGAATTGATCATTATTCACCACTTAAAACGAGTTCCTTAAAGGACCCATATTACGCTATTTTCTAATATATGTTACAATGTTGTTTCTTAATCACAAACATACCTGGAGTTGTGTTTTGTTTCATTCACATGTTTTAACATCTCTCAAACTGAAAATACTCCGTTTCACCTTATGCCATGTGATAATAAAGAAACTGTGTTTTTAAACTCCATACACCTTCACTAGGATCTGCTGGAATTGAACAATCTCTATTGAACTAAAGATTAAAGGAACTGGTAACTTGAAAACTACCACTTCATGACATCACAAGGTGGAACAGGGTATTTTGAGCTTTGGAGATGATTACATATAACATGTGTGAATGGAACAAACACAACTTCAGTTATATTTTTGAAGAGCTAACAACATTATAACATGGCTTAAAGCTCACAAGAGTCCATTTTGCTTAATGCATCTAACAGCTCAACACACCTTCAGATAGGCAGTGTTTTGCTCAAGTACACAACAACAAGAATGCTGAAATCCATGCACAGTCTTTATTGGCATTTGCTCCAATGACAAATTTACATTTATCCAGGAGTGTGGTACAAAATTCTGGGCCCTGAGTACAAATAATCTTGGGGGGCCCGTATTACATGTTCACTTCATAAAAATTGCATACAATTTACAGATTTTGTAAAGGGGCCCTCCCTGCTCTGGGCCCTGGATAAACAGTACCCTTTACCCCTCTAGACTGACACCTCTGTATTTATCTGTTGCACAGGTCACTTCTGCAACAGAAAGCAGTGGATATACCAGGCTGATTAAGAGAGGCGCACTGGGAGGCAGACATGCACCCCTTGAAGTAGTTAGGAGCTGTGAGAAACAAGAGCAGAAGAGGATGTCAGAGATAAAAGGATGACTTGTGGGATTAACTTGTACTTGATATAGAAAAGTTGCAGTACACAGCTCCACAACTAAATAAGCCTATATACTTACTTGCTCCAGCAGTTATAATGACACTACCACACAGATCATTGAAGTTATGGCACGTTTCCACTCGACCACCGGAGCAAATCTTCAGTCCTCCACAGTTGCATTTCAAAGCATAGCCTTAAAAATCAGATTTTTTAAAATATACACAGCGTAATATAATTTGTGATAAAAAATTCTTAATGCCAAATAAAACTGACTTACTTTGACTGAGCACAACCAACACTAGCAGCAAGATAATTGTTCCCTTCATTTTCTGGGTCTCTGCTCTTGAATTGTTGAATTCCTGATGCCTCAATATTCTGTTTTAGTTCCTGAGCTCATCTTTTATAGTTTGGTTGTTGTTGCAAACAGGAAAACACTCAGTTGCAACATTATTGAAAAACAGACAAGAATGGGAACATCAACTTTTGTGTGAGCCAAAAAATAAACCTACTTGTACGTTGTATGTCTGTTTTTCAGCACCTCACCTCGACAATTAAAACTTTAAACATGATCTTTATACAACAAAACACTGGTTTGTTGCAGCAGCACCAGCAGAGGCCCAATAGCTGTCTTCATTTTGAGTATTTGGCAGTTTCTAGTTTCATAGCTCTTTTATATGAACATTTATCTGATCTGATTCTTGCTGATAATGTAAGCCATTCAATTTTTGTTGTAACCAGAAATACAAATAAAGAACAAAACTGTAATAGGCTATCTTTTGCTAAAGAGATTAAAGATACACTGTGCAACTTGGTGAGGATCCATCACCTTCTTATCTCTAGATCTGTGGAGATCTCTGTGGAGATGTTATTTCTTTGACAGGCTTAGTTTGATATGACAGCATCAGAGCCTGTTGTAGAATAAGTTATTAAAACTTCTCTAAATGGCTCATTTCCCAAAATCTATTTGACATCCCATGTTTTATTTAGTTTTCTTGTTTCTATCTGGAACGCATTGGATTACACAATTATGAACATATGAACTTTGTACCACTCTGATAGGCATGATACCCTTAACTAAACATCAGTACAGCAACAACTTTTCTGTGAGCTATTGGACAAAAGAGGAGCACAGTTTACAAAGGCCTGACAAAAGCTGGCTCCTGTTGTATATTATTATATATGTTGGTTTTTACGCACCCTATGAAACTAACCAATGTAACCAATGTAAAAACTGGTATCTATTATATTTGCCCACCAATATGTCTGCCCACCCAAATGCTACAGGACAGAGTCAGGCCTGCTCTTTCATGTTTAAGCGCTCACATTTTTTTACTCGGGCAAGCTTTTTCATGTGATATCTGTGACATGCAGTGGTCATTTTATGAGAATAATTTCAATCAACCGTATGTGGAGCTATAACAGTATGTCATCGTATATACCTTTCATTGTGTTAAAAGAGCTATTTGTTAAATATTTGTTACAGGATGTCAGATCACCAGGTCAGATTACCTGTGCTGTACTTAAAATAAATAAATAAATAAATAAATAAAACACATGAATCTTGGCAACCAAATGTCCCAAATAATGTGAATTTAAGCATTTGAATAGAATTAAATAATTGGATAGAAAAGTCAGATGGATCAGCCAAATGTGTGCACAAAAACATTTAAGTTTGTGGTGTTGATGACAGCTGCCTTGGCCCCATCTGCCCCTCTGTCGAAACTACTGGATTTACACAAGAGCTGTTTACAAATGGACTACAGCATTTCTATAAAACGTGCACTTTTTAAAATTAAAGGTGTGGTAATTTTGATGTGCAGCCAAGTGATACTGCAGCAAGATACTGAATAGTAAAAAAAAAAAAAGTATTAGAATTTCTATAGTAGCACATCTTTTCTTCTGTGATAACTGTATTTGTATTGAAAGGAGATTTCAAAGTAGAGTAAAAAAACACAATAAAAATACTGCATTCTGTTTTATTTAGTCATCCAAGGAGAAATATTTCAAAAATAACATTTGAATACTCTTAGTATTTTATGATTATCGTTAAGATAAAGTGACAGCTTAACCAGAATGTGAATAAATAATGTCAAAAGTTGAGACATTTGTGTCGGCTTGGATAAGTCATTTTAAGTTAGAATGTGGAGTGTACAAATACTGCATTCAAGTGAGAGCATAAAGGAAAATTATTTGTAATCCCCTGAAAAGTACAGTATAACAAATTACTGTACGTTGTCTTTAATGGAGTTTTTATAATGAATATGATAATTTCCTGGATATTTTGTCTGTAATTTAAATATCTCATAACTCATAATAAGTTGCTCCTAAAAACACATTCAAACTGTCTATGTGGTGTGTGAGTTCCTGTTTCAGATCCAGAGAATGAAATCATGCAATCACTGTGGCCTAAGACCAACAGATTGTCAAGTAAAATTCTTCCACACTGATTATAAAATCTGGTCCGTAGTAAAAATATCAAACAACTTTAACATGCAAGGAGGTAACAGGTGTAACCATGTGTAGTTAAAGAGAGTAATACAATATATGAAACCCAAAGCGGACACACTTCTGTAAAGCCATGACATGCGTTTGCATAGAAATGGATGAGGTCACGCAGAAATGGACAATGATATAGCCCCGGTCTTAAAAGAGGAAATTTTGCACATACATGATCAGATATAACATTATTATAACCATGACACGCTAAATGCAACAAAACTACCTTCTTCAGTTAAGTTAAGCAAGTGTAGTTTGTCGGTTTGACCACATGAGGGCACTGTCTACTGTCCACTTCACAGTTGTTACGTCTCATTTCAAACTTCATCTCTGTGCTCACAATATTATACCTGATCAGTGTATGTCTAATAGAGTCTCTGAACACTGAAACATATTAATGGTCCCTTTATTAAAGCCTTGTGCTTTACTCTATGAGGTCTAGACACCAGGACTGCTCTGTGCTTTGTGTCTGAACTCCACTGTCCCCTCTCTCCTGTGACCCTTCATTACCCAGAAGAGACTCCAGACTCTCATGTTCAGCTAGGGGGCACTCCTGAACATCACCCCGCAGCCTTCCTAAATCCAAAGAGGAGTGTGGAGCGTTCCTCGGGTGCACTGGAGGAGATGCTGCCATAGATAAAACTGTTATATCTGGAGTTAGATTATGAGATGAATTTGAAGCTTGTAGTAAGGGTTTATTTTCCGGTAAAGGACAGAGAAGAGGGTATGAACTTAATGACTGGACTTGAAGGCTCCGAGTAGATTCCCCTGTAGACAGAAGGCAAGAGTCAGTATTTGGAGGTTGGAGGCACAAAGTGGGCTGGGATTGGCTAATCGAACTATTTGGGGGTCTACTGTCCACACTCTGAAAGTTAGTGCACAGGAGAGAAGACCCTGTCCAAGACTGAGTTGTAACCACACTGCTCATACTTTCAACAGTCTGTCTAGTGGCAGTCGGGCTGGAGGAATGGGGGCTGTGCACCACGTGGCCCCATAGTCCTGAAGGGGGGGCAGTTGGAAGAGTCTGACGCCCCCCTGTGTCTGAGTTGGGGGCTGAGGTGTGAGGAGGGTTGCTGTAGTGGTGCGTCCCATGGGTGGGGTTGAAGTGATGAGAGGAAACGTGAGCTTCCAACAGATGCATCATGTGGTGCAGGTTCTTAGTGAGCTCTGAGACTTCCTGGTTTAATGTTTCCATCTGCATAGAGCAAACATGCAGTCATAAGAAAGTTAATGGCAATCAGCAGGCTAATAAACATGGCACTGTAAGATTATATAAGATATACTAATTTGGTTTGGCTAGCTTGTGCAAAGCTGAAAAAGTACCCTAAATATTTTGTCACTGTTTGCTATAGGAATTTTTAGGTTTGGTGACAGGTGTAGCACATAATTTTAGAGTCTCTCCTGTTAAGGTTAATATATATTGTGCACTGTCCCTGTCTCATAAATAAAATAAATAAATAAATAAATAAATAAATAAATGGAGAGTCCACCACCTGCTTGTCTCCATAGAGATGCTTTGCTTTTTCCACATTACAGCATTCAGCCTATCTATGCCCATGAAGGCAAGCAGGTGATGTTACCAGGCCAACTGGTGACCCAGCTGATTTTCCATTGTACGTTTGCGTGATAAAAACACCTGTAATTGAATATATGCTGGATAAATGTAATTCTATACTAAGGAACTGTCAAGACTTTTGCACTATAAGCCAATGTTTAAAAATGATGCAAAGAAGAAAATATTCATGTATATTGTAGCTTACAGGTCAATGGTAACAACTTTGAAATAACTTGGTTCTTACTCAGGCAAAACCCACAAAGGCACAGGGAGCGCAGCAGCATGACGCACATTGGGAAGAGTGAAGGGCAGAACATTTAGAACTAGACCAAAATAAAAGATAAAGGGGCAACAGAGGGGCCACAGGTACAAAACTAGAGCTTGGCTGGCGTATTTTCTCTACAGTCAGCAGAACAGCTCCTCTCCAGTGCATTACACAAGAGTCAGGCCTGATGAATTAAAACTCCACACAGCACGCTCCCACACCTGCCTCAGTTTACATTCACATAAACACACACACAGATACAGGATGCTACAGGCAGGAGATATGGGGGAAGAGAAGATGGGACTGACTGATACAAATATTGTAATGTCATTTTTCAAGTGAAAGGTCTATCGCCTGCTTGTCTCCATAGAGATATTATTTCTTTGCCTGGAATGTTTGCTGCAGTTTGGCATTAAACTTATCCATCTCTATGAAGACAAGCAGATGATGAGCCAGGCCAATTTACAGGTCAGATCTGGGGAAAGATGAACTCACTCACTCACTCACAGAAATGCATGTTTTAAAGGAATTTTTAAAGCAAAATGTCTGTATTTGAGTTAATGAAACATAAATAAATAAAGTTTAATGGCATACTGTGGAACATTACAGGCAAAACAATAACATACCAGAAAAATACCAGAAAATACCAGAAAAGTTCCAAATTTAAGCATTGCATGTTTTACCTTTTGATTTAATGCACCAATGGTCACCCGGACCTCCTCTGTTTCCAGGAGTAAAGTGGCAGTGGCCTGTTTTGTATCTGTGAAATTAGCACATTAGAAACATTATGAAACAACAACATATTTTACATTTTACAGGGTCTATATGTTAGATTGCTATAGTACATTTGGCTGTGAAAAACACCTTGGCATGCTTTATCATTGTTATCTTGGTAATTACTGTATCTATTTATATGTTGTGTCAGCAGGTACCTAAATAAGAGTGACTTTAACTGATATTTAGACACACAACATATAGACAGAAAGAGACAGAGATATAAGCTTTGAAAATATTAGTGGACCTGTGGACTCAAATCAAAAATGGCAACTTAGAATATGAGTTTGTGGGAGTAAAGTCAATGATTTTTAAATTTTGTTTGTTTTATTTTATTTTAAAATAAATGGCTTTTGTTTTATTAGCTTGTATAAACTGTGTCATTGAAATAATAAAAGTCAACAACTTAAAAAAGGCCAGTTCAATGACAGTTCAAGTGGTACAATTTGTAATGTATTAAAATATGAATCATATTTTTGAGCAGTAGCTCAAATGGCCCATTTACCTAATTAGTTAGACACAAGTTGAAGTTGATAGTGTCCCAGGATGCCTGCCATCACTGGAAACAGCTCAGGTTAGATGATCTGCTTTGTCTGTGACTTTGTTGACAACTGAAGGACATTTCATTTCATGTATGTTCTCGTATTTCCTGATAGCTGCTTTATAACCATCATAGTTTGAACGTCAAGGCACCCATGGGACCTCCCAGCTGGCCTTACCTTGGGTGCTGCTCCCTCCTGGGCGCATTTTGGGCTCACTGTGCTCCACGTTGAAATGAAAAGTGTGCCCGTTGTCCTCAATGCCATCTACGACTCTGAAAGATTGAGGTAGAAGCTGAGAGTTGGTGAAATTGTATATCTTTTTGGGCATCTCATTAAGACTCAAATGGTGCCTTGATAGCTACAGCTGGCATGTGCCTATCTGCGCTGAGTCTGGAGGAGGGGACACTTGAGCTCTATGACCAAAGTCTAGCCATTTCTGCAGGATGACTTACACACACGTATGAATACAGCAGGTGGATAACGCGCAATCTTATAATTTATTTACATCATACTCAGAGGTGCAGTTTCCAGTAGCATGAAATTAGAGCCATCTCGTCTAATACATTAAGCTGATCACCCAAAGAGAGCTCAGCATGGTATCTGAAGACTAATAAGGAACATTCTGATCTTAAATTATTATTATTTGAGTAAAATGGTGTAGTTCTATCATTCTAAAAATGATAAATTGTTCAATAAAAATAGATTTTCAATACAACCAAGAATGCTTCTAGATTGTAGATTATGCTAATTCAATAATAAATAGTAAACAGTAACAGTAACACCATAGATGTAATATTTTTTTGAGTGAGACCATTTTTGTGATGAAAATGTCTTAATATTTCTTTGTTTCTTGTATTTATTCTTGGCATAACAATTCAAGGAAGGTAAGACAATCCCACTCAATTTGGTTAAATAAAGGATAAATAAATAAAAAGACCCAACATTACGTGGCAGTAAACATGACTAATTGACAGTAACTGTATACATATACATACAATAAAAGACCCATATTACGTTTTTTTCCCCCCTAAAAAAATATGTTGTTCCCTCACCAAAAACATACCTGGAGTTGTATTTTGTTTAACAAACAAGTCCTGCATATTTAGTTCTTCTTTCAAACAGAAAACACTCCACCTTGTGATGTCACTTGGTAATACAGGAAGTGCTCCTCTGTGTTTTTAAAATCCGTACACCTTCACTAGAATCAATTGGGTAACTTCAGCTCTGGAATTTCCAAATGCTATTAAACAAAAGGTAAAAGGTAACGGTTAACTTGAAAACTACCTCTACATGACATCACAAGGTGGAACAGACCATAATGCAGTATTACTCAAACATGTGTGAATGAAACAAAACACAACTCGGGTATGTTTTTGATGAGGTAACAAGATTATAACATGGCTAAAAACTCACGAGAGTCCATTTTGTGTAACATAGGGCCTTTAACAGCATTCAGGTGCAAATTGTGCATAACGGTAATATTTCAACCCATCTCATTAGTAATACCTGGGGCTGAGGTCTGGCGGGCCAAAGCAGGTGACAGTTGGGATGAGCAGCTTTGAAGGCTTCAGCTCTGCCTCTGACTTGGCGCGTGTGGAGATACAGGGGGATGTGGCCGCTCTGTGCTCCCGTCTGGAGTGGGGCTGGGGAGAGAGAGAGGGCATGGGGATACTGCGGCTGAGGTTGGGTGATCGACAGTGCCTCAGGGCGGTGAATTGGCGCAGCTCGTCTCCCAGGAGGTTGCCCAGGGAGGTGCGCCGGACAGGGCTGCTGAAATTGGGCAGCAGGAGGTTACGGCGTGAACGAGTGGCTGGTGATTGGTGATCCGAGTCATCGCTCTGGGTCTCTATGATGGATGGAAGTCTGGATTCCTTCAAATGGAAAACACATTAGCTATAAAACAATTTAACTTTTTACAGCCTAATGTTGTGTTGTTGTTCTGTTAATGTGCATTCTCAGTTAGAAGGTTATGCCAGATGTTCTTCTTGAAATAATCCTCTTTATTCAAATTTGGGCTTGGTACAATGGTTCATGACTCACTGTGCCGTTTTAAATAAAAATGCATAAACAGTGTATATTAAATTTTATATGACAACATTAAAATAAAGTAACAGCTAAATAGACAAAATCTCAAAATTACAAATTGACTTTGCAGGGAGATCATGCTGGGGGTGTTCTGGATGTATGTGTCCTATATACGGCGGAATGTTCAGCAGTTACTATGGTGACACAAAAGCAAAAACTAGTACCATTTCTTTTTAAAGATGAATCTGAAAACTAGAGAAAAAACACAAAATTAATTTAAAAAGCGCATTTTCAGGAGCCTTTGATCAATATGAGTGAGCATTCAGGGACCTTAAGGGGTTTGATTTTCAGCAAAAAGATGAGAGTGACAAACTGAAAAACTGTTGGCTAATGCTAGCGCTTCTAACAGAGCAGTGCCTACAGTTAGCATCACACCCCTAGATAATGTTGATGGCATCAGCTGCGAAGTATCAGTATATACAGTACAGTAGAGAAAAGATCAGATCATGCACTATTCTTCATATGATTTCAATTTAAAACAATAATGGCACTGGTTTACTAGACTCTTACTACTTTTATACACTCTTGTGAACAGTATTTCCTCTAAAAATCTGAGAAGTGCACAATGACAAAAAAAAAAACAACACACGAGCAATCACAAGCAATTGACCCAGTTGCTATGACGCCAACTCCTGGGACCGAGTGCAGACTGCTCCAAATGAGTTTCCACCTGTAGGGGAAGTCCTCGTTCAGACCCCCCACAAATCTCTGAGGTGATGGAGCATGTCCCAGAAAACCAGAGGGGGGTTACCTTGGACAGCCTCTGCTAACAGGGACCAGGGTCACCTCTACACAGGACTATACCGTGTCCTCACTTGCCTTCTATGTAATATTTTCTGTCATTTTATTTTTTCTTAATGTGTCTAAGTGTGAAAAAAATACACAGTAATTAAATAGAATATATCATTTTTTTTCTAATGTCATGCTCTATCTATCCCTTTTTCCTTATTTGATAGATTATTTTTGTTATTTTCATGTTTACATAACCATTTTATAATAATTAGTTTTTTTAGTTGCTTTGATTTGCTTTATATTACAGGTTCTAATTTGAATTTCTGTAAGTAGGATTTCAAGGGGTTAACTATATAGGTATAATAACATTAAAAAAAAAATACAGTTCCAATTATTTGTCCTTACTTATAAAAAATAAAGAAAACAACAATATAAGGAAAAGTTTGCTGCATTTTGATCTTCTTAAATAAGTTGGGTTTGTTAAAGAAAAGTTGAATATTTGCATAACTCACATGCGGTCGCGGTGATCTTGGGCACCTGGCAATACTCTACAAAAAGAAAAGAAAACAAAATCAAATAAAAAAGATTTCACATAATATTTCCATCATAAATCATTAATTCAAATTGCACCCAGATTTCAACGTGAATAATACAATAGTCCATTTGATGTCCTTATGTTTTATTCAGCAGAAGTGTCCTTTCTTTTTGTTGTTTTTAATGACGACCTTGGGCAGGGACGCAGCTCTTCAAACCTCAAAAGTGAAATGAACTCATTGTCTTTTTAAACTTAAAACTGATTTTTAAAGGTTCACTGTGTAACTTTTCTGGTGGAGGGTCCGTCAAGTGCTTTTCTCCATGGAGATGTTACTGCTTTGTCTGGAATGTTTCACAGTATGGCATTAAACCTTTCTATCTTCATGGAGACCAAACCAAGTTACAGGTCAGATCTGTGTAAAGGCAACCCTGCTCACAGCCATTTTCTAGGTACTTTTGAGCAATAAAACCATCTGTAATTGAATAAATGTAAGGCAGATCTGTTTAATTGTGCAACATTCCAAGAAAAGCAATCTCCATAAACACTTGAAAATCCAATGTGCAAACAAAACTATGCTTCTATGACACCCCCCTGTGTGTTATTAATCTGGCATGTCGGCATAAACTGGGAATAGCTTTTTGTTTTGTTTTTTTTAATTGCTTAATTCAAACACCGACGTCTTTGAAATCAGGATTCTGAACAATTCACAAGAAACCTAATCTGACCCAAATTTTTTTAAAGTTTGTTAATAGTTAATTTGGTGTCTGTTCGTGTTCATGTTCTCCCTGTAGAATATCAAGCCCTGAAGCCACATGCGGTGAGTAATAAGCTGCTGTGAAGACTAGTTTCCAAAGACTTTAATTGAGCATCAATATCAATTATAAACGCACTAGTGTCCTACATAGTGAAACTGGTTTGTTGGAACTTAATTGAGTAAGAAAAAAATTTAAATGTTGCTTGCTGTTCCCTTCACTGGTCTGAAACGTTTTACTAAAAGATTTCTACTGCATGCTAGGCTAGAAATACCATATACATTTTAGCAATACTTTTTCTATAGATCTACCGCTTGTTTGTGAGCGTCATTTTATTTAATGTATTGATAAAATATAGAGATTACTCTTTTGGTCATGGCTAAGACCTACTGCACACGAGCCTTGGATACAGATTGATTTTCTCTAAGTATTGGAGAAGTGTGTATTATTGGCTGGACAGGCAGATTGCATACTAGCCAGAGTTTTCACCTAAATACCATTCAAACCAGGGCTAATCAAGATCTAACAGAACTGAACTGGTATTTAAAACTGCAGAAAAACGAAACCTAAAACAAATGTAAAAATGAACATGAAAAAATGAATGGAACTGTAGCTAAACATGGGCTAGGCATTGATCTACAATTAAATCAGAACTGAATCCGAAGCCTGCATAGCCGTTTTCTGTTATAAAATATATGTGGGTGCTTATAACACGTTTACAACAGCATTGTCAACATTGGGGGGTCTGCCTCTGACTGCAGCCTGGTCCTCATATGACCACACAGCTTTTCCTTCCCTGTGGTCAAATGGTCATTAGACTTCACCCAGTTTTGAGCCAGTGCTGAGTGACTCGCCCTAGTGCAGCAACAACTTCTACACGACAGCCAAGGACAGAAAAGTCGATCTGAATCCTGGAAAATCTCTTAACAAAGTGTGTGGACAATGGTACAATGTCATAGCTTCTACATTTAACCACAGTACTGCCATTAACTGCATAGCCCTTATTTGTAAGAAAAATGTATACAACTTCATAATAACTACAGCTTAATTCAAATTAAAGCCTGAGCAAAGACTAAATAATGAACAAACTGAACATATTAAATTACTGAATGAATGCTTCAGGCTTGGTAACTACTTAATTAAGGGGTTAGGAATCAGAGTTACACAGCCAAAACTATTCTTAATAAACTATTAAGAATAGTACATGCATGAACAAAGGCTTGAATAAGCCTTTGTTCATGCATGTTCATGGTAATTAAAGTGTATTTATTATAATTTGTTAGAGAAATTTGTAATTAGATGTTTTTCTATGATTGTTCAACCATGTACTGGGAATCTCTGAGGTGGACAGGATTTTTAGGCTCTAACAGCTTGGTCAAGATGCTGAGTATTTCTTCATCCTGTCAGGTGCAGTGGTGCCCGCGCTGTGGGCATGTGCATGAACAGAACAGATGGGATGGGAGAGCTACTGTGTGCGGCATCACTATGAAAAGCCCACAGGCTTGTGCTCACCAAATGGACAAACATTTAAATAACTGTACACAAAAAAAGTCTTTCTCCAAGGACCATCTTCTCTTTCCAAGAGTTTTTTTTTACCTAATTGCTATCGTTATTGATCTTATAAAGTCTGGGTCCTACTGTGTATTGATTCTTTACTAGGTAAGAACATTTTTGTACACAGCCAAAATGAAAATGCTTGATGTGCTCATTGTTGAAATGCAGAAGAAATTTCATCAATATTTCAATATCGTTTTTAAGTTATTCTGCTGACCTAACTAAACAACCAACCAATGTATCTGTCTCCATGTGCTTCACCATAATCAATTTCAAATCATTGGTAAAAGGGATGTCAAGATTATTCAGTTAATTGATAATTGTGAGTTCACAGGTCTCAGTAAGAAGAATTTTAGAAGAATTTTTAATCAGTCTATACCCAAAACCATGGACAGTATGAATGAGAGAGAATTTTCAGGGGTGATGGCGGATAACTGTAAAATTGCGATGTATTTTTTTTCTGAAATTACACAGTTCTCACATTATTTGTAACATCGCAATTAATATTATGTTGGTGGTTTTAACTTATAATGAATATATTAAGCACATTAACAGCGTGAGACTAAACAAACCAACTGAAAAGCTAATGAGAAGGAGGACTCACTTGGCTATTCAAGAGACATTTTTGTGCCAAATTCATTTACAACCAGTGAGTTCTGTGCACAGTTCAAAGGTTATCAAATGCAGCTTAAATAACTGTCCGTAGTGAGAGGTCGTGCTAAGAGGGGGTCAGTGGCTGTGCGTACAGTGTCATCGAGTTGTACTTCAGGGAGATGTCCGACAGGTGATACGCCTGTCTGACAGGGGCTCTTATGCAAAGTAATTGGTGTGACAATCAAGCTATCAGCGGCCCATTTGGTGTCATGGAAAGTGGGAAAGGTAACTCGGAAGGCACTGAATTACACCTGTGGCATGAATGTGAAGGGAAAAGTAGTTTAAATTAAGAGCATTTACTGGCAAGTCCAGGATGATATCTCTGTATTTGAGAACTGTGTCTTCTGCATCCTAGGCAAGAGCTTTGATACTAGGTATTAATTACCAACATATTGGGCAGGGGCTTACAGCGTTACTATGTGAAAATGTCTATTTTTGAAACAGAAAATATACAAATGTTGAACTAACTTGATTAATCTTATGTCTTGGGGTGCATTTACACTTCTTGCTTTGGGTTTCTCTTTGAGCCCAATTTAGTCCAGATGTAGACTTGGTTTGGTTCTGTTCTAATCCTGGTTTAGTTCTGGATTTTGTAGTTTTGAAGTGGCATGCATTAGTGTGAACACACCCTTAATCGTCTGCTTTACAACATCAAGACATTTTTTTACATTATACAAGAAATTCTTGATAGAAAAGTGAAAAAATAACTGGATTTTTGATTATTTGTGCTGACAGAATAGATGTTAAACTTTGTGCCACTTCTTTTTTCATGTGAATTGAATGAGTAATTACAAAGCAGTGGTGTGCAGTGACTTTTATAGGTGAGCAGCAGACTCAGAGCTAACCAATAATAATTAAGCCTAATAAAGCCTAAACAGCAAACTCGAACACAGAATTCTTAGCAGCCCTCCTCCTAAAGGTCCTATATTACGCAAAATGGATTCTTGATGAGTTTAAAAACACAGTAGACCACTTCTTGTATTACCACATGACATCACAAGATGGAACAGAGTGATTTCAGTTTTGAGAGAAGACTACAGCCTAAATATGCTGATGTATTAAACATGTGTGAATGAAACAAAACACAACTCCAGGTATGTTTTTGGTGAGGAAAGAACATTACACCATAGATCAGAAAATGGCATAATATGGGCCATTTAAACAATGTGCTCTTGCAAATGTAGTGACAATCAGTACACGAACATCACCTATTAAAGATATATATAACACATGTAGTGGTTAGTACCTCCTCTTGGCTCCCCTCGCGCAGGTTGTAGGTGAGGTTGTTGTGGATCTCGGAGTTGAACACGTTGGCGTATTCGGGGTACAGCTCGAGCACCTCCCTCAGCCCCCTCACACTGATGTACTGCAGGTCACAGTAGGTCAGCGCCTTCACGTCTGCATTGGTTTTGATCACCTGCTCCGTTGTGGGCAAGTCACAGCCAATCAAGTTTCCTTTTTCTGCAAAATAAATACAAAATAAATAGTTTTTCGGTCTTGCAAAGGTTTGTCAAAGAATGATGGAAACTGTTCATGTTAAACAATACAACTACATGAACTTCTTCTGAGATGCCATAAGCTGCAGTATATTGGAAACATAGCTAGTTTTAAGTCGTAGAATCTGGCAACCCAAATCAATGAGCACATTCTTCTGACTAAATGTGGGTTTTCAAAAACTTTCAGAAGTAAAAGTTGTGTAAAAAGAAGTATAGATGCCCGTCAAAGTACACTACAGTTTCTTCAAAAGAGACAATTTCTCTACTCCTCTGCTCTGTTTGAGTTTGAAAGTATTTGATGAGCAGACAAACCTAATATCGCCAGCACTGTGTTGTTTTTGGAGACTTCCAGCGACCCCGAGCAGACAAAGTAGTTAGCATGCAGCGCGTCACCCTGTCGGATTAGGTACTCCCCCGGGACACAAAAGGAGGTTTTTATGTGCAGAGAGAGGGAGCGTAGACAGCCGCGACTGGCCCCTTTAAAGACAGGCTGCTGAAGAATGTCTTTATTCAGATGCATGGTGATATCGGCCCGCAGCTCGTCAGGGAAGTCATGGAGCAGCTGAAAAGAACAGACGCAATGAACTGTGGCACTGATTGGTGATTAACAAATGGACTGAATTACACTGTTGAATTTTAATATGGGAACATTTGATGATTTGTATTTATAAAAAGTTTAATTGATTTGTCTTCTTCTGCTTATTTATTCCTAACAGGTTTTCTGAGTGGGCGAGGCCTGACTCAAGAACTTAATCTAACTAGGGGTACACAACCTCCATAGATACTTGAACTTAACAATAGTTTGAGTATAAAGGTAACATAAGGAGGACATGTAAATTCTGCCCAGGGAGATCATGTGTCACAGGCCCGAGCAATAAACCCACTGCCCCTTCTGCCCCTTCTGCCCCCTCTTCCTTAGCTGGAAAGTTTTGTAAGCAAAGTCTTCCTGATGAGAGGCCTGCTCTGGGGTCAAGTGGTTAAACAATCCCGCATACACGGTGTCATGTGGCAGTGAAAGGGTCTCCTACCTCATTGGCATCTATTCCATTGTTGACAGACCACGTGGTCTGGAAGTACTCCAGCATGCGCTGTTTGAGCTGCTGGGGCAGGTGGTGCACGCGGACAAAGTCTTTCAGGTCCTTCATGCGCGTGTGATACAGCGAGCGCCGTGAGTACATCCTCTGTATGATGGCGGTCACGTTACCGAAGACCAGAGCATGCATGAGCGCTGTATGGGAGAGAGAATAAAGTCTGTGATAACTAAGACAAGAAGGGTGAATGCATCAATGGCTGCTTAAAGTGTAAGATCAGGTGCTTCTCCAGGACAAGCAAATAACATAAAAATAAAAGATCAGCTTCTTACTGTCGTAGCACAAAGTATGTCACATGAAGCAAAAGGTGCATTGTGTAACTTTTTTGGTGGAGGGTCCATCAAATGCTTTTCTCTGTGGAGATGTTATTGCTTGTCTAGAAAGTATCACAGTATGACATTAAACCTTTCTATCTTCACAGACACCAAACCAGACCAAGTTACAGGTCACATCTGTGGAGAGGCACCCCGCTCACAGTCAGAATGTCTGTTTTTCTAGATATTTTTTTAGCTATAAAACCATCATCAAACAATCATACTGTGGAACATTCCAAACAGACCCATGACATATCCATAGAAACAAGCAGATGATGGACCCACAACCAAAAAGTTACACAATGCACCTTTAAATAAAATGTCCGAGGCACACTGATTACAAAATTAAAATTCCTTTATTCTTACAAATGGGACGCCCAATTTTTGTGATAAAGTGAAATAAAATGCATGCAGGTCTTTACTGTACATAATATAACTCATATTAATAACTGTGCAGTTATAATGGCCTTTAGAAAAGAACACAGTGTATTGTCCGTTACACACTGGGCTTTGGTTATTCGCCTCAGTGAGTTTAAGAATTGCTACTATTTACCAAAAAGTGCAGCATGAGCTTGATTTACTGGGCATAATAGGCTATTTTTAAAACATCAGGCAAGTGTACATCTATATCAGAATTGAAAAATAAACATGTATTTCTGAAGCTATATAACCAAATGACTGTGAAATAAATAAAAAGATGAAGACTCGTCATCATTATTTACATAAAATCTGCCACCTCAGCTAAAATAATGAGCTTATTCATATGTTTGTGAGGCTCCACGCTGAGTCTCAAAGACCAGCCAAAACACATCATGCTTCAGTTTCACTTGCCAACTGCTTGGCCTGTTCAGCAGCCTCACAGTTTATGCATCAGTGCAAGTGTCAGACGTACCGCCGATCAGCATGATGCAGATGGAGAAGATCTTTTCGGCGTCCGTGTTGGCGCAGACATTGCCGAAGCCCACGCTAGTCAGGCTGCTCAGGGTGAAGTAGAGGGCAGCGATGTAGGAGCTGCGCACCGAGGGGCCGCCCACGGAGCCGTTGAGGTACGGAGTCTCCTGCCGTTTGCCCAACTCGTGCAGCCATCCTTCAATGAGGCAGGGCAAAGCAAGGGTCAAAGATTCAGTTTCACATCTCTTTTCACAGTCCATGGACACAAGGTTTTAGGTAATCTTGTGCAGTTAGCACATGAGAATTTGATTGAACTGGGGCTAAATCCAAAACTAAACCAAGCCTAGACCAGGACTAAACCAGGACTAAGATAGGACAAAATCAATATTGGTGCCAAAACCAAGACCAAACCAGAACATCTGTGAATGCTAAATCTGTTTACATGTAGTCAAATAGGGAGATTAATAATGTTACATGATGATAGATGTATTCATGACTAATCGTCAATGATATAATAGTTTTTTTGTTTTGTTTATTTTTTTTATCAAAATGTCCACAGCCAAAAACAAGCTTTGAGCAGAGTTCAGAGGAATAAATTTGAGTGTTTTTTGTGTGTAAATATCACAGATTAAAAGTCTGTCTTGTGTGTTATGTTCATGAAATCAGTACTGAAAGCCATTTTTATTTTCTGAAAAGAAAAAAAAATGAATCAGCATCAAAGAAGATTCATTTTTTGCCTTATCGCTTAGCCCTCTTTGGTGGTATATGAAGCAGTGTTGTCCTCCCGGGTACATAAGGCCAACAGTTAATTAGTGGGTATATCCTGGCTTCCCACTGTACACAAACGTATTCACACATGCATACATGAAAAGATACATTACCTGCGCATTACATAATAAGATGTGCCTCATGGTAAAGTTACTCAGCACAAGTAACTCTAGACATTTGTTCAGACCTTTATGTTGAACCAGACATGGCTCCAGTTTTGATTTGGACAGACACAGTCCTCATTAGAGCAGTTTGCTATCATCCTACTGCTGAACAATGCAAGTGATTCTAGCGAGCTATGTGGCTATATATAGCACAAGCAGCAAATCCAAACACTGGAACATTAAGAAACAATTGGGCCATTTCAGTATTCTAACTACATTGCTAACCATCATGTTTTGGTCTAATACCTATATGGACAGATATCTTAACATACAAATTATAATACCAATGTTTTCTGTTTGCATAAAATTAGACACATTAGACATTAGACTTTTTAATGTATCAGATATCGGCTCTAAATCTCCAACACTGGCCGATATTTTGCTTTGGCTGACCTGCTGCCTAAAATTCACACAAAGCTTTATTTTAACACTTTTAACATTTTAATGTGAAGAGGTAATTGCTCAAAATGTGACTACACAGCTCTCTTAAGGGTGAGGGTGAGCTTGCAGTAAATTGAAATTAGATAATTTGGGGAAAATAATCAAAATTGGCTCTAAATATCAGCAGTTTATCAGCCATTGGTTGCTCTAGAGCAGTGGTCCCCAACCCCGAGGCCCGAAGGTCATTTGAATAAGAATAACTTATCCCCCCGCCCCGGTCCACAGTTTTCCACGTCCCGAATACAGCGTGTCGACATCCACGACAGTAATCTACTTGATAACCAACCAAGAAAGTTTTACAATAAATAATGGTTACTGATTAAAGGTGCACTGTGTAACTTTTCTGGCAGAGGATCCGCCACCTGCTTTACTCCATGTTATTTTTTCCTGTAATGTACTACAGCTACATCAAGCAAGTCACATCACCAGGACAAGTTACCAGTCAGATCTGTGGAGAAGTGGACCCACTAACAGAAATAATGGATGTTTTTGCAGTAATTTTGAGAAATAAAAACTGTAATTGAATAGATACAAGCTATATTTGTTTAATGCCATACTGTGGAACACCCAAGGCAAACCAGAGAAGTTACACAGTACACCTTTAATGATTTGGTGACACAATTTTGATGTGACCGCAATTAATGTAGTATCATGTAGTATTTTTCTGTTGCCACTTCACTGTGATTCACTCAATCAGATGATGACAGAACAAAACTAGTAAGGAAAATCTCTTATATCAATAAAAAGTGGAGAGACCTTTGTATTCACTAGAGCAAAAAGAGTTGTTTTCCCAGATGTGACCCCAAATCGACTCGGACTCACCTATGTCCCAGTTGTCAGTTTCAATCTCTTTGCGTCCGATAAGATACCAGATACAGGCCATCCAGTGAGCGAGGAGGGCGAATACAGACATGAGGAGGGTCAACACCATGGCGCTGTATTGAGAATAGCGGTCCAGCCTTTGGAGCAGACGAAGCAGACGCAACAAACGCACGGTCTTCAGCAAGTGAACCAGAGAGGTCTAAGAGGCAGAAAGTCACATAAAGGGAGTTATTATGAAGTAACAGTCTAGGAAGAAGTCAATATTTGAGATACAGAGCAAACTGACTTAAGAGGGGTTTTGAGAAAGAAAGAATTGGGTATCAATGCATAAAAATAGCATAAAAGTGAAAGCACTATGATAGACAAGATCTCAAGACCCCTGCCAAGCCTCCAGCCATATCACATAATATTGGATTTTGAAACTACACTCCTATTCATACTCCAATGCTTTTAGTAGTTCAGGGATTAAATGCTTTTTATATTGAGGCATAATGAATATATAGCAAAACAACAACAAAAATATAAACATTTAAAAAATATTAACAAAAAAGTGTTAAAAAAATAAATACAATAAATTTACACAAACACTTTGCAACTTTTCTGGTGTCTGTCATCTTTTCTCCATGGATATATTATTGCTTTGCTTGTAATGTTCCACGGAAGAGCATTAAACTTTTCTTTTGCTATTCTAGGCAAAGCAATAACATCTTAAATAGTGCACATTTAAATAAAAAAACAAAAAACAAATAAAAATTCAAATACACCGGTGATTCATTGATAAAACACTCTTACTTTATTTTGACTTGTACATATACATTTATTTTTATAATTATGTCTCATCTGACTCCTGTCTCTTACTCTTTTTGCTATACCATCTATTTTTGTTACTCTCTGTTATTATATTATATTGTAATGTGTGAGCTACTGTATCCAAATAATTTCCCTTGTGGATCAATAAAGTTTGTCTAAGTCTAAGTCTAAGTCTACTTAACTAAATTCCTCACACCTCAGTCATTCATTACTGTATATTCTGTACACAGCTGAACCATAATCTTGAGTAAGTATGACTAGTTTGTTCAAACACAGTTTTTCTATTAATTGCCTCACAGTGATCCACCCGTGACTGGAAAAGCTGGCACGTTTTCATGTTTGCTGTGATCACCATCTGCTCGGCGGTCATGTCTCCAAACCCAGAGGGTAACAGACACGTGTAATTGTCTGGAAGTTCTCACCACTGTGATGTTGAAGACGTACAGAAGGTCAACAGGCAGAGCAGCCACCAGGTCAACGAAGAACCAGGTGGTGACATAGTGAATGCAAATAGAGCGTGCGTCGTACACCACCTGGCCTGACTTGCTCACGTAGGTGGTTCGGAAGTTTAGGATTATGTCTGAAAAGCAAAGCACTGTTAGCACATGATGGCCTCTTTAAACTTAATTTTGGAAAGTAGTTTTGTACAGTACTAAGCAAGTGTTTTTTATTTATTTATATATTTTGAGTGCAATGGTATTCATTATAAAGGGTCCAAATTGCGCAAATTTCTGATATGTTATAATGTTCTTTGCTTATCAAAAACATACCTGGAGTTGTGTTTTGTTTCATTCACACATGTTTAACACACACCTTGTGATGCCATGTGGTAATACAGAATATGTTCCACTGTGTTTTTAAATTTCATACATCTTCACTAGAATCATTTGGATAATTTCAGCCCTGGAATTGGCAATCTCTACTGAACAAAACATAAAAGGTAGCAGTTTACTTGAAAACTACATGACATCACAAGGTGGAATGGAGCATTTTGAGCTTTGGAGATGCAGACAGACTAATAATGCAGGATTACACAAACGTGTTAATGAAACAAAACACAACTCAACTCAACATGTTTTTGATAAGGTAATAACATTATAACATGACTTAAAGCTCACAAGAGTCAATTTTGTGTAATATTGGAACCTTTACACAAAGGTTATTAAAATTAATTTCTGTAATACTGATAAGGTGTAGTTTGACACAAGGACATTACACATTTCTGCTCATAGCCTTTCCTAGAATATTTAAATCATTTTTGCTCATGATATGAAGTGGTATAATTTTGTCCTTTTTCAAGCTGTGATGTTAAGAGTCAATGTTACTTATATGTGTAATTCGTAGCATGTATAGTAACCAATTTAAGTTACTATTAAAACTGTGGGATTTTTTTTTTATTTGAATGGGCCTCTGTGTGCAGTCTGCAGCTGAACCATTTGAGATAACCAGCCAAAATAAATCTAACACAAGACAAGAAGATCCTTTGGCTAAATGTTGACAAAAGATTATCAATCAAAAGTTCCTGACTGATGATGTCACAGACTGTGGTGATGTCACAGACTGATGATGTCACAGACTGTGATGATGTCATAGACTCTGATGATGTCACAGACTGATGATGTCACAGACTGATGATGTCACAGACTGATGATGATGTCACAGACTAATTATGTCATAGACTGTGATGATGTCACAGACTGATGATGTCACAGACTGTGATGATGTCACAGACTGATGATGTCACAGACTGTGATGATGTCACAGACTGATGATGTCACAGACTGATGATGATGTCACAGACTAATTATGTCATAGACTGTGATGATGTCACAGACTGATGATGTCACAGACTGTGATGATGTCACAGACTGATGATGTCACAAACTGATGATGTCACAGACTGATGATGTCATAGACTGAGATGATGTCACAGACTGATGATGTCATAGACTGTGATGATGTCACAGACTGATGATGTCATAGACTGTGATGATGTCACAGACTGATGATGTCACAGACTGATGATGTCATAGACTGTGATGATGTCACAGACTGATGATGTCATAGACTGTGATGATGTCACAGACTGATGATGTCATAGACTGTGATGATGTCACAGACTGATGATGTCATAGACTGTGGTGATGTCACAGACTGATGATGTCACAGCCTGTAATGTCACAGACTGATGATGTCACAGACTGATGATGTCATAGACTGATGATGTCATAGACTGTGATGATGTCACAGACTGATGATGTCACAGCCTGTAATGTCACAGACTGATGATGTCACAGACTGATGATGTCATAGACTGATGATGTCACAGACTGTGATGATGTCACAGACTGTAATGTCACAGACTGATGATGTCACAGACTGACAGGGGTGGAAAGTAACGAATTACATTTACTCACGTTACTGTAATTGAGTAGTTTTTATGAGTACTTTGTAATTTTCTAAGTAGTTTTTGAAACAGGTACTTTTACTTTTACTCGAGTACATTTTAAGCCAAGTATTTTACTTCGCTACATTGAAAGCCACCCTCGTTACTGAGTAAAATGATATCGATAGGGGCAAAAAATAAAATGCGGGAAAAAAATCTGCCGGAACTGAAAGGAAATTGCATTGCGCGGGTTTGCGTGCGGCAATTCCATTGTATCACAATCTGAATCAAGGCGTTGGAACCAGATGGTCAGTGCGGAGCCAGATATGGAGGTCATAATAATAACAGAAGCTGACCGCATCAGCGGCACAAGGAGCGAGCTGTTTTTTCAGCTCTTCTAGTTTATGCAAATTAGCCATGTGGTTTTTGGTTTCGCTTCTGTATAACGTAAACAAATGTGCGCAAAGCTGCATTAAACACATTATTATTTGAGTCCTCCTCGTAGGAAATAAAAATCCAAACTTAAATTATCCACCCGCATCGAACCTAAAATGCGTCTGCTTCTGTGTTCCGTTGTCATTTTCTCGTGTGTACCGCGTGTACCAGTCTCATCAGCTGTGAAAGCAAATGAATCTGCCCACGTAGCATTAAGCGTTCTGTTTTCTTCAGAAACTTTTCTTTTCTTGGATTTATCCATCATTGGGCCGAAAATCATACTGCTGATGTAGGTGCCGGTAAGTCCGGGCTGCCAGTGTGTGCGGGTGGCGCACATTAGCGGCTTTGACGCATGTTTTGAGCGACAAAAATATTAAAAACGTTTTATTTAAATGTTACAAGATTACCATTATCTACCATTTTAGATTTACATTTAAAAACGAGCAAACTAAAATAAAAATACAATGTAATTAAATACTCATTATTATTTTCCAAAGTCACAGGGAGCCACGACAGAACGATGAAAGAGCCACATGCGGCTCTGGAGCCGCAGTTTGCCGACCCCTGTCCTAGATTCATTATCCCATATATCTTCAGCTCCTAGAGGAATTAAATGGTAGTGCTGTCACATTTAGTTTACCGCAGTTTATGTCTATTTAAGACTAAATTTATGCGGAGCAACATTATGAAAAAACCTGCATTTTTACTGTAGTTTTTTTTTTTTTTATTTAATTGAAAGTAACTAAGTAACTTTTACTCAAAGTACATTTGAAATGAAGGAATTTTTTACTTTTACTCGAGTACATTTTCAGACGGGTACTTTTACTTTTACTCAGACTGATGTTTTTTTATCACCAAAAGCAGTAAGCAGTTTAATCTACATAAAAACATAGCTTTTTGCTGTATTTTCAACTATAATAGTGATTTGTCCTGGCATGTATCCGTAATGTGAGTCTGATATGAAGATTGAAGAAAAATACAGTCTCTGGGCCTTACCAATAATGAATAGCATTTCCACGGCAATGTCAGTCCCCATGGTGGAGCGCTCGGAGACAGCGAATGGGGTGAAGCTCACGTTGTACGGGACACTGACGGCCACATAAAAGGTGGCGATGAGGATGAGCCAGTCCCACAGCGCCTTCACCAGACTGTAGTGGAGCAGAATGAAGTGGGATTTCTGTACTGCCGCGACCTTGTACTCCGGCACCGACGGTTTATCACCCACGTTCTGTTGGGAGCAAAGACACAAAGAGTTAAAATGGACCAGAACAAATAGCTTAAAGGGCCCATATTACACTATTTTCTGATCTATGTTATGTTTCCTCATCAAAAACATACCTGGAGTTGTGTTTTATTTACACATTTAACACACAAACCCTGCATATTTAGTACTTATCTCAAATAGAAAACACTCTGTTCCACCTTTTGATTTCATGTGGTAATACAGGAAATGCTCCACTGTGTTTTTAAACTTTTTAAACATACACCTTCACTAGAATCATTTGGTAATAATAATTTCAGCCCTGAATTGCTGAACAAAAGGTAAAAGGCAGCTGTTAACTTGAAAACTACCACTACATGACATCACAAGGTGGAAAAGATGAGGTAACAACATTCTAATATGGCTTAAAGCTCACAAAAATCCATTCTGTGTAATAGTGACTCCATTTTGAAAGGAATACAAAGGTTGAATTTTTGTATAATTATTAAAAAAAAACATAAATAGACCAATCAATAATACTGTATATGGACCAGTCAGAATAACCACTTAATAGTTTGTTTCTTCAGCCAACAAGAAGGGAGTTTGAAATATTTTTCACAATCCAGTTATCCAGTCAGTAGGAAATTTCAAGTACTGTAGTAGCCCTACCAATGTTTGAAGAAAAAAAAACAACACATACAAATATTTGTTGAAAAGTAATTACTTAAATCATTACTATTTAGAGAAATCAGTCTAATAAAAGTGAGATTCTTAATTTAGGTATACTAGTGCTTTGCCATCCTAAATATTCAAGCTTCAAATTGCCCATTGTAAGGGTTATTCTTGAAAAGTACCCTTCATATTCATTTAGGTTTTAGTGCCAAAGTCCAATCACTGAAGCCACTATTGTTGATGCGTTGCGGGTCCATTTGGCTCATAATGAGTCTTCAGCTTTCCAAAATAGGGTCGTGCACTTGGCACATAATAGCCTTAACCATATTTTGAAGACAGGGGGGGAAGCCATTATCTTTGACAGTGGTGAGAGCGTAGCAGAAACTCGAGATAAATGAGCGGTAATCCATCCAAGACCAATGTGACACTTCACACACAGATGAACCGAGCGACAGGCTGCTAGTAATGATGCCCAAAAATGAAAAATCCCTGTTGCCAAAGCGATCAGGCCAAACAGTTAAATTAAAAGAGCCCAAACTTACATGACCTTACACAAGGCCACACCATACTCCAGTGGATGCAAGAGAGCCAGAATGTATCCTTTGTTAGCTTATAATAACTTGCATAAAGGTAACGGAGGGGTCATTTATTGCTGGTCAGGGCCTTAATAGACTTTCTAATAGTGAAGCCTGCAGATAATTGTAACATAGAATATAATCACACAGGCTAGTATATGATACAGTTCAACAATCAAAATTATATTGAAGTAAATGTAGGAGTGAATGAATGTTAGTCTTTGGCTGTTTCTCAAATACAAAGTGCTTCGCCTTGGTCTGATCTGGGCGTGGTAGGGCATCCAGGTCATTGCTCACTGCCCAAGTCGTGTCCTCCATTTGGTTAGCATGTGGCTAATTTACCAAGAATACGGAAATGTATCCTTTTTACCCATAATGCATCAAGAACAGAAGAAAAAAAAAAGGGCATGGACCTTTCAAATCAACTTAAGTTTAATTGAAATAATGGTCATAAAAATTATAAGTAAAGTAATCAATCAATAAAATAAACATTAAATCAAAAACTGTGTGTTTGAGCTGAGGCTGGACACTGGCCTTGGATTGGAAGATTGGTTCATTTTAGAGGAAGTGACTCAGGAAACAAGGCAAGGCAAGGTACCTTGCATTTGAGAAACAGCCTATAGGAAATTGCTTGTTGTTCTATAAAAGGCCCTGTGTTCACATAGATGAAGGGTGGAAAATCAGAGCTTTGTCAGCAAAAGAAAAATGCTGTTTCATTTGCCTCACGCCACAGAGGTCGCCCGACCCTGTGCACTTTTGTAAATCCAAATGATTAGACGACCAAAGCCCAGCGCAGGGGTCAACCCAGTGGACCACGTGGTGTCACAGTGCTGTATGTGCTCTGTAGGCACTTCATTAACTCTGTTCCACAGCGGACCACATCTCCCAGCATGCTTAGGGGCGTTATTGCTGACGAAAGCCTGGCCTTGATGGGACAGACAAAGGAAGACCCCTGACCCATCTCCAGCAATGAGTCACTGAGGGGAGATGTAGAAAAATGTGGCGTAGGCGTTTCTATCGCACATAAATCAATATCTAATTTTCAACTTTTACTGATTCTGGAGAAGATTGTTTTTTGAGCACAACAAGATTCACTAATGATATTTTTAAAGAGGCCAAGGCTGTGTACAGTCAAGGCTAAAAGTAATCCATGTCAAAAGAACAAAACACTGGACTAGACAAGACTTCAAGCTTGATTCTTAGAACTGCAGCCCATCTTGTTCATGGGTTTCAGAACTATTTGGTATTGCACTGATGTCATAGCAATTAACAGTTCAAAACAGAATATTTAATCTTTTGAACAATAAAAAACAATCCCCAAATAGACAAACAGAGATAGAGATAGAGATAGGGATAGAGAGAGAGAAAAAGAGAGAGAGAGAGATACTTTATTGATCCTGAGCAAAATTCCTTTCTGATTTGAAGGACTATTACATCAAAAGATTTAATATTTTGATATTAATTGCTTCCACAGAGGACGGAGGACAGAAAATGAAAATCTATGTAACAGTTCTTCCTTGAACCACATCATATCCATAGCTATCGATAATAAAACTGATGAAGCTCTGATGCCACGGCAATTAACAAATTAAACCAAAATCAACAACATGATATCTACAAAACTGAGCATCTTTGTATAACAACAACTCATGGAAAAATACTGAAGAAGCATCTGGTTTATTGTCTGAAATTTAGTATCTCCATAGTAACCGTCACCACAAACTTACCATTGTCAAAGTCAGTAAAGAACCACAGAAGTGAAGCAAAAAGATTGGCCTTGACAAAGTAGGATGGTTTTGCAAAGTAATTATAAGAGCTACATACCTGTCATTGTCAAAACCGATTAAACTGTGCATAACAACTTTACAACATTATTAGCATAGCATATATTTACTCTCCATTTTTGATGAAGACAGCAGCTCATATTTAAAGATGCAGTATGTAACTTTTCTGGTAGGGGGCTCACCACCTGCTTGTCTCCATGGAGATGTTGTTACTTTCCTGGAATATTCTACAGTAAAAGACAGACTATTATACGCTGTCTTGGATATAGTGAATTAAGTATGTATATAGTGCTAAAAAAAATAGCTGGAAAGACCTCTCCACAGATGTGATCTGTAATTTGGACTGGTGGCACCATCTGCATGTCTCCATGAGAATGGATAAGATTAACATTAATGTCATATAGGGGTGGGAGGAGACACAATTTCCACATGACAAGACACGAGATTGGGCCCACAAGATTTTCAAGATCATTTTTTAATTATAAATTCTGTGGTTCAGTTTACAATTTTGGCCTCACTATTTTTGATATATCAAATATTTTTGTATCATTGCTTTTTGAAACTACAGCTTCTTAAAAGATGTGATTCACCACAACTTTTCCAAATTTTTTGTCCGATCTAAATTTAAACAAACTGGAAAAAAAAATCTCACAAGATAATTTTTCTTTTGTGTGCACAACCTTGTGACAATTTTTTCTCACAAAATCTTGTGGCACGAGATCTTGTCCCATCCCTAAGCTCACATTGTGGAACATTCTAGGCAAAACAACATTTCCATGGAGACAAGCAGGTGGCGTAACATCCACTAGAAAAGTTTTTTCTTGAACAGACCTTTTAGAAAAGTGGAGAGGGAAAGGTAAACAAAGCTTCTTGACATCTTGTATGCTGACTGTAGCTCACTATCTGTGTCTTAAAGTAGAAGCTCAAACTGTCAGGCCCTGAATGCATCATCCGCTGAAACCAATCCAATGCCGCCATCCTCCCAAACTGTTCCAACAGGCATAAAGTGCAAATCAGTCACAGTTTATAGATGGACCCAAATGTATTCAGTAAGAAAAATATTTATGGAAGATCATCAAAAATATATGCAGCCTCTACACTTCACAAAATACAGTGAAGTCTCTAGAGTCTCTTTTCTATTTGCTAAAAAAAAAGTATCGCAATTGAAATTCAGCGCTTGTCACTTCTGCTACTATTTGCAATTTTCTCTATATGCCGTATGCCCATTAAAAGTTTTATGTTCCCAAGCAGAGGTACTGTATAACTCATTTCTTTTATTTCGCTGAATGGCTGGCTGATGGGTCTACAAATAGAGCGCTAGTCAGTGGAGGAAGAGAGGAAGAGAGGGACACATTTTTAGCAAAGCAGGGTGCTAGGCTACACTCACAAGGAGACAGGCAAAACAAGACAGCAGATCTTATAACTGTGAATGTGGGAGGATAGTTTTTGACCTAATACTGTGTTGACTACATCCTACGTAGAATTCAATTAAATATTAAACTAAACTCATTCTCGTGTTTGTTATTCAATTGATACTTTGCAGCTGATATCATCAACGTTCCCCCGGGTGTGCGATGCTAACTGTAAGCATTGCTCTATCTGAGGCTTGTTAGACTTTAATCTGAGCTTTGTTTTAACACAGTCTGACCATAAAGAGCTGATTACTGATAACTACAAAAGGTGAGATGATTTGTACAAACAAATCATGTAAACAAGTCTCTCACGCATAAAATTCCAGTCACAAGCTAAATACCATTAGACAACAGTTTTTCAGTTAACCACTCTCACCTTTTTTGTTAAAAATCAAACACCTAAACAGGACCGTGAATGCTTGTTTTGATCACAGGATCCTGAAAATGTTTTGCTTAAATCCATTTTGTGTTTTTTCTTCACCATGGTAACTAATAAACATTCTGCCAATAGAGATCCTTGTAGAACACCCCCGTGCATGATGTCACTGCAAAGTTTCAATATACATGGTTCTCAAATTGTGGTAAAAGAGACTTGTAGTCAATTTTTGTTGGTTTAAGTTTTATTTCTGTAGACTACTTCTCAGTATATATGGTGCCCTGCTCTTGATCTGAGCCCAATTTAGTCCTGAAGTAGCCTGGTTTGGCCCTGTTCTAGACCTGGTTTAGTCCTCGATTAGTGCAGTCCAGGTTTAGTTTCAGGTTTTCTCCCAGTTTAGTCACAATTTTGATGTGGTATGTGTGAACACACCCCAGTAAGTCCTGGTTTAGGTCAACTGTAGTCCTATATGCGCAAGACAGTGGTGCATTGGTTGAACAGGTCCGAGGTTTTGATTTTACTGTGTACATTTTACCTATGTCTGTGTATATAGGCATACTTTATTACCCCAGTATTATCCATTTCTCCAGCATATTAAATGTATGGTACTTTGATAGCTATTTTCTCTTAAGTCTTGGTATGAAATGTTTGAATCCTTGTTGAAGAGAATTAAAAGGGGCCATACGAGGTTACATTGTGGATTGAAGAGGACATTATTCAAATGAATCTGCCGAAACATGGGTCTAAAAAGAGTAGTTGAGGAAGTTTATGTAAAAGGCTTATAGAGCTAAGTATGAAGTTCTGAGTTCACTCCAGCAGCAAATACATGTAGCCTTTGATGTTAAGTAATTATGGTAAATTAATGCAATGCAAACAGTGGATAATTATGGGCACAGTAGGACACAGAAAACTTTAGATTCAGTAGCAGAAACGGAAAAGTAAGTATTTATATTTGTTTTGCCAGGTGCCGTCTGCTTGATAGCCAGGCCGTAAATTCAGTATTGTATAAGGAACAATCCAAATTGTGCATAAAGGTGCATTGTGTAACTTTTCTGGTAGAGGGTCCATCAAATGCTTTTTCTTCATGGAGATGTTATTGCTTTGTCTGAAATGTTTCATAGTATGGTATTAAACCTTTTTATCTACATGAAGACCAAACCAGACCAAGTTACAGGTCAGATCTATGGAGAGGCAACCCTGCTCATTGTCAAAATGTCTGTTTGTCTAGGTATTTTTGAGCTATAAAACCACCTGTAATTTAATAAATGTAAGGTAGAGCTGTTTAATGTCATACTGTGGAACATTCCAGGCAGAGCAATGACATCTACATAGAAACAAGCAAGTGACCCCAACCAAAAAAGTTACACAATGCAATTTAAGGCTGTAAGCATTCAAGTGTAGGCCAGCTATGCAGGAAAACCAAATAATGAACTGAATGAATTTTAAGTGTACTGATGTCATATAATAAGTCCTTGAATTAGAAACAACAGTGTCTTGCATACAGAAATCCTCTCCGAAACATATTTTGCTTTCAGTACGATGTGTAAAATGCCACACAGTAAAGGACGCATCAAACTCAGCAGGGAGGTCAAATTATCCTAAAAGATGTGCTATACTCATTATTCTCCTTTGTACCTCAGAGCAAAACAGAAGCTACTAGGACTGCACAGCTTTAATATTCATGCTATTACTCTAAAAATAATACAGCAACAGTGATTTTAGCTATGGGCTCTGTCTGCTGAATAAAGAGATATGCGTTCAAGCTATTTCAGCATAGCAATTCTGAAGGTAATGCAAACATAAAAACAAAATTACATTGTCGGTAACAGAATAACTGCACCTAACTAGCCATTAAAGCACAAAGAAAAATGAATAGTTTATTAATCAAGTTGACTAACTACTTAAAGTGCCTATATCACACTATTTTCTGATCTATGTTATAATGTTTCCTCATCAGAAACATACCTGGAGTAATTTTTTTGTTTCATTCACACATGTTTAACACACAAATCCTGCATGTTTAAGCGGTGTTCTTCTCTCAAATTATCATCTGGATAATTTCAGACCTGGAAGTGCCTGTCTCTAATGAACAAAAGATAAAAGGTAGCTGTTAACTTAAAAATGATTGCTTCATAATATCACAAGATGGAACAGAGCATTTTGAGCTTTGGAGATGTAGACAGAGTAATAATGCAGAATTTCTCAAATATCTGTGGATGAAACAAAATACAACTCTATGACTGATAAACTATTAAGGACCTTTAATCAATACCCTAACCCCTTAATGAAGTAGTTTAGCGGGAATAATTCTAACAAACGAATAACGATTTGTTCATTAGAAATTAAGTATTTATTCATAAGGCTAAGTAAACTGTAGTTATTACAAAGTGAAACCACATTGTCTGCTGCTCTGTATAGGTGGAGTAACAGTGGAGAGAAAACCCACCTCAGTTAAAAGGTAACATAAGGCAACGTGGCAGGGAGAGTATACGCCACATTCAGGGTGCCCTGGTGCTGCGGCATTGGCATGTCCACACAAGTGTTAATGATGATGCCACCGACCAGTAACACGTTGCACCTCTGCCTCACAGCAAATGCTACGCAACACGGAGACGAACTTGGCCATTTGTCAACTCCAAAAAAGCAAACAACAGAAAAACCAAGGAAGGCTCTTTAAACAGTGCACTGGGCAGGAAAATGAGATGTGATGTGCAAAATATAAATACAAACACTAATAGACTGTGTATCTCTAGTGGTGGTTCAGGCAATAACTAAAACAGGCCTAAGCTCAGAGGTCTAACCATTATAAAACAGTATGGGAATAAAACTGGTTCCAAACCCAAGAAACTACAATAGATAAACACTACACTTTTTTGCTTATTACTATATAGTGCACTTTGTAACCAACTGTAATAACATGTAACTCATAATTTAGACAGTGATATACTATATAATTACATGTACATGTGAGGTACATATATGTATCTAGTGTAGTGTAAAAAAGTGTGATCAGTATAACTGTATTGCTCTCAGAATGTAACAAATTCCAAAATCTACCCTAAATTTGATGGCCTTTTCTGCTGACACAAACAAACTCCACTCTTACTATTTAGGTTGAAATTCTTACACCCCTAAAATGCATCTTCAAGTCATGCATAATTCAAAAAAGAAGGGCACCGCCTGTTTGAGTATGGGTTTATTTTGACCACGGCTGTGGGAGTGCTATAGCCAATCAGGAAGTGTGTAAACGATACCTACACTACTCAAGTTGACATCGCCTTTGCTGGAGAATTGGCTGGTCAGCTGGTACAACATGGTGCGCCCACGCTTCCTGGCCTCGCTGAAGTGGGAGCTGTTCTTCCTCCTTCGGCGTTTGTCGTCCAAAACTGTCAAACAGGTGAGATGTGTTATAGTGGAAGAAGTTTGAAAAATATGAAGGTATGTGAGAGGAAAAGGGCATTTGAGGGCAGGGTTTTATCAGGTAATGTATAAATAACGTGGGAGTTATGTTCAGACAGTAAAGCGCTGTTGTGTTCCTAATTAGCTGTTTTTGAGTTGCCCTTCATGCACATGCCTTGCGGGTTTTGATTGTTTTCTAAAATATATTATTAACAACAGTTATATACTTTTTTGATAGCAAAGTCAAGATATGTGCAAACAGAAAGACTCCATTTCACCAGTTATATGTTTTTAGTGTGGCAAAGATAATGTGCCCATATTTATGTAAATTAAGTTATTTTCTTATTTTCTCATTTTGCTGCTTTTCAGATCCTTTGTGGAGGTGTAGTGTGATTTTGGGCTTTTTTTTTTTTTTTTTTTATTATCAGGACCATCCCACACCATACATATATATATATATATATATATATATATATATATATATATATATATATATATATATATATATATATATATATATATATATATATATATATATATATATATATATATATATATATATATATATTTTTTTTTTTTTTTTAGCAACCAGCCCTGAAAATCTCATGAAAATCTAAAAATAAACTATGTGTTTATTATGAATATGTGTTTGTTTATGTTATGTTATGTAACTAAAGTGTGGTTACCCAACTACTATTTGAATAGGTCATACATTTGGTAATTTTTCTGGTACACTGATCGTAACCCTAACCCTAAATATCCACTGATCATATGTTAAAGTATTGACAGTTTAACATTCCTCCTGGAGTTGTTCCCTAGCTGAAGCATTTTCTATTTGAGGTGGTGTCTATATGTTCCACTTGAAGACTCTCCAACTCCCAGTTGGAAAAAACATTGTTGGGGTTCAGTGAGCAAACGCGGAGCCAGACAAATCTGCAGGGTACAGGGTGACAGTGATGAGTATGAGTGCATAGCAAAACTGAAAGCTGGAGGCCAGAAGATCACCTGTTCATAAATCATTTTCCATAGTAAGCAAATAAGAACACTTTTGTAAACAGCAGTAGCCTACCTTCACTCTTGCTGTTGTGGTTGCCTTTGCCATGAGTGTCTGTAATGTCCTTGAAGGAGAATAGAAAGAGGACCATTTCACCTTTTTCGTTCTTGATGGGAACAATGTCCAGCAAACACCAAAAAGCTGCTCCTGAAAGACAAAAATCACAGTGCTTTATATAGAGAGTAGCAGTTCATTCTCAAAAAGCTACCTCTGCCAATGCTTCACTTTCAACGGTACTTGGGTGTTAAAATTGTCCATGCTCACCTTTTTACATACCACACCTGTGTCCTTTAGTATGACCCCACTATTCGGCTGGAATAGTCTTGATAGAGAAAAAGTATGTGCTTATTTAACCATTTTCAAAGTTGAAACAGTGCAGCATGTTAGGAATCACTAATATTGGGTATACTCAAAATAAAAAGCAAAAAGTGCAGTGTTCACTATTTGGTAAGTGCATATTTCAGTGACTCAATTCACCCACAGCATCCAAAAAATATGAACTGTTTAAACCAGGGCTAAACCAAATGAATAGAAAAGACTGTGGATCTGTGTGTGGATAGTGTCTTTATTATAGACAAATTACTCAAAAATGAATTTTCTTCAATTCATTTCAGAATCTAGGGTAAAAATGACACTTGGTATTCCCAGCAGTCTCCCATCCAAGTACTAATTAAGCCTGGCTTTACTTAGCCTCTGCGGTCAGATGAGCTCAGGCTTACACAAGCAGGTATAAAGTGAATGAGTAACAAAGTACATTTAATTAGTTACTTTTCATCCCTGTTTAAATGAGATTTCCAGGCTCTCATAACAGTCAGAGTCAGATTAAAGAATAAAAGTCGGCTCTCTGCTTTTCATTGCTTAGCTGTAACAGTTTCTCCTAATGACTTGTGTTTGTGTGATTTGATTTCCAGTGTCATGACAGCTCTAGTCTGGTCCAGCCTTTCTAAAAATACTGCTTGAATTAGAAATGGATCACATTCAGTAGAACAGAGCGGCCACAGCACAGGGGACGAGGCTGTTACGAGTGAGGCAGGAGATACAAGACCCTGCCATAACCCAGTCCGCTCATTAGCAAGTCTGCAGCAGCTCCAAACAGATGTTTCAATTCTGCCATACTGCCCCAGTGGGTTGTGTGTTAGTCACTGTGGCTGCTACTGTTTGACAAGGAAAGACACACAGAGAAAGCATTGCACAGTGGAAAAGTTGTGTAAATTGTTTATATAAAACAAGAGCTAATGGTTTACAATAGCAGATTTTGCTAACAGCGACTTTTTCATTCCAAAAGTTCCTCAGTATGTCATTAAATTTATCTAATCTAACTCCATGGAGACAAGAATGTGACACCAGGGCAAATTATAGGTTAATTCTGCGGATAGTTGACCCCACTCACCATATGAATGCATGTTTTTCCAGGTATTCTTATAATAAAATACATTAAAATAATGCGAGATAGATAGTTATAGAGGAACATTCCAGGCAAAGCAGTACGATCTCCATGGAGACAAGGCCAGTTGGCTTACCACCTCCACCAAAAAAGTTACATAATGCATCTTTAACAATGCATCAGGACGTGCTAAAATAAAATGTCTTGGTTGAGGTTCAAGTATCACAAAAAACGTGAATGGATCATGAAATTAATCAGAAAAATGCAAACATATCACCTTTTCTCTTGTTTGGGAAATTACTCTGAACATTTTCTCTTATAGATAATATACTGTAGGCTACTAAGTACTGTAATGGTGTATATCCCCAGAACAATAACTGCAAAAGTATCATATACATCTGTGTAACCCCCCAGTATCATATATCTCCAACTTCTGATACAACATGGATGTGCCTCTGTCCTTATTCAGTTGCCTGAGTTTCAATAAAGAGTTTAGTAAAACGTCTTCAAATGCAGCGCTGCAGCTTTGGGGATGAAAGCTCTCTATTCTTTGATGCTACAGGTTTCTGCTGTGGGGACATAAGCCTTTGTGCCAATCACAGAGCTTAATAGTGCTGCTTTTGCACAAGTGCCATCACATGCCAACACCAGCCTAATTTAGAGGATTTAAATGTTACACTGAATTAGGTTAGCACTGTAGTCACATTCAAGGTTTTATGTCTTTATGATGGTTTGTTTATAAATTGTTTAGTGAAGTTGAACTAAGGTTGTCAAAAATATTGATAACCAAATTAAAACTAGAATCAAAACTGATATTTGTTCTTAACAATTTTAAAATCGTCTTGACATCAGAACTAGTAGACTACATGGTACGTTTAAAGAACAACTATTAGTTTGTTCATTCTCATATTTAAAGGTACATTGTGTAACTTTTCTGGTGGGGCGTTGGTCAAATTCTTTTCTCCATGGAGATGTTACTCCTTTGTCTGGAATGTTTCACTGAATGGTATTAAACCTTTCGATCTTCATGGAGACCAAACCAGACCAAGTTACAGGTCAGATCTGTGGAAAGGTATCCCTGCTCACAGCCACAACACCTATTTTTCTAGGCATTTTTTGACCTATAAAACCACCGGTAACTGAATAAATGTAAGATAGTGCTATGGAACATTCCAGGTAGAACAATGACATATCCATAGAAACAAGCAGGTGACGGACCCCCAAAGTAGAAGTTACATAATATACCTTTAATATTTATTTTCAAAATCTTTTCAAACCTGTTCCCTGGGCAAATTATATTGGAGAATAGATACAGTACAATGACTCTAAATACATACAAACAACAATTCACTTTAATTACATGGCATCTTGTTTTTGTTTGTTTTTTTGATTTATGAACTCAGACACACATAATCTAAAAACAGTCCTTTCTGCCAAAATAATGTTACATCTAAGTGTCAATCCAAAAACTAAATCCCAAACACAACAGACAGAACATGTATTTGCCTTCTCGAAAATGTGTTTCATCATTTTAACAAGAGACGACAGGATGGGTAATTGCCCCATCACCTTGAATATGTAATCAAATCAGATTATCTCTGTTCTCAGTTCGTCAAATATAACACGACTCTTTCTGCAGAAGACCTGTACTACTAAATGACAAAAACTTATTATTATTTTTATTTGATGACTCGCAACCAAGGTAGTACCAATGCTAAAATGGAAAAAAAACCATAATGCTAGGTGGAGGGTCTCCATGGTAATTTCAAGTTATTTCTTTGCCTGGAATGTTCCATAGTAGGGCATTAAACGTATCTCCCTTGCATTTGTTGTGTTACATGTGCTTTATAGCTCAAAAACACCTTAAAAAACATGAATTCTTACTATGTGCAAGCTTGCTTCTCCATAGATCTGACCATCAACCTGTCTCCATTGTGATAACTAAATTAATTTCCATACTGCGTAATAATCCAGGGAAAACAGTAATATCTCAATGGAGCGGAAACCAGAAAAGTTACACAATGCACCTTTAATGGACCAGGTAAGGTAGTTTCTAGGCCTGTCACAATAACACATTTTGATGCATGATATATTGCTACAGAGAAATATTGCGATAAATGATAATATAGAATCTATTTTATGCTACTGATACAAAGCGAGATAATCCCAGTAAACCAATTTTTAAATAGACAGTATTATTAGAAGCCTGAGCTACAACAAGTAAATGGCAGAATTAACTGATAATTAGCCATAGAAATTATTTATTCTACTCATTAAAGTTAAAATCTTGTCTTGTTAAAAAAATGCCCAAAAAATCTCCCCACTAGGACAAAGAAAAAGTACCCACAATAAATACTGAGCCGCAAAATATATTGTTTCAGCTTTCATGTATTAAATGAAGTCGATATTGTAATTATCGTGACAGGCCTAGTAGTGTCTAGAGTGAAGATCGAGTAAAACATTTTTGAACCATCTGTTTTTTGAATATTAGCAAGATAGAGGTAGTTTATTGATTCTGATGTTAATTTGTGACTGAATGGGGTGACTCATTGCCAAACTAATTTTACGTGTGAATAAAGCCACCTTGGACCTCGAAATTGACTTTACAACATCCCAGTCACACAGGAATACAAAAAAGAGTAGGCCAATTGAAATATAATACCGGTAATATATCAGTAGCAGCTTTAATAATAAATTGCAGGGTACACAAATAATAACATTAGTAAATACAGTAGATAGATAAATAAATAAATAGTTCAGTGCTATAACAATATAAGTATAGGAGCTATACCCTCCCACACACCATAGCAGACATGAATACAATAATAGACTGTATGTATAAATGGACATAGCTAACCCGTTAGCTGCTGTATTTCAAATAGGAAGTGAGCATGGGGTCACTTCTGGCTCCATCAACTCAGGCTCCAATTGACTTTACATTGAAAATCACCCCTCTCTCTGTAACTGCTGCAGTGAGCTCATCATTTTGGTCTTAAAATGTTCGTATTAACTTGCTTTACATGATCCTGGTGTTTTTATTTTGTCTGTAAATAAATTCCTGTTCCTAATATGGAACTCAGCTCCAGATTTGACCTCGTGAGCTTTGACTGGATCTGAACACTATGGGTAACGTCACACTCCTTTAGCCCACTTCTTTATACATTTATACAGCCTATGATACAACTCACCATTCTTTTTGTAGAAGTGCACCTCTGCTTGGTACTCCTCGCGTCCCTCCAGAGCCTTCTCCATTTGCTGGGCCACATGTTCGCTGGTGTCTGTCCCGTACAGGAATCGGCAGCTGCAGTTCTTCTGCATCACCTCAGTGCGAGTGAAGCCGGTCAGCTCACAGAAACCGTCTGAGCAGTAGACGATGGGGTAACCGCGGTGACCCTGGGCGTTCCCCAACAGGAAGTTACTGTCTAAAGGTCAAAAGGGAAAGGTCGAGTTAGAAAATGATGGGTTTAGTAACTACATTTAATCAAAGGTAGTATAGATCACTTTTATGCATTATTATACAGACTGAAAATATGTTTTCAACAGGTATAGTTGTATAGTTGTATAGGAAATTCTATTCAGTCAACAACAAAAGTTTTCTCATGAAAATGTTTTTGCTTTACCTGGATTGTTCCACAGTACGGTATTAAAACGATCTATCTTTCATTTATTCAATTTCAGAGCAGGTGCTTTTTTGCAAAAAAAAAAAAAAGAAAAAACACTTGGTTTGGTGGAGTCATCTGCTTGTCTCCACAGAGATTGCTACACTTGTGGAAAAGGTTTCAGGCTCTACAAACTTGCATAATGTCCCTTTAATAACCTTAGTTGGTAGAAGCATTAAGGTGATTGACAAATATTATATACCTGCCTTATATTGAAAACACTCCCACATCCGTTTTTCACCTATTTACTTTTCACACCCAAATCAAAGTTTGTTTAGCTCTTTGAAACCAACGCCTTTGTAAACATGAAACACACTTTGTTGACTGCAGTTTGGGGATAAATTAATTTCCCCTGGCAGTTATCATGTGATTTCAGGCTTGACTCTATGAAGCTTTAGTGGTAGTGGGTGATGTACATGAATGGTCAGGGTTACTGGTGCTATGGGCCACAGAGGAAAAAGCTGACCGGTGCAGACAAAGAGCCCAAAGGTTACTGATTGATTGCCACACAACATTAGCTAAATATAATAGTACCAACTGAACCTGTGAGGAGAATGACCCTTAAAATGCATGAGGTTTTTGAGACTAAACGCTGTACTAACTTCTTAATATACCAACTTAATAACATTATGTTTTGTTGTTTTTGACAGGGTAAAACATCATTATTCAGTTTAATGGAGTAAAGACTCAAAATATCACACATACGTAACACTCTACCATAGAACATCTTGGCCTGACTGCTATAAATTTACCACTGAGAGAGAAAAGATTTTGTGCTATGATTTTACAAGTTAGCTTACAGTACAAAGATACACCACAGTTTCTGGTTTCTGTGCAGTACTTTATGGGGAACCCTGAGGCGAGCTGAATGCATTCACCTGCCAAGTGTATGATGGATATGAAAATTATGGGAAACCTATGCTATATGACCTTTTCAACCCAATTAAGCACCTTGGGGAGGTCCGGGTTAGACTCCAGAATCAAACATAAACTAGCTTATCAATGTTTTCATCTCTGCAGCAACATTCTCAGCATGCACATAATCAAAGGCAAGACACAGTGGTTGTTGTCGATGCTTCATTATTAAGGGATTCTTTTTCTTTGAATTTGTTGCTTACATGTGCTTGAGTAAAAAAAAAAAAAAAGGCTGAAAATCCAGGACAATGATTTTATTGAAGCTCACCTATACAGTATTATGCATATTAATAATTCTTGGATATGGAAATGCGATGTACCGCTATGACCTATCAGAGATCAACAGCCATTTAATAAAATGGTGGTTTATTGCAAGTTCTGGTTTGATATGAATGGAGATTTACTTTACGAGAATAAAGCACTACCTTTCCATTGCTTTCTGTATTTGATTTCAGGACCATGGACAGTTCCCTGCTGGTTGTACGCCGTCGTCTTTCTCTGGGGATCTTATACCAATAACTACAGACAAGCGTATTCACACAGTCTATTGGTCCTCCTTCGACCATATTAATCTTGGTGATAGCTACTGTGTAATCTCCCTCCCCATGGTTTCAGAGGCCCCTATTAGGCCATAGCACGGTTAGATACACAAAGTGGATGTGTGTCTGCTGAATTTGAATGGCCTAGTAGATGTATGAGCTGTCATGTAAAGTAGATAGATGCAATATTTTCTGGTTAGTGTCAAATCAAGTAAAAACACAGTTAAAATGCAGATGCAGATTGTTTTTAAAGAAGACATATTGTTTTTACAGTATTTAGTAAAAACTGTCCATGTATGTAGGTCATTATTTTAAAGTGTCTTCATTGTAAACAGATAGTGATCTAAAACAACATAATCAACAGACTTATTGACTTCTTGTTCTAAATTATAGAGTTGCTGTCCTCGCTTCTTCACAGCGCCATTTCACCACAAAAAGCAGCAGCAGATTTTTATTTATTTATTTATTTATTTTATTAATAATTAAAAATGCTCTGAATCTCAAGTACAGTTTAAAGGGCCCATATACGCTATTTTTTTAATCTGAGTTTGTTTTTTTGTTTCATTCACACATGTTTGACACACAAATCCTGCATATTAAGAGTTCTTCTCTCCTACAGAAAGCACTCTGTTCCACACTCTGGTAACATGTGGTGACAGAGGAAGTGCTCCACTGTGTTTTTAAACTCCAACTTCGTAATTTCAGCCCTAGAATTGCCAATCTCTACCGAACACAAGGTAAAACATAGCTGTTTACTTGAAAACTACCACTACATGACATCACAAGGTGGAACAGAGCATTTTGAGCTTTAGAGATGTAGACACTGTGAATGAAACAAAATAAAGGGTTACTGTGAATGAAACAAAACACAAATCCAGGTATGTTTTTGAGGAGGTCACAATATTATAACATGGCTAAACGCTCATATGAATAATTTTTGCCTAATACAGGACCTTTAATGCTGTAGGCGGGGATAGGGGGTATGCATGAATCATTCCAAATAAAACAAGCTAATGATGAAGGGAAAATTACAACATGATTAAAAACTCATTAAAGTGAAGCGCTTTGCCCAAGGACACAAACACGGTATGCAATGCCCAAAGTGGTCTCTAATGTTTCTACCCACTGAGCTATTGCAGTCATGTTTTTGCCTGCTATCAATCTCTGTGTTACAACAAATGCCTTCCCCTGCCGCTAAAGTTAAAACATCAAACTTCACATTTTCTCAGCGCCAGGCATCAGGGGGCATGGTGAAGAGAAGGATGGAAGATGTCTGAATTTTACCAATCCCATAGTGAGCCAACCTAAGGAGGAGCAGTATTAACCAGCTGCTCACTTCACAATCTAGCACTTTAATTGGCCACACTCAACAGAAAGCAGTCCATAGGGGATGTCTTTTCCAAGCGGTGACAATCTTTCCAGGCTGTACGAAGCAAAACCAAACTGTCAAGGCTGGAATTATAGGGAAAAGTATTAGGCAGATCCATCAACAGCCAAGGGGATTTTAGGCTTGTATATCGACTGCACTGACTTACATGGTGTGATACCTCAAGCTTAGGAAGTTATGAAATGTATTACTGAAGGATGGGAATATAAAAATAGATCTTTGTGACTGCTGGTTTTCAGATGTATAAAAAGTCTAAAGTAGTGCAGTTTCAAAAAGCCACAGTGGAAGTAATTTTTCTTCAGATGCTTGGGTTGAAATTTGGTTCCTTCCTCTTCCCTTTTTGTCGATGTGTTGACAACCCAATGTTACTGACACCTTGAAGTACCTGTGTCTTAGAACTGAGTGCAGTATAAGATTTGATACAGTATTGGGTGCAGCTAAAAAAGCTGGTATATTTTTAAATCTGTACCAGATTTTTGTCTTAAAAATGTGAAAATCAGAACAAATTTTGAATTGTTTGCAGCAGTTCAACAAATTTCTCACTTTGTGTTCTGAGCATCCAAATTATTCATTCATTCAAATCACAGTTCACAATAGACCAAACAACAGTCCAAAGCAGACCAAAGTATTAACAACCTGCTAACAACAACTGTCATGCTAACAGCGCACAAAAAAACGCTTTACTATTAGATGCAGATAGATTAGATTAGACTATTACATTAAGAACTGCTTTTACAGTATATATCTGTACTGGGGCATAACAAGTTTTACTAGAAAATAATGGGTGCAGAGATATGAAGCAAATCAAATATACTACTGACACTTTGCAGCTGATGTCATCAACATTTCCTGGGGGTGTGAAGCTAACTGAAAGCACTATTCTGTCAGAAGCGCTGTTACTCAAGTTAGACTTTAATCTGAGTTTTATTTTAACACAATCTGACCAGAAAGAGCTGATTTGGTTGGAACTACAACAGGTGAGCTGATTTGTGCTCTTAAACAAGTCCCTCTCAAATAACATTACTGTCACAAGATAGTTAGCATTAGTTAACAGTTTTTCAGTTAGTCACTCTCACCTTTTCGTTGAAAATCAAACACCTAAACAGGACCATCAACGCTCGTATTGATCACAGGCCCCAGAAAATATGTTCTTTAAATTCATTTTGTGTTATTTCTTGACTTTTCATAGTCTGCCAGTAGAGATGCATGTAGAAAACTTCCAACTTGATGTCTTAATAAAAAGTATCAATAGACGTAGAACTGACTTGCAATGAAAAAAAACCTTGGGAAGGTATAAAAGTGTATTTCAGCAAACTCGATACAGTAAAGACCTTTGTATCTGTGTTTGACTGAAAAGCTGAAGTTTGCTCTGACATCGACTTCGCCTTTTGCAAAAACCCTGCTCTTTGCTATCTATAAATTCCTAACCTCACAACCGTGTGAGCCAGCAAGCCTCTCTGGTTTATGTAATATTTACCCAAGAATAGTTCAGCAGTCAGCATCCCTAAATCGGTCTTGTATATGGGTCAAGGGCGGCTGCAGTCATAAATCACTTCACGAGGATGGACTCCGACTAACTGGCCACAATAGGGAACTTTTATGCTGCGTAGTCGAGTGCAAATTGGGGAACGTAAATAACAAAAGCATGATTCAGGTTTTCAGAAAGTTAATTTAAGAGTCACTTATTGGCTCTTTCAACACTTAAGGAACATTTCCATCCCATTTATGTAAACAGTCAGAGTGCACTTGATCAACACTTGCTCTCTGAGCAAGTGTCTGGGGAGATTGCGACAATGCTTCAGTTCTTAGGAAGTAATCCTCTGGAGAATATTGCTTCGACTGGCTGCTCCCGGTTGCCTTAATTACACATCTGTGCTGACTCGCTACAACTGTAATCTGACATGATGATGCTACATGCAATTGTTAGCCTCAAACAGTGTGAAGAAGAAGTGTCACACAAGCTAGTTTTTCTGCATGTGAGGAAGGGGAAGACAGATGACTCAGATTAGCCCAACGACACTCAAAGCTAATTACCACTTAGCAGCTTGTAATAACTGATTGCCACAGGTTGATGTGGGCAGATACATGGACTTACATAGGAAAACATTGTAATGATTGATTATCTATATGCTAACTGTATTTTAATTGTTTTTTAATCAATAATAAGTAACTGGTTAAAATATAAACTATTCTACAGGCTATATCAGAAACAAAAATCTCTTAATGGCAGAATGTAACCTACATATGGAAGTGTGCATCTTATTCATATCTTAACAGTTTATGAAAAGCAATTTATGGAGTAGGTAATATTTATATTTATGTTATTGCCATTTCATAGTCAAGTGACTGCTTTCTATAAAAATAATAAGGGATTTTGTCAAATGCGTGATAGTGCCATTAAGTTTGTGATAATTTGCAGTGACGCTGGGTGCTATAGTGTAATGTTCATGGTTACCATGGAGACATGATGCACACATTAGCAAACACTGACAAAAAAGTTTTAAGATGGTCTGAAAACTCAAGAAAAAATACAAAATAAATTGAAACAACACATTTCAGGAGGAGTTGCCTAGCTATCTTGTGACTGTAATTTTATGTTTGAGAGTTTGAGAGACTTGTTTATCACCTCACTTGTTGTAGTTCCAACTAAATCAGCTCTTTCTAGTCAGACTGCATTAAAATAAAGCTCAGATTAAAGTCTAACACAGCCTCAAATAGAGCAGAACCTCTAGTTAGCATCATACCCCCAGGGAATGTTGACGACATCGGCTACAAAGTACCTCTTGCTAACAGCAGTATAACTCATTAGTTACTGGAGCACTTTTGGAATGATGTGAGATGGAGAAACACACAAAACAGTAACACATACATACACTATTACAACTGTCTTAGATATTTGCCCAATTAAAATATTTCCTGGATCCTTAACCCTGAAACAAGCGCAAAGGTGTTCCGACAAAGAAAATATGCCCTGATTTTACAACTGCCTCTCCACCTTACAGTCTTCATTATTCATATCCTTGGTTTAACTGTTGCCCCCATTTAAGCCTAAACTAAACGACTTTGTAAAACATTTTACAGTAGGGCCTGGTTTGTCTGGTTTGACCAAAGTCTTTAAAAAGCTAAATACAACTGTGGAGGCTCTTTTTATGGAGAACTGTGCAAAGTGCTTCACAAGGCCTGGCTCCCACTCACACCTACAACCGCTCAGACAGAAGTGGAGCTGTAACCCAGCTGAGGCCGATATAGATTTTAGTGAGATCGACCAACGCACGTTTACAGTAGAAAATACAAACCACAAACAACACTGGAAAGCCCCTATTGTCTTATACACGCATTAGGTTGGGACAATGCATATTAATATTAAACATTTGTAATAGTTATGGTAAAATATGCCAGATTAGAACAAAAGTGATATATTAAATGTGTAATTTTTGGAATGTTTCATAGGCATTAACGATATCTATTTCCATAGAGACAGACAGGTGATGCCACCAGGTCAAGTTACAAGTTGGAGAAGTTTGCCCACTCATACTAAGATTGTATGCATGTTTGTTTTCATTTGTGGTAATTATACTAATACATGTCTATTTACGAACATGTCTTTTCAGTTCAACAATACTTCAACAAAACCACAGAAAAAATAAGTGAATTCTTGACTTATTTTACTGCATGCACTAAAACATGTATTTTCTGAATGCATCCGTAACAGAGGTAGAAGCTCCATTGGCGACTCTGGGAGCTGTTTATCACACAGATAACAATGGTAAGGTCCAATCTGACACCAGCCCCTCTCTCCCTTTTAACAGCACAGAGCATAGAGGGGAATGAACCTGTCTCTTATCTCCTCCTGCAGCAGCCCTTTGCTTTACACTGTCCCACGAGAGAACTGCTGTCACTAAGAGAGAGCGCCGCTGGGGAGGGCATCCTGAAGGGGCCGATGGTGGTAGGACGAGGGGGTGGGGGGTACCATAGTGTAATGTCAGATACATGAAACAAACCCATGACAGAGCGCGGTAGTAACAGAGCTGTGGTTGCAGATATGTATGAGATCTTTTTTAAGAAATGCTTAAAGATCCTATGCAGATTTGACTCATTTGAGCTTAAAGCCATGATATAATGTCATTACCTCATCAAAAATATACCTTGAGTTGTGTTTTGTTTCATTCACACATGTTTGAGTAACCCTTTATTATTATTAATAGATAGAATACAATAGATAGGTTCTTTAATTTTAGGTTTTTGTAAGTTTCTGTATGTTTTTCAGCAACAGCATAAATGGATAAATAAGTAAACTTGTGATCATATCTTAAATCAGGATTGTGTCAATGGGTTTAGAGTGATAAAAAAAAAAATCACCAGTGAGTTTGAGATACTATGATGCCTTTAAAATTGACATCTTTGTTCGTATTTTCTATATAAAACACAGTATATCAGAGCTGGCTATGCTTTTTCAGTGTCTAGCCTAAAGATGCTCAAAATGCATGACAGCAAATTACAGCAAGTTACCCAACCATTGATCATTAGGACATATTTTTGAAGACTCATTATTGCGCACAGCTACACGAAACGTTGCTTAAGCTTCTCAAACATGTCAATCAAAGTTATAGTCTTTTGTTTCTGCATTCATTATACTAGAATTGGATACTGTGTAAATCCTCCTGTAAACATCAATTTCAATTAAAGTTCAAGCTTGTTAGACATATTGATCCTGTTTCATTAGATAAGAATCAACTTCAAGCGGTTTAATTGTAAAGAGGAGCTGAAGAAGAATAGGCCTATGGTATCATGGTCTGTAATCATTGGTCATCTTATTATATGAAAAGAAATTATAGGCCGTATTATTTATTATTAGTACTCAATATTTAGAATTTAACTGAGAAGTTTCATGGAGGGCAGGGAGGATTTATTTATTACTGGGGCAATCCACATGAAACAAACACTTAATATAAACACAATCTGTTAGTTGTTAAAGATGTAACTCAATATTATGGTGACTATGGGTAGAAATGATTTGCTGAATTGATACTTTGCAGCTGATGTCATCAACCTTCCCTGGGGGTGTGATGCTAACTGTAAGCATGCTCTGTCTGAGGCTTTGTTAGACTTAATCTGAGTTTTTTTGTTTGTTTTTTTAACACAATCAAAAACAACTGACTTAGATGGAACTACAAAAGGTAATCTGATTTGTGCTGTTAAACAAGTCCCTCTCAAATAACATCAGCTAGCTAGCAAAGTTTTTTCAGTTAGTCACTCTCACCTTTTTGTTAAAAAAAAACAAAACAAAACAAAAAACACCTTAACAAGACTATGGTGATATTGTTTAAATCCATTTTGTGTTTTTTCTTGAGTGTTCAGACAAGCGTTTGCTAATGTGTGTCCATAGAAAACTGGTGAACATTCTACTGATACACATACATGTAGAACACCTCCACTGTGATGTCAAGGCAAAGTATCAGACAGTAAGAATCTTAAACTGGTTTCCTGTAGTTAAACAAGGTTAAACTCATTTACACTAAGCCTTTATATAACACCAACACATCTACTTTCTATTGCAATGACAAATCAGGTTTATCCACTACTGTCAGTATTGTTGTTCAAATTAGATATCACTTTATAATATCTTTGCTGTATAATTTTATATTTTGAATTTAGTTTTTTAAAGGGTCCATATTACACTATTTTCTGATATATGTTATAATGTTGTGTTGTGTAATTCACGCATGTTTAACACACAAACCCTGCATATTTAGTTATTCTCTCAAACGGAAAACGGGGCATTTCGAGCTTCGGAGATGTAGTCAGACTAATAATAAAGAGTTACTTAAACATGCGTGAATGAAACAAACAAACATAACTCTAGGTATGATGATTTTGAGGAGCTAACAGCATTATAACATGAAAAAGCGCACAAGAGTCAATTTTGCGTAATATGGGACCTATAAAAAATATTTGGCAACAACTACAGAGATTTGTCTTTCTTGTCATGGTTTCATTAGTTATGAAGAGGACTCATAGCCTACTAATAAAACAAAATGAATCTTTAGGTGTTCTGTACATGATCACAAGCCTTAACAAGTATGTGAATTATAATTTTTAATTTGTAACTAAAACATTTGTCATATTGCAATGGTAGAAACAAAGTCACTGTAGCCTAGTTTCTTTTCAAAATACTTCTGATGGTTGTTGTTGTACTAAAAATAGTAGTAAAAGTCAACCCAATTGCTTCAGGTGATCTCCTGTATACACTGAGTGACCCTGACAATTGACCTCTTAAGACAAGCCTTCAGTGAAAACAATTGACAGTTGTCCAGTCACTGCAGATCAAATCATATAACAAATAATGCACATTTAAACATATATGGCAATCACACAGCTGTAAAGTCAGCCTTTTTCCCATTGCCACACACATATCGTACTCTCCGGAGGGACAAAACCTCTGACATTGCTTTGAGCCAATAATGTACCGATCCAAAGGTCACTGACTTAACCAACCGTGACATTTTTCTTATATACTGATGAAATATTCTCCCGTCAGTCCTCATGCTTGAGGTCCAACAGGATCTAATCAATATTTGTGGACACCTTTTACACATAGACTAGCATCGGGGTTAACAAAAAAGGTTCTATATAGCACAAAATTTTTAGCCATGTTAGAATGTTGTTACCTCATTAAAAACATACCCAGAGTTGTGTTTTGTTTCATTCACACATGTTTGAGTAATCCTTTATTAGTCTGTCTACAACTCCAAAGCTCAAAATGCTTTGTTCCACCTTGTGAAGTCATGTAGTTTTCAAGTTAACACCTTTTACCTTTTGTTTAGAAGAGATTGGCAGTTCCACGGGTGAAACTATCCAAATAATTCTGGTGAACGTGGATGGAGTTTAAAAACACAGTGAAGCACTACCACATATTACCACATAGCATAGATAGCTAAATAGATACTTTATTGATCCTGAAGGTAATTTTTCGGCAGCAACAATGAAACATAAATTTAATAATAATACAGCAGCAATTCATCATTTCATTCATCACAAGGTGTTTTCAGTTTGAGAGAAGAACTCAGCCTAAAAGTGCAGGATTTGTGTGTTAAACATGTGTGAATGAAACAAAACACAACTCCAGGCTTTTGATGAGGAAACATTATAACATAGATCAGAAAATGGTGTAAAATGGGCCCTTTAATTGAAAACAACCCACGTATAGTCTTTTTATGCCTTTAAAAATGGAAATTTCTTGTTATTTGCTTTGTCGAGGCGCTTGTCTATTTGCACTTGACAAAAGGATTTGCCTGTGTGGAAAGGCTTAGCACAGAGACAGCAGAAAGATTGTTTAGGCTGTGAGTAATGAATATAACTGAATAGTCATGGCAATATAAATGAATCTCTGATAGAAAATGCACCATGTTTTATGAAAAGCTGTCAGGTTTGGAGATATTAAAGTGGCATATTATGAAAAACCTCATTGTTTCATTTGAAGGAAGCTAAGTCAGCAACAGTGTCAGCTTATGTTTTGTGATGTGAAAGCATTTTTACCAACTGTCTACAACGAGAAATGAAAATGTATGATGGGCGTTTTAACAGAATATAATTCAGTGTGTACAGTATTGTGCAGAAGGTTCAGTGAGGAGTAAGACATTGTCATTTTAGTAGTTTTACCAGGTGTTAAAAGGACTGAACTGGGCCTTCAATAAGTAATACTATAATAGCTACACCTTGGGCCTGTCACAGTAACAAATTTTGAAGTGTGATATATTGTTGAAGTAAATATAAACGATAAACTGTAATACTGAAACCAAACCATAAATAAAAATTATCCCCCAAAAACTATTGTAAATGTGCAATATTGTTAACAGAGTATTTATTTTATATAGTATAGTGAGTCATAGAAGTTTATAATTCAACCTTTTATAGCTCAAATATCATTGTAGCACAGAAAAATAACAAACATTTTCCCACTAGAAGAAAATGTTCTCACTATAATTACTGACCACCAAAAATTATTGTTCTGTCTTTCATATATTGAACAATAAGTTGATATAGTATTTATCGTGACAGGTCTATTACACCTTAATAAAGCATGAACAAAGACAAATGAACCAATAGTTTATTAACAACTCAGGCTTATAAACTACTTAATTAATACCCTCACCCCTAACCACCACCTCTTAATTATACTAAACCTGAATAATCTTTAATAAACAAATACTTACTAACTTATGAAGATCTTAATTAATAAAATACATAACCATTGCAATATACACCTTACCAGACAAAAAAAAAAAAAAAAGACACTAGATTTAGAAAAAAAAATGACACCAACATGAATCCCTTAGCATCAGTTAGGTAACCGTCAGAACACAGCAGTTGCATTTCCCACAATGCCACTTGTCTGAAGCCATGCCCCGCCAAAATAAGAGCCCAGCTGCGTTCTTCAAGTCCCCGATTGGGAGGCAAGTTCAAGTGTCCTCTGTCTTTAGTGGACCATCTTTCCCTCAAAGACCCAAGTGTTCGAGCATCATCCGTGTCAAGTGGCGGGACCTTGTCGCCCCGGCAACGGAAGGGAAGCTATTTTCAGCTTTGGGCAATCTGCCACCCCTCCAGGAGCCTTATGGCGGACCAAAATGTACAGTGGAAATGGCATAAACTGACCTGCACTTTTGAATGTTGTGACTTTGTAAAAATAAGCATGGATAATATTCTCTAGTTTAATAAAGTATTGCAGATACAGAGATATTCAGGCGTATTCAAACTTTGTCATAATAATTGAGAAACAAGTGGATTGTTTTGAGTTGTTTTGAATCATTCCTTTATATGCTGAAAAAACATCAAACATTTCCTGCTTTAACCAGTTACATTAAGTTTAAAGTTTAAACTTAATATTAAAGGACCTATATTACACAAATTTGACTCCTGTTAGCTTTTAGCTATGTTAAAACGCTGTTACCTCATCAAAAACATAACTGGAGTTATGTTTGTTTCATTCACACATGTAATCTGTCTACATCTCCAAAGCTCAAAATGCTCTGTTCCACTTTGTGATGTCATGTAGTGTTAGTTTTCAAGCTAACAGCTACATTTTCCTTTTGTTCAATAGAGATAGAAAATTCCAGGACTGAAAATTTTCAAATGATTCTAGTAAAGGTGTATGGAGTTTAAAAACACAGTGGAGCAATTCCTGTACTATCACATGACATCACAAGGTGGAACAGAGTGTTTATTTTTGTTTGAAAGAAGAACTTTAGGTATGTTTGTGATGAGGAAACAACATTACAATCATATTATAACATAGATAGAAAATAGTATAATAGGGGCCCTTTAACTAGAAACAACTGGTCACAAGTCTAGATCAAATGATGTGTGAGAAAAGCATACAGTGAAAACTTCAAATAATAAGGGAGTTGATTTATTGACTCTACATGGAAAAAGCCAAAAGCAAAATATTATAATTAGTTGCTTTATACTTGAGGCACTCATGTATTGCCCTATGGAGCAACTATGGCTCAGAGTTTCAACAAGAGAATATTCAACAATTAAACTTTCCTTTCTAAATAAAGACACCACCAGACTAAGTTGCAAGCCATATCTGTGGAGAGGCAGGCCAGCTCACAGTAAGAATGCATGTTTTTCAAGATATTTCTGAGCAATAAAAACACAAATAATGAAATCAATGCCAGATACTTATTGAACATTCAAGGTAAATAGCAATAAGCAATAACATCTCCACCCACCCACCAGAATAATTATGCAGTACCACTTTAAGGATTTTGACTGTTAACCTAAAAATATCTTGACAAAAGAGGCAGAGTACTAAGGGCAAATAGACAACAATAACACAAGATTTAAAGATATTAAAAAAAAAAGCAGTTAATAGTAGTACAGTTGCAAAAGCTTGAAAGATTCACTTCACTGCTTTGTTTCCAGTACCATTTGTACCAGATTTCCATTATGTGAGGTTATTTAATCTTAATTCATCCCTTATATAGCTTTGATATTCACACGGCAAGTGACTTTTCTCAGAGCACTGCATGTTAAAGTATATTATATGGCCACTCTCCGCAGACATTCTTGGATAATATTAAATGCAAATGGAAAAGACCTTGTGTTGACTGTTGTATCCTTACAAGGAGGTCAAGAAGGAGTACATTCCAGGGGGAGCACTGCTGAAGTTGAACCCCAGTGTCTTGCTCAAGGGCAGGCTAACTAAGATGACGCAGCCCAGTAACACATCCTTTGACCCTTCCTCTCACTGGCCTGTACCCACAACACCATTCATACAACAAGCCAATGTAGTCGCACTGTCTCTCAATATGGTACGTTAAGCTCCTGAGAGAGCCCCTAACTTCTCATTAAAATGTCCAAGTCCCAAAGCTATAATTATAGAGCCTATGCATCAATTACACAGCAATATCATCCATTTGATTGTTTGCTTCATAGTGACAGTGGGAGACAGGAGGTAGTGCTGAATGGACAGCTCCTAAACTCTTAAATGAGATGAGGGGAGGGAGGAGATCGGGAACAAATACAGGGGTCCCAAAGGTATTTGTTTACGAGTCGTGGATTCCCAGCGGTGGCAGTAGGTACAAAACAAGAAATGAACACACACACACACACACACACACACACACACACACACACACTCACACACACAATATAGACAGAGGGAAAGAGACAGGGAGAGAGAGGAGACTATCCTTCCTAATAGCTCTACAGCGGCCAGTTTAAAGCTAACTACCTGAAACAAATAGGAAAAGGCAGTGTGATTTGTGCAAGTCGATTTTTTGAACAGCCAAGACTTGAATGTGCAAATAAACTTCTCTTCGTCAACTCAATTCACAATGCAGCAGATGTTGTTTTAGTTCGACAGTGACTAATGTAATGCAAAAACTAAGCATAATTTTCACAAAAACAAATGTGTCTTGCTTATTTTTATTGAACAATTGTCCCTCATAACTATAACTATATAAATATATAACATAACTGGAGTTTTGTCCTATTTGAACATGAATATTTTTAGTAATGAATTTGAAATAGTGAATCTGAATTATCTAAAATATGGCTGACTGTTATCCATGCATAAAAATTATTATTGTTTTTAAAACTTTCTTACAACTTATTTTTGCATTTGTATAAGACATTCACTTGCTCTCTTTATTAAAAAAAAATACTAAACAAAGGATAGAGTCAACTTGAAACATTATTAGAATTAGACAGGAGATTCTAGAAAAATATATGTAGTTACAAAACAACACTGAGCACATAAAACCACAAAGGTCTACCCAGTATACTGTAGATTATGAAACTTTAAGATATTCATAGCACAATGACATCATTGTGTTATTGTGTTTAGCACTCCCATGTTTTACATCATCCCATTGAGACAATTGAAAAAGCAGAGGCTGCACTTACGAGTGCCATCGAAGCGTGTGGCGATGGTGTCCAGGAAGGTGTTCTGAGGGGCCAGGAGGCCCTTCATCACAGGCATTTTGACCCAGGAGTGCGCAGCCCTCAGCAGGCTGCAGGTCACACCATCCCAGTGGTCCCAGGTGCTCCAGGTACAGTCCACTAATGGTCACCGGGACGCACATTTAAAACAGCCCCTCTCCACAGCAGCACCCTCTCCCAAACACAACCCTGGTCTTGAGAAGACTAAAATAGCTCCAGAAACAGTGACGCGGAGGTTCATGAACAGCCGTCAGAAACAGTTGTCGAGTCAACAATCAGGTCCAGGTGACACCCAGGTAGGTCCCAGAGCTGCCCCCTCTCCCCTCTCACATTCACACAAGTTACAATTCACTCACTCACGCATTAAACAGTGATCTGACGCCCCGCTTTGCCTCAGTCCTTTGTAGCATCAGAGTTGTTTCTTCTTGTGCTCCCTTTCTCGCTACTGTCTCTCCACCCAATGAGAGGCGATCTTCCCTGTAGGGACCTGTTTTCATGTGTGGTACATAGAGAGTGAGTGAAAGTGAGACGCGGGAGCCAGAGGACGAGGGAGCGAGAGAAGGAGGGAGGAGCAGAGGAGAGGATGCTCTGTGTGCAGCTGACAGCACCATTACGCCCTATAGTGCTACTATCAGCACATGGCTTTTGTGTGCACGTCTGAAAATCAAGGAGAGATGGATTACTAGCGTGCTGGTCAGTGCAGTCTATTGTGGTCGTGTGAACCAGCTGCCATTGTGTAGCTGGTTTATGAGACTCTTGAGACAAAGTGAGGGATTACGTTTTCTCTTCTCATACCTGTAAGTAAAAAATATGAGACCTTCATTATCTGAAATTCTTCAAGTGTCCAATCGGCACTCATTCAGCCTTTGTTGATTCAGTGGTTGCCATATCCCCATAAGAGAATTAAGTCCGAAGGATAAAAGGGGCTAAGAGCGGATTATAAGGATAAGTCCGGAGATGCTTTTCATAAGAACTTGATGCCGAACACTTCACTAACACTGCATCTTAGCACAAACTTTGACCCTACTATCTTCTCTGGCAAAGAATACCTTGACAATCTATTGGTCTTGTTAAGACAAAAAGTCATTGAACCATTGATCATCATGTCCAAGAGGTGACTAGAGTAACTGCAGAGTACTACTGATAACTGGTAATTGGGGATGCATTGTATTGTCAGCATATCTGGTTTATTGTCCAGCCTAATAAATTATAAGATGACAGGTTCGAAGAAAGCATCTAAATTGGTTTCATCACCACTGGTTCCCCAGCAAAGGAAATAGAGCAGGTTTAAGTTGGTTGTAAAGGTATTTCTTTATTGTCAGTGTGATTAATGTGGAGCTGCAGGATACAAGGCACAATAACGGTAAGGCTACGGAGAAAGACCCTCAAGATGCTGTGAAAATCGTGCATCAATAGACAGCATAGCACACATATGAAGACTTAAACTTGGATTCCTCTTGCTGAATTTTAATTGTATGGTAATGTAGTTCAAACCAGGATGTGAAACTAGCCCACATGTGTTTTGCGTAGGCGTTTGTGATGCTAAAAAGTTGAGTGCATTCAGTAGATGTGTGGGCGTTTCCCCAAGCCAGCTCTGTTTAAAAAATAGTTCACTACAGTTACAATTTATGAGGAAAAATATGATTTTGCAGGTGCCAGGTGCATTGATGATCAATGCGTATTAAAAACGTTTGGTGAACACTTAGTCGGCGATGGGGTAAGAGTGATTAAATATGCACAATTATTATAGCAACTCAGGTGAGGCCATTTTGGAATGGGGGAATTGGGTAAAACATGCAAGCAATGAGGGTAAAAGCGCAATGGTTGGAGTTTATTGTTCGCCATCTCTGGTCCTATTCAAGCGCTGGCAGCCCTTCACAGCTTTCTATTTTTAATGGCCTCTCATTGTCCAGTCTTGTTGTAGTTCATCCATCTCTGCTTGTCACCAATAAAAGGGCTAATCCATTAAACATGCCCACTATCTACGGTGCTGTCTAAAATGACAGTGACGCACAGGCAGGCTGGTGAAATTCTACTCCCAACTACGTTTCCCAGAGTTCACTTGGGGCACTGACAGAATCAGTAGTTCATATCAATTTTAGAGTTTATAATTTGTTTGCACACCACTACTGATGTAACTGCGGAAATAGTTCTTGGTGTCTAGATGCACAATTACAAGAGCAGAGAATAAAATCTGGAGTTGTACTAAATGGCGAAAATATTTTTATCCCACGTTCATTTTCAATCAGGGGTCAGCAAAAAGAAATTGTGATATATTACAGTAAAATCCTAAATAAATGGGTTGGGTATGCTATTAAGACTTCTGTCAGAAGAAGGAAAACACAGGGCCAAGAGACTCCAGACAGACACAATATCAATAACAAACTAATGGACTGGCTGGATGAGCTGTGATATAGGCCTCAGTGTACTCTGGAACTAAATATAATGTACGTATGTATGTTCATTTTTGTGAGACTCGACTACTTATTGTGCACTCCTGCTTATATGGTGATTCACGTTTTTTCCAACACTCACACACCCAACTAAGTGCATACTATTGCTTGTGAATGAGACATGAAGCAATTAGCAAGACTTAAGAACACTAATACATGACCTAAATCTTTTGCATTGAAATAGAGCTGCTATTATTCAATCACCATCTTCTCTGGTTTAACCCATGCTTTACTCCATTGAGAAACCCTGCCTGTCATTCTCAGATCGCTGCTATTTACACTGAATTAACTTGGAGTGGAACAGATGTGGCCTGGAGCTCTTAAGTGTGTGTGTGTGTGTGTGTGTGTGTGTGTGTGTGTGTGTGTGTGTGTGTGTGTGTGTGTGTGTGTGTGTGTGTGTATTCGCAGGGCATGTGAGCATGACTGACACCATTGCCTTAACAGGGAAAGAGTGATAACAACATTTGTGTATTCAATACAACTTTTGATTACCCAAACCTATATGCAGAGATATGAAAAGGACAAAGAATAATGACAACAAAAATGTACAGTTAAAAATGTGTGGCTACAATGCTGTGTGATGTTAACGATACAATAACAATGCCTCATATTTATAATATTGTTCACAGGTTTGTCAAAGCCTCTCAAAGCGCTGCACTGTAGCCATTATGCAGTCACTCCACACTTGGTGTTGGTAAGCTACTTCTGTAGCCACAGCTGCCCTGGGGCAGACTGACAGAAGTATCAAACTATTAAGCCTAATTAAACGGGGATTGGAGTCAAATATTTCCTGAACTGGAGCATTGCTAAAAATATCAGCCCATTTTGACAATGGAGAAACCTGCAAGGGCAAGGGGATGCCATGCAAGAATACAAGATAATCAGAGCAACTCCCATCAGTGAAAATGAAGAGAACACTATGTAACTTTTCTCATATAGGGTCCATTGTCCATGGTAAATTAAATGAAATTACAGTTTTTTTAAATCACAAAAAATAACAACATGCATTTTAACTGTGAGCAGGCTTGCCTCTCAACAGATGTGCCCAGTAACTTGTCCTAGCGGTGACACCTGTTGACTCTATGGAGTTACCAACAGTTTAATAACATCATCATGAGGACAAGCAGGTGGCTAAGCCTTTACTAGAAAAGTTACCTAAAAGTTAAAGGCACCTTTAAAATGTTGGTTCTTCCCGAATAATTATCCTACTCTGTATGTAAAGTGACTGGGGTTAAATGGGTAATTTAACTGCTGCATAAAGACATAATCAATTTAAATAGCTTTAAATAACAACGTTTGTATGTGCCACTCTAGTACCTTCTGGTGCATTCAACTAATTTTTTTTTTGCTTAGTATGAAATGCAAGTACAAAAAAGTTTGCGTAAAAGGCTGGCTCCCTCTAGTGGCTAAAAGCACAACACTTTCTGTATTTGGAAATGCATTTTCTTGCCATTTAGGTTGATGATTTTAAAAAGAGTGCAATACAATTTAGTACAGTAAATACAGATTAATTATAACTATATAACTGTATGCACGTACAACATAAGCACTATGTATTATGTGTATGCTTTGAGGTTAACAAAATACTCATTTCAGCGAATGGCCTTTTCAAAGTTATACAGACAAAAGGTTATTTTTAGCCATTCATAATGTTGCCCTCAAAGGCATAGTGTGAGTGTGATTACACTGCAGCGTTTAATAACACCAGATGGCCTCAAATAAAACCTGAAAGCTGAATTAATTATAAAATGACTATGACCTTTAGCAGTAATTACCGGCTGGAAATTCTGTTAATTTTGCTTCAAAATTATACAAGCTCTTGCTATTGGGAAAAAACTCCCAAACATGACATGAATGCAGAATGCAAGTGCAGGAGAGTGGCTCAGTGGTAGAGGTGCAGCCCATATACAGGACACTGAGAGTATAATTATAGTCTGAGCAACAGAAATGGAAAGCGAGGGAACCTGGAACAGCCCAGACTACCCACTAAAAATGTTGAATCTATTACCAATTTAATTTACTAAGAGAGAGCGAAGAGAGAGAGAAAACTTTTTTTTTTTTAAGTTTAAGTTGTTTACCTTATGGTGCATTTCCTCCTGTGATTAATCACTCCTTTGAGCTCCAAAAACATGAGAGTCTAAGCCGTCACTGGAGTCCCCTACAAATACATATTATAGATTCATTTACCAAAGCAATGTCTTATGTGAGAAAATGTTTTAGCACACACATAATGCCTTCTGGGTTTTGCTGTGACTAAACACTTTAAGGAAAAATGTCTTTATCCATAATTCCACTCTCAGCACAGCAGTAGTCCACCAGCTGAGACCCGGGCCACTGAGAGAGCGCCTTCTTTAAAGCTCCAAGGAACAACAAATGTTCAAACACTTTCTCACCTCAAACATTCAACATCTGACACAAAACACACAAAAAATCAATATGTTATTATACTGAGCACAGGCAAAAGGAGAAATTCAATTTGTCAACTGGACAAAGTTTATTTGGTCGAGAATGTTTCGCAGCTCATCCAAGCTGCTTCTTCAGTTCTGGTCAGATGCTGGTGGACACTGCTTTATATCTGCCTGAAGGGAGGAGCTAACGACAATGAAATTACTCTGAGACTACACATATTTGTTTACAGTTGTTTACATGTCATGATGGGTGTTTTCACACCCATCATGGCCCTGAATGGTTATGCTAACTACACCCCACTCCCACTCCATATTGAATAGACCCACCTAACTAACAGAAACTGTAAACAAATATGTGTTGTCTCAGAGTAATTTCATTGTAATTAGCTCCTCCCTTCAGGCAGATATAAAGCAGTGTCCACCAGCATCTGACCAGAACTGAAGAAGCAGCTTGGATGAGCTGTGAAACATATTCGACCAAATAAACTTTGTCCAGTTGACAAATTGAATTTCTCCTTTTGCCATGGATTCTACCTGGACGACTGAGGGATTTTACACATATACTGAGCACAATTTCACAATGTTAAATGTGCACTATGTAACTTCTCTGGTTGACGGTCTGTCACCTGCTTATGTCCATAAAGATGCTTTGCCTGAAATTAAACTTATTTATCAACATGGGGACAAGCAGATGACTACCAGGCCAAGAGACAAGTCAGATCTGTGGAGAGGCAACCAGCTCACAGTAAGAATGCACATCAAGCATTTTTGTGAAATAACCCCTGCAATTGAATAAATGCAACCTCAATGCCATACCAACAGTGCAATATCATCTCTATGGAGACAAGCAGGTGGCAGACTGCTCATCACTTAAGTTAAGATGGGGAGGTATGTCTTATACACATGCTTTGGCAGAATCAGAGGAACGCCTTAAGCACACTGCTTTAATGTTAGACTAAAACTGAGGCCCTGGGCTTCTGAATCTGAAAGCTTACATCTTATACGAGTATAAAATATGAGCATATTTAATGCAATACAAATGCATGTCTCTGTCTATACCATTTTCTTGATCCCAATAAGGGCCAATAGGATTTCTTGAACAAATGGCACAACTTGAATTGGATCTGAATCTTCTCCTCAGATTTAATTATACATTTAGTATTAACCGACAATATATAACATAATTATGAAATATGTAATAGCCTAGGCCGTAGATACTGACTGATACATACAGTTCAGATAGTTAAGGCCTATTGACCAGCATTGGGACAAGACTTTCCAGTGTGACTTATGGCTAAAACAATGAATGAACCTCCTCATATCCTCTTCATCTTCCGCTTTTCCAGCTCTCCATTCATCTGTGTGTCACACACCGACTCTACTCTGCAACCGAGCTCCATTTCCTACAGCTATTTCTTTATTATTGTTGTCATTGGTAAACACCACACATCTGCCTACCCAGCTCAGCCTCTGATTGGTCCAGACGGCTGTCCATCACTTCAGAGCCACTGTTTGGCCGCTTTTGATTGGTTGATGGCCCTCACTTTTCCTCTTCTTGCGGCGGTGGGTCGGAGCCGCTGCGTCCCCGGTCTGGCACGTTCCTAGCTAAATTCTCCTGTGTGTAAATTTGGGCTTCCCTTGCTGCCAAGCTCTAAAGCGTTTCATTTACAAATTCGCTGCCATCTCGTAAAAATTCGTGGTTTCAAATATCTCTGTAAATTGTTAAGCGAGAAGATGGCGGTGGCAAGCGGGATGGGGTCGGCGGTAGCCCGGCTGGAGGGCCGAGAATTTGAGTATCTGATGAAGAAAAGGTCGGTAACCATCGGCCGGAACTCTTCGCAGGGCTCGGTAGACGTAAGCATGGGACACTCTAGCTTCATCTCCCGGCGGCACCTCGAGATATTCACGGCCGGCGAAGATGGCACGGGCACGGGGGAATTCTACCTCCGGTGCCTTGGAAAAAACGGGGTGTTTGTAGACGGGGTGTTCCAGAGAAGAGGAGCCCCACCTTTGCAGCTCCCGCGAATGTAAGAGTGATCATATCAGCAGTACTTTCACCAGAGTGTGGTGTATGTGCTCTGTGTTGTTGTTGTTTTGTTTCCCGCTGTGGCGCTGCACGTGCGTGTCAGTCCATACACAAACCGGCTGCTGTAGCACGGGCGCCACCACCCTGATCATACGGCAAATACAATGCCATGTGTTAAGTCCATGATCAACACATACAAATACGTTTAGTAAACATATAAAAATGCTGTAAAAAAGGGGAGGGGGGACGTATCACATTCTGTTGTGCATGGCTCGGTGTGTGTAAAGTCCAGTGTGCGTCATCGAGACGTCACAGTCGTGCTTTAACGCTGCTTGTGTGTGTACTACGTTATTCTTTTGACTGCTGCCACAAAATACAGTTTTGAATACTCTAGACTAGCACATTTTTTTACCCATATGTTTTACCACTCAAACCCACTGACCCCCTTCGCACAAATATCTGCACTACAGCTAATATAAATAAATGTTCTGTTTGTTTAATTATTAAACTATTTTCTTGTTTGCCATCTGTTATCGCTCACTCACTGACTGGAACTGTTTTGGTCTGTAGTTTGTCATGCCAGCTGCTTTACCATTGTCCAGACATCAGTGTTTACATTTGGTCTATATGTCCCAGCAGAGGTGACTCATGCTGAACCTGTGTGGTGACTAAGAAAGCCTGTTTACATACACTTGGAAATAATTAAACATGAAGCCTTATGCATCATGGTCCGTCCATATTTAAACTTTCAGGCTAAAGTTCAGGTTGCTGGGCATAGTCTCAGCTATTTTGGCAAAAGCACCAAAGCACAGTGGTTGTATTTGGGTCTAATAAAAAATGTGGCATGTTTACATTGTCTGATAACATTTTATTAAGCCAATATTTTGGAGGACCAAAGGGAAACAGACTAGTATAATATAATTAGTAACATAATTAGTTTAGATGACAATGTTAGAATGCCATAGAATGCAGACTGTGCACTTCAAAACAAACCGCCTAATGATGTCTTACCTCAAGGTATGGATTCTCAATAAATGTGACTTAACTTCATTGTGCCTTCTTATATTGCCCCAGGTGCTGTTTGCGCTTCCCCAGCACAAGTATAAAGATCAATTTCACAGCCCTGTCCCATGAGAAGAAGGAGCCCAGGAATGTGCCCGAATCACCGGTCAAGCCCGTTCAGCCCCAGATCTCACCCCTCACCATCAACATTCCTGACAACATCGCGCACCTCATGAGCCCGCTGCCCTCTCCCACAGGCACCATCAGGTCAGTGCATGGGACCACGGTTCATATGGCCTTCATCATAAAACGTGTGGCTTGACCATTTGCTTGGTTTTACAGTGCTGCTAACTCATGCCCTTCAAGTCCTCGAGGGGCAGGTCTGTCCAGCTACAGGACAGGAAGAGTGCTGGCCCCAGATTTGATGGGAGACCACTCCCATTCTGAGAATGACAAGGATGCCTCTGGGGAGGACAGCCCAAAGGTATAGTCACTTTAGAAGCAGAAAGAATAATTGAACCCAGCTTTTTGGGACAATGGATGGGAATCAGCTTTTGGCTATAATCTGGTGTGTTTACATTCATGCTGTATCATGTCTGTCAATTAGCATGCACTGTTACAATCAAATAAATACATAAATTAATTAATATTTATACTATAGAAATACACAGTGTGTTTAATGGAACATAAAATCAACATGTGCCTCGAGATGCTGTTATTAATATTTAACACTGACAGTAAGTGCATTAATGATCTAGATACATATTGTGCTGTGTGTACAGTCATAACATTTTTTGATTATTTAAATTGTTTAGAATACTAAACACATGAGATAACATAGACTTTGGAGTGTGTGAGGGCTTGTGACGATTTGAACCAAAGGTTAAATATTACTAATACATTGTACCTCATCTACAGGACGACTCCAAACCTCCATATTCATATGCCCAACTCATAGTCCAAGCTATCACCATGGCCCCAGACAAGCAGCTCACACTGAATGGAATCTACACCCACATCACCAAGAACTACCCCTACTACCGGACTGCCGACAAGGGCTGGCAGGTCAGTCTGTGCACAGCAAGAAGACTATTCAGCAATGTCTTTGTATTAAAAGCTAGAAAATAATTTTTAAAATATAGATTTGAGATATATTAAGTTATCTACACATATCTTACAGAAAGCTCTGAAAGGGTTGTGGCTGTAAATGCATTCTTAATTACATGTTTATGTGGTGTTTCAGAACTCAATCCGTCACAACTTGTCTCTGAACCGGTACTTCATCAAAGTGGCACGTTCTCAGGAGGAGCCAGGGAAGGGCTCCTTCTGGAGGATCGACCCGGCTTCCGAGAGCAAACTCATGGATCAGGCGTTTAGGAAGAGGAGGCCCCGCGGAGTGCCCTGCTTCAGGACGCCTGTTGGACCCCTCTCCTCCAGGTAACGTTCATAACAGTCCGATGTGATACACTAAACTACCATATAGCGTAGAGCCGATAGCATCAGATCTAGAGATCTAATGTGGTACATGTGTAATAACCTGATCACTGTACAGGAGTGCCCCAGCCTCTCCTAACCACACTGGGGCTCTCTCAGCTCACTCCAGTGGAGTCCAGACACCTGACAGTCTGTCCCGAGAGAGCTCCCCAGTTCCCATGGAGCAGGAGTCCACGCCCCCTCCAGGGCCCACCAATACTTCCACTGTACAGCCCAAACTTGCTGTCATCAAAGAAGCTCGCTTTGCACAGAATTCACCAGGTAATGATGCAGTATAACCAGTTCTTATTTTAATACATGTACCTAAATTCCCATCAGTCATTTTACTTATTCCACATACATATTTGCTGCAGTAATGGGTTGCCTTCAGAAAAGTCAAAACATTTTAGACTAGTATTTTATTGGGTTTGGCCACACTCTTGAATTTCTATCTATAAGCGTTTTCTTTATTATGGTAGTTGGAGTAAATATGTCCCTCCTGTGCCACTGTAGGGTCCCCTCTGAACAGCCAGCCTGTACTGATAGCGGTCCAGCGACAGTTACCTCAAAACTCTATGAAGCCTGTTACCTACGCTGTGGCTGCGCCCGCCATTGTCACAACCACCGGGAGCCCCGCACCTGTTATGCAGACTGTGCATGTGGTCCACCAAATCCCAGCTGTCACCATGGCAACGATGGAAGGTCCGCCTGCTTCAGCAAGTTCTGGGACTCAGGAAAATGGAGGAGGGGAAAATCATGAGGTCAAAGGTAACTTAACATATCAATTACCAGCTTTAGGCATGATCAGTGTCCTGTAACATGCATACTATATATTATACTTCAAAACTTTTTTCACATTGATGTCAGTATCTCAACATAAATGCAAGGACCAATTTACACTCTGTTGGCAGAACCCAGCTATGCATTTCTAATAATAGATGGGGAGTCGCTGGGATGTATAACATAAGAATAACCGTTCATATGTTGCTGCAGTATAAAATGAATGTTGTTCCCATCATGTTTTACAGTTAAAATGGAGCCCATCTCATCCATGAGTGCTCCTTCTATAGGTGGAATCGGTCGGATCATCCAGAGCTCCCAGGCCCCTCCTCTCACTACAGTCACTATAGTTCAACAGGCCCCCCTGGGACAGCACCAACTTCCAATCAAGACTATTACACAGAATGGGACGCACCTCGTGCCTCTTAGCACCACCACAACCACAGGTAGGCCTCATGTGTCATTAACTGATTGGAAATTAGTTTCTAAGCTAATTGGTTATTCTGTTCTCTGAACTGGAACATTTTATTACTGAGTGTGAATAGTTGTTTTTTTGCTCTTTCTGTTCCAGTGGTGGCCAACCCGCTCCACCTGCTGGCCACTCACGCCTCTGCCTCGGCCTCTCTGCCCACAAAGCGACAGAACGGAGAAGTGTCTGAAGAACCTGAGACCAAGAGGATCAAAACTGAGGAGGATACAGTTACTGAAGGCTCCACAGACAGATCTGAAGAAGGCAAGTTCAGTGAACAGAGTGGAGACAAATGAACACAGCTGAGCACCCCACCTCTGTACAACCTCCTCCATCAGACCATTATATCTGCCACGGTGCCAAACTCTACAGAGAATGTGCAAGTCTCCCAGTAGTCTTTCAAAGTATTAAAGACCAAATATATAAAGAAACTTATGTGTGAAACCTGTGAATTGTTGGCACTGAGAAGCACAGCGGGGGTGAAGTGGAAACATTGGTAGCATAACAAACAGAAGGACTTGCAGCGGTGACTTTGGTAAGGAAAGCTCTCGGACACTCCCATCTGCGGCAGCTAGCCTCCATGTCCCTGTTGTGACTAGATAATATATGCAGTATTTCGTTGTACAAGTGTATCTTGGGACCTTTTTAAGTGTATCTGAGGCACTGACTGAAAGAGGGGTAACATTCACCCATCGCAGCCATCATGGTATTTTTGTTCATGTGGACTTTCTGTGAAATGAATGTAGTCTTTCCTTTTGAGAAAAGAAAACACTATATGTTCTGCTCAGCCATGCAACTGTAATTTGTTTCTTACTGTACAATGACAGAATTTTCATATTTTACAAATAACTAATGACAAAGTATATTGCCATGCGTATTTATAGCAGATGTTTCACAGAGCTTGCATGTTCCAGATGTAGAGGTGAGCAGTTAATCTGAATATAGATCTGAAGAAACTGTGGTACTGCTGAACAGTGCTGCACTTAACTTTGACTTTATTTTAATGTATTTCTTTTCCGTTGTCATTGGCTGTTTTTTGTGTTGACGCTCTTGGCTCAGTTTTCTTCTGTTTACGGCTCTAAAGTCAGACTGTATTCTGTGTTACGCCAGGAAAAAAACAGTAATAGATGTTTGTTCTGCTTCGGTGGGTAAATGCTTTTTTTTAAAAACTTATTTAAAATGCGTTACTTAGTTTGTAATTCTTTGAGTAAAAAGCCTTCTCCACTGGGCAAAATGTTTTATTTCTTGGATTATATCGAGCACTGGTAAACAGCATTTTCCCATTACTTTTAACATTACTGTGTAGGTTAGTTTTCTGATAAAGACCAATTTAATCCATTTTCCAATACAAAGACAGTTTACACCCAAACCACTCAAGAGAACAGTTAGAAGGATGTGTAAAAGTATACACATTTATTTACTGTAGAAACAATCATTGGCAGCATTGTATAAGCTTTGCAGAAATTGGACAAATTATTAAGTTAATGTTTACTCAACTTTTTCCTGTGCAATAATTAGTTTAGTTAGTTGTTAAAGATCAACTGTAGTGGATCACTTGATCATCCCATTACATTGGTTGTGAAGTGGAATAGTTTTAAGTGCAGGGTTTCACCAGTTTTAAGATGGATGGATTTCTGTAGTTTCGCACTAAGTATTTAGCCTGGCCAGTCATTCAAATCTGTGTTCTAGTCACATAAACATTTAATACATGAAAAGGAGGAACTCTTACAACTCAGAGTTGGGCAGTACAAAACATACAGCCAATAAGAATCTTAACTTGGAAAAGCAAAGTGTCTGAATAAGACCGACTTCAGGAAGGAACAGAAATGACTGGTCAGGTAAGTGAAAATAATGACAATTAATAAAGAAAAAAAAAATTACATATTGCACAAAATATTAGTTATGAATTTTGCTACAATCATCTACACATTTGCTCAATGTTCAGTCTTTTGGTGTGTTTGTATTCTTACAATGAATATCTAATACTATATATGTTTGTAACAGGACCTCTGAGTGGCAGGTGTGATCCTGTTCATAGTACACTTGTATATACATCAACAGTCTGTATATATGAAGCTTTACATTTGTAGATACATGGCTTCCCTCTAGAGACACTCCCGGATTTGTTTGATTGCTTTTCCCATCACAGTTGTGGTTAAAACAGCCGGCCGTCCTCAAAAGTCTTCGGAAGACGCTTTAAAAAGAGGCCTCAGAAATAGAACAATTCCCTCTTTTCACTTTCAGAGTTGACAGTTCAGCTCTGTCCAAGAGTCCTGTATGTCCCCATTTCAACATAAAAAAATATCTGAAGTCTGTGAGGAGAGGTTAGGGGTCAGATCTTTTCATCGGTCATCTCCAGGAACTGGGCATACACGTCTCTGGAGCACTCCCCTTTCTGGTTGAAGAGGAACTTGTAGTAGCTGCCGTCAGCACAAATAGCTTTAGGTGCAAAAAAAGAAGCTCTGTCAGAAAATTCAATACACTTCACAGTATAGATATATTCTTGAATATATAATCTAATATGTGTAATTATTAGACTATACATAAATGGTTCTGGTAATGTATATAAGTTTTAATAGTATTTCACATTTCACAGTCATGTACCACTGAACAGAGAATTGTACCTATGACAGCGTTGGGCTCCGTCCCAAAGGCACAGACACAGGGAGAACCTGAGGGGACCTGGAACTTGGAGAAGCTCCATTTAGAGCTGAAGTATTTTGGAAGGAAGCTGGCAGAGGCCAAACTGAAATATGACGTAAAGAGTTACATTTAGATGAAGTACATTTTCTCTGAAGGATCTAATGTGATCAAGTTTGCACATACCTGCTCTGCTTATTCCTCTTGGGGTCCTCAGCAGCAAAGATGTGCACAGTCCCATGGTCACTTGACACACAGATCAGGGACGCGTCCTGGTTAAAGTTAATGCTGAAATTTAAGAGGAAAATAAAACAGCAAAATAAATTTCCATATCTCAGAAGAGAAAGGGATCTAGAGAAAAAAGTCTAACATTTAGTTATTGTTTGTAATAGAGTGTACACCATTTCCTTTGACAAAGTAATTATTACCAGTATATGTTAGCGGCCTGAGAACCCCTCCTCAGTTCCTGTATCAGCTGACCAGCTGAAGTGTCAAAGATTCTTATGAGAGTTCCCTGAGAAAACAGCACTCTTTAGTCATTTCACATTATTATTATTTAACTGTTGTTATTACTATTAAGTAGCCTCACAAATTATATATTAAGATATAATCAAATTATTTTATGCTGCAATACTACACAAGTAGAACAGACTAAATATATTCCTCCTTAAACCATCTCAGTAAGAGCTACTTCAGAAAAGCAGACCTCAAGCTTTGTTGCGCTCTTTCTTTAGCTGATACCTTTTCTGAGGCTGTAGCAATCCTGGTGCCCTGCAAGTTGAGGGCAATGCAGCAGAGTGCCCCCTCGTGGGCAGGAATGTCCACTGGCGGTTTCTCAGTATTGGCAAGGTCCACAATCTGCACATGACCAGAGTGTGTGCCGGGGAAAGCCAGGAGTGAGTTGTTACTGTTGGGACACAGCACACACAGACCTGTGGAGAGAGCACACTGTTTAACATACATGGCTGTTATGCAAATATTAGTGATTTTGTTTTAGCATTACAATAGCTAAAAGTTCAATAAAAACATGAACTGATCATCTAAATTGATTCATCATTGTTAAAACCATGACACATAGATAAAATATTGTTAAACAATATTAGATATAATTGAGCTGTAGGGCACAACCTGCATTAGTTGCTGTTACACTGCTATAGACTACATTCTATTGCATTGTTTGCATAAAACAAAGAACCACTTATAATTACACGCTCATGCATTTGCATAACCTGCTTATGCCAGGAAACTTCACTGATCTGACCTCTGAACTGCTGTGACCTTGGCTTACCTTTGGGGTTATAGCAGGTCTCGAACACATGCAGCTGATGGGGATTGTGCGTGAAGGTGAAAACTTTAATCATTGAGTCTAGAACCACCACAATTCTGGCCACACACAGAGACATGTATTTGTGTTAGAGCTACAATGATAGTGTTTATACATCCAAATGTGTAACTGATGCAATTCATTGAGATTTTGAAATAAATAAATAATTTGGCAAAATTACATTTTAAAGTCATGATTCATTAATGCATAATTAAAAAACTACCTGTCCCGCCGAAGTTTTACAGCCTTGACTTCTGTGGAGAATTCTATCTCTATTACTGTCTTTTTCTTCAAGTCATCCCAGATCATCACTGGAGGAAGAAAAAACACATTTTGTTATAGAGTGCTATAAAGAGGGGTTACCCATACACTCAACATGTGCAACATTTATTCAACTTTATTAAATAATTTTGTTTAAAAGAATAAAAAACAATGCTTTCAATAATAAATGCTGAAATTGCAATGTTTCCAAGCAAGGAAATGACTTTGATAGCTTGTGTTTAAATTCAGCTCATCATTTGAATCTGGGTAAAACAATAAGAGGCATACCTTTGTTTGTTGGATACTTGGGTTTCTTTCCTCCACCAACTAATGCTAAATAGTTGCATCTAAATAGCATCTCCACGTGCCCTACTCCACCCTCCAGGAACTCTGAAACACATGCAAAGGAAAATGACACGATTTCAGCCGTTGAAAAATGTTAAACAAGTTTTGTATACAAGTTGTTGTTTTTTTTATGTAAAGGATAAAAACTATGTTATTGACCTTGCTTTTCCTTCTCTTTGAGGGGATCTGTGTTGTACACACGGAATCCATTTTCCATCCCACAGGCAAAGCATCCTGGACAAACATGGGCACACAGGCATGTGATTAATAGATATAGGCAAATAGCACAACTACATTCTGATGCGTAATTAAAAATGCTTCCCGTCTACTGAAGAATGATTAAAGAGCAGAATGACTGTGTACGTCATGTGTAAAGATATAAAAATTATCATGACGTCTGACATCATTATCTGCCCATTTGGATCAGTTAAATCAACACTGAAGTTTTAGGTTTTAGATAATAATTCGAGATTAAGTTTTTAAACTAGCATATGCTCTACTTGTGTCATGTAGTGCTGTTTTGGTCACAACCCCTGCTGCTCTAGATTCTTATTAGTTTAATTTTTCAGCTGTTGCCCTGATGCTAACGCTACAGTCACAAACCTCTTTAGAATTTCATACATCAGATTCATAAGTGCTTGAAAACTGTGATAAAATATCATACAAGCTCGAAAGCCCAGTTGTAGCAGGAAATAAGATAGCTAAAGTAGCTAGCATGATTAGCTTGTATTGAATAGGTAAACGCCGACTTTCATAGTCATGTTATGATAAATAACCTTTTTAGTCATATTTGCATACAATTATACACATCCCAGAGTGTTGGTGTGATCATTTTCTGAAATAATGCACACTTAACACATTTAGCTTAGCATCAACGACGTGGCCAATTTTGATTTTGAAGTCGAATGACTTACCGTGATCTTGGTTAAACCCAGCATAAAGAAGGCCATTTCCGTGTGGGTTAGACGGTAGTAAATTCATTATTTAATCAAATCTTAGGAATCTAGATGAGCATAAAAGCAAACCAAAAGTTGCTATCTACAGAGCTAATCTAGCTGACCACCATTGCCCCACAGTCGGTCAGCTGCCAGAAACAAGGAAAACATCCCCAGCCTGGTTCCTGTTTGCGCGAGCCGCGGTGTGACCCTGAAGCACGAGCGGCGAACAAACTGACGTTACGCTGCGCGAGGTACAAGTTACACTAACGTGTGTGAAAGATACATATGCAGCGAATGCAACTACATAACAATAATTATCCGTAAAAGTGGATGATTCTTAATGTAAATATCGTATTTTAAGTATATTGAACTAATTAAATGTTGGCATCGTTAAAGCTGCCAACACAAAGCGTTCTTAAACTGTAATCGGTGTAATACAATTTTGATACATTTAGGATTTATTTCTATATTTCAAAATTAAGGAACAACTTGGCTTACGCAGCCCTAGTGGCCTAATGGATAAGGCACTGGCCTCCTAAGCCAGGGATTGTGGGTTCGAGTCCCATCTGGGGTGTATGAATTTTCTAACCAATAACATCCTTGTTTCTGTCATTTTCTGATATGTAGTTACAGCCATGTTAAACAAAAGCTTTTAGATAAAATACACATTGTAACTTAGAACTAATAAATATATAGATAGCCTATTAGCTATTTTTTTTTTCTTTCATAGTATCACACATTACATGTTTTCTAAATGTATTACTTTTTGTCAATCATTTGATTAAAGCTCCTGGGTATATAAAATACTAATGGAATGCTGCAACCCACTTATTTTATTAAAATATTTTACATACTTTATAATAAGTTCCAAAATCTACTTTTTAGTGATATTGACTTCATTTTAAAAATAGAAATTGCACTCTTGTTACACCTGCACACAAATGTTCATTATACGGTCTGTCAATCCATCCCTCCAGACAGCAGCTTTACCCCTCATATTTACAAAAAAGGATTTGAAATGTTTTTTTCCTCTGTGCATAGCAAAAGGAGAAATGCAATTTCACAGCTCATCCAAGCTGCTTCTTCAGTTCTGGTCAGACACTGCCTTATATCTATCTGAAGGGAGGAGCTAACTACAGTGAAATTACTCTAAGACCACACCTATTTGTTTACAGTTTCTGTTAGTTAGCTAGGCCTATTGAATGTGTAATGAGTGTGGGGTCTTGTTAGCATAACAATTCAGGGCCATAATGGGTGTTTTCACACCTCTGGCCCTGACCTGGCTAGTCCTATTGAACTGTAAACAAATAGGTGTGTTAGTCTCAGAGTAATTTCATTGTAGTTAGCTCCTCCCTTCAGGCAGATATAAGGCAGTGTCCACCAGCATCTGACCAGAACTGAAGAAGCCACTTGGATGAGCTGCGAAACGTATTTGACCAAATAAACTTTTGTGCAGTTGACAAATTGAATTTCTCCTTTTGCCATGGATTCTACCTGGACGACTGAGGGATTCTACACTCCTCTGTACATAGTTTGTTACCCCTTACAATTAAAGCAAATCAGACCAAAACAACATTATCAGCTTTACAAAGAGCCCAGTTATTTGTAACTCTAGGCCTGTCACGATAATTACTATATCAACTTATAGTTCAATATATGGAAGCTGGAACAATATATTTTGGGGCTCAGTATTTATCATGTGTACAATTTCTTTGCAATAGTGTAGATAGTACATTTTTGTTGTTTTTATGCAATAACTGTAATGGGTAGAATAAATAACTTCTATTGGCTAGTTATCAGTTCATTCTCCCTTTTATTTGTTGCAGGTCATGCTTTTAATGATGCAATATATTTAAAGAGATTTACTGGGATTATCGTGTTTTGTGTCAGTGGCATAAAGTAGTTAATATTTCTCTCTAGCAATACATCCTCCTTCAGAATTTGCTATTGTGACAGGCCTATAGTACTCCAAAGCATTCAGAAGTTTTCAGTTTTAATCAGGGATCATTTTTGTCAGGCGTTGTAGGGGAAATCAGTCCTATTGGTAAGGGGTTAAGTAAAGAAGCAAATAGCTCAATCAAAATTAATTTAATTCCTAAAGGAATCACTGTTAATTTCTTTCATACATACAAATATGTAGAACTACATCAAACACTCATAAAATATTGTTTAGTTTTCAAAACTATACAATAAACAATTCCTAATGCTTTTTAATAGCTGGCCGCCATACATTACAAGTGTGGCAGACAAAAATTATGTGTAAGCTGAAAAGCAGTGGCATTATCCACTTGGTAAGGTTCAACCTGGTTGCATATGAAAACAATAGTAAAGATCGTATTAGCCTTAGCTATGTATGAACCAGTCTCCTGTGTCGCTTTAGTCCATGTAGACTTGTGAAGCCCTTGCTACAAACTGCACACACATATGGCCGCTCTCCGGTGTGCGATCGCATGTGTAGAGTCAGAAAGCACGACTGAACAAAGCCCTTCTGACAGACGGTGCATTTGAAGGGCCGCTCACCCGTGTGGTAGCGCCGGTGGATTTTGAGCTCAGCCAGTGACCTGAAGGATTTTTCACAGTCATCACACTTAAACGGTCTTTCTCCTGTGTGGATCAGAGTGTGCCGCACTAAAGCATCTTTACCAAAGAAACCCTTCCCACAGAATTCGCAGGGGAAGCGCAGGCCTTTGTGATGGAAGTTATCGTGTTTGAGCAGACATCTTCTGGAGGTGAACATCTTCCCACACTGCAGACAGCCAAACGCTGCAGCCGGTTTCTCCAGCACAGGCTCTCCTGAGTGATGCACTCTTGCCACATGCCTTGTCAAGGTCAAACTGTGCCGGAACTTTTTCCCGCACTCCCAGCAGAGATACGGATAAGCTTTAGTGTGTTTCCTCTGATGCTCCACCAGGTCAGAGTAGGACCTGAAGCGTTTTACACACTGGGGGCATTGGAAAGGCTGGTATCCCGTATGTTTCCACTCATGCCGGATAAAGCGTTTGAGGCTAACAAAGGTGGTCTGACAGTGAGTGCAGGTGTATGGTTCTGTGGGGTTGTGTACGTCTACATAGTGTTTATGAAGAGCCTTGAACACAGGGAAGTTCTCCTCACAGTGATTACACTGAAATGGTGTGTGAGACTCTTTATGCAGAGCCAGTGCATCAGAGTCTCGCACCAGCTTCATGCAGGCGTGGCAGTAGAGGGGATTGTGCGTTTGTTTATGAGAGTCCAACGTGGATTTGTATTTGAATGCTTTGTCACACTGATCACATTTAAAACAGTGCTTATCATCCTCTGTCTTCTCAGGGTCCACCTGTTGTTCGTCATAACAAATGTTTCTTAAATGAAACCTGAATGTCTGTCTGCATTTGAACTCGGCGCTGCACTGTGGGCAGTAGAACGGTCCTTCTGCCACACTTTTGTCATCGCCTCCTTCAGTCTCCTCTTCAGCTCCGTCTGCAACTGCTGTCTCTTGGCCATCAGTGTCTGCATTTGGCTGTTGACTTTTTTCTTTTACAACACTTGAACATCTATGGCGCTGCAGAAATCGTAGGCTTTTATAGACCTTTTCACAGGAATAGCAGGAGTAGGGAGCCTCATCAGCGTGCTGGCTCATGTGACGCTCCAACAATCTGCTCTGTGCCACTTCCATTCCACAGACCTTGCATGTTCGGTCGTCCAGGTCACTGCTTGGAGATTTTTTGGCATTGTTGGAACTCTTCGTCTTTGTTCTTTTCCACTGAGAAAGTAAACGCTTCATCTTTAAACCACGGTTCTTTCTCACTGGTCTTTGGCCCAACACAAAGTCTGGATCCTCCAGTTGCTCCTTACTTAATTTTACTTGATAGTCTTCATCTTGTGGTGCTTTTTTAGGCCGACCACGGCGCCTTTTGGCCTGTTCACCAAGCACAGTCACCTGCCCGTCCTCTCCGATCATCAGCGTGTCACTTTTGTCAGTGTGGTGATTGTCTTTGCTGCCTTCTACTGAATGCACCACTATCTCAATTGCTTCAGATTTGACTTCATTTCCCAGCTCTACCCACTGAGCATTCACCGCATCTTCACAGCTGTCTGGTCCAACATAGACTTTATCATCAGACTCCACCTCCATCTCACTGCAGATTGTATACTCCACACCACTCTCTGAATCAGGCTCTGTTTGGGCACTAACAATTAACACCCTTTCCTCTGATGGGAGACACAGGGCTGATAAAATGCCACTTTCAACAACCAGAGAATCTGGAATAGAAGAGAAATTACAGTAAATTCAAAAGTAGAGACAGTCAAACCACAGCTATTTTCATTATGGTCTTTAGTTAACCCTTGAAACCAAGTTTAAGGCCAAGGTTATTATGAGGGATTATTAACCCATAGGATTTATATGGCTTTAATATTATTAATAGATTTGAAACTCAAAGTTCATAGTTAACATGCAATAACAAGAAAGGACAAACACCCCAAATCAAATAATACAATTTGGTGTGGGAAAGCCTAAATATTTTGAGTAAAATTACACACAGTATTCATTACCATTATTTTATCTTGAGATCTGAGGTATTTAAGGCCTGTAGATCTTGAAAGAATGAATGAAGAATGAAGGGCTTACCAATGTTGTCTAATTGGCTGAGGTCTTTGTAAGTGTCCAGCAACAGCTTCAGTTCCTGAGGATCTGAGAACGACTCCATATATTCATTCAAAACACAGGAAGGGTCGCCAAGAAGTGATGCTATCTAACCATGGAAATATAAAACATAAAACATTATTTTTCATGATAAATACAACATGGCAATCAGATCACACACACGCACGCACGCACAAACACACACTTTACCTACCTGCTGCAGGGATTGAGTTGGGAGAAGCTTTTCAAGTCGAGACAGAAACAGCCACATCAGGGTTTGGATTGCTTTGTCATATGTTGGACCAAAGTCACCTGGGAAAACATCCTAAAACAAAGTACAATGCATATTTTAAATAATTAAAAACATACCCCATTTAAAACATATTGAGCCAAGCAACTTAAAAAAACAAAAACATATGATCTTACGTTAAAGAAATTTTTTCTTTCATCTGGGTCTCTCAGCAGGTTTTTAACCAGAGCCATGAAATGAGACTCAGATTGTTCACTCTCTGCATTAGGAGTCTGAAAAGAAATAAATGAAATACATGCTTGTGTTCTGATAAAAGGAATGCTGAAATATTAAATTAACAGCTCTTACCACCACAGTCCACAGAGCCTCCAGTTCCTGCATTCGGTCTAAATGCGGTTGGATGATCTGAATTTGAGCGGTGTCTTCACATCGACACAGTTCTAAGATCAGCTGTAAAACAAGACAGCTAGTGTCATTAAATGCCTCAGATACAAACACTTTATCTGATGCAATCCTTGTCAAAACAAGCCGATCCCCTTGTTATTTTAGACTTATGCCATTTCAGAAGTTGTTTGAAGTAGGTCTTTGAAGTTTAATGCACACAAAATATCTTGCAATACTGTGTCTGATTCTGCTGCGTGATGTGAATTTTCGTCTCATTTTGTCTCATTTACAATTTATGCTGCACCACATGAAAGCAGCATTTCACTTAACATCACGCCATTTATTCTGCTTAATTTTTCTATTCTTATGTTTTATTTGTATTAATAATATTTTTTCATTGTTTGTTTGTTTGTTTGTTTTATGTTGCACTGTAACACCGGAGCAAGCTCCAAGTTTGTGAATTGTCACTGACAATAACAATAAAACTGATTCTGATACTAAAGCAGTCAAGATTTGGACTAGGATTTGTCAGAACATCATAGAGGAACAGATGTAAGCATATTGTAACTCAGATAAAATAAAAATAAGAAAGTATTATTTTTTTCATAATGTTCTGAATATTATATACATTTTCAGAATTCCAATTACAGTATGGACTTTACTTTTAAACTGCTCTCAACTTTTACTTTACTGATTTTAAATGGTGTTGTGATAACTGTGGCACAGTCGGAAAAGTGGAAAAGATAACAAATTAGAGAGTAAATTTCACTCCATACCCTTGCTCTGAGCCCCATTATCAGTTCGGCTCGTTGTCTTGTTGAAAGAAGCTGAGGAACGATGTCTGTCACCCTGAACACAAACTCCTCCAGAAGACCATAGTCAGATACAATCTTCTGGTCCACTGTCTGCCAAATCGCCGCAGAGATCAGTCGATGTGGCGGAATCAAGAGACGTAAATAGGAGAGAGAAAGAGAGGAGCCTGGGGAAAAACATCATGTTAAGAATGGTTAAATTGAGGTTGGGAGCGTCAACTGTTAAAAAAGCACACTTCTGAGGACTCCAAGCAATGTACGGTCAGATAAATAAATCATTACAACACACAAACACAGTTAAAAAAGTTTTAGACACTTGTTTTGAGGCTTGATAACTTAACCACTTAACCATACCGACAAATGGAGCAACAAGCTAGCACTGACAATTACTTATCATTCTATTGTCCCATAAGGGTATTGTGGTTAATTTGAAATTAGTGTTTGCTTAAAGCCATCTTGCAGTTTAATTCACGTGCAATGTTAATGTTGTTACCATATACGTATTTAAGCATATTTATGAATTACCAAACTATATTAGCAATGCTATTCCCGCGCGCGGTCTATGTTGCGGCCTAGCCAGAGAGATGTGGTTTTTAAACCTTTAAACTCACCTGGTAACACGGATACTCTCTTTTCCATCCTGTTTTTTGTCTCCGCTCACATTCAAGTAACAAACATTAAAAAAAGAACTAAACACAAGTCGTTTTCGAGTGTCTTTTGCCTGGATGTAACCGTGTAGGGACTTTACAGATAATCTTTGTGCGTCAACGGTTGCCTGTTCCACCGGAATCAACACTCCGATACCAAACAAAAAGTTTTCAATAGTTCCGCCTTTTGGAAAAATAGTTCGAGTCAGTAAAAGTTGTTCACAGTGAAAACAGTGAAAAAACGTTCTCATATAACACCATTTACAACTATTTATAATAATAATTAGTACCCTATACATCTTGAAACAGCTTTTACCCGTTTTGATGGGCCAAATGTGGAAAATATCCAATCTTGCAAGTAAAATACAACATGTAATATAATGTACATTATAAATTATTCCTACTGCACATATGTATGTTATTATTCATACTGTGAATAGAAGAGGACAGTACACAGAGAAACCATTCTGCACCATTTATTGGAAACAAGAAAAAATAAATACATCTGTCCCTCAAAGAGAAAATCATTAGTTGTAATCACAATCAAAAGGTGCATTTTGATGAATTACTATGTAAAGTATTGGTCATCCGAAATACTTTTGTAAATATGTGACAATAAAAAGAATCCGCTTTAGTATGGAATTTACAGTGACTGTTGGAGATTTTATATACAAAGCTTTATTTTGAAAAATCTTTTGACTTAAATAGTCTCACTTGAACAGAGTATTACTGTGTGCACTTATAAATCAATTTGAGATCCTTGTACTTGGGAATGCATACTGCAAATACAAACACAAACCAACCCTCTGAAATAAAAGTCCAACCCCAAATTTACTTTCTAATATATAATTACAAATATTATGCCATTGTGGAAAAAGTCCTCTTCAGTTATTATACAGTGCCAAATCTGAACAATTTACATCAGCACATGGGCCCTGGCTACACTTACATGTACATTTCACTATTTAAAAGAAAGATATGTTCTTTCCATATTTTTGAAATATTTTTGTCTTATTGCATTAGAACAGCTAGCACATGCAATTTTGTTTGACTTCGACAGTTCCAAGTCTCTTTGAAAATGCTAGCAAGACTAAGCAAGAAAAAAAACATGTGTATAAAATGTTGATAAGCCTTATTTAACTACACTAAAATTCAACACTTTTTTTTTTTTAACTGTAATAAGAAGATATACATTTATATTGGACAAAATATAATAAACCTAACAATCCTACCTGAAAAGAAGTAATATTAAAAGGATTTGCCCTGAAAGCTTAATTTTTTTTTAACTAAATATTTGTGCATGTGTAGCCAGGACCTTAAAGAACATGAGTTAATGTACAAAAAAATCTCACTTTTCTTCGTTTTTTTTTTTTTTTTTTTATACAGGGTAATAAAAAAGTTAAGGCAAGATGCATCAAACAGAGATGCTGTTGATGTCCAGGAGGAGGCGCTCTGTCTCAGGCATCTTGCCCCAGTCTTAGGAGTAGAGGTGGGGGTGGTGGAGGTGGGCCTCTTCTCCACTAACCTCTGAGTCTGACACAGCACTCCTTTTTGGCACTTAAGCTGGCAGGCTCAGCTTCTTTCCTTTCAGCACTGAAATAGTAAAGACATGTGAGTATAATTAAACACTAAACCACAGTATCATAAATAATATATAATTACATATTGTTTTGATATCTAGAAATGTCATGCAAATTGCGATAAATTAACCCCAGGTAATTATCAGCACACTCTTGACAAATCAAAACCTTTGACATTTTGAAATGGGTACACTCAGTGGGAAATGTGATGTTAAATTGAAGGGATTTTACATTTTCAGCTTTTGATTTAAAAATTATTTTTAAAAAGTTTGAAAAGGACCACAGGTTATGTTTCTTCAGTTTTGATGGCAGCAACGTTACAAAGCATGTTTCAGCTAAACCCTGATTCAGACTCACCTTTTGTGACATACAAATAGAAGAAATCACAGTACAGAATGGTCTGCACTACTCCAGCCACAATGGCAATCATGTCAAAGAAGCCCTCAAAGTAAAACCTCCAAATCCAGTTGATGAGGTACAGGGCTCTATATAGTCCCAGGAAGAACAGATAGTGTGTGGTGATGGTCTCGGCCTCCCCTGTTTTACTGATCATGAAAAGCTGCGGCAAGATCGCCACTGACTCCAGGTAGATGGAGAACGTCCACAGAATCTGAGCCACACAAAAACACAACATCATCAACCATACCAAGGGACAAGTGATGACTTAGAATGAAATATTCCAATCTTCCTACAGTCTTTTATGAAGATCATATGGGTGAATAATTTTCATCATAATGAGAATTATGGTGAATCACAGTGATTATAACAATAAAGCATTCTGATCATTTGCCAAATGATTTCAGTGTTCATTACATTTAATTACAATTAATATTTTGTAGGGGTACTTTGCCAGTTTTTCAAAAAGGAAGAAAATCTTTTCCTAATAATAAAAAGAATTTAGTACCATTGTGCAGTCACTTGTGTCTGTCAAATTTGGTGTTAATCTGGCTTCATAAAAAGCTTCAGCTCTCATTTTTTCATAAAAATGTCCCTGCTATAACAGGAGGCAGTAATACGTTACCTCAAGGGGGGAGAAGTCATGGTTGACAAGGAAAGCTAGTCCCCCCACAGGAACAACCAGAAACTCCACTCTGAAGGTGTCATGGTTGCCATCATATGTGGCTTTAAACTTTGCGTAGATCAGATATACAGTGGCATATGCACACCCGATGTAGATAATCTAAAAGAAAAAACAGGCAGTTTACAAGAGTTTAATAAATTACTACTATAAGTAATCAACATATAATTTATCTTCACTTCACTTGATGGGTGTGTTAAATGTGTGAATGTTTAGTGTGTTGGGGAAATTGCTGCTGTACTGAACTGTACTGAGGACACTCACTGCCAGCTCAGAAATGTTAAAATCCATATCTCCTGGTTTTATAGTGGCACAGGAATTATTGTGCTTTTGCTAATGGCAGACATGCTATCTTTTCTCTAAGTAAGCAAACATATAGTCATAAAGTGCTTCACAGTTAAAAGTCATCATAAGTGTGCAGCAAAAATACAGTCAATATATCAGTAAGGTTAAAATGCTTGCTCAAAGAGGCAAGTCTTTAGGTGCTTTTTAAATGCATCCACAGAGTCCAAAGAGCAAAGGGAAAAAGGCAATTAGTTACAGAGACGAGGGTCCACAGTCAAATTGCATTTAGTGCAGTTATTACTGTTACAATGACAGCCTCCAAAAAAGCCTGACGTTTTACCTTCATGGTAGTGTTGTAGAGTGAGATGAATGAGGTTAGCAAGTCCAGGTAACGAGTAGTAAACACTAAGGCAAACAAGACCTGGCTCTTTCCAGAAATGCCTGTAAAACACAGAACACCACATCGTTTACTTACTTTATCATAAGTTACACCTCTTTCATGAGGAGATAACAGGGCAACTTTTTTTTCTTAAAAAACAGTCAAGCTAAGCAAGCCAAAACAGTTATTTGCAAGTTGTTATGTACAAGATGTGCATATGACTAGGTCATGTATGTTAAATACTCACTAGTTATTGCGTATTCACATATAATATGCATATCAATATGTTGAACAGACAACTGATAACCATTGACCTTTGGTACAGTGTGGCGAGCTAGACCTAAAGGCGGTGAAGTTTAAACAATATTGGACATATTAAAAGCTGCAACTATTTGAAAATAGTAAATGTGAACATATTGAGAAAAGCACTAAAAATGCATGCATGCATGCAGCTGTCAAAGTTGATGCCACGTCAGACGTCATGTTGGCGACGCAAAGCACAGGTCCAACTACCATCAAACAATTTTGTAGTTAGGTCAAACGCAGGGAAATGTGCAATCCAAATACTGTTACTCTCTACAAATGCACGATTCCCTCACAAATAATAATGGTCCGTAGTAGTTTATAAGCAGGCAGCTATAGAAAGCGCACAGTAGTAGTGCTATAGCCTTAAGCTAACATTAGCCGTGAACCCGGCTAATGGGCTTCCACGGGACATCAGACATAATTGGCATGATAACTCAAATAAAAGATCATTTTTTAACTTAAGTGCACAGTTTGCACACAACAGATAGTCACAGAAACTGTAAGTTTGGCCATAAATCTACTCACCGGCACAAGACCTGGTCTTCCATATCTTTAGCAGCAGAATGATGATGGCTGCTAAATGGGAGAGATCACCAGATAGCCTGAAGATGTTCATGTTTCTGGGGGTGCTGGCCAAAGCCTATGCAAACTAACACTCTTATTAGTGCTAGGACGTGTTCCTCTATATGTTAAATTGTAGCTGTAAAAGTCCAGTTACAGCCCTAATGACTGATTCTAGATTTAGAGGAAGAAAATGGCGAGTAAAGCGCGACGTGGCTGAGGGACGTGGCTAGTGCAGCAGCATCCAATGTCCAACGAGAAACGCTCAAAGCTTCAGCCAATCCGAGGACTCGCACGCCGTATTTACATGAAGCCTGAAGTCCTTCTACTACATTTGCGTCCAAGAATTTCAAACTATGCTACTCAAGAATTGCCCTAATAGGAAAATGGCATGTTTTAATATTACACTGTATATTGAATAGATCTTGGGACATTACGTCATTTTTCCATTTGCAATGAGATGACAATATATTAACATTTTTCACTTTTTGTGCATGACTTGATGAGCCAGTGATTGCTAAATAGGGAAGTGTTGGACATACAATTAATTATTGATGATATCAGGTAGTTCATATGTACAATTAGTTAAATGTTCTTACAATTGAAGTTGTACTGGGTATTACTATTACGTTAATTTAGTCAGAAGCTTTAGAAGGGCTGTGAAGTAGTAAGTATTTTAAACAAAAAGTAAATAAGATAAAAACAAATACAAGTTAATCAGAAAACAGTAGTCTTTATTTAATGGTTAAACAATTCAGTTGAAATACGTAACATGGCACAGTTAAATCTCTTTATACGCCACCAACTGGATTTAGTTGCACATTAGCAAGTCTAAGAGTCTTTTCCCTGAACCTCTCACATCATTTGAACTTGATGAAGCCTGGTATTCTCATTGTAGTAAGACATTTCTGAACATGGCATAATTATAAAAGGGCGTCACTTTTATACAAGTTATCTCTCAGAAATGGTTAAGTCCAGAGTCCTTTAGCCACACAGTGGATTTGGAGTTCTGGAACAGCTGGTGACAACTAAATAAATATTATTCTGTAGCAGTTCAGTTACATTTCCATTTAGAATATTTTAAGGCAGTGATTCCCACTTCTCATTTTCAACAAAAAACAAACAAAACTTGACAAGACAAAACATAAAGAATGATATGAATGTTTGGCCGCTTATGATAATTTCATTAAAGTTTCCAAGTTTCTAACATGCACCAAATTTAATTAGTTATATTTATTTTGAGTTTTTCCACATGTAATTTGACAATAAAACAACACTGCATGTTTTAAATTGTGAGTCTTGAGAAAAAAGTGCCTTTTGATACTTCAAATATAAGTAAGTTCCACAATCCTCTTGTGTTCATTGGTTCTGATTTTGATTTGTTGGTTTTAAGACAAAGACAGCATCATCCAGTACATAATAATCATTGTACATGTCACCTTCACAGAGGTAAGGTAGTCGTGTCACTGCCTCCACCTCAAACCCAATCTTCTCAAATACCTCTGTAGACAAGTTCGTCACTTGCTCCTCCCAAGTTTTTCCTTTAATCTTTACATGTTCTTTAGGGCGCTGCCACTGCCCTCCTGAATAACAAAGGAACAAAACAAATTACAATAACATAACTGACTGAACTTTTATGTAATGACTTCTTTGGAAATAAAACGCAAACTTAAACTCACCAATTTCCACATAAGGCTGAAAGGGCACCACTGCAGCCAGGATGAGTCTGCCAGTTTTTGGGACGAGCGATTCATGTATGTCTCGCAGAAGAGCCAAAGGATCGTCACAGCGGTCAAGCAAGTTTAGACAGCTTATGAGATCATATTTAAACCCAGTCTGATGCCATTCATCTATGCCAAGTAATCTTTACAAAATAGAAAACAGCAACAAGAACATAAATTGTAATAGACAAGCAAACCGCAGGAATCAGATCTGATCCCTTTCATGATATGCTATTGTGGTAATATAATTAATTATGAAATCAAAATTGTTATCTAGGCTTTAAGAAAATAACAATATGACTTGATACAATACTGTTATATATAGTGGTTGTGTCTCAGTTTAACATTACTGCATGGACTTCAAATTAAAAAAAAATTGTGAGCTCCTGGATCAAAGCTGTGTTTATTTGTAGCAGAAGTGATACAAAGCACATGGACAAATATGATTTTTAAATTGAAAACTGTTGTAACAATATCATATCATCTCAACATCATTACATTCCTAATCTTTACTATAGAAGTAGTTTTTTAGGGGTAGACTAAAGCAGAAAAGCGACCAAGTTTGAAGCTGTATATGGCGGATTAAATCTACTCACTTGTAATTCCTCCTCTGCAGATGCCACTTCATGGGCGGAGAGACCTCAGTGGCGTAGACCTCCTTGAAGTGAGGGCTCATGATCTGAGTGACTCCTCCATCGCCAGCCCCCAGATCCAACAGCCGATCAGCTTTCCACTCCGGGCCTACTCCGAGGAGACGCTGAAACTGCTCTGATGAGAACACAAACATGGACCCACGACTCAGGAACCTGAAGAGATGAAGAAAATGTACAGACAGTAAGTAAGATGATAATAGAATGGACAATATCGGTCTTAAAAGATTTCTCAGATGACATTTTACAGCCAATGTTTTTTCACAAACTAGTTAATATCAATCACTCAATAAATCATATGGACATTATTGCCATCAAACGTTTTGGCACTGCCTTTAGGTCAACAGATTTTAGTTACACCTATAACATTTAATACTTGACTCTAGTTAGATTAGCTCTTCATAGCTGAATGCAAGTTACAGGATCATTTTTGTACTCTCACTTCAGTCTGAGTCTGCCAGTGTGTGTCTAATAACAGGAAACACTTTTCTGATAATTAGGCCACACCCACTTTCATTATAACAAGAAAAATTACTCAGAGTAGTACTTGCCCGTTGATAGATGTACGTGAGACCATAGGGCTGAGGACAGTAGACACAAATGAATGGTAGAGCTGAGTGAAAAGCCAGCCAGACTTTTCCATGCTGTGTTTAAGGAAAGCTTTTGTGTCCTGGTCCAGACTGCTCTGAATATAGAAGGGCTGCAGTTTGTCCCCCAGAAGGTCCGGGACGCAATGGTACCACTGCAACAGAAAGCAGTCACCTGTGAGAACTTAATTATACAGAAGGGTGATCTGATCTCAAAACCTACCCAGCCATTTGATCACATAGCTGCCTGTATCCTTACTTATCATCACACAGATAAATTATGTGTAGCCTTTCAATTTAAGAAATAAGAATGTATGGAGGAAAAGGTTCAAATTTACCGTTTCATTTTCAGGAGCCACCGTCTCGCTCATCGTGTTCACAGTTAATAGGGCGCGCACAACGGGACTGCGCACGTACCTGCCTGTCCACATACTTCTGACGACGAGAAGAAAACCCACGTAGAACAACACCCACGCCACAAAAACCACAGTCCTCAGCTGCAAGGAAGACATACCGGACAGGAGCAGCGTGGATTTTTACTAACCAGGGCACAGCAGTGAGTGGATACAAGCGTTAATATTGCATGGTTAAGGAAGAACTAGCCAATTGCAAATCAACACGAGTGGGAATGGCTCCAGCTTAAAGTAAACAAGAAAAACAAACCTTGTGGGGGCGGTGGTTTAAAGATCAGACGCTATTTACTCGCCATCTTTGTCTTACTGTAAGACCACTTAGGGAGATTAGGCCTAAATAAATATTATTCATTGAACAGAGTTACTGCACTCTTGCTGTATAGCATCTCCGTGCATCTGCCATACATGTCATGATATGCTACTTCCGTATCACTGTGCTGACTTCAAAACCAAAGGTGCATAGTGCCACCTACTGTATTGGAGTATGCAGCGTCATTACTTTTGTATATTATCCATTGCTGTATCGAGGGTTTACTCATATTTTTATAACGAGGAATAGAGTTTTGGTATTTTCTTTTACTTAAATAAATCCAACCTTACAAAACTGTGCATTTTGCTTACTCACTGTCGTTGCATCCTTGTGCAAGACACTTTACCCACTTTGTATAAAGACAGGAGTTAAGCCCAGAATCTTCTCCAGTCTAATGAAGACAAAAAAAAAATATGAAGACAAAAACAAACGTTATATTATCCACCAGGGGACGTTATTGTATTACATAAGCATAGATGTAGTATGACATGCTGTTGCTGTTTAGTAATAAATTATATTCTTTCTGAGCGGATGACATCTCTAGAAATGACAGCTCTTGAAAAGACTATTCTAAACTTGTAGGAAGTACCAATAATCACCTGACTCCTGGGGTACATCCAATTCTTAATGACCGCGCCTACTCAAAACTTCAACTCCAACTTCTAAATCCCACAAACCAGTCGAGCCACAGAGGACAGATGTAAGCTGTTTTCTATTGGCTCTCTGTCCTCAGTGGGTGGGACCGAGGAGTTGAGGTTTTGAGGACACAAGTGGTCATAGAAAGGACGCAAAGTTAAGGAATTGGAATTAACCTAGGAAGTAATCATAAATCACTTGACTTACACGTACTCTAAAATCACGCGTACAAACTACATCTTTTCAGTTCTTCTTATTTAAACTTGTTATTTTTTGTTGGTGGTGTTAAAGAAGAATTGGTACCATGGCCAGTGCTGTACGTGCCGTTTCGGAGCTGGTTGAAGAGGCTCGCGTGAAGTTTGTGCAGGAATTTGGAGAGGAGCCGCAGCTGGCCGCCTGTGCACCGGGCAGAGTCAACCTGATCGGGGAGCACACGGACTACAATGACGGCTTTGTCCTGCCAATGGTAACAGCTTTGTAATTACTGACTGCAGCAGTTACCACCACCCGTAATAACATGTTCAACAAAATGCAAGAAATTATAAGGAATCTCAAGAGTTATTTGAATGACAAGTTTGACTGGATGGTGTTTGTGCCTGATGTACGTAGCTGAAATATGCTGGCATTATCTGGATCTGCTACAAAACACAGATTCACATTTGATCTTACATTTCAGTGGTGCATATAAACATTGAGTTAAAGCTGCACTACCACCTGCTTGTCCCCATAGTAACCAGAAAAGTTACCTATATAGTTACAAAGTGCACCATTAATAAAGCTATTTTGGACCCATCAGATTAATACTTTTATTTGCTGCACATTACTTACTTGCTACAAAGATAGAAATGACCTCATTTAAAAGTACACTGCGAAACCTTTCTAGTGTCCCTCCATGGATGTTTTCTGTCTATAGAGATAAGCAGGCCAAGTTACAGATATCTGTGGAGAAGCAACCAACTGTGGAGAAGGCTAACACTGAATTAATATATTTTTTTCCCAAAGGTATTTTACTCCTACAGTTAAATAAATACTATAGCCATAGATATTGTCACTCTACTGTGGAATAATTCAGGCAAAGTAACAACATGAAGACAAGAAATGTTATGCATTGCTCCTTTTAATCTGTCAGGGTAACTAACTGCATGTTTTGAGTTTATTTAACTAACAGTGTGTCCTCATGTTTCTTATACTATCAAAGGCCCTGCCCATGGTGACAGTGGTGGTTGGCAAACAAAACTCAGATCACAATGTTTGCATAGTAACATTAAATGAGGATGCAGACCAACCTTGGAGAGTGGACTTCAACCTGCAGACTGATCTGGTTTCTGGAAAACCTAAATGGGCAAACTATGTCAAGGGAGTTATACACCATTATAGAGGTAAATTAGTTAAGATCAGTTATTTTCCTTTTTTATCACTATTAAGTAAACAAAGTTTCAACTTGTAAGTTGTAAGTTGAAAATAAGTAGTATTTTTCTACATTTTAAACTACTGAAGGAATATACTTAAGTCACGTACTAACAAGTAAGAGGCACCCTGACGTGTGGTTAAATGGTAAAGCTGCTGACTCTTGCAGAATGTCCTCTCGCTCTGCATTATTATGACAGACCATGTGTCATAACCAAATGTGTTCTGTCCACAGCTCATCCTGTCCCTGGGTTCAGGGCGGTGATAGTGAGCAGTGTTCCTCTGGGAGGAGGTCTGTCCAGCTCTGCTTCACTGGAGGTGGCTTTCTACTCCTTTTTACAGCAGATCAAACCAGGTGAAGGTCCAGAGCTATCAGTTATATCATCAAAAACAAACTGTATTATATTGTATTCTATCTGGCTGCACATAATAGCTCATTGTAAAAGAGATGAGTAGACTGGTTCACTTTCAGAAATATGTTTTTTATTTGGTTTTCAGATGATGGCAATAAAGTGGCTAAAGCAGTAGCTTGTCAGCAAGGGGAGCACTCTCATGCTGGGGTTCCTTGTGGCATTATGGATCAGTTTGTTGCTGTTCTGGGTAAAAAAGACCATGCTCTGCTCATTGACTGCAGGTTATAAACTAACAAATTACAAAAAAATTGACATATAACAAGAGTTCTTGCCTCTAACAGTATTAAAATGTTGACATTTTAGATCCATGGAGGCTAAGCCTGTTCCTCTGTTGGATACCAACCTTGTCATTTTGATCACAAATTCCAATGTAAAGCACTCGCTGACTGGCAGTGAGTATCCCACCAGACGGAGGCAGTGTGAGCAGGCTGCTGCCAGCCTGGGCAAGGCCAGCCTACGAGAGGCTACTATGAAGGAACTGGAAGGTATATGAGATAACCTGTGTCTTGTATATTTTCATGATGAACTGTAAAACTATTATACCACATTTGCAGATTCTACCTGTAATCGTATTAACTCTGTATCCTTTGTCCTCTCTGTCAGAGGCAAAAGACCTACTAGATGAAGTAACTTTCAAGCGAGCACGCCATGTAATTGAAGAGATACAAAGAACAGAACACGCTGCTGAAGCCTTGAAGAGTGGAGCTTACAAAGAAGTTGGCAAACTAATGGTAGAGAGCCACAACTCCCTCAGGTGCTATGGACTTTAATTTAAAAATTATTGCAACTATTGCAACTATTGCACTCAAACCACAGTTTGTTTTGACTTTGACTTTTTGCGGATTTTTACTTTTTTAGTAGTTACAGAGGTATTACCTATAAACCAAGTCAAAACCTTAATCTTATAACAAAAACACAAATTCTACCTGAGAATTCTCACCTGCCCTCATATTTAAACTTGAATGTTATCACATGAACCCGACCTATTGACCTTAGTGAGGGCATATGTGTTGTCAGGGACCTTTATGAGGTGAGCTGTCCGGAGCTGGATGAGTTGGTGGCAGCTGCTCTGGAGGTGGAAGGAGTGTTCGGCAGCAGGATGACTGGAGGAGGATTTGGGGGATGTACAGTGACCCTTCTGCAGGCCAACGCTGTCGACAGGACAATCAGCCACATCAAGGTAGAAAACCAAACTTATGTATGCTACTGACTACATTTATTACAGACATTACATCAGCAAAATCACACAAAACAAAGTTCAAAGTTTTCTAGAATACCACTGTTTGAAAGGAAAACAGTTAATCATATTTGATCAAGTTTTGTATAAACACTGGAACTCCAAATTCGTACTGAACGCTTCAAAAGTGTGGAATTATTACCTTTTTGTTTATTTTTGCACACCTGTAGCAAGTGCATTCTTTTAAATGATTATTTCTACATCCTGCATGTATCAACATGTACATTTTTTTAGTAAAATGTTTTTCCCTTTCTTTTCAGGAACTATACAGTGGAAATGCTACATTTTATGTAACAACCCCATCAGAGGGAGCCCAAGTTCTAAGTTTCAGTTCATGATTGCAGTTGACACAGAAAACAGATTAATAAAGCATTCTGCTTGCAAAATGTGAAGGAAACCAAATAATACATTCATGAATTATACAATGTATGTTAGTTGTTTTAATTTCTTAACTGTGCAGTCATTTTATAGTTTTTGTATCTTATACATTTTTGTATCTTATAGTTTATGATGTGAATTGGTTGTGGAAAAAAAAAAAAACAACAACACACCAGCCTGGCATTTTTATTTGTTCTTGAACTTGGAATGCGTTTGTAGTTTTTGATATTTGAGTTTTGATTTTGAATATCAAGTCAACCTCCCATATACAGTTGTATGAAAAAGTTTGGGCACACTTCACATTTTAAGCTATCAAATAACTAATGGTGATAGTAATATTTCAGCAGTGAAATTAGGTTTAACAGATATTTAGGTTTAACAGCAATATGCATCAAATCAAAATTAGACCGGTGCATAAATTTGGGCACCTTAACAGAAAAATCATATCAATATTTTTTAGAGCCTCCTTTTGCAAAAATAAGACTCTAGACGCTTCCTATAGCCACTAATGAATGTCTGGATCCTGGATGAAGGAATATTGGACCATTCCTCCTTACAAAACATCTCTAGTGCAGTGAGGTTTGATGGTTGCTGAGCGTGGACAGCCTGCTTCAAATCATCCCACAGATTTTCAATGATATTCAAGTCTGGGGACTGAGATGGCCATTCCAGAACATTGTACTTGTTCCTCTGCATGAATGCCTGAGTAGATTTTGAGCAGTGTTTTGGGTCATTGTCTTGTTGAAATATCCAGCCCCGGCGTAACTTCAACTTTGTGACAGATTGTTGAACATTATTCTCAAGAATCCGCTGATATTGAGTGGAATCCATGCGACCCTCAACTTTAACAAGATTCCCAGTACCGGCACTGGCCACACAGCCCCACAGCATGATGGAACTTCCACCAAATTTTAACACTGTTTTTCTTGGAATGCTGTGTTCAGGCCATGCATATCGCCTTTTGTTATGACCAAATAACTCAATTTTTATTTCATCAGTTCACAGCACCTTATTCCAAAATGAAGCTGGCTTGTCCAAATGTGCTTTTGCATACCTCAAGCGACTCAGTTTGTGGCATCTGCGAAGAAAAGGCTTTTTCTGCATCACTCTCCCGTACAGCCTTTCCTTGTGCAAATTGTGTTGTATTATTGACCTATGCACAGTGACACCATCTGCAGCAAGATGACCTTGCAGGTCTTTGGAGGTGGTCTTTGCCTCTCCTTCATCTTTGCCTCTGATAGTTTTCTGGCCTTAACAAGAACTGTGCCTGTGGCCTTCGATTTCCTCACTATGTTCCTCACAGTGGACACTGACAGCTGAAATCTTTGAGATAGCTTTTTGTAGCCTTCCCCTAAATCGTAATGCTGAACAGTCTTTGTTTTCAGGTCATTTGAGAGTTGTTTTGAGGCCCCCATGTTGCCACTCTTCAGAGGAGAGTCAAAGAGAAGAAGAACAACTTGCATTTGGCCACCTTAAATACCTATGAGCTCATCAAACCAATTTTGTGTTCCAATTACTCTGTGTTGATTAGTTAGAGGCATTCAAAGCAACAAAATGACAAGGGTGCCCACATTTTTGAACAGCCTATTTTTCACATTTGATTTAATTTCATACAAATGAATATTACTACACTTAAAATCTGTGTCTGGAAAAGCACCCAGTCCTCGGCTTTTATGGGGAAAATGAATGACATGCCACTGCGATTATTTTCTGTGAAGACAGTCAATTATTAAGCAACCTCAGAGGGGTGCCCAAACTTTTTCATAAAACTGTACATGTATTTATTTTCTTCCAAGTCAGGGGACAATTTATTAACAATTTATTAAGTAAAAAGATGTGATCTTTCGATCTTTCTATATTTAAACAATTAGTATTTTTACTGGTTAGGATAAAACCATAAAACCGGAAGTTTGAAGTTGGTTTCGGAGTTTACGGGGTGTGCTTGAACGCAGCATGTGGGAGGAGTTTGAGATCGCTGAAGTTTAGCTTAGCAGCAGGAAACACTGCGGCTATTTCTACCGGACAAAAAGAAGACTCCTACGATATAAGTGAATTACAATTACCTCTCTCGTCTGCTCTACAATCAACCGGGTTTTGTGTGTACGGGTTTTCGGGATTATCTATGAAGGTGAAGCACTTTGGTGTGAAGTGAGTGGACTGGGACTGTAGAAGAAACCTGTTCAGCTGTGCACGTCGGCGGAGACACGGCTGCTCTGAATCAGGTGGGTCTATAGTAGGGCCCAAACTGTTGATCGCGATCATCTGACTGTGTGCAGGTGGTGAGGAGATGATCCACCTGTTTTCAAGACTCTGAGAAGACGCTGAGAGCTGTTTTTTTTCTATGGCGTTGACTAGCTCGCTAAACCATTATGTCATTGTACATCACCCTGGTAATAAACCTCATTGTAAGGTTTCAGCGATAACTTGCCATAGATTTTAATCCAACTGTTAAAACTTTCTTACAGGGGGGCGTAACTTTGGCATTTGCACCTCAAAAGTGGTATAGAGGTCACTAGAGATTTTACCATGGGATGATGACTTGTTATTAAAGGAGTTTCCATTGTAAATTGAACACTATTTGATTTTTTTAGGCTGTTGTTTACCACTTCGAAACTGAAACTGAGGTAAAGTGTTGAAACTTAATTTGCACATGAAGTTAGTAGAGCTGCAGATCCAGTACATTGTTGTGTAATGACGGAAGCGTAACCGCAGAAAGGTGTGTCCTCCTGGCTGGCAGGTATGATAAGGCCTTTGAGTCATGTCTTTGTTGGGAGGGCAGTATTGTTTACATCCGAGAAAACTGGGAAACAGTGGAACATGGGAGGTTTGAAGGGTCTTTATAAAGCCATTTGTCTAATGTCTACCAAAAAGGTTTTCTTAAGTAATAAACCTTTCTGGTTTCAGCCCAGTTTAGTCCTGATTTGGTAGGTTTGGTCGTTTTGGTTTGATGATGTTGCTGTAGTCCAGTAGAGCAATCCTGTGTGTGTGTGTGTGTGTGTGTGTGTGTGTGTGTGTGTGTGTGTGTGTATATACACACAGTACTAGCCAGATCTGAAGTACCGCAGCTGTGTTGAAGATTAGAATAATGTTTTAATTGCTGATGGAAAGTGGTTTATACCTCCTTATCTCCTTGACCACAACTTGCAAAGTCAGACAGTGGTGTTTATTTCAATCTGGTTGGTGGAGAAGACACCCTCACTCACTCTTCTGTTCAATACTAAACAAACAGGCTTTGTTCTCGGACTTGTTCTGTTGCACCTGCCACCACCTGAAATGGAGGCAAAACAGTTCCCCCTCCCTGTGGGACATCTGCAGGTAGGGAGGCTGTTCCCAGCATACATTTCACTATGGTAAAATGTGTAAGTCTGGATTGAACTGCTCATGTACTTTTTGCTAGCTCTTAATAACTATGGTTGAATCTTGAATTATTAGACAACAGTAGTTAATTTGCATCCATTTACCAGCTATTCATGGCTTCCAGCTTCCTGTTTTAGGTAACATTTGTGACTTTTCACAAAAGATTGCTATGGCAATGGTCCTGATTTTCATAATTGTGAAACCCATGGATGAGCAGAAGTTGAATTTTCAGCATATGTGTTTTATGTTTCCCAGTAATTGTTTATTGTTGGTTATGAGGTCGCCCAGCATTTTTATTTTTGAGTCTTGTGTTTTAAATGCAGTTTTAATCTTCTCATCTTTGCCTCTTTTGTTTCATTCCTTATCTATACAGGAATGGATGAGACATTTGAAGTTGGGCAGCGCACATGGGTGATCAAGGGCTGCTTTTCATCTCCTAAGTCTAAAAGCTTACAGCAGTCATGAGACACTTTTGAGTAATAATTACACAAATAAAATCTAAAATGTACACATGAGAAGAGATGCTCTGTGTAGGTGGCTTGCTGAGAGGGATGAGGATGCAGACCTCCACCCAGAGGACCCTCGTGTGACGTACCTCCATCCATAGGTCCCTAAAAAGAACGCCAAAGTCCACTGTTTCCTGGCCACTGTTTTCAGTGTAACAGTGCTCAAGTTGATATAGTTTTACATAAAAGACAAACCCTTTTTCTACCCTTTTCCTAACCTTTACCAGAGGACCCTACCCATCTCTGGGGTAGGGTCCTCTGGGTGGAGGTCTGCAGCCTGCCTTTCTTTGGCATGATGACTGGCTGATTCTGATGTCACCTCTAGGTCCCTGCTGTTTCCCTCAGGGCTTTTTGTTGAGTTTGCATGTTCTTCCTGAATCTTGTTGATTTCCTCTAAAGACATACTGTCATTATATGTCTATGACACACACATGCACAATAGACTAATCCTACATAAGTAATCCTGACCAAGTTTTTGTCTCAAGGGTTCCTCCTGGTAATGACAGGTTGCTCAGCTGACACTGTTTGAAGCATGTGTCAAATGCAGAGGACAATTCTCCCTGTACAGACATTCTACAAATACCATGAATAGTATGAAACATGTATACTATATACTATACAACACCACTAAACTAATCAATATACTTCTTAACATAATTGTTTTTGTTCATGTGACTAATTATACTTTATCATTCAGAAGTTTGCGATGTCTGGACAGTGTGTTACATGTGCACGTAGAGGACGTAATACTTGCTTGATGATGACAGAAAAAATTTTATAAATGCACATAGCACTGACTGTTCCTATAAATCATCTGTAAATAATAATTATTTAACAAGGAATGGACCAAATATCAGAATTGCAGAATACAGCTTAATTTTTATTTTCAAATACATTATTCCACTATTTAATTGAAGAATATTATTAATGAATAAATAAATAAAATAAAGCACATTAGAATCACTCTAAGCAAAGGCATTGTCCTCCCATAAATGTCACTGCAATGTAACAGCAATACACGTATAAGATAATAACTTGCAACATTATATGTGAAATATGCTTTAACATTGTGAAGTATGCACAAAGGAAGAAGATACATTCAAACAGTGCTCAAAGCTAAACAGAATACGTATATTGGAGAATCAGTGAAGAAGTGGATCTCTCTTGTTTTTATATTATATGTTAATATTTGATTGATTGATCAATGGTGCTGTCTCTATTGTTTCTGAATAGTGAAGGCATGGCCCCTGTACATTGTGAGATACACAAACCAAGTGACGTGCACACTTCCTTATGGAGTTTCATTCACACTCGTAGCGACCCTGGAGCGGCTAGTGTCATATCCACTGTGCAATGTCTCACCTTCTGTGGTTAGAGGACTATTGTTGTCTGGTATCAGTGTGAGCACTTTGAATCATGAGATGTATCATGATGAAGTTACTCTTTCCTTCTTTCACTCTGCCGTTTAACCACAGATTTCATAAGCTCATATGTAGAATGCTTTGGATGCCTGGCATTTCCTGGCCACTCGCTCAGACCCAGTTGTACAAAGTAGCTGAGAGACCTCTGTAATGTAGCGCTGCCTGTTGAACTGCCTTGTCGCTGTTAAGGCCAAGTCTGGACATGTTTATTCACATTTTTCTTCCCTTTACTTTTAGATATGCTGGGAATTGGATGACTTCATTGAAAATTGCCACAGTGTTTTGTAAAATGTAGAAGGACATTGACCTGGTAGTGTTTAGCTTCTGTCAGATAAGGGCCATGACTTAACTCTGACTGAGAGTCACTGTAAACAGAGCAGGAACTATGATGACACACAGTTTCTCATTAACCTGAGGCCTCCAGGTGCTTCCCTGGTACTACGGTTATGGATTACAAAAACTTTCCAAAAAAATTATACTGTATAAATGGAGCTGATTGAGGATGTTATGAAACATGGTTCCTCAATTGACATTATCTTAAGGGACTGGGACTCACATTGTTGCTAGGTTGGGCGATGTCCCCTTAATTGGCAGTTGATGTTTACAGTGAATCATCGCGATGGACGATGATATCGTGGGGTGAAGTGGACCAGACGGAGGCATGGTGTGGCGCGTTCAGTGAATTGCCAGAATCGTAAAAATAAATATCAGATTCGTCCACTGAAAAACAACATGTAACATGCTCAAAGCTTCTTTTATTTGGAAATATATTAGGATGATAACATTCATAACATGTTCATGTGCCGTGCGAGATGTTCGTGCGCCGTCCGGATGCCCTCCCACAGCAGAGCACAGCCCCTCGCCCGCTTCCTGTATCTGCTTAGCACTGCTCTAAAGTTTGGTTTGATCTGGATCTGTACAAAAGCTGCTCATTCACATGAAGCCGTTTACGGCGCTGTCCTAAAGTGTGTTTTCTTACCCTGTCTGTGGTCCTAATGCTGCGATGTCAGATTTCCTCACATCCTCGTGTCCTTTCTGTCACCAGCTCCATTTAATTTTGTGACCAAATTATTCCCATTGTGCCGCTTTGGTTAGTTTATAAAGTATCAGAATCATAGAAAAGTGTGCATGGAGCCATGGAGAGGCCGGACTCTGACAGAGATCAGCTCGCGCATTCATTGACAGCTCGGGCTGTGACAGCGGAGCAAAGCAGACGCACGTCTCGTATGTGCTGCTCTTTTGGCAGCAGCGGACAGTAGAGCTTTGTACAGCAGCTCAAGAGACGTATAGTGCACATTAGCACTGCTCTCTACAGACACCTGTGCATCCTGGTCTGTGCGCTCATGGCACACATCAGTCACTTGTGCGGGGAGAATGCAGGTCGTGCAGTAACCCTCCCTGTGTGGTAATGGTTTAACTCATGCCTGTGCGCAAAGCGGTAACATCAGAAACATTTATATTACAATAAACGTATTCCATAATCCACAAGACATCCACCTGTGTGGGACCAAATGCAGTGGACACCCATGAGACGAGAATGTGAGTGGTCAGCAGTAGCAGCGGTGGCCACTTGTACCTAAGGTGAGAAACGCGGTAGTAGAACCGGGACCAGCGGGAGCAGGTGCGACCAGGGGGAAAACAGCGGTCAGCGGGTCTGTTGTGGGATGGGAATGCATGAGATGGACACTGGTCTGATGCATAATGGCAGGCAAACAAAATGAGGAACGCAGAGAAAACTAAAAAGGTTGACGTGCGTGCGTGTGCAAGGGGCGCGGCATCACAACAACACGGTGGCTCTTCATCGTGTTGTTGGGTCATCCGTCACGATGGACAATGATCGATGATATCCATTGGAATAACCCTAATTGTTGCACAACAATTTAATTGAGTTGCTTTGGAAAATGCTATTGCTTTTACAGTCATTATGATGATAAGACCCAAAGTGAGCCAATTTGTAATCCAAATTTCCCATTCTTAATTTTAACATTTATTTTCTGGAATTATCTCGCTCTTAATTAATTCTGTCACTGAGACATCCAAATCTGATTTTTTTAATCTATCATTTACTTATTAAGGTTGACCTCTTGTTAATATTTAACTTGACGTTTACTGTGGCACATTTCTTAATATATTTTATTGTGTTGTGGCAGGTGGGCAGCGGGCCTGCAGTGGCCTAGAGTCTCCACACTGAGAGCATGAAGAGGTTCAGACGACACGGCCATGAGTCCCAAAGAGATCGGCTAAAACAGGAGCTTTTTCAGTTCAACAAGGCAAGTTTTCTAAAACTCTTTTCTTAAAGACTTTAGGAGTTATTACCATATTCTTTTAGTTCATAAAAGTTCATGCTATTATTCTGTGACATTTTAAATAAAGCGGTTTGTGCTCTTTTTGTGTGCAGACTGTGGAGCATGGGTTTCCTCACCAGCCCAGTGCTCTTGGCTACAGCCCCTCCCTCCAGCTACTGGCCATTGGCACCCGGTCTGGAGCCATCAAACTGTATCCTTCATTTACATTCATTTAAATATTATGTCTAAATTCATGTGTCTAAAATTCAAATAGGCAAGTGTATAAAATCATCACTTATTCCTGTTGTTAAGTCCTTATCCAGTGTTCAGGTTTGGAGCCCCCGGAGTGGAGTTTATGGGGTTACATGATGAGAGTGCTGCAGTGACTCAAGTGCACTTTCTCCCACACCAGGTCAGGGCGTCACCTCAGACTGGTCTTTTTTTGTGAATAAAATGTGGTTTAAACGATGGTTTGTGTTCAGGTTGAGCTGGTCACACTGCTGGATGACAACAGTTTGCACATGTGGACTTTACAAGCACATAAAGGCCTTTCAGAACTGCTAGAGATCGGACGCTTCACCTTGACTGGACCACCGGGGTAAAATTTAATATATTACTGGTTTATCAGTAAATTGTTTGTCTATCAACACTATCTACTGCTTATCCAGGCTGGGTAACTGAGGGAATTGGTTTAAATGTAATTCGCTTATACACTGCTGGCCAAAAGTATTGGCACCCCTGCAATTCTGTCAGATAATGCTCAAGTTTTCCCAGAAAATGATTGCAATTACAAATGCTTTGGTAGTAATATCTTCATTTATTTTGCTTGCAATGAAAAAACACAAAAGAGAATGAAAAAAAAATTAAATCAATTATCATTTTACACAAAACTCCAAAAATGGGCCGGACAAAAGTATTGGCACCCTTTGAAAAATCATGTGATGCTTCTCTAATTTGTGTAATTAACAGCACCTGTTACTTACCTGTGGCACATAACAGGTGGTGGCAATAACTAAATCACACTTGCAGCCAGTTAAAATGGATTAAAGTTGACTCAACCTCTGTCCTGTGTCCTTGTGTGTACCACATTGAGCATGGAGAAAAGAAAGAAGACCAAAGAACTGTCTGAGGACTTGAGAAGCAAAATTGCGAGGAAGCATGGGCAATCCCAAGGCTACAAGTCCATCTCCAAAGACCTGAATGTTCCTGTGTCTACCGTGCGCAGTGTCATCAATAAGTTTAAAGCCCATGGCACTGTGGCTAACCTCCCTAGATGTGGACGGAAAAGAAAAATGAACGAGAGATTTCAACGAAAGATTGTGCGGATGGTGGATAAAGAACCTCGACTAACATCCAAACAATTACAAGCTGTCCTGCAGTCCGAGGGTACAACAGTGTCAACCCGTACTATCCGTCGGCGTCTGAATGAAAAGGGACTCTATGGTAGGATACCCAGGAAGACCCCACTTCTGACCCAGAGACATAAAAAAGCCAGGCTGGCGTTTGCCAAAACTTACCTGAGAAAGCCAAAAACGTTTTGGAAGAATGTTCTCTGGTCAGATGAGACAAAAGTAGAGCTTTTTGGGAAAAGGCATCAACATAGAGTTTACAGGAAAAAAAATGAGGCCTTCAAAGAAAAGAACACGGTCCCCACCGTCAAACATGGCGGAGGTTCCCTGATGTTTTGGGGTTGCTTTGCTGCCTCTGGCACTGGACTGCTTGACCGTGTGCATGGCATTATGAAGTCTGAAGACTACCAACAAATTTTGCAGCGTAATGTAGGGCCCAGTGTGAGAAAGCTGGGTCTCCCTCAGAGGTCATGGGTCTTCCAGCAGGACAATGACCCAAAACACACCTCAAAAAGCACTAGAAAATGGTTTGAGAGAAAGCACTGGAGACTTCTAAAGTGGCCAGCAATGAGTCCAGACCTGAATCCCATAGAACACCTGTGGAGAGATCTGAAAATGGCAGTTTGGAGAAGGCACCCTTCAAATCTCAGGGACCTGGAGCAGTTTGCCAAAGAAGAATGGTCTAAAATTCCAGCAGAGCATTGTAAGAAACTCATTGATGGATACCGGAAGAGGTTGTTCGCAGTTATTTTGTCTAAAGGTTGTGCTACCAAGTATTAGGCTGAGGGTGCCAATACTTTTGTCCGGCCCATTTTTGGAGTTTTGTGTAAAATGATAATTGATTTAATTTTTTTTTCATTCTCTTTTGTGTTTTTTCATTGCAAGCAAAATAAATGAAGATATTACTACCAAAGCATTTGTAATTGCAATCATTTTCTGGGAAAAATTGAGCATTATCTGACAGAATTGCAGGGGTGCCAATACTATACCAGCAGTGTAGCTATGTCTTAATAATTTCATTAAAAGGTAAATATTTGTTCAATGATGTGTGTAGAATCCCTCAGTCATCCAGGTAGAATCCATGGCATTTCACTGTAGTTAGCTCCTCCCTTCAGACAGATATAAGTGCTAGCGTCTGACCAGAACTGAAGAAGCAGCTTGGATGAGCTGTGAAATGTATTTGACCAAATAAACTTTTGCCATTTGTCCAATGAATCTATCAAATTTCAAATATACCTTACATTTCTAATGTAGTAAAAGAGGATGTGAAGTTGAGAACAATATACAGAGATTAGGGTTAGGTGGAGAAGGGTGATTGGCTGTGGTGAATATTGAAAGGGAACAACTTTTAAAAGGGAAGTTTTGGTTATAACAGTGTTGGTGGTAGTAGTGATTCACATATTAGACACATAAAATAATAAAACATAAATGCAATTTTCCTAATTAATGGTTGATGACTTGTGTTATTTTCAGGGCTCTTCCTCATGTTACCAGAGTGACTGCTGTCCTGCCCCACTCGTCCGGTGAGCTGCTGCTGCTGGGAACGGAAGGGGGGCACGTATTTATTGTGGAGGTCCCTGGGTTCAGAGAGCTGGAGGAGCGAAACATCAGCCTGGACCAGGTGCAGAGCAGGTGGGTCAAAAGTTTTTGTTATTTTTAAACCATAGGAACCAAAAAAGTATGTATCATGATTTTGTCTATTATTTATGTAAATATCTTCATGTGAAATAACTTTAAAGTACAGATAGAAGGGAAGGATAAACTAAAAGGTAAAATAAATGGAAAATAAACGTAACTAGGCTTATTTTAACATGAATGCATTTGTTGAGAGCAGTTATCTGTTTATAACTATGCTTTTTTAACAGTGTGTCTGTCTTTTTTTTGTGTCTTGAAGTGTCCCAGAAGATTACATTGGCCGCAGAAGCCTGGAGCACGTAGAGGCGCTGCAGGAAAACCCAGTGGACTCAAACCAGGTGGTGATCGGGTATGGCCGTGGGCTCATGGTGGTGTGGGACCTGGAAAAGCACTGCGCTCTTCAGCACATCCCAGCCACACAGGTGAGCTGCACTGCATACTGCTTTTATGAATTTCTGCTACCTGTATCTGTGTTTTCATCTGGTCCTCTTGGATGTTTGATGTGCATATGACAGGTTTTCACATGACTTACTTTGGTGGGATAGTACTTGTGGTAACTATTTATCACATAGTTTTACACTAGTCAAGTGGCAGACTTTGAATAGTTGAATACTAATTGTAAGAAAAATGTGTTCCTTGAGCACAATCTGACCAGAAAGACCTGACTTAGCTGGAACAGTGTTTGCTAAAGTATACATTGTGTCACCATAGTATTCGTCTCTTCAGTATCTTCTGAATATTCCGTCATAGAGATACATGTAGAACACCCCCACGGTGATCTCACTGCAAATTATCAGTTGTGTAAATTAGACAATTGGCCATTCTTTACAATATGGTTGCTTGCCAGGTAACAGTTATGGAATTACCTCCACCTAGGTCATCTATTGCCCATATCCAACCAGGAAGTCAAATTATAAACATCACCACAATTGTTGAACTAAGGACAACTGCAATATTTTGAGTTAAATCTAAAATATAATTATGTTAACTATGCAGTATAGTAAAGTGTTAACAGTAAGTAGTTAGGCGTTAACAGTGAAATTCATGGATTTGAGCTTCCAGTTATATACAACATTTTGAGGACTTTTCCCCATTCAAAAGATATAATATTTTGCTTCAGATTGTTAATTGTTGTGGCAACGGTCTTCATTTTTCATTATTCTGAAACCCATGGATATTTGGTATCAACAGCAACTCGAAAGTGTGTGGTGGACAGAGGATGGAAGCTACATCCTGAGCTCACACAGCGATGGAAGCTACTGCCGGTGGATGGTGGGCAACAGTGACCCCAACTCTGAGGATGAAGAGAAGTCTGACATTCCCTATGGTCAGAACCAGCTAATGATACTGCTCATAATAACTAGTCTTCCTCCTGCTCATAGTATCTTTTGTTACAGGACATTTTCCCTGCAAAGCCATACCGAAAATCATGCAGCTGCCCACTGAAGAAGGGTATGGGTATTTTTGTATTTCTTTTGTATTTCAGTGAAACTGCAGTTATTTTGACCTGTTTCTGTTTTTAGGCCCCCTTTTCTACTGTTCAGTGGAGGGATGCCCAGGGCCAGTTATGGAGACAGACATTGCATCACAGTTATTCACAATAAAACACATGTAGCATTGGATTTTACATCAAGGATTATAGACTTCTTTGTGATCACAGAAGGACCTCAAAACACAGGTGAGTAGAAAAGGTGTCCGTCATTCATAAAAATCACTCATCTTAAATATTAGCAATTTTGCCTGACAGGAAATATACTTAATTATTGCATACAGTTTTCCCTTAAATAAAAACCATGAGTAAATATTAAACTTGTTGTGTGCAGGTGACCCCAGTGCTCTGGTGGTCCTGGTAGAGGAGGAGCTTGTAGTGATTGACCTGCAGACAGAAGGCTGGCCCGTCATACAGACCCCCTACCTGGTCCCTCTGCACAGCTCTGCCATTACCTGCTCACACCATGTCTCCTCCATCCCGTTTAAACTGTGGGAGCGGATCAGTGCAGCCGGCGATCTGCAGCACACACACTACTCCAAAAAGGTGAGGGATGAATATGACAAGATCTCAAACAAAGAGCTGTGATTTTGATATAAAGTTGAAAGCATCTAATGTTTTCACTCATTTTGACAGTGTCTCAAATGTACTTTGATCTGTCCCTGCCAATGAAAAATATTTTGTGTAGTATAAGTATAGAATATAAAAATAATGTACAAAAGTTTGAACTTATCCTCTTCTATCAATAAGTGGCATTCACGAGTTGCCACAACAAAACACTGGTTTAAAATTGAGATGGGGCAGGTGAGAATGCTGTGTCAGTGTTGTACACGTTTCACTTTGGTTTATGTATGGTTATCATCTCTACAGTACAATAAAGTAATGTTCTCACAACGCTAAGCACTACTAAATCATACAACCATCACTGTTATCAGTTGGTCAAGTTTGTGGTTGTTGTCGCCAGGCAATTTTGGTTAATTTAGTCTTGTTTTTTTCTTAACCAAAAAAAGAGTAATATTAGATCCTGCCTTCAATCTGGGCTTTTGACTTCATAGAATTCTTGAACACAAACCCAACCTTTTGAATTCAGTTGTGTGTCCAAGCCTAATATAGACAAAACCCACACAATGACCTACTTAAATTAGAACAGTTGGAGCTTGTGTTTAAAACCAAACTGAACCATCATATAAAGCTTTTGCACTCACTGTCTCTCAACCTACATTGGGGTAGATTTCTGTTTTAGTTTAATTTATCTACTTTATTTCTTCCAGCCTTGGCCCATAACTGGAGGTCAAAGCCAGGCTGCAGACCCCCCTCATAGAGACTTGCTCCTCACAGGGTCAGTACACAGTCCTTCTCCATAGCACACACATTGTCTTCCTCTATTCTCACTGACTCTTTATATGTGTGTGTAGGCATGAGGATGGCACAGTGCGTTTCTGGGACGCCTCGGGGGTCTGCCTCTACCCTCTGTACAAGCTGAGTACTGCCATAGTATTTGACACAGATGCAGACCCCAATGACAACATGAACCAAAGCAGCGAAGGAGAGTGGCCACCTTTCAGGAAGGTACAGCTGAACTTTTTCAGTTGAAATAAACACAGAGGTTTATATCTTAGTGTTGGTCTTCATCTGAACACTATAAGGTTTTTTTTTTTTTTTTTAATTTTAGGTAGGCTGCTTTGACCCATACAGCGATGATCCTCGGCTGGGTATCCAAAAGATACATTTGTGTAAATACAGCGGTTATCTTATTGTGGCCGGCACAGCTGGACAGGTGACAAACTTACAAAACAATAGTCCAAACTTGTATATAATAAATAAATAATGTGATATTTAAAATAAGGCAGTTGTTGTTGATAAGTGTGCTCTAACTTAGATCCTCGTGATGGAGCTGAATGATGAAGCAGCCGAGCAGAGTGTCGAGGCCAAAGTCGTGGACCTGCTCCAAGGCCAAGAGGGATTCCGCTGGAAGGTATGGAGAACATTTCAGCTTCTCCAATAAAGGGCAGTAAATAAGGGGGGCATAGGCCTTTAGGCATAACAAAGCAATGGACTATCATTCTATCCATCATCAGACTGAAAATCCACCCCTTCTCACTGGCATTTCTGCTTGTACTGTATTTTTGCTCTTAGCGCTCATGTGAAGCGCTTTGGTCAGCTGAAATAGTTTTAAATGTTCTATGTAAGCAAAGTTGAATTGAATCATCACGGCATTTTCCGTTTAGTTGTAGAATGACCCTGAATATGATTCCAGATAATAATCAAAACTCTGTATTAACATTTTATTTTGCTTGTTTCTTTGTTTTTCTCAGGGCCACACTCGACTGGATGTGCGTGAGGAGCCGGTGTTGTTCCCTCCAGGTTTTCAACCGTTCGCCCTGGTCCAGTGTCAACCTCCTGCGGTAGTCACTGCCCTCAGCCTTCACTCAGAATGGAAACTCGTTGCTTTTGGCACCAGCCATGGATTTGGATTATTTGATTATCAACAAAAGAATAGCGTTTTTGTCAAGTAAGTCCCCCCACAGAAAAAGATATGAAGAATAAAGTATTAAAAGTAGCAATGTGCTAATTTATTATATGTTCCTATAGGTGCACCTTAAACCCCAGTGATCAGCTGGCCATGGAGGGGCCGTTGTCTAGAGTGAAGAGTATCAAAAAGTCTCTTCGTCAGTCCTTTAGAAGAATTCGTCGTAGTCGAGTGTCTCTTCGCAAACATCATGTCAACAATGCTGCTAAGGTAAATATTTGAAACTATTTAAAATATCCTTGCTAATAATGCTCAATCAGCAGGAGGTGCATCATAAATTGTCTTTTACTAATTGGTCAATCATTTAGTGATTATCTTGGTCAAGAATGATCATAATGACATTTTCAGCCAAACTCTATAATGGTACATGCATGATACTTGTGTGTTATAGCTGCAGGAAGCAAATGCTCGTCTGGAGGCGGAGCTAGCCGAGATGGAGCTGGCCCCTGTTCAGAGAAAGATCGAGGCGCGCTCTTCAGATGACTCTTTCACAGGCCTGGTCCGAACACTCTACTTCGCTGACACCTTCCTATCAGACAGTATGTGCTAAAATGCTAAGTGCTAATATTCACGTTCTGTTTGTGCAGTGCTGAACTCCTGACATGTCCTCCCCAGGTTCTCACAACACTCCCTCACTGTGGGCGGGCACTAACGGAGGCTGTGTGTTTGCCTACATGCTGCGAATTCCTCCTGTGGAGCACCGTGCAGAGGAGCCCGTCACAGCACAGCCAGGTCAGAGGGTTTTTGGAGGTGTTTTTAAACTCTGGTCTCCAGGTCTGTAACAGTTCCTCTGTTTTTAATTTTCTTCAGCGAAAGAGATCCAGCTGATGCACCGAGCGCCTGTGATTGGGATCGTGGTGTTGGATGGACATGGCGCTCCGCTGCCAGAGCCCCTGGAGGTGGCACATGACCTCGCTCGCTCACCGGACATGCATGGCTCACACCACGTGCTGGTGGTTTCAGAGGAACAATTAAAGGTCAGAAGGGTTTCACACAAGATGATTGTTCAGCAAATTAAGAAATGCTTTTCATGTGCACAGACTGTTCTGTGAAAAACATAGGGCCTTATCTTGCCCCCGATCTTAGCACTAGCTCCATCATTAACAAGGGGGCGTGTCCAGGTTAGGCTGTACTTCGCTGCTGGAGGGGGGAGTGGGACGGTACAAGTACATATATGATGATGACATCTCAATCAATCTGTGACCACTGTGGCATTTAAAAGCACTGCCAGTGTGGGTAATGTCTGCAATCTTTGCTTTATTACCAAGCAGGAAAGAGAGGTGTGGGGAAAAATTGTATATGGGTACAATAAAATGGCTCCGGAGCCCCACGATGCAAGTACGCACCAGTAGAGGCACCAGGAATACAGAATATTGTGCATGGGCCATGACAGAACTGGCTGGGTTTGTGTTCACTCCGTGTGCACGTGCACCCCTCTCACACATGCCCACACAAGCCCATGCACGCGCACACACATCAACCTTTTTAGTTTTCTCTGCGTTCCTCATTTTGTTTGCCTCCCATTATGCAGCAGACCAGTGTCCATCTCATGCATTCCCATCCCACAACAGACCCGCTGACCGCTGTTTTCCCCCTGGTCGCACCTGCTCCCGCCTGTCCCGGTTCTGCTACCGCGTCTCTCACCTGAGGTACGAGTGTCCACCGCTGCTGCTGACCGCTCACATTCTCGTCTCATGGTTGTCCACTGCATTTGGTCCCACACGGGTGGATGTCTCGCGGATTAATACATTTGTCTTATAAATGTTTCTGTTACCTGGACCTGGATTAAACCTTTACCACACAGGGAGGGTTACTGCATGACCTGCATTTTTCCCGCACAAGTGACTGATGTGTGCCATGAGCGCACAGACCAGGATGCTTAGGTGTCTGTAGAGAGCAGTGCTCATGTGCACTATACGTCTCTTGAGCTGCTGTACAAAGCTCTACTGTCCGCTGCTGCCAAACAAGCAGCACATGTGAGACGTGCGTCTGCTTTGCTCCGTTGTCACAGCCTGAGTTGTCAATGAATGCGCGAGCTGATCTCTGACAGAGTCTGGCCTCTCCACGGCTCCATGCGCACTTTTCTACGGTTCTGATGATAGCCTACATTCTGGCAACTAAGTTTATAAACTAACTAAAGCGGCACAATGGGAATAATTTGTTTATGAAATTAAATGGAGCTGGTGAAAGAGAGGACACGAGGATGTGAGGAAATCTGACATCGCAGCATTAGGACCACAGACAGGGTAAGAAAACACACTTTAGGACAGCGCCGTAAACGGCTTCATGTGAATGAGCAGCTTTTGTACAGATCCAGATCAAACCAAACTTTAGAGCAGTGCTAAGCCGATACAGGAAGCGGGCGAGGGGCTGTGCTCTGCTGTGGGAGGGCATCCGGACGGCGCACGAACATCCCGCACGGCACATGAACATGTTATGAATGTTATCATCCTAATATATTTCCAAATAAAAGAAGCTTTGAGCATATTACATGTTGTTTTTCAGTGGACGAGTCTGATATTTATTTTTACGATTCTGGCAATTCACTGAACGCGACACACCATGCCCTCAGTCTGCGCCACTCCACCTGCACGGCACACCTCTTGGGAGCTTCACGCCCCACACTTACACTAGCGCTAAGATCGGGGGCAAGATAGGGCCCATAGTATGATATCATGCAATTTACTGTAGATTAATTCTTCATATATTATTTCAGATTTTCACACTGCCAAAAGTTAGTGCTAAAATGAAACTGAAACTCACAGCCGTGGATGGGTCCAGAATGCGAAGAGTTGGAGTGGCCTCGTTTGGCAGTAATCGAACGGAGGACTACAGTGAGAGTGACCTAGTCTTCCTGACCAATCAGGGTGACGTGCATGTGGTTTCACTGCCATCACTCAAAATGCAGGTGCATTACCCCTGCATCCGCAAAGAGGATGTGAGCGGCATTGCATCATGTGTCTTCACTAAACATGGCCAAGGTAAGTCCAGACTTGTGTATTCCTGTTTATATAATAAACAGTCAGTTTAACAGTGTGTTCTTGCAGGCTTCTATCTCATTTCTCCATCTGAGTTTGAGCGCTTCTCTTTGTCAACGCGCTCTGTGGTGGAGCTGCGCTGCCTGGTGGAGGCCCCTCTGCACCAGCGCGTTCACACAGACGGTGCTAATGCTGCTCACAGGTGTGTACAGGGCCACACTTTATTCACTTTCATATATTATCCTTCACATGAATATTAACATCTTTGTGTTTTGTAGGACCTCTGAGAAGGACAGTGATGATGCAGGTGAGCCTAAAACATGACAATAATACAGTTATTACTGTTCTGGTAACATAGGTGTTAATTTAATGTATCCAGCTAAAATTGTTCTGTTACTACTGACGACAGAATAGAATATGTTAAGTTGAATGAATAAAGTGTTGATGTATTACTTGTGTTGTAGAGAGTGCAGCACGGCGTGTGATGGAGCATGCTCTGCTCAATGATGAGAGTGAGTACCGTACAAAATATTAAATTTATCTGAACCCACTTTGTGACGTTTGTTCATGTTTTGTTGCAGAAGTGCTACAGGAGATCCAAAAGTCACTGGAAGGGGGTCCATTGTAAGTATTTCATATAGAGACAAAAATGTTTTAACTGCAATGAAATTGTATTTTCATTTAATGGATTTTAACATTTTCTCTTCATGACACAGGTTATTGGAGAATAATTTATAGAATGCTGTGGCCTATTGGATGTATAAAAGAGGTAAATACTATATTGGCTTATCATTCAATATATGAAAGCTGGAACAATATATTTTTGGGGCTAATATACATTTTATTATGGACTACTAGGACATTTTTGATTATTTTTTGGCTAGATGTTGAGATTTAAGGTTGAATTATGAACTTCTATGACTCATTACAGGTTCAAAATAAGTACTAAAATGTTTCATTGCATTCAATATTATGGTTTTTCGTCTAAATTTACTATTGTTATCGTGACAGGGCTATTCAAAACTGATCATTTTCTCAGTAAAGACACTTATTGTTTTTATTGTCTCTGCAGTTTAACCTGTGAACAACCACTAATGACCTTGACCTCAGACTGAGAGCACACATGTCCCCCTGGTGGAGAGAAGTATATCCCGCCTACTTGAGGAGAACCTTGTGCCTAAAGACCAGCCACTGTACACAATTTACCAAAGCACATAAGCACATCACGTGACCACAGCCATAGTGCTTTTAGACATGACTTGGATGGTAATGTAGAATAATCTAGTAGAGGGTGTTTCATCAAAATGTGCCTTTTTTAATATCTTGAAGTAGACCCTTTTAAATTAACTATGAAGAATAAGAATTACCAACCAAAAATTACTGAAAGATTCTTGGATTTTGTAAACAAAACTTGTAAAATATTGGACTTTTTTTTATTTTCATAATTTAATTTTGCTTGGAGAATTTGATCTACTGTGAAATCCTTTGTAAATTCAAATTACTTTTTTACTGATGATCATTTTTAGGTTTTATCTTTTAGCAGTATCACTTTATTTTCATCCCCAAAAGAATTATGCAACTATTTATGCAGTACTTTTAAATAAGGGATAAGATTTCAGATTAACTTTCTTACAACATTTTTCATAGCAGCCTCTTGAAACTATCACTACATTTTTAAATACCGTACTGTACTACTGGTGACTTTCCGTCCTCTAATCACAGTAATACAAAGGTACTGCTACTGCTTTTAATAGGAACTCTATAAAATGTCTGTAAACATTTGTAACAAGAGCAAATATTATGTAATTTAGACTGTACCTGTAAATGTAAGCTGTTGGTCTAATCTTTTAATGTATGAGTGCACTACTGTCTGTTCCAGTGTTGTTGGATGGGGGTGGCTGCTGCTAGGGCACATTTTGGTACTGTCTCAGATTGCTGGGTTTTAGTATCTGCTTAGAATATATTTTTGTAGATTGTGAACTCTTAATTTTCTAATTTGTATTTTACACTACAGTTTATTGATCCTAATTATAACATGTTTATCTGTAAGTTTCTGTGTGTGTTTTTATTTTTCCTTAATATTTATGATAGTAAGATTCACAGCTTCTAAAAGAAAACTCAAATAACCTTGTACTGTACTAATTTGTTATTTATTGATATCACAGTGCATACTAAGTAATGATTTTAATATTATATTATTAGGGATCTCTTAAAAATGTGTGCAAACTAGACATTAGGCTGGCGGTTCCCAGAGTGTGTGTGTGTGTGTTTTAATATTAGTAAAAAGCCCACAGGAATGCATAATTTGAACATATAATATTTAAGGAGAAAATGTTACATATTAATTTATACGTAGTGTAAAATATAATTAAAGTCGCCCTGTAAGATTTCTGCATCAATAATATTCATTGTTCCTTCCATCCTAGTAGATCTGTGTGGTACCTTTCAGTCCAACTGAGCCTTCATCCTGGTGCCCCATGTTTGGATGGACAAAACAATGGCCTTCATGCGATTTACTGAAAAAAAAAAATATATATATATATATATATATATATGTATATATATGTATATATATGTATATGTATATATATGTATATATGTATGTATGTATGTATGTATGTATATGTATATATATGTATATATGTATGTATGTATATGTATATATATATGTATATATATGTATATATATATGTATATATATGTATATATATATATATGTGTGTGTGTTTATGACATTTAGGACAATGAGCGCAAGGCATAGTTGCGCTCTTAAATTTGCGCTCGGCGAGGCACTGGCAGACATGTTTTTTGTTTGTTTTTTTTTCCTTAATCGGTCACAAAATATAGCGTTATCACAATTCCTACCAATAGACCAGCGCACGACAAGATTCATGAAGCCATAATGTAGTCCAAGTCCATTCAAGCTCGTGGATCAGGTACAGAACCAAACCTGGAGATTGGTGACTGGGCTAATCATTAACTGACTCAAAACTATTAATAACAACATATGACTGTGATGATAATGGGCTACTTTGTTTTTGTATTCGCCTTATATTGGCCTTCTGTTGTTTCAGATTCAATTAAAGGCAGGTAATGTGGGGTCATTTTCATTCAAGTGCATAAAGGACATATCTGTTATCATTTCTCTTGCCAAGACTTAATCATCTATTACGAAATGAGATGCTTTGTCTGCTAAAGGCCTGGAGCTGTGACTTGGCTGAAACCAGATCTATCCTGACTGAAGTTGCATCTTGGTCTCATGGTCCTAGGACTGTGGTGTGGACTGTAGAATTCAAAAAACAACTAGTTTTTACCAAGTTGTAGATGTCATGTGCTGAGTGAACTTATTCATGGGTTTCAGAATGATGATAATTTTTATTTAATTAATTAGGACAGGTGTCATAGCAATTAATTATTTTAACCAAAATATCAATTTGAAGGGTGAAAGTCATCAAAATCAAAAGGAAGCTGAACCCATGAAAACTTAAAAAATAATCTATCTTATGATGTGGGGCTTTGGAACATAATAAATCAGGGACATGAAGTAAAACTGAAGAGACACATCAATAAACCCTAGCCTCTCTAAAGATTGGTGTAACATCTGATTTGAGTTTCTACAAGGAAATGTTTTCTAGTTTCTGTGGTCTAGGAAAATAAAAGGTTTTTTTTTACATTTTCAGTCCAACCATAGAGCAGCAGTCTTCTCCTATGCCTCCATCAACAGCTTTTGTCTTCACATGGGCCTGTGCCTCTCACCTTTCACTGCAGGCATTCAGCAGCTGCCCATGCAAACCACCACAATTTACTAAATTATTCAAAAAGCACTTTGTGTTTGTATGAACGTGTGCATTCATACGTGACACTGGCTTTGGGTAAAGGGGTCATTGTATAAACCACACACACTTCTGGAGATACAGCAGTGTTGTGGGAGATGTACATAGTAGAGGGCTGTCAGCTCTTATTCTAAATCCTGTTCGTATCATTGACAGCAGGACTTAAAGACCAGTCAGGGCACTTTGTGGCCCCCAGCTTTGCCGGGATTTCACTTGAGAGGCTAGGTAAGCCACACCGATACACCTCTTACCACTTTACCCCCTGGGCTTTCTACAGCTGCTGCTTTTAGGCCAAGATATCTTCACTCCTGCTTGCTTAGATATAGACTATAGACTATAACAGTGCTTTCACTAATAAAATAATTGCAATTAAATATAAGCCTGTCATGATAAATACTATGTTGACTTGTCATTCAATACATAGCTGGAACAATATAATTTTGCTCTTTATATATTTTCAGGCAGGTTTATTTTCGCTACTGTGAAATTTTTTGTTATTTTTTGGCTATATGATAAGATTTGACCTGTATAAGGTTAATTTAATAACTTCTATGACTCATTACAGATAAACACTAAGTACTGTAAGTGTTTCATTCTGCTTTTTATTTATTTCAGCTTTTTTATTTATTTTTTTATTATACATTTAGAATAGTTTTTGTGGTTCATATCTCTTCTTGGGTTATTGTGTCAATGGTATAAATTAGTTTCAAAATTTATTTCAGCAGTATATCACACTTCAAAATTTGTTATGCCTAATTAAATACTGATTTTGATTTTTTTTGCTTTCCAAAGAACATTAGGGGAACATTTGATTGATCCAAAGTATCAATCTCTTCCTTCTAGATTTTATTTTATGGAATAAATATGCCACCTGCTAAGTCCACAAGTAAGGTCCATGCACCCAGGCGCAAATCTGAAACAACAACAAAAGAGCCCAAAAATGTGAGACTGAAAGAAAAAAATACTTTGCCAAAAACGAGTGAAACGAAAAAGGCGCATAAAAAGGATGAAGTTAAAAGGGGCCCATCCAAACAAACTGGAAAACCCACAGAGAAGCCAAACAGTAGCAAAAAGACTAATGTAAGAGTAGCGGCAAAGTCCAGGGGGTCCAACCAAAAGCCCCCCTCAAAAGCGGTGAACAAGAGGAGGGAGAAAGAGCCTGACGATGAGAGCGACCAGGCATTGAACAGCAGTGAAGGAAGCTCAGAGGAGGCCACTGAATCGGATTCTGAGAAGCAAAAGGAGGAGGAGCACAGCAGTGAACAAGACAGGTCTACTGGGTCTACCAGCAGCGAGGAAAGCGAGCACAAGAGCCAACAGGATGTAAAACCTACAGCCGAACAAGAACCTGAACCAAAAAGTGACTCAGATAAAGCTGCCAGTGAATCTGAAGAGGAACAGAGCCCAGAACCTTTAAATAAACCAGAAAAACAGCAGGGTGGAGACAGTTTGAAATCTGATAGCACCGATGGAAGTGATGAAGAACTAGCCAAGAAACCTGTCACTAGATCACGCAGAAAAATTAGACAAAGTTCAGCTTCAAGGACTGTGCAAGCACAAGGCAAGAAGATGTTTAGGAAAAACAAGGAGGACAAGAAGGCAGAGAAACAAGAAAAACGTTTAGCAAAAGCAGAGAAGCAAAGATTGGAGAAGGAGGCCAAGCAGAAGGCAAAAGAAGAGAAGAAAAATAAAAAAATTCTCAAAAAACAAGAAAAATCCAAGAGTAAAAAACAAGCTCCAGGAGGTGTGTCAAAAAAAAACGAACCTACAAAGAAGATCGTACATGAAGACAGTACGGATAACGCCAGTGAGGAGGAAGAGGAGGAGGAGGAAGAGGTGATAGAGCCAAGTCTATCCACAGCCATGAAGGCTCAGGACCGAGTGAAGCTGCTCAAAAGCAAAAGTAAAGACTTACAAACACTTCTGGAGTCTGAAGGGAAAGATGAAGACCAAAAAAAGGGTACTCCAGACCAGAGCTTTTTCATCAAGAAAGCCCAGATGAAGGCACTGCAGAAGAAAACCAACATGATACTGAACAAATCCAAACAGGGAGAAGAATTACCACAAGCTAAAGCTACAGATGCGGACATTGAAACTAGCAAAATCACAAAACAGATAATATCAGGGAAAAAAGGCATGACAACACTTCACAAAATGTCTGGTTGGATTCAGAAGAAAATGCACAGAGGTTGTAATTTAAGGAAAAAGATTTCAGTTTGGGCAAAAGCTATTGGGCTCTCTCGCTGGCTCTCGATTCAGGCAGGAAAACGAAAGCAAAGTAAACCTAGAAGTAACTTGTTCAAACATAGAATGGCTGTCAAAGTTGCTGGTAAAACCACTTTTGCCAGTAAGAAAAGGAAAACGTCAGAAGCCGTAACAGAAATCGAAACAACTGTTGAAGGGTCTTTAAGAGTAGAGGAGCATTCCACTTCAGGAGACAAAGAACCAGAGGCGAAATTTGCAGTTGTTTTGCCAAGAATGAATAAAATCAATAAGTCCAAACTGAATACCATTGAAGTAACATCTACAATATCTGGGGTTAATGAAGGAGCTTCTGTCAGTGGAGAATCAAAACCTCCGAAACCTGGTGCCCGGCTCGTCCTCCCAGTCAAACCTGATCTTACCCTCCTCAAATCCATCAAGAAGACACTACCAGCGGGTATGCATGCTGTGGAGGATAGGACTGAAAGAGAGTTTAGAGATTCACCGGGCACATCAGAAGATTCCGAAAATGCAACAAAAAGGGTAACTCTCACAAACCTGAAGGACACTGGTATTTTACAATCAGCCAGAGCAAAGATGGGCCCCATGTCTAGTACCATGCCTGCAGGAAGGGTTGAAACTGCGCCTACTCAATCTGAAGCTACTCCACACTTTCAAACGAATCAGGCGGGACTGAGAGTGGCGAATGTGCGATCTCTGTACGAAGAGGAGACAGACAGGGAAGTGGCTGAGCTCATGGGGAACAGAGGGCTGTACACCATTGTCCAACCAGACATGCACTGGGCAGAAAACCCCTGTATGAGTGGTGACCCTCAGGTACACTATAGAAACATATACAGTTATTATTATTAAAGGTGGACTATGTGATTTTTCTGGTGTGGGTTCAGCACCTACTTGTCTCTATGGAATTTTCATATCTTTGTCTGAAATGTTCCACAGTATGATATTGAACCAAATCTTTATCCAAGTAGACAAGCAGGTGATGCCATTACGGTGACCCAATTCGTACTAAATGTAACAAATTCCGTACATATGCTGGTCAAGATCATTTTTATATTGACGTATTGTTCAATATATTTTGGGGCTTAAAATGTATTGTCTGTACATTTTCTTTGCAATATTGAGAAGATTTGGGGTGTTGTAATACAGTAAGATTTGAGTTGTAGGGAGTTGAATAAGTCACTACTATGGCTAATTATTGGTGGATTTTGCTATTGATTTGTTGCAGCCAGACTTTTTAATGATACTGTCTATTTAAAAAATGGTTTACTGGGGTTTTCTTGAATTATTGTTAATGTGTCAGTGGCATAAAGTACTTTCAGTATTATTGTTTATTGCAGTATATCTCTGTAGCAATATATCGTGCTTCAAAATTTGTTACTGTGACAGACCTGGATAGACAGCTTTAATGCAGTACTGTGGAACATTCCAGGAAAGCAATAATATCCCCTGTGGAGACAAGCAGGGGACAAATCCGCCACCAGAAAAGTTGTTATTGTGCATCTTTAAGTAAATTGTATTATTACAGAAATTATAATTAGTTTGTTTTAGAACTGGTTGCGGGCTGAGAATCTGCTGCCCCATCAGACAGTGGAGAAACTGACCCGATGGACAGTGTATGAAGATGAGCGTCAGGCTCAGACCACTGTGTCCGACAAAGGCAGGGGTCCATGGGAATCTGAGGACCCAACTCAAGAAATGCTGGAGCACCGACTACTTAGCACACAGGTAGTATGTATATATTGTCCTTTTTACTTTATCACATCATTATTATTATGCTATTTTTGAGTAAACTAATGATGAGGAAACACTGTAATAACAAGTGATAAAGGTCCAAAATTGACTCACAAGAGCTTTAAGCCATGTTAGAATGTCGTTACCTCATCAAAACATACCTAGAGTTGTGGTTTGTTTCATTCACACATTTGAGTAATCCTGCATTATTAGTCTGTCTATATCTCCAAAGCTCAAAATGCTCTGTTTCACCTTGTGATGTCATGAAGCAGTGGTTTTCAAGTTAACATCTACCTTTTACCTTTAGTTCAGTATAGATGGGCAATTCCAGAGCTGAAATTATCCAAATGATTCTAGTGAAGATGTATGAAGTTTAAAAACACAGTTGAGCACTTCCAGTATTACCACATGACATCACTAGGTGGAACAGAGTGTTTTCTGTCTGAGGGAAGAACTCAGCCTAAATATGCAGGGTTTGTGTATTAAACGTGTGTAAATTAAACAAAACACAACTCCAGGCATGTTTGTTACGAGGAAACAACATTATAACAGATCAGAAAATAGTATAATATAGGTACTTTAAAGCTCACTTAAGTTGATTTTGCACAAGATGTCTCTAAATGACCTTGGTACATCAAATTGCATTATTAGTGTTGAATTTCTGTTGCAATTAAACAGTGGCAATAGACAGAAATGTAATATCCTATACTATGTTTTTCTTTTGTATCAAAGGTGGTGCTGTCGGGTAGTAACAGGCTCGTGGAGGTAGATGAGCTGGAGGATCTGTCCCAGTTAGAGTAAATATCCACTTAAACAATGCATAATTTCACAAGTCTTAGAATAAAATATATCCTATTTGTATTTCAGAGAGGTGAGTGAGAGCTCTGTGTTACTAAACCTGAGAAAGAGATTTCAGCGGGACAATATTTATGTAAGTTTCACTCATATTGTTCTGGCTGAGGTGCAAATTGATCCAAAATGACAAGAAATGTCTATGTATAATATAAGGAGTCTCACAATGGTGTTGGAACACCTTTGTAATAGTATTTCACTTTTTTAGGCATTACAATCAAATCAGTTTTCTTGTGTCTGGTTAATAATTTAATCTGTGGCATAATATCAAATTTAAGAAACACTACAAAACATTTTGCTTTGTTTATTCTTAGACCTACATTGGAAACATGCTGCTGTCCATTAACCCTTTCAAGCCTCTTAACATCTACACAGAGGAGCTACGGCTGAGATACCAAGGCCAGGAGCAGCACAGGAACCCTCCGTAAACACACGCGCACACACACGCACACACACATGCACACATGCACACACGCGCACACACACATCTTATCTGTCCAGTGGAAGTGCTGTTTCCTGTCTTTGAAATGCCTGCTCTTTGTCTCGTTTTAGTCATGTGTATGCTGTAGCAGACGCAGCTTATAAACAATCCCAGGTTTCCTCACAAGAACATTGCATCATTGTGAGGTAGTCCCTTATTTTTACTTACACTACATGTATTGGTATAGTATTAAAGTAAATATGTAGATCATCATTGTTCAGTATTGATCATATCTTAATAGATTGTAGTAAAAGTAAAATTACCTTACTGGTCAAAATTACAATCATTATCAAGGTAACAATCAAAACACAACTGTAACTAAGAAGTAAATAAGAAAATAATAAGGGAGAGCCATTATAGCATGGTTAAAAGCTCATTAAAGTTAGCTTTGTTATGTGTATCCTTTCAGATTCTTTATTACCCAATGTAGAATTTTGTCATTACATTTTTGACAATTTTCTTCTATTATATATACATTATATTTTCTGTCATTTTTCTAGTGGACAGAGTGGATCTGGCAAGACTGAAGCTACCAAGCTGATAGTGCACTACCTCAGCTGCATGTATGAAGATGGAAATGGCACATTACGGCAGGTGATTTCTGTTCAATTAATTAACACTTTATTTATCCTAAATGAGAAATTTAGAGGCACACAAAACAATAACTTCCTTTCTAGAGCATATCTAGACTGCAAAAATGAATGCCAATGTTATAGTTTGCAGTTCACATTTTGTATCTCCTGAGTTTATGAGTGTGGACAACACACAAAAACACAATATTTGTCTGATTCTTCTTTGCCTCTCTTCTTTATGACACAAAAGCCCATGGAAGTCTTTCATATCCTGGAGAGCTTTGGAAATGCCAAAACCATCCTCAACAACAACTCAAGTCGTTTTGGCAAGTACCTGCACATACACATCCTGCGGTGAGTTACCAGTATGACACCTGCTCACTTAGACTGGCCCCTAAGCAGTTCTCTGGTCTACAGGGGGTCTGTCGTTGGAACCTCTCTCTCCCAATATCTGCTGGAGAAATCAAGAGTGGTCTTCCAGGTAAGATCCATTGCAAACTCCTAACTGCACTGAACTATTCATATAATAGTATGGGTTGGATTAAGGCCCTAACGTGCATTTATATTATTGCTTTGCCTGAAATATGCTTATCATTAACCATGGAGACAAGCAGGTGATGCCACACAGGTCAGATCTGTGGAGAGGCGACCATGCTCACAGTAAGAATAAATTTTAAAGAATTGTTTATCAGTCAAAAAGTTTGTAACCGATTAAATGCACAATAGATAAGTTGGAACATTCCAGGAAAAGAAATAACATCTCCATGGAAACAAGCAGGTGGCGGACCCACACCAGAAAAGTTACATAGTGCACATTTAACATTTGTATTGTATCTATCACATTGTCGTTCTGTTAATAGTTTAGCACTGGGCTTGGCCAGTTGTCATACCTAAATGTGATAAACTCTGTAAAGTATTGTATTCTGTTAATGAGAGGGGTGTGTGTGTGTGCACGCGCATGTGTGTGTGTGTGTGTGTGTACCAGGCCAGTGAGGAGAGGAACTTCCATGTGTTCTATGAGATGTTGGCCGGAATGAACGAATGGGATAAAGAGGAACTGTACTTGCAGGGAGCTGAGACCTACTACTACCTGAACCAGGTACAAAGCTGTGATGCTTTATTGCTATGGTTACTGTCAGAAGAACATTTAATTCGCAACATTTCACTTCAGAGTGACTGCCAGACTTTTTACTGCACATCACATTGTTGACGGAAATAATTCAGAATATTCAAATTGACTTTGCTGATCGTTTCATCCTTCTCAGGGTGGCGCCTGTGAGCTGAAGGGAAAGCCAGATAAACAGGACTTCCTGTTTTTGGTGCAGTGTTTTGAAACAATCGGCCTGCACTCAGATCAGATCAGTACAGTGTGGGCCATCCTGTCATCCATTCTGCAGCTGGGCAACATCTGCTTCAGCTCCTACGAGGTCAGCCATGCCCTGACCTTTGACCTTTGACAGCACAGAATAAACATACTTATAACAGATATGACTAGATCAATACATTTGTAATTGTGATAAATATTAAATATAATGAAATGACTATTCTCAACTATTAACATTAATACGTTACCATTCCTCTAGTAGATTTATGAAATTAAACTTTCTGAATGACTAAAGGCCGCCACACACTACAGGATTTTTCGGTCTTAAACAATTTTTAAATGTGCGACAAAAAGCGCACACCCCAGACACAAGGAGAATCTTATGAGACTTAAAATCTCTGATCGCAAAGAATGCATCAGGATATGCATCAGGAGTCTTTAAGTGTTCTAAAGATCAGAGCACTCCACTTCTAGTTTAGATACAAGTCAAAACTGTGTTATTATTTGTGAAATGCGGTGCAATATTTCAGATACATGATTTTTAAAGCATAAAAGATTGGCGATAAAGTACATAGGAAGCAGAGTCACTAATCTGTAGCTTCATGATCTGCGCGCTCTATAGATTTAAACAGACACATGTGACGAACTACTAACCTTTTTACTTTCAAAGAATGCCTCAAACTGGATTAATAGCACTCTGACAGAGCAGCTCAGAGTCACACTGACACCACACATGTACACACACGAGGAGTGCAAATCGGGCAAATTCTCCTGTAGTGTGTGGCGGCCTTAAGTAAAGTTAATGTAACCTAAACAGCTAGAAAAACACTTCACATATATGCCTCAGATACATAAGATTTCCTGGTTTCCTTCTTTTTCAGAGCGAGTCGTTTGAGGTGGCCCGGATCTTCAGCCAGTGCGAGGCCAGGAGGGTGGGCTCCCTGCTTCAGGTCTCCTCTGAAGCTCTCCAGACCGTCATCACACACAGAGTCACTGTCAGTACCATGCAACACCACTCACATAATCTGGTTATAACAGGAGTTTGTGTATGTGTGTTAATCTTTAATTGGGGGACTATGTATGATTATTATAGTATGTTTTGCTGCCTCAGAATTACCATATCTATCCATCTATTTATTTTGAACATGTTTACAAATAAAATGCAAAAATGTCCAAGAAACTAATAAGAGATTCACTGTACCATGACTTAACTGCATCGTGCTTGTCATATGTCCACTTAAAACATACCATTAAAGAAGCATCATTTTAGTGTACCAGTGAGCTGACAGCTTCTCCTTTTCAGGAAACCACTTATGACAGGATCTACTGCCCCCTTTCTGTTGAAAGTGCCATTGAATCCAGGTAAGGCAACTTTATACCTAAATTCAACCGCTTAATATAGATAGATACATGATTTATCCTGAAGGAAATTCATTATAATATTATAATAAATATATAATAATATATAAATTCAGTAACTTTTTACTTAAATTCAACCCCTGTAATATATGATGTTTACGTAATTTGTTTTTTGATTTAATAAAGTGTACAAATGATGTGTTATTTTTCTGTAGAGATGCCATTGCCAAAGCCTTGTACTCGGTGCTATTTCATTGGCTTCTGGAACAGATCAACGATTGGCTGAGTCCTGCAGAGATGGACAGCACAGTGGGCGTTGTGGACATTTATGGTTTTGAGGTTAGCTTTTAACCTGGTTTGGTTACATTTTACATCGCCATATTTTGGATGGAAAACTAGACAAAAATATTTTAATTGTTGCTTAATTAAGGTATGTTTTTACTAGTAAGCAGTACCAATAAATGTATAAAGTAATTTAATGTACAGAATGCATTCAGTCTCTCCCTACTGCCATTGCGTCAGTAATCGTGAATAATAATAAAAATCTCCTTTCACAATTATCATTAGGGCCCGACTGATATGGATTTAAAAAAAAAAAATTCATGTGCATTGTGTTCACATGACTTTACCCTACTAACAGACCCTTCACCAGCATCTGGCACACGGGCCTAAACATGGAGTGTAGATACAAACCTTTGTTTTCAATTGCACAATATAACTCATTTCCACCTAGATTGAACTATTGCCTGATGTTGTCATAAAGAAGCTGCTCTGTAGTTTCAGATATATTGGATATATTTGCTGCTGCCTTATTTATCATGAACGAATTCAGTTTCTTACATGGTTTTATACATTATGTCATCTTCCTCATTTGGGGCAGATAAAGTCAAAACACAAAGTTTGAATGCAAAAAAATTAATTTTTTTGTTTGTTCGTTTTGTTCTGTTCTGCAGAAGCAGATAGTAGTTAATAAAAGTGAGTAGGACCCTATGTGGACCACTGGCGTCCGGTCATTCAGTGGTCAAAGATGCCTCAAGCCCAAGACCCTCCATGTGCTCATTTTCTTCTTCACCCTCACTGAGAGACACCAGACGGGCTGCAGACTCCAGTGTATAGGGGGTTGCAGTGGGATGTTTTACAGATGACACGCCCTCCTCTTCATCGTTTATACACCACTTTCTTTGTAGCAGAAGGGGCTGTGTGCTGGTGTTTAGAGACAGGACTCTCCTCAGTGGGATAGGCACGCTTACGAGCCCGGGCTGAAGGAAGTGCCACACTGGTCTGAGAAAGTCAAATGATAACAATGGTTACTGTTTTGTTCAAACAATATGCAAGTTGAATTGAAATTCAAATTGCAAATCATGTGAAGACATTTTTTTATTTTTACCTTAGAGATATGAGCTCTGCGATCCTGTGGAGCAGACTGAGAGGGCTTATGTACTAATGCTGTGCTCCTGAAATGTGCAGAGGCATGTTTCTCCATCACTTTCTCCTTCACCTTTGAAGATGAACCACAAGGGTCCTGGACAGGTTTCTTGAAGACTAGCGCAGCAGTGGTCTTTATCTATGAAAAAACAAGTGTTAGTCTTATAGACACAACTTTACAAACGATCAAGAGACCAAGAGAAAGAGCAGTGTACCTTGAGGGGGTCGGTGTCATTATAAAACAGGACTGCCTTCTTAGGGGAAGGCAGGACTTTCAACTTGATCTTATGGTACACTTGAGCCAAATGCTCTGCACTGAGCTCCACTGGAGGCTTAACCACCACGAGCCAGGCAGGTTTAGGCCGAGGAGCCACAGGGACATGTGGCTTCATAGACTGTAGACTTTTATCTGCTGATATGTATGCCTTTTTGCAGGCATCATCAGGTTTTTAAAGAAAGACTTCTTCGTCCTCTTGTCAGTTGTTTTTATACAGCTGTGAGAGCTGGATGGAGCAGGACCAGAAGTCACTGACTTCTGAAACAAGAAATAAAACTGATCAACATAACAGCACTGTAAATTCACATGACTAGACCAATGCAAACTGTTCCTCTGTTGGTCTTGTCTTCAGTTAAAAGGCATGCATGTAAAATATGAACATTTAATTACACTTTATACATTCATGATGTGATTTAAAGAATTTATTAAATCTGACAGAAAAGTCAGAACAACACAGAAATGTTGAGAACACTGAGAACTGAAGTTGCTGGTTAGTGTTCAACGTGCATCTGTTTTAACTATATCCAAAACGAATTAACTAACGATGATGAGTGTAATTCTCACGTTTTCATGGTGAGATGCCATATTTGTCTGGTTTGTGTCACTATACACTTAAGAGAGCTGTCTGTCATGTGTGTTTGGGCTTGTGTACCTAAAGTAACTGAAATATCCAAAAGCGAACTTACTAATGAGACTTTGTTGTGGTCGTATTATAACTGAATCAATGTGGTTTTGTACAGGACTTGGCAGTGAATAGCTTTGAGCAGCTTTGTATCAACTTTGCCAATGAACAACTCCAGCACTTTGTAAACAAGGCCGTACTCACTCAGGAACAGGTCTGTACCCCTGATTCAAAATTCATACTACTCCTGACAGTAACACTGAAAGAAAGCTCAACTGATCGTAATGAAATTGACAAAAATGCAGAGAACACCTTTCCAAACATTATAATGTATTTTACCTTACCTGTCTTTGTGGGCTTGTTGCAGGAAGAGTACCGTGCAGAGCAGATTCAGTGGTACCCAGTGCCTCTCAAAAACTCATCTTCCTGCGTAGATCTCATCTCCTCTCGCCCTCATGGCATTCTCCGCATCCTGGATGACCAAACCTGTCTGCCCCAGGTTTGTGAACACAGTACAGGGGCATTTGGGGTCCTGATTAAACTCAGCTGATGTTGGTTTCTTTAGGCTACAGACCACACCTTCCTTCAGAAATGTCACTATCACCATGGGAATCACCCATGCTATGCCAAGCCCAAGAGCCCCATGCCTGTGTTCACGGTGTATCACTACGCTGGAGCTGTGACCTACCAGGTGGGGAAATGTAATTAAACAGACTAAATGCTTTCACTATTTCAAGAAATGTAAGACTGGTATTTTAATGTGTCAAAAGCATGAGGATTAGGGTTAGGGTTACATTAATAATTCATGTTTGAGTTTTAGAGAAAGTTCTGTTTGCATTTTTTCAGGTTCAAAATTTCCTGAATAAAAACCATGATCAGTTCCGAACAGAGGTCCTGGAACTGTTTGCCAAAAGTCGTCTGAAAGTAAACAGTCTTTATTTCAAATCAGTGACAGTTTATCCAGAGGAGGTTGTGAGTGACTGACTATGTCCACTTGTCTCAGATGGTGTCAGAGCTGTTTAGGAAGGTCCATGAAGGGTACATCCAGCAGAGGGAGCTGGGCTGGAGAGGCAAGGGCCTCCGCCAGCAGCCCACCACTGCATCCTCCCACTTCCTTCAGTCTCTCAATGAACTCACACAACGCCTTGAAAGGTATTTAGACTTAGACAAACTTTACTGATCCAGGGAAATTATTTGGACACAGTAGCTTACACAATATAATATGCAGTATATAATAATATAATATCATAAATGGTAATAATGAAACAGCACCTTATGACACAGTCTCTTTTGAAAATCTAAAACTCTAAATAAGCACCAAAATTAATTATATAGATGTGGATCAACTCTTGTGTAGAAGGTATAATTTGTGTTCCCTTTTATTAGTAATTTGCAACTTAATCATGAAAAATTTTAGTCCTAATACTTATATTAAAACATTACATTATACATTACATTATACAGACTTATGTGGATGTGACATTATGTTGTGTTACAGATGCAAAACCACTTTTATCCGCTGTTTCAAACCAAACTATGTGAAGGTCAGTAAAACTAGTAATATATTTTAAAAGTCTACAGTATATTATTGTGTACATAATCCTTTTCACAAAACTCTAGCTTCCAGGAATATTTGACTTGAACTATGTGTCAGCTCAGCTCAGACACGCTGGGATCCTGGAAACTATCCACATCCGTAAAGAGGGCTATCCCATACGGATCCAGTACTCCCACTTCATGCAGAGGTACACCAACGGATCAATTATGGGTTAATTTAGGCATAATTATGATTTGATTGTCGTTTTTATTATATTGCTGTTATAGTTACAGGGTAAAGCAATATGTGGAGCAGGGTTGTGAGAAAAGTGTATCAAAGTGCTCTGTCAAAAAAGTAGAATTCACCGACATACAGTATAGCTGCTTACACACACGTAATAGTCATGATGTGGAACTCAATAGGTATTAATTTGTGTCTCTTATGTATTTTAGTAGGATGTGTGATGCTTTATGGTGAATGTGACATAGTGCTGTGTTGCAGATATGGGGTGCTCCTGAACCTGCGCGACAGCCAAGGCTCAGACCGGGAGCAGGCTGTGGCTCTGCTCAACTCAAATGGAGCAGAAGCAGGACAGTTCCAGCTCGGACTCAGCAAAGTAAAAACAGAAAACACATGCACACAGCTCTGATCTAACATTAATAACTACAACTTAATTAGCCTTAAAGGTGCACTATGTAGATTTTCGGTTGCGGGTCCATCACCTTCTTGTTTTTATGGAAATGTCATTGCTCTGCTTGGAATGTTCCACTGTATGACATTAAACAGATCTATCTTACATTTGTTCAATTACAGGTAGTTTTATTGCTCAAAAATACCTTGAAAAACAGACATTCTGACTGTGAGTGGGGTCACCTCTCCAGCGATCTGACCAGTAACTTGGTCTGATTTGGTCTCCATGATGATCGAAAGGTTTAATGTCATACTGTGAAACATCTCAGACAAAGCAGTAACATCTCCACCAAAAAAGTTAGACAATGCACTTTTAATAAACCATGAAGAAAGGCTTACTTCATAATGATCAAATAGTTTATTAAGAATGATTCAGACTTACTAGCTGGTTAATTAATACCCCAACTCCTAACCCCATCCCCTTAATTAAGTAGTTACTAAGCCTGAATCTTAATTAACTATTTGGTATTATAAAGTGTTACCAGCTCTTAAAATCTGAGACCTGCTTTTTCTCTACTTCTATACTTCTGCGTGCAGAGATGTATACTAGTTCACTCCTCAATAAAGATTTTGGGAATATTTGCTTTCATTTGCTTTGATGCTTTGGCCTTTCTGTGTGGAGTTTGCATGTTCTTCCCGTGTCTTGGTGGGTTTCCTCCGGGCACTCTGGTTTACCCCATCAACCCAAAAACATACTCCATAGGTAAAAAATCCTCCAACTGAGGTCCTGGCCAAGCCTAGCCCCATGTGCTGCCCACTGCTCCTGAAAGGATGGGTGAAATGCAGAGGACAATTTCCCTATAGGGATAATAAAAAGTATTACAAAATACTGCCAATTATGTCCACCTATGATTTTTTTTTTTAAATTCTCAAAGTAGCAAAATTATAATAATAGATTTTCCTTTTGCATGATGCATGTATTGTAAATACTAATATAAAACCCCATGAAGATGATCTGTGCACTCAGCTGTTCCTGAAGGAGCGCCTGTACCATCTGCTGGATGACAAGTGGAGCAGCACTCAGACCTGGGCAGCTATCACCATCCAGAGGAACATCAGGGGCTTCCTGTGCAGGAGGAACTTCCGCTTCTTCAAACAGAAGGCCATCGTCATCCAGAGCCACATCCGCGGACACCAGGCCAGGTGTGCACTACACACCTGAACACAACCATGACCAAAGAGACATGCCAGTCTCTTTAGAGCTGACTAGGTTCAGTTTGACTTTCTTTGTAAAAGCTGTAACTGGATCAGAGGAGTACTGTGAGCTACCCTCAGGCTGTAACCCAACCAGAGCTGATCTGACATTGCCCCCTGTCACCTGCAGGAAGTACTACAAGAAGCTGAGGCAGACCATTACTCAGTTCTGGGCTGCAATAATGATCACCAGGAACACCATCAAGCACCACCACTGGAGGAAGGTTTGACTGACACACATAGATCCTGCCCTCATGCCACGCAGACCCACCCACAGCACTCATGTTACTAAGCAACGCAGTGTTTGCTCCTTTTATTGGGTTATAAACCTGAACCAATATCATCATGTAAAAGGAGATTAAGATAGTAAGACAATCGGATTTAGCAAAACCTTTTCATTTCTAGCCCGGTAAAAGCTATTATGGAGTAGAACCAGTCAACAACTTAAAAAGCCTGGTTCAGTGGGATCAGGAGACACATTTGATGGCCCATTTCTGTCTAGTTTTTCATCATTTCATTTTCATCAAATTATTTTACATATTACATAATTTTTGCATGAGCCACACTTAAATATCAGTATTTCCACTTCTATATTATTACTACCTGTAAACATACTCTTATCTCAGCTGACGCATGCGTCTCGTACACACCTTTCCACCGTCCTGGACTTCACCCCCTCTTAAGTGAAACATGAAGCAGTGTATCTTTCTTAAACCTTCGGAGCCACTCTGACCCTGTGGCTGCTCTGCTCTGACAGGTAGGCCATCTGATTCTCCCTCTCTATTTTTTATCTATAAAATGGTTCCTCTGCCCTTGCATTATGGCTTTAAAGGGTTTGACACAGTTTAAATAATACAAACCTGCAGGAATGGTCAGTGTCAGGTAACAGGGTAGGCGATGGGTAAGAGACTGTTCTTTTTAAAAACACACAACAAATATGTTTCATGATTATACATAATGAAATTATTCTTTTTATTTCAGTGGATTCTGAAATAAGAGATGCAAGAGATATGATGCCATCTGTCATGGCATGTACATAATATGGCTGTCATCTATGTTTTAATTAAATATGGATTGCAGATGCGTAATTAAAGGGGTTATACAGGGATTATATAATGCTAATGTGTGTGTGGGTGTGTATATAGTCATATATACACATACACGCACAAACACACACACACACACACACACACACACACACACACATATATAAAAAAAATAAAATAAAATGTGTTCCTCACCTTCCACGGTGGTTGGTCTCTCTCACCCTCATCAGCTCGGGTCCTCTACCAGAGGCCTGGGAGCTTGAGAGTTCTGCGCAGTATCTTTGCTGTTCCTAGTACTGCACTTTTCTGGACTGAGATGTCTGATGTTTTTCCTGGTATCTGCTTGAGCCACTCCTCCAGTTTGGGGGTTACAGCCCCGAGTGCTCCGATCACCACGGGCACCACTGATGCCTTCACCTTCCAGGCCTTCTCCAGCTCTTCCTTGAGCCCCTGGTATTTTCTTGACTTTCGCACGGGGGACCCGGGTTCAAATCCCCCCCCGAGGGGCAATGAGTAACCAGTGTGGGTCCTTGGGCAAGACCCTTCACGGTACTGCCTACCTTATACAATGATGGGAGATAATAACAGTTACGAGATGCCGGCTCAGACGTCGCCCGGCCAAACAAGATCTGCGTCAGGTGCTGGGGAACCAGAGCACCTTGATGAAAAATGGGCTACTGGAACAATGAGGCGTAAATGGGCGAGATGATGTGTGTGTGCGTGTGTGTGCGTGTGTGCGTGTGTGCGCGTGTGCGCGTGTGTGCGTGTGTGTGTGTGTGTGTCCGTGTGTGTGTGTGTCCTTCTGTCTAATGTTTTAAATACCGTACTTTTGTCCCATATAAACAAATGTGTGCAGATTTACTATTTCTTAAATCTATTTTATGATACAATTTTTCTACAAACATAAAAAAAGAACTTCTTCCTTGTACTCCCCTGTACTTCCTTGTTTCTATTTTGCATAAATGAATGAGAGCGAACAGTAAGCAGAGGCCAGAGAGCTTGTTAATTGGTCAGTTGGAACCTATTTTTTTAACTTTTTGATAATTTAAATACCTAAACATCAGGCATTACAAAATAGGAACACTTACAATACAATTTTCATGACAGAACATAATCTGCCACAACAAAGATGTACCTAATGATGAAGGAACCATTTCAGATAATATGGATTGAGATGACTCCCATGTTGTAAAGCCTGTGATAAACGGATAGCGTTGGACTTTTGGAGCCATTGAAGGGGGTGGGCCCTGTTGAGGGTGTGGGTTATTTAACACTAGTAGCTCTAAGAATAACTCAGACCTGGACTTAAGACAAATGAAACTATCATCGGCCACGGAGCAAATGATTCAACCTGGTCTTACAGATGGTGAATAAAGACTGACAGTTCTTTCTATTGGCTACAACTGTGGTTTTAGGATTTCCACGAGAAGAAAAAAACAAAGTTGGTGACCAAGGCAAAGTCTCTTCTCCCAAGTATGGTAAGAGAGAATCTTATACACTAGACACTTTCATAAATGATGAAAGATGTTTTATTTTTATTGAAGAATATAATAAATATAATATAAATAAGTATAATAAAATGCTTATATTTATAGTAAGAGCTCCCTGAAGTTTTTTTTTCTTCTATGAAGCTTTGGTCTTTCTTGGTGATGTTTGGAGAAAAAGTTAAATGTTTTTTTGTTGTTGTGTAGGACGTGGGGTGGTTGGAGATCCCTGCCGAGCTCTCTGCCAGACTCCAGGCCGGAGCAGGTTAACATATTCACAAACCATAATTCAGGACAATCAGAGCAGTATATTCTTTTCTTATTACTTATATTATGTTTAAATCTGTTTGGTACAGGACGGATTCAGGGGCCAGAGGTCAGTGCAGTGGCCTCCCCACAGGTCAGAGCTGAACACAAGCTCAGCCTCCCTTCGGATGTCGACCGTTATCCATTCTCTCGATATGCCAAGACCTTATTAAAGGTGAGTGTGAGAGAGTTAGTCATCAATGTCCATTGTGTTTTTTATCTCTTCACTGTTGATATAAAGATACTTATTATTATTATTTTATATGCACTTATTTTTGCACTTATTATTATTGCACTTTCTTAATTTAGTTATTTCACTCATATTACAATCCCTTTTAAAGACAGTGATAACTTTTAAAAACTCTTGTCTTGTTTTGTTGTGTCTCTGTCAGGACACATGGTGCCAGCCTCAGGGTCACCCGCTCCAGAGACCCCTCACCCCCCTGGAGCTAGACGATGCCAGAAGTGCCCTGGACCTGAACAAACTGGTACAGGAGCCAATATCACCTTCACCTCCTGGCTGCTGTCTCAGTTTTCTTGGTAATTTACACAGTTTACCATGTGATTTTCCTCAGATCCTTCGGTTCATTGGTGAACAGGACCTTAACCCCTGGCAGGAGCAGGTGTTGGGAAACTTCATTGTGGAGAAGTGCCTGAGCCGCTCAGCTTTAAGGGACGAGATCTTAGCCCAACTGGTGTACCACACATGGGGGCAGAAGGACGAGCAGAGAGGGCTTAGGGGCTGGCTGCTCTTGGCCTGTTGCCTCAGTGCCTTCTCCCCCTCACCTGCACTGGACAGGCCCCTACTCAAGTGAGTGCTACCTACAGTACTACACATCTACGGAATGATTAATTATTTATTTTCTTTAAGTTATTGATTTTTCCTCTCCAGGTATGTCTCTGATCAGGCTCCAGACCGGTACTGTTCTTTGTGCCAACATAAACTGCTGACCTCCCAACAGTTGCCCGCTCCCAGTGCCCGAATCTACCCCCCCACACAACTGGAGTGGACCTGCAACCAGAAGAGGAGTGGCATGCAGCTGGAAGTCCACACCTTCAATGGTCAGGCCACACATCCAGAACACAGCAATCATGTAAATATGTCACCATTTTACATTTAAGATCTCTCCTCCAGATGAGAAACTGACAGCAGAAGTGGAGTCCTGGACCACAGGAGAGCAACTGGCTTCATGGCTCCTTCATTTCAGGTAATTGAGCTCAAACCTTTTCTTTTACATAATAACGTTATCATCTCACAACATATTAGAGACATTGATTAGTTGTTTGCCGTCCTGTCTATTCCCTGGCGTTCAAACCCTATTCCCCATTTAACCTCTATAATTGTCCTGTGTGTCCCATAGAGGGGTGACAGAGGCGCTTCAAGGCTGGTCCGTCTCACTGTTGGCAGATGAAACCTGGACAGATCTGGCGGGGTCCGACTTTGTCATGGATCTTCTGGCTGGAGCAGAAGCGGACGTGCCACTCCCCCCTGGGACCCCCTCATCACTGCAGTCGGACTACCTCTTCACCCATGTAGACAGGTGCCAACCACAAACTATTATTTTCACATTTTAGTTCTGGAGTTCTTTTGGTGATAGTGTAAGTTACATTTATGCAATCTATGCCTTCAGTTTAGTACCTACAGCCTGAAGTGGGCTTCTGATTTAAAAAAGTGTTTAGAAAGTTTTTTTCAAAGACAATTTATTCATATTGTGAATTATAGAAGGTATTATTTAAAGTCACGGTGGCACAGTGATTGAGATTCCGGGTTCAATCCTCAGGTTGTCCTGGCATTTCTGTGTGGAGTGTGCATGTTCTCACCGTGTCTGGGTGTGCTGGTCTAGTGTAGGTTTGGTTTCAGGTTTAGGGTAGTCCCAGTTTAGTTCCAGTTTTGATGTACAAGTGTGAAGGCACCCTTAATTGTAAACTTCAAATTTAAAAAAATTTGACAACCTTTGTTCTGCCCAGGACTGCCTCTTCAGATCTGGATGGCTTTATCCCACCAGCTCCTCCCATGCAAGCACCAGAACTCCCATTACCAGAAGCAAACCCCTGGAGAAGAGACTACCCACAGGAAGGCCGAAGTCGGCAGATGGACGCTTATGTTGATGACTTGTTTGAGCCAGTGCTGGATAATGGACCTCCGGTTAGTCATGACTACAATGTGTACTCTAAGCACACCAAATGAAAGAAGACACACCTTCACTGAAAGAAACAAAACATAAACTCTACAAATATTGATCAAGTTTACGCCCTCACTATAAGGTTAATGGTTGGCTGAAATTCACTGTAGAGGTCAGAGAGTTGTTTATATTTATAAAACACATATATTGATTAATGCCTAACTTCACCCTTAAGGCTAGAGATGTATTTAGGTATAATAATTAATACCAGGGCTAGGTTGTCAAAAAGTATTACTCTGAAAAATTGTATATGACCTTTTACAAGCTGCATATGTGGTTTTTCATGTTTCTAATTGTCGCAATCTAGAAATAGACTGACTGTATGTCTAAAAAAAAATATTCTGACATCTGTTTCTCCCATTATAGTAAAATCAGCTATTTGGCAGCATAAAATTGTTACAAAAGTAGCTATATGACTATATTTTGGTGTTTTCTACTATGGTGCAGTTGCCATTAAAGGCTGCTCTGACTTAATATATTAGTGTTTGTCAATGCGTTATTGAATCTCTTGGCTGGGTCCTCTAATGGAGCTGGTCTCTGTGTGTAGGATGCAGAGCGAGTGGCTCAGCTGAACCGCAGAATGAGAGGAGCAGGAGGAGTCGGACCAATGCGCAATGGACTTTATGGAGCAGGTATGAAAAGATTCTCACTCAATATTTGAATTGTTAGATCGGATAAATAGTGTACCACTCTATGTTAATATTAACAGCCTGACTTATCCAACTTTCTTTCAGGTGTACCTATGTCAATGCCTACTTATCCAATGGGTATGCATATTGTTTGTTGTTATTAAGGGTGAGTGATTGTCTGCATGTGAGATATTAGTGTTGGTTATAATCTTGTGTTTTCATGTCAATTCAGGAGCACCAATGACTCCCTCCATGCCTGTCTACGGCACCAACCCTATGATGCCAACCATGCCAGGTGACCTGCTCATAGTGCTGCTATTTATGTTATATTCTTAAACTCTAGCATTTACTGTGTATTACCTTATTTCAGATGCTTTAAATTAATGTTCATTCGTTTAGATTAACCACATTTATGAACTCAAAAGTATGAATTGCCCTCTCTGTTTCAGCTATGATGATGCCACAGAGTCCGACGATGAACCCGATGATGAACACGATGATGAATCCGATGATGCCCCCTCCCATGGTTGACCCCATGCAGATGGCAGCCACTCAACAGGCGCTCATCAACCAACAGGCTGTTCTTATGGTGTGGTGACTGTTTTTCTCATATTGTACAGTGTGTGTGAAATCCATTTAATCTCCATTGTCCTGTGTTTGGAGCAGGCCCAGCAGATGACCATGCAGGCCATGACTCTGTCCCAGCAGCAGCAACAGGAGCTGCAGAAGAAACAGCAGCGCCAAAGAGGGCTGAGGGAGGAGAGAGAAGAGAGAGAGGAGCGAGAAGAGAGGGAGGAGAGAGAAGAGGAGGAGAGGAGGAGGAGGAGACGCTCTCAGCGCAAAGCCAAAGAGCACTCCAGATCACCATCTCCGCCGCGCTCCCTTCCATCTCAAAAAACCAAAACAACAGCCATCAAACGCAGCACAAGTATCAAGAGGCCTGAGCCAGAGGTACCATACTCTCTCACAGTTTTGCAAGTTTTATGAATTACTAAACTGACTGGTATTTTGTTTTATTTATAGCCAGAGACAGAAGTCGACTTACCTGACCCTGAAGACCTGCAGTCAGTCCGGGACAAGTTGGAGTTCTTTGAGAAAATTGGTAATTACACCATTTCTACCCAGAGGCAAGCTCTTATGGACTATGTAATTGTGTTCATTATAGTTAGCTTAAAAAAGGTCCCAGTTATCTTGTCAAGGGTTAGACTATTCAACCCTATTTGACCCATTTTTTTTACTGTTTTTTTTTTATGTTAAACTGTTCATGACGAATTTTAGTTTTATGCATTTTGTGAAAGAGCTTTGTTAAAAAAAAATTTCATTTTAGGAGAAAACGGTGTGAAGCACCGCCCAGTGTCTCCCTTGCGCCCCTCTTCCTCCTCCCCCCCTGTCAGAAAACATCGCTCTCCACCCCGGTCCAGTCCCTCTCCTCCCACTGTCAAACCCAAACCTAAAGGTGGGCTAAGTAAAAACACAGTGACTGCCTATAGCTGTTTAGTAGAAAATTCTGCTTATTTGGCATTTTGATTGTCCCACAGCGAAGAGCCCAAAGCCTGCTCCTGCCAAAGAAGACATTACACCCAAACCAAGCCCTTTGACCCAACCACGCCCTGAACCCACCTCAAACATCAGAGAAATCATCAAACAGTACAACAGCCGTCGTCCTCCTGAGCCAGTGTCCATCCAGCCTGCCAGGTCAGTTCCAGAAAATATAGTAACTAACAATGTAGTGATACACCAGCTCACTTTTATTTTTACAGTATTATATTTAAAAACGTTTTATTGTTTTCATAGACCAAGTAAAAAGCAATTTGTGAAGAAGACTGACCCTAAACAGGAAGCTCTGGATAAATTGAGAAATTCCCCAGCTCAAGAACAAAAGGTGAGTGACATCAAAAACTATGCTCCAATATTGTCCAAAAACACTTTCTTATACAATCACCTCTAATTCATAGAAACAGTGGACCCCTCTACCTCCTCCTGTCAAGTCTAAAGCGGCCCCACCTCATCCCAAGGCCCCCTCCCCGCCACACTCTCCTGTGTCCACTAGGGGGCGTAGAGCTATTTCTAACAACATGAGGCAGAAACAGCGCCCTTTGGAAGAGCTGTTCAATTCCCAACGCTCAAAGCAGGCACCTCCTCCACCTCCCCCTGAAATGCCTCCGCCTCAAGCCCCTCCTCCTCCGCGTGAAGCTCCTCCCCCTCCACCTGAGCAGGCACCTTTTCTTTGCAGCATCCCGGACCCCCCGGAATCAGCCGCTCCCACTCTCAGTAAGGATGATATTAGTTTACACATTTTCCAAACACTGCTCCTCATAGTGTTCTTGCTCTGTAACAAAAGTTATCATTGACAATTTAAAACAATTTAATCACGATTACATTAAAATTCTGTTTATTTCTCATCCCAATGTAACACTCTGATCAATATTCTCTAACAAAACATACTGAATATCTTATTATATCTAATCTATGCATATAATAATACTAATTTATACAGAATTTGAGTAGAGTAAGCTTTTACCAACTTTAAACATGTTTTTGTTTTTGTTTTGTTTTTTTTGAAGTTGAAGCTGATGAAGGCCTTTCCTCTCAGTTACATCACTTTCTCCCTCAGAGCTACCTCTCCTACTCCAGACTCCCGGGCAAGTTGTTCCTACGTAAAGAGGTGACTACACACGCTTAATACACGAGACATCTTCAAACCACAAGAACAATGATTGGACATGGATAAAAGGAAGAAGTTCAAACTTATTATAGTCTATTAAGCAGTGCCTTTTAAGACTATATGGTGGCACAGGCAATCCTTATTAAATAATTCTGAGTAAGATTTTTTGAGTAAATATGCCACTTATTGCCTCTATTAATCAAAACAAGCAAAAAGTATATTTTTTTATATCAATTATTGCTTAACTTGTTTTTATGGGACTATGAGGGCAAAAATTAGGCGAATCTTTATTGATCTTGCAGTGGAACGACCTGTAATGGCAGATCTTTAAAAACAATTCATTATTCTACTTTGGGAGTTGTGATCCTTTGACAATGTATCAACACTTAGGTAAGGCAAAGCGCGGTATAGCACAATTCATATACAAAGTAATTCAAAGTGCTTTACAGAATGAGAAAGATAAGAATACAAAAAAATAAATAATCATCATAAAAAATAACATTAAAAGAGAAGAGTGTGGAATAAATACAGATAACCATTCACTCTCACATTCGCTCGCGTACACAGGCTGATGTTATACTTATTGTGCTTATTGTTAATCAACCTTCTTTTCAGGTGTTTTATCCCAGAGAGCTGTTTAAGCGGGCCTATATTCTCAACCTTCTGTGTGAACAGGTTAGTACATGAGACTTCACCTTTGTTTATTCATTTTGATTAATTTTTCTATAAACATCTGGTGTGTCAATTAGATCATGAGAGACACATACTCAGACAGCTGCCTTCGGATCAGCCGAGAGGAGAGGAGGAAAATGAAAGATCTACTTGGTGAGAGACCATGACTTCTTATTACACTACAGGCTATACATTTACACAGGGCTTTAGCTGTTTAGGCATTAAGTGGTGAGGCTACAGGTCTCACCTAATCATCTAATTACACTAGCAAACTTCAATGTCGGCACAACAATAAGCACAATCCAGGATGACTTCATGAAGAAGAGAATTGTCATTGCGGCTCGAGACAACTGGGAGAACTATTTCAGCAGATTATTTCCTGTCAAGGTAGGCATGCAGTTACATAATATGACATTAACAAAGCCAAAATGTTAAACTGTGAGTTAACTGTGATGTGCAGGTGGGCAGTCAAGATGCTCAGATTTTAGGAGTCACCCATCGAGGGATCCGCCTCCTCAAGGTGGTCCGTGCCTCGGGTATCAACCCCAAACACCTCCGACTCCTTCGTAGTTACAGGTATCAGTCGTGTCATACAGATTAGCTGGAGATGGATTTATGGTATTTTTAGCTGTGCCTGGTTACACTGTGACCTTTAATGTTTTTTCTTTTTTTTTTTTTTTTTTTTTTGTGTGGTTGTAGTTTTGCAGAGATGATGTCTGTAGAGCTCAGAGGTGCAGACAAAGTGGAGGTGGAGCTGAAAAATGAGAACATGGTGCTTCAGTCTACCAGGGCTCCTCAAATCTCTGCCATGATCAAGCACTTTCTACAGGAACTCATCCAGGTCAGTGTGCTACTATTGGTCTATTCCAGTCCAGGTTATTGTGGTCTGCTGCACTCTGGGCTGTGTTGTATATAGTGTTTCTTCATAACATCCTCCCCACAGGGCTCAGGTCACGTGGTGGCACTGAAGAGTCACATGACAGATGACAAAAGCATGCTCAGCTTCACCAGAGGAGATGTCATCAGACTGCAGGCGGTAGAAGGACTCCAGACGGGTGTGTTCCTATTCACAGCATAACTCTCTTCTCACAATATACATGTTACTAAAGTAACTGGTCAAACATATTATGTAGAACTTAGTTTCTTTAATGCCTCACTAAACTGTCTTCAGGCTGGATGTTTGGTTCCACTGGGGGGCGCTCTGGTCTGTTTCCAGTTGAACTCACTCAACCTTCTCCTGCCCCGGACTACCACGGTCTGCACCTGGACCGAAGAGACGAGAGGAGGAAAAGCATGAGGAGCCTGAAGCCTCCCCCAGGGCCTGCTCCACAGGGGCCCATGTCACAGAGACCACCTCAGCAGAGACGACCTTCACAGGGGCCACCTTCTGACAGCAGAGAGCCCTCTGTCCAGAGCTCAGTTCAGGGTTGGGTTCAGAACTCTCCTCGGAGCTCTGTCCAAGGACCGGAGACCTACTCTCCTATGGCTGAGTTTGCCATGAAATACTTCCGGTGAGATCACGTGTGCCAGATGTACAGGACTACAAAGACCCTCAGTGCTAACATGTGCCATGTCTCATTTTTAAAGCGCTGGAACCGAAGGCTTGCCACCCACTAGGAGGAGCTTTTCTGAGACTGTCAAATATAGTAATGTAAGATATGTGCACAGTGGAGACCAGAAAAGGTCCATTAACAAGAGAAGGGTTAACACAGAACCATCCAAATATTATTATTAAAATGCAGTGATATGATTATGATTTGTTTGCCTTGCTATCATTATGTCTGTTGGTTTGTAGGTGCCGCTGCAGGAGTCTCTCATTCTTTACAATGACCAAGAGTTAAACCAGCAGTCTGTGCAGTGCTTCAGCAGTGAGTTTGTAATTCCTTTGTTCCTTTAAAAAAATATATATATATATTGAAAAAAAAAATATAGAGCAATATTGTATTTTATAAGATATTATATATATATATATATATATATATATATATATATATATATATATATATATATATATATATATATATATATATATGATAGATTAGATAGATAGATAGATAGATAGATAGATAGATAGACATATATTATTATTATTATTATCATTATTATTATTATTATTATTATTATTATTATTATTATTATATACTGTATATATCTTATAATATTATATTGACATCACCACTGCCTCATCACACAATGCCTTTTTTTAGTAACGTGGTGATATTTGGGTGCAGTTGTAAAGCATCTTTGAGTCTTTTTCCAGTATTTTCAGTATTTTCCCATTAAGAGCACTATTTTTTATATCCTCCAGCCCTGCTGCAGTTCATGGGAGATGCACCTTTGCCTAAAAATGGCAACCAAACCAACTGCCTGCGCCACATATTACTGGTGAGTGACCATTGGCACCTTCTCTGATCTGATCTGCATTTATTCAAACTCTTGTTTTTCTCTGCTATGGTCAGCTGGGAAAGGAGAATGAACTTCTGAGAGATGAAATCTTCTGCCAAATTGTGAAGCAAATTACAGACAACCCTAATAAGTAAGATTTCTTTTAGTGGTTTATGTTCTTCCCTACAGTAATGTCATACATTTTATAATATAATAAAACCAATCTTTGTTTAGATCCAGCTGCACTTCAGGCTGGAGGATGCTCAACCTCTGCACTGGTTTCTTCGCCTGCTCTGGGACGCTGCAGCCGTACCTCTGCCAACACCTAGAGCTACTTGCTTGCAACCCACGCAACCCTTATCAAGGTTCATTCACTCACTTTCTGAAATCACATCAAATATTGTTTTTATATGTGTTTATATGCATGGTTAGCAATTACGGTTACCCCATAATTAATGTCTTCATAACTTTATTATACTGAAGACTTTTTTTTTACATGACCAGTAAGAGGCTTTCAAGGTGTGATCAGTGACAGTATCAAACATGGATTTTTCAGGTCTTTTTGCTTTCTAATGTTCTTTATCAGTATTGTTTAATTTTTCTACAGAGTTGGCCTCAATATGCCTTGAAAACCTGCAGCGCTCCTTCTCTTTCGGAGGCCGTCGGACCATTCCTTCCGAAATAGAAATGGAAGCTCTCATGGCAAGTGTTCTTCAACCTTCAACCAAATTGTCCTGAAGTCAGACATATAGCAAGAGTGTTGTGTTTGACTCTGTAGAATGGAAAAAGCTCTCGTCGAATCGGCGTCAAGCTCCCAGGAGAAGTGGACTTCCCCATAAAGATCCGCAGCTTCAGCGTAAGATTGCACAAATCAGTCTGTAGAAGTCTGTGTACACCTGTCTCATGAATATTGCACATTTCAGATGGCTAGAGACGTTGTGAGTGATCTCTGCAGTGAGATGGCCATTACAAACCCAGCTGAAGTGAACGAGTTTGCCATCATTGCCAACCGAGATAAAGGTACTTTTGTTTCCATAAATATTTCAAACCATACCTGTTTTTACTAATTAAAATAAACAACGCACGAAGTAAGAGTAAGAGTGTAGATCCTTGTGCAGCCTTTATCTCTAGGTCAGTATTTGCTAGTATCAAGCACACAAGAAAGAGGTAGGTAGTGGCACTCGATTCACAACACTGTGTGTGTGCAGATGGCATGGCGAGACCCCTCCACCCTGAAGAATACGTCTTTGACTTCCTCCTTGACAATCTCTCCATAAGTCTGTCCCTGAGGAGGATCATCTGGAGGAGCCCCCTGTCCTTCAACAATGACCTCTACCTTGACTTCCACTACCAGCAGGTTTGAGCGGTTCTCCTCTCTACACACTAACCCCCAGCGGGTACAACCCTGTACATGTCTATGTACTCTATGTATTGCAGTTGTTGGAGCAGTACCTGAACCAGCAGATGCCTCTGGGCTCTGGGGGGGTGCAGCAGATGGCAGAAGTGACCGCTCTTCAGAGATTGGCAAATGGGCTCCAGAGTGCTCCATCACTGTGAGTAACCAGTTAAACTTCATTCAGCTTTTGATGCTTTTGTTCAAACCCTTCTAGAGCTATGAAACTCTCATGCAAGAAAAAAAAACATTGTTAACCACTGTTTGTGTAAGAATATACCAGGACTCACTCTATATTTTCTTGATATGTGCCTGTGTTAGAGGGGAGCTGAGGCAGTATGTCCCCACCCAGGAGAACGGGGGGCGTCTGGAGGAGCTCCTCTCTCTCTGTATGGAGCAGATGTCACAACTGCAGGGCCTCAGTCCTGAGGAAGCCAAGATCCAGTTCATCGGTAGGTTTCTGTTATGGTACTGTTTTGCATTTGATCTAATTATTACAGTGTAACTAAAGGTAAAGGTAAATAACCATATTTACAATATAAATAAATTATGATTACATAGTACATAATTAATTTGTGCTCTCACTCTTGCCTCAGACTGAGCTTGTGTGTTTTTGCAGAACTTGTAATTTCTCAGCCTTTGTTTGGCTCCAGGGTGTTTTGGGCTGAGAAAGTAAGCCAGCGCGGTGTTCCTTCCCCCTGTAGAGTCAGCATTGGTCAGGATGGAGTGAACCTCAATCACCCCAAAACCATGGTACTCCCAATAAAACACTTCTCAATAAAACATCATATTGAGTATTAATGTCTTGTCATGTACAGGAGCAAGTATTCCACATCACCCTAGAGGACATACAAGCCATGCGCACTGTCCGCCCAAAGAAGATGGGCAAAGTTCCAGGAGTGGAGATTGTTTATGGAAACCCAGTCCAGCCAAAGACATTATCGATTAAAACCAAGCAGGTACTGTCCTGTAATGGTGACACAGAAGTGGATGTGTGGGATCAGTGTAGTGATCCTTCGGGATAATAATAATAATAATAATGATATAATTTACAATTTATATTGCACCTATCAAGACACCCAAACTTTTATTTATTCATTCAATTCACACTTGGTGGTGGTAAGCTGTTACTGTAGCCCCAGTTGCCCTGGAGAAAACTTGTGGCAGCGAGGCAGCAAATCTGGCCATCAGCCCCTGGGACCATCACAGTCACTTACTCACCATATTCATAGAAGGCAGTACAACCAAGCTGGGCAACCTGACACATTAATCTATAACTAATTTTGGCATGGTCCAATACATTCATCTATCCATTTTCTTTCTGCTTTATTATAAAGTGTAAATAAGTAAATATAAGTATATGTATATGTAAGTATAACTAATACAAGTTATTTTTGTCAGATTGAATTTTAATAATTGTTTGTATTTTCTCCATCATAGGCTAAGGAGCTATGCCACATCCTGGCCCTGGTGATTAATGAGCTGGTGCAACCTCCAGTCAGCAGCTCTGTGTCCAACCATTAGCTCATGCCAAAACATATTATTCGAGGACTTCTGTGAATCTGATATTAATCATTCATTGTTTACATTTTGCAGTAATTATGAAAATGAATAATATATACATTTTATATAAAATCAAACATCAGACCAAACCAATACACCAATTATGTCTGTATGTATGTTTATATGTCTGAATATTTAACTGTAATTTGAAAACAACTGTCTTATTAATTATGTAATATAAATGATGACACTTTGCATTAAATTAAATTTCTATTAAAGATTTAAAAACTTGATCTGCAATAGTTATTTCGTATTGTCGTATTGTCTCAACAATATGATGAGGTTATAAATGAAGGTGTTCAAAATATTTCCGGCGGGCTCTGTTCACTGTAATAAGTCTGACAAAATCTCGGGAAAATGAGGAAATGGCCCAGTTTTTCTTCATCTACATGTCATTGTAGCGTTCCGTTATGTTCGGCTAATCAGCAGTTTCCCCACTTACACACAACTCCAAGCGCACTGGCTACATGGATTAGAAGGGATGAGGGTGCCAAATTCAACATTATTCTAAACAGCACACACGTATTCAGTCTTCATTTTACCGCTGATGACATTTAATTCAATGGGTTTTATCACAGTCGGTAGGCGAGCCCAGTGACGGCATAGTTAACACCGGAAGTTGTCGTCGCATGTTTCCAGACGTCTTCCTGGTTTGTGACGTCAGTGTAAATAGAGAATATTGGATGGCCATAGTGGGAAATGCTTATCCCCCTGAAAAGTAAAGAAAAAAAAGCATAGAAAAGCATTGTGCCAAATCAAACAGGCTACAACAGTTACACATTGATGGCCAAGTAACTTCCGACCCCCCAAGATCAGAAAATGTGCTAGTTCTTTTTACAGTAAGTTATATGCTCCCAGTGAGGTACCTGGAAGACCTGACTTGTTTCTATATAATACTGATTCTCAACCAATTCAACCCTCTGATCATGATATTTGTGACTCCACTGTTTCTGTTAATGAACTACTCACCTCTATAAGCAAATTGAAAAATAATAAATCACCTGGCTCAGATGAGACCAACAATTCTATAAACAATTTTGTGACCAAATTGCTCCCTTTTTAACAAAAGTATTCTCAGAAAGTCTTGACCAGAGTAGACTTCCTCCAACATTAAACCAAGGGGTGATCACCCTGATTCCAAAACCTAAAAAAGACATTCTTAACTTTGATAATTGACGTCCTATTTGTCCATTAAATAATGATTACAAAATCTTTGCCTCAGTTTTTGCTCATCGATTAAAATCTGTATTGGACTCTATCATGTGGGTTCATGCAAAATAGACACATATCAAATAACATTCGGCTTGTTCTTGATATCTTAGATTATTCTCATTTTATACCTAATGAAAGTTTTATCCTTTTCTTAGACTTTTACAAAGCCTTTGATTCTGTTAGTCACAATTTTATCTTCAGCTGCCTTCACAAATTTGGTTTTGGACCTTTCTTCTGCAATGCAATAAAATTATTATACAACAATGTCAAAACAAAACTGTTCATTAAAATTAAAAAGAGGTACTTCTCGTTTCAACATTAATAGAGGTATATGGCAGGGTTGTCCAATTTTCTCCATATCTATTCCTGTTAGCCCCCCAAACCCTCGCCAACTACATAACTATGAACCAATTAAAAGGTATTTCTGTTTTCAGCAAAGAAATTTAGATAAGTCAGTTAACCGATGACACCGCTCTGTTTTTGAGCAACAGTAGCTAAATTTCTTGTGCCTTAAACCTAATACAAACTTTCTCAAATGTTTCAGGACTTCATCTCAACATAAAAAAATGTGAGCTTCTCCCAGTCAAAAATTGTGCTTTTGGATCCAGTGAAATTCCAGTTAAAGACAGTGTAACATACTTAGGCATTATTATTTCTAAAAATGAAATGAAGAGAACTTTAACAAACTTCAATCCATTAACTGATAAGACCAAAAACATTTTAATTTATGGCTCCAAAGAGACTTAAGTTTAAAAGGCAGAGTATTACTATCTAAGGCAGAGGGGATTTCTCACTTATTCTGCACTATCCCTCTATATGGACAATCCAATAAACCAATAAACCCATTTTTAATCAAATTTTATTTGGAAAAATCGTATACATTATTTAAGAAAACCAGTCTTAATGAACTACTATGAAAATGGAGACCTGGACTTTCTTAATTTTACAACTCTAAATAATACACTTAAACTAAATTGGATTAAACCTTATTTAAAAAATCCACCCTCCATTTTTATTTCCTCACTATATCTTCTCAAATTTGGGTGGTCTTAATTTTCAAACATCCTACTGGTGGGTCAGCTTTTTGACAGTAATGGTCATTTACTGAGGTACAATGAATTCAATCTTAAATACAATTTTGCTGCAACTCCTCGGGAATAAGCCATTGTTTCTGATGCTGTGACCAAAGAAATATGTGAACTATATGAAAACAGTATTATTGATAAAAAATGTATGCTCACACTCTTTAACTGACACCAGCGTAGGAAAATTTGTTTTAGTCCTGTCTGTGGGAACAATCAAAAAAATATGTGCTTTATACCAACAGGAGATTACCCTCTGCTATTTTTACTGGAGAAACATTCTTGAAATTGCACGACAGAAAATTGGCAAAGGGGTCTTGGAGAGAAACCTGGTCACTTTTAAAAGCTGAAGTTTCCTATTTCAAACCAGAGCCGTAAAGAGACAGGCGTTCGCCCACTGTAGAATTGACCAATCAGATGTCAGAGTGTTCCGCGGTGTCCAATCACAAGTCACTCCGTCCGCTTCCAGGCAGAACGTCTCTCAATATGGCCGCAGCTCTATAGTAAACCTGCGGAACTAACTGGATTATCTCTATAAAACGTATTTCACAACATCATTTGACACTCGATTGTAACTCCGAGGTAAGTGTATTAAGAATAGCGTTTGTGCGTGCTCATAGACCATTGGAAACTGCAGGCATAGGCGTGCATTGGTCGAAATGTGAAAGAAGCATCTGCCATTGACATGAAGGAGACGCCTGTGTTCTGACAGTTCGGCAACAGCTAAATTATAGACGGAGATTTCAAACAAGTGGACCACGATTGTTATTTTGTCATACACACGTGAGCTTTGTGGCATCTGGGTGACCTCTTGTTCGTGACTGTGTTGGAGCTACACACGGGTCAGTTTACAAAGTCATTATATGGCCTTTAAATCTTCAGTTTGACTTTTTTTTTTTTTTTTTTTCCTAATTTTCCACTTTTTATTTTATTATGTCCTCATGGCTGTTCCTGGAGATATAGCGTCAGATTTTAACTGAATGTGTTTATTATGATTATGAAGATGCTTGGCAATATTACAGAATATTCTGGGCCATAATTTATTACCACGTATTTCTGTATTATATTTTTGCTCAAAAAATGCACCTGAAACCAGTGTCCTTAAATAACTCAACCATTGACTATATAATACACTACATACTACAGACCCACTTCCTTACAAATCCATTGACCTGTCAATATCTAGATATGGTATACCTACAATAGTATTTAGCATGGGATTACAATGTTACTAGAAAGTGCCAGATCTATTCTTAGTTGTTGTCCAGTGTAGTGTGAGTCTGAGTTTAGCTGTCTGCACAGGGATTAACAGACTTAATCTTTCTGTGGTAGTTTGCTCCCGATTTAGTACTCCATCCCACACATGGGTGTGTAGTAAATTAAGGTAAATATCACCAGGGATGGACTGATGTATTTAAGCATGCTTTATTCTTTCTGATGTGGATGGTCCTCATTGGATCTTTTGGTTGGCTGTTTGAGGGGCAGAGTGTTGTGGCCCTGGCCAATACAAAGTGCTGACTTGTTTTGTGTTTTGTGCCAGGGGAAGCTGCCTATGTAGTCAGAGTGAGAGGATTTGCTGTCAGGAGTTTTATGTCCAAACAAAGCGTGACCCATTCCACCAGAGGTCCCTTTTATCAGATTTTGAATTGTTGTGCATCAATTAGCCTACTAGTTTTTAGATCATAACCTTACACCATGAAAGAAACTGTTCTTTCAATGTTCAGTAACTGCAAATGTGAGCTGTACTTTCCAAAAGCTTATTTCATTTTTGCCATAGTACAGTCTGTGTTTAGTGATAAGTTGCTTAACCCTTTTACAAAATAGCAGTCTTGGGCACCAAGGATAAGATTATAGACCTGCAGAAGGCTGGTATGGGCTACGACAAGACAAGATCACAAACACTTTTCTCAATTGAAATCAGTGTGGATTCCAAGGTCTGGGTTTCAAGCACGTACAATAGGCCTACATTATTTTTTGGTTTGTCTGGATTAGTCAGGAACAGTTCATAGAAGGCTCAGCAGAATGAATCCCCCTCCACTTTCAACAGCAGAGCCCTTGGAGATATCACAATCTATTCATGTTTGCAAGCAGAATATCCATAACATTATATTATAACCTTGTTTGACCTCCACAGGTTTCAACTGAATCATCATGAGAAGCAGCCAATAGTTGTACTGAGGCAGTCTGGAGAGGACCCTGGGAGGGAGCAGCCCTCCTGTGTGTCCTGGGACAGCCTGGACACATCCCTGTAGTACCATCCACCCCAGGCCCAAAGTGGAGCGGCACTGACAGGGCCACACCTGCTTGGGCGTGACTCCTGAGGGGTGGAGCATGTTGAGCAGCTGTGGTTACCATGGAGACGCAGGATAAGAAGCAGGTAGTGGGGGGTTGCTTAGTGCTTGATGTTTGTGCAGAGTCTCTGAAGAGTTTGCAAACTAGGTTCATGCTCAGCAGTGATTTTTCTTTGAAATTTTATTGAATAAGTTTCCAATGATTTCCTTCATTACATGGTTACTGACAATAGCTCGTTAGCCTCTGCCATGCCTCCTAATATTAGAACTGTTCTGAAAGTCAGTAACAAACTAAAAAACATGGACAATTTAGATTGAAATCTATGGCTACTGTTGAGCTCCTCTGACTGTTTGCTCCCTGTAGTAATCAGTGGTTCGAGGTTTAACTCTGAGTTGACAGAAAAAGTTGAACCTTAACTACAACACACATTTTTCAGTGTGGGTTTGTTTGGACAGTCAGCTTATAAGTTACTCCACAGGTTTACAGAAATATGCATCGTCTCAGTCTTAATGGGCTTCTTTGCTGATGGTTTTGTTTTTTACATCACCATGTGGCTCAAACATGTACTTTAATTGGCCTCTTGCCCTCCTCCACTCCTCCCCATCCCTAGCATTCATCATTCTTATAGGTAACAAATATACATAATTTTGTTGAAATCTCTGGTGTTTTGTGGTTGTCTGTTTGTTTTATTTTGGATGGATTTATTTATAACTCCAGCCCCCAGAATGTTTGTATAATCTCAAGAGAGCAGGATCCTGGAACATGGGAAAAGGGCAGCTCTTGGTGACTGGACCCTACAGGCCAGTTACTGCGTCAGTGAATTGGTTGTTAAAGTATAATTGTAAACAAACTCTTGAATTCTGAGGCATTCTTTTAACTGAATTGTAATTAAAATATTCTGGTGATGTGTTATCAGTTGTCACTGTTTGTTATGTGTCCTATTTAATTTGTGTACAGCATTTTGGTTGACTGTGTTGTTTTTAAAGTTCAAAGTTCAAAGTCAGCTTTATTGTCAAAAGCCATATGTACAGGTTGCACACACAGGATTTGAAATTGCAGCGCTCCCTAGGCCCACAGTGAACATTAAACATCTTGTAAACCCACAGTGAAGATTAAACATCTTGTAAACTTTAAAGTGCTCTAGAAATAAAGTTGAGTTGATGTGATGTGATTATGAACATATTTTAAGCTTGTTGTGACTTTGTGTTTTTCCAGGGGGAGGATGCTGTCGCTCTGGGCCTGTCCACGGGGCAGGCTCTGGGGAAGCTCCGGGACCAGCTCACAGCTCTGTTAGAGCAGCACCAGAGGGCCACATGCCAGCGCTCATCTGTTCTGGTGCAAACTGCTTTAAACTATTCTGCTCTTATTATTCATTTCAGTCTTTCGCTTTAGTCTATTAATTTGTATTACAATACATCCTTTATAAAAGTCAGTAAGAAAAATTGGTTCATTTGTGTTGTACTCAAATAGGATCAACTGACAAACAGTTTCCTGTTTCATGGGAACCGGCACTCCTGCCTGCACTGGCCTGGTGTGGCCCTTTCCCTGCTGGTCATAGTGGGGTTTCTCTGTTGTCACGGCAGCCAACCCAAGGGCAGGTTAGTCCACCCACAGTCAAAGACCATGTGACTACTTTTTATTAGTATATCTCAAATTTGGATGCAGATGGTTTTTTTCATTTGTCTAATGTGGATAGCCCCAGTAACCTTGTGCAAGATTAATCCTCGTTACATTATTGTATAGTTAACTAGAAAAGCACTCAGAGAGCGCAGACCTCCACCAAGCCCCATTTAACGCAATGCTAACGAAATTTTCAAAGTGATCCAGAATCCAGGATTTCTTCTGGATCATCACCAAAATTTAATTTACCATTCGGAACATTTCCTGAACATTTCATCAAGATCCGTTCATAACTTTTTGAGTTATCTTGCTACCTAACAAACAAACAAACAGACGCAGGCGAAAACATAACCTCCTTGGTGGAGGTAACAAAATCACAAGAATCCATCTTGGCAGGCTCCTGTTGGTGCAGTTGGGCCCAGCAGGCCGGAGATTGGACCAATAACAGGGCAGCAAAACCAAACAAACAAGACAATTCTGACAAAGAGCTAGACATATCATTCTTACATTAGACAGTTTAAGTTTAAGTAATTACAGATATATTAATCATATTGTACTTGGACAATTAAACTGCAACCTCCATCTAGTCTTTGTAGCTCTCTTGGACCACAGTCTGTTTACTGTTAGAATAAATAGAGGTATCTTGCTGCTGTCTCTTATTCTTGATTCACATGCGTCCACAGTTCTGGAGTGGAACTGTCCAACGCTGCTGCTCTCCTGCTCCTCCTGCTTGTGAACCTGCTGCTGGTCAGGCGACAGCAGAGGCTCCAGAGAACAGAGATGATCGGCCGACTTAGAGCTATCATAAGCCAGCTCAGTGGTAAGACTCTTAAATTGTTGTTGATTTGTGTAAACCAAAAATTATACTCGACTACATAAAGATAATTCTAATAATTTCTTTTAGACTACCTGTCCGTTTGTGAGGGTGATGTTCGCTGGGCCACATCCATGTACCCGGACCTTTACACCCCCACCTCTCCATCTTGGTCCCTTCACTGGACCTACAGAGACTTCCAGCTCGTCAACTGTCCTGTCAGCCTGCTGGTGGAAGGAGACATCATCGCCTTGAGACCAGGACAGGAGGCTTTTGCATCTCTTAGAGGGATCAAGGTACGGCTACATCGTGTTACTTATACATGTTACATGTTACTATAACATTCAAAATTTTGGAATAAATATGATAATTAAGTGGTGGGGAAAAACAGTTGTAGATATTGTTATATCAATTAAGTACAATGCTTACGTGGGCGACAATAGCTCAGTTGGTAGAGTGTTCGTCCACTGATCCAAAGGTTGGCGGTTTGACTTCCGCTTTCAACATAAAGATCAATGGTTGAGCGGTCAAATCCACCAACCCACAGGTTGACGGTGCAATTCCAACTCCCACATATGAATGCTGTTGTTGTGTCCTTGGGAAAGACACCTAACCTACCACACCCTCAGTGTCTGTGTACACTGGTGTGTGAATGTGCCTTGAAGGTGGAAAATTGCTATATAAAAATGTGACCATTTATCATAGTGTAAGTATATTGTCCACATTGCTACAACAGAAGCTACTGGTGCGTTTAGTATTATTTTTGGTCGTGTTTTATCTGGTCTGAGATTGGCACCAACAACTGTTTCACTGTTTGTCATGCAGTCCTCAACCCTTTGTGCAGGTGTACCAGTGTATTGCTGTTGATATTGAAAGTAGTGATGACTCGGCCTATATTTTTCTCTTCAGGATGATGAGCACATTGTTTTGGAGCCTGGAGACCTCTTCCCGCCATTCTCTCCCCCTCCCTCACCCCAGGCCCCAGACAAGAGAGGGCCCCAGAGTCCCCAGCACCACCGGCTCTTCAGGGTGGTTCGGACACCTGTGCTGGACACTGTCAGGTAAGATTCAAAATTTACAATTGCCGTCAAAATCTATAAAACGTCAAACAAATGTAAATGGCAAAAGTGACGTTCTGGCCTACATGTATGATAATTGTTTGTATTAACGCACCTGAATATCTCTTAGCTCCCGTTCGCATTGAGTTCTTTATTGTGCATGTAGAATGGAAGAAGTGTGGTTTGAATTTGGCTCACTCAGAGTTCTCTGTGTATATAAACAAGTGTGTTTTCAGAAATAGCCTGGAGTTGGCACAGTCTCGTCCAGTGACCGTGTTGGATAATGAACGCTTCACTGTGCAGTCAGTCATAACCAAGTTAGTGTGCCCTGTAGTGTTGGTAAGATGCACTTTGACTTCTTGATGTTTTCATTTTCTTTTCTGTGTCTAACTCTAACTCTTCTCTGTGCTCTCTCCTCAGACTGCCTTTTTGATTGTCAACACTGTCCGATATTTTTGTGATGCTCCCAGTCTTACACCTCTATGCTACAACTTCTTTCAGCTCCAAGTAAGGTTTCATCCTAAATTGCTACTTTTACAGGCTTATCTATGGGTTTGAGATTGATGAAAAGATAGGACATTTTCCATAGTAATTAACAATCCAATACAAATGATCTTCTGAATGGTCAACAGTCCTCAACATGAAGCTGAAACCCATGAATAGACAGGTTGTTTAGATGTATTGATCTGTGCTTTTAGCTGATGGGAGTCCTGCCCATTCTACCACTGCTCTTCCCGGTCATGTGGGTCCTGGTAAATGCTTTCGGAGAGGCACGGGTCCTGGCAGAGTTCAGCAAAGCATCTCCAGCTGGCCTGGTAGGGACACACAAAGATCTATTACCCTTCCAATTGTTACTTTGCAGTGATGTCACGCTGGGGGTGTTCTACATGAATCTATTGGTGAAATGTTCAACAGTTACCATGGTATCACAATACACACATTAGCAAAATATGCCAAAAATGTTTTAATATAATCTGAAAAAATACAAAATATTTTAAACAATTCATTTTCACAAGCCTGTGATCAGTACGAGCATTCATGTTCATGTTTAGGAGTTTGATTTTCAACAATAAAGGTCAGAGTGGCTAAATGAAAATCTGGCTAATGCTTGCTAGCTTGTCATTGTATTTGAAGAGAGATCTGTTTAAAAATCAGCTCACATGTTGTAGTTCCATCTAAGTCAGGTCATTCTGGTCAGATTGTAAAATACAGCTCACATTAAGTCTAAGCTGAGTAACACAGATTCTAACATATGAGTGTTTCCAGTTAATTTCACACCCCCAAGGAATGTTGATGACATCAGCTGCATAGTATCATTAAAAACATCTGTTATGACACTTAACTACATGCATTGCTCTTCCAGAGGACAACAATCAGCATCTGACCTAGTAATTGATTAGGCGTGATGGCCTATGGAGGACAATTGTCGAAAACTAAACTGAAGTTTATTGAGCAGGAGGGAAGTTGGTTTCAGTGTTTGCATTCAACCCTTTGGTCACACAATGATATATTTGTTTTCAGGGAACTGAAGTGAATGAAAGGATTACTCCAGTCAAATAAAAAATTGTCTTTTTAAGGGGAAAGTGCATGTGTGCAAGTGGCTGTGTTGTACTAACTGAAATAACCTGCGTCACAAACATGCCAGGACTAGGCTTTTTCCTCATAGTCATTTTATGAGTTATGAAAGAATCTTAACAGCCTTATCAGTCTAACCCTCACATAGGATAAGCTGTACGTGCCTTAACATACTGTGTTTTTGCCCCAGCTTGCTAAGTTTTCTGAGGACACACTAAGCAGCTACACCGAAGTGGTTTCTTCTCAGGTATAACTTTCACTGTCTTGCTCGCCCCCTCCTCCACCTGCTCCACCTGCTCCACCTGCCCCTTTTCTTACTGCTGCCTCCCTCCTGTGGACACCCGCACACATGGCTTTGCTTACCGATGGCAGAAAGACCTCGTGGATGTTCAATAATTATGATCATAAATAATAAATATGATGTGATACTCTCTGTTAGGTTCTCATGTTGAATGTTGTTGCATGGCTTGTCCTCTTCACTGCTTGTTTCTGATTTGTCACCAATGTCATTGATGTTATTGGTGTAACTTCCATTTTAGGACCTCATTTCTCCCAGCTTTCACTTGTCAAAACACCAAATGTGCAACCCCTGATCCAGCCTCTACTTCTGTTGTATTTATTGTAATTTGTTAAGGCAATGAAAGGTTGCCTACTTCTACTGCTTCTCTGGGTTAAAATAGTTTAAAAACTGAAATACCACTGTATATAACATTTAATCCTGCAGCTTGTTTTATTTTCTATTAAATGTTGAATTGAAAACAAGAATCCGCAAAATCTCAGTAACATTTTGATTTTTTTCTGTCTTTCTTTGATTTAAGAGCAATGCATTTGTTCGTTTTTCCCCACCAACTGCTTTCTATATGCAAGATTTCTCATGTTTGTAATTGGTTGTGTTTCAGCATTATTATGATGTGAATGTACTGTGTGCAGGAGATGCTGCGCTGTGTGTGGAGGCACCTAGTCGGAGTTTTGAAGGGAGACTCTCAAACACTGTGCTACACCTCGAGTCTCCTGCACACGCTGGGCTCTGTCACTGTAAGTTTAACATTAACATCTGAATGTGATGGTTTAGGACAGACTGTGCATTTTCTTTTGTAATTATTTTATATTTGATTTATTGTTTTATATTAAACAATGAACAAAAACAGCATAACAAGATAAAATGCAAAACATAAAATAAAGAACAATAACTGTGAGGGTTCAAAAGAAAATCTCAAAACAATGACAACTCAAACTTAGCACACGACAGGCAGGCTTGTCTATAGCATATTTTTAATGAGGTTAACTGTTATACCTTTTGTACATAGGTTCTTTGCTGTGTGGATAAGCAGGGTATTCTGTCGTGGCCAAACCCCAGCCCAGAGACAGTGCTGTTTTTCAGTGGGAGAGTGGAGCCTCCACACAACAGTCATGATGACCTCAGGGACGACCTGTCAATCAACTCCTTCTGCAGGATGGACACAGAAGAGGACCTGGACGAGGTGCATCACAAAGCATTAAAGCCTCTTTCTGTAATCTATCAAACCCAAATGACCGCTAACCGTTGTTGTCATAGGCCCAGGAGGGAGAGGCTCTACTGTGTCAGCCTGGAGAGTCCCAAGTGGATGTAGTGGAGCCTAGTGAAATGTCACAAGATACTGCCCCATCCACAGAGAACCTCAGGCCTCGGAAAAGTACACAGTCCACACGCACTCGAACTAAACACCACTCTGGGTCTAATGTGAGCTTCAGCCATGACACAGAGGGAGGAGAGGACGACCAGGCACAGGTGAGGAGAAGACTCATTTTCAATCATACACCACATATACTTTTAGTTTAACTAGTAGATTAGACAGAGCTTGGACCAGCATTAGCTCAATAGGTTCATTGTTTTTAAATCTGTATTATTTTGCCTAATTGTCTTAGTTGGAGAGGTAGTTGTTATTGTAGTCCCACAGTATGGGTTATTCTGTGTCTTTTAGGAGTTTGTGTTGGGATGTCCCGAGGCTGAGGCAGACGACTTTGTGTGTGACTACCACTTGGAGATGCTGAGCCTGTCCCAGGACCAGCAGAACCCTGCTAGTATCCAGTTTGACGATCTGTCCTGGCAGTGTCATCTGCCTTCTCTCAAACCTCTGGGTCTGAACATCATGTTAAACCTGTGTAATGCCAATGTCACACAGCAGCTCTGCAAATTCTCCGACCACCTGTCCAACCTGGCCCTTCAGGAGAGTCACGGCACCGTGCAGCCTGTGTCTGTGCCGTGGGGCCTCTGTGAGCTCTCTCGACTCATAGGTTAGAATGTCTTTTTCAGTTCATGGATAAAAATGACATGTGGAGTGATGCAGACTTAAAACGATTTGTTCTGTATTGTTCATCTATTGGTACCCTGTGAATGTGTGACTCTGAATATACAGTATGTTCTATATACAGGGTTCACACCAGGAGCGCGGGAGCTGTTTAAACAGGAGAACCACCTGGCTCTGTATCAGATGCCTTCAGGAGAGAAGACTAAGGAACTTGCTTCCCGTCGACTGCATTACTTCATCAAACGCCATCCTCCCCTCTCTCACCTCATCTCTTTGTTTGTGCGGGACTCCTCCTCCAGTGAGTTATTACAGACTTCAGATCAAAGAACACTCAATTCTAAATGCTATTCATGAAGGACCTTATTTATAAAACCTTTGAATATAGTCTATGTAAGCAATAGGAATTTAAATGTATTTAAACAACTCGGGTCAAATAAGTTCTTGTTGTGTCTCACACAGATCATGTGCAGATGCTCTCCCATGGATCAGCTGACCTCATCCTGGAGGCCTGCACAGACTTCTGGGATGGGACAGACATTTACCCCCTCTCTGGCTCAGACCGGTACAGTTCATTCCACAATGCACAACAGTTCAAATACTTTTATTTTTGCGTTATTGTTTGAACTGCTTTTCATTCATCTTTTACAGAAAGAAAGTTCTGGACTTCTACCAGCGTGCCTGTCTCTCTGGTTACTGCTCAGCCTTTGCCTATAAGCCCATGCAGGTGTCCTTGTCCAGTCAGCTCAATGGGAAATGTGTGGAGCTCGCCCCAGGACCCTGTGTGTTCTCTGGGCTGGAGTTGCCCTCCACTACCCCCCTCAAACATGCCTCCTGCCGAAATAGCTGGAGTTCAGATGGTACGTGTGCATAGCCAAATATAGTATGTCTGCATGTCTGGGTGACTGCAATTTTTGTATTTGTTGCCCTGTACTTTTGTGCAATATCAATATTTTAACCTAAGCTAATCTAAAACAGATGACAATTGATGGAGAAGGGGAAAGTAGTTGGAATAGACAAGTAAAACAAATGTCCTGACTCCTGATAATATTTGGTATTCATCTCTGTCCCATGCGCAGAGGGGATTGGGGAGGGAGCGGAGAGAGAGGACTGTGTGCAGGCCCTCAGCGGTCAGATCTTCATTGGGATGGTGTCCTCACAGTTTCAGGCCAGACTGGATACGGTCAGACTCATCGATGCTTTGGTCACTGCTTGTATCCGCTTTGTTTACTTTTCAATGGAGGACGAGCTGCGCAGCAAGGTAAAAAGACTACACAGATAAATAGTACTATTTTTGCTTACTTCTAATTCACGGTAGAATAAAATAAAATATATATAGCAGTATGCGGATTGTTTAAATTACCTCATCAGACCTTCAGGATAGTGATGGTTCAGATAACTTCCCTGTGCAGCAGAGATCGTGAATGCATGAGTTTATGATTTAAAGATGAAATAGAATCAGAGAAAAGTTTAGATGGTATAGAAGATATTATGAAACACTATTGGACTGTAAATTAATTGTAAACTGTAATTAAGAAGTACTTTTGTGTCCAGGTGTTTGCAGAGAAGATGGGTTTGGAGACGGGCTGGAACTGTCACATCTCTCTGACACCAAATGGAGACAGTCCATGTGACGGAGCTCCTTCCAGCCCCAGCCACGGCTCTCTCCACGAGGACCTACACCAAGGTACCACCCAGGCCTGGATGTAATTTACAGGGGGGATAGGAGGGTTATAAGCTCCCCAATATTCAGAGCCAGGTGACCCAGAGGTGAAGTTATGTCAAAGACTGAAGTGTCATGTTGATTTCACAGATTCTCGCGATGAAGCTGAGGGTCCTCTTCTTCCTGAGGAAGAGGCTCACTCAGACATGGTCAGTTTCCAGCCCACAGACAGCGATGTGCCCAGCTTCTTGGAAGATTGCAATAGGGTAACACTCATACAGTATTTGTCAAATGCAGAGAATTAATTTCCCTTATGAGGGATTAAAAGTATACATTAACTGTAACCCTACTGTATTTTCAGGCTAAACTACCTCGTGGTATCCACCAGGTTCGCCCGCACCTGAAAAACATTGATAATGTGCCTCTGTTGGTGCCACTCTTCACGGACTGCACCCCTGACAGTGAGTTCCACAGCTTAAACTCTGAAGCTCATGTTCAGTTTGTTAAATAATTACTCCACCCTTTTGCTCAGCCATGTGTGAGATGATGAAGATCATGCAGGAGAACAGGGAGGTCACGTGCTGTCTGGGTAGCTCCGCCAACTTCCGCAACAGCCGCCTTTTCCTTCAGAGTGATCTCAGGTATGGCACTAGGCTACATTTAAGTATTTAAAAATGCGCACTTCATACACAAGTTAATGCCAATAATAATACAGCATTTCTGTGTCTCAACAATGTAGACACAGACTCTTGCTCCAAGAGTTATTTTATTTTAATACTGTAAACAAATGGGACGTCTTTTGTTTGGTCTTTGTGTGGACAGCATATCGTTGGACCCTTTGTACCCATCGCAGTGTTCATGGGAGACCTTCGGTTATGCCACTGGAGGGGGCTTCTGTGGAGAGCTGGAGGGCCTGTCCCCTCTGAGGCTGTCGGGGCAGCTCAACAGTCTGGGCTGTTCCGTCAGCTTTCATCGGGGGGAGAGTGTGAGCATGGTCCGTCTCATTGAACAGGTATGGGACCTTATACAAGGAATGAGTCTTTGATTATATTAGATTTAGTTTTAATCTCTTTGTATTTTTCATTTACAGGCAAGGCATACCACCTATGGCATCCGCAAGTGCTTTCTCTTCCTCCTGCAATGTCAACTTAGTCTTGTTATCATCCAGGTATTTGTTTTATTGTGAAATCTGCTATATTGTAAGTGTAATGGTAAAGATAATTTGTTAGATAACTGTATTTATGTGTAGTTTTTAGCATGTCTGGCCCAGCTGCCTCCCCCTGTTAATACCACTGACATCCTGTGGGTATCCTGCTTTAGCTGTCCACTGCTCAGGTATGCTTATTTCAATTCTGACTGCACAACACACACAGTATAACCCCAAACCATCACATTAACAATGTACTGCATATTTACATTTTTCACATCTTAAAATTGTAATCACCATATATGTGTTCTGTGGCAGTGTGTCTCTTTTGGGCAAACCTCCCGACAGTTCAGTGATGACTGTAGCCACCGGAAAAAACCTCAACGCCATCCCGAAGAAGGTATAGAGCCATCTAATCTATGTCTGTGTTTATTATTATCATGACTATTATTTAATGTGTTGTGGTGTGGGCAGACTCAGAACTACTTTTTGGGCTGTTTCCTGCTGAAGTTTGGCCTCTCTGTGTGTGCCTGTCTGCTGGCCTTCGGCTTCACTCTGCAGGAGGTTTGTCGCATCAGTAATCTGGGGCTCCCAGACAACAGCACTGCCAACTGTTCCTCCATCTTCACAGTGAGGTATCAAAATATCATGTTTATAATTAAAATAGTTTTTCAATATTAAATTAAAATAGATCAAAACAAAAATAACAAAAACAAAGTTAAAACATTTTACACAGTTGCAAACATGTACAAACAAAAACTGTCCCAGTATTCACTCCTCCTCCTTAACATTTCTCACACATAGTAGTCCATCATTATATAGTATAGTCCATCATTCTCTCTGTCCACATTTTCAGTGTAGGAGAATTGCTTCAAATACTTTATAGTTCATAGCAAAACATGCCACTTATGCAGGTAGCTTCTTCAGTTCTGACAGGATACTGCTCACTGTCACTGCCTTACCTGTCTGAAATATCCTGAACTGAAAAAGTTTTTGGAGAAATGGAATAGAAGCTACTGAGGGATTACACAGACCTACCTTGTAGTTCATGATACACACAAACATTAAGACCTTCAAATGATTTGTCACACACCTTTTTAAAGAGGTATAACCACCACAATAATCATTGAGCTATTAAATAATTTGTATTTATTATTGTGAACCAGCTCCTCTGCCGAAGCTCCTGACTGGTTTGGGCAGCTGTCGAGCAGTCTGCTACTGACTCAGAAGGTGATGGCAGCCTTCCTGGTGTTACACACTGGTAAGGATATTACCTCACACTAAACTGTATGTGTACTGTTTTTTTTATTGGTTTGAGTGGAGCTCTCTTGTTCACAGTGGTAATCTCTCTGAGCTATGTGCATCGATCTCAGTCTCTCTGGAGGAAGAGTCCCTTCAGCAATACCTGGTGGTGCCTCACTGTCCCTGTGGTGTAAGTCACATTTTCTGCTCAGTTGATACTTGTCTAAAACCTTTATCCACATGTTTTCTAGATGTTATCACATATTTCTCCAACCTTAGCTGTAACATGGTTTTGTCTGTGTTTGTAGTTTGCTTAGTCAGATGGTACAAGCTACAGTGGATTACCAGTTATGGCGGGACAAGAGCAGCCCCCTGGACTTCAAACTGCAGGATATCCCATTCCTAGCCTGGCTGCTGATGTCTCTGTCCCCACTGATGGTGGTAGTGGTCAACGAGGCTGTCAAAATGCATGAAATACGGTACACACAGACACACACCTCATGAAAAACAGATGACAGCATGTTTATAAGTTACCCAGACAATGTATGGATGGTAAATAAAGAGAAGGCTAGTAGCTAAACTGTACATTGTGTCTTCATAATTTCCGGTGTAAATTACAATATTTATTATTTAACAATTGGTAAATAAAAGATAATTGTAGAATTATTATCATAACACTGCAAACAGTTCACTAATATTGTTTAATCTGTTTTTCAGTGTGAGAGTGCGATACCAGAAGAGGCAGAAGCTGCAGTTTGAGACTAAACTGGGTATGAACTCTCCTTTTTAAGTTTAGTTCTGAAAAAACAGCCAAGAAACAGAACACTAACGACCAACCAAGCCATCAGCCAAATGTTCACTATAGAGAACTACAGATGACTGCAATATTTGTCCAAGGGTGGTGGAAAAACTAAACATTTTTAGAGAAAATATATAATTATTTATCTAAATAGTTTTAAAGGCATGAGGAATGTTTTATGAAAACTATCATTGTGTCTGTACATTGTTGCATGGTCCTTAACACTCCAGAAAAAGCTGCACCACTTTTTATTTAAATAATTAATTATTTTATTATACTTTTATGAAACACTTTTAAAAACATTTAAGACAATTGCAGTAGAATGTGTGTGGCTTTTTGGGATTAGCAAAGCAACATTGTAAAGAAATGTTTCAGGTTTATCTCTAGTTTCAATTGTGTTCCTACCCTGCCAGTTGTAAACATGTTTGCTCCCAACAATGCTGCATGAGATTCAGTCCCTTTCAGTCTTGAACAAGGGGTTTACTGATATCTATTGTTTTTATCTGCTCATAGACATCTAGACAAATAAGACATCAAAGTATATTTTGTATTTTCTTAAAATGGTTTTAAAATGTTCAGCTTGTTTCTGTACTGTTAATGTGACACAAATAAATTTAATTTTAACTACATGTTTACTGTGTTGACTGCCAAGCACGAAAACGTACATGTCAGGCGAACTGGCCATTTTTGGTCCAAGTATACTTTTATCTTACTTTTTCACATCCGGTTTAATTGCTGCTTCCGTGTAGCCTGCGCGTGTTCGGTTCAACTTGACATTACAGCTTCACTTGTGATTGGAAGGGCAAGCGCTGTAAGTATGTTTTGCTCATTTTATTTTCTATTTTAAGATAGTATTGACAGTTTTACCTCTGCGTTATGTATGTGCTATGATATTCCGTCCGTGACAACCATATTCAGATTAGTTAGTTTAAAAGGCCACTGTATTGGTTGTCTTCTGCTAACGGGGTAGCTTAGCCTGATGCTCACTGTAGCGAATGTTTATCTTTGCGTTAAGCTACCTCACTTGTCTTTTGAACTCTAAACTGAACCTCCGGACAATTCGATAAATTAAGAATACATATATACGTAAAGAAAAGATGCAGTGGTGTGGACAAAATGTGTTGTCAAACTGGTAGCCCCAGTCGTTGGTTTAGGTTTGTTTGGATTGTTATTGTCAGATAATTGGCAAAACAGTTCAGGTGTTTTGTATGTCCCAGAGCTAATTTGGATTTGCCTAAGGTGTGTTCTTGCTCTGCATGACCTGTCCCAGCCTCAGGCGCTCACTCTCTGTAATAGTCCAGCTAAAGCGCAGACTGTGGTGGTCCCTGATGGAGGTGGGAGTCTCACAGTCACACGTGTTTGTCTGCCCCGGTCCCAAAGCGTTTGTGTCCAAGTGAGAGCCCTCTGCATGGTGCGGTTCCTGCTCCTCTGTTACAGCAGCATGGCGTTCATCACCAAAACAATTGTCACTCTTTGTTTACATTTAAATGCATAAGAACAGCCGAGATTTGTAGATTACATAAAAATAAACCGAAAAGTAAGTTTGCAGCATGTAGCAGACAGTATTCAGAAGAATACAGCCATCACGTTAATAAATTACAAAATTATTATTACATTAATTTCAGTCATACATTCAGGGGACAGAAGTGTTTACAATGTATTGATTTATTTATCTGGTCAAAATGGGGCTTTACTAACACCATGACAATCACACCATCAAGCTTTGCCTGAGCTTGTCGCTGAGGGTTCAGCTTTTACAGGTTTGGAGAAGACTGTATTTGCTGTGTTTCAGGTGGAGCGCCCTGTTGTGTGCCCAGCACATCATGGATGCTATCAGAGATGGCCCCCAGGGCCTGAGCTCAGGGAAAGTGGTGGCTCTGGCAGCAGGTCTGTCTGTGGGGGCCACAGTGGGATACATGCTGTACCGCCACCTCAGCAGCACCAGTGAGTAAAGGGGACAATTGCCACGTTTACATGAGAGCTTTAAATCCGAATAAAAGTAATTTAATTCCGAATAAAAATTAATTCCGCTTTAAAAAGACCATGTAAACACTTAATTCCTAATGAAAATTAATATTCGGAATTAAACTTAATTCCGAATTAAGTGGGTGGTTTATTCCGATTTTAAAGCCGAATTAATTTATTCCTCGATCATGTAAACGTTTATTCCGCTTAAAAATAATTCCGGTTGTTCTGCGCATGCTCGTTGGGTCGCCCTTCTGACGTGATGACGCACTGTAAGATGGCGGCCCGGAGCAAACATTGGTCTCGAACCGAAACAATTTTTTTAAGTACGCTGGAAGAACTACAAATAATGAAAAGAGTGGATGGCAGAAAACAGAAAAACACTAACCAAACCGAGATGACAAAAAGCCGGTAGCCATCTTATTATGTGTTTTCTTCCGGTAGTGGTAGTCGTGTCCCTGTCCAATCAGAACCCTTTCCGACCCCCAGACGTTGAGCGGAATTAAATAAAACAGATTTAACGTGTTTTCCATTTAAGACTCAATTCGGAATTATTATTTCCATGTAAACTCGAAGGAGAATCATTTAATTCCGAACTATTTAATTCGGAATTAAATAACATCATGTAAACGTGGCCACTACTGACACATTACAGGAGTTTACATTAATACATTTACTTTGTGTTTGTTTGATACTGAGCAGGCCAAGAGGCAGACATTGAAGTTTCAAAGATGGTTCTCCCTGTAGATGTTTACAGGAACATCTCAAGATACCAGGCTACCTTTTTAGATATGGTGAGTAGCAGACCCCTTTCTTTCAGACAGCGTTTAGGTGCATAGAAATATAGCGATTAAAAAAAAACTGCACCAGAATCCTGTTCAGTAATTTATGGGGTGTGTTTTAGGTTACTCAGAAGTCTGGAGCTCATGTGAGGGTCCTGTCCGATGCAGTTTCCTCTGGCTCCAAGAGTGAGGTATGCTTCCTGCTGCAGGGGTCCAAGGAGCAGGTGCTCCTTGCCCGCTGTGTCCTGGAGAGCCTGGTCACAGACAGTGAACCTGTATCCGAGACCTTGGAAGTGCCTCAGACTGCATTTGGACGCATCATTGGTAACATTAGTTGTAATCTCTGTATAATCCTTCAACCGTCCAGGTTGTTTCCATAGCAAAAAATGTAAAATTATGTTAACTAGACAAAGTTTTTGAGAGAGAATCTCAGTCAAAGGTCTCAGTGCAATTTAACTGGAAGACTGGTCAGGTCAGGAGATCCTGTGGACGAGCCAAAAGTGTCCCTCATCTATGTTCTGCTGCATCACAGCAGTGTCCAGGGGGTGAACCAGGTGAACACAACAGGAAAGGCCTTATTCTCACTCTGTTCTGGTGTTCGGTTGGTGGCAAATTGGTCCATTCCCTCACAGTGTTTTCTCTGGAAGATCTTCTGCCACATTTGCTGCCACATATGGTGCCTGTAGCATCTCAATGCCCATAGCAAACTAGGTCAACATCTTACACAGTCTCCATGGTTACGAGAAAAATGGTTCTTTTCACACAATCCAACAGTCCCTGTGCTCATTCCCTCAAAGTATTTCCTCTGGAAGTTCGTCTGCCACATTTGCTACCACATATGGTGTAAAAAGCCTGTAGCATCTCAAATGTCCATAGCTAGTTCTTTAGCTAGCCTCTTGCATGGTCTCCATGGATACGGGAAAAACAAACAAGCTCATTTCACAAAATTCAACAGTCCCTTACTTGTGTCCTTTGAACTGCACATGCTGCACTTTTTAGTTGGTTAAAATCCCCTGATGTGATGGTAAAAACTGAGCTCAATAAACAAAGTTTCAAAAAGTGCTCTGTGTGTGAGCCAGGTAGTGACAAAAGCAGCCTTTTTAGAGCGAAAATGTTTCTCCATTCATCCAAGGACCTGTATGAAACACATTCACTCTAAAAACGTTGCTTTGTCCAGTTGACATAATTTAACCTTCTTTTGCTTTTGACTAGTTTTTAGCTGAGTTTTGGCTCGGGTTGCTTTTACAGATCTGGAATGGTTGATGGGTATAGTACACGTGAAAATAGGTGAACATACTACCAAGTCACCTTGACACCAGATAGACAATGAACAAAACCTAAACTTATTTTTATTAATCATGAATGACTGAATAATGATCATACACCAAGGAGATAAGTTTTTGCTCCTAACCAATCCTGCTATCCCCCTATAAAAAACATGCACATTGTTTGTTCCTGTTTAGGGCGTGGGGGTGAGAGTCTAAAGCACATCACCAGAAGCACAGGAGCTAAAGTGGCCTGCTCCAAAGAAAGAGCTCAGGGTCCTGGTGCTAAAGGAAGTGTCACCCTCACAGGAAGCAGACAGGAGGTCCAGCAGGCCAAGGTCTGCAGCCCGACACACAACATACACAATGTATTATGTAACTAGTTTTTGGTGTGATTGTTTATTATTTGTCATTTGTGTTTTTATAGACTCTTGTTTTAGAAAAGGTGAAGGAGGATCTCTTGGTGAGGACAAAGATTTGTCAGTCATCAGCTCAGCGTCACAAACGCCGCCTCCATCCCAAAGTCGGTGAGAGTGAGGAGACTGCGGCTCCAATTGGCCTCAACAATAACAGTGTGGTGAGCGAGCCAGAGAAACTGCAGTCTGAGATTAGTGTGACCACAGGAGAGACGGAGGTGGATGATTTGCAGAGCTCCTGCTCTGACCACAGCCTGTCCTCTGAATCCCTCACCCAAATCTCAAAGTTTGAAAGTGAGTGGCTGTTTTCTAGTACAATTTCAAAGACTCTTTTGTGCTGTAGATTTGGATTATGATCATTCACTCAGATCAAAATTCCTCTGAATTTCACAACCAAGCACATAGCACATAGCGGACGTCAGCAGACTTTATTTTATTAAGTCGTTTTAGATCAATATTGCAATGTAAAATGTTTAAAATATAAAATGATGAACTACGAGTCCTAGTTCATAACTAAATAGGAGCATAATATAAAAGCATAAATTCCATGTCCTTGTCCCTAATTCATATTAAATTGCATGATATTGTCTTTGTCAGTCCCCAGCCCAGACCTGAGCTTCCAGCCTGATGAACACTTGGAGGTCTATGTGTCAGCTTCTGAAAATCCCAACCACTTCTGGATCCAAATCCTGGGCGTGCGCTCTCTACAACTGGACAAACTAATTGAAGAGATGAACCGCTACTACAGCAGTGGGAATCCATCTGTAAGAAAATCAACTTCTGTATAATGTGCATTCATGTTAGCTCTGTGTCTATTATTCCTCCTGGTCATGTCTAGGAGCAGCGGGTAGAGGCTGTTGTGGTAGGGGACATTGTGGCTGCTCCGTATCGGGACCATGGGACTTGGAATAGAGCCAGGGTTCTTGGGGCACTACCTTCTGGACTGGTGGACCTGTACTATGTGGACTTTGGAGACAACGGAGAGCTTCCCCGGGACAGCTTGCGTCGCATGAGGTACCACTTCATTGATAAAACTATTTAATGTGGAATTATGCACATACCATTGTGACATGAGCCTGTCTTTACCTGTTCAGATTTGATGTTGTTTTATGCTGTACCAACAGCTGAGCCATGTATTTGCAAACAAATTATTTTAATTTAAAAACTAAATGGAATTCACTAAACAAAAATATCACAGGATAAAAGGGTTGTGTTAAATGGTCAAAAGTATACCATCAGAAAAGGAACATATTTTTAATTTTGTCAATTATTTTTTTAAGTATATGAAAGAGCAAATGTTGAATTTGTTACATTTGCTTTTCAGGAGTGACTTCCTCAGCTTACCTTTCCAAGCTATTGAGTGTAACTTGGCTAGTGTAAGACCAAAAGGTATGGTATTTTCGCAAGATAAACCCCTGGTTTTAAAACTGTACAGTCATCTTCATAGCTTTGTGCCTGTGTTCAGGGGTCTCCTGGGCTGAGGCTGCCCTGGATGACTTTGAGAGGCTGACACACTGTGCTCTGTGGCGCCCTCTGCAGGCCAAACTGTGCAGTTACTCTCACTCTGAAGTCTCATCATGGCCCAGTGTCAAGCTCTACGACTGCACTGAGGGAAAAGTAAGCTTTTCCTTTCCAAGTTTACCTTTTTACCTTGTGTATTGTTCTGACTGTCTCTTTGTCATAAATCCTGATTGCAGACTGTAGATATTGGGGAAGAGCTTGTTCGACTTGGTCATGCCATAAGTTTTAATGAAATGAATGGAAAGATTCCAGGTGACAATTTTGATTGTCTGCAAAAAATGCTGGTGAGTGTTGAAGGGTACGAATGATAAAAGGAAATTGTATATTTCTTTAACATATCACTGAGGTCGCACAACAGTTTTGACTTTTTGTTTTTTTTCCTGTAACTCCTGCAGAATGAAGTGGTTGGTGCATCCTCAGAGCTGAGTCTCTCCTGCATCAGTTTATCAGGTGATGCTACAAGCATAAACACCAAATGTAACATAACTTCTGTTTTTCCACACAGGATATACATTATAACAGTAACTTTCAGCTACTGTACATCACTGTGTGTTGTTTGACATTGCTTTTTGTCATTTGCTTTTTTCAGAAGTCCCGTCAATCTCAGGAAGTGCTGAAGATGTCAATGAGCTACTTTGAGTCCTGCTGAAGGTAATGATCTCTTCCTTCACACAAAATACCAGACCAGCGGTGTCATTGTGATGTGTGATGGTTAACTGAGTAGTGCTCCTTTATTGTTTGTGAAACGTATACGTGCATTTTATTTATCTGTGCATGTTTTACTCTAGCTCTGACATTATGCTCCACAGAACATGGGACCCAACAATTCCTCAATATCCAAGCCTTATCTGTTCAACTCTTCCAGCCATATTCATATTAGCCCTGTTTAGTCAAGAACTATCCATTTTTAAGTGTGTTTTTTTAAGTTGTTAAGTTTGAACCAATGCTGCTTTGCTGCAACAATGTTACGGAGAATGTGCCAATATTAGTATTATTAAGAAGCACTGTGATATTTGTTAATTAGATATTATGGTTTGTGGCTAACCATACCTATATTTTCATTTTCTTGTACGTGAATATGCAAAGATGTAAAGACATTCAAAAGCCCATCAAAATATTTTTGAAATGGCATCTCTTGAATGTTGTCCTCTAAAAATGTTCAGTATTAAAATGTAAATGTATTGTCTTTAGATAGGGACAAAGCTATATGATCAGTTGCACTATATTAAATAAAGCATTTATTTTATGTGGAATGTTTATCAATGTAATTCTTTTAGCTCACGCCTATTAGTGGGTGGATAAGTTCATTTAAGGTTAATGTGTCATTGGTGAGTATTTGTTGGATTATGTAGCAATGCTAAAAAACAAACAAACTAAAACGATCAGACTGCCTACTGCTGTAGGTTTACAAAGACAGTCCTCAACAGGTCATTCATTCATTGACGATGGGACTACTGTTGTGTTTCTGCAGCGCTCCGTGACCTCCATTCTTGATCCACCAATCACACGAAAGTGGGTTACGTCCGCACATGCGCACAAGTGCCGTAATTTGTTGATATCCTGCTCTGTACTACTCATTTAAGATTTAGACATTCTATAGCTAATAATACAGCCAACTATATGGGGTGCTGTTTGTGGTGTGTGGAATATATCATCTGAATGTTGCCTATATGAAGGGCTGATGGAAGACACACGGGATTTGGTGAGTGAAAAAGAAATGTAAAGGGCCGCAGAGCTTCTCTACGGGATTTGCTTAGGCTAACGCTCCTCCTTTGTTGTTATCTTTTTAAGGAAACGAGCTAACATCATAGCTAAATATGAAACGCCCTATGACGTGAATTCAGTAACAAAATCTATAACAATTACTCAAAATGTGCATGTCTCTAACTAGTATACTGCAACATACTGCTGCCATGTATCTGCTAGTGAAAACAAGAAAAACAGGTTTCCGCTAGCACGATGCTAACGCTAGCTGTAGCTATTTTTATATGATCGGTCAGCTTAATATTTTAGCTTTAGTCTTCTGAATTATTTGGTGTGCAGATGCATTCAACATATTTCACGCTGGCATTTTCATTTTCAAGCATGCATTTCCTGTTCACATCACCTGCTATTCTCAAAGAAGGAAGTGTGCGAGCTGTAAACAATAGTACACTGTCAACCACAACTGACACATCTCCAGACCACTATCTGATGTTTTTACTTCATCTTTGCAGCTCTCATTCTAGACCGTATCGTATAAAACTGTGACATTTTGATTTTTTATTGGTTGAGTAATGCATTCACTGATTCTTTACAATATTATGAAAACAATATTGTAGCAGTATGCAATGCAAAATAATGTAATAATAAAAATGTATATGTCTTGCCACTACCTCCACATTTAGAATAACATGCCGTGCATGTTGCACACTTGCACTGGTGTTTATTGTGTTTTCAGGAAGTATTCCGTGTCCTTTCATTTCCTTGTATTATGTTATGGCTAGAAACAAACCCTTGTAAATTAATTTTATTCCAATTTTTCTACACTGATTGAGCTATAAAACTAAAGATTTTAGGAAGATTTCAAAGAATGTAAAATACAATTTCACATCGAAATTCGAATCTCGTTAACATATTAAAATTTATTGTAAACATGTTTTTCTAATATCATACCTTCAGAATACACTGTATATGGAAGGAAACCACTATGACTTACGGCCTCTTCTTTGGTCCCAGGCTGAGCGCACTCCTCGTTCGGAGCGTAAACGGAGAGACTCTTTCGGGATGTTTGATGGCTATGATAGCTGCAGTGAGGAGTCGACCAGCAGCTCCAGCTCCGAGGACAGTGAGGATGAAGTTGTGCCTTCTATCCCAGCTAATCTGCCCATTATCAAGAACAATGGACAGGTGTACACCTACCCTGACGGCAAGGCGGGAATGGGTATGTAGAGCATGGAGAGAGTGTTGATGGTGGTTAATGGCATCTCATTATCCAGGTCTAAATGAATTGGATTGCTTAAGCTAGTAGTTTGACTAAATAAGTTGGTGCATTACAAGTGGAAGTTGTACTGTATTCTTCATATTGTGTAGGTGTGTATACAGCACCATTTTACAGAATTTATTCACTTTGACAATAATGTATGCATTCATTATATGGTTATACTATTAGTTGTAGTTATTTTTTTGTGTTGCTGTTTTTTCTTCCCCAGCCACCTGCGAGATGTGTGGGATGGTTGGGGTGCGGGATGCATTCTATTCAAAAACCAAGCGTTTCTGCAGCGTCTCATGTTCTAGAAGCTACTCCTCAAATTCTAAAAAAGCCAGCATTTTGGCCAGACTCCAGGTAATTCTCATTGTGGGCATCTAAAAGAAATATCTTCAGTTTTAATGAATATGTATTATTTGTCTGTGTATTGCCACATTTCTGACACTCAACTCTTCCCCAGTTGCCCTGGGGCAGACTGACAGAAGTGTGCCTACCAATCTGCACTTCTGGCCCCTTCTCCCCACCACTCACAGTCACATATACTAATTTTCCTTGGCCAGATTGACAGTATTATTGACTTTGGCCAAACTATCTGTTTCATCCCCAGTATTTAAAAAACACTTGCAAATTCCTCAATATTCTCTTAAATATATTGAAATGTTTTTTTTTTCTTTCCTAAGGGTAAGCCACCAACAAAGAAGGCAAAAGTCTTACAGAAGCAGCCTCTTATGGCAAAGCTGGCTGCCTACGCTCAATATCAAGCAAGTCAACAGAACCAGGCCAAGTCAAAAGCTGGTATGTGCTCTTAAAAATAAATAATGACAACAATGTCATTATTGACATTGTTGGCGCACATCAAAGCTGTGTGCCAATCATGTTTCTCTATGTCCCAGTTGTAGCAGCAGACAGCTTTGACTGGGGACACTACATCTGCAACAATAACACAGAAGGAGCTCCCGTCAGCTGCTTTAAACATGTAAGCCAGCATCACTCTCCTGTGTCTGTTATGACGGTCACCTCACTGACATGCATTTACCTCTTTGTGACAGGCGCCCATGGGGACGTGTTGGGGAGGCATCGCTGAAGGAGTGAGGCTAGAGGTTACCAACTCTGATACAAATCTCTCCACTAAGGTCTATTGGATCGCAGAGATCATCAAGCTGGCAGGTAAATTATAATTAAATAAGGATAAATAAGGATAATTTGTATACAACTGTAGTGGCTTAATGCAACTATTATATTGTAAGTGATTGCGGATAATACTGTTTTTGGTCATGAGTAAACAGCTGACTTAGTGAAAGATGACTAGATTTCTCTAGATCATGTTTGTAGACTGTCTCTTGTGTTGTTTTTTTTATCAATAAAACTAAGCCTTGTAAAACTCTGCTATACTGAACTACTCTACTCTTGTTTCTGCAGGCTTCAAGGCTTTGCTCCGCTACGAGGGCTTTGATGGGGACAACAGTAAAGACTTTTGGTGTAACCTCTGTATCCCTGAGGTGCACCCTGTTGGATGGTGTGCCTCCAGTGGCAAACCCCTTGTACCTCCTAAAAGTTAGTTGTGCCTTTATCATTCTGGAAACGTGTGATTTTAATAGATTAGTATATACCTTTATATCAGTGAACTAATCCTTGAACTCCGCTTGAGGAATGCGCTAAACAAGAGCTTTCTGATTATTGTTGTTTTTGATATCGCTTTTAGGTATTCAAAACAAATACTCAAACTGGAAGGCCATTTTGGTAAAGCGTCTCACTGGAGCAAAAACACTGCCACCGGACTTCAACACCAAGGTTAATCTCTTCTACCTAACACACACATTTTTTTGAGCGCCGCTCCTGAGAACATAACTCCATCTCTGCAGAGGTTTCATTTTAAACCCTTCCTCATCTAACTTGTGTAACTTGTGACCTACCCCTCAATGCTACTGAAGGAACCTGTTTGCAACAGTGACCATCTCTAGATCATGAGCTAGGTTTGATCAGGACTTCATTAGCTTTTTTTTTTTTAACTGTTGTGCCTTTTTGGGGTTGGTGGTAGTTCTGGTGCTAGCCACTCAGTCATCCTGCTGCCTAGTAACGTTCATGTTCACTTTATTTGTCAAGTTGGCACTCAAATGATGACCACAAGTTTATATACCATGTTATGACTAGTGTTCTTTATTTTCCTCAGGTTCACGAGAACATGCAGTTCCCGTTCAAGAAGCTGATGCGTGTAGAGGTGGTGGATAAGAATTACCTGTGCAGAACACGGGTGGCTCTGGTTGAGCAGGTAATTGGGGGGCGTCTGCGGCTCGTTTACGAGGAGAGCGAAGACGGCTCTGATGACTTCTGGTGCCACATGTACAGCCCACTCATCCACAACATCGGCTGGTCCCGCTCCATCGGACACCGATTCAAACGCTCCGGTGGGTCAGACACACAATTAGGCTTTAGTTTGAAATGGCTGGGCCAATTACCCTTGGCAGCAAGTGCCAGGAAAGTCCCACTGAGATTTGGAATTGAACAGGGCCAGAAGGGAGCAAAGAGAGGTTTTTAAATGTATCAATGGCTTTCCTCCAGATATTGCTGCGATTGCAGACCTGTTAGATGCGAGACCTCATTTGTTCAGCTGAAAGCTCTCATAGATATGGAACTGCTTAACTGTAATGTGAACATTAGAAGTTAAGAGCATTTCATTGTAAATATTCCTTTGCTAAATGCACTGGATGTCCTTAATACAATAAGGACATCCAATACATTGTTTGTTGCCAGGGACTGGCTGCAGGGACTGGCTACAAATTAGCTCTCGGCTGGATGGCTATGGACATGGCATCGGTTGCACTTTATCTACAAAACATTGTTCCAGTTTAAACATACCAAAATATATATATATATATATATATATATATATATATATATATATATATATATATATATATATATATATATATATATATATGAGAGAGAGAGAAAATTGAAGTACATTTTATCAAAGGGATGTTTATTTAAAAATGCATTAAAAATTATGGATGCAGTCATCAATTGATTTTATTTTGTTTTTCAGACATTACAAAGAAAATGGATGGTCAGCGGGACGCTCCACCACAGCTCTTTCAAAAGGTGATTCATTGCTCTTTATTTGTTTCTAAATATAAACTGTATAATATAAAAGTCGTAGTCATTACATCCTCCTCTCGTGTCATTGCACATCTCAGTGGCCAAAAAAAGTTTATATTTTTAATGCATACAATTCTCTCTCAAACCATGTGTAATTATGAAACCATTTTAATAACAGGTGAAAGATGTGGACCAAAGTGGAGAGTGGTTTAAAGACGGGATGAAGTTGGAAGCTATCGATCCGCTCAACCTCTCAGCCATCTGCGTAGCCACTGTCAGAAAGGTGAGTGCCCTGAGACACACGAGAGAGGAGAGTGCCCCCCTCTGACTGTTCCGGGCTGTTGCAGGTGCTGGCAGACGGTTATGTGATGATCGGAATAGACGGCTCAGAGGCGCTTGACGGGTCTGATTGGTTTTGTTATCACGGCACGTCCCCTTCCATTTTCCCCGCCGGCTTCTGTGAAATCAATGAGATCGATCTCACTCCCCCAAGAGGTACACACCTGACATACAGACTAAATGCAACATGGAACATAATGTCTAACTTTTTAATCTAACTTTTTATTATGTTCATGCCTTTTTTCTTTTAGGGTACACTAAACTGCCATTTAAATGGTTTGACTACCTCAGAGAAACAGGTTCCATAGCAGCTCCAGTCAAGCTCTTTAACAAGGTATTACAAAGGTTCCTGCTATCTTAACTGCACAGCTGAATTACTGATTTACTCTTTTAGGCTCATCTGGTCTGCTCACTGTGCTATTTCTTTGTGTGCTTTTATAGGAGGTGCCCAACCACGGCTTTCGACAGGGCATGAAGCTGGAGGCGGTGGATCTGATGGAGCCGAGGCTGGTGTGTGTCGCCACGGTGACCAGGATTGTGCATCGTTTACTGAGAATCCATTTTGACGGCTGGGAGGATGAGTACGACCAGTGGGTGGACTGTGAGTCTCCAGACCTGTACCCTGTGGGATGGTGTCAACTGACGGGGTACCAGCTGCAGCCCCCCGCAGCACAGAGTAAGACCCTCCCTGCAGTCCTAGACATTAATCCCAAATTTAACTATCCATTATTTTAACTGAACCTGAATGTTTAGTGTTAGGAAGGGATATTGACAAAAATAATAAATCCTTCAGCACAGTAATTTTTGATAATTGTTTAAAACATTCTGTTTGTGATTTTGTTAGTAAATTCAGTAAAATACCTTGTGAGTTATACCTATTCATTTTTGTAACACTAACATTGTGACGTGTCTTCCTCAGGTAACAGAGATGTTGCTGCGTCTGTGCCCAAGCAGAAAAAGAAGGCTCCTCAGTACAAAGGCCAAAAGAAAAGTGAGTACACTAATTTAAACTGTTTTTTGACGTTGATGTAACCATTTTTCACTTTTGGGTGCTGCTGTGGGTGTGCCAATTTGTCTGACGTCTGATTCACAATGTGGCTGATGTGGAAAGGATAAACATTAACACACACCTAGAGGTTGCCATGGGAAACAGGAGAGAATGTGTGAACAGAAAACAAGCTGAGCACTAAACGTGAGCAGTGCACTGTGGGCTTCAGACTGATCTGCAGTTAACCAGCCTGTTCTAATAAAATATATTGGGTCAGTTATTATGCCTTTGCGCAAAGAACAGCTTGTCTGGATGCTAACTCAAATAGCAGGAGCTCTACCAGGAGTGTGTGGCTGGTTTGTGCAGCACTGAAGCAGGCGGTGCATGTGTTCAGTTGGTCGGCACAGTACGGCTGATCAGGTCTGAGCCCCTGGCAGATCACTCCGTCTGGCTTAATGTTTAGAGAGGAAGATTCCGGTTGGTCGACGGCCCTTCAGTCAGGCAGGCAGAAGGAGGAGCTTCTCAGGGGACGAAGAGCAGAGTCCATCTCATTATCCCACCCAGGGGCCCAATCGGCCCCGAAAACGCCTCCACCAAACACTCAAATCAGGTAATGGCACACTATCCTCTAACCGTGGCCGACTGTGGAGACAGACCTGGTCTCACCAGGTGCATGCTTCAGGTGATGCTGACTGCTGAGTGAGATGGACTAACTCGGAGAGAGGGAGCAATTCATGCTCCCATAAGAGCTTTGGATGGTTTCTGTAGGCTCATTTTCTTATTGTTGATAACAACAAAAAACATTTAGGATAGAACAAGAGATTGGGGGAACTGTTCACACATTACTCAAAAGTTGTTTTGAGAGGCATACTTATCCTGGCCTATGTTAAAGGTGCACTGCATAGTTTTTCTAGTAGAAGTTCTGCGTCTGCTTTTTTGTGGAGATGATATTGCTTAGAGTGTAGAATGTTCCACGGTATGGCATTAAACATCTATTTTCATGGAGACAGGTGATGCCACCAGTTTGGAGAGGTGAGCTCACAGTAATACCATTTATTTATCTAGCATTTATTCTGTAATTCTGAATAAATGCTACACTATATTGCCAAAAGTATTCACTCACCTGCTTTGACTCACATATGAACTTAAGTGACATTCCATTCTTAATCCAAAGGGTTCAATATGACGTCAGCCCACCCTTTGCAGCTATAACAGCTTCAACTCTTCTGGGAAGGCTGTCCACAAGGTTTAGGAGTGTGTTTATGGGAATTTTTGACCACTCTTCCAGAAGCGCATTTGTGAGGTCACACACTGATGTTGGATGAGAAGGCCTGGTTCTCAGTCTCCGCTCTTAGTCATCCCAAAGGTGTTCTATTTGAGGTTGAGATCAGGACTCTGTGCAGGTCAGTCAAGTTCATCCACACCAAACTCTCTCATCCATGTCTTTATGGACCTTGCTTTGTGCACTGGTGCACAGTCATGTTGGAAAAGGAAGGGGCCATCTCCAAACTGTTCCCACAAAGTTTGGAGCATGGAATTGTCCAAAATCTCTTGGTATACTGAAGCATTCAGAGTTCCTTTCACTGGAATTAAGGGGCCAAGCCCAGCTCCTATACAACAACCCCACAACATAATCCCCCCTCCACCAAACTTTACACTTGGCACAATGCAGTCAGACAAGCACAGTTCTCCTGGCAACCGCCAAACCCAGACTCGTCCATCAGATTGCCAGATGAAGAAGCGCAATTCGTCACTCCAGAGAACATGTCTCCACTGCTCTAGAGTCCAGTGGCGGTGTGCTTTACACCACTGCATTCAACACTTTGCATTTCACTTGGTGATGTATGGCTTGGATGCAGCTGCTCGGCCATGGAAACCCATTCCATGAAGCTCTATACACTGTTCTTGAGAATTTAATCTGAAGGCCACAGGAAGTTTGGAGGTCTGTAGTGATTGACTCTGTAGAAAGTTGGCGACCGCTGCGTATTATGCGCCTCAGCATCCACTGACTTTGCCCCTTCAGTTTACGTGGCCTACCACTTCGTGGTTGAGTTACTGTCGTTCCCAATCACTTCCACTTTGTTATAATACCACTGACAGTTGACTGTGGAATATTTAAGAAATTTCACAGCTGCACTTGTTGCACAGGTGGCATCCTATCACAGTACCACGCTGAAATTCACTGAGCTCCTGAGAGTGACCCATTCTTTCACAAATGTTTGTAGAAACAGTCTGCAGGCCGAGGTGCTTGATTTTATACACCTGTGGCCATGGAAGTGATTGAAACACCTGATTTAGATTATTTGGATGGGTGAGTGAATACTTTTAACAATATAGTGTAGATTTAAATGTTTAATACCATCTTTTAATACCATCTTGTGGAATATACCAGGCAAAGCAGTAACACCCCCGCCCCCACCTGGAGAAATTGCATAGTGCACCTCTAAAACTTGTTGGTTGAGGTTTTTTCCCAGATGAAGTATTATTTTACTTCTTTATTAATTGACTTTAATGATACAAGAGTGTTGATGTATATAAGATGGTAAATAACTACTTCTGTGAGCTTGTTATATGCTTATCTTCTGATGTGTGTTTTGTGTGATTTTTGTACTTATTTCACGTGTTAAGTGTTGGCTCTGCTTTGAAAATAAAATGATTTCTTGGAAGGTTTGAGTCTTAATCACGAAAAGAAGACTAAAGATTGTTGAGAAGGAGAGCAAGAGTTCATTGTGCATTAGTGAATGAACTGGTTTTAAGTACTTATGAATGCAACATGTACAAGTTTTTAGGGCTGGGGCTCATCACTGGTCATACATATATCGTGATATATTTGAGAATGATGTGAAAATTGGAATATTGTGATATAATTTAATGTGCACTGCAGTTTTCCTCTCTCTTGTGAGGGGAGGCAGACAGAGATTGTGGCTAAATAATGCTCTTATATCCTAGAACGACTTAAACACTGACTGTGGAGACTCTGCGGAGAGTTGAAGCACTAATAATAAATGTGATGTGATGTGATGAGGGGAAGCACAACTTATAGCTATAACTTAAATAGCTTGAAACATGTTCAAATATGATCTGTGTACCATTTATCTATTATATCATTATTTAAATTTATGCCATATCGCCCTGCTCTATTGGCATAAGCTTGAGGGCAGGTCCAGTATTTACCAGAGTTTTACTAGCTTGAACTAGCAGCTTGACAAAGGCTTTGATCTTTTGAAGCTGAAGGTTTTGAGTGAGTGTTTCGAAGCACAGTTTCAGATCATGTGACCTTTGCAAACAAAGTCTCATTTTGGTTCTGGTAATGTATTTCTGTTATATGGGGTTCTGGCAGTCAGCCAACAGATAGCGCTATTTTCTATTATAGTTAGAGTTTCAAGGAGTGTGTAGGAGTTTCAGAGTGGTTCAGTGATTCATGAGGTTTCAAAAAAAAACCTCATTAGTGTTGACTTGTCCTTGGTCAGGTTCTAAATGCTGGTTATCTGAGTTGTGCTGTCTACTGAGCCTAGTGTGTGCTGTGCTCCTGTGCAGAGTCCACACTGCGCATGAAGGAGGAGGCCGCCGAGGTGGACGACTTCACCTTCTCCCAGACCATCTCAGACCAGGAGAGCAACGGCTCAGGCAGCTACTACATCAAACAGGAGCCCTGAGGCAAGCGGGCAGCCCACCACACTGGGGCCAGCCCAACAGACTCTACGCAGCGGGTGGTCCTCTGCTGGTGAACGGTGGGCCAATAAGAACAAGGCTTCGAACAAACGCGGGTTTCTCCGTCAGCCTCTGGAGACCTGTCCAAACTGTGAGGATCATCTTTTGAGCCAGCTCTTCACTTTTGTTTTTTACATTTGTCTTGTCAGGTTCGGAGTCAGACACACAGGATCCCTTTGGTCAGAGCAGATTTGGAGCTGAACCAACACTTGTGCATATTTTGTTTTCTTATGGACTATATTGCCTGATGGACTATTGTTTTGTTCATAGTACTTGAATATCTTTTGTAATGATTAATTTTGTCCTGACGTTATTTTACATGACTTTTGTGGCTGTGTGGGAAAAGCTCCATGTTTCTTAAAGATGATTCTATTCACAAAGTATATGTATTCAGATGGAACTATTGACCCTTTAAAAGTTTGGAAACAAAATCATTCTGAAATCCAGAGTAGAAGCAACTAGGCAAAGGTGAAGTGGTGCCTGTGATTTCAGTGGAGAAATGGGGATTAACCACAGAATATTATAAAATATAAAAAAAAATCTAGGTGGTTTTGGCAAATGGTAATCACACCCATACATGTGATATTAGAGCCTGACATTTACAATTACAAACATTATTTGTTCATTTAACAGGAGACTGCAATAGATACTGAGCATTTTTTGATGAAGGTAAAATCCTGTTACTTTAGGTTTTACTTTATAAATACTACCCCATAATACTTTAGAATTTTATCAACAGATATATTACATCCTTTACCACAAATTATGCTTTTTGTGGAGTTTAAATACAATTTTGAAGCTAGAAAGTTTTTGTTTTTTGAAAAGAAAATTGACATTTCAAAATTCTAAAAAATAGTTTTACTCTGAATCATTGAATCAAGAAATTGAAATTATGGTCCAGTTCATTTTTGCTTCTGGTCATCTCTATTCTGAACTTTTGAACATTGTGTTAACATAGCATTTAAAGGGTCTATAGACAAATAGGCATTACAGCATGTGGTGTAAGAACAAAGCTGCTCATCTTCATCATCATCAGTTTCTTTTTGATCCAAGTCGCTGCATCTTTCTGAACAAACATGACGGCACAAAAATCTGGGGACAACTGAAAACTTTAACTTCCAGACAAATCAACTGCCACGATATCAGACCAGAGGAATGCTGCTTTATTAACCTACGCTGCCACTAGCAAATTCTTCAGAGCATCTTGGGAGTCTGGCTTTATAAACAAACATGATAGAAAATTCCTAAAAAAAAAAATTATATATATATATGTCTTTAAATTATTAGAACTATCTTTAATAACACATTTTCTATCTTGCACAATTTGAAACTTGCAGTGGAAGTGTGAGTGGGCCTTCTTGCTTAAAGATTCACTGTGCAACCTTTCTGCTGGAGGGTTTGCCACCAGCTTGTCTTCATGGAGATGTTATTGCTTTGCATTGAATGTTCCATGGTATGACTTTAAACATTTCCATATAGCATTTATTATGTGTGTTTCTATTGCCCAGAAATTCAATAATTCCTTCTGTGAATAGGGGCAAGTCTCCATGTGATATATAGATTTATTCTATACTGTGGAACATACTAGACAAAGCAGTAACATTTCCATGAAGACAAGTAGGTAGCGGACTCTTTACCAAAAAAGGTTACACAGTGCGCCTTTAAAGTCCTTAAATGTCCCAGTAAAAGGAGCACTGCCTTGTGTATACTCATGTTGGTCAGAGATGCTCACGACTACATGCGGCACATGACATGTTTGTTGTTGGCAGATGGTGATAGCGTAACCTTACTGGTGTGATAAGGACCTCTGATTCTACAGAACTTTCTCACGTCCACACTACGGCAGGCAAGAGAGGACAATTCACCTGGTCCCAAGTGTGTCACAACTGTTTGAAGGTCCTATATTACACAAAATTGACTGTGAGCTTTAAGCAATGTTAGAATGTTCTTTCCTAATCAAAAACGTACCCAGAGTTGTGTTTTGTTTCATTCACACATGTTTGAGTAACCCTTTATTATTAGTCTGTCTGCATCTCCAAAGCTCAAAACGCTCTGTTTCACTTTGTGATGTCATCAAATGGTAATTTTCACATTAACAGCTACATTTTACCTTTTGTTCAAAAAAGACTGGCAGTTCCCGTGCTCAAATCATCCAAATAAATCTAGTGAAGGTGTATGAAGTTTAAAAACACAGTTGAGCACTTCCTGTATTACCACATGACATCACAAAGTGCAACAGAGCACTTTCAGTTTGAGAGAAGAACTCAACCTAAATATGCAAGATTTGTGTGTTCAACATGTGTGAATGAAACAAAATGCAAATCAAGGTATGTTTGTGATAAGGAAACAACATTATAACATAGATCAGGAAATAGCGTAACATGGGCCCTTTTAAATGATACAGGAGCTATGACATTTTGTTAAGAGCTGAACAACCATTATTATTGAGGTTGTGAGCCGAAACCAACCTAGTTCAATATCACATGCCAAAGTGCAAGGTAATAATTATTGTAGTAGCAAAACTAATTAGTGAATCCTTTTCTTCAAATTAACACTAAAATAAGTTCTCAGATTAAATTATTAAACATGTTTTATTATTTAAATCTAATATCTTAACACCAAGTCTAAAGTGACACACTGGAGACGTTGGCAGCATCCGCATGTGTAGCATTCACATATTTTTCAATAGATGTGCAAAAACTATGGGGAGGAATTTAGTGGGCGTTTTCATATGGGTGCCACGTGTATGCAAGCTAGATTCAAAGCTGAGCCACAGAATTACAGCTTGGTTAATAATGAACAATGCACTGCTTTTTCTATAGTTATGGCAGCATTCATACTATACTGTTAAATACTGGGCTTAAATAGAGTCATATATAAAAAGTATAAAAAATATGGAATACATTTTTGACTGTGATGGTATGGAGAAAACTACAGTGTGTTCTCTGCAGCTGTTTTGTACTACCTCTAAGTGCTAGCCACAAGCTTAAGGTGTGTGTGTTGGCATATGCAAAAAAAGAAGAAAAGATTTACATAACAACGCCAAAACAACAAATTGTATGACAGCACATGAGGTAGTCGTGAAATCTGATACAACATTAACATATGCAATAAGTAGAGATTTCAGAGTTTATCAAGATTTATCCTATCAAGATGATGTAATAAATAAATGTTGGACAAATGTCTTATATTGGCAGCAGAAGATGCTAAGAAATCCTATCTCTACCAGTAAGGTTTCCTCATTCAATTCTCAGGAAGATTTCTTTGTTACATTGGCTCAAATGATCACGTGCATCTGTTTTATGGAGTTATATGTAAGCTACGTAAAATTTATAAAAAAGACTTTTATAGAAGTGATAATGATCATGTATTAAAGATGTTTTGTGTTTGTTATTTGATCAAGGGTTCCATGACTTCCTTTATGAATTATGGTTCAAATTTCACATCCTCAAGTAGATGAAATATGAAGTTGTTAACACAAATATTGTACTAAAAAAGAAAAAAAAATGCTCTTGACAAACACTTTATTGAGAATCAGTAACAGATCATCCTGATTTTATATTTATGCTTATGTTTTGCCTTTAGTGGCTGAATCATTCATATATTAACAGACCCTTTGCTTATAGTTAAAAGGTATTGAAATACACAGTCAAAGCTATATAAAGTTCTGGGCCAGTTTTGTGTGATGTTTTGAATGGCCATTTTTATTGAAGATTGATTGTTGTATGTTTAATATTATTTTGTCTGTGCATTTGGGTATTGTCTCCATGATGTTTTTGCTCATCAAAAGCTAACTTAGAGGGACCACAGTAAATGGCCTCATTAGCTAGAAAATATTTAAAAAGTCAGTCGAAAACATTGGAAGTTGATCATAATTTTGTGTTTCAAAACAGGAATGGATGTTGCTTCTTTTGTAATTGTGTATTGTCCCTTACCCTGTTTAGTCCATGTAAATTGACTAGTTACGATTACTGACATGTTGGCAGAGGTCAGTTTTAGGAAAACTATTTTAAGACCAAATGAGCAATAAAGCCTGTGTCACAATCAGCAGAATCATTGAAGCTCCAGAGAGGGCGCTAAAGAGCATTAATGAAAAATCTTAGTACAGAAATAAATAAGACTGTTGAATCTGTGCTGCTAGCCTCCTGCAGATGAACCCAAATGATGCACAATCAAAACTGCTGCTTGTGATGTTGGTAAAACTTTAGTTAATCCCCAAATTTCAGTTCTCAATATGGCTAACCTTTGACTTATATATATATTTTATTATTCATAACTTCCTTTCAAATGTATAAGGGTCCAGTAGTTCATATAACTGTATACTAATGTGGGCCTTCTCTAGTGGGTCAAATGCAAGGCCATTTTGGGTCAGGAGGGATCAGGAAAATAAAATGGACTTTCTGTAAGTCTGTTGACCCATTGAACAGAACTAAACAGATTCTTACACACCTTTTATAGGCCGAAACAACATGACTGTCTTTCTGTTTGAAAACAAAAAAAAAAAAAAGATTGATCACTCTATGGCACTGAAAATTGTTAGAAGATTTACAAGAATAGAACATGTTTTTTCTTATTTTAATGTGCCCCCATGTCCCTTCAGGTCTCTGCTTTGTAGCTTTACTCATAATGCCCCCCTTTTGTTGACATTTATCTAGGCATGGAGTTGTGTATTAGTACAATAAGAGGGTAGAGCTGTTTTCATTGTCAGGACACCAGCACACTGAATTACAGCAATACAATACATTTGAGCCCACATCCCAGGCAATTCACTATGAAGTTTATTAGCTGATCAATGCTACTTGTGTTAATATGGGGTAAAAATGAACCAACCCTGGACTTTTTGAACTCTTCTGACCTAATCTGTAGCATTTCTAATATCAGAGGCACATCTTTTTTCATGATTTTTAAAAAAGGTGCTTTTAAAACATTCTTTAGGACCTCTCTCTCTCTCTCTCTCTCTCTCTCTCTCTCTCTCTCTCTCTCTCTCTCTCTCTCTCTCTCTCTCTCTCTCTCTCTCTCTCTCTCTCTATATATATATATATATATATATATATATATATATATATATATATATATATATATATATATATATATATATATATATATATATATGAAGTTGGCCTTGCATTTGTCTGGACCAGAGCTGTTGGTGATTTGTGCTTGTGTGTTCATTATGTGCTCTTGTTGTTTGTGTTAAGTCTTTCTCCCTCTCTCTCTACACATGACCCTTACACATGGAAGCCCCCTGCAACCAAAAAGATACTTGTGAACAACTACTGAAATGTTCTTGTATACCATCATTGTAACTATTGTAACTCAAAAGTGATTGGTTTCCATTGGAGCAAAAGAGCAGTGGAGAGTTTGTTTTTGTTGATACTAACACGGGTCTTTTGTATGTGACATCCCCTCCTGATTATATTCAACCATTATTGTGGTGCTATATATATATAAATATATACACACATCTATATCTACATATATATATTTGATAAAATGATTTAATGTAATGGGAATATTACTGTCTGAAAAGAATTGAGATGAGTTATGGTGCACAATTTATTTTGGATACAAATGACAGAAAACATGTGAATAGTTCTAAAGAATCTGAGGTACTGAAGTATATAGTGGTTAGAGATTTGTACATGTTTTGATAGTGAAACTGGTCTCTTCTGTCTGTTCGTGCTGTGATGGCGCTTTGATAGACTTTGTAAATAAAGCCAAATGTTGGGTTGTATTAAGTGTCATTGATGGCGTTCTGTTTGTTGCAGCATGGCTCAATTTTGTAAGATTTGACTTTTACACAGAATAAACTACTTATGAGTAACAACTGTTTGAATTATTATAAAAATAAATACATAGAAGATGACAGCAGTCACCTGGCTTTGTAAGATCCAGAATTCATCTCAAACATACTCCGTTAAGTCTATTTTAGAGGTACCCAAACACAAAATATGCAACATATGCATTCAGCATTATAAAAGTGTAATCTCTGGGGCGGGCAAAGTCAAATAAAAATATAATAAGTAAAAATGTAAAAATTATTATGTCTGATTTTTTTCAACACACTTCTGTTTTGGTTAAGGAAGCTATAAAGAATAATTCTGTTTTGGAGCAGACTGTATAGCAGTATTTTGTTTGAATTATTTGATAGAAGACCTCAGACTCAAAACCCGGGAGAAATCACAGGACACAAAATCAATCAGCGTAACTTTATTGAACATCAAAGATTGACAGCTCACTCATAGCACAGTACTGTTGGGAAAGGACTGGTCAAAACTAGAACTGACTCCAAACGCTGATGGTTCACATACATGTTTCTCTTTAGACACAATCACACAATATTTCACACATAGATTGCATTTATTTATTGTATTCATCATTTCACGGGCAATTAGAATTTATCTTAAAGTGACTAGTGATTTTAATTTTGAACATTTGATATGTGCAAATGATAACAACCGATAAATAAATAGATAAATAAAAATATAATGAAGACTTCATTACCCTATGATTTACTTTCAATGTCCAATGTCGAAATGAAAGACAATAACATACATTTAAATCAAATAATGATTAAGTTAATATCCTGTGTCTCCAGATCTCCCTTTAAAAAGAGACTTGATCACAAGGGATTTCCTGGTAAAATAACATAAAAAAAGGAATTACAAAAAAACACACAAGTGAGTGTAAAAACATTCAGATAATTGTAACACTGATAATTGTAAAACTGCTCTGGGTAATGGGATTATTAAAGTTAGCTAGTCCCTTTGATTATCCAATGAGTATCAATCGAATGTATTTGATTTTTCAATTGTTTTTTAATTGTTCACAGCATCAATTTTGGATGATCCACAATAAATGATAAGAAACACTGCTGAAGCTTGTCACTTGTACACAATGTTTCAACAAGCACCACAATCACCACTAGGAGGCAGAAGAGGGCATCAGGGAGGTTCATGCACATTTAGCAGTGTTTTCGGTCTGCTCTATAGGGTCCCTACTCGTCAAAGCGACCCTCCAGGATACTCTCAAATGAGAATGGGACAAATTTAAAGCCTTGGCCTGAGTAAAACTTGTTCTGGAACTCCACCCTGAAAAACAAAAAAACATGTTTCCCGTTGAGTCCTGTTTTAACCTGTTTTAATCCTTGTTTAATCCCAAATTTGTTTTGGTGTAATCCTGGTTTAGTCTTCATTTAATCCTCATTTATTCTGGAAAAGGCCCTTGTTTGGTCCTGATTTGATCCTGGTGTAGTTTGTAGATCAGTCCAAATGTAGTATTAGTTTAGTCTTGGTTTAAATACTGAATCCTTGTTGTCTTGTGAAAGTGCTAAATGAAGGGGTAGGGCTAACGCAAAGGACTAAGGGCCTTAATCCTGGTGTAGTCCTGGTTTTGTCCTTAATTAATTATATGATTAAATTATGTTATAGTGTTGTACTAGTGTAGTCTTGGTTTAGTTCCTAGTTTAGTCCTGGTGTAGTCCCAGTTTATTCCCTAGTCTAGTCCTGGTGTAGTCCTGGTTTAGATTTGGCTGAAGACTCTGTACCTCAGTGAGTGCGGGCAGAGCGTGTGTTTGTACAGCTAGCTCATCAGCATTTATGTGTGAACAGGCTACACTTTGAAAACCACTATTTACTTAACTCTGTGAAAAATACTTTCCTACAACCTTTAACCTTTCACCTTTCCAAAGACCAAACGATACAGTCACACTCCCAGTCACAGAGGGCTTAATTTTGATAACTTTCTTTGAGAAGGATAGAAAAAGACCCATCTCTGACCAGGCAACTACTATTTTAACTAGGGTTACTATGGTTACTATGGTACTTTGCATCTTGTGAAACATCAGACTGTATTAATGGATGTAGAATGAGGTTTAGGCTGTATAGAGAAAAATATACTTAAAAATATAATATATTGGGTAACATAATTCAGTTTACTAAACACTAGGCATCTTTATTGAGTTAGTAGTAAATGGCTTCAGAGCCTGTGGGTTTTAACATGAGTCAGGAGAGTGGTATGAGCAGAGGAAGCTGGTGCTGGGCGGCGATGGTACGGCGCGCATTCAGCTGTACTGTTAAAGCACTATCAGCCAGCAACGCGTGTATCTTTTCGCACATGGTCAGATTGGTCTGATATTATGCATTAAACAGGGAGGAACGTTCCAGTAAACATACATTAATAGCTTGTTTTTCCAATACTTACAGTAACATTAGGACCTTTACCTAATTTTCCAATATTACGCAAAATTTACTCTTGTGAGTTTTAAGCCATGTTATAATGTTGTTACCTCACCACAAACATGCCCGGAGGTGTATTTTGTTTCATTCACACATGCTTGAGTAATCCTTTATTATCAGTCTGTCTACATCTTCAAAGCTCAAAATGCTGTGCTCCACCTTGTGATGTCATGAAGCTGTAGTTTTCAAGTTAACAGCTACATTTTGACTTTTATTTAGTACAGACAGGCAATTCCAGGGCTGAAATTATCCAAATGATTCTAATGAAGGTGTGTGGAATTTAAAAACACAGTAGAGCATTTCCTGAATTATCATATGACATCACAAAATAGTACAGAGTGTTTTCAGTTTGAGAGAAACAGTCTAAATATGCAGGGTTTGTGTGTGAATGACTCCAGGCATGTTTTTGATGAAGAAACAACATTATAACTTGGATCAGAAAATGGTGTTATATCAGCCCTTTCATTTATTCTTGTCAAGATAAATGCTCTTTACGTCATGCATTGTATGGTAAAAACAGCTTAATAAGAAAAAAAAAAATATTGTAGAATTTAATAGCATTTCTCACATAATAACTAATACAGAAGCTACTGAGAGGGTTTTGTCCAAACAAATAATGGTGCAATATCAGTGGTAGAAAGGACTAGGTGCATGAGGCTAAAAGTTCAAACTAAAACATGTTCCTGACTCATGGTTTGAAATCAGATGCAGGCCCTTTAAATTCATCCATAATTTCATATTGTAAGGCTGCATTTTCGTTTCTGGGATAATTGTAATGGCCTCAACCAATGAAGTAAATATTTGCAAGTTCCTTACCAGTGCAGACGTAGGGCGTGCAGGAAGGCAGACAACCCCTCCATGACCAGAAGGATGGCAACTGTGAGCGTGGCAAAGGCTGAGAAGATGATTGACAGGCCAAAAAAGCCCCCTCCACTGCGTGAGGACAGGCCCAGACGCATTACCATACCCCAGAGGACCTCGGACAACTCTGTGGGCAGTGAGACACTCGTCAAGCACAGCGTTGTGTTAAAGCTCCTATCTGTAGTTTTAGAAACTTTGCAGACATACGTGCATGAGCCAAGCTGAGAGCCCAGAGGCGCAGGTAGGAGGCTGTGTTGGAGATGCAGCCCAGGCAGTACTCTATGGTGTGAATGGCATGGTGGACCGCAACATCTCCAAAATTAAACTGTTGAGAAATAACACCATTATTAACATTTTCACAGCAACAGTAAAAATGATGGACACACAGGTAGGAATAGAGTATACTTGGAGTATACTTGGAAGGCTGTGTGAATGGGTTTGATGCTACCTCAACAAATGTATCAATTAAGAAGCCATTTCCTTACACCAGCCTGCTTATCTTTTTAATCAGAATCAGAATCAGAATCAGAAAAGCTTTTATTGCCATTGTCAGTGAACACAATTCACAGACTAGGAACTTGCTTTGGTGATGAGGTGCAACATAGAACACTGAATAGTAATAATAATAATAATAATAATAATAATAATATAAGTAGAGATATCACTATTAAGAAAAAGATAATAATAATAATAAGTATCACTATTTAAAAATAAAGTAAGAGCATGCAAAAAAAGATTAAGATATATAATAAAAAAAATAAAAGTATTTGAACAACATTCTTTGGCTTTCTTTCTTGGAGCAACACAGGCCTTTCCGGTCTGGAACAGTCAGGTAAAAACAGAGGAACATAATGCTAGCTTACACTCTTTGTGGGTTTGACTTGGCAAGATAAGTTTCCGTTTTTCATGCTCCTCCTTTGTTCATGTGAGAGTTCGAAAAAGTTCATGGAAGAGGCCATTGTTATTTCTTCTCAAGGAGTCAAAGGTGTTGGCATGTTATATGAACTATTCTTTCCTTACATGTGTATGTGTATAATAAAACCAGGTGAGGTGTAAGATGTGTACTTACTGGCTCTTCCACAGTGTGCTGTAATATAAACAAAAAGGAAAGTTAGAACTGGAACAATCTCAATGAGAAGGAAGTTGTGGGGGATCTACTTTGCGACTGCAAGTCAAAGAAAGTTCTGCACTGGCAGACTGAGATTTTTACATTACTTCATATAAGACAATATTTAGAAAATTGCTTCAAGGGTAACTTGAAAGGTCATCTGTATGTCTAAATGAGCTTTCTGAGTGTGTGACACTTACATCGTCCCCCTCGTCTGAGTGGTGGGACAGCTGGTCGTGGTCCATGATGCCAGCCTCATCCTCCGTGGGCCCATTGCCCACTCGCACCCCTCCAAGCTTCTGCGTGCCCTGTTGGGGGAGTCCGGTGGATGATGAGGACACGCCTGTTTGCTCTAAAGATTGCTCTAGATTCTCTGCAGGGGTTTCTTCCCTCTTCTGGGACTAGATACAAAAGCCACAAAAGCTGTGTCCAGCTTAAAGCAAGCCTGAGCCTTTTTCAATGCACTGAGCCCCCAGTACTGAAGGGCTCCTAAAATGAAATGTTACATCTACTGTAACTAGGTGCCCTTTAAGGACTGTTTTTCAAGGCACTGAAACCTTGTTCTTAATGTTAGAAAATGTGCAATGACATAAATGGCAGAAGAGGAATGAAGAAAGTTAATGCAAGCAAAAATGTAGAAGGCGAGGTCTGACATACCAGGTGCTTTTTCCACAGGTGCTGTCGCCGAAGCACCATCGTTTTAACAACCAGCATACAGGGGACACACGCAAGGGCAATCAGGACCAACAACACCTGGATCGCCATCTACAAATTAAACACACAGAGTTATACAACATGTTAAATACTTTTATATATACTGCTTAGTGTGGTGTGGTGACTGACTAAGTGAATTCAACTTAGGAAATCATCTTTTTTCTTTTTTCTGTTACAGCATAAGTTGTCAGCTTGTCTAAATTCAATATCAAATGGATTGACTGTATCTAAAAGCAGCTGCTATCCATAAACATTAACAGTCTTTTTTCTTGAATTAAGTATCCTGAACTTCTATGTGCTGGTTAAGTGTGGGGAAGGAGAGAGGAAGGGAGAGAGGGAGAGAGGGAGGAGAGAGCGCACCTGTCCCCGGTACAGAGGCTTGTTGATAGGGTCATTGTAGTTGAACAGACACATGTTGATGAAGTGGATGAGAAGGCTGGGGGCATCTTTAGAGTTGTAGGCATCATACGCGGTCCATTTGTAGAAGATTAACAGAACCAAGTAGCCAAAGAGAGAGGACATGAAGACTATCTCTGGAATAAACCCCAGAAAAATGTTCAGCGGCTTCTTAAAGTACCTGTGATGACAAAGAGAAAGATTAAACCCCTCGCTCAATGTAACCAACTTTTCAAGAGCTATTCAACTGTATTATTTTACAGCCTATGTAGACAGTTATCTCAAAGTAAATATTAGGTAGCAATGTTTCCCATTATTAGAGGGGACTATGGTAGCTCCCCATAGTCAGTTATGCTCTCATAATCTTAACAAGCTGAACAAAAATTGCAATCACAAATTATACTTAATATACAGAAGTAACTTCCCTAAATATAAGCCTTTTTCAAATGAGGGTTTTCACATAAACCTGTTCAGACTTCATCCAGATGTCACTAAGTTTGTGTGTCAAATGAATAATTAATCAAATGAAATTAAATGTAAGAGCCAATGCATGCTGGGTGGCAGTGGGACTCACATGTGGTTGAACAGACTCAGAGACACTCCAAAGATCATGTGAATCACACCAAGGATCACAGACATCTTCATCTTGAACGAGTTGAGGAAGGTCAGTTTGTTGGTGGCAATGTTCCAAATCTAAAGGAACAGTTTGTAGCTCATTTAGTGGGAACAGTAAGAGCAATACTGCTGCATATAGAGACCATTACTACATTAGTAAACATCTGATTGTTGAAGTGAAGTTTTACCGGATCAATTCCCAGAGGATAAGGTCCATTAAACACGCCTGGTATAGCTGGATCCAACTGCAGCGCTGCGTTTGAATCCAGTGTTTCAACCCTACGGTACAAAAAGTCCAGTGATTTGTACTGATGCAGATTCAGGAATACTATTTTATTCAGGAATCCTATGAGGAGTCAGCAATATTTCACACAGCAAAAAACAACTTACGACCAGTTTGCTCCCTTAGAGCTAAACATGGGCCGCACACTCCAGCCAGAGCCGAACATGTTGAGAGATTTGGAGAAGCAGTCATTGTAGATAATGCCAGTGTAGACAGAGAATATTCCCATGAGAAGAATAATGTATCGCCCCGCAAACACCATGTTGAACATCTAGGAGCAAATCAAGACACGATATTAAGTACTCTTAAATGAACTAGCTGAACAATACAAACTCAAGTAGGTCCCTCTGTACCTCATTGTCACTCTTCTGTGACAGAAGGCGACTCTCCCTTATGACCAGGTACAGGGCAAAGCAGGTCATTAGCAGTCCATGCCCCATGTCTCCAAACATGACCGCAAACAGGAATGGGAAGGTGATTATGGTGTAGGGAGCTGGAAAACACAAACACTCATTTAAACATATTCTCAAACACCTGTCTTTAATGGACTATTGCTATAGAGCTCAGTATATAACCTGGATTAATCTCTCTGTAATTCCCAATGCCATAAGCATCAACAATGTTCTGGAATCCAGATGTGAATTTGTTGGTTTTGTTGAAGGTTGGAGGAGTCTGTTGGGTTTGCATCCTGTTGAGGATAGAGGGCACTGTTGAGCCACTTCTCTCCTGCAAAACACAAAACACTAAGCCTTGTGGACTTGAACATCTGACGCTTACAGAGCTGCTGAGTGACTTACGGTTCCCCTGCGAAGAGCAAACTGAATGGAGTCCAGATCTGAGACGGGACACCAAACTTCAGCGATGAGGCATTTCTGGGTCACATCGATGTTACACAGGTTGAGTGTGTGGTAGATGGCCTTCATTTTTCGCACTTTGATGAACCACACCCTCATGGTCTTAGAGGCCGCCTGCAGCACTCTCTGCCGGTGGTCCTCGGTTTGGTTTAAGACCTGAACAGGACATCTTACATTATGTTATAAATATTATCACACACACAAAAACAACAACAATAATCAGAGACTTTTCCATCAGAGAGGAAGAGTGAATTCTGGCCAGTCTAGACACTGGCACCTACTGGAGAAAAGCAGGGCAGGTCTGTGGCAGAGAATCAATGTACAGCCTTTGAATCACTGCAACTTCAAACACAACGTTACATCCTGCTGTGCCCAGTTTAGATTAATTTGGGTATTCAACAGCACCGAACAAAGAATACTAATACCCTTTGAAACAGGCTTCAAATGCCTTGTGAACTATTAGGAAAACATTTACACATGATTGATGAGTTTTAATAGTCCAGTGACACTTGTGACCATTATCATCATATTAGTCTACAATATTTTTCGAAATTCAAAGCAAATAAGTGCTATGAAAAAGATGTGTTTAATTGATTTGTAGAAAACACATTATAAAATCAAAAATCAAAAGCATCCAATAATTAGCGAAGCCTTACCATCTGGAGGTCGTCAATGCGGCTGTTAACTCCAGCCAACATCTCCTTCCGCTCCTGTGGGGTTTCAGGACAGGGGTACAGAGAGGCACGAAACCTGTAAACCAGTCATATACACTATCATATACAGTACATTGAACTTAGGTCTCTGTTGTCGTTATCTCTATTTTTCTATGTGGAATATTTTCACTTTCACTTAAACATGTTATATTAATTATGTAAGCTGCAAGACTTCATTGTGATTGACAATAAAGAAATAGTATCACATAGCTGTCGGTAAGAGTCTGTGCCTAATAGCACTTTCACAGAGACATACCCCTCACAGATCTTCTTCACCCTGTTCTTTAGTTGGTCTCCTTGGAAGAAGATGATGAACACTGATTTCTGGACCTGATCGCCCTGTAAAACATAAAAACATAATTTAAATATTTGTTTTTAATTCCAAATAAATATGACTTATTACAATAAAAATACACCATGCAAAGAAAGCTAAGATGTGACAAAGTAAAAAGCATAAGTCTCACTATATTGTTTATGTTATGTTTATATTATAATTCTGTTGTTCTTATTTGAATAATCAGCTAAACATGAGCAGTGCTGTGACCGTTCCCTCGACTTAAAACTCTTTTGTAATGCACATGTTAACTGACCGTGGTGGGGTCTTCCAGAGGGTCCTCAATCTCTGCTTTTCGTAAAAAGACATTTCCACGACACACCCTCCACAGCATCCTCTCAAAGGTGGGAATCCTCTCTCGACTTATGACACCAGCAACAAACCTACAGCCAACAGAGCAGACAACTGTTCTACTAAATAATTCTCCTAAAGTACTTGAATAATACAGAATATAAATTTGCATTTTTTGACTAGGTTAGAGTTAATTGCTTACATGACCCAAAAGATGATTATTTATTATTTATTTTTTGACATGACATTTTGGACTGGTTGCAATTGATCTTGAGACAAGAAATTAAAACCATGAATGCAGTAAGTGCAGTTTTCTTACAAGTTACCAAGAAATTAGATTAGCATCTAAAATTAGATTAGCATCTAATTTCTTAGATTAGCATCTAATTTCTTAGATTAGCATCTAATTTGGTGGTGTTGAATCAAATACTCAGGGCATATCAGTTAATCTTAACTAGACAAAACTAAACAAATTAAATTCTTTTTGTGAAATAATTTTAACTTTTATTTAACATACAGGTGCCACTTGGCTACAGTTTAAGCTGTTTAATCATCAGAATTATAAAATTAGTTGAGCTTATGTAAAAAATGTGTCTTACCCCAGCCTAAGAGGGGCTCCGCGGCCTCCCTCACTGGCCTCCATCAGAGCAGAAGATTCCTCCAGTAGGTTTGGGTCCTCCATCTACACAGAGAAACAGTTACACATTACTAAAGCTATGTCAAAAAGCATCAATGTAGCTTCAACGTAGAACAAACACACCATGGAGCTCAGTTAATATATCTTTAATTTGAATTGCATTGTTGCTATTTCAGCAAAACCATACCACTTTACCACAGATTTCCAATCTCATCTGATCTCGGAAGCTAAGCAGGGTTGGGCCTGGTTAGTACTTCGATGGGAGACCACTGAAAATATCATGTGGCTCTAGTCATGCTGTTGTTGTGTCCTTTTGTTGTGTCACCCACCAAGCCAAGTATGGATGTGGTATAATGTATTGTAATTATATTATTATTAAACCTGCACTGTACTATCAGATATAAACATTGTTCAGTACATTTTAATTATGTGTTGTGAGTGTTTCCAGATACCAGATAAGAGCAGGAAATATACAAACCTCATCGAAAAACTGCTGTGTCCGCCGCAGAATGTGCTTGAGTTCGGTTAGCTCTAGGAAGTTCTTCTTCAGAGCCTCCTGGTTTGTGTTAATCTCCTTCAGCTCATTCTCCAGCTTTTCAAACGTGGCCTAGGACATACAAGAGCACACTGCTTAAGCAAACTACTGTGTCCAGGTAATATCCTTTGTGGATTAATTAAGTCTAAATGTCTAATTATGTAGAACATTTGCTAACACTGTAAATTAGGCTTCTTAAAGATGTGTGTTTCTTGAATTAGTTTAGCAGTTTTGGCCTTCTTGCACCTGGATGTGTTTAACAATGTGTACTCTGAATGGAATTCATATTTCAAAACATTTCAAATACCGGTGCTTGTCAGAAAATCCAAATCATTCAGCCTACCTCAAGATCAATCATGTCCCGAGGAAAAGGAACCTCTGGATTCTCTCCAGTGTCCACTGTAGGAATGTTCGCTTTTCTAATCTCCTTTTCCACAAATCCTGAATGGGGGAAAAGGCATTGATTAATAGCTTTATAAATATATGTTTCAAAGTCTGTATTCTATCAAAAGACATAATACTTACGTAGTTTCCTGTCCATCTCCTCACATCTCCTCACTTCATTCACAAACTTGCGCTGGAATACATTTACATCCGGATTCAGCTGCAGTGAACATATAGGATTTAGTTAGTCAGTCAAAAGTGTGAAAAGGACAGATTAAGGCTGCACAATTTTATTAAAAAAAAAAAAAAAAAAATAGTATATAATGACAAGGGTATTATAGTTTCTTGCAATATAATAATTACATAGCTGATATTAAAATGCCATAATCTGGAGATAAAGTGCAGCTATAGACTTGAGTCTAGATCAGAGTCAAAAGGTCTCACATCTCTGAACTGGACCATGCCCAGCTCTCCCAGTTCACTGACGCAGCAGTAGGCTGCCTCTGATTGAAGGAAGAGCTGCGCCAACGTCATCTCCTCACTGCGGAACAGCTCCCCCATGGTTCAAACTGCTCCGGCTGCAACAACCTGCCAGGGAACACATCAAAATGTCATATTTCCACATTTACATACTACTACATACTATTGTTTAATATTTACTTTTTGATGTACATTTTTGTCAGCTACTAATCTAAAGTGATTTATATTGCATATTGTGTAGGCTAATGTTTTGCCTGTACTGACAACAATTATATTGTATCCCCTAAAGGTCCAGTTGCAGTAAGACATTCATTCCTATTTAATCATCAGATTCAGACTAGTCTTAACCAATGCTTCTGACAGATTAAGATGCTGAATTTTCTTCATGGTCAGGCCCTGCAAGAGCAGACATATTTATACCAGGTCATGACACTTGACAGATTTAGGTTGGCATCATATGCTACAAAAAGCTCCATTATAATGTTAAAAGCCCATTTAAGAACAGCAGAAAGATGTATTTCGAAGATGAAGACCTGTCATCGCGGAGGCCTGCTTTGCAGCATCCTCTGCCCTTGTCAAGGACGCCATGATGCTGCGGATTAAACCTAGCATACCCCATCTTTACATCACTCGCGCATAAGCGTCTTTTCAAGAACAATTGCTCATTTCCACCGGTATGTGACAAAATAAACGTGTACGTTTCCAGCGATTAACTCACCCCTGGGAAATGTTGAGCTCTGTGCGGAACCGGGTAATCCACCGCCCCTGTTTTTTGAGGATGCTGCGGATGATGCAGCGGAGAAGTAAAGCTAAGTGATACCGGAAATGTGTGGTCTCAAACCGGAAATTTCCAAATTAAAAGCTTCTGAGAAAACGCTGTTGTGGGAGAGCGTAAAATAACTTCAACAAGTAAATTGATTTGGGCTCTCAGGTATGTTATCATTAAGCATTTAGATGGATCACTTTACTGTTCAACTGTAATTTCTAAACAAACTTGCCAGTGGATACCAATTCTCAAATTCACGATGCAACTCAGGGGCCTTGACTAATAAAATAAAATGATTTTAAATATTGTATTTATATTATTTATTTAATCTTGGCCCTGGCGAATATGGCAAAAAAAATTACTGCAACCTGTCCAAATCTTCTACATTGGCCTGTCTATTCTACACTGTTGGTATAGCCTGTGAGTGACACTGAGGCAGTGCTGTGCTGTCCACTGAGCAGAAGCAGACTGAAGCAGAGCGGAACACTCCACATCGGGCCAGGAGTTGAGTCAGTCAGGTCTGAACTCTCCACTCTCTGGAGGGCTCTGCCCAGGTCACTGGACCACTGCCAGAGGGAACTCCCACAGAGTACATGAGCCCTTCACTTCAGCCCCACGCTTCAGTGTGGTATGCCATGTGTTTTTCATCATAATTTCTACGATAAGAAGTAGAAACAACTGACATAGATGAAAGTATGCAAGTACTGGCTGGCACTGTGGTTCAAGATTAAACTCTAATTTTAGAATATCTTAGTCCATGCTACATTATTGCATTTTATAAAAATGGATGAACTGGTCAGAGGCAAAGGCTTCATTATTAGCAGAACCACTTCAATATGCACAGTAACTATTTCAGTTATTATTATTATGTCATTCTCTTTTTACTATCACAGCTCTCCTGTTCTTCTTTGTAATGAACCCACGTGTTTGACAAATATCTACAACTATAATGCTGAGACAAAGGCAGTCAAAACAGTTCTGGGCATTCCTTCCTTGAGCTGTGCCTGAGCTTGTAGAGTTGTACATTTCTAACACACTGAGCACTGAGGCGGGTGAGGGCTGGCCAGGCCCTGCTGAAGGGGAGGGCCCAGAGTGGAGAAGTGTGCAGTGGAAAAAAGGGGGGAGCCAGAAAGAAAAAAGACAGTGGGCTGATGCTTGCCTGGAGGTTTCTCTGCCTGCTGTGGCATTCCCATCCACACTCACTCCAACTGCTTCAAGGACCAGAGAACCAAGCAGAGGGTCAGGAGCTGAAGCTCTGATAGGACCTGACAATAGTACACAGGAATTTATTAACGCATATCTACAAACATGGCAGCCATGGAAACACTGGAGCAGCCCAGCGTTCCTCTAGAGCCACAGACACTCACTGAGATCTCAGATGACGAGATCAACCTGCCTCCCTCAGACGATGAAGAGCCAGCTGAGGGGAAGACAGAGGCCTCTGCAGGTCCAGAGGCAGAGCAGGCCGCCGAACAGCCTCCCGCAGATCAGCCCATGAACGGGGCCATGGTGCTTTCTCTGCTCGACAAGATCATTGGGGCAGTGGACCAGATCCAGCAAACGCAGAGCGGCCTGGAGACCAGACAGCAGGAGATGGAGCGCTCTGTCACTTCCATCCAGGGAGAGCTGCTCAAGCTGGCCAAGAGCCACACCACCACCTCCAACAGTGTCAATAAGATGATGGAGAAGGTGCGCAAGGTCAGCGTCAATGTGAAAACGGTCCGAGCCACCCTCGAGAAGCAAGGAGGCCAGATCAAGAAACTGGAGACCAATGAGGCAGAGCTGCTGAAGAGACGTAACTTCAAAGTCATGATCTACCAGGTCAGTTCTCTCACTGTGAGAACCCTGTGTGAGGGTGAGTTCTATGTGAGGGTGATTCCTCAGGGTGAGGCCTGAGGGTCAAGTCTTGCATGAGGGCGAGTCCTGAGGGCGAGTCCTGTGTGAGGGAGAGCCTTATGTGAAGGTGAGTCCTGTGCAGGGCGATATGGTGAGATATATAAATATAAAAGAAATTGTAAGCTGCCTTCAGTTACATTTGTATAGATATCTAATTGTAATTGTACTTTGTGAACTTTGTAAGTAAGAAAGTCAGGAGTAAATTTGTTTCATAATAATTCTTGGGTTTATGATATTGCAATGTGTCAAAATCTCGATTATTAAAAACCCTAAGTAATCAAATTAATTTGATTAATTGCACAGCCGTAGTCCTCTGTGAGGGTGTGTCCTGTGAGAGGGGGTGTCCTGAGGGTATGTCCTGTGTGAGGGTGAGTTCTGTGTGCAAAGAGATAAGTTATAACATTTCATAAGTTACAACATTTCACAATGGTGTTACTAGTTAAACGGGTGGTGCAAATGTTTTACAGGTGGCACTCAGAACAATTGTTGCAGTATTGTCCAGGTTTAATTTGGGGCCTTTACCTAGTTTATGTGTACCTGACTTAGTTCTGGGTGGATCCTGGTTTAGTTCACTCCAGGCCACACTTGTAAATCCAATAATTATATGAAGTTTTACAGGTGTGAAAAGTTACTGCATCAAACTATATATTTAGATTTATTTATTACACGAACAGTGCATACTTACCAACAGTAACTGTGTAATATGCAAGGCTTAGCTTAAGGGCTAGTTTTTATCTGTTGTCCTTTGCCCGGTGTACTGAAGGCATAGATGGTGTACTTCAATAATCAAGGTTAAAAGCTTAAAATAGTTCATTTAGGATTTCCATTGAAACTAAAAATCTCATGGGACATAGGTTTGTCATGTGTCCATTGCTCTTCCCATGCCCAGTCCCTTTCACATGGTTGTTGAATGCATTTCACTGCCTGGAGATATTTTCTTCCCTAAGTACAATATTCATGACTCTAAAAATACAAGTCTTCACATGTGAACGCTACACACTGCGTCATCTCTGGCCCCCACATCATCAGCTTCTTTTTATTAAGGAGATGGAAAATACCACAGGCGTCCTCAAAGTTGTGCCCAGTAGAGACAGAACAGAGCATAGTGCGTCGGCCCGGGGGTGATGTGGAATAGCTTGGAGTTTTTTGCACAACGGTGTAAGAACATTCAGCGTTTCCAGCCCTGACTCAGTGGTTCTCCCTACTCTTTCCAAGTGTTAGTTAGACCTTGTATTCTGCAACCTAGAGCGTTCCTGACCTGACACGCCACACTGCATTGTTTTTATGTTCTAGACCCATAAATCATCATCCAATTTCCATCATCACATCCAGGCATTCATTTCATTAGGTGGCTGTTTGGGTGAGATAGTTAGATAGATTTCCCAATACATTCCGCTCTCATAAGCACAGTCAGATGTCAGACTTGTGCAGATTGTGGCGTTTGTTGCCAAGGGCTTGGCTTTGCGTAAACTCCCCCTGAAATGCCTTTCTCTGGCTTTCACCAATTCAAAACGTGGACTTTTTTGGAACTGGCAACAAGAGGACATAAGGATTCATTTATTTATTCAAGAGGCAGACTAGCTCCCTCTGCACACAGTATCATATTGTTTTGTAGCAGTTACAAAAAACGTTATGAGTCCTACTTTAGTATAGGCCTTTATTTATGAAGCTATCAGTTATAAGAATCAGTATTTACCCCCCACATGGGTAAATTCTACGGCATTGCACTGTGGGATGTATAGGTGTGTGGTGTGGATGTAATGGGACTTTATTTAGACAGCTGATATATGGTGCAGGCATGGTCTGCTTCTGCCTCTTCCTCATGTGGAACCAGTCACAGCCTTGTTTTCCACTCCTCCATGTCTCCACCCTTCAGAAAAATGCACCCATCCCAGCATCCAGACTCCTCCACGGTCCGCAAAGATCCTTGCCTCATCATGACTATTTCTATCCACAACAACCCATTCATTCAATTTGCCTAAACACCTGCAACACCAGCAAATGATGAAAATTAATGTAATTTTGGGTTATTTGAATTGCACTGATGTTTATAACACAAAAAAAGGCAAATTATGTTTTCCTGTTTGATGGATTTTGAGAGCACTCGTCCCCAATTCATAACATATAATATTTTGAGCCAAATTTGTATGGTTTAAGAATGAGGGTTATTTTAAGTGATGAGATTGGACATACTATTCAGATCTCATAAACTGCAGAGTTACTCCTATAGCAACACCTGTCAAGTATGTTGCCTTCAAATACCAAAATCTTCATTGCTAAATATAGGTAGAAACTTGAACTTGAAGAATATGACTAGAATAACTAAAGCAGCACAAACTCGAAACAATTAGGATGATACTAAAAATAAATAATGCACTGACCAAGATTAACTAGTGCCTACATTTCAAGTACGCTCCACCACAAATAGGAGAGTGGTAATAAAACTCTTAAATTATAAAAATAAATAAATTATATGGCAAGAGACCACAATCATAGGAAAACACAGGAAAAGCACTGCACCTGTAATGTTTTGGTCTGGGCATATTTTACATAACCAAAACAACCAAATTATTGGAGTTCTTCTGAACACACCTTCAAAGGATTCAGAGATACGCTAGCAGCTGTCTGGGATTTCTCAGGCTCCAAGTCAGTGTAAATTCATCACTCTTACGCCATTCTTCACTACCTCTCCATAAATGGCAATGGAAGGCCTAACTGTTTCCAGATCAGATCTCAGGCTTATATTTGAGCAAAGAGCAGAATGTTTTCATGAAGCCAGTGTGATGAGGCTTGGAGTGTGTCCGACTGAGGGGACAGGGCAAGAATAGGGGGGGCTCACACACAACAGAGGGGCGTCTAAAAATAGCAGCCATCACATACTTGTTTGATTGTGAAAGGGAAAGAGTCTTTGGGAGAATGTAGTCCTGTTTTGGTAACTTTGAGATTCATGAGTTTAATTTTCTTAGACAAATAATTGTGTTTTCCAAAATAATTTCCTTTTGTGACATTCTACTACCGATAATATCAGTGAAATGCAAGTTGACCATATTTCACCATGAAGGAATGATGCAGTATTTTAATTGTTCTCAGTTGAAAACAGCTGCATGCAAGAAGTAATATATAATTTAAATGTCACTTATCTGTTTTGCAAATTAACTTTTCATACATGCCCTCATTGGAGCCAAGTAATAATTTCCATTATGATATATATTTTCGTAGCAACAGTAGAGCAACTCCTCAGTACACATACTTAAATAAAAAAAGCTGGTGAGAATTCCTTTTCAGATGACTCAGATGGGGCTGACTCACAATCACTGGTGTCTTATGATTCCATCTGGCATTGGGTGCATAGATAAGGAGGATTAAACAAATATTTTTCAACACTTAAACTATGCATCGATGAGCTACATAGTAGTGAATCTAAAATTATCTATAGTGGTCTATGGTAGTATAGGGCCATGATGCCACCCCTTCAGAGCCATCAGGTGCTGTAAACCATTTCCTCAGCTGTGTGGTGCAGTGAACTGGGAGCTGCTTCAGGCCTCACTAGTGCCGCCGTGGAAACCCCCATATAGCCTGTGTTTGCTGGAGCGCCATCAATCTGCACGTATTGGACACACTGGAAAGAAAGTGTAACTGCCCCAAAGTCAGCCCAGTGTCTTCCCAAAAAGAACCACATCAGAACTTGGCAGCACACCCAGCCTAGGCTAGACTCATGTGACCCAGTGCACCATCCTGCAAATAAAGCAAAAGACCGGCCATGTGATCAAATTCACTTCTCAACACAATGTCGGCTTGTGCTGAATGAAGAGGATAGGATTTTTATGTAAAGAAATTTGCATAAAGTCCTGATTCGGATAATTAATAATAATTTATTTAAATTAGTATAGTATCAAAATGTCTTCTGATGAATGAAAGTTAATGCGACGAATGCTGCCTTAAGTCCCTAGCTCGCATACTGATGGTGGTTACTCAGTTAGAAAAAATACAGTGCACCGCAAAGAGCCATGAGTCATGCAGATAAAAAAAAAATCAAATACTGGCCACATAAGTTCACATAATTGCAAGCCGGCAGTGTTTCCATGGAAACACAAACATACACAGTAACAGAGGTAGAGGGATTGTAACTGGTGTTGTGGTGAAAGAAATCACAAGACAGCGATGATTGTGCCCTCATAAAATCAGCTTTCGCTCCTTCACCACATGCGTCCTCAGTAGAGGGTAGACACACGCCCAGCGCATAACTCAGGCTTGTACAGTATTTTCCACGGCTTTGCGAGACCTTCCTGCAGCCGCTTCAAGAACAATGTCCCATTAAAAGAGGAGGTTCAGGAAGTCAACACCAAGGTGAATGCTCCACTTCCCAAACCCTTTTCCATGCACACACAGATTCAGTCTAGAGAGTGTGTTTGTACAGTAAATAATAATCTTATACACTTACAGGCCTGCTGTGTAGTTCCTGTCTATCACCTCTGAGCTTAGTATAATCTTTTATGTGGGGTATGTTCAATGACTACAGCTAGCCTCATGGTTCATAATTGCTCAGTATATTTAACAGCTTATGTGTATGTGTTTGAGAGAAGTGAAAACATTCTTATACGGCCCTGAAGGAAAAGGCTTTCTTCCAAGGCCAAGTTCCAGTGCTGTAATACAATGGCTTCATAAAGGCCTAATTAAACTGTATTCCACACAATGGACACTGACACTTCTGGTTACATCATCAGCTTGTTTTTCTTCTATGCAGATGGAAGTCCGAGATTTTGAAGTATGATTCCACTTACCCGATTATTCACATGTTTCCACAAAGGGATCTCCCTCTTACACACATCCTGTCGTCCGGTTGGCTTTTGTCCCAGCCCTGTGTGTTCCTGTTTTGCTGGGACTGTGAGCCCTGCAGACGTGTAGGGACGTAATTGCTCAAGCAGTTCCCCGCAGAATGGAAAAAGGAAGCCACTCCATAGCAGCTTTTCACGAACAAGCTGCAGCATTACATTCATGAGGATATGGGGACACAACCTAGAACAGGCTACCTTGAAAAAAGGGCAAGTTAAAACATTAAGACTGGGGGGTCCTGTGGGATGAGAGTAGTGACTATTTCACCTAAACTTAACTTTGTGTGGCTAGGTACAACAATGGAACAAAAATAAATAATATGTAACTATTATCTTTTCACACCAAGTACCACCTAAAAAAATATTTAGCCTTCCTGGAGCCACCAGGTAAACTCGGTCTAAAATAGAACTTCTAAAGCATTTATGCAGTCCCAACAAAGGACTTACCCAAAGAATGAGACGACAGACACTGGGATAAAACTGAAGAGAACAATTTCACATATAAAGTTTGAGAAACACTGCACCATACAACCCAACAATTCAACTTAAACTACAAGGTTATATTCAACCTTAATGAACAAGCAGGCCCTCTTTATCTATATAGCAATAAAATACCATTGCCTCTCTACTCAAAAGCAATATTTGTACTTGTGTATTTGCCAATAGCCTACTCAACACATCCTTATTTGTGTTCCAACAGGATGACGTGAAGCTCCCCTCCAGACTCAGCATCTCCAAAACCATGAAGGCCTCTGACTCTGCGGCTGGGAGCAGAGGTGGCAGTATGCTGGAGCTCAAGGAGGCGGCGGAGGAGGGAGGAGAAGAGGCAGGACAGAGCAAGGATAAGCCCCACGTGGACCTGTCCTCAGATGAAGAGGGCGTGGATGTGGAGGACACACTAGAGGAGACACGGGCCGAGCGCATCAAACGCAGCAGCCTGCAACGTGTGCAAAACCTAAAGACTGTCTTTTCCAAGGAGAAGATGGACAAGACCAGGGCCAAGACCAAGGAAAACCTGGAGAAGACAAAACAAAAAACTAAAGACAACATTGAGAAAACCAAGCAGAAGACCAAAGAGAACATTGAGAAAACAAAACAAAAAACCAAGGAGAACATAGAGAAAACCAAACAGAAAACCAAAGAAAACCTGGAGAAGACCAGGCAAAAGACCAAAGAGAACCTGGAGAAGACACGCCACAACATTGAAAAGAAGATGGGCAAGTTGGGAACACGTATGACTGTAAACCCTGAGCGCAAGCAGAAGATGCAGACGTCCCGGGACAAGGTGAAGAAGGCTTTCACTCCTGACCATGTGGTTTACGCCCGATCCAAGACCGCTGTCTACAAGGTGCCTCCCTTCACCTTCCATGTCAAGAAGTTCCGTGAGGGGGCAGTGGAGGTGGTGCAGGGCACGGAGATGATCGAGGTGTCCCAGGACGGAGAGACCTTCAGTGGGGTGGACGCTGAGCTGCATGATGAGGCGGTGGAGGTAGAGATGGAGATGATGAATGGAGGTGGAGAGGAAGAAGAGGAGCACGATGAAGTAGAAGAGGCTGAGGATCATGATGAAGAGGACAGCCACGAGGAGCTACAGAAGGATGAAGACCAAGACAGAGACAGTGATTAGTCTGAGTCACACACACCACAATACACCACACTATCACTAGATTTATGTCCCATTTATTTACAAGACCTATGAGGGAAAAGTCTGAAATGATGAAATGACTGAAAAAAATGTGACCAAAAGTAATCAGTAATCACGCCATATTGAACAAAAAGTACATCAACTTGTCTATTCAGCACACACTCAGAATGAATGGACATTATATACCTGCACTGCATCTCACACTGCCGCATAACTGAAGATGTTCCTTTCATTATCAAATCTAGATCTATGTTTGATTTTAAGATGTTACCTGACTCCTTATCTGTAGCCTAACTGTGACTGCTGCAGCCAATTATTTTAACTATTATCCACTGAATAACTGTTCTGTTCCTGCCTATCACCCTCCAGTATCCACACATTATTTTACTGTGTGCATCTGTTTGATCTGTTGTATTGTATTTTTATTTGTTGATCACATGTGCAAATGTGAGTGTATATGTCTAAAAGGTGAGCTCCGTAGAAACCCATCACAGATAAAGTTCACAGCACACAGGTGGAAAATGGGAGCTGACTGACTGACTTCAGTATGTCATTATTTCTTACACAGTAAACTCTAAATTGTAATTCTGTTTTCAAAGTAAACACAGGCGAGCTTCACAATTGTTTGTATATTCTTTGCTGAACCACTAGCTTAATATTCACTTTAATAAAGTCTAGTTCACTCATTTTGCGACTACTTCACTTTTGTACTTCGCCTTATTGATATTATGAAACTTAATAGTAGTGCAGTATATAAAAAGTCTTACTCTTGGTTAAAGCCAAAAACAAATTAATTGTTTAAGTGGTAGTTATGAGCTTATTTAGATAAATAATATAACTCTTAATCTTGTGCATAGCCTAGGCATGCCTTGGGGTGAGGATAGACAGAAAAATGCAGAGTGATGACATGGCAGTGAGCCAACATTAAAGCAATGGCACAGTATTTATTGCAATAGCAATACAATATCAATTTGCAGAGTCTTGTTATTGTGGGCCTATTGTGTTACTGAAGTAGGCTTATATCTGGGAGAGCTGCTAGTAAAGTTTCTGCAGCCTGGTGATTCACAACCTCACATTTTAACAATTATGCATCAGGCATCAGTGTGTCGGTTCTAACCTGTAACCCAAGGCCTACAGCAGGAAAAGGACCCTCCAAAAGTCTCTGGTAACAGTGTGGTCCCATCACTATGTCTTTTATGCAGGGCACAGTTTAGAATTTTTTGTTACACCTCTGATTATCATTATTTGTTATTTTAGATTTTAGAATGTGATCATGTTATACTGCCAGATGGGGACAGTTTACCTATTGGTAACAGTGTACTTTGACATGAAGTAACCAAAAGGTAAAGGCACAAATGTTGATCCTGACAATTTCTGTTTTTGACTAGACCCATGAACTGCCTGCGTGCAATATAGAAAAGAAATTCTACATTTTAACAGTTCTCATTTTAGACTGGTTAAGTGCTGTGATCGGCTGTCATCCGAAACTCAGCAAATGCAAAACTGAAACACCTTTCACTTACTTTGAGGAAGCAAGTTTTGGACACGAGGTGCAGTCGTCAGAGCGCATAGCCTGTAGAATTGCGCCATCTAGCGACAGCAGAGTGAGAGCCAGCTTTGCCTGATGTGGACCCACGAAGCCTCGAGAAGTCTGGCTGTTGCACTTCCGTGGTTGGCGCAGCTGCTCCAGAGGAAGAGGAAGGAGCATGTAGCCGTAGCATGAGCGCCCCTGGCACCAGCTCCAGCGGTGTGGACTTTTCTACAAACTGTGGCTGAGTGCTACTTATGCTGCGTAAGAGCCAACCTGTGACCCTTCTGTTTATGCGGGGTAAAGCGTATATCAAATCCCACAGGTTTAATACCGAGCTAAAGTAGCTGCTACAACAAGCTAAGAAAACGCCTCTGAAACTTGATTACTAGTGCATCACAATAGTCGTTAGTTTTCATTACCTTATTGGAATAATACCAGCCACTGATTTTAGGTTTGTACGTCGTTATTGTGTAAGCTCATAGTATTTCTGTATGAAACTTGCACAACAGGTTAATTCCCTGGGTGGTCCACATCACATATCTTACGCCACCTCTTAATTTTACGTTTCTCTTTTCCAGGGGCACCATGGCTATGTGGATCCAAGCCCAGCAACTACAAGGTGACGCTTTACACCAGATGCAAGCTTTGTATGGGCAGCACTTTCCCATTGAAGTGCGACACTACCTGGCTCAGTGGATTGAAAACCAGCTATGGTAGGCAGATTTTTGTTGTCAAATCATTCAGCTATTGTTCTTTCACTGTCAGTCTTTTCCATGAGTGGACTGTGTCTTCTGCAGGGATTCAGTAGAGCTGGAAAACCCTGGAGAAGAGGTCAAAGCCAAGCGATTGCTGGACAGTCTTGTGGCAGAGCTCCAGAAGAAGGCTCAGCTTCAGGGAGGAGAGGATGGTTTTCTGCTCAAGATTAAACTCGGTCACTATGCCAGCCAGTTAAAGGTATGGTTCTTTTATGAGTGTGGGCCAAAATGTGCAGGTAGGTCTCTGGGCATGGAAATTAATAGACTAAGATGCATATGTTTCCCAAAATAGTTGACAGAAACTTCACCAACTTGAACTGGACAATACATTGGAGCACAAAAAGTTTTTTTTTCACAATATCAAGTTTTAGTTTTACTATTATGATGAGATAAGTCATGAAATTTTTTTTATTATTTCCCATTTTTGACAGTCTAATCAATAGAGAAATTTGCTTACTGTAGTACTGTTTGTGTGCTCCCATTTAAAACTACTGGAAATGTGTTAGTTTCTTAAAGTGTAAAGAATAAAGATTGTATAATATTTAGTTTCTATAAAGGCAAAATAATGGACCATAACTGTTCAATGTGTGTGTACAGAGCACATATGACCGTAGTCCTTTGGAGCTTGTGCGCTGTATTCGACACATCCTGCAGTCGGAGAAGAGGCTAGTTCAAAATGCTACAAATGTAAGTTCAGTCCCATCATGTTGAATATTACGGTAAATAGACTAAATAAACAAATTTATTTATAAATTTCTAGTTATTTCTAGATTTAACTTTTGGGCATAGTATTAAATGAATAATTAAAAAGGGCAACTCTTATAAACACTTATTAGAACTCCTATTGCTCTGAAACAATTGTGTAAACTTGCTTCTAAAAATAAACGTCACCAGAACATTTACCCTGGAGTTCTACCAGCAAGTCCTCAGTCCAACTTTTTCAGTAGAGAACTTGGTGAGAGAGCTATGGTAACAGATACTATGCAGTGCTAGTATTTCACTGATTAATTGTACTGTAAAATCTACCTAAATTACTAAAAAATCTAGGTTTATAGTTTTGTAGTGTGTTTGGGGGCAGTGGTCAAAGTGGCTCATTTTGTGTTGTTTGCTGACAGGCGAGTTGTGGTACAGAGGGTCAGTCCATGGATAGTCTGTCCCAGCGCCATCAGCAGATCAACCAGGCATTTGAGGAGTTGCGGCTGGCCACTCAGGAGACTGAAAATGAGCTCAGGAAACTTCAGCACAGCCAGGAGTACTTTATCATTCAATATCAAGAGAACCTTCGCATCCAAGGTAAAAACCATGTAAAAACCATTATTTTCACTGCCCCCATACACAGTGTTTCCCACAAGTTTATACTAAGACTATGGTGGCACAAGTGATCCATATTTGATTCATTTTAGTTAATACAGTATTTTGGTGTATAAATGTCATTTATTTCCTCTACTGAACCAAAAATTACTGGTTACAGATTAAAAATTATTACTTCTATATGTTTATGATAACACTACAAGCATAAAGTCTAATTTGTTTTTCGCACAGTTAGTTTTTAGACTATGGGGGTGAAAATTAGACTATGGGGGGCCACCATAGTCTCCTCTGTCAATCAGAAACACTGCACAAACCTAAACCCCAATGACTACTCCAGTTTAATGTGGTGAGACATTTTCAAGGCACAGGAGACACAAAGACCATTTCCATTGAGTATGCTTGCGGCTTGCTCTTGTGCATTTTGAATAATTGGTAGTTTAAATTGTGTAAGTAAAATTGTTGAGTTGATTAAGCCCCGAGAGGAATTTATTGTATCCACTTGACAATGTTTATTACATCCACTGATTACAGAAAAGGGAAGAAGAAAATCCTGTTTGCCCTCATTGCCCTTACTGTAATGCTGCCTGTTTTTTGCTTTAGCTCAGATAAGTAGCCTTGCCTCCCTGCCAGCTGCTGAGCGCACTCAGAGAGAGCCAGCCCTTCAGAGTAAGAGAGGCACAGTGGAGTCCTGGCTCACTAGAGAGGCCAGTACGCTCCAGAAGTACAGACTTGTAAGTACAGATTGTGCACTTTTGTACTATGCCTTTAATCTCTGCATCTTGGTCTGCTTTTTTCAGCTTCACCATTTTGGCTGATTACATCTTGACATACATTTTTACATAGTTTTGATGTCTGTGTGGTTATGGCTGTGTTTTTAAGGATCTGTCTGAACAACACCAGAAGACCTTGGCTCTCCTGAGGAAACAGCAGACGCTAATTCTGGATGAGGAGCTCATCCAGTGGAAAAGGAGACAGCAACTGGCTGGCAATGGAGGTCCACACGAAGGGAGCCTGGACATGCTTCAGTCCTGGTAAGGTTTGCTTAGTGAACCTTCATGGAGAGCGGAGGCATATAAACTTCAGTGCACTGCATGTGTCACTTTTGCTTTGAGGTGTGAGAAACTGGCTGACCTCATCTGGCAGAACAGGCAGCAGATCCGTCGCTGTGAACACCTGACACAGCAGCTGCCTCTGCCTGGCCCCATGGAGGAGCTACTGAGCAAACTCAACGCTGATATCACAGACATCATTTCGGCCCTTGTCACAAGGTCCGGACTGTGAAATGCTTTCTTGTTTTTGCAAAGAGAAATAATAAATAATAATCAGTCAAATATGTTTTAGCACTTTCATCATTGAAAAGCAGCCTCCCCAAGTGTTAAAGACTCAGACCAAGTTTGCAGCCACTGTGCGTCTCCTAGTGGGTGGAAAACTAAATGTCCACATGAACCCACCTCAGGTCAAAGCTGTAATCGTGAGTGAGCAGCAGGCCAAAGCGCTATTAAAGAATGAAAGCACACACAGGTGGGACACTCTCACTCTCTCCTACACATGTGCTCGTTCTGTTTCTAAAACCCTGTGTTTCTAGTGAAAGCAGTGGAGAAATCCTGAACAACAACTGTGTGATGGAGTATCACCAGGCCACAGGGACCCTCAGCGCTCACTTCAGAAACATGGTACTGTATTTGTGGTTGTGCTTTGTTTAACATATTTATGTATAGGGAGTCATTCAATGTTTTCAGCCACTGCCCTGAAAGCAGCCAGTAGATTCATAGAATCATAATTACATTTACAGTTTTCATTTTAGTGATGTGATGGGTATTACTCATTATGACATAATCTTTAAATTTGATTTACTGTGATACGCCAATTTTTTTTTTACACATTTCTTATAGTGTGAGATGCAACTTAGAGTTTTTACCATAGGAAATGCTTATTTTCATAAACAATTTAAGTATTTATTTAACTCATCCTGTGTTGCTTTGACAGTCCCTAAAGCGGATCAAACGCTCGGATCGCCGTGGCGCTGAGTCAGTTACAGAGGAGAAGTTCACTGTCCTGTTTGAATCACAGTTTAGTGTTGGGGGCAATGAGCTTGTCTTTCATGTCAAGGTAAGGGTATACTTTGCACTGTATAGTACTACATTGTGTTGTACAGCACAGTATAATATTGCACGATTAAACTTCTACAAATGTCTACAAAAAGTTTTCAGTAGTCCCCTCACTGGTTCTATCCAAAGACACGTTAAAAGCCCAGCAGAGGGCGTGATACATCAATAAGAAACTGAAATATCTGTTGGTTGTACAGTCTCAATGATTGTAATCAAGATGAATCACTCATATCTTTTGCCCCGCAGACTTTGTCTTTACCAGTGGTGGTGATCGTTCATGGTAGTCAAGACAACAACGCCACAGCTACAGTACTGTGGGACAATGCCTTTGCTGAGCCAGTCAGTATGAATTTTATCTTCATTTAATAACAAACAAACTGCCCTGCATTTATACATTATCATTCACTTCATAAATCATGAAGAAATCCAGAGATAAATTCAAGTCTGACAGTGGATGTTGGTGATATTCTCTCCTCAGGGCCGGGTGCCCTTCATCGTCCCAGACAAAGTGCTGTGGTCGCAGCTGTGTGAGACTTTGGACATGAAGTACAAGGCGGAGATGCACAGCACACGAGGCCTGTCTGAGGATAACCTGGTGTTTTTGGCACAAAAAGCATTCAGCAGCACCAGTAACAACCCTGAAGACTTCCGCAACATGACCATTTCCTGGGCCCAGTTCAACAGGGTAAAGTATTGTAAATGTGCTTTAATTTTCACAGTAGCAGTCTGGTTATTGCTCATTTTGCATTTACAGGAGAGCCTACCTGGACGCAACTTTACCTTTTGGCAATGGTTTGATGGAGTTGTTGAGCTCATGAAAAAACACCTAAAGCCTCACTGGAATGATGGGTTAGTCTTGTTTCTTTAAGAAGGCATATGTTTGTATTTATGATAATGTACTATCATGTTTTGAAGTTGATTTCTGTAAGTATTCAATATATATGGTATGTTTTTCAATAGGGCCATCTTGGGCTTTGTCAACAAGCAGCAGGCCCAAGACATGCTCCTGTCCAAACCCAACGGGACTTTTCTGCTTCGCTTCAGTGATTCAGAGATTGGAGGCATCACCATTGCCTGGGTAGCTGAGAACCCCAACAAATCAGGTTGCTTGCGAGCCACAACAATTTTTAAAATTACAGTTGGCAGTTTTGACCTGTTAAATGCACATAGAGGGTTTACTCTTTCACCGTTATTGCTTCACCTATTGAACGTCTTCGTTCACGTTTTAATTGTGTTTTGTGACAGGGGAGAGGCTGGTCTGGAATCTGCTGCCTTACACCACCAAGGACTTCTCTATCCGTTCACTCGCTGACCGCATCAGTGACCTCAATCACCTGCTGTTTCTGTATCCGGATAAACCTAAAAACGAAGTGTTTGCAAAGTACTACACCCCCCCCCTCTGTACGTACATATAAGTTTAATTTTAATAATACATATTTTTTGTGTGGTTAAAACAATTATCATTCTTTTACAGCCAAAGCACCAGTAGATGGATATGTCAAACCACAGATAAAACAGGTTGTTCCAGAGTGAGTACATTTTTCAGACCATATAATGCTACAATATGAATTAGAAACCGTAATGAGACTTTAAAAATACATAACAATATAAGTTATTGCATTCATCATTTGTTTTTATTGTCTTTTAACATTGTTATCTCATTGATTTGCATGACTATGCTTGTGTCTTTCTCAGATTTACCACCCCCAACCCTGAACCTCCCACCTTCATGGACCAGACCACATCTCCTTCTGTGAGCCATCCAAGCAGCTTCACCGTTTACCCACCCATGTAAGCAGTATAGGGCCACATCTTGAGCTGTGTACATGCATGGTTCTCTGAGTACATATAGATAACACACAATTTCTTCTCTTGAAATTCTTCTCTTAACACATGGAGAGATAAAATTGGTTCTTTTTTCAGTCTGGATAATGTTAAAACTTTTCTAACAACTTCTCTGAATCTTGAATCTAAGTAATGCTTGGTCTATGCAGACATTTTGTTGTGGCTAATGCTGACATGACAGATGAAATTAATTAACTGTCATGTCAGAATTAATTCTTCTGCACTGTTGTGTCTGTGATTGTCTGCTGTAGTTTTGTCAGAATACAAACCATTGTACTAACATACTAATTATACAAATTAATATCATTGTCAATATGAACATATAGGCCAACTAGGTCTTGTATACATACAGTGCATCCGGAAAGTATTCACAACGCTTAATTTTTTCCACATTTTGTCATGTTACAGCCTCATTCCAAATTGTATTTCTCTTACCTCAAAATTCTACACACAATACCCCATTATGACAATGTGAAAAAAGTTTTTATAAACTGAGCGATCGGGGGAGAAGGGCCTTAGTCAGGGAGGTGACCAAGAACCCGACGGTCACTCTGTCAGAGCTCCAGCGTTCCTCTGTGGAGAGAGGAGAGCCTTCCAGAAGGACAACCATCTCTGCAGCAATCCACCAATCAGGCCTGTATGGTAGAGTGACCAGACGAAAGCCACTCCTTAGTAAAAGGAACATGGCAGCCCGTCTGGAATTTGCCAAAAGGCACCTGAATGACTCTCAGACCATGAGAAACAAAATTCTCTGGTCTGATGAGACAAAGATTTAACTCTTTGGTGTGAATGCCAAGCGTCATGTTTGGAGGAAACCAGGCACCGCTTATCACCAGGCCAATACCATCCCTACAGTGAAGCATGGTGGTGGCAGCATCATGCTATGGGCATGTTTTTCAGCAGCAGGAACTGGCAGACTAGTCAGGATAGAAGGAAAAATGAATGCAGCAATATACAGAGATATCCTGGATGAAAACCTGCTCCAGAGCGCTGTTGACCTCAGACTGGGGCGAAGGTTCATTTTTCAGCAGGACAACGACCCGAAGCACACAGCCAAGATCTCAAAGGATTGGCTTCACAACCACTCCGTGAATGTCCTGGAGTGGCCCAGCCAGAGTCCAGACTTGAATCTGATTGAACATCTCTGGAGAGACCTGAAAATGGATGTGCACAGACATCTCCCATCCAACCTGATGGAGCTTGAGAATTACTGCAAAGAAGAATGGGCAAAACTGCCTAAAGATCGGTGTGCTAAGCTTGTGGCATCATATTCAAAAAGACTTGAGGCTGTAATTGCTGCCAAAGGTGGATCAACAAAGTATTAAGCACAGGCTGTGAATACTTATGTAAATGTGATTTATTAGTTTTCTATTTTTAATAAATTCAAAAAATGTTTTTTACATTGTCATAATGGGGTATTGTGTGTAGAATTTTGAGGTAAGAGATGAATTTAATACCATTTGGAATGAGGCTGTAACATGACAAAATGTGGGAAAAAAGAAGCGCTGTGAATACTTTCCGGATGCACTGTACATCAAGACCATTCTAAACCTTTTCTGCATTGGTTCAGTTTAATCCATGTTTGTGTAAATGCGTGTCTACTTTTCCATACCTTGTTACTAAACGATACTGTAACTAACAATGAATGTGTTTTTTGTTTTTGTTTTTGTTTTTGTTTTTGACAACCCTAGTGCTGTGCAACAAGAACCCTGTCTGTTCAGTGTTTCCTAGGGGCTCCCATGCTGCCCCCTACAGGTTCAGCTTGAGTTCCCTTCCATGATGTGTGTAAAGTGAATGTGCGCTGTTGTCTGTCAGGAGTGACGCCATGCTGGATGCTGACGGAGACTTTGACTTGGAGGACACGATGGATGTGGCCCGTCATGTGGAGGAGCTGCTTCGCCGACCCATGGCCAACCAATGGGGAAACCAGCAGACCTGAGGACCCCCACGTACCCAGTCCCCAACTTTGTGTAAGGGGCTAGTGATGCCTTTTTAAAAAGTTGTTTGTAATAATATGCCTGGTTTGAACCAGTCCTGTTATCTTTTCTCAGGGCTTTGTCATTAATTTGTTCAAAGGTTTTGGTCATTGCTGCATTTTTTTGTGTGTGAGATATTTTAATTATGCTTTACACTTGTGAGTTGGGAACAATCTACATTTATAAGATTACTATTTTTCCATATAACAACTTATATATTAATATATACTAAATGTTGATGCATAGTGGGACTTGTTTGTGCTAAGTATTACACTGTTTGTTCCCATGTATGACCATGTAATTCTATCCGTCATGTCAGAAATTTATAAAATGCGGCTTCACTAGACAGTAGTATGGTAGTAGTACTTTTCTGAGAAACAAGCGGAAGAATGGCAAATCTCAAAAGACTAGTTATTCAAGTTGTAATTTAGATTTTTAAAAATGCAATTGGCATTTATTTCTATCCACTACACTTGCCTTGCATAATTTTACATGGCCTGTAATTTAAATACATTCAAATATGGGTTGCAAGAAATTTGTGACAATATTTTGCCGTCCGCTTGGTTCAATGTAAATGTATAAATGCCTTCTTGCCCTGCAAATATTTTTGTGCTTCAGAATGCCTTTTTAAAACCCAATGTGTGTGCCTGAACTATTGATAATTGGGTTAGTATTATCAGGTTTTTAATTTGTCCTATTAAAATATTGAAAGTAATGCCAGACTAATACTATTTGCATATTGTGTATAAAAAAGCTTATTGTAAGAAAAGTTTAATCATTTATTATTGGACTAATTTGCCTTTTGTCAAAATACAAAGATATGCCAGAAATCAGGCAGATTTTTTGACATACTCGGACCAGGAGTGCAGTCATTGCACTGTTGATATTGTAGGGCCATTGAGACGTAAGTCTGCCTGATGAAATCTCTGGTCATCAAAAAATCTAATTGCTTGCGTGAACTTGAAATTGCTTATGCTTGTATGGATATAGATATGCTTGTGCCTTGTTACTAATGGAAAATAATGGGCAGAAACACTGGGATACTTTCTACAGCTCCACTTTCTGTCAAAGTCTATGTAAGACTTGCACATACAAAGTAACAGTGAATGCAGTTAACCTCAGGAAATCACACTATGGCAGCCAATAAAAATCTCTGTAATCAGGTCCATTCTAATTAAGCCAAAAAACATGTTGTATTGTTGCTTATTTTAGCTCTTTTGCCTTAAGCTTTAGTGTAAACCTATACTGTTTACTTCTAACTTAAAATTGATCTCACCAGCAGATCTCTGTAGTCCAGTTTGTGTGGTGTATAGCTATGTGGAACTCTTTTATTTTGATAAATAAACACTTTTATATGAAACTCGTTTCCTGTGTCTTGATCTTTTTAAATACTTGTTAAACTTCCTTCACCAAGATCATTTTCATAGGATTAAAAAAAGTTAGTCAGCCAAGTGCCAAATTAAGTGCAGAGTTTAGTGGAAATTGAAGGTACTCTTTGCTTTTCTGGCCCCATTTTGGTACGGGTTCATGTCTAAAATTGGACATTGAACTGTTTTATGACAATACCATCAGAGCCATCATATGACTGATCACGTGACAGTGGTAGAAAGTTGGGACGCAGGGCCTTTTGTGATTGGCTGCCATTTTAATATTGGACGGCGCAATATCCGATTGGTTCACGGTGAAGTGGCGCTTCCTGGTTTAGAGAAAGTAGGAAATGTTTTTGAAAGTATTGCTGTGGAGGGAGCGAGTGTTGACAGTGGATGAAGATGCTCTCCTGTACCATTTGGAGGTCTCTCATCTTCCTCGCGCTGTGCGGGAGCGTCACTGCGCAGCGGAGATTCCCCACTCTGGAGCACCTCCGGTCGGGCAGCAGTGAGCAGGCGCAGGTCGACGCTGTGAATGGGTTGCTCCATAGGCTCCTTGAGACCCGCGCATCGGAGTTCATTGTGTCCGTAAACAAGAGCCTCTCCAACGACAGTCTGGACGTGTGCGAGCTCCGCTCCACCAGGAACAACAGAGTTGTGGTCACCGGCAGCAGCGGTGTGGCCGTGGCGTCTGGCATCTACAACTACCTCAAATACTTCTGCAACTGTCACGTGTCCTGGTCCGGAGACCAGCTGGACCTGCCGCGACCTCTGCCCAAACTGAGCGGGGTTCTGCGCATCGCCAGCCCGCACAGGTCACCGACGCACCATGTAACACACACACACACACACACACACACACACACACGCACACACATACACACACACACACACACACACACACACACACACACACACACACACACACACACACACACACACACACACACACACACACACGGTAGAAGTCTGTCTAGTGTCAATACATTAGCCTACATAAATTAATTCATTTTTTTTATTTAACCAGGATAAAACCACAGATTGAGCCTAAAAAGTTACTTACAAAAGTGTCCTGTGCCAGCAGCCCAAATTAAACATAGGTATAGGGGCATATCGACCTACATATGTTTCTCTGTATGAGATCAACTCTTAGAGTTTCACTCAGAGGGTGCATCAAAAGTAAAGGCTTTTTGCCAGACTAAACACAAACTTTGGGGACAGCAGTCCTGTGAGCACAGGGCATCCACTCTGGTGCACCTCTGCCTCAGGTGAGCTGGGAAAAAAATCAAAAAATCAAAAGCAGGACATTTGATTCAAAAGGAAACGGTCTAACTTTAATTAAGATTTTTACAACTTCTTTTTACATCTTTTTGACAATGAGAATATCACATTTACAATGTGACAGCCACTAAAGAAATTCTTTAATATAGTTAGCCTGGTTTTGTAAATCAGATAGATGATAGATTAGATGTGATAGCCACACAGTCTATCTGGTTTGGTTACATTTCAAAAGATTCTCCCTGGGTCCTGTGACTTTTTCTGGGCTTTTGATGAAACCGGAAGTATTGTTTTGTACAGACTAAACACATCTTATGTGTTTCTCTCTCCACATGTCCTCATTTGTCATGTCCAAATGAATAAGGGGTTTTGGGATGTTGCTCCCTGGTGTGACGCAGTCGTGACAGCTGCTGGGAGTAGACCACAATAGGAATACTCCAGTACTTCAACTGAGCTCAGCAAAACCGCCTCTTTCAAGTTGTTTTTCATCAAAGCCATTCTCTGTGTTTGGGCCCAGTGCCAGCTGCACACAACAGGCCCTGTTTACACACACACTTGGTCAGGAAACTCTCTCAGGGCACTTTAAATGCTCGTGCTTTTAAATTTTATAGTCTAAAGCTGCCCCACTTGTATAATTTGTGATAATCATCTACACTCAACACATGCTCTCTCCCAAATACAGGTTTACCTAGACGGTCATACCACTATCATGCATGGACCCTTTAAACATTGGCTGTTTTTTCATTACAGTCGCCTCATCTCCTCACAGTTATGTCATGCATGCCTCTGTCATGCACTGAAAAAGCAGACCTGCATTCATGACCCCCAAGTCCTTTAAACGTGCTCTGCTGTGATGAGGTTTATGTGGAGGTATGAGGCACAGAAAGCAGAACAGTGCAACATCAAAGTAATGGATTTCATGGGTAGAATCTGTTATCCTCTCATACTTAATATACATATTAAAGAGCCCATTCCTAGCCAGCTCAGGGGTCCTTGGGAGTACCATGGTAACACTGTTACTGCTGTCCTAACTGCTGTAGCTTCAGCTCATTACCTTTAAGTCTGTATCTATGATAGAGGTGGGTTTGTAAATATTTTTATTTAATTGTTTCTTTAATTGTTATGTTGCTAATTAACTTTACTAACTTGATTAATTTACATGATTGTTGATGTAAACTGTTTAACAGTTATTCATGGACTGATTATATATAATGTGCCATTTTCAGTTAGTAATATGATTCAATCTGAATCAATCTGGTAATCTGGTTATAGATTACCAGATGAAAGGATAGGTCAGATGAAAGGATCGACAAACAGAAAGATACAAGAAAGGGCATTAAAGCTCCTCAAATTCATTCAAGTGTCCGTCTTCACTCTCTGACTGGAATACTGTTTGGATGAAGTGTCCCAGCATACTGTGCATACAGTCTACAGGTCCTTCGAGCCTTCGAGCCACACCCAAATGTCCAAATAGACACCAGAAGAACAGATCTCCTATAGTTATAATGTTGTTTCTTCATCAAAAGCATACCTGGAGTTGTTTAATTCACACATGTTCAACACGCAAATTTTGTATATTTAATCTGAGGTCTTCTCTCAAACAGAAAACATACTGTTCCAACTTGTGATGTTACATGGTAATACAGGAAGTGCTCCACTGTGTTTTTAAACTCCATACACCTTCACTAGAGTCATTGGATGAATTTTTTTTTTTGGTAGTACTTTTATTATCCCTGTAGGGAAATTGTCCTCTGCATTGTGTGCAGAAACATGCAAACTCCACACAGAAAGGCCCGACAAACCAGGGATCGAACCTGAAACCTTCTTGCTGTGAGGTGTGAGTGCTAGCCACTCAGCTACTGTGCCGCCAAAAGCTAATGACCCTGACGTGAATGTGGAATTGCCAGTCTCTACTGAACTAAAGAAAAGGTAGCCGTTAACTTGAAAACTACTGCTTCATGACATCTCAGGAGGGAACAGAGCATTTTGAACTTGGAAGATGTAGGCAGCCTAGTAAACCAGACTTACTCAAGTGAATGAAACAAAACACAACTCTGGGTATGTTTTTGATGATGTAACAACATTAAACATGTCTTAAAGCTCACAAGGGTTAATTTTGTGCAATATAGAACCTTATATTGCACAAAATTTGTGCAGTATAGAGCTATACTATGTACATAATGCATGTACATATGGCTCATTTCTATCTTCAGTCCCTTGATGGGTTGATGTCAAACTGTCTACGGGGCAGGGGAAAAAGCAGCAACAATCACCCGAAAAGTAACACAGCACACTATACAGAAGAATAGTTCATTTGAAATTAAAGTAACTCAATATAAAAAAAATAATTTTGTTACTTTACTTTTTATCACATTGGAGTCATATTTTCCATGATTTCCTGCAGTTTTGTACTTTGCACCAATGAAGGTACAACTTACTTACAACTGAAAAAGTTATCATTTTTCTTATGACTCAACAAAATCTACCTCTGAATGTAAAGTCAATGCAAATGTAGACCCCTTTTATCTAATAAGAGACAATGGGGAACTTAAATTAATAAACAGAATTACATTTGTATTTAAGTATTTGGAGCGTTTTACATTGTGTAAACATTGTATTTCTGACCCATCCCATAAGTTGTTACAAGCTTGGACAATGCACTTTGAACTTTGATTACCTTGATATTTTGATTACCTTACTATTTTGGCTCCTTAAAGGTGCATTGTGTATTTTTTCTGGTGGAGGGTTTGTCAAATGCTTTTCTCAATGGAGATGTTATTGCTTTTGACCAAACCAGACCCAGTCACAGGTCAGCTCTGTGGAGAGGCAACCCCGCTCACAGTCAGACTGCCTGTTTTTCTAGGTATTTTTGAGCTATAAAACAACCTGTAATTCAATAAATGTAAAATAGATCTGTTTATTATCATATTATGGAACATTCCAAGCAGAGCAATGACATATCCACAGAAACAAGAAGGTGGCAGACTCCCAACTGTAAAGTTACACAGTGCATGTTTAATCTTTGTTTGTTTATTTCAGTGTCATATGTTCTCTGTAATGATTGTCTATTGTTTGTGGTTGTTTTGAATGTCTCATGGTGCACTTTGAGCTTTTTGCACATGTTTTTTCCAATGTGGTTTATAACTACAAATGGCAAATAAACTAACCTAACGTTTTCTGCTGGTAATGCAGATTCCGGTACTACCAGAATGTCTGCACGGTCAGCTACTCGTCCGTGTGGTGGGACTGGCCTCGGTGGGAGAGAGAGATTGACTGGATGGCCTTAAATGGGATAAACCTGCCCCTGGCCTTCACGGGACAGGAGGCACTATGGCAGGAGGTACGTGCTCCAATTAAAGGGCCCATATTACACTATTTTCAGCTCTGTGTTGTATTGTTTCCTCATCAAAAACATAGAGTTGTGACTTGTTTCATTCACACTTTTAACACACAAATTCTGCATATTTAGGTTGATTTCTTTCAAACAGAAAACACTCTGTTCCACCTTATGATGTCATGTGGTAATACAGGAAGTGCTCCACTGCGTTTTTAAACTCAATACCCCTTCACTAGAATCATTTGATTTCTGCCCTGGAATTGAATATCTCAATTGAACAAAATGTAAAAGGCACGTTTACATTTTGTTGAAAACTACCACTACATGACATTACAAGGAGGAACAGAGCATTTTGATCTTTGGCGATGTAGACAGACTAGTAAACCAGGATTACTCAAACATGTGTGAAAACAAAACACAACTCCAGGTATGTTTTTGATGAGGTAACGACATTATAAAATGGCTTAAAGCTCACAAGAGTCAATTTTATGTAATATACAATCTAAAATATGAATTTTGCTTGCGAAGGTTATATTGACCAATGACCAGATACATTTTATATTCCCTTATATAGTCATAGTCTCCCAGAGTGGCCTATGGGTCGGAGATTACACCGTAATGAAAAGCACTTATTGGGTGTTTGGTTTTATGGAAGGCTCACATGACACCTTCCATTGAACACACACCTCTGGTCTACTAACATTTACTGTATACGTCACTCTTATTGCCGTGTTTATCTGTGGTTATTCACCTTTAAATTCTGTAGTAGCATGGTTACATATGAAAAAGTGATTACTCAGCACTGTGGAAGTCCTGAATAATAATTTTGTTTTTTTTGTACTGTATTTGAAACATGTAGCGCTCCCTTGAGGAAGATACTGAACATGAATCTTTGTGTGCATTAGGTGTATCGATCTTTGGGTCTAAACCAGACTGAGATAGAGGAGTTTTTCTCTGGACCGGCGTTTCTGGCCTGGAACCGAATGGCAAACATGTTCCGCTTCGGGGGACCTCTGCCCCAGTCCTGGCATGTGACCCAACTCAGCCTCCAGGTACTCACACCCATGTTCCCATTTGTAGCATTAAAGGGCACATATTATGCTATTTTCTGATTTATGTTATAATGTTGTTTCCTCGTCACAAACATGCCTGGATTTGTGTTTTGTTTCATTCACATATGTTTAACACACAAACCCTGCATATTCTTGCGAGTTCTTTTCTCAAACAGTTCCACCTTATGATGTCATATGGTAATATATTGTGTTTTTAAACCTTATAGACCAACTAAAATATCTGAAAATATTGTAATATATTATGTAAGTATGGTAGTTGCTGCTACAAATGTAATATCTGCTGCCCATGTCCAACCAGGAACTAAAATGATGAACTTTACCAAATATAATTTTAAAGAGTGGATGGCCATACTTGATGTCCTGATTAGAAACTGGTGCACCTACATTTATGCTAGTTTTTGTTCTTATGGCTATTTATACAGTTTGCATTATTTTGAGGCTGCTTTGTTATGGTGCCTATATATATATCCAGGTAGAAGATGGACTAGAAGTTCTGACTTCTTCTCCTTTCTTCTCTATTGTCGGCAGTTTAAGATCTTGGAGAGAATGCGATCGTTTGGCATGATTCCAGTTCTTCCAGCCTTCTCTGGAAATATTCCTCAAGGAATCCTGAGGTCAGAATATACTCCTCATAAACATCATATACAAAAATATATAAATGTACTTATTATTTGTGCAGCATGTGTTACAATATACTATTACTAGAAGATCACTTTTATATGTTTGTAATGTAAGCTAATATTCAAGCTTAAATTTTCTGTTTTCCCTAATTCTTACATTTTAGACTGTATCCGCATGCAAATGCAACAAGACTGGGACCTTGGGCTCAGTTCAACTGCAGCTACTCCTGCTCGTACGTCTTAGACCCCCAGGACCCACTCTTCTTCCGAATCGGTTCCCTCTTCCTCTCACAAGTGGTCAAACAGTTTGGCACAGATCATATCTATAACACAGACACGTTCAATGAGATGACCCCACCCTCTTCGGACCCTGCGTATCTATCATCCGTCAGCAGTGCAGTCTTCAGCACCATGACAGCAGGTGAGTCTCTCCACTCATCATATTAGAGAGAGCATCATATTGGGTTTAGCCTTTTGTATGCACAGATTATAGTTGTAAGATTTACATAATATAAAATGTAAAATGTTATAATGAAAAATCTTTTTGTAACTGAATAAATCAGTATTACATTTGTTATCAGTAAAATGAATATTTGATTTAGCATGGTGGGTCATTCTGACCAAATACTTTGCACTGCAGTGGACCCCCAGGCTATTTGGCTCATGCAAGGCTGGCTCTTCTTCAGTGACGCTGCCTTTTGGAAGCCGTCCCAGATCCAGGCCTTACTCCATGGAGTGCCACTTGGTCGGATGATTGTGCTGGATTTGTTTGCTGAAACAGAACCAATTTTCTCCTACACACAGTCTTTCTATGGACAGCCATTTATCTGGTGCATGCTACATAACTTTGGAGGCAACAGTGGATTTTTTGGCACAGTAGAGAGCATCAACTCGGGGCCATTTAAAGCGATGAATTTCCCAAACTCCACTATGGTTGGCACAGGCATGACGCCTGAGGGCATTGAGCAGAATCCAGTGGTCTATGAGCTGATGAGTGAGCTCGCCTGGCGTAAGGAACCTGTCAATCTGGCCAAATGGGTGTCTCTGTATGCTATCCGTCGTTATGGAAGCACACAAGAAAACCTTGGCACTGCCTGGAAGCTGCTGTTCGCCAGTGTGTACAACTGCACTGTGGCTCATTACAGAAACCACAACCACAGTCCGCTGGTGCGCCGACCCTCCTTCCATATGAACACAGGGCTGTGGTACAAGCCCGCACAGCTCATCCAGGCCTGGAAACTGCTGATGGATGCAGCCCCTGCGCTCATGTCCAAGGAGACATTCCGCTACGACCTGGTGGATGTCACACGGCAGGTGCTGGAGGTGATGACCTCGTGGTTTTATCTGGACATCATCGAGGCATTTGTCTTAAAGAGGTTACCTGAGCTCCTGACTGTGGGGGGCGTACTGGTGTATGACCTCCTGCCTGAGCTGAACCGCCTTCTGAACAGTGAGCGTGGTTTCCTGTTGGGTGTGTGGCTGGAGAGGGCCCACTCCCTGGCACTGGACGAGCGCGAGGCTCAACTGTACGATATGAATGCCCGCAACCAGCTCACCCTGTGGGGTCCCAGTGGCGAGATCCTGGATTATGCCAATAAGCAGTGGGGTGGCCTCATGGAGGACTACTATGGCCAGCGGTGGGCGCTGTTTGTGCATACTCTTGTGGAGTGCCTCAACAGTGGGACACCCTTCAAACAAGACATTTTCAACCAGGCCGTATTTCAGGTGGAGAGGGGCTTCATCTTCAACCAACGCAAGTATCCGAGCACACCTCAAGGGGACACATATGAGATAGCTCACAGAATATTTCTGAAATATTACCCACAGGCCTTAAAGAAGCTGTAATCCACTAACACCAAGTTATGTGATGATGTAGTAACTTTATTTTTTCTACTTCTGGGTCCAATGGAACGACAGCCTTATTTACTGAATGGCATATTGGCAGATTTGAACCTGCTCCAGGGCTTTTTACATTGCAGTCTTAAAAAAAAAATGTTTCACTGAACAAATACAAGAAGTGAGCTGCTTCTTGGGATGATTTCAGACCTAAATGATCTAATTAATCTGTTTTGCCGGAAAAATAGGTGAACATTCACCCACTGATTTTATTTAGTGTCAAAGTCCCCATTTCTGAATGGAGCTCACAATATTTGAACCCTAACAAGCTGTGATTACAATTAACAATCCCATCATTGGCAGCAGCAAGAATGTTTTTTTTTTTCTGACTCCATCCACCTGTTGCTTTTAAATTCTGTAATATTTGGGGTAAAAACTCTTAGGTATATGAGCTTAATGAACTGTATCAAAACTTTATCAGTAATGATCTTATTACGTGTATTTAGGCCTGTTCTTGAGGTAAAATGGGACATTATAGAAAATCTTACACTTAAATTGTCTCAGGCAATGTGTTGTCATTAAAACTAGCTTTTTGCATCACTAAATGTTTTTATATTTCACTGTGATTAAAAGACCATATATATATATATGGCACAGATCTTCTATATGTCATCATTGTTGCCACTAAAATTTTTAGCCCTTTTTTCCCTCTTAAATCTTGTCCAAATCTTGTATTTTTTTTTACACTTAAGGATTTTTCAGATCCTTACTTTTTAAATACAAATGTATTTAGGTACAGCCAGTTTCTGTTTTTTCTCTTTTATTGTATTTAAATTTACACTGAGGACAAAGAGGACAATGTATTTGCTCATTACTGTGACTGTGATTAAATTTGTGATTTATAATGGGCTGTAGAGTCTTATTTCAGCAAGGTGATCCAAACCTAAAAGTTACCAAATTAATAATTTGTCTCATCATCTCTATTTCTCATGTACTTATGACTTGGTCAGACTTGAACTAGATCAATACTGGGGTTTGTCCAGCAAAGTCCCACCAATATACCAAGTACACTGCCATCCAGTGGACAGCCACATGCACTTGAATTAGACAAACATATCAAGTTAGAATTCAATGGCTTCAATAAAAATGTGCAACATAAATAGAGTAAGTATTATTAGATTGAATATATATATTTTTTATTTATGCAAAAATATTGACAAACAAATACGATTAGCGGTTTATTTGCACTATTTTTATTTACATTTACATTGATGGTTGTTTGCTGTAAGCCTCTCATTTGGCAGTGATTGGCCCACTTCAACCCACTCATAGTCATCCATAGGCCTGAAGGTAACACCAGTGGAATCTGTTGTCCAAATATTTTAGATTTTATAAAAATAAATCTATTTAAAACTCAATCAAAAGTGGCCTAAGCAGAACATGTATCTGCCAGATAGCCACTGTGGTCGCCGGATCTCATTTAGCTCTTTTGTAGTCAGTAGTGCCACAGCAGTTATAGCTCTACTACTATCAGAGCTGTGTTAGGAGTTAAGGATTGCTGCTTCAGGTGCAGGGTCCAAAGTCTAAGCTTTAGTGTTCTTTATACAGTGTGTCGGACACCATCAATTTCAAAGTACTGGAACAAAATATAATTACTACAACTGCAGTACAGCTTTTTGCTGAGATGAGATGCCTGTGACAACAAAATAAAAGAAATAATAAACAGAACAATGTTTTCATGAAGGATTGCACTGATGTGGATAGAGGAGCTGCAAAATTCGATATTTAGATAATCATGTGATTACAATGAAAAACAGCACTACAGAGCTGTGACAGCTTTATGAGAGGCTGTAGAGTGGGTGTGGCTTGAGGCAGTCACATGACTCTGCATGAGTAAAGTGCACAAGAACCAACCCTTTCTACAAAAGACAAGCAGACCTTGTCCAGTCTGGTGCTCACTACTATCAAAAAGAACATGAGATGTTAAGCTGCCATAATAATCATTAATCAATATTTCCAAGACACCAAAATGGGCAGTAATAATATCTAAAGCTGTAAACTTTTTCATGTCTTTCACATTGACACATCATGGGGCAGAGTGCAGTTTGCATTACAATTAATGAGTACACTGATGTCACTACGATATGCTCCAGACACAAATTGTCAGACACTTACGGTAATCAAGTGAAAAAATTACGTCTCTGGTTAGACTGGTTTAGCTGAACCCAAAGAGCTGCAAAGCTGTGTGGGCTTAGGAACAAAATTCTAATTAACTGATATTACTTTATGTTGACACATCACTACCGATTATTTCACATCCTGTTACTCTTTAGGATAAAGAAAAATACATTATACTATTTATATCATACTTGTAGTATGTAAAAACATATTCATGTATGTAAAGTATACTTGCACATCACCCATTTGGTATATAATATAATTTTTCTGTGTGTAGAATATTTGTAAATCTATTTTAACTGGATATTGGCCAAGTTTAATAAAGTAGGTTTATCAGACCAAACTGTGGCTAATAAAAGATGTGGGTCAATGACGTGAAGCCACAACTTTTCTAGTTATTAATATATAAAGGTTTAAATATTTTAATGTATATTTTAATGTATTTGTTTTATATTACTTTAGTTGTACCAATATGCATTTGGAAGAAGAAACCAAATTTGAAAGAATATTATAGGTTTAAAGTGTCCAAATATAATTTGGTGAAAGGGTTCACACAAAGAACATTTGCTTGCACAAATTATAAAAACTAACAAAATCAAACTTCTCTCTGTGGCATAATTTTAGAAGCCTTGGCATGAAAAACACAAAAGAACTGCTTTTAATGTCTTAAATAAAGTTGTCCCCAAAAGCCTATTTCATCAATGTCATTTGGTATAACAAAGTTAAAGGGTCATTTTGAACAATAATCTGAGATCTTTCCTCATGTTTCATGTGATGATCACTCTAAGGACCCTGCAGGACTCTGAAGTGGAAACAAGATTCAGATTTGCCCTCTTAGTTTTTGTTGGTGACGTCTGTCATGAGAAGTACAAATGCCACAATTCTGGATGTCATTTGGTGCAACATTCAAAATGTGTTTAAAACTGTTACGATTTTAAAAATATTACATTTGAAATCAGTGCTTGGTACGAGCAGTCAACACTGATGCTTTTGTTTCTCTTGATGGATAAAGTATAAACCAGTTTAGAATAAACGATATTTTTAAGGTTCAGTTTCTTGATGACTTTTAATCTATGTATTTGGATATAAACACAATCTTGGACCAAAGAGGGGATATTCAACTATTACAGGCGCTTTTAGCAGCCAGCTAGAAATTAATCATTAGGAAATGGCTAAATCCAACCCCTCCAACGCATGAGGACTGGTTCGGTATAATTTATTTATTAATATTATATTAAATATTTAAAATGGAAAAATTGACATATACTCTAATTCTATAAGATTTGGGGAAAAATTGATCCAGTTTGTATCCCCCTTTCACGCCGATTTTGATTGACTCATGTAAATGTATCGTGTAACATTGTATGGATCCCCTGACTTCACTATATTCACTGAATTTGTCTGGTGAATGCTTCCAAGTTAGCCACATTGCATTGTTTTTTCTTTTTGTTGTTTTTGTTGACTACAGTTTTTCTGATATATTACAGATTCTAATAAAAATATAAATGAAAAAAAAAAAATATGAAAAATGTCATTCAGTAACACGACGTGTGTCATTCGGTGAAATGGAATTTGTCATTTGGTGAAACAGACCTGTGTTAAATGTTAAACATTTAACTCAAAAATATCAGCATTTCTCTTACAATTTTATTTGTATCATTTAACTAACTATATTTGCCACTATATTAAATTAATAATTTTAAATTTAAATGTAAAATAATCACATAAATAAAGGAAATTAGATTTGGTAGATTAATTAGTCAATTATTCAAAATGCAACTGAACAATAAGCATATTAAAGGTAGTTAGATAGATGTTGTTAGTGTGATTTGGGTGAGTTAAGTCAGTTTCAAAAACTAGGCCATCTTTTTGTATTTCAGTTGAACCGTCATTCAGTAACACGGCAGATGTCAAGCGATGAAACACTGATATTACTATGAAATGTGTCAGAAAAAGTTTGTTTTGACATAAAAAATATATTTTTTACATAAGAACTTAAATTTAAAGACGGAAAGTGCTAACATGCTTATGTTTTATCCAATTTTGAAGTGTACTCTTTTTATGGAAAAAAAAAAAAAAAAAAAAAAATTGGTACCAGAGTTGGGAGTTAATGCCTTATTAGGGCAAATTGGGAAATTTTTCAAAACTTCAAAACAACATTTTTAATGGCCTACAGTTTATTTTTAGATCTCAGTTTGAGTTTTTCATCATTTTTAATAATATTAATATTAATATAAAGTTAATTTAAATTTAATTATTTTTTAACAAAATGTCCGTTACACCGAATGACATATTTTAAGACATCCCTGGATTTAAATGCAGAAAAATGTTTTTATCAAAGTTTTTTCAAGGGGCATATACTAAATGATCAAATATACACTTAAATATGCCAGAAAAGCTACACATTTTGTATGCCATTATATTTTCATTTTTTTAGCATTTGAAAACTGCAAAACGTCACTGACCCATTTATAAAAAAGGAAGCCAAACTATAAAAGGCAACTGAATAATAAAAATGAAATAATAATGGTTTTAAATGGTTTTAAAGTGTACCCAGGATTCGCCTAAGCAGCAGAAGGAGGAAACTACATTTAGAGGAATAAAACCTGCTCCAAGGATAAGACCGGTTCAGAGGCTTTCACGGTTAAACTTTTAGGGTCTCAAATAAACCTGATTCTTGACAAATTGAACAAACCTAAAGTTTCAAGATTAGTGTGGATTGTTCCTATGCGCATCTACAAAGTTAATCTTCTAATGTTTGATCACAGGACAAAGCTCAACAGAACAATCAAGGAGAACAATTAATTAAAAAAATATAACATGTACCTGAGTTAGAGACCTCTCAACAGTGGTTATAGATATTTAAAAAAAAGAAAAAACATAAGAAAACACAAAAGGCTCGGCTACTACCACGTCGAACATTGAGTTACATTGATATTGTGATCAGGAGTTTAGAAGAAAATGAGGATAACAGTGAGGAAATATAACGCCGGTCCAGCAGCAAACTAATTCACCAAGGTTGTGGCAAGAAATCTGTCCCACCTCGCTTATTTTACACTTCACACCATTAAAAAAATATAATCTATGCCTCAAGCAAAAAATAGGTTTTTTATCCTTTTTATTTCTTGCTATGGATAATGCCATCTCGGAATGCTTCTTACCAAAACACTGGTGAATGAGAGCTTGTTCGGAGGTAGGCGTGGCCCATATGGCTCTGAGACGAAGGCTGTACGGAGCATGGAGGGGCTGAGATGATTCAAGGCAGAAAATGATTTGGACATGAGAAAAACTAAATCAGGAAATACTATACTGCTAAATGTTCAGCCCTCTGCCCTTCCGCTCACACTGTAGACATAGTAACAAGATTATTTCTTCATTTGGTAACTCTAAAAGCTGAGATTTTTGTTTTCTGCATCACAGTTTCTATCAATAAATGACCACATCATTTCCTGGTTTTGTTTTTCTCAAAGCCAAATGCGGATAAAACGTCTGTTCGTCCATGGACTGGAGTAATGCATGGACAGTTTAGTGCAGCAGAGGGCTTCAGTGACACTCTGGCTCGTGCAGCAGCTGCTGGAGGACACTCAGCAGGTGTTTGAGGCCGTAGATATAGCCCTGGTCGTGAGTGTCACTGGGGAACACATGAGCAAAGTCAATCATGCGCACCTCTACGGTGGGACCTGCTCCAGGCTCTGCCCCTCCCGTCCTCACCACCTCCTGCCCAGCGGCCTCCTGATTGTGGTTGGGCTGCTGCTCCTTACACTGCCGCTGGCACAGACTCTTGTGGTTGGTGCAGATGGTGTCCAGGCTGTAGTCCCAGGACATGGGCTCCTGGATGTTGTTATTATTGTATTCTGCTGTGTGCTCATCCTTCCGTGCCCCACCTGGGGCAGGGGTCTTGTCCTGAAGAGGGTTGTGAGGCGGTGCAAAGGGGGCCTGACCCTCATACACAAACAGCAGTGAACTGGCATAGAAGCACAGCTGCTGTTGGGACTCGAACCAGCGCAGGATTTGCTGCACTTTTGCAATACTTGTTGACACAGCATCCTTTCTGAGAGCAACTCCGTTAAAGAAGAATTTGGCCAAACCTGGGAACACAGAGTGATTTTCCTAGTTGAATACAGCACATTTTTGATTAGCAATGACAAGATGTGCCAGGCAAAGAATGAAGATGGCATCCTTTGTCACCGTCTAAATAGCACAGTTGTCATTTTTTAACATAATGGTAGGTTCCCATATTTTAACAAAAAAATTTATTTTGGAACCACTGTTTAGGGTTTGACCATGCACCATTTACTCTAGTTCACAGCTTGATGAAAACACACTATAACATACCCTCTTTAAGAGTGTCCTTCAACAGCTTCCGTCCGTAGTGTTGATCATATGAGTCGAACGAATCACTGGACACATTATAGACCTGAAACAGAGCGTTGCAGTCTATGCATCAGGAAAAATGTACAGTACATGATGACTTTCTGCAGTTCTGTTATCCAAGTGTTTCAGAATAACAAAAATAATGTGACTGACATTTATGACTATATCATAATAAACCATATATTAACAGTAGTTAACATTTGGTTAATAATTTGAGCCTGCAAAGTGTTTTTTTTTTAAATATATTTCATTTGGAATGCAGAGTTATACGACTACAGTCTCTTTATGTAAAACCTTGTAAAATCTGCATTTACACATTTCTGAAGTGAAGTGCTGGGATGTCATTAGGCCTATCGTGTTTCCTGCATCCAAACAAACAGCACAGATTGGTACAAAACATCCCTGATTTGCCTCTTGCACGCAAGTTTTACACAGGCATCAGGAAGTATCCCATCTTATCTACATTTGCAATGGCACCACCACACTAAACCTCGAGAACAGTTAGGAAGCAATGTATAAGTATATACTATTAAATGTTGGCGCAAAACTACACTTTAATGTTTGTGTCGAATATATATGAATATTGAATATTGTTGAATAATATGACTCTTAAAGCTGAAATACTGCTTGAATCAACTCAAAAGATATTTAGTATTAAATCGTCAAAGTTCAAATCTTACATTTTAAAAAGCCGGGATGGAACAGTAATGCATAGTGTGTACACTTAACAGCCTGAATGACATGCTACTGTTTCAAGTATTTTCATTCTTTCTTTGTTTGCACAGGATCTCAAAAACATGTTGTGAATTTACACCATGCGTAGTTAAACATTTACTTTTTGAGGATTTCTGAAAGGTGTGGAGTGTTTCAGGTCAAACCGGACAACTGTTCAAGGAGAGAACGCCGTGTTAATCCAGAGGGAGTGGTCCGACCCCTCACCAACACTTCTATCATGAGAATTACTACATCTCTTTGTTCCCCAGTAAAACAAAAGCAAAACAGTTGTGTCAGGTTAACTGAACAACCTGCGTGCTGTGCTCCTCACCCTCATGCCCAGCAGCAGAAAGCCGATCTCCTCCATCAGAGGGTACTTCCGGATCTGCTGTTCCCGCTTCTCCTGAGAGGCAAAAGGGTCATAGCTGCGTTGGCCTAACTTAACATCCATAATGCATGGCTTATGAAAGAGCTGTGTCACATCTTCCAGTTTCAGGTAAAGGTCTGCAGCACAAGAAACCATATATGTGTTAACAATGAAGGCTACAAATTATTTGCTCTGCTAAATGTAAAATTCAGTTTCATGCAATTAAGGCTAAAACAGCAACCAGTTGAACTCATACCACTCGGGTTGTCTGGAGAGGCCCAGGTGCCATAGTATTTTGGAAGGTGGTTCCGGAGCTCCAGGAGATAGGGGTCACAGCAGTCGTCTGCATACACCTGTGACAAACCGATGTTAAATCTAACCCAAACTCCATCGCATTCCTTGGGTCTTCATACTGAAGCTTTACATTACTGAAATGTCTTCAGAAGTGAATGTAGTGTTATCATGATACTCAAATTTCAAACTCTATTTTGATACTAAGATATCACACTATTAAAAATACTCTTTCTTTAGACATTAGAATGTGATTTTCAACATTTAAGCATTATCTGTTGTAGTAGTAGTAGTAGTCGTAGTAGTATCAGATTTTTTATACTTTTGACAACCCTATTATAAAGTAATGCAGATTTACTATGCAATACAATAATATAAATGCTGTAGATAAGTTACAAGGATGCGTGTTGTATATTATTTATTTAAAAACTGAGTTCATTATGTAGTCTGGTGACATGGATAAAGTATCACTGTGGGACATGCTGCTGCCCTCATCAGTGCACTGTCTTTGTGTGACTCGATACAAATGAATTCTTACCAGCACACAGAAGCAGAATGAACAGGAATGTATGCTTTAAGCATTTTTTTTGCAGCTGTTTTGGTTTTCTAAATGCTAAATTCTCACATCCACTCACCACAGTGTAAAGCCTGTCACACTGCAGGATTATAGACGATAAAAACAGTGTGCTCAGTGTGAACTTTAGTTTCAGAGGGGGGACTACAGTTGCCTTCTGCGTTGTGAAAATGAGTCTGAACTGTACGCTTTCTGTGCCTTCTTCAGTGAACTATCTATTGATAAATAAAGCCTTGTATAAGAAGGGTTGGTAGGCAGGTTTTGGTACCATGCTGTAAAAGTGCATCTCTCTTGGACCTCTGGGTGGGGGCTGAAGCTGCTTCAGAACTGTCCCATCTGGATGCTGCAATATACCTGTAACAAGACCAAAAATGACAAATTTGATAAACATAAAATGGCACAAGCATAAGGCGAAATTTACTAAAATATCAATATTATCATATTATCATCATCATCATTTTATATTGTACTGAGGTTTCACTTTTGTCAGTATCATCCACTCCTAATTAAGTATGTATCCTTCAGTCAAAAATAAATTGCCAAGGTTTAACTTAGGGGTGCAAATGTTGCACATTTGAGAAAAGGTTAGGTTAGCCAAATATTAATCTTCTTTGTAACAGGTTTTTATGGTCAAGAAAACAGGGACGCAAAAATCTGAATGGTGCTCAAACCCAGTTCATCTTAAATAGAAAGAAATGAGCACAGGATTCAGGAGCTCTTGTCTCTTGTATATAGCTGTGATTTTAGTTTATTTTATAGTTTATTACTTATTTTTCTTTTTTATTTTGACTTGTACATATATATTTATTTTTATAATTATGTCTCATTTGACACCTGTCTCTTGCTCTTTTTTGCTATACCATCTATTTTTGTTACTCGCTGTTATTATATTATATTGTGATGAGTGAGCTACTGTATCCAAATAATTTCCCATGTGGATCAATAAAGTTTGTCTAAGTCTAAGCACAGGATTCAACAGAATGCAGATAAGTGAGGAAGAGAAACTGGTTGAGCAGGATTAAGAGCTGGTTCCACACCGGCACCTGAACATCTGAAGATATTCTGAATGCTTATTCACTGGTTCAGGTATGTTTCACATCCCTCACACTGTTGCAGAACTGATGTATGTTCTTTCGCAAACACAGGAATAAATTACATATTTATGACCAGCCTTAGAGAATCATTACACTTTATGATTCTGGTGATATGTATGGTCAAGGGTAATTAAAATGCTGATCTGTGAAACTGCATGTTTGACAAGTTATATATAGGATTATATTTATCAAGAGGAGAATGTAATTTTTAACATAAATTTCATAATTTAAATGGTAACCTGAGGAGAGTGTGTTGGAGTTAGACAGCGTTTAGGCAGAGCTGTAGCTCAATAGGACACTGGCTTCATCACGGACTGTGTGCAATGACTCATCTGAGATTGTACTTTAACAGACTGGGCAGATAACTTCACTGAGAACAATCCCCCAGTGCTAACACCACGCGCACGTACACACGCGCACTCACACCTGTAAGTAAGCCAAGGGACAAGCAGAGTAGGAAAAAACAGCCCCTTGCAGTGAAACAAACCTATGCTTAACAAAGTCTTTACTCACCCACTTTGTCCACTCCGTACTTGTGTCCCGCGACCTGGTGGGATAGAGGCACGCAGCCGTTGAGATGAGCAGGGCCCTGGTGCCGCTGAGCACCTCTCTCATGTGCCGGTTCAACGCCACTCACCCTGGAAGCCCCTGTGACCCCGCCAGCGGCAGGACCCGGGCTCGGCTCTAGTCTGCCAAGGGCTATAGTGGACTCCATTAGACCGTTTAGCTTAAAAACTGGCTTTTGCAACAAATAAAGTCCGAGACAGCGACTTCACGATAGACCCGGTCCAGTTAAAATTACATCGGCTCGCATGCTGTTATTACACATGAACACGACTTCACCAGAGGCTCTGGGTGAGCGCTGGAGCCTTCATGGGTGCTGTGAAGCACCCTATGGGAGTGATCGGTAACTACACCCACTGACAGCATCCACACGCGGCGAGCAGAGCAGGAAGCACACCGGAGGCTGGCCACACTCCCGGGGCACGAATCAGCAGTGACTGTCATGTCTTCAGCGGCAGCACAAATACATTGTGGCCACATCCCACTTTGCTCCTACGAGTGCTCGCGGCCCATTGCGTCACGATGTCCGCTCACAGCTGCCAAACAAACCCAGAGAGTGAGATTGGTCAGTGGACTTAAAACTGGTGTGGAGTGTCTTTGTAAATGCTAAAGTTTATCATATCTGCGTAAGGACAAAACGCCAACAACCTGTATCACCTGCTAGCCTGGCACAGCTCCACTCCGCCCTTAGTAATCCTTCACTGACACGGATATAAATCCACGCTGCCGTCCCCGGGGCCCATAACCAGCTCCAGTCAGCAGCAAACACCCTGCTGGAGCCGAAAAGCCACACATTCCTGTTCCCCTCGCGATCAGGATAGCTGCGTAATAAGCCTTTCGTGCCTCACGAGTCCTCGGTAAACAACTCCCACAGACCGAGTATATCCCCCGGTATATGGCCCGTTTAAACGCAGTTAGCCCGCGCAGAGTAGGAGGTGCTGGGGAGGCGCTGGGAGCCCCATCTCACATCTGTGGATCCAGGGCACACTTGTACGTGCAGCTGCTACTCTTCTGTGGAGTGGTGTCTCGAGTGCACGATCTGACCACTAGCGCCTCCTGCTGGAGCACACTTGCCACTCGCCATTCTATTCGTTTACAGACAAAATAAACGGACCGGTAACACCACATAGCCGGTTTTAGTGCTCAAACATGTGCACAACTATATAACTACATTAAATCCCTTTCCAGCCGCTCAATGTTTTTGCATGATACGATAGTAAACAACGGGCAAGCGGAAACGGAAGCGTGCCTTCCCATCATGCTTTGACAGAGAAGTCAAGGCGCCTTTTGCAGCCCACCTTCCATAAACTATTAGCATAGCGTCTTATCTGTCTGAAGGTGTAATACAGGCCTTTGTAAGAAGGCGGGTTTGCTTGATAAAACAGTACAATTCTGTTGGTCATTATGGCACCGTCCAGTCTTGTATCTGCAGCTGCTAGCCTTTGGACTAAATGCTTCAGTGTTTACTCCTGCACAAGCACTGTAGCGAGGTAAGACAAGACCACCAGAGCCCTCTGGCTCCGAGGCACTTCATGTTTGTTCTTTTATTTCAGCTTTCTTTACTTTATCAGGGTGGTTTGAAGTATTGATTAATTTATAATTCATTTAAGTATGGTTTTCAAACACATTTTATCGATTTAGAGAAATGCATGTTGGCTAAAGCTGGTATTTGTTTTTGCTCATGCCAAGGGTCCAAACGGACCTATTAGGAATTGTTGTGGTTATTATAGACTGCGTATATTGTATGCAAGATTTCTCAGTAGTGTTTTTATCACAACTCAACCTTCCCCGCCCTTCTAATCTCGTGTTGTTGTTTTTGGGTAGGACCACCGGTTTTCTCCCCACCTCCTCCATCTGCGTGAAGTGGCTCAGTAATGTGGCCAGTGGACCTCCAAAAAGACCGCTAAATGCATACATGCGATATGTTTTGCAGCAGCAGCCTATCATGGTCAGACTACACCCAGGTAAACAATTGACAACTGCAATTGAACTGTGGGTCTGGACACTGTAAGGATCGATGTTTGTTTTCAGAGATCAAGTCTGTGGACATCATTAGGAAAATTGCTCAACAGTGGAGAACATTAAGCCCCGAACAGAAAAAAGTAAATTGTCAGCTAATAAGTGACAAATGGTTATTATTAATTACTTCATCTGGAAGAGTTTGGGGAACATAACCTAAATCTTTGATGCCCCACAGCCTTTTGAAGAGGCTTCTGTCAAAGCCAGAGAACAGTTTAAAGTGGACCTCCAGTGCTACATGGCTCAGCTGACTCCAGCACAGGAGAAACAACAGGCTTTTGACAGGGAACAGAGACTCGCAAAACGGAAGGCCATTCGCAAGAAACGGGTAACATTCACGCACGCCTGTCACAATTACAAATTCTGAAGTTCGATATATATTGCTGAAGATATAGACAAGACACACTAATATTGAAACTAATTTTTGCCACTGACACAATAACCGTAGAGCCGGATTATCCCCCAAAACTGGTCTAAATCACAAAAAATCATGGGGTGCAATAAATACATAGCACTACTTTGTTTGTATAATGAGTCATAGAAGTTACTTACTCAACCACAACAAGTTTTATTGTCAAACAGAAAAACACAATTAAGTTTTTCATTAGTAGAAAAAAAAGTACCCACAATGAATGCTGACCCTCAAAAATTATTGTAATGATATGATTGTAATCATCTACTGAATGTCAAAGTATTAATTGTCATGAAACCTGAAGCGCACAATATGATGAAGTTCTGCACCTTTTTGAGACTTTATAATCTCATAAAGGACAAAGAAGTTGTAAAATATTATCTTCATTGACTGACTTGACCATCCCTAAGAGGAGGAGAGTTGGAAGGAAGTTGTTTTGTTTTGTAACATTGTTTTTTACCCAGGGTGCTGCCACTTTCATACAACTGAACCTTGGGAACCTCTGATTACTGAGGGTTTTGTGTCTCACAGGAATTGACTTCTCTCGGAAAACCAAAGCGTCCCCGGTCTCCAGTTAACATATACATCTCAGAGCACTATGAAGAGGCCAGAGGAGCCACCTCACAGGTTAGCCCTTGCACACACCGTGATGGGTTTGCACAGTGATGCTTATCTCGTGTCCTTCAAAATGATAAACTCTGCTTGTTCTGCACACTTCAGTAATACTAATGTTTAAATTCTAGGCAAAGATGAAGTCACTGATGCAAGACTGGAGAAATCTGTTTAGCCACCAGAAGCAGGTAGGTCCCAAATCTTGCCATTGTATAGAGCTCTTTTATATGACATTTACTACACACTGTCTACTTCATCGCAGGTCTACAAACAGTTGGCTGAAGATGACAAAATTCGCTACAAAAATGAAATTAAATCATGGGAAGAACACATGGTGGAAATAGGACGAGACGATTTGCTCCGAGCGCAAATTCTGTCCAGAGGGAACAGAAAAACTGCAACCAAAGCCAAGAAAAAAGTTGTAAAAAGGGCAACGGGAAAAGCCAAAACGACTAAAAAGAAGGCAACAAGCAGCACCACCACAAAAACAGCTAAAACCTCCAAAAAGACATAAGTGCCCCTTAAGTGCCCCTTAAAACAAAAACTTGTTAAGATTTCTTTGATAAAACCCTGAAAAGATGACTGAATCCTTTGTTATGCTGTAACTTTTATTCAGTGCTTGCAAAGGTTACTAGATCTTCTTTGCTAAAGTTAACCATTCAGTTCTGACTGAGGTAGGGCTGAATGAGCTTTGAAAATGTATTCTTATTCATATTAATTTTCAATTCGGTGTACTTTTTATCAGTGTAAGAGCATACTGAAATAACGGCTAAACGGAACATAACATGCATTTCAGAACATGTTTGGAGAGGTTTAAACTCTAAAGTTGGCAGCTTGATGAATATCAAAAGATCCCATGGAGTATGAGTATTTTGTTTCCATTCAGTATGATTCATCTGAGAGCTTTCACTTCAAGGCCTTTGGTGACAGCGCTAACAACTGTTTTCTCTTTTTTTTTTGGGGGGGTCAGACAACTGATATCCATAGCCATTCTTTATTATTATTTCTAAGTCATTTCAAAAGTTGGTGTGTCCCCAAGTGGTACTTTTGGTAGAAGCTATAGTCATAGCTCATTATTACTTAATTATGATTAAGAAGTGACTTGTGCCCTAGAAGGATGTAAAGTGTAAGATGCATTTTCATTATGCAATAAAGTTCAGCATACATATTTTTACAAAACAATTTATTTCTACTGATTTACCAATGTTTACCAATTTACCAATGTTTAAACAAATATTTTTAAAGGCATTACATAATTATAGTGCATATAATCAATAAAAAATATTTTAAAACAAAGATCACCAGGAAGAACATCTGGCCTTATGGGATCCCCAAAATACATAATCAACAGTCCAGTACAGTGAAATAACAATTCTGTACTTTTCTGGGAAATCAGTATCTAGCATTATTAAATGCACCGTGATACCTTGTAATTACCCCCATAAACCACTAGAAATGTCAAAGCCTTTTAGATACAACTATGAAGTTATAAAAACAGTGTATACTTCTGCCTAATTCAAAAGGCAGCACAGTGGAGCAAAGTGGACAGATTCCAATTATACATGAGGTGTGTAGGAGCACATAAATAAATGTCTCAGGTTAAAACTGTTTAACATTTGTATTGTGCATTGCAAGCTTAAAGATGCACTAAGTAACTTAAGGAAAGGTCAGTCACTTCTTTATCTCCATGGAGAACACATCTAGGCAATATTTGCATGAAGATAAGCTGGTGCTGGGTCCTCCAAAAAAATTACATAGTGCCCATATAAAAAGCGTCTGACCTATCTTTATTCAGTCACTCTGTGGTAAAGTACTTCTGTAGTCTAAGCTGCCATGGGGTAGTCTTGTCCGACCAGCACCAACCACTCTAACCATTACATTCACACAGGTGAAGGTGGACAAAGTACCCGAAGACAAGAAAAGATGCACTGATTGGAGCTGGGATTGAACGGCAACGACCACTGCCTTTCTAATGCTAAAGAAATGTAATGTTAAGCTGCCATTTGTTTTACAAAAGATTTTCTAGGGGGATTTGGTCTCAGACTGGTCAAGCAAAGTCTGAAAAACAGGAGACAAAACAAGCTTGTGACTGACATTTCCCAGGACCATCATGTCTCCAGAGCGACCCTCGGACAGACGCACGGACACGAGCTGCTGCAACACAAATGGTCGAGGTGAGCATAAATACATTACCATGTAACACATAGTGTTAGGAGGCACTGTGGTACCTGCAGGAATGAGAAGGCACCCCCCTCGGTCACATCCATGCTGATATCTCCCAGCTTCAGCACCACTTTTCCTGATTTTCGAAGCTGGAGTTTACCCAGAAGGCCCTCAGAAAAACTGGACAGCACTGGTTCCTGAAGGCAATACAGACCACCATGAAGAGCAGCTGTGACAGTATTGATGCAGTGATTGGTGGAAAATGTTGCTTTATGGGTTTATGTTTTGGTTTTGCTTACAAGCTCCGACCATGAGAGGTTTGAGAAAAAACAGATTTGCTTGTTATGTGTTAAATAGCAATTTTTCTCATGGCTGTTACTTTTAAATATAATCTTTGATACTTGAGTGTGCTTATTGTATGGTTGGCAATTTATCAGACCCTCTTTTAAATTATGCAGTGTCACAAGTACATAAATTATACTTAGACAGTATTCTTCCTTTTTTTAAAAAGCCTGACTCTAATGACGTAAATCTTACTTGTGGTTGCAGGCTTGTCCCTGCCTTTCCCTGCGGCAAGCTGTCTCTTTTAGCTGGCTTTGAGAATCCATAATTGGCACTGTCTGGGGGTCTTGGTCCTACAGTTTTAACAGGCATACAGTCTGGGAGCTGCACAAAAAAGAGTTCATCTCTGCCAGACACATGCAAATCACTGAAGAGTTCCACCAGGGACGGCTGTGTTGCTTGATACACCTCCACGTTTTGACCATCTACATTTTGAGCTGCAAAGGACCAAAGTAATCAGGTATGTTCCAATAGGAAAACAATAATGCATTGAACTATAAGTTGAGACATGGAGTGGGGTGCTCTACCTGTGACACTCTGAGTGTGTTTTAATGGAAGCTGAATGGGCTTAAGTTTGGAGCTGTTCCTCAGAGTAGGATCATCTATAAACTGTAAAAGACACAGATACCACGCCATCAGCTTACATAAGGACTTTAATTTAATGCACAATATAGTTTAGTTTGGTTTGTATAAATAAAGATAGAAAAATGTGTACATCATCTCTGTACAGCTTGCTCAGCGCCGCATGACTGTCCTCTGGCTCCTGCATGAGCTGGTCACAGAGGGGACTGCTGGACTCTGGCAGAGTGGTGCCTCGGCCTGGACAAACGTCACATGGTCAGAGCTCTCACAGGAACAGAGGACTGAGCACAGGGACAGAGGGCTGAACACAGAGGTAGTCTGAACCTGTTCTCCGTGTGCAGGCTGCTGGGCCCTGCTCAAAGATGGAGTGAGACTGAATGATCCGTGGCTTCTCTCTCTTCACTACTCTCCGCTCTTTTCTCTTCTCCTCTCTCTCCAGTCTTTGTTTTGGAAATGTGGTCATCTGTACTTTTAGTCTGTAAAACGGCCAGTAGCGATCAATTACATTGATACTGGGAAATGAAATGTGGAATACCCGAATATATAATTGAATATATAATTAAGATTACTTACTCATCTTTGCTCTTTCTAACCACATGTACATTCGGTTCAAATGTTCTCTGAAAATGCACATTAAGTATTATTGCAGCTCGGTTGCTTGCAAATACGCCATGGGGTATTTTTTTAAAAGCGTCCACAACCCTTACCCGAGGTTTTTTGGGTGACCCTACGAGGGTCATATCCCTGGTTCGCAGGGACGCCAGCCTCGCAGGACCTCCAGTAGAGCAGGGTGCGCTTCTGAAGTGACCCGGGGAGAGCGCTCTGTTGCCGGAGGAGAGGTCGAGCATCTTGCCGGACTGGGATGGGCCGGTTGAGTCAGACATTCTGATAGCCTTTCAATACCGTTCACTGTCCTCGTAGAAAAAAGGAACATTGTTCTGTATCAGTGTTTTGCTCAACGTTAAACAACAACTGACCCGCCTCCATTTTAACTTAGCATTAGCCAGGAATACAGCTTCAGGAAAGAAAACTTGAGTTTGTTTTGCGTGCCATACACGTTTAACACGGAAAAAAAAAAAAGTGACTACGTGCGGTTATTAATATTTCAGCTTGGTGTGGGTTGTAAATAGTTATAGCTGCATAATAAGGTGATTAGACAGTAATAGCGCGACATCCTTTTGATGCAGGATAAGCAAAACAAACCAGGCCTACCAGAGTTCACTCAGACAGAGGGACGAGCAGACGCACCCAGGCTGGTCCTCATCGTTGGTCCAGGTACGTCGGAACCAGGTTTTAATCGGAACATGGTTCTGGTCCTGTGCACCTAGGTGGCGGTCGACGTAGCCAACAAACGCCACAGGCTTAGCGCTTTAACCTGCATACATTAGACGCCAGGGGGCGCAATGTGCAAACTCACGACATTCACCTTACTATACCTACTTTTCACTATGGAATTTTTATTGCTTTGCCTGGAATAAAATATGAAATACATTACACTGTTTTCAAGGCCCTCAGATGGAGCGCTTGTAGGCCTGCCATGGGCCCCAGCCCTATGGGAATGAATCAATGATCTTCTCTGTTTTATTATATATTTACATTTCTTTCACAACCCTGTACATAAGAGCTACCTGATGTTGTAAATATGTTAATATTTATTGTGATTTTATTTTTTATTTACTTATTGTTCTGAGTGTTTGCACAATTTTTCACAACTTTTTGCACTATACTGTCCCCTGACTGTGAGCTTCTGTCACGAGTGAATTTCTCCTCTGTGAGATCAATAAAGTCTTATCTTATCTTATCTTATCTTATCTTATCTTATCTTATCTTATCTTATCTTATCTTATCTTATCTTATCTCTCTAACACAAATAGCAGTCAAAGGCCAGTATTGAGAACCAAGTTTGATCAGTAATCTTAAAGCTATTATCTGTAAGTTTATTTTTTTGTCAGTAGATGGCAGATGTGAAACCTGTTTCTCCTCTCCCCACTTTTCCCTTTGTTCAGGCTCACTTATGCTCTGGTTCTGTGAGGCAAAAGCTGGCACATTATCAGATTGCATCTAGTGGTGTTATGTGAGGATACAACAGGGCTGGCTCGGCCATTCTAATTACAAATGTTAGCTTTAACATGCCATATTGAGCAAAATGATTTTATAATACAACTTAAAACCAAAAATTAGCATATAAGTGTGGTCAATTTAGGGGCTGTGTGCAATTTGTTCAAAGTTCAAAGTCAGCTTTATTGTCAAAACCATATGTACAGGTTGCACACACAGGATTTGAAATTGCAGCGCTCCCTAGGCACACAGTGAACATTTAACATCTTATAGACATGACAATAAACATGATGACAAAAACATATCATATGCACATAGCAGCATATGATATGTGCTGCCATGCTGATCACTGTGGAGAGGCCGTTCACTTTCTTCTCTGCTATAGAGGTGTTACTTCACCTGCACCTTCTCTTTAGTACAAGGTACAAATTACAACGTTAATAAAAAAATATATCCCTGCCAAACCAAAGCCCTCAATACAAGATGTGCTATTCAGCAGTTTGTTTTATGACAGTGATTAGATTAGCATAGACTTTTTTACTGCCTCTGTCACCATTAAACAATTTAACTATCTAAACATAAATTATAAGGTAAAGAATAACACTCTCTTTCTGTTCATGCATAATTTTTCATTTAAAATCTGAAGAGGGACACAGATGCACAGTTGTAGATATGAATAATTATTTCACAGTCCTAAATATAACTACACCCAAAGACACTGGAGTAAATGCAAATTATTTAATCTCAGTTTGAACCTGTGGTCAGTCTTTGCCCCCTTTTCCACATGTGATATGTGACGGTGATGTTGAAGATAAGCATAAAAAGGCCAGAGGCTGCTGAGAGGCTTGTCACCAGTGTCCTGTGTACTCCACCTGCATATGCACAAAATAGCACAAGATTATAAGATCTTAACAGTGGGCACTTCTGTTTCCAAATGTTAAATTTGTATATACACTGCAAAGTTATCTTTTACATTTTTCCATCAAGTATTCAATATTACTTTATTTTGATTTCATAGTTTGCCATTAGCTACCACATACTTCAAAGCCTCAATCATACTCTTATGTTTGTTACAAAAGCATGAGAAAAGTGGAACAACCAGTGGTATATTGGACTCTGCTTAGCTCCATAATGAACACTGGAGTGAAGGTGTAAATGTCATGGTATTATCATAATTGCAGTATTTACAAATATGTTTTAACGTCATTTAATTAACAAACTACTCTCCTGCTCATGGATGTGAATTTGTGTTATAACATACTATTATTATCCCCTGTGGGTTCTTCAGAAAGCAGCATGGCTTTGGTCTTCTCCAGGCGTCCATCATTGACTTCCGGTTGTATCCTGAGAAGGTGGCACATGAGTGGGTACACGTCTACAAGGTCAAAAGGCTCCACCAGCAGGTTCTTGCGGAAGTCTGGGCCCACTGCTCTGAAGAAGGCCTTCATGTCCAAGATCTCATTGTCAAAGCCATGGTCCCCTTTGTTGTTATGCAACGGCAACAGCTGTGTGGAAACAAGGTAAGGAATTAACATATCCAAGCATCTCAGCTCGTCAAAACTAAGATGATGTGCTTTTAAAAAGTTCTTCTAATCTTCTAAAGGAAACTAAATAAAGTGCCGAGCTTGTGAAATATTGAAGTAAGCCAGTAAAGGCACCTTCACACATTCTCCTGGTTTAAACCCAGGTTAGGCCTGGTTTGGTAAGCTTGGTTTGGTCCTATTCCTCCTGGTTTAGTTGGGGTGTAGTCCAGGTTTATGAGTTCCAAGTATGAACAATACATCCCAAGATACTGTCTTTTTGATCCTATAACATTTGAGTCAGTAGCAATGCATCCCAGACATTACATTAGCAGCTGAAGCAGCACTGAAACAGCCCTGGTTAAAGTAACAAATGATTTGTTATTGGCTGCTGACAATGGTCAGGTCTCAATACTGGTTCTGTTGGACCTCAGCGCAGCTTTTGACACAATCGACCACAACATTTTACTGCAGAGGTTAAAATGTGATGTGGGCATCAGAGGAACTGCCCTCAGCTGGTTTAAATCCTATTTATCCGATAGGTACCAGTTTGTAAATGTAAAGCAGAGCTCCTCACACTGCTCTAAAGTAGCCTACGGTGTGCCACAGGGTTCAGTCCAGTTCTGTTTACCCTTTACATGCTACCGTTAGGTAATATCATTCGAAAGCATGGTATCGATTTCCACTGTTATGCAGATGACACCCAGCTGTAATGAAATGAAATCTGATCAGTCTAATCAAATAGAAAGGCTTAGTGACTGTGTGAGGGACATAAAAACATGGATGACCTTTAATTATTTACTTCTTAACCCTGAAAAAACTGAAGTCATTCTATTAGGCCCTAAACACCTATGAGACTCTATTGTGGTTTTGTCCCGGCCTGCAGCTGGGCTCGATGTAAAGTTTGACTCTCTAACTGAGCAGATAATCACATTGGACAATGTCAGTGTAGCCTCCAGCTCCACTGTAAGAAACCTTGGAGTCCTATTTGATCAAGAGCTCTCATTTAAAGCACACATAAGCCATGCCTGTAAAACAGCTTATTTTCATTTACGCAATATAGCCAAAATTAGAAATGTACTGCCAAAAAATGATGCTGAAAAACTTGTCCATGCTTTTGTCACTTCGAGGTTAGACTACTGTAACTCCCTGCTTGCAGCTTGCCCTAAAAGCTCTATAAAAAGCCTTCAATTGATTCAAAATGCAGCAGCAAGAATACTAACAGGTACTAAAAAACGAGAGCACATTACTCCAGTATTAAAAAATCTTCATTGGCTTCCGGTTGAGTTTAGAGTAAAATTTAAAATTCTTCTTCTAACCTATAAAGCTGTAAATGACATGGCCCCTTCCTACATTAAAGATGAAATAGTACCTTATCATCCTAACCGTTCACTCCGCTCTCAAAATGCTGCACTATTGGTGGTTCCTAGAGTCGCTAAAAGTACTTTAGGAGGTAGAGCTTTTAGGTACCAAGCACCCTTGTTGTGGAATCAGCTCCCTACTCATGTCAAAGAAGCTGACACAGTCTCTACATTTAAGATTAGGCTCAAAACATTCCTCTTTGAATTAGCTTATGGTCAGGTTAGCTAGGAACAGAAACTAAACCCATAGGTCTAGTTAAGCTGCTCTAGGAGATATATTACTGGGGAAAGTATGGCAACTTGAGCACTGTCCTCTGGTTTCTCCTACTTTTTCTCCTCCTACTGTTGAGAATATTCAATTACTAGTTCATTCGTAGTCTGTTCTTTGCTATTCACATGTTGTCCCTGTCCCACTCCCCTTTTGGGGAGTGTAATTGTTTCAGATGCTGCTGTTCCAGTTTGGACCGCTGCTGTCCCCTAGTGTCGAGGACCTGGACCCCTCCTCTCCTTCCCTGTCCTGGATTAACTGTACTTGTCCTGCTAGATTAGTAGTTTCATCTGCCCGTCCGTCCATAGGAGTGGATCTCTCCTTCACTGTGGTTCTCCTCGAGGTTTCTCCGTTTTTCCCATTGGGTTTTTCGGAGTTTTTCCTTGCCGAGAAGGAGGGTCTAAGGACAGGGGATGCTGGGACAATTATCCATTTGCCTGCTTGTTGTTGGACATTCTGTATTTTTGATTTATGAATGTTTCTTATTCTGCTTTATTAATCAACAATTTTGTGAAGTCCGCCGAGATAACTCTTGTTGTGATTTTGGGCTATACAAAAATAAATTGAATTGAATTGAATTTCCTCAGCATATATGCATACCTTAAACTAGAGATGGGTATTATGATGCTATAAAATCAAAACATAACCTGACACGCATCTACTCAACCTGTTGCTCATCATCCATTATGCTCTGAGTGTGTGACAGGTGGGATTAAGCCTATCACAGTGAAGTGTGAACTCTCTACTCTATTGTCATACCTTAAACAGTGGCCTGGCATAATTCACCATGTTTAGACTTACCCCATTGATGACATATCCTGCGTCTGAGATCAAAATGAGGGGCAGGAGGCGTGGGTGGCTGCTGTAGTGCAGTCTGGCTGGGACATCATGCTTCTTGTAAACGTGTAAATGTGGGTGACTGTCCTTCAGAGCTTTATACACCGTCTCCAGCTTTCCCTCCTTAGGCAGCAGCATTCCCAAAGCTCCATAGTCTAAGAGCTGGAACTGTATGTCCCGAAAACTGAAGTTTGGGATCTTGGACAGAAGGATTTGCTGGATTTGCTCACCTTTCAGTACATTGGTCATGCCGTGGTCTGCAGTCATGATCACGTTCATTCTTTCTGTCAGCCCAAGCTGCTGGAGCCTCTCTTGGATGTAGCCGACTGTTCGGTCAACCTGTTTGATCATTTCCTTCACCTGTGGGGAATCTGGTCCATATTTATGTCCCGTTAAATCTGGTTCCCCAAAGTACAATGTGACAAAGTCCAAGTCCTGCTTCTGGAACCAGTCAACAAGGACCTTATCGATGTTGATTCTCCATTCGGTCTCATTTGCATGATTGTACAGAGGGGGTTCGATCTGCCGCAGCATTGCAGTCTCTCCTTGGTAAGTTGCAGCTGTCCCAGGGAAATGTAGAGACCCGGTTTTAAGGCCCTGTTAAAATACAAGAACAAGAACCATCAGCAATGTGCACTCTTTCTCGACTTAGAAAATATAGTTGAGGAATGGAAAATGAAGACAAATCTCTGTGTTAAATGAAGTTGACTTCCCTTCCTCAGATGGCAACATTTCATCTTTGCGTTTCAAAGTTGATGATTTGAACTTTAATTGACAACCCAAATAACTCTTCAAACATTGTAGATGTAATATGAGGTATAGTTTGTATAACTATGCCTAACCTGTCTCTGTGCTGTTATCCAGATGGGCAGACTGCCATTGTCCCAGTACGAGTCAACAAACTGGGCTTCGTAGTACTGTTTCTTCTCTTGAGTGGTGGTGTTGAACCACATGTTGTGAATCACTCCATGGTTCTCAACATAACGTCCTGTAAATACAAACACAAATCAACAATACTTACCGGCTGTAGCTGTACATAAACAGAAAGACTCCATTGTGTCTCTAGTCTTAGTGTAGGCTTTCTGCTGTTCAAAGCTCAGGTAGAGGAGGCTTGGTCTTTACTGATCATGCCTAATATTCATTTAATTTCATTTTTGCTGAGTGTAAAACTGTAAAGAATCGATGTAAAGAATAAATAATGTTGATAATATTACGTTCATTGTTTAGGAAAACAATAAGAAACCATTGACACCTCACACAAGTGCCCTAATTAAAACGCTGTTGACTACTTCAAATGGCTGAATACTGGGAAGCACTGGACAAATCTAGATAGCAGCACAAAACGATTTTCTACTTAATTAGTCCAAATGTATGTTATATATGTATATTTTTGAGATGGGAGCTTCTGAACCAGTCTATTGTAAGCTATATGCATGTACCTGTGAGCATACTGAAGTGGGCAGGGCTGGTGATGGTGAGGTATGGAGGGGTCACATATTGGGCCTTCACTCCATCTTGAACCATTTTATCCAGGTTTGGGGTGTCCACCTCACGGTCATAGTCCCAGCGAAAACCATCAAATGAGATGAGCAGTAACTTGTTCCTCCCAGAGCCTGCCGTGTAGTGTATGGGTGCAGTGGTGCAGAGGGAGCTGCCCAAGAGCACAAGCACCCATATTAACATCTTCATTAGTCCAGCACGCTCCAACAAGTGCACTAAAACCAATGCGTTCAATTCTCTGACTTCACCCTTATCAGTAAGCTCTTATCTGTCACACACACAAGGTTTGCAGTTTTGTTACTTTATCTTGAGAAGCTAATTACCATCAAGGATTACCATCAGCCTTTGGACAGGCTGTATTCTCTTTCCGTGCCTCTCAAACCTGGAACACCATCCCAATGACTATACATGAGCTGCCTACACTCAGCTCCTTCTCTGCCTAAATCATGGCTATTGAACAATCAGATCTGTCCACACAACTGAACAGCACTTATTGCACATGAGCCGGGGACTGCAATCATATTTGTGTATAGACCTGTAAATAGATGTTAATGTTGTGCATGTGTAAGTAGTGAGAGTACATGTCTGACCTGTAAATTTTAATACTAATGTTGTATGAGTGTGTTTTATAGTGTATGAGTGAGAGATGCATGTGGGAGTGGGTATTGTTGGCTTTTATCATTTATTAGATCGTTTTATGAATTGTGAGGGTTATGTGGTTGGCCTTGGTCCATCATGGGATTAAGGATGGAAATTAATTTTGGCTACACTCCTGCATATTTACAAGTACATGTTTGTCTCTTGCATTATCTTGTCTTTTAATATGCATTGTCCCTTTAATAAATACATACAAATGCAAATACAAATTAATTAAATGAGAAAAATAAGAAAAAGTAGCAGAAAATAGTAGGTTAGAAATACATTTCTCTAATTCTTACTTGTGAAAACCCAAAATGTGGTTCATATCTACAGTGTGCATTCAATCTCCACTCATGCCAAGCCTCTATGAGCCTGTTGCTTGATTGAATTCTATATGCCCCTCCATCAGTAGCAGTAGGTTTTCTCATACTTTATTATAAGCCATTATAGATCTATTATAAATCTCACTCTCTAACATACGGCAACACTTCATATATTTGTGCAGCTTTTAGTAATATTCAGTATCAGTACTATGCCTTCAGTGTTCCAGCAATTAATAATGTACCACACTAACTCTTCAAAAACACTTCTTCTGCTGCACTTATTTTTATTTTTTCAGCAGTATATACAAGTAAAATTATATGAATCATCAGTTGTGTTTTTCTTCAAATCACTTCAAAACATCAAAAACACAGAGAGACGAGGCACCCCGATATGCTTAGCTATAATTTTATTTCATTTCAGCTTGAAGACGAAGTTATTCAGCTCACTCAGGATCTTCGACGAGCACCCGATTGTTACTTCACTTAGCAGTGATCCAGCGAGTGCTCCAACCACATATATTTTTTGCACATTAAAAAATAATTCTGATAGTATTTTGAGATAAACAACGTAAATCTTAACATATGACTATTAGCTGTTCCCAAGCAGAAATTTGGCCTACCTCCTTTGGGCACTGGATGCTGTTGATTGTTCACTGCTGAGCTCTGCCCCCAGTGTGGTTTTATGAGTGGCAATGGTCTATACAATATGCACTGGTTCCTGTTATAGGTAACATTTCAAGTACTTTACCCCCTAAAAAATATAATATTTGTTTTAAATTGTTAATTGTAACAGTCCTATTTTCTCGTCATTCTGGATCCCATGTATAGGGGATAACAGTGGAAGGTCTTGACATCTATGCATCTTGCTCAGGTTCAATTTGTCCTGTCAGAAGTTACCCTTAACTTAGGCCTAAAGGTGTTACTATGACAACTATGTCTGTGTTTGATTAGTGCCTGTGTGGACAGGAACAGCAGGTGTTGCCTCTAGTTCCTCCTGGTCATCAACAGTTTCCTCCATCTCCTCACCCGCTCGCAGATCTCCTTTCTCATCCTCTGTCAACACCTCATCGTAATGGAGCGTGTCCTTCTCTACAGCTTTTACACTCATCTCCTTAGACACTGTAGGAGCTGTGCGTTTGGTTTTGATGCAGAGGAAGTTTCCCAGAGCCAGGAGTAAGGCGGAGAGTGTGACCTCAGCTCCAGCTAGTAGAAAAGCGTGCATGTACTGGTGAGTGGCATCCAACAGACGACCTGCAATACACAAAGCACTAAACTTTATAATGCTCTACCATACCCCCTACTGGATATGTGTGGTTCTCTGCCCTACCATTCAGTTACCCGCTTTTTCCATACTTGCCATTCTCAAGTCTTTTAAAGTGGGACTGAGCACCTAAACTCACCCACAGTCACATTTCAGATTGAGCTGGTAAACTGGGTGCGGGCACTGGTTGGAGGTCTAAAGAGGAGAGTGGGGGGTAAAGGGGCGGGGTCATATAAAGGGGCATAGGGAACAGTGTGATTGGTTGGACAGACACAAACACTTCAAATCACACCCCTGCAGCGAGGTGTTTGTAATGAGCTATAATCAGGAAAGAGTTGAACGATATCATATGCCTCTTGAAAATGTATTGGCCATTGGAAGCAGCACAGGCTTTAAGCAGTTTTAGACACACAGATATGAAAATTAAGTACAGTAGATAATGAAGACAATTACAGAGTTAAGTAGCAAAAAAGATGATTCAGTGTTTAATCACTCATTAACTTTTATGTTTTTTGCCTAAAGATTGTTATAAGGTGACCATCTAAAATTATAGAAAAGTTGTTGAATGTGGTGGTAAGACATGGAGGGACATAATGGGGAAATCATAATCATACTATCTGCAATAACACCAGAATTATGATCTTTACTAATGCACAGAGACACTGAAATGGCAATAGGTGACAACATACCCTGAACGGCAATCAAAAAAGGGGAATTTTTGCGACAAAAAAGTATATTATCATGTTTTCACTTTTGATAATTCACGTATCAGTGAAAAAGTGGGACATTCCCTAAATAAGTGGGAAAAGGGACAGGGGCCTAAATGTCTCGATTACCAAAGTGCTACAGGTGGTCACAGGTGGCTCAATACAGTTCTTACCTGCTCCAGGTGGTCCCACCAGCACCGCCATGGCTTCCATGAGCAACACCAGCCCAATGGCACTGGAGAACTTTTCGGTCCCGACCAGAGCCATGAGAACCTCGAACTGCAGAGCCCCTACCATCCCATAGGAGATTCCAAAGAAGATACAGAACAGCACCAGGCCAGTGTATGTGTTGGCCTACGGACAAGAGAAGAGACAGTAATATTTATCCACTATCTAAAAAATACAGATATATTTAATTGTATTATTATTTTATGATCAATGTAAAGGGAAATAGAAAAGTAAAATTCAAAGCAATCTATGTGCAGTAAGGAGCTAGAAAAAAAGTGCTGGTATTTTAATGTAGATGTAATTATTGAATTTTAATATTGAATTTTAATTTAGATCAAGTATCTGTAATTTGTAATCATCAGACATTGCAAATTAGTCTTGGCTGTAAATACTGTAGTATGTTACATGTTTAATGCACATACTTGTCCCTATCAAATAAATAAATAAATACAATTAAATTAATGACCATCAATTATATGCTTGAGTCATTTAATTAAAAAAAGCCAATCCTCTCCCTGTAAAAATATGCGGTTTAGAGCAGACTTCAAAATTTGGAGGAAGAAATCTGACTTTTTTTTGTTAGATGGCACTAGTCTTCTTGTTATGTTTAATAAGACCTCATCAAATCAATAATTGTGATTGATCAATATGAGTTAAAAAATTAAATGAATTTTTTCCTGCATATCGCCCAGCCCTACTTTCATGGTTCTCTTTTACCATTCGAATGAGGAATTCCAATGACATTTGGGAGACATGAATGACTTGACTGTTACCTGAGAGCATATGAGGTCAGTGCACCCATTGAAGATCATGGAGAAGCTGAAGAGGTACACACAACGCGGTCGCACGGACTTCATGCCCGCGACAAGCCCACAGATGGGTCGAGCAAACATGTCCACCAGGCCCAGGATGGTCAGCAGCAGAGCAGACTTGGTGTCCTCGTAATTCAGACTTTTAGCATAGTTTACCACAAAGACTGGAGGCACAAACAGACCCAGCACCATGGTGGAAGCTGCCACAGTGTAGATGATGAATCCTCTGTCTTTAAACACACTGAAGTCCAGTAGTTTTTTTCGTGGTTGGATCTTCTCTGTCTCCAGCTCCATGCTTTTCTTTGGGGGAAGCAGGGGCCTCATGAGGGCTCCACAGGCACAACAGTTGAGCAGCAGTCCCCCCAGGATTAGAAAGCCCCCCCTCCAGCCATATTGGTGCTGGAAGAACTGTCCCAAAGGAGACAGACAGCACAGGGCCACTGGACTGCCTGCCGCTGCTAGGCCATTAGCCAAAGGACGTTTTTTACTAAAGTAGAGGTTCAGCATTATGAGAGAGGGTTGGAAGTTCAAAGCTAGACCCAGTCCTGCGGGTGCAAGTATGAAAAATAGAAAAAGATCAATGGCAGGCATCTTAATATTAAATGCACTGGGCACAAATTATGAAATAGTTTGTTGCAACGTCTTTGCTTAAGACTTACAGTATTAAAGAAAAAAGTGGCTTGTGTTCTTCTTACCTGTTATCATCCCTGTGCACACATAGATGTGAATGACACTGGTGGCGAATGAAGCCAGGATCATTCCCAAAGAAGCCAGGAGCCCACCCACCATCATCACAGGCCGGCAGCCATATTTGTTGACCAGCACACTGCACAGGGGGCCTGGACAAAAATCTGACTCAGCCCCAAATTCCATTCATATTTCCTTTCACTAAAGCCTATGTGTCTGACAGACAATTATGACAATGAAGAATCAATGACTAAAAAGATGTAAACTTACATATAATTTGTTAAAGTTGTTTAAAAAGTTCATATGATTGATCCTCATCATTGTCCTGAACCCATAACGGTGCTCACTTCAGCAAATTACGCCCATCCTACAATTCAGTTTATTTCAAAACAAAAATATAGGTTTGTTCAAAATAAAATGTTTTGTGAGCTAGACAGTTTACTGGAAGAATCCTTTTCTTTAATCCCACCTCTGTTGTTTTATGTAACTTGGGAACAGCTGCTCCACATACTGATCATTGTCATCTATTAAGATAAATCATATATGACGTCTGCAGGTGTTAATATCAGTTTTTCAGTGCAGGAAGTTGACTGTACCTGTGCCGTAGAGCATGGCCAGCAGGATGGAAGAGATCCAAGCCATGTCACTGTAACCCACTCCAAACTCATGGATCAGTTCCTTGAAGAAAACACTGACCGCTTTGGGGAAGGCGTACGAGAAGCCTGTGATGACGAAACATCCAATCAGCACTGCCCAGCCCCAGCCTCCATCCGGAGCTTTGACCCCCGGGGGCCCCAAGTCCACCGCCACACCACCCATTCTGCTCCTGAGGTCTGCAACAGCAAGATCACGTTACAAATAATACCTCTGATCACACACACCATATTATGAAATGACATGCACTCTACTCTTCACTGTAGTTATAACCCTGGATTAGACCTGATAAATTTGTCATAACTTTAAAGTCTTTTCTAGCTTCTGTATCACAATAAATGTGAAACAATTTAAACAACATGAATATAGAGGTCTAAATTTCAACTGTGGTCTTACCTGATGTCCTGCAGACCCAGCATCTCTGGCACGTGAACAGCAGAGTTTTAATAAGTGTGCCCCGCCCCCGTCTCTCTCACTCTCCCGTAACCCATTTACAGACCGATACTTAGTTTAATAATTTTGCAAAATATATTGCAACCACAAAAAATATCTTGCATAATCCACACACTGGGGAAAAAAAAGTTGGAAAACAAAAACTTTCTCCCAACGCGGAACCAATTCGACCTACTGTTGTTAGAGGGGACTGGTTTTGAAGAACGTACCGTTGCCTTAACAACCACAGCAAACTGTGCATGAAAATGCGCCAGAAGTACGCGTGTATGAAACATAATTTACTGCCTTTTTCTTTCTAAGTAAAAGTAGCAAAAAATAAATAATTTGGTAAGTATAAATCCATTATATTAAATAGAAGTTGATATTCAGACAGTACAAGTGGTGCAAGAATAGACACCATCTTCAATAAAAACGTCTGCAATGAATTCCTAATCATGTAACGTTAGCCTAAAGTATCTTCAGTGACGTTGCTTTTTAACATTTAGCCTACGTGTATAATTTCTTTGATTTTAGTTATTCCTGTGACAAAATGTATTTTTAAAGCAAATGCCTAAAGCTGCTCAGCTACTAGTTTTCCCATGCTTTAAAAAAATTGCATCTTGCTCTGACCATTGAATACCAAATGGAACTGTCCCTAAACTCCATACTTAATGGAGTTAATGTGACTAATGCAGTTTTTGTTTGTATTTAAGATGGAGATGCAGCCTGAAACATTTAGAAGCCAGAGTTGTGCTTCAGAGATTCACTGCCTGGAAATGAGCCTCAGAACAGCCCAGGAACAAAACTCTTCACTGAGGTACCACCGTGCTCTTTTGGAGATAAATCTTGGTTAGGTCTAAACTGGATTATTAGCTTTATCAAGAATGCAACTGTGGAACTATATGTACACATTACAAAAAATTGACTCACTGTGGACATGTGTTTGTGAAGCTTTCGAAATGTGTTCCTTGCTCAGAAAGGAGCGTGTGCGTGGTCAAAAGCTGCTGGATATGTTATCAGTCTTATTCAAGTGCATATGTCAAAACTGAAATTCCACAGTTTAATATCACATGGAGGTGAGAACTGGAGGGGATGACGTCTGATGAAGCCCAGGTATCTCTTAACAACCACCTCCTGCATATTCATGTGACTGGGCTTTGACACTTAGAGTTAATCAAAATGGCAGCAATGTAGAACATGGGGCAGGCAGGTATGTTGCGTGTGCCCTGCAGCTGATGTAACCTGTGGAATATTTTCAGACTTTCAGACAAACATTATTGATCCACAAGAGAAATTATTTGAACACAGTAGCTCACTCATCACAATATAATATAATAACAAAGAGTAAAAAAAAAAAATGGTAATAATAATTTCTAAATGAGTAGCAAAAAAGATAGCAAGAGACTGGTGTCAAATAAAACATAATTATATAAAAGCGTATATGTACAAGTAAAAATAAAATAGAAAAATAAGTAATAAAATATAAAATCACAGCTATATACAAGAGACAAGAAAGACAGTGCAACAGTGATATGATGATTGACAGGACATAAGGTTATCTGTTACATAAGATTAAGTTGTTGTACAGTTGTAGGGAGTATTATCTGTTACATAATGGTGAGTTGTTGTACACTTGTATGGAGTATAGTATGAATGTAGTCCTGTATCTCTCACTGTTTGAGCGGAGCTGTAGGAGCCTGTTGGAGAAAGAAGTCCTCTGTCCTTTTAAGTGAATTTTGTGGATGAATTGTGAGTTGTGATGTATTTATTTTCAGGACACAATTCCATCAATAAATGTGAGCTCCTCACATCTTAAGACCACAACAGCCAAAGGTTTCTGCATTCATTTCTCATTCTTCTGTCTGTTTGGGAGAGCTTTTTGAAACTTGAATAGCTTTCCAACAAACATGGGTAATTACCCATATATATATATATAATTTTTTTTTTCTTTTTTCTATGGAATAATAGCATCCCGGAGTTGATGGAGCAGCAAGTCCAACTCAGAATAATGCATGTAAATATGATACATAGCTGAATCATAAAACATACACCCTGTGTGATTTGTGGGATTTTAACATATCTTTGGTCAGAGAGAAACTGAGGACATTCCCCAAAAGACAAAAGCACTACTTGGAGTTCAGGAAAACCGCACCTATGTGGATATCCAAAGGTATGATTAATTTTTCTCACATACAGAGTGGCCCCGTACGCTGCAGGATCATTATCAGAGCATGCTGTGTTTCATGTTTCATCCAGAGCTCAGAGGTCTCCGGATAAGAACCACAAAGAACAGCAGCTCAAGGAAGTGCACAAAGCCATATCCAAACTGCAGAGAGACCTGAACACACAGTCCACTCAGGCTTTGTCCGTGAAGACACGACACCAGGAGCAGCTGCAGGAGAGAGAGGACATTATAGACAGGTAAGCCAGGAACTGGGACAGGTAACAGGAGTTTTTATGCATAGCAACTTTCAGGCAGTGATAATACTGGCACTCTCTGACCTGATATAAGTATAGAGCAACAGAAGATGTAAGATTGCACTCTGTGTGTTTTCAGATACAAAAAAGAGCTCAGTGAAAGTTTGGAGCGTGAGAAACACTTGGAGCAGAGAATAGTGCAGATGGAACTAGAGTGGCAGACGATCTGTGAGGAAATTCAAAGTAAACATTATCTGGACCATGAGCGCCTGATTCAAGAGCTGACTGCAGCGAGAGAGAAGGTGAGGACTCTTCACCTTAATACTGAATGCAGCTATTGGGCATCCAGTTAGTAGTAACTTAACAGTGATGACACGACACTCATGCTAGTAAAAACAGACCAGAGATTTAGAGATGAAACTGTAAATATCTGTGTTTCAGCTTCCAAATAATTGTTAAAAAATGTGTATACAATTTTCTTTATGTTAACAACATTTAATTTTAGGTAAATGCTGAGTTAGTGGAGACAAAGTTGCAACTTGAAGAGCTTACAGTGTTACTGCAGTGTGTCACAAAGGAGAGGGATCTGGCCTTACAGGTGAGAGTCTGCTCCTTTTTTGACACTGTTTCAGTTGTTTAATGGCATTAAATATTGGGCTTATAGAATAAATGTTTTTGTTAAGGGGTGCGTCCCAGACACTGGACTTCTAGCTTCTGATAAAATTATTGCGTTAAAGCAGCAAAACTACAGACTTCAGGTCGTTGTAAGTGAAATGCGGAAACAAATGGAGGAGCTAACCTGCACCACTCCACCATCTCAACAACCCCATACAGGTGACATGGCTGTAACAATAACATCACATCAAACATGTCATTATGTACATTTTACATTTATAATTTGTAAAAAAATAACTTAATCTTCCTTTCTCCTTTTATTATTAATTTTCTTTGTGATAGAATTTGAAAACAGTGTGAATAAAGAATATAATACTTCAGAAAAAGAAGATGTCCAACATTTGGAACCAAATGTTACCAAAGTAAAAGAAAAGGTAATTCACCTTTATACATTAACCAAGCTATTCTAATAGTAGGGTATATTTAAAAAGAAACTATACTGATGAATTGAGCCCTAATCCCAAAAAGTGTATGTTTGGGGCCTGATCAATAAACGTTTATCATATAAAAAGTTAATATTCAGATTTTCTCTCCTCTCTTCACAGTCTCAAAAGTCATCTTGTGTGTGCTCTTGTGGGCGTATCAGCAGAGAGAACACAGCATTGGTTCAGTTGCGATCTAGACTGAAGCAGGCCGCCTTGTGTATAGCTCGCTTGAACAGAGACCGACAGCAGTTAACTGAGCTATGTAATCGCCTTCGATCTCAGGTCTGCACTGAACTAATCAGTCAGAGTAACAGTAATAAAGGAAACCACAGGCTTCATGAATCCACGAAGACTGTGAACTCAGAGAAAGAATCAAGAGTGTCTGCGGACCCAGAGATGCTCACGATTCAGGTCCATATCCCACCCTCATCTGCAATGTATCTTAAAATGTTCTGAGGTTTTTTCAATAACCCCAGGCCCAATGAAGAAATAACTGTATTTTATTATATGGCAGTTTTGCAGCCCTCAACGTGATGCTTGCAGCGGTATGTCTCCATGGTTAAGAATCCCTGCACTAAAGTACACCATTCTTTGCTTGGATCACTTTCTCTTTGCAGAGTGCACCTCCTAACTGCTCCTGGCTGCTCCAGGTTAACAGACAATCTGAAGAGTCACTGCCTTCTCTGAGTGCCCTCTGGGCTCTGCTGGATCAGAGGCCTTCAGAAGGTACTTTCACCATATTGTGTGCTGTTTGTCTGATGCTTAAATTTTAACCTTTTTGTTTGAGAAACAAAAAGCTGCAGCATTTTCCCCAACTAAGACCACTTCATGAAATGCAGTGCTTGGCATCTTATATAAAACTAATGATAAGATTAAAATAAATAGATATATATTGACCTATTTGTTTGGATGATTCTGGCCTCCCAGACACCTTCTTGAACCACATAGTACAGAATCTGTTGAATTTTGTGTAGCAAGCAAACAACAAACAAGTACAAATAAGTCAATAATTTAATATTCTTATACTTTTACACTACTCCTGAAAGGAAAAGTTGTTCCAGTTGCTCTCTTTTCCTCTAGACCTCTCCGAAGACAATGCTGAAGACCCTGTTGAAGTCCACCAAGAGGTTCTCTCCTTGGGGCAGGTCACAGGGGGAGCTCAGATGGGGGTGTGTGGGGTGAGTCCTCCCATCCACAAACAGCCCACAGCCAAACCTCTACAAAAGAGAGGGACACTGAAACACACTGCCAAATCTGCAAGAATCAGAAACTACAACATTAAAGACTGACCACACAGAAGGTTAAAGATCATTAAAGTAACTAAGAAGATGCACAAAAGGAGATTAACAACCATTATAATAGCAGGCCTAGTTGATTTCTGGTGACCACAAATTAAGTATGTGTTGTTGCAGTTAGGGGTTTCCCTTACTTTCGTAAATGAATAAAATGCTGATCACTGATTTTTATCTTAAGGAACCTTTTAATATTCTGTATTTTGTATTTTTGGGAGAATTAATAAATTATTGCAGTAACGGCCTTTTTTGTCACGCTTTTTTGTCAGTTTGGGTACTCTGTTTGAGCTCTGGCAGGTCAAAACCAATGGTCAGTCTGCGCTTCAGTAGGTCAGTAGGAAGCGCACATGAACCGCAGTAACCCCGCCGGGTGCCTCCACTGAACCCCGCCTCTTAATCACCTTACACGCAGCAAAGAAAGCTTGCCCTGTCATTGGACTATCGCGCACACCTCTGCTCTGTGATTGGCCTAGTCGGCTGTCAGTTAGGGTGAGGCACATTGCGTTAACACGTGTATGCATGCTGCACTCTTTCAAGGTAAAGTTATGCAATACTGGCAACTGTTTTCGGTAGCTTATCTCAATGTATAATCCATGTCAACATGGAAGGTATTGAGGGCAAAAACATGCTAAATATATTAGGAGAGGTTTAACGAAAGGCATATTTTGTTGTATTTTTTTCATAGATTCAATTTTGACGTTCTTTTAATGTTCAGCCGTGCATAATAATACGCCAGCTACAATACGTAGACCCTAAATGTATCATGTGAAAGCGATACATGTTAAAAGACAACTCAATACAGTACACTTGAACTATAGTAACCCCTTGTCAAAACGCTTCCCTTCCGCTCTCAGACTACAGGCGCAGGCAGCGAATCACGGACGGCCGCTGCATCCAAAAGCCCTGCCTCTGCTCTCATTGGACTGCGCTGCCGAGCCAAGCTGTCAGCCCATGTGGCGTGGCCCGGCCTGGACTTGCACACTTAAAATCTCCAGAGAAGAACGCATTCAATGAGGCACCGAGGCTGACGTCAACCTCCAGACTGCGTTATCACGGACCGTCCCCGTGATCTCCAAACGAACTTGAGTGGCATACCGGATCGCTACATGCCAACAGGAAACTAAAATAACTTGAGCAACAAGATACCGGCTGCAATTACAGTAAGTACATAAGCCATTCTGTGCTGTGCTTCATATTGGTGCGGAGTGGATGGATAGCCTTACCACCGTCTGGTTACTGGGTGATGGAGACCGGTCACACCAGAGATAAGAGATAAAATTCAGATGACATTCAAAATATGATTTGTTCCTTGTATTCAGCATTGTGACATGAAACGTGACAAATTTCCCAGTAATATTTCGAATAGGCTGAATCATGCTAACTTTGAAGAAAAAAAGTACAGCATCATCCAAGAATCCCTGTGGGGAGACAACTGTAAAGCCTGTTTGTGTGTGTCCCCATGAGGAGTTCTTAATTAGAGCGTGTCACAGTGATGGCAGTGCACCTCAGTGACAAGCCACATCTTGTCATGTTGTGTGAGCTGGGGGGTGTGCTGGAGAGAAACATGATTTATCTTTGAATAGGTCTGACTTTGAGAGAACAGAGTGAAATACTGAGAAGCACATTCCACTATGAGTTGACAGAATCTTACTAGATCTGGACGAACGTATCAGGGCTGTGCCAGGGCTGTGCCAGGGCCCTGAATCCGGACACTCCTGTTCTCTGTCCCGGCAGCAGCCTCATCGTGACTCAGTCATAACTGAATTGTTCTCTGATGTTCTCTCTCTACCTCAATGAATTCTGCTTTTGCATCCCTAAGTGAAGGTTTAAATTGCAATTAAGTATTTATTATATCCATTATAGTCAGTTGTTATTGTTTTATTTTTTGTTTTGTATTTTTGTTTCATATTACTTAAATGTTTTGGCTCATGGGCTTTATTTGGCAGGAAAGTCAGTAGCACAAAATGTGGATGAAGAGACACTTCACAGAGTGGATCTCACAAAGCTGAGACTGGCACAAAGCCTGACAAATGTACAGCACCTAAACCTGTTTTGGCAGTATTGAAAGACAGTATTTAATTTGACAAATGTGTTGTTTCAGTTGTTAAATACAATAACTTGCAGTGTTTACCATATGTGGTGTGAGATTATTCTTTGCAGCTACATTGTGCCTGCATTTGTCCCTGATGAATGTCCTTAAGGCAGGACTGTTGTCACAGTCATTGTAACCTGGATATGTTAATAACTGTATGTGAAATTTGTATTATCATTGATAGCCATATCCTTTACTCGTGTCACTCAGCCCCATGGCAGCTATGGCTGAGTCAGATTGACTGGCAACATATTTCCATCCATTTCCATATTTATTTGAAATCCTCCATTCTATTGGATAAGTATCTGGAGTATACCCATTGTGGCATCAATAATGCTTTATTGAAATTATATAATTGTACCTTTGGTTTGTTTTATCAATGAACAAACGAGAGATGCTGAGATGACAGATTTTTATTGTTTCAATGTTAAGATGGAGGACATTGTCATATCTGGGATATCAGGCCGTCTGCCTGAATCAAACAACCTGGAGGAGTTCTGGGAAAATCTGCTAGGTGGCGTGGACATGGTCACAGAGGACAACAGACGCTGGGAGCCAGGTCAGAGCACATCTGCCCATATTCTTGTAAAATGCACTAACTCACGGGGTCTCCTTAGAAATACCTGACATGAGGCTCTTACCTGAACTTGCTGTGGTCCAGCTAATGTTTAAAATCTTGTTTGTTACTCATTAGTAACATATTTAAACCTGACCTGGTCTGTTCTGGTTTTTAGGTTTGTATGGCCTTCCACGGAGAAATGGCAAATTGAAAGACATCAGCCACTTTGATGCAGTGTTTTTTGGAGTTCACCCCAAACAAGCCAATACCATGGACCCTCAACTGCGTATAATGCTCGAAGTGGCCTATGAGGCCATTGTAGACGCAGGTAATATTCCAATATGAAAAATAATGAAAAAACTGTTAATTTATAAAACGTTTGGTTAACTTTTTTGTCAAGCTCTAAATGAATATCTGACTTTATGATGCTAACAGGGCTGAACCCGGCCTCACTGCGGGGCACTAAGACAGGGGTGTACATTGGGGTGAGTGGTTCGGAGGCGGGCGAGGCCTTCAGCAGAGACCCAGAGGAGCTGTTGGGTTACAGCATGACCGGCTGCCAACGTGCCATGCTGGCTAACCGACTCTCTTACTTCTTTGACTTCAGCGGTACAGACTATTATGTGATTAATATTTCATAGCAGTCAACACCAGGCTCACCCTTTCTGCCCTTCTAAGGTCCAAGCACAGCCATAGACACAGCTTGCTCCTCCAGTTTGTTGGCGTTAGAAAATGCCTTCCATGCCATTCGTCTGGGTCAATGTGATGCGGCACTAGTTGGTGGAGTCAACCTGCTGCTCAAACCCAACACCTCAGTTCAGTTTATGAAGCTTGGCATGCTCAGTCCAGAAGGGACCTGCAAGTCCTTTGATGCTTCAGGTAAATAAAACTTAAAACGTGAATGACTTCTTCACTCATATTAGTACTTTCACACTTCCTCCAAAATATATATGTAAAATCAATATGACCCATTTCTATTTTGGGGGTCTCAGCTATAAATTGCCATGCCCAGTGCAATTGTCATGCCGAGTGCAAATACAAAATTCAGTGGAAAAATACACCTATATTTAAGGGTTTATTAATGATTGTATTGAATGACTACATAGGAGAAGATATAAAAGCCTTTTTTCCTATTTTCGCTAACAGGAAATGGATACTGCCGTTCAGAAGCAGCTGTAGCTGTGTTGCTAACCAAACGCTCAGTGGCAAAGAGAATCTATGCCACAGTGGTCAATGCTGGAAACAACACAGATGGATACAAAGAGCAGGGTAAGTCCTCAGTCTATGAGGAACAACTGGGGGAAGGGAGCAGACATTTCAGCATGAGCTGATGTCTTTGGCCTGGTTCTCTATCAGGCGTGACGTTCCCTTCAGGGCAGATGCAGCAGAGGCTGGTGAGCATTCTTTATGAAGAGGCCAAGATTAGTCCAGAGCAAGTGGAGTACATAGAGGCTCATGGCACTGGCACCAAGGTAATGTAGACACACACTGTCTCCACAATCTTAAAAAAATATTATATATAACATACCATGAACTTCTGTTTTCTGTTGCTCATCAAATAAAGGAATTTGTATACTGTATATTGTAATAGACCATCTTATTACAGGTTGGTGACCCACAAGAAGTGAATGGCATTGTGGGCGTGTTCTGTGAGAAAAGAACAGAACCTTTGCTCATAGGCTCAACCAAGTCTAACATGGGTCATCCTGAACCTGCCTCAGGCTTAGCTGCTTTGTCAAAGGTACACTTACTTAACGTTCTTCATTTTGCACTTTAACTCTTACAACCTTGTTATGATTATTCTGTTTTTGTGATGTTTTATGTGCAGGTGGTGCTGTCTTTGGAGAGAGGAGTATGGGCTCCGAATCTGCACTATTCTAATCCTAACCCTGACATTCCAGCTCTCACAGATGGGAGAGTCCGAGTCGTAGACCAGCCAGTTCCGGTCAAAGGTGGAATTGTGGGAATCAACTCGTTTGGGTTTGGAGGTTCAAATGTCCATGTGATTCTTCGTCCAAACGACTGTAGAAGAGCAGAGAGCGTGAAGAGTGTGGCTCGAGTGGTTCCTGCCTGTGGACGCACAGAGGGGGCTGTCAGGGTTCTGTTGCAGAAAGCTCAGCAGCACTCTGAGGACCACAGCTTCCTGTCTTTACTCACAGACATTTCCATGGCACCTGGCATGGCATTCAGAGGCTACACTGTGCTGGGCTCAGAACCAAACATCAGCGAGGTCCAGGCAGCGCAGTCTGCCACCCGCCCTATCTGGTACATCTGCTCAGGTACCATCTTAATGCTATAGAGCATTGCTCCTCTAAGAGCCAGTAATAATAACTATTGCTTTGTGATATTGTCATATTGTCATATTGTATACTGCTAGCAAAGGGTTAGGCATATTATAAAGTTTTCCCAACACTGTGGCACTGTCTCTGTGGACTGTGTTTCTAAGTACTTATCACGTTTGTCATTTGCTTTTAGACATCATTGGCCTGTAAAATACAAAACATTTGTACATATTGAAAGTGTGAGCTAGATGGTGACAGCTTTTTGACTGCTGCATATGTTCAGTTAACTTACGGTTAAAACTGAAATTTCTTAATCTGTGTTATGCTGTACTATTTTATCTATAATTGTACAGCATTTCATTCACAGGTTTCCTAGTACTCTTATGTAAGATATGACCCCCTGTTACAGGTATGGGGACCCAATGGGCCGGGATGGGCCAGAGCCTCATGCAGCTGCCTGACTTCAGAGCCTCCATCCTACGCTCAGACAAAGCCTTAAAGGAGACTGGGCTGGTCATATCACAGATCCTCATGGAGGCCACAGAGGACACTTTTGAAGACACAATCCATGCCTTTGTGGGTCTTGCAGCTATACAGGTACAAAAGGACTATGATAATTTTACCAAGATTCACCACTGTCTTACATTGTGTACAGTGGGGAATGAGCTCTTAAGGTTGGCAGCTGAAGTCCCAGCCGTACTGCTTCTTTACATGAATGATTTGTCCATTCTTTTAGATTGCCCAGATTGACCTGTTGAAAAAGATTGGCCTGCAGCCTGATGGCATTGTGGGTCACTCTGTGGGAGAATTGGCCTGTGGCTACGCAGACGGCTCCCTCAGTCAAGAGGAAGCTGTTCTGGCTGCATACTGGAGGGGGCGCTGTATCAAAGAGGCTAGCCTACCCCCTGGAGGCATGGCTGCTGTGGGTAGGTTTGTTCGTTTTCAGTAGACATCTACTATTGTTATTGTGCCTGGGAATTGTTCAGCAGCAGGCCTGTCTAATATTGCTTATGCGTTGTAGGGCTGACGTGGGAGGAGTGTAAGGCTCAGTGTCCGCAGGGAGTGGTTCCTGCTTGTCACAATGCTGAGGACACGGTTACGATCTCTGGGCCCCAGGTTCATGCCTCTGTAGATTTTATATGGCGCTAAGCTTTGAAATCTGTTATTAAACATACAGTGTATGTTATTAGGATGCAGTCTGCCAGTTTGTCCAGGAGCTCAAAGACAAAGGAGTGTTTGCTAAAGAAGTGCGCAGTGCTGGTGTGGCCTTCCATTCATACTTCATGGCATCCATAGCTCCAGCTCTCCTGGCTGCTCTGAAGAAGGTGGAGACCCTTAACATATACTTGTTTTATATTTCTGTCTATGGTTATTTTGACTCAGGGTTGTTTTTGTGTAGGTGATCAGGCAGCCACGACCACGCTCTCCTCGCTGGGTCAGCACCAGTATCCCTCAGTCTGCCTGGGAGTCTCCTTTGGCTCTGTCCAGCTCAGCAGAGTACCATGTGAATAACTTGGTGAGCCCAGTGCTTTTCCAGGAGGGGCTGAGCCTGGTACCAGAGGACGCAGTGGTGCTGGAGATCGCCCCTCATGCTCTGCTGCAGGTACAGCACTCCTGGATAGACATTTCACTTTGATTTCCTGCTTTTCATATTGCATGATAGAGCTGTATTGCATGAGAAAGTATATCTGCCACCAGCATATTTTTTTATTGAATGGATTGTCATGTTGAGATGTTTTTATTAACAAAAGCATGTTTTATGTGCACACAGGCTATCCTGAAGCGCAGCCTCAAAAACACCTGCTCCATCATTCCACTGATGAAACGAGGCCACGTCAACAACCTGGACTTCTTCCTCTCCAGCATCGGCAAAGTCTACATGAACGGGTAGGTCACCATTCATGTGACTTAAGGACTGCTTTATTGCTGTTATGCATCTTTGTCCATATGTTGAAATGTTCTCTCCCTGGTACAGGATCAATGTGGACTGTAACAAGCTGAGCCCACATACCCCCTATCCCGTACCGGTCGGGACGCCTCTCCTCTCACCTCTGGTGGAGTGGGATCATGCTCAGACTTGGGATGTTCCTAAGGCTGCAGACTTCTTCTTTGGGTCTGGGGCATCGAATTCTGCAATCATCTATAACATTGGTAGTGTTATAATAAATGATAATTTCAGAACATACGAAGGCCCTCGAATTAAACTTCTTTGTTATAAATTTATTGTTTATTTATTAATGTTTTTTTTTACTAAACAGACATAAACCCTGAATCTCCTGACCACTACTTGCTTGGCCATTGCATTGACGGTAGAGTCCTGTTCCCAGCGACTGGTTACCTGGTCTTAGTCTGGCGAACCTTGGTCAAAAGCTTGGGGATGGTTCTAGACACCACACCTGTCACATTCGAAGATGTGGCCATCCACAGAGCCACTATTCTTCCCCGAAATGGTGAGGAAATACGACACTAGAGTGGTCAACTTCCTCACACCTTGTTTGATGCTGATGTGTTCTGTCCTGTCAGGTTCTGTGCAGCTGGAGGTGCGTCTCATGCCGGCCACTCACTCGTTTGAAGTCTCCGAGAATGGAAACCTGACAGTTAGCGGTATGCAGTTTAGTTTAGAACACAGTCAAGGACTCTATTTTTTGGGGATGCTCAGTGTTATCTTTTTATTTCTAGGCAAAGTGAAGCTCCCAGAGGACTTAGAGTTTCATTCACTGGGTCACCACATAATGTCAGCCAACGACATTGAGAGTGATCCCAAACTGAAGCTGAAGGCCTCAGATATTTACAAAGAGCTCAGACTGCGTGGCTACGACTATGGAAAGACCTTCCAAGGAATTTTAGAGTCAAACATTGCAGGTAGATTTTATCAAGTTACTACGTTTGAGATATGGCCAAATTCAAAGTGAACATCTTGTACAGCTATTGGGTTGTGATAGACTGGGGTAAAAATAGACCAAACTATGTTATCCTTGCTGTTTATTATAACTTGCTGTGTTAAATGTGAGCTGTGATTGTCAGGGGACAGGGGAGCGCTGCAGTGGACAGGGAACTGGGTGGTCTTCCTGGACACTATGTTACAGATGATTGTGCTGGGTCTGCCTGGACGCAGCCTGCGCCTCCCCACCAGAATCCGCTCTGTCCAAATCAACCCTCAAGCCCACATGGAGAAGCAGTGGCAATATGCAGATAATAAACAGGGTTAGTGCTGACGGATTTGGTATCAACATCATAGTGTCTTGAATGATGCCTGTGAACACAGAATTATTATAGACATTCAGCCTCATTAATGGTGGTGAATGGCCAATTGGTGAATGCCATCAATCATCCTTAAGTGAAAAAGAACATATCTCCTCAACTGTAATGTTGGCCCTAGCACTCAGTAATTTAGCGATGTGACATATTTATAATGTTTTAAAAACTCAAACTTTAATAAAAATGTACTCATTCATTTATTTTTCTGATTCTGATATATAATCCCTACACTTACTAGGGTGACTTTTATGTTTGAGACCCAATGTAAAATAATGCATTTTCTCTCTGACACAGCTGTGGGCATCAGTGTAGATCACTGTGTGGATGTGATTGTGGCTGGGGGAGTCCAGATCAGTGGGCTCCATGCTACAGTGGCCCCTCGTCGACAACAGCAGCAGAACGCTCCCACTCTGGAAGATTTCTGCTTTGTTCCCTACATGAAAACAGAGTGCCTGAAAGAGAACAAACACCTGTCAGACCAAATGAATCTCTGCAAAGGTACGTGGCTGGTGAAGTTCCAGATGATTTAATTTGAAAAGCTGTAATAATTTTACCAACATTTTAGTCACTGGATATGGTCATAATAAGTGTTAAATATTTATATTCAGGGTTGATCCAGAATCTGCAGTTGAAGTTGAAACCTCACGGTGTGACCCTGAATATACCAGGATTAGAGGGTGTGCCGGTCAGCCCCATATCCAGCACTGGACCCTCTGAAGGGGGGCTGCCCCGGCTGCTGGCACTTTTGTGTGCTCTGGAGCTAAACGGGAACCTAGAGTCTGAGATCCAGCAGCTAGTGGAGAGGGAGAGGTCCTGTCTGCTCCATGACCCATTGATCCAGGGCCTGCTGAGGGACACTGCCTTCAGACACTGCCTGGACTCTGCTCTGGAGAACAGCAGGCCTGGAAAACTCAGGGTGATTGAGGTCAGTGACCACAATAATTCAGTTCAATATGTAAACTGACAGCTTTTGCCTTTAATGCATAGTGCTGACTTCTGCCCGTGTTTAGGCATTCTCTGACGAGGGTCAACTATTCCCCCATGCATTATCTCTTCTCAACATTGAGCCCATGTTACAAGTGGAGTACACTGCTACGGCGGTGCACCCTGAGCTCCTGAGCCCCTTCACCAACACTCTGGGGGAGCTGGGGCTGGGCTCATCACAGTGGGACCCTCGGACAAGCCCCGCCCCGGGGGCTACTGCTGGGGCCGCCGACCTGCTGCTCTGTAACCACTGGGGCCTTTTGCAGAGTGAACCAGAGCAGCTTGTATCTAACCTTGCTTCTGGGACCAGAGTGGGGGGGTTTGTCCTACTGCATGTGCTGCTAAAGGGGGGCACCCTGGGGGAGACACTGGCCTTTCTCTGTAGAACCACCAACAGTGGGGCCCTGCCTGGACTTGTTTCACAGGTCAGTGTTTTTTAGGGTTTATGTTTATGCAGTACTGTGTTGTGGATCTGATAAAATATAATACCTTTTCTTTAAGTCACTGCCCCTCTGTAAAGTTAATTTATTTGACACTGATTATAACATTGTGCAAAACAATATCAAGATATCTCCATTGTGGCTTGTATTTTGCAGGCTAAGTGGGAGAGTTGTATTCTGGAGGCCTCTCTGGACCTGGTCAGTGTCTGGACGTCCTTTTATGGTTCAGCTCTATTCCTATGTCGTCACCGCATCCCGTCTCCAGACCCTGTATTTCTGTCTGTGGATGATACATCCTACAACTGGGTGGAGACTCTTAAAGTATGTGAGTTCTGATTAAACATTTTGTCCAAGGCTCATCATTTGCAGTTATCTAACCAAGGAAATTTCTCAACAGTCTCTGCTATCTGCGTCTTCGGAAAACCCCATTTGGCTTACTGCCTCTCAGCCTCACTGTGGTGTGGTGGGACTGGTCAATTGCCTGCGCCAGGAACCTGGTGGCAATCGCATCCGGTATGTTTATGTTAATGAACATTATTACATATTTCTAGCTTCATATGCCAGAGAGTGAGTCTTATTTACTTCTCTTCTGCAGCTGTGCTTTCATATCAAATCTGGATGTGTCATCTGTGATACCGAGCCTTGTTCCATCTGAAAAAGAAATGCAGTTGCTGCTGTCTAAAAACCTTGTGATGAACGTGTGGAGGGATGGCAAGTGGGGAGCCTTCCGACACCAGCTTCTCACCAATGGTACTTACCTGAGTGTGCTATGAGCCTGTATTTATGGTCACTTTGAGTCTAATGGGTGTGTGTTTCTTAAGCCCTGAGAGAGGAACAGACGCAACACGCCTATGTGAATGTGCTGACTCGAGGGGACCTGTCCTCTCTGTGTTGGATCGCGTCTCCCCTCAAGCACTTTAAACCCACCAACCCAAACTCAGAGCTGTGCAACGTCTTTTACAGCTCTCTGAACTTCAGAGACATCATGTTAGCCACTGGAAAACTGCCTCCAGATGCTATTCCAGGTACAGTCTGTACTGTCTCTCTCTATTAACATTAAGAAGTACACACAGAAGAATGACCATTTTTGGATGGATGTAGGTGACGCAGCCCTTCAGCAGTGCCTGCTGGGGATGGAGTTCTCAGGTCAAGACCAAAATGGTCAGAGAGTTATGGGCCTGCTTCCAGCAAATGGCCTGGCAACATGTGTGAGTGCGGACAAACGGTTCCTCTGGAGTGTTCCCTCAAACTGGTGAGTAAACTTTAACATTAAACTCAATGGAATTGCATGCAACAACATGAGAACTGGTCCTAGTTTTAGTCAACATGTCAAACATACTGATCCTTGTACATCTGCAATATTTTGGAAGCATTATAATTAATACTCATCATTAGACCGAATTTCCTGGCAGGACTCTGGAGCAGGCAGCCTCTGTGCCCGTAGTGTATGCCACAGCGTACTACTCCCTGGTGGTGAGAGGCAGATTGCGACCTGGGGAGAGTGTACTCATCCACTCCGGTTCTGGGGGGGTTGGCCAAGCAGCCATCGCCATAGCACTGAGCCTGAAGTGCAAAGTCTTCACCACAGTCGGTAAGAATATGTCTGTGATAATAAGAGTGATGAATACTAGAGGTATAGGAATTTGTTTGAAGATAATGGGATGTAACATTTTGTGTGTAGGCTCAGCAGAGAAACAGGCCTACTTACAACAGCGGTTCCCAGAGCTCTCCAATGAGTCCTTTGCCAATTCCAGAGATGCATCATTTGAGCAGCACGTTCTCCTCCACACAAAGGGCAAAGGTGAGCTTCACTGTTCCTTTGTGCCTCAGATCTGTTCCTGCTGAAGGACTTGGATGGGATGTTGTCTTGTGCCTCAGGTGTGAATGTGGTGCTGAATTCTCTGGCGGAGGAGAAGCTGCAGGCCAGTGTACGGTGCCTCGCTCGCCATGGACGTTTCCTGGAGATCGGGAAATACGACCTGTCCAACAACTCCCCCTTAGGTTTGTACAGCTACAATTAGAACTTTACAAAACATGAATTGAATTGAATTATTTGTGATTTGTTATTTGTGATATGATAAATGGTGTAATTGCCTTTCAGGTATGGCTGTGTTTCTGAAGAATGTGGCCTTCCATGGCATCCTGCTGGACGCGTTGTTCGAGGAGTGCAACCCCGAGTGGGAGGAGGTGTCCCAGTTATTGCAGGAGGGGATTCTGGGAGGTGTAGTAAAACCCTTAAAAACAACAGTGTTTGAGAAGGAACAAGTGGAGCAGGCCTTCAGATTCATGGCTCAGGGAAAGCACATTGGCAAAGTACTGCTCAAGGTAAAGTCATTGAAAAATGACACATGAATGAACTGATATACAGTTTATTCTGATAGAAGTACATTTTTATTTTTTAATTTAGATCCGTGAGGAACAGGATTCCTTAGTCAGCCCCCCCTTGACTCTTCCGGCCATCTGCCGGACATTTTGTTCCCCTTCCCTTTCATACATCATCACTGGGGGCCTTGGGGGCTTCGGACTAGAGCTGGCACAGTGGCTCATTGAAAGAGGGGCCTGCAAAATAGTTCTGACTTCCAGATCAGGCATTCGCAATGGTAAGACCACACAGGTCACAAATACTCTAATAACAGGATGACCTATATAGCAGCTCATCCTGCTGTATAGATTTTGTAATTGCTCTTTGATCTGGGTGCAGGGTACCAGGTGAAGCGGGTGCGGGATTGGAAGGCTCAGGGCATGGAGGTGCTGGTGTCAACGAGTGATGTGTCCACTCTCAAAGGATCTGAGCAGCTCATCAGTGAGGCTCAGAGACTAGGGCCTGTGGGAGGGGTGTTCCACCTTGCCATGGTAATAATACACATACACATGTGCATATACTTATATGCATATATATACTATTTAGGGTCTGGGTCACTGTTTCTGATTTGTCAGGTTCTCAGAGATGGCATGTTGGAGAATCTAACACCTGAACACTTCATGGAGGTCAATAAACCTAAATATGATGGAACATTGAACTTAGACAGGTATGCTGCTATTGGAACCTCTTCCTCCATGATATGTGGTTTAATAGGAACACTATTACATTATATAAATTTTTTTTCCCAGTGTGACACGGAAAAGCTGTCCAGAGCTAAGCTACTTTGTGGTTTTCTCCTCTGTGAGCTGTGGACGTGGTAATGCTGGGCAGAGTAACTATGGCTATGCGAACTCTGCAATGGAGCGTGTGTGTGAAAAGCGGCACAGAGATGGCCTGCCAGGCCTGGCCGTGCAGTGGGGGGCTATCGGGGATGTGGGCGTGGTGCTGGAGACCATGGGAGACAATGACACAGTGATTGGGGGCACTCTGCCTCAGCGCATTACCTCCTGTTTAGAAGTGTTGGACCTGTTCCTGTGCCTAGGAAAACCAGTCATGTCCAGCTTTGTGCTAGCGGAACGCATGGTGGTCAAAGGCGAGTCCGGTGGTCAGGCTGACCTGGTGGAGGCCGTAGCACACATTCTGGGTATGGCTCCATGTCTCCATTTAAAGTATGGTGAAATTAATGAAAGTGCAAGTAGTTGTTAACCACTGTCATGTTTTAGGTGTGCGTGATGTGAACAGCTTAAATGCAGAGGCCACTTTGGCAGACTTGGGTCTAGACTCTCTGATGGGCGTAGAGGTTCGCCAGACTCTGGAACGAGATTATGACCTTGTTATGTCGATGAGGGACATTCGACAGCTGACCATCAACAAACTACGTGAGCTGGCTCACAGCAAGGGGTCCACTCCAAAAGGTTTTTCCTCAATTTTCCATTGGTGCACGACAATTGAATGATTCATTTCAAATCCTTATGATCTTTTAGATTACCATTTTTGAAAAAATTATAGTAATATTATTTTAGCAGTGATAATCTGGTGTTTAAAATATGTGTTTAAACACTGTCGCTATATTCTAAAAATATGTGTTTGGGGTATAAAAAAGTGAGCATATAATTTCTTTGTTTGAAAAATGTTTTTTTGTAAGATAAGATAGTAAGGAACTAATCAACAACTCACTGAGTGAAATTATCTGTAGGAGACTAATTCATCATGTCTTTATGCGGCAGATGTACCTGATACGCCCAAGGAAGAGCTTGTCTCTGTGTTGGGCTCTGACATCAGCGGGCTGCTGGTGGACCCTTGGGGCTCCACACTGACAGCAGTAAACTCAGTGCAGAATGAGGAGAGACCCTTGTTCCTGGTGCATCCCATTGAGGGCACTGTTTCCGCCTTCAGGACCCTGGCCTCTGAGCTGGGCATTCCCTGCTACGGCCTGCAGTGCACCTCTGGTACATTCCTCATATCACCATAGTGTTTTCTTTTAATGTTCATGCACTTATGGTGTTTTTTATGACCAGCTGCCCCTCTGGAAAGCATCCAGTCCCTGGCAGCCTACTACGTGTCCTGTATGAGGCAGCTCCAGCCAGAGGGGCCATATCGACTGGCTGGATACTCGTTTGGAGCCTGTGTGGCCTTTGAAATGTGCTGTCAGATGCAGGCACAGGGCTCCACTGTGGAGTGTCTGTTTTTGCTGGATGGCTCACACTCATATGTAGCAGCGTACACACAGGTCAGGCCTAACATATATACAAAAACATTGCAGATAATAACAAGGATGCAGTGTAATAGTACAATGAATATTTTATTTTACTATTTTGTTCCTCAGAGCTACAGAGGCAAACTTACCCCAGATAAAGAGTCTGAAGCCGAGACTGAAGCGCTGTGTGCCTTCATACAACAGTTCATCGGAATGGAATACAATAAGGTATTAATACTGCCCATACTAGTGCATTGCTATATTTGTAAATATATATGTATATTTATATCTTAGTTGTAACATGTTATAAATGGTTTTGGCAGTTGGTGGAGACTCTGCTGCCCCTCTGTGACCTGGATGCTCGTGTGACCTCTGCTGTGAACCTCATCACCTCCAGCCATAGGGACCTGAGCCACAATGCTTTGCAATTCGCTGCCGCCGCTTTCTACCACAAACTCAAGGCTGCCGACAGTTACCTGCCCACCACCAAGTTTCACGGCAGGATAGTGTTACTGCGGGCTGAAACCAGCAGCCAGTATGAGCAGAGTCTAGGAGCAGACTACAAACTTCACGAAGTAAGAAAACCTCTGAACAGCTCCAGCATGCAATCATGACATTTAAAGCCACAAACTTTGTATCAACAGTTAGTTTTGCAGTATCAAAAATGACTGCCATGTATAAATCCATGAATTACTTTTGGTCTGTTAGTTATGAGTGTTATTTTGTGTTGTAGGTGTGTGATGGCCCTGTATCGGTGCATGTGATCAAGGGGGACCACCGCTCCATCCTTCAGGATCCAGGGGTCAAATCCATCCGCAGTATCATCCACAGCTCACTGTCTGAAGGCCCTAGGACTGTAGCACACTAGCCCTATGTGATGGGAGAGAGTTGGTCACATTCCTCTGGGTCTGGCCCTGTAGGCTGCCCTCAACCTCAGTACGTTTATGTCCCATGAAAGTTCCTTAATTCCACCTTCACTTAAACTAATAACAAATTTTTCTTTTTTTTAATGATTAAAAACACACACTAACTCAAACTTAACTTTTCTGTGGCCAAAACTTTTGGATGTTTGCAGAGGTGCACAAAGGAATTGAAATGAAATGAAACTGTGAGCTCCTGTTTCAGGCCTGTGCAGCTGTGACGCATCTACATCCACACTGTTTAAAGCTTATCACTGTGCAACAGAGTCAATAGTTTTGCACCCTTTTAACATTTTATTTAATAATATAAAGTGTATGTTTTTCTATTTTTGTGTGAACTTGTTATTGTGCGTTAATTGAACAGTATGCTGTGTGTACCTGCTGTATGAACACAGTGATGAGTAGGTCTGTGACTTTTATGACCAGACCTTGAGTCTGTGAAAGGTCAGACGGGATCCTTGTATTTTTATATAGTTTATGGTACATCTCAAGAACAAATAAATGCACTTAAGCTCTAAAAAATTATGTTTCTTTGTCTTTGTTGAAATTTACATAACATTTTCAAACCAGAATGTGTTTGGTTTTGCTTTTAAATATGTAATTTAGTTGATTAAACAGCTATATGTTGTAACTCAAACTACACTAATTTATTTAAGATATACATTTAGAAAGGTTATTAATTCTCTCTAGAGAAAATCATTCACAGTATGTCTAAATTCTGCTCTGCATTCTGAAAAAGAAAAACGCCAATCTTGTAGGGCTAATTCATTTCTATCTATAGATGACGCAGTTGTTTCATTAACCGCTGATTCTATTTTACTTTCAGTTTCATTTACTGGAAATGAAAAGGCAAAACACGGTGAAGGCAGCCTTATTTTTCGTTACACAGAAAGAAAATCGGATTGTCTGCAATGAAGTTGTTTGAGTTTTTCTTCCATCGTGGACTACAGGTAAAGTCATTATGTTATTTTGTGATGGATCTTTACAATGGCATGCACAAACTGACGTGATTATTCCAAGAGTCTATATTGCAATTTAATACGTAATATATTTTCCATTCGGGACAAAACAGGTTTTGAAAATATTTTTTTCAAAAGCATTTTACATTCATGCGAGTTGTTTATCTTTGTAGAGTGAGGTCGGAGCTGTACCATAGACTGCATAGCACACAGAACTATAATAAAATCTTATTATAGATCCATGGTATAGCATCGCGAGCTTCATTTGAGGGGTGACGTTACGCTCAGTCTACTTTTTTATACACAATCTATGACAAGGGTCTCCAACCTTTTTCTTCTGGTGAGCTACCTTTATAAAAAGAAAATGCCAAAGAGCTACTAATTTTAGTGGTCACAAGAAATTGAGCATAGGATGGGGTACAATTGGATACCTATAAAACATAAACCTTTATCCATTTATTAGTGCACAAAGTCAGGCATCAAAATGATACATTTAGAATGGTAGTTCATCAAATTTGAGTCATTCAGCACGATATTTATAATTTGGAAATCCTTTGGCGAGCTACTTGGAAGGGGGTGGAGACCTGGTAGCTCCTGAGCTACAGGTTGGAGACTCCTGGTCTTTGAGTTTCATAGTATCTCAATTAAAAAAAATAGTTTTAATTTTATAATATAGGGAAGCTCGGGGAATGCTGTCACACTGCACAAACATTTCTGTTGTGTTCGATTTCTAAGACGGCTAGGAATGAAAAAAGTGTGAGTCTGTCTCTCCTACATTTCTGTTAATAATTAACACAGATGTCAATCCTTTTACTACTTAGGCCACATAAACTGAATGGCAAAAGTCAAGTTTCTTTAAAAATTGACAAAAAAAGTCCCTCCAACCTCCCTTGCACGGATCTGATGAAGCTTGACAAAATGTGTGAACACTGGTGACAACTGACCAAATATGTTTTAATCCAGATGAAAACAGATGCTACAGATTTAACACTGATCATACTTCACAACACTGACAATTATTTCACTTCTAACCTCAAAACTCACTAGAAGTCCACTCTCCCTCCTCCCTCGACCCCCTGTCTCTCATCTGCATCCACCCTTTATCCTCCTCTGCCTCTCCAATGCTCTTCCATTGTTTCCATCCCCTCTCATCTGCCCCTCCATGAACTGTTATTCTAATATTGGTGATTTTACATATTCAACTTTGCATTAGACCCTTTGAAGTGCTAGTGTCACAATACGACTGGTTTAGAGCGGGCTCACAATATAAGTGACAACTGACAACACATTTTTCAGGAGATGAAAAACGTAATTATCTATTCAGTGATACATTTTTTTTAAGAAAACTGGGAATTAAATCTTTACTAAGTTGGTCAGTCTGTCAACTCTGTCACACATTTATCTTGACTTTATAATTTATATTATTTTTTAAGTATATTATATCAACCTTAAACTATGAAATGGCAATTTAACCCAGTTTTACCCAAATGTATTCAAAGCACATGTAAAGGCTACAGGTGGATTTGACAAAATGTCACTTCTGTCAGATTTCATGTCTGATGAAGGTCAAATGCAGGTTTTTCCCTTTTATCCCTTAACATAGATGGAACATTATGTGTCTAGTGCATTTTTGTTCCATGTTTTAGCTGCCATGATGACCTCACTCAAGGCTTAGACTCACTCCAGAACTGTTTAAATAAATGTATAAGAATGGACTGATGGAGTTGACACTTTACAGCTGTGACGGCAGGAATTTCAATGCTGTTGGTCTTAAATATGAAAAAGGGTAATAGGACCCTCAGGGATTTAGAAAATTATATTAGTGCCTGATTTAATGAGATTTTTGAAAATATCTGCCAGAATTGACAAAAAGATGGGATAGTACTTTGACAAGCTGGATTTTGTAGAAAAATATTTTCAAAACATTACATTATGCATTATTTTGAACATTTAAAACCTTTTAATTCAATTTATTGCAAATTTATTCACACAAATAGAGTTTTTAAATGTTTTTTGAGCAGTTGAAATCTCTAAACCCTGGCAGAGGACACAAAAAGTTACACTGACTTCAAAATTTTAATTTACATTTACGTAAAAATCTTTCAAAAATGTCAAACATATTTTCAAATAAAAAGCTTCACTGTACCCAGTTCCTTCAGATTTAACTTCACAATTATGCCAATTATGATATTTTGAACATATTTTTCTACAAACTTCTGTATTTTTGAGAGGACCTGTTTTATCTCTATTCTCAAGAATCTCCACTGTACATATAAACATACAAATAAGAGTGCCCAGCGGACCCAGATGTCACTTTAAACCTATAGGCCTAAATATCCATCCTGATTTGATGTTTTCTGTGTTTCAGTGAATGGTGGGCAGATTTTCATGGGCCTTGGCTGTAGTCGACACTGCTTTGACCAAAGGGACACCAAACCATAGCCGTCACTCACCAGCACGATGGAGGAACAGCAAGGGGCTCTCTGTACAGCCGTCAGCTGTGTGAGCGCACACAGTGACCGCTCCATGGGACACCCAATTTCATTTCAAAAACAGTAGGGAAGCCTTTTGTTTTGTAGCGTAGTAATTTTAAGTAGGACCCCAGGAAGAGTAGCAGCCAATTTGGTAACAGCTAATAAGCATCCAAATAAATAAACAATAAACAATATAGGCCAAAGTTTGCATGCAGTCATGTTCTGTGTTTCCCCAGGCCCACATCCTCAGATCCAGGAGGTATGTCCAAAGATTTGAACCAGGATCTGGACTCTGGAATCTGGAATGAAAGGTTTGAGTCCACATTCTTATTTTAAACTTTATGGTCAATGCCAATCTCATGTTCACCGAGTTGCTGTGCTTCTTGTTTTATTCTGCAGGATCCAACAGGGGCCACTCACCTCTGAAGGCAGCTGTGTCTATCTAAGGAGTGACTGGTCCATGGAGCATCTAAATGAATTCAAATCTAACACGCAGTCACTTGAGGCCAGGTCTGACATGGGTTTAAATCAGACTAAAAGGTGATGATAATATATGTGGTTGGCAGCACAATATTTACCCATAGGACCAATGGCGTTTTATTTTCCCATTTATGGCACAGCCTTTCAAAGCCTCGAATGTCTTCTTTTGGCAGTGACCTGCGGTGTGGTTCATCAGATGTTTTTGGTGACCAGCACATATCAGAATTCAATCATCACAAGTCACACAGTCATATCATGAAGGTGGGTATTTTGAAAACAATTAGTGGATTTACAGCTCTGAATTCGCAAAAAGGTATGTTAAGGTATGTCTAACTTTGTATACTTGGTGATCTTAATTGTGGTCTGAACTTTGCAGGAGCTCAAAGTGACTATTGAAGCATTTTTGGAGAGTGAACTGAATCGTTTGGACAGGATTCTGAGAGAAGAGATGGACATTGACCCAGAGGAGAGCACGGGTGAAGATGAGGATGAGGACACAAAGAGCAGCAGAGAGGCGGTGCTCCACCTGTCCACACACTTCCTCCGAAAAATGAATCAGGACCACTTGGCACAGTGTCTGCACAGTCGTAAGTGGGGGGGGTCTCTTCTGGGGGATGGTACTTACAGTGAAACAGTAGGTTGGGTTCACATACCATCACATCATTTTAAAATTCTTATAGTTTAAATTTGAACTGGAGCCTGGCAGGTCTGGTTCTATGGTCAGATTGCCGATTTGTTGGTCTGGTTTATGGTTAATATCTTGTAATTACTTTGCCTATCCTTATGAATCCAAAACTGGCACAAAGTTCAACATCTTCTCTGTTAGCATAATAAACAAAAGCCTCACGGGGGGGGGGGGGGGGGGGGGCATTATTAAACCCCAAATTTGTGATTGTTATCAATAGAAAGGGCTTAAAGACATGATATTGATATTGAATATTAGCCAATTATCATTTGTGGATTTATATTTTGGATATTTCTTTCAAAAACCGTAAATCTCCCTTGGAGATACATAGGCCCATGCCCACCATCTGAGATTATGGCATCATTAAATTTCAGAATGTGAATGCAGCCTATTAAAAGGTGTTTCTTTTTTTTTTTTTAATCTGACTGATATATTTGTTCACTAAACAAATGCACAGATACAATTCACTGTATAAGGTCGGACAGTGACACGTATGGATCCACTTTTGAGAGGGAAGTTGTTACCTGTTGTAGATAACAGTTTTGTGTGTAAAATGTGTTGTATTATATTCAGATGATTGTACATATTATGTCATAAGATATTTTGTGACAGTATTTCTTCTGTTTTGTTTTCGAAGGGATTAAAGCTGTGAAATGTATGTCAAAACTGAAATCCAAACTGAAGAGGAGATTCAAGTCTGTTTTTGAGGGGGTCAGTAAAGCTGGACACCAAACTGACCTCAGTCAGATCTACACAGATCTATGGATCACGGAGGGCGACAATGGGGGCGTCAACATTGAACATGAGGTTCGCCAGATACAAACCGACGCTCGCAAACACCGGGACAAGACTGTAAAATGTCAGGAAATGTTTGGGAATTCCCCCTGTGGAGGCCAGTTGGTGAGGACAATGCTGACGAAAGGAGTGGCAGGCATAGGTAAAACGTTGTGTGTCCAGAAGGTGGTGCTAGATTGGGCTGAATGCAAAGCCCACCACAACATCCGCTTCATGCTCCCATTCAGCTTCAGAGAGCTCAATGTGCTCAAAGACTGTAGCTTCAGTCTTGTGGGATTTGTTCACCACTTCTTTGTAGAGATTAAAGAAGCTGAAATCTGCAGCTTTGATGAAGTTAGCGTTGTATTCATATTTGATGGTTTAGATGAGTCCAGACTTAAATTGGACTTTGAAAACTGTCCAAGCCTGACAGACACTACAGAGTCTGCCCCCCTGCACGTCCTATTGGTGAACCTCATCAGGGGGAACCTCCTCCCCGTTGCTCAACTCTGGATAACCACACGCCCTGCTGCAGCAAGTCAGATCCCGGCAGAGTGCATCTCCATGATGACAGAGGTGCGAGGGTTCACTGACCCACAGAAAGAGCAGTACTTCCGGAAGAGATTTGAAGATGAACAAGCCACAGTCATCATTAACCACATGAAGACAAACCGCAGCCTCCACATCATGTGCTACATTCCAATTTTCTGCTGGATCCTCTCCACTGTCCTGAAGCATGTGATGGAGACAGGGGCCGTGAGCCAATTGCCCCATACCCTCACTCAAATGTACATCCACCTCCTGGTGGTCCACACCAAAGTGAAGGGCCGTAAGTATGATGGGCGCTCTGAGATGGACTCTCCCTGGACTCCAGAGACCAAGAAGATGGTACAGTCTCTGGGAAAACTGGCCTTTGAGCAGCTGCAGAGAGGAAACCTGATCTTCTATGAGTCTGACCTGAGCCAGTGTGGACTGGATGCTGCAGCGGCCTCACTGTACTCTGGAGTGTTCACTCAGGTATTTAGAGTGGAGCAGGGACTGTACCAGGACAAGGTCTACTGCTTCATACATCTGAGTGTCCAGGAGTTTCTGGCTGCTCTTTATGTCCATCTGACCTTCTTCAATTCTGAAGTCAACCTTCTGTCTGAAGCTCATTCTGCAAAGCTCAAGCTGAAGCCAGTAAATGACAGAGGGGCTGAGAAGGCCTTCTATCACAGTGCTGTGGACACTGCCCTGCAGAGCCATAATGGACACCTTGACCTGTTTCTGCGTTTTCTGTTGGGTTTGTCATTACAGAGCAACCAGAACCTTCTCCAGGGGCTTACAAAGCACATTCAGCCCAGCTCCCATAGCAGCAAAGAAGCAGCGGTATACATAAAGGACAAGCTAACTGAAGGTCTTACATTAGACAGAACCATAAACCTGTTCCAGTGCCTGAATGAGCTGGGGGACACAAGCCTGTTGGAGGAGGTGCAGAGGTTTCTAAGTTCTGGACACTTATCAGACAAAAGGATGTCTTCTGTTCAGTGGTCTGCTCTGGTCTTCACGCTGCTTTCGGACAAGTGTGAAGTTTTTGAGCTGAGAAAGTTTGGTTGTTCAGTAGAAGCTTTTTTCAGGCTTCTCCCAGTGATCAAAGTGTCCACGGAAACAAGGTATTCTTTAATTTTTCCAAATTTCATTTATTTTTACTCTGATATGTTCAATGCTTCTCTAGCTTGACTGGCATCACTTTGTCAAACCCTTGCTGTGAGGCCTTGGCCAAAGGCCAAGGCCTCACAGCAAGGGGCCAGCAAGGGGCCAGGTTCTCTGAGGCCAGGTTCTCAGGAGTGAGTCCTGTTTGATAAAAAAGTTGGATCTGAGCTACACAGAGCTGCAGAATTCTGGACTGTCCACACTGGAGGGGGGGCTGATGAGTCTGCTCAGTAATCTTCAGGTCCTCAGGTTTGTCCTGAAATTGGGAACATGTGAACATAGTCTGTGGGTTGTTACATATTTGCACATGTATCCAGGCTCAGAGGCTGCAGACTCACTCAGGATAGCTACAGAGTGTTGTGTGGTCTGCTCTCCTCTCTGCACTGTGCTCTGACACAGCTGGATGTGAGTGACAACTGCCTCCAGGACCAGGGAGTCAGGATGCTCTCAGAGGGCCTACGGAGCTCACACTGCACCCTCACCACCCTTAGGTGCCCTTGTCTGACAACTTTCAGACCACTGATCACTCTTGGCACATGAAGTCTGTAATAGTGATTTGTTTCTCAGAATGAGTGGCTGTACCTTGACAAGCAGAAGCTGTGAGGACCTCAGCGCAGTTCTGCAGTGTCACACATCTGCCCTGCAGGACCTGGATCTAAGTAACAACCAGCTCCAGGACTCAGGGATCAAGTTTCTCTGTTATGGACTTGTGAGTCCTCACTGCAGTCTGCAGATACTCAGGTCACAACAGTTTTTCAGTCCATGTTATGATGGCTCAGAAAAAATAAAATTCTCCTTGAGAAAAATGTCAGAAGGTTGTGTTAAATTTGTTATGATTGGGTCTATTGTAGGCTCTCGGGCTGCATGCTCACAGAGAAAGGCTTTGGCCTTTTGGGAGGTGCACTGGACAGCTGTCGGCTTAAAGAGCTGGATCTGCGGTACAACCATCCTGGGGATTCATGGATACACATGCTGTCTGCAGCACGGGAGCAGCCTGCCTGCAGCCTCACCACTCTCAGGTAAACACTGCGTGGCCATTTTTATTATCTCTGGACCAAGAAAAAAAAAACATGTTTGCTGTGAACATTATGTGAAAATTAACCGTCAATCCCCAACTTCCAGGAAAGAGTGTGGTGGATTGTGTCGGTTGAGTCCAGGGCCAAAAAAGTGTAAGTATGCTGTTAATGCATGTGTTAGCTGCCAGTCTGCTAACTGTGCCTGTTTTTACAGATGCCTGTGAACTCACAATGGACCTGAACACAGCACACAGAGGGCTCCAGTGCTTTGAGAACAACTGTGTTATAGAGGGTGATGTAGAAGACATCCCAGACCAGAAGGGGGCAGACAACTTTGAATTCTGGCACCAGGTTATGTGCAGTGAGGGTCTGACAGGGCGCTGTTACTGGGAGGTGAAATGGAGAGGCCTGGTGTCTATAGCCGTTACTTATAGAGGGATCCAGAGGAAAGGAAAAACTTGCACCAGTATGCTTGGGGGCAACTGCCTCTCCTGGGCTCTGGACTGCTCCCCTGGTTATTACACAGCCTGGCATGATAATAATATTGTAAAGAAAATAGTCCCAAGTAGACACAGAGGGAGTAAGTCCTGTGGAACCGCTGAGTGCACAGTGGCGGTGTACTTGGACTGGGAAGAGGGTGTCCTGTCCTTCTTTAGGGTGCTGCCAAGTGGCCTTGAGCTGATCCACACTTTCCACTCTGCATTTAATGAACCCCTGCTCCCCGCCTTCCGACTCCGCTCTGAATACACACTAGACACCTGCAACTCTGTGACTGTGTGCCCAGTGCAGACCTAAACCAGGAGAGACTAAAACAAAAGCACTTTTGGACATTGAACACATTTGTTGTACCTGTGTTGATATTCTAACTGCTGTAACACAACAGTATGTTTTGTAATCTGATGCACAAAGGTGAGATGTTCCATATCCTGTGCATGTGCACTTATACTGGAATAATGAACTTCTTTATTTGCAATTATCATTTAGTTTGATTTAGTTCCATAGATCTAGTTGCATTGCCTATCAGTGATTGCTTCTAGTATACTTTTGTATTTTGGTATAATGGCAACTGACCCAATAACAGGCCTATAACATGTACAACAATTTTACTTTACAAGACAGGTCATTTTGAGTGTTTTCTATGGACTGAATGCTGTTGGTGTCTGTTCTTGGGCATGGTGACAATACTCTGTGACAGAAGCAGCTAGCTTGTACTGAAAATTCCTCTGAACCTGTTCGTTATTATTAGGCCCGAGCACCAAGGGTGGCGTAGGGCCTATTGTGATTGTTCAGCAGTGTGAAGCGCAAAGCACTGTCCCCTTTTCAAACACAGTGGCACTCATGTCAGTGACTGGTGCCCGCTGACATGGCATGGTGGCACTGCCCATGGCCGTGATGCGCCCACAAAAACAGCGCGAAGCGCTCTCCCCTTATCAAACACTCAATGCCACTCAATAGTGACACTCATGGCATCCAGTAGTACCGACTGGCATTGCCCATTGCCGCGACAGCGACATAATTGTAATTGTTAACCCTGGTAAACTCAACAAAAATGTGCATTGGGCATGTGAGTAATCGATGAGGTACGTGACTGGACGCGAGTACTTTCCAGTGACATATATATGTGCCACCATAGGTGGCCCTATATTGTTATTGTTTTGGTTTTTCTTCTTCTCATTATTATTTTTCTCACCCTCTCGGGCACAGTTCGTCGACTTGTTGCCAACGAAAACTCACCAAATTTTGCCAAAATAGGAATTTACAAATTTTGCCAAAATAGAACACCAAAACAGTAATTTACAAATACTCTGCATTAAAAAATCTAAAAAAATGACATGACAGCACCCCTGGAAAATCAAAATACATTGTGCCTATGGCTATACCCGAAAAATGAACTTTGTCGTAGACAAACGAAATTCGGGTGGTGGATAGGTCATGTTGATCCAAACCAAAAAATATATTACGCGGTTGCTAGGCAACCAACAGGAAGTCGGCCATATTGGACCGATCATGTGACCTGGGGCCGAAGGCGCATTTTCCTGTCCTCGTATTTTAACAAACTTGTCCTAGGATCTTTGATCCAGCCTCACCAGAATCATTCTGTGTCATCTAGACAAGTGGGACATTAAAAGTTGTTAAAAGCTTTTTAAAGGATCAAACGGTGTTACTGTGGCAGTGGTGCAAATTTCAGGTTCATTTTTGCAGCTCGCCATCAAACTTCGACGAGTGATAATTCACACAAACTTTGGCCAATTTCACTCAAACTTTAATCATTGGTGGACACCCTGGACTTGAACAGATTGATATAAGTAAATCTAAAATGGCCACGATAGCGCTCCCTAGGGTAATTGCATGGAACAGCAACATTTTAATTTGTTGTAGACATACAAGATTTGGTACATATATTTGTGGTTGTTGATGAAAAAAGTCAGTGATGCCCACGTGCCATCTCCCATCGTGTTGCCATGGCAACAAGCCAAAAATCTTCCATTGCCATTGTGACATCCTGACAAAAACTTTGGCATAGCCAAACCAAATTTGGCACACAGATGCATCATGGGAAGAGGAACAAAAAATATATTGTGACCACGCCCCCTCCCAAACCATAATTCGCCATCTTGGATTAATTATGTGACAAATGTCATAATGTGATCCTATGTAGACATCTAATTCTGCCGTATTTTCATTTGTGAAACTTTTAAAACAGCCAAAACCTCAAATGTGGGCACATCTTCAAAAAGGCGCGTTAGCACCCCCAACTGGTTAAAAGTTGAGACATACATGAAAATTATAATGGGCAAAATAACGCTGCCCAGAAAGTGAACAGTTTGTGCGCTCAGCCCAACTGGCCTAGAAAAAAGGGGAGGACTATGGCGCGTTAGCGCCCCCCTGCGAGTGCTAGCTAGGGTCGATCATTGCCGCTTGCGGCTATATTTATATTTAACATCATTATTTGTCGTTTGAGAATGTTTACAAGTATATTATAGCCTAAATATAATTAATACATATGATCTTCGCACATGACTCACCCATTCATGTTGGGTTTCCATTCTTCATGGGGACATTTTTTCTTTTATTTATTTCAAGCAGATTAAGAACACAATAAGCAGCCAAAGTGGGCCTATACATGTATGCAGTAGACTTAATGTACAATTCACATATTTTTTTTCTTATTTAAACTCGAAAAGGAGTGGGAAGAAGAAAACTTATTAAATTCCACCCCGCCACATTAGCCTAATTATAATTCAATTCCTAGGGACTGATCCTAATCTTAACTATAAGCCTTTTCCTAGCCTAAGCCTAACCTAAAGCCTTAACCGAAATAGACCTATACTTAACCATGTCCTTGTTCTAATATTAAAATGTAGATATAGTGGAGATCTGCCTTTTGGTTCCTTCAAAGCAAAGTCTATATGAATTAACTGTATAGATTTCAGTCCCCACATTGTCGTAAACACCCGCCCCACACACCAGTTTGGACAAAGGCTTTTTCACTCGCTCTTATTTTGAAAGAGCCAAATTCCGGAAATGACAGTCTAGGCGAAAACGATCGACCCAGATGTGTTTTCCCCGAAAGTTTCAAATGTTAGTTTGTATGGCTTGATTGAATTATATTGGTCTAAATGCCAATTTTGTATGTCCGTGAATTTAGAGAAAAGGGAGGACAAACAAAGACGGAGATCTGCGCCGAGCCTGCGGTGTGGAGCCGCTGTTGTCTTCACGTGATTCTGGGTTTAGGATTTATTTGGTGAGTAACGTTTTCCACTTTGGCTACACGGTCATATTTAGGTTTCATTGGGTGGGTCTTTAATCACACGGATAGTTTACAGTGTCAGCTGGTGGAGTAAGTAGGCCTACGCGATAGTGAAATGCATGGGCTAATATTGTAGGCTTAGTAGTAGGCTTGGCTTAATTGTTTTAATGCTTCTAGCTTACTTGAACTGCCACCTAAGGCCTATGGGCAAGCGCTTATTTTATAAGAGCTAGTCAACATAGTGTATTCCTTTTTTTAATCATTCCTCTTCAACTCATGAATTTGTTGTCTTGCGCCCTCTGCTGGCAACAGTGACGAGTGGAGCATTTTGAAAGGAGAATTAGCTGCGCAGCTAAAAGCATTAGATCGGCACTGGCAAGAAGCCTAGATTCTAATAAGTGAATGTGATTTTGGTGAAATGATCAGAACAGACGAGGTGAAGGTTAATCATCATCCGGAAATGTTGAATCTGAATGTTGATGTCTGTTTAGAAGGAGACTACATGACCTGAAAGTTGCAAGAAATGTCCTAATTTCTTTCATATCAATTAAGAGTTGAATGTGTCTTTGTCCCGTATGCAGGTCATCTGTGAGGACATGAGGATATGACGATGGGGCAGGCCTCTCTGGGACATTGGCCTTGAGGCATTTCACCATGCACATAGCCTCAGTGGGCATCAACAAATTGTGCTTTTGCCTCGCCCTGGCTTTGAGTGGGTTCCTGCTTCTTCTACCCTGCCTGCAGCCCCCTGCCCGACTGCTTGTTCTGCCCCAGCCAAAAGCCCAGGTCAGGCCTGCTCCAAATGGTACTCACAGGAGCCTCAGCCACACTCCAGCTGTGGCCCCTTTGAGGAGGAAAGGTATAGGAACTCCCTCTACTGGCCACATTAAACATGAACAGCTGGATATAGAGGATGTTTTTATTGCTGTGAAAACCACAAGGAAATACCATAAATCCAGACTGGAACTTCTAACTGAGACCTGGGTTTCCCAGGCCAAAGAGCAGGTAAGCACAGTTCAGCTGTTTAGGCTATTGGCCTATATAATCAGAATTATCCCAGTTTCGGGATATTTGATTTCAAAAGTGAAACCTGACAGGATGCTTTATCTTCTCATCCAACTACATAATATACAAGATTATAATTTTTCTCTGCTCATGTCTCAAATATTCTTCTTTACACTACACACTACTACTGTTGTGATTCCAGAAATTACACAGTTCAGAACTTTACAAATGTAAAAGAAGTGAAAGTGTCTTTTCTCTCAGCAATTGAATTTATGAAATGAAAAAAAAAATCATGAACATCTTAAAATTTATGAAATGTTATAATGTATTGATTTACCGAATTACAAAGGATTTGAAAAGTAAAAAGCTGGAATAAATGCATGTCTCTTTACGCAAAGCAGTTAATTGTGTCATATTTCAGACATACATTTTCACTGATGGGGAGGACAAGGATCTGCAGTTGAGGACAGGTAATAAGTGGTGAGATGACTGCACTGTTAAAAGTATGAAAGTATGATTAAAATGCAAATTAAGTCTACCTGTTGCCTCTGATTTTTATGATGTATGTATAGTATTTTTAATTCATATGCTCTTTTCTTTGGCAGGAACTAATCTGATCAACACAAACTGCTCTGCAGCTCACACTCGACAGGCTCTTTGCTGCAAGATGTCGGTGGAGTATGACAAGTTTATCGAGTCACAGAAAAAGTGAGTACACAGCACCCCCTTTAGTCCCCAGTGGGTCAATATAAAACACTGTTTGTGCAGGTGGTTCTGCCACGTGGATGATGACAACTATGTACTGCTACCCAGTCTGCTGCTGCTGCTGTCCTCCTATCACCACAGTCAGGACGTGTACCTGGGCCGACCCAGCCTGGACCACCCCATTGAGGCCTCCGAGAGGGTCAAAAGCAACGGCTTGGTCAGTTAGCACATTTCTTCAGTGACAAAAGGCTTATTACATAATCAGGTTTTGCCCCTATTATATCTATGGTGGCAGATTTTATTACTTTAGTCATTTACATAATATAACCCCACTTCAATCACCTAGAGTACAATTATTAGATTGTACTACCAGAAGTTATTGTAACTACAGTTTGTCTCTGCTCCTGTAGATGTCTGTGCAGTTTTGGTTTGCCACAGGGGGAGCAGGCTTCTGCATCAGTCGTGGCCTGGCTTTGAAGATGAGCCCTTGGGCCAGGTGGGTCAGGTAGTCTCTCAATAACACCACAGTCTGTTTTTATTCTTAGCTAATACCAAACCTTTGCCAAGCCACAATCAAAATTCCATATTTAGGACTAGGGGTTTAGGTAGTTTTATTATTATACTATATATTACTACTTGATTGAAGTGGCAAAGAAATACATTTTGTTAGTAAAAACTAAAAATACATGTTGACGTCTTGTTATTTCAGTTTAGGGAACTTCATCAGCACGGCAGAGAAAATCCGTCTGCCAGATGACTGCACAATTGGCTACATCATTGAGGCTTTGTTGGAGGTGAAGCTGACCCACACTCCACTGTTTCACTCTCACCTGGAGAACCTGCGGAAGCTGCCTCCGGAAACTGTCCTGGAGCAGGTATATACAACAAAATTACTTAACAAAAAGTAATCCAAGACCATAAGCCTTGACTTGACTGAATTTGTAACTGTTTGTGAAAACTGGTTATTCCAGTCAAATATGCAGCATTCCCCAAAAGTTCCCACTGTACTGTATATAGAAGGCTATATAGCATCATTAGTAGTATTAGTAACTACTTGTAGTAAACGGCACTTGAGCCTGATTTTGTTTTTCCCAGGTGACCCTCAGCTATGGAGGCTTTGAGAACAGAAGAAATGTGGTCAGTGTTGCTGGAAGGTTTTCACTTGCAGAGGACCCAACACGGTAAATATTTGCATGGTTTTGTTCATAGAGAAAATTGTGTTTTGTTGATTAACCTACTGTGTCCTATCTCCAGGTTTAAGACAGTTCACTGTCTGCTGTACCCAGATACCGACTGGTGTCAAAAGGTCAAACTTGAACCTGGTCACTGAACTCCTCTTTGCACTGAACATCCTTAAAACCAAAGAATGGTCTGAAAATGGTGATGAAGAATCGTATCTGGCTGAAACGTGTTAATGTGAAAATCCTAATCATGTCAGTGCCAAGTGTATGACACTCTAGTAAGTGCAATAAGGTGTACTATGTAGGTTGCTGCCATCTGACTTCTGCTCAGCTGTTTGACCTGAGAAGGCTTCTGCCATAAACACTACTTATATTTCTCATGTCTTGTTTAAGGTCCACTCATTGTTAATGGTCATCTCTCGATATCACTTTTATTGGTGGGGTTTTCCCCCATGTTTGCACTGTGTGTGTGTTGTGCGCAGACCCCCACAAAAAAGATGGCTCCAAGAGCAGAGGGACTTCTTAAGTGTTATTATACTCAGTGTTGTGGAGAAATGCTTCAAATATTATGTAGTTCACTGCTGGTCGGTGGATTGACTGATTTATTTTCTTGTATTATTCTATGATGCTTTTTTGAAAATAAAGCTTTTAGCTCAGTCAGAAATGGTGTTCTTTTGTGTGTGTTTGGAAGGGTATTTATCATATAGTGGGGATTAACAGCTGTAACACTCATAATTCATACCACTCTGGGGACAGAAAACAAATTCCTATTTAGTAAGCGCTTGATTACTTGATAAACATGGTTTGCAGTTGGGTTGAAATAAGTTACGTTTGATGGCAAGGGTTAAGGTTGAAAGTCAGCAGTAGGCAGACCATGTGTTCTCAAGAGGTTGGTGGTTCTATCCTTGCTCTCACCAGCTGTGTCCTTGGGTAAGACACTTGACCCATCTTACCTCCAGTTTGTGCATGGACTGTTCTATGGACGTGTGGATGTGGAGTAGTTCCATGATGTAAAGTCCTCTGAGTACAGGTAAAACAAGTTTTACCCCATTTGCTCAACTGACAGTTTAACTTGAAACACAGCACATTGCAATTGCTAATTTGTAGGTGTTTGTAAAATTGTGCAGTAGACCTGTAACATTTATGTAGCCTACTTCTCAAATAGTGTTAGTTTGGGGGTCCCTTTCAGACCGGTATCCAATTAGAACAAATGTAGGTCTTTTATGGGAAATAAAACAACTTCAGTTCAACATTTGATGTAGGTAAGCTGTGAATCTAAAATCTGGGGAAACCCATGCAGAAGATAGGATTCCTAATCGAACCCCGGGCCTAATGTCCTCCAGAAACATGAAAACCCTAAACAAGTGTGTCAACACCCGCGGTCTAAACAGTAACCCGATGGACCGGGACTAACCCGACGGGCATCATGAAAGTTTGCTGCTCATGTGTGACGGAACTGACAAAGCCCAGTGCAAAGCAAAGTCCACAGAAGAGGAAAGAAGTGCGTTTCCAGTTCCTGCAGAGTGCAGCCCTCCCCCTACGTGCGGCTCCAAAACCCTGTGGGTTTCTCCGGGCACGACCCTGTGCTGGTCTTGGATTCTTAGATTCTTAGATTCTTGGACAGATGGAGATCTCGTTCGCGGGGAAGCACGCTCTAGTTACGGGAGCAGGGAAAGGTGAGGCACCTCCAGTTGTTTAGTCTACACACATTACACTACACACCTTGATTTCTCAAGTTTATTTGATAGTATTTGGCTAATGACAGTAGGTTATTTGGCAACTCAGCAATTTCAGCATTTAATCTTAAATGGTATGTCAAAACTTTTACTAAACATTCTGCAAATTCATATATGTGATTTCATTTGTGCAGTAAATTTAATGAGGACTGGGTTTTAAGACTGCGGAAATAGAATTTCATAATAAAAGGGAATGGGGGTACTAGGCATGGATCTGGTACTCGGCTACATTAAAGCTACATTAGGTTTTTGATATGACCGTGATTTTATGGCCCGAAGATGATTTTTTTCACTTCGTTCATAGTCACTGAAAATATATAACACTACTCTGAGACCACCGTTTATTATAGATTTATAGGTACCACACGTGATGATGAGGAGGAGGGGAGTGTGGAGCTTTTTAATGAGATTCTGTTGGTGGTTGTGTCTGCACAGGGTCTGATACAGACTCACTCGATCTGCAAAGTTAACCATTATTTGCCCCTCACACAGTCGATGCATTTCTGTTTTTGGATATGACAGGTATTGGCAGAGCCACAGCATGTTCCCTGTCCCGCTGTGGGGCAAAGGTTACCGCTCTCACACGCACACAGACTGACCTTGACAGTCTGCTTCTCGAGGTGGGACCTTAATACACACACCTGCACTACACTGGATTCAGATATGCTATCTTTTAAACTTTAAAGTATATCTCACTAAAAGTTGTTCAGTTTAAATTCACACATGTATGAGTACAACATGGAATATGGAATCTCTATAGTGGAACTGAAATTTGAAATATGTGTGTAGTGCCCCTCCATTATTCCTGTGTGTGTGGACCTATCTGACTGGGGGGCTACAGCAGCGGCTCTGGAGCATGCAGGACCCTTTGATCTGCTCGTCAACAATGCAGCCTGCGCCATTCTGCAACCATTCCTAGAGGTCACCCCAGAGAAGTTTGACCAGTACGTACACAATAATGTTCCAAATTCTTCCAGTTACCAATAAAACTTTAATTTCTCCTTCCTTGTGTTTTGGCAGGTCATTCACTGTGAATGTGAAGGCAGTTCTACATGTGTCTCAGGTACAGATTAAAATGTATTCTTTCATCTTGCACGCTCCTCTGAGTCAGGATGCTGTGTGACAGATAGTGGCTCGCTCCATGAAGGCCCGGGGCTCTGGAGGGTCCATTGTGAATGTGTCCAGCCAGGCTTCACAGTGCGCTCTCAGGGACCACACTGTCTACTGTCAGTAACTTTATACCTCCACAAGGAAAATTAAATGTATCCAAGTAGTGCATGTGTACTTTATCACTCTGTATGTGCGTAGGTTCAACTAAAGCAGCCTTGGACATGTTGACCAAAGTTATGGCTCTGGAACTGGGTCCTTATAAGGTACAACTCTTACAAAAATTAAAAACATTATTTAACATAGAATATTCATTTTAGTATTTTACCTATGATATTACATTTTTTTTATTTGGCTTTACATGACTAAAAGTTTGCAATTGAAAGGGCATACACGGAATTGTAAAACTGAATCAACTGGATGTAATCTGGGGCGACAGTAGCTCAGTTGGTAGAGTGTTTGTCCATTGCAGTTCGAAACTCATAAATACTGGTAGAGTGGTCAGATCCACTGACCCACAGGTTGGTGGTGTGATTCAAGCTTCCACAGATGTAATTTAGTTTGTTATACAGTCTGTACAGAGGGAAGTCATTGTGACAGCTGGTCTTGACAGGCCATTATTAACTTGTGTGTGCAGAGTTTAACCTAACATGCTTACTGTGCACAGATCCGTGTGAACTGTGTGAACCCCACAGTGGTGATGACTGAGATGGGACGCATCGGTTGGAGTGATGCTGAAAAAGCAGGTGCTATGAAGTCTCGCATCCCCCTGGGTCGATTTGCAGGTGCACATATTCTCAAATCTGTTTGACTCTGGAAAAAACATTATTATTTGAAATTATAATTATTTGAAACAATGATTTATGTAATGTCAAAACTCACATCACATGGTATCATAATTTGAAATTTAAAAGTCAGTGTAGATTTTGTTGGGGCAATTGTTGTAATAATACTTTTATTTATATAGTCTATGTTAATGATAAAAAAGAAAATGTATTAGTAGAATAGTCCTACATATATCACACATAATCTGCTCCTTCTTATGTTCATATTTTGTCATGAAGGTGACAAAATGTATTTTTTACAGAAGTGGAAGATGTGGTCAACAGTATTTTGTTCCTGCTGAGTGACAAGAGCAACATGACCAGTGGAGCGACGCTGCCAGTGGACGGGGGCTTCTTGTGTTGTTAAGATAATTTTTTACATTAAACTAAAGTCATCTTACCTTAGTTCTGAGTGTGACCCCCTCTTTTAAGGCAGGCCCGTGGCAAAGCAGTTTAACCAGCTACATTGGAGGTTAAAAATTAGAGCATGTTTTCAAATTATTGCCTTTAGCATCACAGCACTTCTACTATAATCCATAAACCACCAGTCAATAATTTACAATGGAGTAAAATGTGCGTGTAAAGGCTGGGTTATGAGACTGCACTGAAGCTGGTGAATAAAGACAGACAGCAGAGCACGTTCTCCATACATTTAGTATACAAAATTGAAATATGTCACCACACAGACGTTAAGTCATAAAAAATAAGACAAACAGTTTGAACAAGTCATCTTACATTACATAAGTACATGGCCAATGCATTTCGTACCAGCAGCTCAATACCAGACACTTTCCATGCAATAGTAAATCACATTTTTTGCTGTTTCTCAGCTACATTTTAAATTATAGCTAGGCAAGACCACAGATATCAGTTTACCACACTGGTGCTATGCAAGTTTGCAACCCAGACAAAGTGAGGGCTGAACAGCGCCTCGCCACATGGGGGCACTTACTGCAGCCAAAAAACACAAATGCATTTGGTAAGGGCCACTTGCACAAACTGGCTCCTTTCTCACTTCATCAGGAGACACTAAAGCCTATCATTCCAATAGATTTAGAGTCATACGTTCTAAATGCACTGGTACATGTGAATCAAGACAGATAATGCATTATTTCTTGACTGTACATAACTTAACCTCTTCCTCTCTGGGTGGCATGTTGGAAAACAAAATTGAATGGTACCAAAATGTGACAATAAAATCACCCAAAGTACATGGCCCTTGTGCACAGTCCTTGGTTATGGCACACACTCAATGCAAAAGGAATCACATTAGACCCGAACAGAACACGCACATGCACTAAAGAATGAGGTCATTGCTTTGTGGGGTTGTGTTCAACAAAATATATTCATCTGATTCATAGTGTATTACATCATAGCCTCGTTTTAAGCCTGCACCTTCACCACTTCAGTGTAGAGACAACATTGGAGCCACTTGCCTAAAAAAAGTCTATAGAGTGCACTCATTTATTAATAACCACTGGCCCCTCTTTGCTGCTCTCCAGTCCTTAACCAGCAGTTTCAAAACATCATCATTAAGGATACTGCTTTTTAAGGCCTACTAAATCGTATGCAGCTATGTCATCAATACTCCTTTAAGTTCATTATTTTTGCTTATCATTTAGTAAATGTTATTTCTGGCTGGTCTAGACGTGTTGTAATGTGAGGGCAAAAACGTGATGTAATGTGAAGGCAAAATATTCTGCTTATAACATTGTCAACTATAAAAAAAGAGACAAAAACAAATAATAAGCCACCTTTATGAGAAATAATTGTAGCATATCTTACTGCATTCTTCCTTTTTGGCCCCAACATGGGTCAGTTAAGTGTGGTTTGCCTGAACTTTTTGAATAAATCCAAATTTAAACAGAAGCAGGAGAAGGAGAGGATGACAATGTGTTTGACAGAAATTTTATACAGTGTACACTACACATGTGGAAAGTACTTATGAACATGGCACAGAATCTAATCTTTCTATCATATTAAATATTAGCAATTCTCTAAGTACCGCATCTCCACTAAACCTCGTGGTACATTGCAAACAATATTTATTTGACACATACAGCACTGTAAGCTCTCACCTATAGTTCTGACTCAAGGCCACGATAAAACAAGGCTTTGTATGACATTGACCGTAAAGGCCGCCAGAAATACTCATGGTCTTTTACTAATACTTCATTCCAGACAGGAGAGAGTGAATGTGGAGATAGTGGTACACTCCAGTTCAGTCTGCCTTCCTTTGTACCTTCACAGTATCAACAGCCTCAGTGCATCTGATGGCTTCAACTGCTTGCTTCAATCAAGTCAACAGACTTGATACTGTCAGAGATGCATGTACGAATTTAGAATATGTAACAACCCAATTGAAGTCAAGTCTTACATTGAACAAGAACAGAAGCAATAGCCTGGAATACAGCAGATACAAAATCACTATAAACCTCCAGACTGACCTACAGGCATTAAACACACCCGGCGCTGCTCTGGAAGGAGGTGACCCTTTCTGCTGCTGTCAGACTGAAATGAAGGGTACTGCTCTAAGATGAACCACGCTTATGAGTGCAGAGAGGACAAAGCTCGCTGTGGGAAAAGCGCACACCTCTGAGTGTTCATGCCAGTGTTTACAACATGCTTTGTGACCTCACCATGTCCCACACACTGGTTCAGAGCTGCATATTCAAGGAAAAACCTTGTAGCCCTCATGCCACACTCAAGTACTACAGTACCTAGCATGTAGACAGTCTTTCAAACAGAATCTATGGACATATTCATATTGCCATGGTAAAAACTGACTCAATAATAATGGTCTTGTAGCTAATATCATTTGGAAAAACACTGATATAAAGAAAGCAGTCTGAGCAGTGCACTCTCACTCACTTTTCCATATTCTTAGAGCACCAGCGGTGGCATCCAGGTGATGGGGCGGAGTCTAAAAAAGAGTGCACCTCTTGCCCCTCTTCTTGACGGGCGGAGGGCAGAGCACGGCTCGGATGGCCTCGTCGAACACAGTCTTCAGGCCTCGCTGGGTCAAGGCAGAGCACTCCAGGTACTTCACTGCTCCTAAAAACACAACAATCAGCAACAATCCAGTCACAGATCATTCTGCAGTGTTTGGGACTGTGGGGAGTACCTATTTCACGAGCCATGGCCAGGCCCTGGGGGTAGGTGATAGGGGAGAGCTTCTTGTCCCGCAGACGCTCAATGGTGTCCTTGTCGTCTCTCAGATCCAGCTTGGTGCCCACAAGGATGATGGGGGTGTTGGGACAGTGGTGCCGCACTTCAGGGTACCACTGGAGCCATACACACATTTCCAGAAACAAAAACAGGTGAGTGAGAAAGGAGAGGGGTTAGAGTGATCCGGGTCACTACAGTGATGGTGAGCTGCCCTCTATTCTGTCTACTGTTGTGCAACATGTGTATGCAGAACATAATAAAGATGCCAATATATTTATGAATTTTAATTCTATTTTGAAGCTATTTAACATAAAAGCTAAATATCTGTATATTAAGCATCTGATGTATATAAAACTATTAACCATAAGATGAAATTCACAAATCCTTGCGATGAAACTAAACTATTTAGTTTGAGGATTATTTGCAGTTTTCTAGTTAAGTGTAAAGCCTGTTCAGTACTATGACTTTAGTTCTTCTTTGATACTTCAGAGACTTCAGTTATACCTTATTTCCAGAGCAAATTAGGTGTTTCCACACTTCATGTGAATGTCTTTACAGAGGGAGTCCGGCTGTAGATAAAGTTGTGCTTTCACGTAGGAGCCCCTGAGAGCTCCACTATGAACCCACTGCAGAACTGAGCATCCCTCGGCAAAGACACTGGCCTGCTCCAGACCTGGCTTTACCACACTACTCCAAACTGAAGTGTGCCAAGTCCAGGTCTGGACACAGAGCAGAGTGAGCCAGGTGGAGCCAAAGATGTGCCTCCTAGTGGTCAGACGCGGCATGAAAGGACCAGGGGTCAGCCTACTGACCTTAGCACGGACGTTCTCAAAGGAGGCCGGGCTGACCAGGGAGAAGCATATCAAGAACACATCCTGGGAGAAAACCAAAGACATGCTGTTCAGGCAGTTCTTTCTGATGACAGTGACTCAGAGGGAACAGTGAGGACTGACAAACAAAATTTACAATTCTGTATTTTCTGCCCAATATGTGAAATGCAATAGTGTCTTTCTGTTGCATGTTTGAAAAACGTTGTATCAGCAATGGCTAAGATGCCATATGTTTCTAAAATTTCTTTCTGTATGTTTTGATGGTGCAGTGCAGTATGTGTGGACAGTACCGTCTGGGGATAGGACAAAGGTCTCAGCCTGTCGTAATCCTCCTGTCCAGCTGTGTCCCAAAGGCCCAGATTTACCGGTTTCCCATCCACCATAACATTGGCAGAGTAGTTGTCAAAGCTGTAACATAAACATAACTGACAATGTAAAACACACAACAATAATATCAAGTCTGTATGGTATTAATGAAGCTAAGCACAGGGATGAGCAGGTGAAACGGTGGGCATCGTTGAACCAAAGGGAAGTTGAATTTGTGAATAACATATATGGATACATAACGGCAATCAATTAGAAACTCTCCTAAGTCATACAAATATAACAGAAAGTTGTGTGACTTACACTGTGGGGATGTACTCTCCGGGGAAGGCATTGGTGGTGTAGCTGATGAGCAGACAGGTCTTACCCACAGCTCTGTGGACAATACACAGTCAGTACATGCACCCTCCACTGTAGTGTCTCTTTCATTATGTGCCACACACACTGCCCTACATTTGTGTGGCCTGAGGGACACAACAGCCCCCTATACCACCCCCTTCTATGGTCTCTACATACAAGCCCTCTGAGCAATCACACAAGGCTGAGGAGATGGAGACACAGACTCCTCTTTGCTTCTATGGACAGGGCTAATAGGTTATAAACATGCACAAAGATCCCACAAAGGCTACAAGTCTCTTTATAGCAGAAGTTTGACCCTGTAATCCACTGAAGAGGAACTCTTTGTGGAGGCCACTAGCCTACCTCATATCAGAGAAAGTGTGAAGAAGTGATGTAGTGGTCATGTTACTGTAAGTCGTCAATGACTTCATGACCCAAGTGGGTAGGCCTATTTGTCTTTTCCTGCATAAACATGCGATTTTACACTAGCCTGAAATAAAGCAAACTGCGTTGTCAAGACCACATTCCTAATTAATGGGATAGCACTGTTGGGCGGTCTACATCCTTCCAAAGGCCCAGTGCAGAAAAGCGGAGGATAAGCGGAAGAGGAGCAGGGCCTGCTCGCATTCCTCCGCACGCATCAGCACATCCTCCAGTGGCCTGTGAGGCGTGTAGGTGTTCCCTCAGCATCCCAGGCCTTTGTCCCAAACCGCTGTGAACAACACATAGCCGACTATAGTACGCGTAGGTAGCCCACAGAAGCGACAGCATTTGCAAAAATAACCCACACAGAAACGAGCGAGAAGCGAGCGAGCCGCGAACCAGCGCCCCAGCCCCCTATCCTCATAGCATCCTCCCATCCCTGCTTGCGCCCGCGCGTACACGCATCCCTGAAGTACACAGAACACGGCTTCGGCTCTCACCCATCGCCCACCACCACGCATTTGATCGCTTGCATTTGTGCAGAGCTGGAGCTTCACACGCCGGTACTGAGCGGTCACAGATCCGTCAGTCTGTGCTCTGTCTCGGATAGGAGCTGTGGGGTAATCCGCTCGGCGATGGAGACGCAGTGAAAGGGCTCGTCGACGACCGCGTAGTACCGAGCAATTCCGGAAAATGCCGAAGATCCTTAAAGGAATAGCAGCAAATTTTATGGAGTGCGAGTCGAGTACGACCACGAGACTGGGAAGGCAGTAGAATTAGCAAATCGCATAACATATGAAATATATAAATATAGGCTATGGGCTATCCTAATGGTATACAAATAAACAAGTGATTTGTTTCCAATATAAATATTTTCGTGCAACAAGTCAGTTTAAATTTAAGTATAAAATCTTAGAAGTGACAGTTTTATAAAGACTTTTATTAAAGTAAACAACATCTGAAGGAACAAATGCAGATCAACATGATTAGGCTGGGTTTACCTGATTCTACAGTGTACAAAAATGTACCAGTATTGGCATGGTTAAAAAAGAGACTTTTATTTTATATTGTTTCACACTATGTAGACAACAGTGGATCTTTCTTACAAAGCTTGATAATCAATACAGTAGACACGGCAAATAGAGACCTTCATGTTAAGATCAGTGCAGATGTGTGAGTTGATGTATGAAGTATGGCCTTGTTACGAGTTGTAAGGTTGTGGTTTGGAAGCAAAATCTCAATAAAGGTTCTGCAGATGACATCATAACCCTGAAACTTTATTAGTGAATGGCAAAGGTAGGTTGTATGAGTGTAGGCTACAGCTTAAAACAAATATAAAAGTCTACAACTCTGCTAAATATTTAGTTTGAACTACTGGAGCTATTGTTTTCACTTGACACATTTTCTCAATGCACAGACTCTGAAACCTCTTATGTCTGCATCAGTGGTAAATTTAAGTCTAGTATGTGTAATGTTGTTTAGCTGTTAACTTGTTTTCTACTACTGTTAAAATTATTTTCTTGTTTTAGTCAGGTACAAACTAAACATTTATCAGCGTTGTAGGCTTCTGTATTTGTTATTAGGATGTAGCAGCTCTTTCACATTTAAGATGTGTTTTGAGCTCTTACGGGAGAAAACGTCACTACTCACCACTGACACTCATATACCTATGCCACTCACTAATAAAGTCATTGTGATCTGCATGACCTCTAGAAATTGCAGCTGTGCTCCTTGGAATATGAAGTTTGTGTGTGTCAGAGGGGCTTGTTTGGGCTGCTGAAGTGCCCCAGTGGAGAGCTCTGTACGTATGTGAGAATGGCACTTTGCAGGTAGCTGGCTCTCTGTGCCTCCGCCTCTGTTATTCTCTGGATCTGAGCGTCTCTCAGCCGCACTTTCTCTAACAATGACGTGATCTCACTGTCTTTGTCCCGGAGCGCCTCCCTGTGGTTGCTGCTCTGCACTGCACACAAGAACATTATACTTAATATTAACCGTGCATCAATGGAGCAAACCAAAACAATGTAGTCAACACTTATATAAAAAGTTTTATAGTTTTTAAATATACCTTGTCTTTTGTCCACAGTATCCCTCCTAGACTTTTACACAAAACTAAAAAGCTCTGTCGTACTGTCCATAACTGCTGGACTAACCTTTCATCTCTCTCTCCAGAGCGCCTATCCTCTCTTTGAGTCCAGTTTGAGCTGCCCTCTCAGTCTCCAAATGCCCTATTTGCTCCTGAAGCTCCACCCGCACCTTGTTCACCTCCGCCACCTTCTCCTGCTCTTTCCCCGACAGATCCTGCAAAACAACATCTACATAGTTAAAGCACTGTCCTGGAATATTATTCACACCAGACGTAAGATTGTTCAAAAATGAGAAATTTTAAGAGCATTTAATAAAAAAAAAAAAATATATATATATATATATATATATATATATATATATATATATATATATATATATATATATATAAAAATTAGAGATGTTCCAATCAACATTTTCAATTTCAATAGCTGTACTGATACTTTGATTATTTACCAATATCAACCAATACCTGAATATCCGAAGACTGAAAGTGCTTTTTTCCTTAATCACAATAATTTATTATATATTATGTTATATTTGAAATCACCGTAATTTCATATATATTGACAAACTTGGACCTGTAGAGAAAGTATAATATGATAATTTATTTGTAATGTTTTGTGATGCATGCTTTGAAAGTGTCTGCAGATTAGATAAGGGGCTGGGTAGAGTGAGCCCGTATTATTAAAACAATTGGACAATTGAATTTCCGATTAGACCATTTGTATTTGATTAATTCCACAGCCCTTTTTGAGGTATACATAAAATAATGGGACAGACTTGTGAATCACTGATGGATATTTCTCAGAGTGAAGTGGTGTACAGACCTGCTGTAGCTCGTCAATCCTCCTCCTCAGAGTGTCCACCTCCAGGCTGTGCTGGCTGCTCCGGGCCTGCAGCTCCGAGATGAGGTCCTTCTGTTGGGACGTGTGCAGCTGAGCCTCCTGCAGAGAACAGCGAAGGGAGGAGAGCTTCTCCTTCAAAGAGGACACCTGCTCCCTCTGCCCACACACAACACACAGTCAGACCTCGGTGGAGCAGTACTGGTGGATAGTACTTGTCCAGACTGTAAAGCAAGAACAGACCTCCTCCAGTCGAAGCTGGGCCTTCACACGGCTGAGCTCCTCCTGCGCCTGGCCACGCTCACTCGCACACAGAGCTTTGGCCTGGCTCACTTCCTATGGGACAAAAGCTGGAAGATGATCTAAAATAAAGAGACATGCCTCCCCACACACAACATAGGCTTGTTACTCACTAATAAGAATAATAAGCAGATAGTACTTGCTTATCAACAAAATCCTACATACAAAATCCAACAAAATCCAAATCCTTTTGTTCATTTAAACAAATCAATTTGTAAAATAATAAATAACAAACCTCTTCCAATTGGATTCTTTGTGCTTCAAGTTTAAAAATGCGTTCTTGTAAAGCTCTCTCACTCTCCTCTAGATGGCGATTAACATTCTCTACCTGTTCATCACACACAGAAGTCATTATGTTGTCTTTATGTAAGGACAATCGACTCTGTGGCCTCCAAAGAGGAGCAGACCTCTTTGTGGTGCAGGCTGTTCTGGTTCTCCAAAGCCTGTTTTGAATACAGTTTCTCTTTATCCAGCCGATCTGTGTAAAACAGCATAATTAAGCACCACTCATCATTTTCATATTAGTGTCAGGTACAGTCCTGTGTGAGGCATGAGTGTTGCCACTCAGCCACCGTGCCTCACAGCAAGAAGGTTACTGGTTTGATCCCCGGGTCGCCCGGGCCTTTCTGTGTGGAGTTTGCATGTTTCCTCCCCATGTCTGGATGGGTTTCCTCCGGGTACACCACTTTCCCCCCCATCAACCAAAAATAGGCAACACCCCTATGAACAGTATACAATCAAGGACCGTCAAGGAATTCATCCCTCCTGTGGGCTCACCACCTGCAGAGGGGTTCATAGGGGTCTGGGTCTGGTGCACAGAGAAATGGGCAGCGTGCTGCCCCCGCGACCCAGCTGGATTAAGCGGGAGAAAATGGATGGATGGACAGTCCTGTGTATGATGCTTTACCTTCTGCTTGGGCCAGCCGAATCTTTAGCTCTGCTGTGCTGTTGGTCAGTTGTTGTTTAAGCTCAAAAATATGCTGCTGCTGAGACTTGCACCTGCGCTCCATTTCTTCCACCTGCCACACAAACACTGAACTGAAGAGGAACAGCGGGAGCTCTGAGGGTCACATGTCACTGTGGGGTTTTACCTTGTTTCTGAGCTGAACATTGTTGTTGGTCAGACTCTGAATTTCTTTGAGAAGCTTGCTTTCTTTAAGAGCACTGTCCTGTTGTAGATAATGGTCCAATACAATGCATATTGTAATATCTACATTTATTAATATTATATAAGATTTCAGAATCATACATATGAGAAGGTACCTCAAGTTCTTTCTTCTTCTCTCGGTTGTGCTGTTCCCATAGTTTCTCCTTCTCAGTCTTTGTCTGAGTGAGCAGAGTGGCCATGTTGGTGTTTTTCTGTTCAGACAGAGCCAATGCGGCCTCAGCCATCTGTAACCTGCAAAGAGCACAGCATCACACCCTGTAGCACTTTTGTTTGTGATAGCTGAGAACAGACTAACTCTAAAAACATTTTCATCAAAATCATTCGTATTATGACTATAGGTCAGTGTTAAATTAAGAAAGACATGTTTTTTGCATTGACATTTCACTGAACACAGATGTAGATTTTGCACATTATATCACCATGAACATATTCACTTGCACCTCTAATGACAACTGCGGTTTGTGAGTTCTACATTGAGTTGACACAGTAAAATAACTTATATGTGATATGCTTGATAAGTACAATTATGTACCTGGCAGTAAGAGAACTGACAGCTGATGTCCTCTCATTCAGGGCTTCCTGGAGTTGGGCCATCTGCACAGATGTACATCTGTGGACAATACATGTTTAGTTGATTATAGTAAATCAGCAATGGCATTCACCCCATGACATGCCCAAAGAAACCCAAATGCATAATATGCATAATGTGCATCATGTGTTGAGAACTAGCCTGTTTGCGTGCCCCATCTCATCCCGCTGTCGGTCTATGGTCTCCATTAGGCTCAGAAACTAACAAGTACATCACAAAGAAAAGATCCTTAATCATGATCACTGAACACATACACATCCAGGCTTTGCACTAAGTCACCTGTCGTCCCTTCTCCTCCTTCAGGATCTGGATCTCTTTACTGAGCACCTGTGTTCTGCTGCGGTTCTCCCTCAGCACATTCTGCTGTTCACTGTTATGGGCTGTGCTCTGCTCTGAAGTACAACAGTAACCAAAACAACATACAACATTTCAAACATACAAACAATATTTGTTCTTTTTTTAATGATTGTACAGCACTTAGTGTTTTTTTTTTTTTTTTTTTTGAGAATCACTTATAAATAAAGTTTTTTTATTTGACTGATTGTTTACCTCAGCTGTAGGACAAACCAATGATAACAAACATCTTTGAGGAATTCCATTTAGCCTGCTACAGTCTGATCTAGAAACACGTCATAGGGAGAAAAAGAAAGAAGAGAGAGCTCTCACCCAGGGCTCGCACCATGTCACTCGGGATGTTGTTTCCTGCCATCTCCAGCTGAACAAGACATTTATTTTTCTGCAGAGCCTCTAATAGAGAGCGCCCCCCCAAGAGACCAATGTTGTTCCATCTCAGATCTGCAAAGACAGTCATACAGTTTACAGTGGCAAGCGTGTGCACATATGAAAAATAACACAACATTTGGTAAATCGAAAGGAGTGGTACCTAACATTTCCAGGCTGTTGTTGCGTCTGAGGGCTTGAGATAGTTCTGACGCTCCCTGGGGGTTGATCTGATTGTTCCGCAGATCCAGCTGTTTCAGACTGGAGTTTGAGGCCAAGCCTTCACAAAAGAGAGAAAAGGCCTCGTCCCATAAGCCAAGTGCATTCCACTCCAGCACCAACCTGAACATGGAAGTGTGGATGAAGCAGAAATGTTACACAAGGGCAAGTGCCCCGTAAAACAGAGATTATTTTTAATAAACTTCACCTGTTTAAGGAATTATTTTGTGCCAACAACCTTCCCAGGACTTCAGCTCCAGCAGCTCTGAGGTTATTACCCTGTAATAGATCTCACTGATTCAAACAATAAACACAAACACAGTATTGGTTTGTATATAACTGAATGAGAGAGGGCATTACCTTCAAATCAAGAACTTTCAAAGAGGTGTTTCCAATGAGTCCAGTTAAAAGTGCAATGGCCCCTGAGATCAACAAACACACATTTTTTTTCTTTCAAAAAAATACAAAGGGGTAAAATTCACATACACGAAACTGCCCCATCACGGCACAGTTCAGAGTTGAGTGATGAACTCAACAGTACAAACATATGCATATCCTAACCAACATATGCATATCCTGACCAATAGCTGAGTTTGGGGAAATTTGGTACTTTTAATAATTAGTACTTGTGGAGTTTATTACGAGCAAGTGTCAAACCAATTTTAAAATACATGTATCCACGCAGTGGTAAATATGTGAAATAGCAAGAGTATCCTTCAGAGCAGTAACTAGTGTGTGAGAGCATAATGCAGTAACATCAAAGATTTAACTGACTATGTTAAGTTGTACAAATACAACTATTTCACATGTTTAATACGTTATTACACATCACATAGTCAGGCATTATAGACTAGAGACAAAGAAACAGATTCAGACCTTCCTCACTGAGCATACAGTCACTCAGAAGAAGCTCTGTGACCAAATGGTTCTTATGGAGAGTCCTAGACAGTACAGAGCAGGTGTCTGCGGACAGGCTGTGCGTGCTCAGGTCCAGGCGTGGCCCCCTCTGCAGCTGGGACAGGACACCCTCCTGGGGCTCCACACCGCTCTCCCTGCACAGGCTCAGGTATGTGCTCCTCAGATCACCCATACCCACACAAGCTGTAGGAAACACAGACAGTGGCTATGTTAACATGCACACCAAAAATCTGATCATCATCTGATCCACTGACGTCCAAATACCACTTTTATTAAAAATGTATCAACTGACTCGTTTGGTTAATCATGCCTTACAAGCACACGTTGGTTATTAGATCAATGTGATTTTACTCTATCTGCTTTTTCTAGCAATGTAAATTTAGTCACTGTGCTTGATATTTCACTACCAAATCTAACAAAACTGACCGAAACGAACAGAAAACACAATAAAATCGTGGACAATCAGAGGTGGACAATCATTTAACTCTATGTCTTGTGATGCGTGTCCATTTGAAACGCGTTTTGTATCGCTTTAGGTTTCTAAAAATGTACAAACTACAAACCTGAAGGATAACGCTATCAACCTCTCAGCTGAAGTTAACCGTAACGCGGAAGTAAACACCAGTATGGCGCAAAGAATGATGGATATTGAAGTCCATTGTTGTCTTTGCCCCACAAGCCCAAACACTATTGTCGCCGCCAAGTGGTCGGAGTGTGATACGAAATTACTCCACAAATTAATTCGTACGCCTGTGGCAAGATAAAATAAAGACTTATTAGAAGGCTGCATAAAACAGACATGAAATGATTAACACGAATTTGACCTTCGATTTCAACTGATTAACCGTTTTTTTATATATATATACATATATATATAGCATATAGCATGCAGGACGCTAGGTGGAGCCTGTAGACAATCCGATGACCCAAATCGAAGAAGAGAAAGCATGGCTGGAAATTTGAGTAACAGCGTTGTGTCCCTCAGCAGCTCTCTGTCCAGACTGCAGGCTCTCAATGGAGTTTTTCCCGTGTTTAAAAAAGAAGGACCAACATCTGCCGATGTGTTAAACGCGCTCAAAGAGGCATTATTGAGAGGTACTAAATATTTTGTGTCATCTCTATTGCCTATTGGACTGAAGTACCTACTTGTGTGTGGCTGCTTGTTTGACAGAGGCGGGGGTCACCAATCCCAATCCGAGGAAAAGGAAGAAGCAGTGTATGAAGATGGGTCACGGAGGAACCCTGGACAGTGCTGCCAGTGGGGTGTTAGGTCTGTACACATCAAGGACCATGGGCGTTTTAGCTTTCAAGTATCTTCTGCTGGTAGATGCCACCGATGCTTTTGATGTAGACTGTACTTCCTTAATGTTATGATGTTGTTTTTTGCACACATTATTTTGTCAATGCTGTCCTTCAATATCCTGTTTAAACTGGGTACTGCCTCTGGAACCCAACATACTACTACATAGCCTACTGGGTAATGTGCTGACCACTGTTTCTGCAGTGGTTGGTGTTGGAAATGGAACCAAAATGCTCAGTGCAATGTTGGCAGGGTCAAAGGTTAGTTCTGTTTGCTTTGTTTGTACAGTCTACTTAGTAATTTTAATGTAGAAATGATGAAACATATAAAGGTTGATTCATATCATTGTCAGAAATATACCGCAGTGGGTGAACTAGGGAAGGCCACAGACACTCTTGATGCCACTGGGAGTGTGACCCTGGAGAAACCCTTTGGTGAGTGTGCTATGGACAAGGGAGTCCTACTCACTACTGTGTCATTTCTTATGACACAGAAGATTTGATTTCTTATAGTGTGTTTGCCTTTGGTCAGATCACGTCAACAGGGCAGACATGGAGGAGAAGCTGAAGAGCTTTGTCGGTGACATCCTGCAGGTACCCCCACTGTGAGTTTGTTATTATTCTTGGGTATATAATAACCTTACATGGAGTTGAGGGTTGTCTTATTTGATTAGTTTGGGCATGTTTGTTGAGCAGTAGTTTAGCAATTCATATTTCTCCCTTCAAACAAGGTTGGTATAGCATCTAAGGCAAAGTGCACACACACACACACACACACACACACACACACACACACACACACACACACACACACACACACACACACACACACACACACACACACACACACACACACACACACACACACACTACAATGATGAGCAGCATCTCCAAAATGTTAACACAATGCCTGTTAAAATATGTAGTGTGTACAGAATTTTGATCAAAAATAAATTGTAGGAGATTTAATCTAATCTGGTCAGAAAAATCATTATCTTTTTGCATGCAATCATGTCAAAACTTGTATTATTTCACAGCTATTCTGCGCTGAAGAAGAATGGGCAGCGTCTGTCTGTACTGCTGAAACAGGGACAGAAAGTGGAGGCTAAACCTGCTCGAGCAGTTACTGTCTATAACATATCCCTGCAAGACTTCAGTCCTCCGCTGTTCACTCTTGGTCAGAGAACTACTCCATGTATTTCATGCTTGTTTCCACAATAATTTAAATTCATACTGAACTGAAGTATGCTTTGGTGATGATTCATTCTCATCTCTGCTGGGCAGATATTGAATGTGGAGGAGGATTTTATGTCAGAAGCTTGGTGGACGACCTTGGAAAAGGTCAGACGCACACACATAGTTATGAATAATATGATGGCCTGAACTAAACTTAATTATATGTTGTAGCTTTATCATCCTGCGCCCATGTGAAATCCCTGACTAGGATCAAACAGGGCCCATTCACGTTGGAGGACGTCCTTCATGAGGACCAGTGGACATTGGGACATATTCTCAAAGTGCTCCAGACTTGTCCTGGTACAGATGAGACAACAGCAGCACATTCTGAGGCCAGCCCTGGCACAGACCAGAACAGCCCTGTCTAATGACAGTGCCAGCACAGACTATGTAACTATAGGGCTGGACACGCTAAATAAATGAAAACCATATATAGGAGAGTTACACATGATGGGATGTTTCATAATCGGTTTATTAAGTGTGCAGACTTGTGCATTTTGAGTTTTACATTAAATCCATATGACTTTTAATTGAAAGAAATGCTAGCTCCTGCATTAATAGTATGTTATTTAAAAGGATTTCAAATATATATCAATGTTCTGTATGTCCTTAGTCCACTTTTTGGATGAAATGCTAATTGTCATTAGTTATTGCTCTAATAAATTACAAATGTGGTCTAATGGAAAAAACACAATTCTGAATGAACCTTTGACTATAAATAAACATTTTAAATAATCATCATCAGACCCAACGGATCTGATGCAGCTGTGTTAAATCAGAATCACACACTGCAGTGTACAATTACCCCACTTTGCCTCAACGACCTTTAGGGTGTGTAGATACGGCACTAGTGTGGGCCCCTGGCTGCTGTCTGGGAGCCACTGCGCGGCCGCTGGCTCCGGACCAATCAATCTTTTTGGACACTGGCCTGACGCCAGGGGAAACTGCAGGATCAATGCGCTGCAATCATTGTCCTAGTATAAATATTAGCCTTTTGGTGACTTCTTTGATGACTTCAAGACTGTTTGCTTCGAGGCAGACAATTTATCTAAATTGGAGACGTTGGAAAGTTAGAAGTGAATTCGCTTTAACCCTCATTAGAAAATCGAACATTGTAAAGCATTGATAAGGACTCTGAAGACATTAATGATCATAAAAAATCTGGCTGAGGCTCGTGGTGTCACTCCCAAACAGAGAAGTGTCCGCGTTATTGTTTAACAGATTGAGGAAACCGGTGCAGTGCTCACAGGATGTGAGTCTGCCTCCGGCCTTTTAATTCATACACAACACGCTTATGGAATGACCATTCTAAGCATCATTAAGATTGTTCACTTCCGCCTATTTGTGCTGTTCAGTTATTATTATAGGTAAGGTCTATTAACATAGCCTACTAGTTTTTGGAGTTGCTTATGGGAGTATATTTAATGTATTAATTTATTTCACTGATTTAAGGACCATTTGAATACCTACTATGTAGGAATTGTGTACCGTATTGCTACGCACAAAGGCAATGATTCGCTGACAAACGTTTGGCTATCGGTGGTTGCCAACACGCGCTCTGTGGGTCGACAGATGTGTCCGTTACCGGATAACGGATAACACCAGCCACTGATGAAGGGCCAAGGACATGATTCTTCTGTACTGAACTTATCTTGGTTCTAGGGCCGCACGCGTTGGAGACAGCCAATGAGGAGCCAGCTAAGACACCTGCAGGAAGTGGGCCGCGCGCTTATCACTTTTCCCCCTCGCCGCAGACACATAACGGTCCAGTGTGGGATGTAACGCTGCAGTGCACAGCCTTCAGAGTTCAAAGCTGCTCACAAACAAACTTTTCTCGGGTAAGCCTAATTCGAATCCTTGGTCGGGAGAGCAGGAGACCCAAGAGTTGCGTTTTCTAAGAAGGAACTTTACGCTTTACGCACAGAACTGCCTCCCGCTCCACGCGGGCCGGGCGCCTTGTGCAGCACAAGACCCCAGAACCCTAAAGGACATGTCAGTACCAGTGTACGCAGCTATGACCACGCAGCCGCCAGCTCAGCGGACACCTTTCTCCATTGAGGACATCCTAAGCAGGAGCGGGCCCGGAGCCTCTGTGCCCTGTGGGTCCCCGCCGTCCTGTCCGGCGCCGCTCACGCACGTTCCCACTGTTCCTTCTATACATTCATCTTTCACGAGTCTGGTATCTCAGTATCGTACTCATATCTACGAACCCACGCCTTTGCACCCACTCTTCACGTCGCCCTACACGCCAGGACCATACCCCGGGCCTATGTACCCACTACAGCCGCAGGCACGCGCCGTAGGCGAGTACGCGCAGGCACTACTCCGTCACGAACCTCTGGGTGAGTCTGAGTCTCTGGACCACACTTGACAGATACAGCAGACCATGGGGGCATCAGGTCAAGGCCTGTTGGGTTCTGAGGGATTAAAGCGCTATAATATAAGGCACTCGGAATGCTGTTGCATGAATTGGCGGTTGGATAAAAAAAAAAATAATAATAAAAAAAAAATCCATAAATAACAAGATGGCACAAAAGTTGAGCGAGCGCATAAACTGATATAGAGTGACACAGTCCAAACCCAATGTTATATATCCATTGTTTTTATTGGAGTACAGTAGCTTATTATTATTACTTTTTTCCCCTTATAAGAATAATATAATTTAGGATAGACAATACGCTGCATTTACGCAATTGTTCAAAAGCGCAAATGCCGCTTTTCTCGCCTAGATGTAGACTCTAGTAATTGCTGGATTTTTTTCAGGTCTTTTTATTACAGCTATACTTTGAGAAGCATTTGGGTTATTTAGTCAGCTTTAAGTTTTCTTAGAAATGCTTCAATAGAATATCAGACTCTCTGTCTCAGTGATTGTTTTATATTAGTTATGTCCTTTAGTTAATAAGGGACGTAACAAGCCTATTGATATCTTACTATCATCTTTGCACGTTCTTTTGCCATGGCATCAACTTTAGATTTATGAAGCCCTGATGTGCACATCCCTGTGCGCATATTTGACAGCAGGGTTGGAGAACTGTAGCTATATGCTGTAGCTTGTCTTGGTCTATAGGCCACCACACGTCAGCGTTATCATGGCTCAAATCTTGCGATTCATATTTGCGCGTTTTGAAATATCGAGGTGTTTGGGTCTAAATTAATTTTAATTTATTTGATTAATTTAGTAAACAGCACAGATTTTTGTTCTGAACCTAGCACTTTCTGGATCAAATTGGCATAGCTACTAATCCTAGGCTATTTGTTGTGGCAAATTAAACCCATGCGCACTTGGTGAAGACCCTGACTCTTCTTCCTGGATCCTATTGTTTAGAACTTCACAGGAGCCGAGTGTGACACGCGCGCTGACACTGCGCTGTGCGCGCCACCATTACACTGCATTCTCTGTGGGCTCCGGTGGAGGCCTCAGGTCGCGGGCCCGAGCCGCTGCGGTGCTGTTTCCGCTGATAGTGTGATGGAGGAGTGGGGCCAGGACTTCCTCGGGGCGCGCTGCGCGCTGCTGATTATTTCTCCACATCCTCAATAGAAACCATAGAGGAAACACTCGGCGCTGATATGTTCACTATTGTTGCGCTTCCTGTAGGCAGCTGCTTTCAATCTCAAATAGCGCTCTCCCAGTCCCCTCAAAACAAGACTAACCGTACAAAATAAAAACAAACCCTTCTGTGCAGAGATTCAGGATATATATATAATCTAGACATTTGGGGTGTTATTATTACCCCACTCTCCTAATGTCAGTCTTTAGAGGCAGGAAACTGGTGAGTTACGCGCTTCAGAGCCTCAAGAAATCCAACGGAAACGCGGGCTCCCACTAAACCTGCGCTTTCATCACATTAGTTTTTGTGTCAGTGTCTTTCATGTGATTTTTGCACTTTTCTGATTGTGCTCAAAGCAGCGGACTAAGTGTGTGTTTTGTGATGCAGGTAAACCTCTGCTCTGGGGCCCGTTCCTCCCGCGGCCCTTGCACAAAAGGAAAGGGGGGCAGGTGCGCTTCTCCAACGAGCAGACGCTGGAGCTGGAGAAGAAGTTTGACTCACAGAAGTACCTCTCTCCCCCAGAGCGGAAGAGACTTGCTAAGAGTCTGCAGCTGACAGAGCGACAGGTAATCACCTTACCCCCAACAACCTGTGTGTTGTTGCACAGTGACCACCATAAAGCTACAGAGTAGTATAATGTAACGCATTAGTGAAATGTGTTACTTCTGTTAGCTTAAAAGTATAAAAAATATCTCAACTCTTTTAGGTTAAAACCTGGTTCCAAAACCGCAGAGCCAAATGGCGCAGACTGAAACAGGTGAGATATTCATGTCAGAGTTTTCCACACTAGAGCTTCTTCCAAACCTGCCTATTTCCTCCAGGAGACCCCTCAGGGAGCCAAGTGTGAGCCCAGTCCAATGGAGAGTCCCTCAGAAGGGCAGCCGTGCAGCCCTCGATCACCTCACCCCTCACAGCACCAGTTGGAATCAGAGCTGTCAGACACAGACCAAGAGCTGGACATTGAAGACACCAGCCAGTCCATGAGGATCCCTTCCCTCTGAGGACATTCCCTTGTCCCCTACACCCCATCTGAGGTCCTCATGGTCCCCTCTGAGGTCCACACTATCTCCTGTGAGAATGTAGAACATATAGAGCCCTTTTTCACAGATTTGAACACTCTAATAACAAATGCACACACTACAGGGCAGATGCAGAGCTCGTGCTTTTAAAAAGCTCTGAAAGCCACTAAAAATAAAAGCTGTTCCAGGACAATCATTGTAATAAAAATATGGACTCAATAACTTCTTTTACTTTATTCTGTGGATAATGCTGTGTCATACAGTATTTGAGTATCTGACATGCACCCACAGACCTCAGCTGACCTCTGCACAGTGACTACAAAAGTCAGCTTGATGAAAGAGTTCTTGCATTTTTATAACACTTAAAAAAAACAAAAAACTATTTGTTTGTGTTTGTTTACATTATGTGTAATAAAAGTGTTTTGCGATATAGTCTTATTGTCATACATGTTTTATTTATATATATAAATCTTCTTATGTAAAGCAATTACCAAAAACAATTACATAGAGGTTTTGATCTCTTGAGCAGAAGAAGTCCTACAGACTCTCCTTTGTTGCTGTGACGATCCTCTGCTGTCCCTGTTTGTAACAGTGCATCTGTCCTGGTGGTTGATGTCATGGCTCTTCCTCTTCTTCTGAAAACTGGGGTGTAAAGTGCTTATGATATTAGTCAATAGCAAGACAATGCCAGACACACTTACAGTATAATCACAACCTCACATTCATAAATGAACAATTAGACCTACAGTTAATGGCATCCTCTCTAAGTGTGCAAAATCACAAAATCTCATGTTTTGTTTTTAGTTGTGATAATCTGTTATCACAATCCTTTTTATTTTGTAATTTGTTCGTGGAGTTTTGTGTACTCAGTATTTTCCAAGAATTTTGGCCCTCCAGTCATCTTTACATTTAAGCCTACAGCTAGTATCCAACAGTTCATAACCACAATAACACTCGTGACAATTTTAGAGACTTCATGTTAATAATTAAGGTGTGTTGTGGTTTGAATGAAGGGCTACTGCTAGTGTGATAGTCGAGCCACAGATCAGAAGGACATTAAAACTTCAAATAGCTTATCGATGGGCTGCTGTGCAAACAGAGGGGGAGTTTTCGGTAAGTAGATGAGGTTAATGATTGTGAGAAGCCTCAGCACAGTGAGTAATACAACCAAGCAGGACAATCACTGATGACAATATCATCTGAATCTTACTCTAGTGTACAAGAGCAAGACCCCTCCAGAAGAGTAGTCCTGCACCTATACGAAGACTGAAACTGTGAGAAGAATGACAGTACTCCACACACATACTTGCGCATATAACCACACAAATGATTCCAAAACTAACAGCAGCTCATCGATTGATCCTCTATTGTGTAATGCTTCACAGATTGTGCTGGGGAAAGTCAACACAGAGACTCCTAGTGCACACAGGGTTGGGTGAAATGTTGGGGACAGTAAACAGATTCCAAAGGGCCACACTGCACCTCTCCTTGATCTAAAGACCTCCTCTTCAGCCCAGAACAAGAACTCACTGTTCAGTCAGTGTTCAGTCCTGTAAAGAGAAAAGACCCATCACATCTCCTGTGGGCAGCTTCAGACCACAAGTACAAGACTCATGTACACTGCTGACTTCTCATTTTAGGTATTAGTTATATAAATGCTTTGGAGAACATTATCTTTCTCTTGTGTGTGTTTGTGTTTTGTGTGTGTGATTGGTTAATGTGTGCTTATAATTGAACAACTGTGGAATGTGTGGAGTGTTGACCTTGGCCAAATGGAAACCATTATCTGCCCCTCCTGCTTCAGAGATGATCAATTAATGAGACAACCCACCACCACTGATAAGTGTAGTGTCCCCCAGCCAAAGGGAGAGGACTTCAAGTGGCAATATGGAGCATTTAGGCTGCATAAATGTACTGGCAGGACTGTTTGACTTCAGATTTCAATGGATTTCAGTGGATTTCGGTGGAGGTTCTACAGTACAAAATAATCATAACAGTGTCTGGCTTGGTTCTCCAGACAAAGATCCTGATTCAGATCTTATGCCTTTAGTGTTTTAAATCATCTCAGAGGTTATATAAACATGAGAAGATAATCACATTTCACGAAGTAACACAGCTGTCATAGTGGCCTCATTGTCAGCTTCACAAATATGACAAAATAAATAGAGATACTATAAGAACTACAAATGCAATAGGGGTATACTATACTGAAGGGCACTGACTGGTCTGACAGAACCTTTAGGCACATGATCCATGAGCAGGTCCACAGGCAAACAGCAGGCTCGCTTCAGTGCTGGACTCAGTTAAATGGAGTGTGCTGAAAGATGGCAAACATAAAGTGAACTCAGAGCAACAGAAAGCCCAATGTCACCCCAAAGAGCTGTAATGATGACAAATGTGCTTTTCCTAAGTCCCCCTGCCCTGCTGCAGGTGCAGGGGACCATCCTTTATACATTAGTGTTAACTCTATTAGCTCCTGTAGACAAATGTCATTTTCATATCTTAATGAGTCCTCTGATCAGCTCATTCACAAAACTGAATTACTGAACTTGAATTATTAACAATATAATGAAATTATAAAGGCTTTATTCAGCTTAAACATCTATTATTATTATTATTATTATTATTATTATTATTATTATTATTATTATTATTATTATTATTATTATTATTATTATTATTATTACATCTTTATACATCTTTAATTTTGCTAACATTATTCTACTGACACGGTTGCTGTTAGACCAGTGATGTGTCCTGATGGTAATGCTGCCGATGCTATGAGTGTCCCTTTAACTTTCCTTGGTCACAGAACAGTGAGCTCAGACCATGGAGAAAAGCAGCCCTCCATTCCTCAGGCAGCCAAGGAGAGATGCCCCACTGATTCATGAGTGCACTCAGCTGGAATATTTGCCTTTCAATTAGGCCATTGCACAGCGGAAGACAGGCACAGTTTCAGGTTGTCAGACACTACTTAAAAGAGTACAGGATTTTCTGCCTCACCATACAATTTAGATAGGCTCCATGTGAGCGATTAGCCGTTCAAACAGGCCACAGGCAGGGCAAACAGCTTATAATAAATAGTGATGGCCAAGCACCGCAAACATCAGACTCAATTAAAGTGCTATTAGGCACAAGTGACATTTTTGGAACAATGTACAGGTAATGTGCAGGAAGGACAGAGCAAGTTTGTTTTTCCATTCTGATAAGAATTTCAGTCCAGCTTAGTTGTATAAACTAGAACTGGTCCACTGGCTTGTGTTAAATGTGTGCTCAATGTTATCTTTAGTTTTTTTCATTTAATCCAGTTCAGTGTAACCATGAGTTGCATTAAGTTGAATTAAGTTGAATTAAATTGAATTAAGTTGAATTAAGTTAATATATCACTCATTCAACTGAGACCAAAATGACACAGTAAGTAATGTGAGAAATAAAAAGTGTATATTTGAAGAAAGGTTGGCTCAGAAGAAAAGAAGACTGAAGACAGGAATATTTTTGAGGTACAAAGTAAGAGGTCACAAGATGTGGAAAAGGTTCTTCATCTTCACACCAGATGATGGACTAGGTGGTTTGTGAGGACTTCTAATTTCTATTACATAATTTAATTGGCTGAATCGTGTTATCTGATCCAAAACATTTAAAACCTGTATTGCAGATGGAGTTAAGTAATTGCCAAAAGCTAATCATCCTATTGTGTTCTTTGGTGGAGTTTTAGTTGTTCTATTGCCTCACAGACGATGTCGTGATGCTGCTTCATTAGTATGGCCTTTCAGGAAATTATTGCTGCACTTGTTGGCAGCTATAATGAGCCTGGGTCGAACAATGCAGTGTTCATGTGTTTGGTTTCCTCCACACCACTGTGAAAACAGTGATGGCCACACAGACAGGAAAAGACAGAGATGAAAGAATGCAAGGGCTGTAGAGGGCGGGGCCAAACAAAAACCACGAACTATGGATTAAGGAAAGGTTCTGGGGCAGAGCTAAACAGTGAATACATTAGTGCATACCAAGTTTACAGGTTTTATTTTCAGTATGTGTGACTGGACAAAAAGCATAAGTGCTGTGTTTTTGTGTGATTTGTATAAAAAAGTCCAGTCCAATAAACTGTATGTTGTCAACAGCCCTAAATACACAAACCTTCACAAGCTCTTCTTTGCGTCTCATGTTTTACTGGGCTTTTTACTGATGTTTTCATTTGATATTGATATGTCAATAGTACCAACCGCTTTACTGTGCTGTGTGTCCACCAACACAATGTGAGGCTGGTTCACTGTTAGCTTTGTATCAGTCTGCTTACCTGGACATACCCACAGGACCTTGGCTTGGACATTTTTGTCACCTTCTGAGGGGTTTGAGACTTTGTCCTCCAAGCTTTTTCACACCAAAATACACACACTATATGAATAAGGCATTATGGCAGCAAAAAGATCACTGCAGATGTTTCTTTTGAAGGACAAGATCGATTTTTTTTTTTTTTTGAGGATATGCTCTGGGTGTACAATATGTGTCCCAGACGGCTTGTGTATGAATGAAAGAGTGACTGTTACTACCTCCATGCCATTATTCTCTTCTTCCTTTCCTGCTTGTCCCTCCAACCCCTGACACTCATGCAGAGCTGAACCTCTGCCCAGCTTGTTTACTCCTCTTTCACTTCCCGTCTCTGAAAAGTGCTAGACTATTTCACAACTGTGACAGTGGGTCATCTGCTGCCTCATGTTGGAGAGGAGCTGTGCTCTTGCATGTATCAGGACACTGTTGTTTCATTAGAACTCTTGAGAGTTCAGTGGGCCACCAGAAGTTTAACTGTGCTCCCTCAGCAGTCAGCAGAGCACTCACACGGAACACAACAAGCTTGAATAAGTATTGTACTCTAGGTCTGTGAACTGAAGAATAGGGTTAGATTGAAAGTCAGAGTAAATTTGAATACACTGGTTTACATAACCAGTTCACATATAGACAATGGTTTGAATTTTCTAGCGTATTGATTTGAACATTGAAATTTTTTTACTCTGGTGGTAAGCCATAAATACCATGAAACTTGACTGTCCTTGGTGGACATCTGCTAAATAAAAAAATAAGTAAAATTTGTTCTAGTTGTTATATATCATTGAAACTCTGCTTTCTCCGTCCTGTGAACTCGTACATATTTGGTTTCTAACTGTCTGTGTGTGCAGATAGTGGGTCAGAGACACAGGTCTGTGCAGTGATGTGTGCTCTCACCACAAACTGAAACGGCCTGCCCTATTGTCTCTTGGGGACACTGCTAAGACTGACTTGAAACAAACCCTCTTCATCCCATGTGTGATACGCCTGTAAAAGCTTGTAGTTACATAGGCTACAAAACAATGACCAGTATTCAAATTAATACGCTTGGATTTCTGTTCTGAGATAAGCTCTGTTATTCAAGTCATACCCAGTAACATTTTAATTATCAAATAAGCTATAAATTCTGATGTGGGTTTTATTTCATTAATATATAAAATATTTATACAGTACTCTTGGCATTCACAGAGCTGAATGCGCCTACTCCAAATCAGCTCCAAATGAAAACCCCCTTTTCCTGGCTTTTCATTTGACTCTTCCGAGGTTCGATGGTGCCCTCTACAGGTTATTTTTTAGTCACATCTGCACGAAGCAGCTGCCTGTGAAACAGTGGCCACTCGTGCAATTTCTTTGGATGGGTTCATATTAAAATAATTAAAAGAATTCTTTCATTTTTTATAATGCATTTATATATTATTAGCCCTTTTACTTGCAAGCCATCGTAAACAGACCTATACCCGTTATACAAGTCAGTGTTAGGCCTATATCAGATCTCCCCTACACATGAAATGAAAGAACAGTAACACTCTAGTCTCTATTGAGATTATGTGTATTAAACATTAAAGCTGGGATACTTGTGCATGAACCAAAACCAGTAATAGGACCAAGAGGATCTGCAAAGCAACATAAAACACCACTTTCAAAACTGTATATAGGTCCACTGAGGGAGATAGGCCAGTGGAGCAGAGCAGGACAGGAAACAGGAAGAACTGTGACACATCCTGCACTGCTACAGGGAAACTCATCCACAAAAGGCACAACAATCTGATGATTAAAGATGGTCTAACTTGATAGTCATACAAGTACAGGACAATTGCAGTTTAATGTAAGATATTTGAAATGACAATATCATAGAAAAGTATTTTTCCCCCTTATTCAATCAGTCAGATGATAGACCTACTACTCAAACGTTTTGTTTTAGGCCTATCTTTAAATTGTGATAGTTATGCATTACTTGATGGAACTTAAGGATAACACTTATTGCGAGTTTCAACTGACAGCATTTCAACCTTTGCCAAAAGGGGATGAACACCCACAAACCTGGGAAAATTACAGTAGCCAATAGCAGAATAATGAACATAAAAGGTTGAACATTTGTAGATTTATGGTTTCCAAAAAAACAGGCCTATAATTACTGACTCATACATATTAACAGGTATACTCTACAATGTGAAAACAGTCAACTTAATATGGGAGCACTTCTCCTTTTCAGTGGGGCAATAAGGAAACTCATAGTCAGGCCTTTTGAAAGTGTGTGTTGTCATATAAGCCCAGGCACACTCACAATGAGCCAATCCATCCACAGAAGAATAGCAGGAAAGCAGAAGTGATGTGTCAACTACACAATGCTTTCATGCACCAACTTCCACAGGCAGTGTGAAGGAAAGAAACAGCAGCAAAACCAGGTTCAAATAGACAACCACATAAATCATCAGAGACAAAAATGTTCAGAAGAACTGATACCCCTTTAAAAGCAGTCTCATTATGGTAACCTCAACCTTCAGCTGCTTGCTATAGTCTACATTTACTGTGGCCTAAAAATTAGAACTAGTAAAGTTAGTAATAATCTAATTTATATTGGGATGCAGTCTTGAGAATAAAAAACAAGGGGCACACACCAGTGTCCAAATCATATTTGAAGTTGCATATTTACACTTTTTTTTTTTTTTTTTTTTTTTTACATTTAGCTTATATGAGGCATACAATGACCTACATATAGATCATGTGAAGTTAACTATAGCTGTGTTCCAAAGTTCACTAAATCACAAGGTCTCTGTCTTTGCCAGGTTTCCTGACTTTGTGCTGATGAAGCAGGTGTCCACACTCAGCTGCTCTGAGCTGCAGCTCTCATAACAGACATGGCAGTCTCCACGCTCCACAGGACTGAGCCAGGACCAGAGGACAGAGAGGACAGCACCTTCAATAACATATGTGCAGAGCTGGAGTCTGTTGACCTGCTGCTGGGGACTACTTTAAGGTAATTTATTTTCCTCAGGGTTGAATGGCTGTAATGAGAGGGTGTTTCAAGAGTAAGCCATGATGCAGTTTGATCTAGTTGGATGAAAAGTCCAAGTCTGTCATACACTACTGCAAATGCACATATGACTGGGCATTAGAGCATGTTTATGTTTGCCCTACACTGGCCCCACTGACCTTTCCTGTAGCAGTGTGGCGCCCCCTGTGGGCCGCTGGGCGCACTGTTCTGCCTCTGCAGACAGAGCAGTCATGGCGGACACTGAGAGCCTGGAATGTGTAACGGAGCACGAACGCATTTTACAAGAGATAGAGAGCACGGAAACGGCCTGCGTCGGCCCTACTCTCCGGTGAGAAACTAGCCACGTCTACGCACATTATAAATGTTATACGTCTAGATGATTGTCTGTATTATTCAGATTCCAGGACCTTTTGTTTACGGGCTAGTCCCGGCTAACGGTCTAGCCAAGCCGACACACTGAGAACATAGTGCAAATGAAGCATAGACAATATCAGCAGCTAGCTCCCGAACCAGTGTGATTAAAATCTAAATTATTGGTCGTTTGTGAATGACTATTTATTTATCGGATCGCTCGTGGACTTCCGGGGAGCTGACGTGCACATCGCTGTGGGTGTGGTGAAAAGGTTCCTCTGTGAATACAGCTGTCATGTAGCTGCTTTATCCCGTCCATAGACTACAGTCTGTGAGCCCAGCACCGTTCACCACAGCTGTAATTATTCTATGTCTGTGGTCTGCACCCTCACTGTACCGGCCTTATAATCATCATGCTCATTTTTAATCTCCACGTTGAGGGTTGAACTCAAACGATCTGAAGGCCTTTATGTTTAATAAAATATGTACAATTAAATAAAACGTTCTCCAGCAAATACAAAAACTATTACATTTAGTAATAGTGGTAGGATTTGGCTAATATAAATGCACTTCCCTGATTATGCAGTGCGCTGGTGGATTGAGAACTAAGCTGGCCGATTGTCATTATAAATGGCTGCAGTTATTGACTAGATCTGCCTTCTTTGGTTCCCAACTCTTCTTTCTAATAACGTGTCTGGAATGTAGACAGGCTGTATTGGGGAAAAGCAAAATAAGTGCAATAAGCCTTACTATTTTCTTTTAGCTCTGATAGATGGCAAAGGCACAATTATTTGCTTAACAAAACAGTCAGGTATCTGTGCTGCCGCTGTCTTCAGGTTCACAAACACAATGGTGTACAATTACTATTACTAACATATGTCTAGTTATAAAAAACACCTGGGAGTGGTAATTACATTTACATTTGCTATGAAAATGATGATCACAGTAGGTTATTATATTACTAGCAAGATTTTTCTTAATGGTGAAGTTATGCTACAAATATTGTACTTGTGAAGAAGCATGTCCACTACTTCGACCTGCAAGCTGACATGTAGCCTGTGTTCCAGATCCATTTACGATGACCAGCCCAATGCCCACAAGCGTTTTATGGAAAAGCTGGATGCCCGGATCCGAAACCATGACCGGGAGATTGAAAAGATGTGCAACTTTCATCACCAAGGTTTTGTGGATGCCATCACAGAACTGCTCAAAGTCCGCGCTGATGCTGAAAAACTATTGGTGAGTTTTATATAGACCACAGTTGACCCTGGCAATCTTCTGTTGTTTTTCCTCTTCCTGTATATTCCCAGTTATTTTACTAGGTCTTGACCCGTGAAATTGACAGATCATAAATGCAGAGTAATCAGTTCAGGCTTTATTCAGACATGTCTTCTGTTCTGGTAAAACGCTAGGTAAATTTGTGAGTTGGGCTGCATATGTGAATGGGGCTTTATATTGTTACTTTATTTAATAGATTGTGTAAACACTATCTTTCAAATGGCTTATTAATGAACTTCAAAGCACATAGACATTTGTGGGTGTGGTACAGAGCTGCAGCATCAGATGACTGTTTGAGGTAGTTATTGTGTGATTAAACCTGCCTCCTGATCTCCCTCACTGCCACAATACCTTTGTATGTTTTCCACTGTGGAAATGTTTTAGTTTGAGAATATGAGCCTCTACGTTTTCTGACCCTGTTCCACAGGGTCAAGTTAGAGACACCAACCGAAGATTGCAGGAAGCTGGAAAAGAGGTAATAAAATAACAAACAGTTCCACTGTCACTACTTAAAGTTTATTTTCCTGAAATTAATTGCCAAAACATTATCTAATCTGTTGCGTTTTTATCTCTATATTGAAGAGCAGTGACATTTTTGTGTTACATGCTGAAGCAAAAAATAGTATGTACTTCTTTGTTTGAGCGTGGTTTAGCAATAACTCAATATGTAAATAAATAAATAAACAAGCCCAACCGGCTTCCACACAACTAAGATTCTTACACAGCCCAAGTGTGCAGGAAGCACAGAGTTCACTATATATTAAGTATAATATATTCATCTATTTTGACATTTTATTTAGTTGGTTACGATCTTTCACTTCCTCTTTGCAGGTGACTATTCAGACAGAAGATGTGATTCGCTGTCGTATTCAGCAAAGAAACATGGCCACCACTGTGGAGAAAATGCAGCTCTGTATTCCAGGTACTTTCACTGCATTGTCTTTGTAATACTACACCAACTAGATAATAATAGGTAACTTAATATTATAGGTAGGGGTGGGAAATATTGACAAAAAGTAATATCTTGATATATATATTTTTAGTATGTCTGTGTATTAGTTGAGGTTTAAGCATCAGACAAATATGCAATGACTGTAATATAACTTTTTTATTATAAACTATATACTCAATATTCACTTTTTACATACCATATCAAAACAACATTCATGATATTATAAATATTTTGATATATTACCTACCTCTGCTTATCGTAGTAGTTGCACTTTTCTTCCAAATGTATAGTGAGACGTATTATTACAGTAACTGTGATTCACATCACCCTGTTCCCCTCTAGGAGGCGCTACAGGACTCTAATATAAAGTTCCACACCAACTAACCCTGGCCATTAGAATCAAACATTAGTCCATTATAGTATAATAAATCTGTCTTACTCTTCAAATAATTAAAGGAAAGCTATGACCACAAATTCGATTTCAGACTAAAATCTATATTTCTATGAAAGGCGGCGCATTGTTTCTCGAAACCATCAAATAGAGGGCTGAACATATTAAGACTAGCAGTATTATCTGTATTCTATGCTTATCGGTTAGAATAATAAAGGGATACTGTTGCTGTAAATGCTGTCAATCAAATGTGGGCCTCAAGAAATCTGCTAGGACAGTAGAGGCAGCACTGCACAACATTTAACCCACAAATCAAATTTAAAGGGTTTTTGATGCCTTATAATATTGTAGATTTTATTTGACCACAATTATAAAGCTGATACTATGTTTTGTCTCTCTATTTTTCAGTTCTAGAAATGTACAGTAAACTGAAGGAGCAGCTGGAAGTCAAAAGGTAAGGCCCCTACATAGTATATAGTTGTTAGTTAATTCTTAATGTTAATTCTTGGATAAATAAGTAAGAATAAAAAGCAAGAAATAAAGTTTTTAATGAATCAATGGATTTGACATAGCAGCTGAATTGGTGTGTGTATATATATATATATATATATATATATATATATATATATATATATATATATATATATATATATATATATATATATATATATATATATACCAATTCAGCTCCTCTACCAGAGGCCTGGAAGCTTGAGATTTCTGCGCAGTATCTTTGGTCTGGTCTAAGATGTCTGATGTTTTTCCTGGGATCTGCTGTAACCACTCCAGTTTGGGGGTTACAGCCCCAAGTGCTCCGATCACCACGGGCACCACTGATGTCTTCACCTTCTAGGCCTTCTCCAGCTCTTCCTTGAGTCCCTGGTATTTCTCTAGTTTCTCATGTTCCTTTTTCCTGATGTTACCATTGCTTGGTATTGCAGTGTCCACCACCACAGCTTTTTTCTGTTGCTGTGGTCTGTACTATGTCTGGTTGGTTCGCCATCACCATTCTGTCAGTCTGTATCTGGAAGACCCGCAGGATCTTGGCTTGGTCATTCTCTGCAAGCGGAGGTGTTTCCCACCTTGACCTTGGGGTCTCCAGCCCGTATTCTGCACAGATGTTTCTGTACACTATGCCCGCCACTTGGTTATGTCGCTCCATGTATGCTTTCCCTGCCAGCATCTTACACCCTGCAGTTATGTGCTGGACTGTCTCAGGAGCCTCTTTGCACAGCCTACACCTTGGGTCTGTCTGGTGTGGTAGATCTGGGTTTCTATTGCTCGGATGCTCTAGGCCTGCTCCTGTGCAGCCAGGATGAGGGCCTCTGAAGACATTGATAGGATTTCTTGATATCAGCCACTTCAGTTATGTTTCGGTGGTACGCTCCACGTAGGAGCCTGTCCTGCCATGATGATGGTCCCCCCAGCACCTCTTCCACTGAGGTCCACTGTCTGAAACATTCCCTGAGCACATCATCTGTCGGGGCCTTGTCCTTGATGTATTTATGGATTTTGGATGTTTCATCTTGGACAGTGGTTCCCACACTCACCTAGTCCTTGGCCTCCTTCCTTCCGGCTCGCATATAGTCTCAGGGTGCTGGATTTGGGATGGAACCCTCCGTGCATGGTCAGGAGCTTTCGTGTCTTAACATCTGTGATCTGTATTTCCTCCTTTGGCCAGCTTATGATTCCTGCTGGGTATCTGATCACTGGCAGGGCATAGTTGTTTATTGCCTATACCTTGTTCTTGCCATTGAGCTGGCTTCTTCGTTGCAAGTATTTGGCCATAGTCTTGAAGAGGCAACAAGGAAAGTTCCTTGTTGCCTCTTCAAGGTTGCCATTTGTTCTCAGTGTCTGCTATTGTTCCCTCTGGGAATAAGACCTCCTCTGTGTGGACTACCTTCCCTCTCTTTGTCACCATCCTACTACATTTCTCAAGCCCAAATGACATTCCAGTGTCTGTGCTGTAAATCCTAGTGGTGTGGATCAGTGAGTCGATGTCTCGCTCGCTCTTAGCGTACAGCTTGATGCCATCCATGTAGAGGAGATGGCTGCCGGTGGCCCCGTTTCTGAGTTGGTATCCACAGCCAGTGCGGTCGATGATTTGGCTGAGGGGGTTCAGACCTATGCAGAACAGCAGTGGGGACAGTGCATCTCCTTGGTATGCCACATTTGATGGACTCTTGTGCAAGTCGCTTGCCATTGGTTTTGCACAACTGCATTGAGTTTGCAATGAAGGCCCTTAGAGTCCTATTATACAACTCCAAGCACACAAGTGATCCATGTGTGTGGCACTGAGTCATAGGCTTTCTTATAAGCAATCCAGACAGTGCACAGGTTGGTCTGAGGGGTTCTGCAGTCACGGGTGACTCCTCTGGTGTTTTTGCTGATCCCCTTCTGTGCTGTGCTCATGTATTGATCCATATGCCTGCTTATCTTAGCCGCGACGATGCCTGACATGAGCTTCCATGTTGTGGAGAGACAGGTTATTGACCGATACTTGGATGGGACTGTACCCTTTGAGGGATCCTTCAGGATCAGGATTGTACGCCCTTGGGTTAGCCATTCAGAGTCAGAGAGAGAGAGAGAGAGGATGGTGACAAAGAGAGGGACGGTAGTCTACACAGAGGGGGTCTCACTCCCAGAAGGAACAATAGCAGACATTGAGGACAGTTACAAGTACTTTGGTATCCCACAAGCAAATGGCAACCTTGAAAAGGCAACAAGGAAAGCGGCTACGGCCAAATACGTGCAACGAGGCAAGTCCTAAGAAGCCAGCTTAATGGCAAGAACAAGGCACAGGCAATAAATAGCTACGCCCTGCCAGTGATCAGATACCCAACAGGAATCATAAGCTGGCCAAAGGAGGAGATAAAGACCACAGACATTAAGACACGAAAGCTCCTGACCATGCATGAAGGGTTCCATCCCAAATCCAGAGAGATTGTACACGAGCCGGAATGAAGGAGGCCGAGGACTAGTGAGTGTGGGAACCACTGTCCAGGATGAAACATCCAAAATCCATAAGTACATCAAGGACAAGGCCTCGACAGATGATGTGCTCAGGGAATGCCTCAGACAGTGGAGCTCAGAGGAAGAGGTGCTGGAGGGACCGTCATGGCAGGACAAGCCCCTACATGGGGCGTACCACCGAAATATAACTGAAGTGGCTGATATCAAGAAATCCTACTGACTGGAGAGGGCTGGTCTGAAGGACAGCACAGAGGCCCTCATCCTGGCTGCACAGGAGCAGGCCTAGAGCACCCAAGCAATAGAGGCCCAGACCTACCACACCAGACAAGACCCAAAGTGTAGGCTGTGCAAAGAAGCTCCTGAGACAGTCCAGCACATAACTGCAGGGTGTAAGATGCTGGCAGGGAAAGCATACATGGAGCGACACAACCAAGTGGCGGGCACAGAAACATCTGTGCAGAGTTCGGGCTGGAGACCCCAAGGTCAAGGTGGGAAACACCTTCGAAGATTGCGGAGAATGACCGAGCCAAGATCCTGTGGGACTTCCAGATACAGACTGACAGAATGGTGATGGCAAACCAACAAGACATAGTGGTGTTGGATAAGTAACAGAACAAAGCTGTGGTGGTGGACATTGCAATACCAGGCGATGGTAATATCAGGAAAAAGGAACACGAGAAACTAGAGAAATACCAGGGGCTCAAGGAAGAGCCGGAGAAGGCCTAGAACGTGAAGACATCAGTGGTGCCCGTGGTGGTCGGCAAAGTGCAGTACTAGGAACAGCAAAGATACTGCGCATGATATATATATATACATATATATATATATATATATATATATATATATATATATATATATATATATATATATATATATATATATATATATATATATATATATATATATATATATATATATACATACACACACACACACTATGTTGCCAAAAGTATTCATTCACTCATCCAAAAAATCGAAATCAGGTGTTCCAATCACTTCCATGGCCATAGGTGTATAAAATCAAGCACCTAGGCCTGCAGACTGTTTCTACAAACATTTGTGAAGGAATGGGTCTTTCTCAGGAGCTCAGTCAATTCCAACGTGGTACTGTGATAGGATGCCACCTGTGCAACAAGTGCAATCGTGAAATTTCCTCACTCCTAAATATTCCACAGTCAACTGTCAGTGGTATTATAACAAAGTGGAAGTGATTGGGAACTACAGTAACTCAGCCACAAAGTGGTAGGCCATGTAAACTAACGGGGCGGCGTCAGCGGATGCTGAGGCGCATAGTGCACAGAGGTTGGCAACTTTCTACAGTGTCAATCACTACAGACCTCCAAACTTCATGTGGCCTTCAGATTAGCTCAAGAACAGTGCGTAGAGAGCTTCGTGGAATGGGTTTCCATGGCCGAGCAGTTGCATCTAAGCCATACAACCCCATAGAACACCTTTGGGATGAATTAGAGCGGAGACTGAGAGCCAGGTCTTCTGATCAAACATCAGTGTGTGACCTCACAAATGCGCTTCTGGAAGAGCGGTCAAAAATTCCCATAAACATACTCCTGAACCTTGTGGACAGCCTTCCCAGAAGAGTTGAAACTGTTATTAGCTGCAAAGGGTGTACCCACGTCATATTAAACCCTATGGACTAAGAATGGGATATCACTTAAGTTCATATGTGAGTAAAGGCAGGTGAGTTAATACTTTTGGCAATAAAGCAACACCACATTATATATATCAGTTCTGACATGAGATAGCTGGTGTACATTTGGTTGTTTAAATTACTGTTTAACCCTGCCATTGCTGTCATCTCAGTCATCATATTTTAGAACTACATCTATTATTTCAACTTTTCTTCACAAACTTAACAAATACACTGAGGTCCTGTTTCATGTGTATATTTGTGCAGGTATTATGCAGCACTGAAGACCATGGAGCAGCTGGAGAAAGTTTACATCCCCAGGTACATTTCTCATTTTATGTTGCTTTTGTTAATCTTGTTTTGGCTTTTTTTTTAGTCTTTTTTTGGCTTTAATTCACTCATTTTGTTGACAGAGTGAGTCAATACAGGTTCTGTCAAATCATGGCAGAGAATCTGCCCAGACTCAGAGACGAGATCAAGGAGATCTCCATGTCAGACCTGAAGGACTTTCTAGAGAGCATCAGAAAGCACTCAGACAAAGTGGGAGAGACGGCAATGAGACAGGTAAGAGCACACACACACGCACATATATGCACACAAGTTGGCACACCGCACACACATTAGCACGCAGACATGTTAAGGCCGGTTTATAGTTCAAATCTATATAGAACTGCTGCACAGCTCCCTGACGTGCATGAAAGCCAATCAGAAAGCTTGCAGTGTTTGCCATGCACGTGCCGTGTACGTGCACCTCGGGCCAAAAGTTACTACATGTCGAATTTCCGGCAAACACAAGGGGCTGTGATTGGTGGAACCACAAAGACTACATGGACAACTGATTAAAACAGCTTGGAACCGCTTAAGTTTGTCACAGAAATGTTTGCATCTGAGCCTAATATCATTGTTTATTGTCACAGTAAATAAAAAATCTAATTAAATAGTTTGGATTCCCACAACGCACCTGGACTCTGATGAGCTCCACAGAAGCTCGTGTGGTTTGGGTCTGCATGAGGATGTCAGCTCTTGGCTGAGCGGGGCCTGATACAGAACTAAAACCAGCCTTTAACGCACACACATTGGCACACAAACCTGCTAGCATACACACGTTAGCAGACACACATTTTAGCATGCATGTAACTGTATCTCAAACCCAACAGGCTCAGCAGCACAGGACGTTCAACAGTGCAGTGGCCAAACAGGCCAGCACTGGACACTACACAGGGCCCTCATACTCCCTGACTGCCCGCTCACACCACACTCACAACGGACAGATGGATGAGGAGATGGAGGAAGACGAGGAGGCAGACGAAGAGGTAAAACCAAAGTTACGAATATAACTGATTTTATGAATACCAGGTGTCTACCAGAGGGGGCGCTGAAACCACTGAGGGCCGTATCTTGCCACCAGTCTTTGCGTGAGTTCTAGTGTTAACGAGGGGGCGTGTCCAGATTGGGCTGTACTTGGCTGCTGGGGGCTGGAGTGGGATGGCACAGGTACATATATGGTGATGGCATCTGAACCAATCTTACCGCTGTGGCATTTAAAGTCAAGTGCCCCTGGCTGCAGCCCACAGATCCGGTTTGGGCGAAATATGGGGCAGAGGTCAACATTTGGCCATGCTCCGATGGGCCGCGCTTAACGTTTGGCTTTGCACTGGTGCCATCTTGTAGCAAAGATCAGGCAACACATTGAAATGTCAGTCATACGGCACTGATAAATTTGACAAAGCAAAACTTCTGGCGTTTTATTTCACACACACACACACACACACACACACACACACCCACACACACACACACACACACACACACACACACACACGCTCTAATTCATCCCAAAGGTGTTCTGTCGGTTTGAGGTCAGGACTCTGTGCAGGACAGTGAAGTTCATCCACACCAAACTCTCTTATCCATGTCTTTATGGACCTTGCTTTGTGCACTGGTGCACAGTCAAGTTGAAGAGGAAGGGGCCATCTCCAAACTGTTCTCACAAAGTTGGGAGCATAGAATTGTCCAAAATCTCTTGGTATGCTGAAGCATTCAGAGTTCCTTTCACTGGAAGAACAACGCCACACCATAATCTCCCCTCCACCAAACTTTACATCTGGCACAATGCAGTCAGACAAGTACCGTTCTCCTGGCAACCACCAAACCCAGACTCATCCATCAGATTGCGAGATGGAGAAGGGCGAGTCGTCACTCCAAAGAACACGTCTCCACTGCTCTAGAGTCCAGTGGTGGCTTGCTTTACATCACTGCATCTGACGCTTTGCATTTCACTTGGTGATGTATGGCTTGGATACAGCTGCTCGGCTTCATTCCATGAAGCTCTCTACGCACTGTTCTTGAACTAATCAGAAGGCCACATGAAGTTTGGAGGTCTGTAGCAATTGACGACCTCTGTGCACTATGCCCCTCAGCATCCGCTGAGTTGCTGCTGTTCCCAATCACTTCCACTTTGTTAAAATACCACTGACAGTTGACTGTGGAATATTTAGGAGCGAGAAAATTTCACAGCTGCACTTGTTGCACAGGTGGCATCCTATCACAGTACCACGCTGGAATTCACTGAGCTCCTGAGAGCGACCCATTCTTTCACAAATGTTTGTAGAAACAGTTTGCAGGTCTAGGTGCTTGATTTTATACACCTATGGCCATGGAAGTGATTGAAACACCTGATTTTAAATTATTTGGATGAGTGAATGAATACTTTTGACAATATAGTGTATTTATTTCAGATAGTCTTTATTATCTTTACAGAATATTCAGTGGTCGTTATTATTGGAAAACGATCATTGAAGACAACAAAAGTCACATAAACTGTTTTCTTTCTGTTTTTTTTTCTTCGCAGAACAATTCTGTTAACGGTCTGTTAGTATATTGTCCAAGCACGCTTACGTATGATTTACAATCAACATATAGTAATATAAGCAACATTTTGGGTGGATGGTAGTTGAATACTGTGTAAAGTCCTACAAGTCAATCTCACAGCACCCCTAATTCATGTGAAATTATATTTTATTCACACTGTGTGCCCTTCAGTGCAACAAATGATAAGACTTCATTAAAAATAAATGAAAACTAAAATACATAAATAAAATGGCAAATGAGTATCATTCAGACGATTCATGACAGAATAATGGCCAAAAAACGATTTTGCGCAAAAGTCAATGGGGTCATCTAGGAGTCATTGTCCATCTTTTCTGAAAATTTTGTATAAATTTGATCAGTAGTTTTTGCGTAATGTTGCAGGTTGTTACAGAGCCATAGAGAGAACTGCTCTGTGTTGTTATTGGTAAAATAGGCAGTAATGTTGGCGGGGGTCAAATGTTGAGCCACGTTGAGCCACTCCCCAATCTGCGGGGTGCAGCCAGGGGTTACTCTTTAAAATCACTGCCAGCGTGGGTAATGTCTGAATGGTTTGGGAAAATGGGAAAACAAAAAAAAATTATATGTGGACACCTTAATGTGGTGGAGGGGTTTGAGTGCCCGAATGATCCCGGGAGCTATATTGTCGGGGGCTTCATGCCCCTGGTAGGGTCACCCAAGGCAAACAGGTCGTGGGGGACAGGTCAGACGGTTCAGAAGCCCCCATGACGAGAAACGGTAAGGCCAGTTACGACGCCAGGATTGGTGTTACCGGGCCCCACCCTGGAGCCAGGCCTAGGGTGGATGCTTGACAATGAGCATCTGGTGGCCGGGCATACCCCCATGGAGAGACGTGGGGCCGTCCTCCTGTGGACCCACCACCTGCAGGAGGATTCATAGGGGGCCGGTGCAATGAGATTTGGGCAGCAGTCGAAGGCAGGGGCCGCGACGACCGGATCTTCCGAGGAGGCCCCGAGGAAGACCCAGGACACGCTGGAGGGACTATGTCTCTCGACTGGCCTGGGAACGCCTTGGGGTCCTCCCCGGAAGAGCTGGAGGAAGTGTCCGGAGTGAGGAAGTCTGGGAGTCCCTGCTTAGACTGTTGCCCCCACAACCCGACCCGGATGGATGGATACAAAAAAACAACTCCGGAGCCCCACGATGTAACCACCAGTAGAGGCGCCAGGATTATTCGAATTTTGGATGGGCTGTCATAGAATTGGCTGGGCTTGTATTCCGTGCTCACGTGCTCCTCTTACGTATGCACATCTCTGTAGGCCCGTGCACTCATGTCAACCATAGTTTTGTCTCTGTTCCTCCGTTCAAGTGCCTCCCATTATGCAGCAGACCGGTGTCTTTCTTGTACGGTCCCCATCCCACATTGCTCCTGCCTTTCCCAGCAGTCCGCTCTCACCTGAGGTACGAGTTTCCATTGCTGCTACTACTGACCACTCAGATTCTCGTCTCACAGATGTCCCATGCATTTGGTCCCAAACGGGTTTGCGAATTATGGAAAACGTTTATTGTCATATAAGTGTTTCTGATTTTACCGCTTTGCACACAGGCATGGATTAAACCATTAACACACGGGGAGGGTGACTGCATGTCCTGTGCTCGTAGAAGGATGTGCCCTGCAGACAGGGTACTGCTCAAGAAAACACACTTTAGGATAGTGCTGTAAACTGCCTGTTTACAGCTGTAAACAGCTTTTGTACAGATCCAGATCAACCAAACTGTAGAGCAGCGCTGAGCCGATACAGGGAGTGGGTGTGGGGCTGTGCTCTGCTGCGGGAGGGCATCTGGGCGGCACGCGAACATCCCGGACAGCACCCGAACATGTGAATGTTATGCATTTATTATATAGTTAAAAATAAAACAACACTTCCTACAGCTCTTCCGGGGGGACCCTGAGGTGTTCCCAGGCTCCCGAGGGAGGCGTCCAGGAGGCATTTGGAACAGATGCCCGAGCCACCTCAACTGGCTCCTCCCGACGTGGAGGAGCAGCGGCTCTACTTGAGCTCGTTCCGTGTGACTGAGTTCCTCACCCTATCTCTAAGGGAGCGCCCAGCCACTCTGCAGGGGAAACTAATTTCAACCGCTTGATCTTGTTCTTTCGGTCATTACCCAAAGCTCATAACCATAGGTGAGGGTAGGAACGTAGATTGACCGGTAAATCGAGAGCTTTGCTTTTTTTTTTTCACCACAGCGGTCCGATACAGCGACCGTATCACTGCAGACGCTGCTCCGATCCGCCTGTTAATGTCATGCTCCATCCTTCCCTCACTCATGAACAAGACCCCAAGATACTTAAACTCCTCCACTTGAGGGAGGGACTCTCCACCCACTTGGAGAGGGCAAGCCACCTTTTTCTGGTCAAGACCCATGGCCATGCCTTGAATATGTTACACGTAATGTTTTCAGGGGACAACTTTGATATTTACTTTACGATTCTGGCAATTCTCTGAATGTGCCACACCACGCCCTTAGTCTGCTCCACTCCACCTGATATTTAGGCACGGCACACCTCTTGCTTAGAGCTCCACAGCCATGCCTGTGCTTGCACTAAAACCCAGGGCAAAATAAGGCCCTGAATGTGGAACAGGAGGCATGAGATAAAAACAACAATTTAAACTAAACTCAACAATTGTTCTTCGACTTTAGGTTTGCTGTTGTAAAGGTTATGATTCTTCAGTAACTGTGATGTTTTATGTTTTGAATGTCTAGATCCTGACGGCTCAGGAGCTGGTGGACTTCTCTCCTGTCTACAGGTGTCTCCACATTTACACTGTGCTGGTGAGTATATCCAATTACATCGACTGCATTATGTTTCATAGATTTAATGGATAAGCAGCCACTATTCTATTTACTTAATATAATTATGATGTTTATGGAAGGGTAAAGGTTGCATTGCTTTCATTACAAAATCATAAAAGCTTTTTTGCGGTGTTTCTAGGGTGACAGGGAAACATTTGAAAACTACTACAGAAAACAAAGGAAGAAACAAGCACGGCTTGTCCTGCAGCCCCAGGCCAATATGGTAATAACGCCACAGTCTGTGTCATTTTCCAAATATTAAAGCTACAGTTTCAACCTGCTCTTTATCTTTTGTCAGCATGAAACAGTAGAAGGCTACAGAAGATACTTCAATCAAATTGTTGGGTACGTTTAGAGTTGTATTTAGAAGCATGCATGTGTGTATGGTTTATTTTAGAAACCTAAAATAAAAATAAAGGTATTTCTCCTGCAGATTCTTTGTGGTCGAGGACCATATCCTGAATGCAACGCGAGGCCTGGTGACCAAGGCTTTCACTGATGAGCTGTGGAATATGGCTCTGGCCAAGATCATCGCTGTGCTGCGCACACACTCTGTGAGGATTTACTCTAATGCACACACACTAACGCACAGAGACTTGTAAATGACTCTGGATTTCCCTAGTAATCTGGTGATGCATTATGCAGGTCCCTGCACTGATAAACTAATGATGTTTCTGTTGTGAAAATGGGCCAAAGGGAGGTGATTGAGACTTAATGAGAGACAGATTGTAACAATAACGGAAGATTAAGGAGCCATATTCCTGACGGCTGGGGTCTACTCAGTTGTAAATGAGCAGAGGATTATGCTAACAATGTGAAGAATAGGCTCACGGTCGGGGGTCCCAAGCCCCCTGGCCTTCAGTAGCCCACCATCACACTCATTCTTGCGTTTACCTCATCCGCTGTTCATGCTCTTTTAATGTTATCATCTAATGTGTGTGGTGTCTGCTATGGTCACATAATCTTAGATGAATTGTGTGTCCGTGTCTAGTGACATGTAGGGGGTAATAAATCACTGTAAATACGGTGTGAGTGATGAGACTGCCCACTCCTGGAGTCACTACGACTTTATGACCGCTACTGTCAATGGAAAGGTCAGGCCTCCTACTGCACTACTGTTTACCACAGACCACAATGCTGTCTCTCTTCATTTGAAAGTACAAATAATGTTTTTCATTTACTTAAACACATTAGATGTTCATTATCTTCTCTAGATCTGACATTTGCCAAAACACAAAACCACTCTAAGTACTGTAGTAAAACTGCTATATTTTCTAGTCTTACTGTGATGACCCAGACCTGGTTTTGGAGCTGAAGAACCTCATTGTGATCTTTGCGGACACGCTCCAGGTCAGTTTGGGCTTTTTCCCGCTTGTCTCGAGGTGATGGGCTCTAAACATTGTGTATGTTGTGCACAGGGTTATGGGTTTCCAGTCACTCGCTTATTTGACCTTCTATTTGAGGTCCGAGACCAGTACAATGAGACTTTGTTGAAGAAATGGGCTCTGGTCTTCCGGTGGGACTTTCTCTTTTGATTGTTTCCATGGAAATATTGCTGTGCTTTTGATGGATGTCCATGGTTTTACTTAATTGTTTTTTTCTTGTTCTTCTGCAGAGAAATCTTTGAGCTGGATAATTACAGCCCTATCCCAGTAGAGACAGAGGAAGAATACAAGTCTGTCATCAGCCGCTTCCCCTTCCATGACCCTGAGCTGGAGAAGGTAACATGTTCAGAACTACATACCCACTGTCAGGCTCTGACCACTGTCATTCCCTATTAACCTACTGCTTTGTAGAGTTTCATATGAATTATTGAGTTTTATGATGAGCTCTCACAGTAAATTCATCTTCACTGTTTCTTTTTTTAAATATTGCATGCAAAAGCAGCAGGACTTTCCAAAAAAGCTCCCAATGTCCCAGTCGGTGCCTCAGATCTACTCCCAGGTCAAAGAGTTCATCTATGCCAGCCTTAAATTTTCAGAGTCACTCCACCGAAGGTAATGTCATCCTCAACTTTTGAACAAACTACTACATTTGGGGGAGGTACTATTGTTCTCTCTTGTTTCAGCTCAACTGAAATTGATGATATGTTGAGGAAGTCCACAAACCTACTGCTGACTAGAATTCTGAGCAGCTGTCTGCAGAACCTCATTAAGAAGCCCCACATCGGCCTGACTGAGGTAAGTCCCACTGAAGCTGCTGTACAGAGAGACCAGTCATTTTCTGAAGTTCATGTTTGAACTGTGTGCAGCTGGTGCAGATCATCATTAACAGCACTCACCTGGAGCAGGCCTGCAGGTATTTAGAAGAGTTCATCACGAACATCACCAATGTGTCCCCAGAGACGGTCCACACCACACGTCTCTACGGCCTGTCCACTTTCAAGGTACTGTCCAGGGGAATCTGTTTCACATTCATGTTCTGTGTTAATAGAATATACATTTTGCTAATGTTAATTCTATGCTCTTGAGAGCTAAAATACACTTAATTTATTATGTATGCAAAATGGAACAAAAACATACCTCTTGAGAATGTCTGCATAAGAATGTTGCACTCTTGCTGAATGAGCTCATAATATGGTAGCTGGGTCTGAAAAGTTAACATAATGGACTCTCTTTATACTCTTTTACCTAATGTGTCTTCACCAGGATGCCCGCCATGCAGCTGAAGGAGAGATCTACACTAAACTGAACCAAAAAATCGATGAGTTTATTCAGCTAGCAGACTACGACTGGGGCATGGCCGAGTCTGATGGCCGGGCGTCTGGGTACCTCATGGACCTCATCAATTTCCTGCGCTCCACCTTCCAGGTTTTCACTCACCTGCCGGTATGTCACTCAGAGAAGCCTTTTCACTGGGGCTATGCAATAATGCAGTCATCTGAAAATTGAAACATATCCTGTCTTATTTTTATTGCATTATTCACTAATCAAACAGATGTTTTTTTGCGATGAGTTAGAAGTGGTGCACTGGAAGTATCTTTCCGTTTACTGTGCCATAGTTGTTATATAAAAGGTTTTACTCCAGGCTTTATGTATGTATTGCTTGTGTGATGCCGGGTTGATGGAAGTAGTTAAAATTGATGGTCAAATTTTTTTTTTTTTTAGTATATATTGAAATACTGGAAAGTAATCCAGGATGAGGAGCTTGGTGTGTGGAATGCTCATTTGGGTCACACTGTTGGCAATGGCTTCTTCCTCAGATGGTTTTGGTTACTTTTTACTTTTTAGGAACTTTGCATGCTCACCCATTTTTGCAAATTTATATATATTTTTTTATTTTTCCTTTACAAATTTACTCTTGCCTTTACTCCTGCCCTTTCATGTGTACTCTGTCTTGCATGCAAAGGTTTTATTGATGAACTGAATGCCTTCTCTCCATTTATGGTTACCACCTTTCTTTTCCTCTCCCTCTTTCCCTTCCTCTTTTCCATGTTTTGTTGATTTGGGCTTGTGCTCAGAATAACAACAATGACCATGCGTCCATGTCGGTGAGTACCAGAGGACAGAGGAGAGCATGCTTACTTCTGTAACTGTAGCTCCTGTATAAAGAATCTGGGTCATATCTTGCAGACGTTGCTCGTATTGGTGGTGATGCAAAGGAGTATTTTATTTGTTGTATGCAATTTTCTAACATGAAGTCCATTGCTGAAGGAATAGTGCTTCTTCATGTATAGCAGGTGCCCTTATATCAAAACATATTTTCATATATTCCATATATTGGTCATCCTCCTCACTCAAAACCCTGAGCTCAGAATGAAGGAATGTCAAGGTTAAACCCAGTGTGTGGTTTCAAAGCAAATTCTAAGGACACTAATGTATCCAGTTTGCTTGTGTGCTTTTTGCAGCAGCATGCACATAAACATAAACCACTGGAATGTGCTAATTCAACATATTGAATTGTGATAGATTAGAAGTTTGGCCTTCAGTTCTTATAATATAAATTAATCCAGATAATTGGGATTGGGATGAAGCACACAACTTTTTATTTTTGCTGTTTATGAGTAATATCTGGTAAAATGTTAAAATGCCATTGCGCAGTGTGACAATGAAAATAAAACCTATAATGAATTATAGATTCAGGTTTGTTTTCAGACTGCAGCTTTTGTTTAAAGGGCAAAATTTGAACCCATTGTGACTGGTCTGTTTTATTACAGTGTATTTGTCACTGTGTTACAACTGCTGTAAAGTTTCTGAATGGCAGTGGTGTTAACTGGTTTTGATCTAGTTGGCCCTCATTTATCGTGACACTTGGGACAGTGAGACCTACCCACAACAATGCAGACCCAGATCAACATAAGCATTATCATTACTTTAAAAACATACATTTGTGTTTGAGTGAATTTATTGAAGGGTGTATTTTTTTCCACGTATCACTGGCTGGCACAAAAAGTTCTATGCACAAATGTTTTTATGATGCTCAGTGTTATAAAACTCACATATTGCCAGCGTATGCAATGCCAAAACATGCTCCTGTTGGTCCCTTAACTGACTTAAATGAGGGCCAGTGTGATTGAGGCTGCAGACAGTGATCGCTGCCTGAGCTTTGGTCCTGTGTGATTTTTAGCCACTGATGCTACACATGTATCTCCCCTGTGTTTGCCAGTTTTCTTCAGCATGACTTATTATAAGTCCTATTTTCACATATTAGTCCACAGGAATGGTGTGGGGCTCTGTACAAACCACTGTGCCATTCTAATCTCATAATTCATGATTAAATTTTCAAGAGCCACCACACTATCCCTGTGTTTGAGTTGATGCATGTGGATACAAAAGAGTGAACCACTTTCATTTATTCACAATTCCATTGGATTGACTGCTGAGAAAGTGGAAGAAGATGTATTAAATTGGACTGCTGTCTGAAAGTTTTGTCTACACATGTTATTTGTTTGTGCATGTCTCAGGGCAGGTTTGTTAAAAATAAATAGTTAAATTCTAACACTTGTGGGTAAGATACTTGCAGTTACACTTAAATGCCATATTGATCCTCCTTTAAACTGTCCACTCAACACCCATTTGCATGCCTCTCTAGTTAGTCTTTATTTGTGTGTTTCTGACATTGTTGCCCCTGTCTGCCCCTCTGCACAGGGTAAGGTGGCTCAGACAGCCTGCATGTCGGCCTGTAAGCACCTCTCCACGTCCCTCATGCAAATGCTCCTGGACTCAGAGCTCAAGCAGGTCAGCATGGGGGCCATTCAGCAGTTCAATCTGGATGTCATCCAATGTGAACGTAAGTGTTATCAAAACCTGTGGCGTTTAAATTAACATTATTACATCAGATCATTGCACTAGCATTAAACTTTTTAATTTGATTGTGACTTCTCAGTATTTGCAAGCTCTGAGCCTGTTCCTGGATTTCAAGGAGACACTCTGCAGCTGGCTTTCATCGACTTAAGACAGGTAAAGTCAATCAGTGTACTTTATCAATCCGACCCCTATTACAAATGAGCAAAACTAAAAACATTAGTTCAATCTCTAATGAATGGTCCTCTCTAAAGGGCCATTCAGTACACAATGTTTGTACACAATTTCCTTCAAGGTGCACTTTTCTGCTGGACACACTTGCTATGACATTGCCTTATCTGAAATGTTCAACAGTATGGCATTATCTATTTCTGCGGAGACAAGCAGGTCAAAAAAACAGGTCAAATATAAGAGTATTTCAGGTTTATGTAGAGGCAAACCCTGCTCACAGTTAGAATGCAGCATGTTTTTCAAAGTATTTTAGCGATTAAAAAAAACACATGTAATTAAATAGATTAGATAAATAGGTTTTATGCTATTTTGCTAACTTTTTAGGCAAAGCAATAGCATCTCCATGGAGACAAGCTCTTAGCAAACCACCTCAACAGAAGAGTTACAAAGTGTACCTTTATATATTTTATGAAGAATTGTCATTACCTAAAACAAAGAGTAGAGAATTTGTTGAGTTTTGACAGCTTAATCTGTTTCTATCTTTCCCATGCTTCTCCGTTAAAATAGTTTGTGTTATAATACAAATCTGATTACATTTCAACAAATGACTGACTTTGCTATATTCTGTATAGGGGTAGAAAGAATTTAACCCTTTTTAAGTAAAAAGTTCTCTACTTCAGGCTCAGATTAACCGGGCAACACAAGGCAGCCACACTTAACATACCAGTAAAAAACACACTGCTTCTCACTTAGGTAATGCTCAGATCTATCATCTAACCTTTTCAACTCTTCACCTGCATTAGCTCTCACACATCCAGCAGAAGGCCGCACTGGTGTCAGTCCTCTGGGGCATAATTATAACACAACACTGTGGATCTCTTCATATGTTTCTTCCGAACAGTGGCTCAGGGCGACCGTGTTAATCCCAGCCCGGGGTGTATGCACAGGCATGAAGAAGGCAGAGGTTATACTGAGGCCATGCAATGTTCACAGCTAAAACTGCACTCCCCTACTACAGGCCTGATGCAATACAATAAATATTGGTGCAGAAAATATTAATATAAAAATAAATGTGTAAAATATATGGAAATACACAGAGCACTATATGGCACTGATAGTGGCACTGATACTGTAAACTTATGTATGTACGATATATGATAACAATACAACAGAAATAATATAGTTTTCCACTGAGGCTGAGATAAAAAAAGGATCTACTGAAAACACTTAAAAATATAACAAACATCTATTGGTGTGGATTTGTCTTTAGATAATGTCTCTCAGTAGTACAAAGGGGTTTGAGGAGTGACTTTTTTTTTCCAACATCCATGTATCTTTTAAAATGAGTGCAGTCATGTTGATGTGAGTGTTGTGAGGGCATTGTGGAGGTTGATAGGCTGATGCTTGAGTCCGAGGTAAACTCCAGGTGAGAAGAATGCCTTTGTCTTTGCCTCTTTCTGAGCGTCGAGCAGATGAATAATGCTATTATCAGTAAGCTGCTCTTTCAACCTCACACCCAGCTGTTTCTCCCTCCCATTAGCATATACTGTCTGTGGGGGGGTCATCTCCATTAGGTTACTGAGGGGTCGTGGACCGGGGGATCCCCACACTCTTAACGGTCATCATTTAGCAGAGCTCCCTCCTCCTTGTCCCACCAAACTTGTTTCTGTGGCGACCCGCATAAACAAGTGCTTGGAGAGAGAGTGATGAGGCGACTGCTGACCGCTTGCTAACACTGAACTCAAGCTGTTGGCTGTCAGAGACCCTGCCACTCCCCACACCGTCACTCTGCAAGGCTCTCACAGCCTACTGCAACTACTCCCATTATAATACATCTTATTTATTTAAATTAACCAGAACATTTGGGGTCAAATCACCTCCCTCCAAAAATACAACCAAGTGGCAATGAACCAAGACCCTTACACTGACTTTGTGACATTTTCTTTTGAATACATACATTATACATTTCAAGGTGATGTTACAATTGAATCTTATAAAATTGAAAAAGAATAATAATGGAGCAAGATGTCTTGTATATTTGAACTATTGTATGATTTAGATTATCTTTGCTCATTTGCTTTATATAAAGGGTATGCAGTTATTTTCGTATTTCAGAATTGAGATTTAAAAGTGCGTAATAACAGTTATTTGTCATTTACTCTGCACTGAAATGAAAGGATCATGTTCTATGTAGTTCCATCTGTTTCACAGTAATATACAGTACAGTACAGACTGTTGATGATACAATATCGCAGTACTTCAGTTACTGTTACATCAGTAACAAATAGAGAAGTGGGAGGTACATGTTCCAGTTTATTCCTGTAAAATTAAGCACCGTATGTGTCAACTATAAAGGGAAAAATATTTTCTAAAAACATATTTTTTGAGAAGCATCAAGTCACAGGACTGAAGTCTGAGTCATTGGCCTTCAAGTCCAAGTCGAGTCCCAAGTTTTAGTCCATTTGATCAAGTCAAGTCTTAAGTCCATATCTGATTCCATTGCTGCTTCCGATATGATTGCTTAGAATCCAGAGAAACTGATGGCCAATAAGCTCATCCACAACCTTGGTTTACTACAAACTGGAATAGAGAACAGTATAGTCACATTTTGTGATTGTGTCTGCTCAGCTCCTGGACCTGTTCATGGTGTGGGATTGGTCGACGTATCTGGCGGACTACGGACAGCCCAACTCCAAATACCTGCGTGTTAACCCAGCCACTGCCCTGGCCTTGCTGGAGAAGTGAGTACAGCTCTACACACATCCCCCTATATTGAATATTAGAGGAATATTAACAGTAATTAGCAACCCTCACCTCAATGTAAAGACCTGCTTAACCCCAGAAGTATAGGAGTTAGTTATTAGTTTGCTGAGATCTAAAATCTGTTTTTTGTCCTTCCTGCTGCTGAAGGGTTCACAGAGGGTATGTATGACTCAATGCACTTAACTTCACACTTCCTGTAGTAGTTTTAGTTTTATTAGTGAAGTGAAAGTTACAAACGTAACTATGGTTCTATGAATCCTGGTCAGTCCGCCAGAGGCTGTGATGAAAACACTGCATGTTCTTATTGTAGGTATGGGGAACATTCAGTCAGGGTGGATTAAATTAAACATGTTTAGCCATTTTGACATTAAATTCAAAATAAGATACTAGCTAGAATCTGCATCTACAGGTTTAAAAACCTCCATCCCACCATATCCTAGGATGACCCAAATTGTGAGCTGCATTTGGTTCCTGAGTAGAAAGAATTTAACAATTAACAGTGTTTACATCATGAACATAATAAACATGTTTTTTAGAATGTGAAAACATCAAAACATCAACACTATAAATTGTTATCAGTGAAATTATTGATTATTGATTTGAACATGCTTTCTTCATATCTGGATATGCACACAACAATGCTTTAAGAGAATTGTCAGTTCCTACTTAGTTATAGTTTTATATGGATTGAGGATGCTCTTATTCTGCAGTAAAACTGGATATAATGTTATTCTACATTCATTTCCTCGTGATTCCTTTTTGCCACAGGATGAAGGACACCAGTAAGAAGAACAACATCTTCTCTCAGTTCAGGAAGAATGATCGGGACAAGCAGAAGCTGATAGAGACTGTGGTGAAGCAGCTGCGCAGCCTGGTCAACGGCATGTCGTCCTGAAACTCCACAAACAGCCAACTGACCCGCGCTCTGTTTCACTGTTAAACTGTCTGAGAGTAGGGCGAGGTAAGGTCCCAGATCAGCAATAGATCATGCCATAATTGGAAAACATTGCAGAAATACTTGTCAGAATTTCAGAACTACTTATAAAGTGTGTGCAACGGCATAAACTCAAACTAAAAGACAATGGACCCTGACACTAAAGTGGATATGGACCTATACTTGTCAAGTAAAGCCTTGATAATTGCCCAAAATTGTGCATTATTTATTACAGTGCTTGGTTTGCATTAATATTAATATCACTATCGATAAATGACTGAAATGGCAAATTCAAACAGTTGTTCGGACGTGTCATCTGGATTTGGGAACTGTCTGTGTTGTACATCTGAGCCTGCTTTTACCTCATGTGTAAAACTGTTTACGAGGAAGACTTCACCTCGGACTACACACTAAACTGGGATTTGCACAAATGCTCAGAAGCCCCTGGCACAGGCCTGTCTATGCTCAACACTAGCCCTGTGCTTTAACAGATAATACTGACAAATGTAAAATATGTGTGATCATTCTGCTTCTTGTGACGTGAATCACAAAGACAACCACAAGAACTGTCCTGACTCAGAAGGCAAGGTATCCAACATGAGACATATGCCTTTGTTTATCCCACTTTATGTTTATATATTTAATTTTGTATTGTTTGTTTCTGTCTCCTGTGCAAAAGTTGAGTAGAGCATCAGCCATCCCAGTACAGATTACTGTAAGTGGAATTATGAGTGAACTATGATGTTTGTCAAGACTGATGTTCACAGCAGGATTTTATTCTATATTTTTTGCTTTATCTCATGGGCATTCATATAGTGATATAGTAGATGGTAAATGTTAAGTGTATGAAGAAGCTCCATTTGGGCTGTGCACATACAGTCAGACTGAGCACGTCACAACATCATCAGTCCCTCTCAGTAACATGTAAGCCTATCATCAATGTATCAGCTATTACTTAGAAGGGGAATGACTGGGACAGTGTCACCAGTTATTAAACACCTGTTTTAAAGCAGAAGCTTGATGTTCAGAGAACATCCCAAATATAGCTATATATATATAGTATATATTTAAATGTTTATCAAATTATTTTTATTTCTGTGTTTTTGTTTCTCAGGGTGAATTGAAGCTTTAGTCTTGAATCCATAAATCCACAGAGCACAGCAATAATGCCTGTATCCTATTGGCTGTTCTAAATCAAAACCACACTAGTTAAGACTGTTTTCATTTTTGGAAAAAAATGCACTGAGAATTTTTTTCAGTTGGATTTATTTTTAGCATTGTTAATATTCCCTGTAAATTGCATGTAAATAATGCATATTTTATAAAATACAAAAATTATCTGGCAGTTCCTGCATCATTCCTATACATGAACTCCACTCACCCGTGTACAACCAACTCCTGTCAGAAGCAGACTTACAATGCCAATAAAGAGCACAGCTTTTGTATTGTTTTGTATGCTGAATGTGACTAACGTCAGGAAAGTCCACAAATCCAGTCCGCTTTATAATGTGCTGCTGACCACACCACTTGGTCCCCCACACTCATGCTTTGCTCCTGACCCCAGCTCTGTAGGGCCAAGAGGAAGAGTGAACGCTTTAAAGCTGTGATACATCATGACATATAATTTCTGATCTTCTTATTCATTTCAAAACTGGAGACTGGTGGTACATTGCCTGCGTTAGAATATTTTATGACCCCTTATGTTCTACAAAGGCTAAGTGCTGGGCCAAACGAGCATGTTTATGAGCATGTGGTTTGGGCTGTGAGTGTGGCAGGCGGCAGCTCGGCGTTCCTGTGTCGCTCTGGGGGGAGGGACTCTTCCTGACTGTCAATAGATGTGACAAGTATTTTAGTGCTGGGATCAAACACTTTAACACCCCCCGCAACAATACAGCGGAGACAGGACGCCCGTCTCATTCACACCACATCCTGAAGGCACTCCAGAACTTCAGCATCTCGCTCACATCTGGGTCACAACTACAGAGGGCAAGGGTCACAAATACCACTGTCTTGTTGTGATAACTACATGCTTATTTACTTACTGTAGTGCAGTTGGTTTCTTCAAGGAGCAAGCAATATGCAGTTTAAATATCTGTTAAAAATGTAACGTGTACAGCTGTTTTCACACAGATGTGGTCCTAGTTTAGTAATTGGTGAAAATCTTGAAAAGCCTTAGTCCTCTCCTGGATGATGTTGTGTTTGCTGCTGCCTGCATTATGTACAGCGAGTGGTGTGACGGTGAGGTGCTCTGACAGCAGGCTCTGACCTGTGTGGAGCCCCTGACCTGTGGCTGAACTGGCCTGACTCTGCAGTGACCCCTCACCTCCACACCTCACAGCCGCTGTGTTCCAACTGCCCCTCACAGATAACTGCTCTTTGATCAGAACTGGGATTATCTCCCACCACTGCATGCTCCACAAATAGTTCCTGTACGTTCATATGGCCAGGGTTATGTCTAGGTTAAGGCTTGCTGCACAGAACATACAAGAAAAACATAGAAGAAAAAGATCTTGTGTAAATATAATGGCTTCAGATTTGGTTGTAGCCTAATGTTTTTCCCCTTGTTTACACCAGTGGAGTGATTTGATGACACTTGTGTTCAAACCTGCTCTTTGCACCTATTGCTCTAAAGCGGCATCTTAACGGCTGTATTAGTACTAGAGTTTACAGATACTAGTTCAGTGACTGCCAGAGGCGGAGCAGCGCTACTGGTGTTTGAGAGTGCCTCCTGCGCGTGCGTGAGCGCGTGCGCTGGGCGGACAGTGAACTTGGTGCGCTGAGTTCACAGAGATGTCAGGGTCACAAGCGGGTCAGGGAGCGCGAGCGGGGGAGGAGCTGTGGGGACACATGAACACACGCTCACGCACCGACGGGACTGCAGAACAATTTGAACGCCTAGCTCATTCATTTTACCGGATAATTTCCACAAGTTTCCCCACACTTGCGTTACCTCTTCACCCCTCATCATCACAGGGCTTGAAGGTCCTCCACACAACATTTAAATATACAGCTCAGCCCGTCTATGTACGGGACACAATTTCAGTCATAACAGAAGACACGAGTCCCTTTATTTAATGCAGGTGCGTGATTGTTTTGGCACATTCAGACAGCTGTCAAGATAACGAAATATGAGCATATAATAAGTTATAAAGGTTTTGCGTTTAGTCTACCGGGACATGGTGAAATGTAGGCGTTTCACCACGCGCAACCCCCGGAGAACTTCTGAGGCACACTTGGTGGTCATGAGGGGTGTGCTCTTAATGTGCCGTGTCCTAGTGAACTGAGGTGAGCCCGTAAACGCTGAACACGGCACCAGGTTGTCTCTGTGACATGCACGCGCACGCTCACTCAGGTCGTAAAAACACTTTACGCTGATGTGCCTCTGTTTATTCTGTGCGTAGCCCGAGGATAACCTCGCGCGTCTGTGCGCGTGCGAGCGCACTGACCCAGGTTTGAACCCGGTGCTGATATCACTTTATAACATGACTTCAGATTTATTGCTGAATTCTCAAGAGTTGGAAACCGCAGTCTACGCTGAAAAAGCAGACTCACAGAGTACAGCGGAGCGCAGCGCTGCAGCCTCCATAGGGCTGCACCTTGAATGACAGCAGCCGGGTTCACGGGAGGCGGATTAATGCGCTATGGAACTGTGGAGAGTTGGCTCTGGTTTGAATGTGGTCCACCCTGCAGGCAGATTAGCGCTACGGAGACCTAAACGAGTGGCCTCTCGGAAAACAAAGACGTCTTGGCACTCACTCATTGTCTTACTGAAAGCAGCACCTTTTCTCAGTTAAATGCCCCTGCTACAGGAGGTAAGGATTAAAGCTGGGACTGAACAAATGGTGGAGCGAGCCAGCAGCACAAGTCGTAGGCGGGGCATTGACAGCCACAATTAAAGATGAACTTTGTGTGAACTAATTTATGTGAGGGAGGAGAGCGAGGAGCCTATAAGAGGCCTCAAGGCAGCGCGGCTGTCACACTCTCTGAGAACTCCTCACTGCGCCATGGCTCTGAACACGCTGCTGGCCACCTTCCTTTGCACGATAGTCCTTCCTGTCCTGCTCTTCCTAGTGGCACTTAAGCTATGGGAGGTTTACCTCCTGAGAGGCCGGGACCCCGGCTGCCCCCGGCCGCTGCCCCCAGGTTCCATGGGCCTGCCTTTCCTCGGAGAGACGCTGCAGCTCATCCTCCAGGTAAGCGCCACAATTCGTGGCGTTCTTTGGTTTGTTTATTTTAACCACGTGTAACTCATACACGATTCTTTTTGTGCAGAGGAGAAAGTTTTTACGCATGAAGCGCCAGAAGTACGGTTACATCTACCGCACGCATCTGTTCGGGAATCCTACCGTGCGCGTGATGGGAGCAGACAACGTCAAGCAAATTTTGACAGGGGAGCACCGGCTCGTCTCCGTTCAGTGGCCCGCCTCTGTGCGCACCATCCTGGGCTCAGACACTCTGTCCAGCGTACATGGATCACAGCACAAGTCTAAGAAGAAGGTAAGGTCCTCTTCTCTTGAGTGGCATATTTGGAAAGCTTGATAGGAACCAGTCAAGGCTCATATGTTATGTTGTTGTCCCTTACAGGCCATCATGCGGGCTTTCTCTAGGGAGGCTCTGGAGCTCTACGTCCCTGTAATCCAGGAGGAGGTGCGTGCTGCAGTGCAGGACTGGCTGTCCCGGGATGCCTGTGTGCTGGTCTACCCTGACATGAAGCGCCTTATGTTCCGTATTGCCATGAGGGTCCTTTTGGGCTTCGAGGCAGAGCAGATCAGAACACAGGAGCAGCAGCTGGTGGAGGCCTTTGAGGAGATGATCCGAAACCTATTCTCTCTGCCCATAGATGTGCCCTTCAGTGGCCTGTACCGGGTAAGCTCACCCACCTCTCCATACTCTCATACCAGTGTGTGCCTGTTCTGTACTGACCTGCTCCATCACAGGGGCTGAAAGCCAGGAACTTCATCCACTCCAAAATTGAGGAGAACATCAAAAAGAAGCTACTGGACTGTGAGAAGGGCTCTCGGCCCCGGGACGCTCTCCAGCAGCTCATTGACAGCAGCCGCAAGAATGGAGAGCCCCTCAGCATGCAGGTACCCAACGCTAAACTCTTCAGCCATAGGACACTGATGGCACATGTGTATATTTTGCACCACACACAGTAGTGCACTTTCTTCATGGTATCTCTTTTGCAGGCTATTAAAGAGTCGGCCACTGAGCTGTTGTTTGGGGGCCATGAGACCACAGCCAGCACAGCCACCTCTCTGGTCATGTTCTTGGGCCTCAACCCTGATGCTGTCAACCGCCTCCGCCTCGAGCTCTTGGAGAAGGTCAGTCACTGTACATTTCTGTATTTACTTTAAAATGCCATGCAATATATTTCTGTGTAGTTTTGTATCTGATATAATCTAGATGAACCATCATACTCACACCACATGATCTGTCTGTTTCTCTGCAGGAGGAGCAGGGCATGGACCCTCAGAGCTTGACCATGGAGTGGCTGGAGCAGCTCAAATACACCAGCTGTGTGATCAAGGAGACACTGCGGCTCAACCCTCCCGTCCCCGGTGGTTTCAGAGTCGCCCTCAAGACATTTGAACTCAACGTACGTTTGTTTCTTCAATCTCCGGGCTCTGGTGTTTATTGATGTGACTGAACTTGTGTTGATCAATATATTTGCATTTTAGGGTTACCAGATCCCCAAAGGCTGGAATGTCATCTACAGCATCTGCGACACACATGATGTAGCTGAAATCTTTCCCCACAAAGAGGAGTTCCAGCCAGAGCGCTTCCTGTCCAAGCCCTGCTCCGACTCTGCACGCTTCCAGTATATTCCCTTTGGCGGGGGCAGCAGGAGGTGTGTGGGAAAGGAGTTTGCCAAAGTCCTGCTGAAGATCTTTCTTGTGGAGCTGGTGTCCAAGTCCCACTGGACTCTCCTGAACGGGCCCCCCACCATGAAGACTGGGCCCACAGTGTACCCTGTGGACAATCTGCCCACCAAGTTCATGAGTTATAACTAAAGCGCTGTTGATTTTTGTAAATATATTCTTTATAAAACCAGAGGCACTCGCACATGGACCACCTGAGTCCATGAGCATATGTATTATAAACTTGTGTATATATGTAGATTTTACTTTTATATTTTTCACTTATTTAAGTGACTACTAAAATGTATGAGATTTTATTTAATAAAATACCTTTTGCAAAATAAATTCAGATGGTTTTGTTTATATTCTATCCAGCCTCTTGCACAAATATTATAATGGTACAAATCAAAAGCACAGAGGCATGTGTGTGGGCGCCCATCGCATCGTGACGTCAGTGTCCCCTGCCTGCCTCCTGCAGGTATTTAGTTACACACAGAGTGGAAGCAAGACAAAATGTGGAATGCATGGAGCTGATGACTGTGGCAGATGAGTGCAGTCGGGGTGAACCTGAGTTCACACCAATCATTTTAGACCATTGACTCTGATACAGGCTGAGACAGAACAAACCACGTCCCCCTCCACACTGTGGATGTGTCACACTCTTGTGGTTTAGATGTTGTGGTTTTACTTTCAGCAGGCCACAGGGCTTTGTGCACTTGTCCAGGCTTTTGTTTATTGTGTTTGTGATATTGGATCCGCAAATGCTGAGCACTGTAAGTCATCAGGACCAGGGCAAACTTCATGCCAAATTGTACTAGTAAATTGCAACTGACACATTAATGCATGCTTGTCCTATCCACGCCGCTGCTGCTCTACAATGATGTGAGTGAACTTCTCTGAACTTTGCCTCCTCTCCTCCTCCAGTCCATTGTTCTCCATCAATTTACAGCACACTGTTAAAGAGCTCCATGTTCACTGCCTTTCACTTAGTGTGAGTTGGGAACATGGTGCAGTCTAAATCATTCTTATGGCTTTGCACTGAAGCTATGGAGGCCACACAGTTACACTGACATCTATGTTGCCCTGAGCAACACAAGGAGTTTCACCTGTGCATATGAGCTTTTCACAACAGTAGGAATTGGCTGCAGCTCTGTAGATCTGGTACAGACCAGGCACAAACTGAGTGCAGATCTGAGATCTACAATGGTGCCATAGTTTTGTCATGTATCACACATTTAATTCTTCATATTTTACATTTCTTATTAGGCAACTATTACTACCTTCAATCAACATATGTTTAGTAGCACACATGCACAAAAAAGTCAAAAATAATCCTGTTATCTTTAAAATATTGATGTTACTTGAACTGAGTTATGACCAGAGCCATTAAAGATGCAGCGAAGAAGACAAACACAGCCTGGGGCTCAGAGCCATCCATCCTGTGCTAGTATGAAGTCTGTTATGCCACTAGGGGGCTCCAAAGCTGGGGAAGCTAAGGAAAATTGGATAAGGAACTAGGGATATGTAAAACTGGAATAAGTTATCCTCATTATTAGTCTATTTCTCTGAAAAGCTTCACAAAGCATTCTTCAGAAGACATTGACCTTACATTCCCACTTACACACCCAATTGTCTTGCCCATGGACACAACAACAGTATGCCCCCATTTCTCAGAAATCTATTACCACAGAGGTTGGCCTGAACTTTGGAACTTGGGCAATCCTCTTGTACTCACTGTAAACTTGTGGACTTGGGAAGCAGCCTAACCCACAAACAAGTGAATGAGACACATTATTCATGCACTTACCCTACTGCTGCTGTAGGGGTCGCTAGGCACAGATTCTCAATACAGGTGATATTATGAATACATTAATTCATAAAAAACCCAACACAAGATAATATCACCCAGATGTCCACAGAGCCCAGAGTTACCTCAGTTTTATTGCAGCAGTATTTTCCACAGGTTTATACTGAGACAAGTGGCACAAGTGATCCATATTTGAATCTTTTTATTTAATATAAATGTCATTGTCACTTATTGCCTCTACTGATCAAAAAACACTGATTACAAATTCAATAGTTGAATTGAATATGAAAATGAATATGCTTCCAGTGTTGTCATAAACATAAAATATCATTTGTATAATCAGTCTTTGTTCAGCTTCTTTTTAGATTATGGGGATAAAAATTAGACTATGTCTCCTCTATTAATGGGAGACACTGATTGCAGCATAGGCCCATGGTAAATTACATAACCCAGTGTTTTTGTCTTGCCTTGTGAAGGTCTATTCAATCATTTTGACAGTAAAATAAATGTAATTGATAGACAGCGCTTCCTAACCATTGTTTTATAGGTAATAAATATCTGTTTCCACCAGCGGCAGCCCTGATCTACTCCACTAAACACTATTACTGTTAGAGCAGAAACACAGGGTAGCACCACACCACTATCATCACCTCTACACCCTTTCACCAGGCCACAGTGACAGGTGCTTTTGGCCCTGTGTGCAGAGCAGACACGGGAAGCAGCCTGTCAACTGCACCTGTCCCCCTGACTCCTGCTGCTACAATGTTCCAGAGAAATCTATGGAGCGGAAGGGCAATAGTCAAATCTGCCCTAGAATTTAAAGTGTTTTACAGAATAAGAAATACATTAAAATCACAATACAAACAAATCAAAACATAAATAATCATCATAAAATTAACATTAAAAGAGAAGAGTGTGGAAGAAAAACCTTTCAGTCGTATGCACAGCTAAACAGAACTGTTTTGAGCCTGGATTTATACATCGTCAAAGTAGAGGCCTGTCAAAGTAGTGGGTTAGTGTTGCAGCTTAATGATCTAGATTACACATTTGATTTCCTGATCTTTATGTCCTACAGCAAGATAATGCAGAACATTATATTTGCAAGAAAATGGTTGCTTGAATCACATAAAACATGATTCAGTGAGGTCAAGTGGGCTCTAAATCAGAAGGCTTATAGTGCTGTAGATCATTCCACATGCCTTTTCCATGCAAAAGAATTCAAAACACTAACTTGAATATAAATTATACTTGTACATACTAGGGCTGGGCGACATGGAAATTCCCCCCTAAAACCTTAAAAACAAATAAATGTGGCTTTTAACATTACAGTTAATTTATTGTATTTATTTTTACCTTTATTTAACAAGGAGGTTCCATTGAGATTCATTCAAAACAGTAAAATCACAAAATCTCACATTACAAAACAATTTGCATCTCTCAAGAAAAACACACGTGTTAAGATCTTTCTGTAAAACCGCAGACATTATGTTTTTATTCAACAAAATAATCCTCCAAATCACTTGCTTTTATTTGGTACAGGATTGGTGTTGGTTAAAAATCCCCTAACTCATCATTGTTATCTGCAAATGATATAATTAAAAAATAATTAATCGTGCAGTCCCAGTACAGGCTAATGAAGGCGCTCCATCTGTGAGTGCATGCATGTGTGTGCATACATACAGAGCAGGGTCGTTCAGAGGACACACACCTTCCTCTGACTATCTGCCCTTAACTTAAACCCTCACCCCTGCATCACCCCAGTCCCACCCCACCCCCCATGTAAAGATATTATTCAGTCTTTATTTGATAATTAATTTCATAACTCACATTTATGTTATCCCTGCCAATCAAAAAGGGATTCAGGAATCCAGGGCCAACAGATTTCTTATTATTTCAGTTATGTCTGTTATGTTGAATGAAAGCCCACACTGTCATTTAGGGCTGCAAAATTGATTGGTATGGAATCAAAATTGAAGTTTGAATGGTTACAGTTTTAGTGTCCTCTGCAACAAACAAAATATCCTGTCTCATGTAAAAACCTTAAGTACATGATTCTAGCATTAGTTTACAGTTCACATTACATTCACTCATTTTTCTCACATTGAATCTCTGCAATGTTTTGCTTACCATTTGCTTATCAGAAAACGTCAAAGAAATATTTTTCCAAATGAGTTCGGCTCTAGGCTAAAGCGACACCATCCCTGGTGAAGGGGCAGATAATCCAGAGGTGAGAGAAGAACACTTGGGGTCCATTTTTATTGAAGGGCAACTCTGAGTCAGCCAAATGGTAAAGAGCAGAGAGGCCTGACCTGAGCTCAGATGGTGAAATCCCAGCAGGGGGCACCGCCCTCTGCTTGGGACGCTGCTGTTGAACTCCACAGCGACCCTCAGGCCAATGTGTTTCACAATCCTCATGTTCAACAGGATGAGAAGGAGAAGCCACATTAAATTTGAGTTTGAGTCTTTTAAATTAGAGTTACAGTAACAAAATATCTCCCAAATAATACACTGCATTAGGCCATTCTTACATTTTCTTAATGAATTTATAAAGGTGACATTCAGCAGGGTCTGCACACTCGGCTGTAGTCAGAGAAAAGAAGTAACCTTTTTTTTTTTTTTTTTACATTCATAGGATAGTAGTGAAACATGGTGAAGAGAGTGAGACCTTCTGCAAGTTATTAGAGCTGCCCTGTATATGCACTGTGACCTAACCCCTGGGCGATGATGCACCATTTACCAAAGGTGAGACAAAAAGTGTCCCTAAGGAGAGGACCATCATTGACATATCACTCAAGTAGTAAAAAGTAGTAATCAAAATAGTAAAATAACTTGAGGAGGTAGGCCATTTAGTGAAAGTATAGTCCACTAAAACTACTAAGCTTACTGCATCGCTTGTATGTTTTAATATTGATGCAATCATACAGTACGATTGTGTAAATATCTGTATCCCATAGACTGTATTCATTCATAAAACATAAAATAAAGCAATTTGAAATGAATAGAGCAAAATAAATTGGCAAGTAGTACAAGAAAAGAAAAACGTAAATAACTCAAGTAAATGTAATTGTGACTCATTAGTATCCACTTCTCCCCAACACGGCGTTCTTCGTGCGGACACTCCTCTAGTGACCTCTGCGTGACCTTTGCGTGCAGTGCGTGAACTCTGCGTGAACTCCAGTCTGGCTGTACTCCGCATAACCCGCCACTCACGCACTTACATAATAGAGCTGACCCCCACTACAACTGCTCCTTGCCGCCATTTAAATCTCAATTATCCTGTCCTGACTTTGCTAAATTACGCGGCCTTTGAACAGAGGTTGTTGTATTCACGTTTTTGTGTTGCTCATTTGACCGTTTTACGTGATGGTCTAAACTAAACTTTGACTTGTTTCTCAAAGTTTGCCTCACATCCAGCAGCGCTAAAGTCTCAAAGAGGTTTTGAGGAAATAAGTTTCGAGAAATTTGATTTACCTCAGAGATGATGCGCGTGGGCAGTCTCCACGCTGTGCGTGTTTCTGATGGATGTGTGGCTCCCTCTGCTGGCCATGAGCATGGTTGCGATTGTGAGTGGTGGGAAAAGGTTTAATACCGGTAAAAAAACGCAATTTGCAACATAAAACAATGTTTTATTATTACTATGACGTCTTTTACTAGTTCAGATAAAGATAAAGGTCAAACGATCCAAAACAATTGGGGAATTTTTTTTGTTTTATTTAGGAAGTTGTCTTTCAGAATTGATACTTGCTCAGTTTAGTATATCCAATTTTATTAGTATTTGGGGATTTTTATTTACAATTCTACATTGGAGGGAACCCACATAGAATCCATGGGTAGGTGAAGATTTTGCAACTGTACACCAGTTGTAACTCAGATACGTGTATTGAGGTGAGAACACGAGAACACACAAGCTTTTAATAAATCCATTTTAATGGAAAATGTAAAACCCTTTTGAACTTCAATGTACAAAGCATGTAACACTTGCACTTTAAAATTTTAAATTGAAGCAAGCCATGTTTTAAAAAAATACCTCAGTGAATGTATATATGTATATATATTTACATATAGTTTCAATTATCTTTTAACTTCAAAAGTTCACCATAGTAAATCTTAACAAAACATAAACAGACAATTATTTTCTTAAATAAATTACATCTTTTCTGTAAATACTGTTGCGTTTCATCAAATGCTGAAGTGAATAGGCCTTTTTTTCTGTACATCATACTTACAGTCTGTACAGTTTGGCAGTTCTTTGTTATGGCGGGAGGACATAGAGCATTGTTTCCCAAAATTACAGGCATTAGCTGGTGTGCGTGTGTGCGAGTGTGTCCTCTGTCACAGTAGAGCCGTTTAACTCAAACTACTACAATTTCAAAAACTGTACAAGTCACATTTACATGAAGGATTTTCTCTAAAAACTTTTTTTCATAAAACTATGAAATAAATACATCTTCACAGAGGAAATGAGTCACCATGAGTGAACGATTAGCAACAGAAAAGGACACAAAGTACAGAAGAAAACACATTGCATTGGTCCTCGCCTCGCGTTGCCATGGGGACGAGGGGAGGGGGTGGAGCTTCTGCTGGTGATGCTGCGAGTCTGTCCCGCATGAAGAGGTGCTGCAACCTGCCACTGGTGTCACTAAAGCTCTGAGGAGGCACAGGGAGGTACGACAGGGTTGCCATGGTACCAAGGGGTTATGTGTTCTTTTCTTTCTCGTCTGATTCAGTGCTGTTCCTCCTCAGGGCGCTTACGGCCTCCTTCACACAGTGGTACAGAATGTTCTTCACCTGGTCAGAGAAGACTCCATTAGAGATCCATCCAACACTAATGACAATGCACAATTAAGGCTATATGAATATTAAAATGGCAATGCCCTGCAAGATTAATGGCAAAAATCTAAACAGTTAAATTATAACCATAGGTTTAAGTAATTATAATGTCATATTACGCTATTATGCTTCACTAGAATCTCTACTGAAGAAAAGGTAAAAAGTAGCTGTGAACTTGAAAACTACTGCCACAAGGTGGAACAGAGCATTTTGAGCTTTGGAGATGTAGACAGACTAATAAAACTGGTTTAGTCCAAAATGAATGAATGAAACAAAACACAACTCCGGATCTGTTTATGATGCGGTAACAATGTTCTAACGTGACTAAAAGCTCACAGTAATCCATTTTGTGCAATATTGGATCCTGAAGACGTTTAAAAACATGTTCAGAAATGTGAAATGTGAGCAGTTCATATTTCAGCTAACCATTTAAAGGGTCTTCATCTATCCTTTGGTTTTAGTATTATTTGTGCAAACTCTAAATCAAATGACTCTTTCAGTACAGACCAGTGCTACTTGAGAATATGGTGGATACATGGCTCGTACCTGCAGCTTATCTTCGTAGTTGACCTCTTCTTTGGTGGGCCGCAGCTCCTGGGTGAGCTGAAATGAGTTGGCCACGTGCTCCGGAGACACAAAGTCATTGATGACCTGAATACAGCTGTGGAGGTTCTGCACCTGAGGGCAGCAAAAAGTGAAGTCAACACAGGGACCAAGCAGTTACAGCTTTCACCAAACAGCTGTAAACTAATCTGGCAAATCATTGCTAAAACAATGTTTAAATCTTAGTCATTGACAGATCTAGGGGAGTTGTTGCAATAACCGGGATTAGTGGTTTTGTGTGTTCTGCTGTGTCTTCATTTAAGACGTTTGTGCAGAAAGGCTCATTATCAGCCCCCAGGTGGAGGTTACACATATTTAGACCCCTCCCCAGGCCTCTTGTGCCACAGGTATTTCTGTACCTGGAGCATAGCTCCTGCCGGGATGATCACAGAGTCTCCTAGAAACTGCACTACAGTCCAGGACTGGACACCGTGCTGATCCAGGAGGCGCTGGCGCTGTTTACGGCTCAGGTACCAGCCGTGCTCTCGAAGGGGGTCCTGGTCCTGAGAGATGTCCAGCCCCTGCTCTTTACACAGCTGAGGGGGGCAGACACAGGTAAGTGGGGCAGTTTTTCTAAAGTGAGTGGGTCTAAAACCACATTTAGATACCGACCTTATGAAGGAACTCTCTCACTTTGTCGAGATCTCTGTTGAGGTAGATGTGCCACAGTGCCCCTGGTGTTTCGGAGGAGTCCTTCAGTCTCCGGCGTACCCCCTCATCCAGGTCCTCCTCCTCCAGCCGCTTCAACACTCCTGCACCAAAAAATACCATTATGAGCTGAGCTTATGCCAGATTAAATAGATGAGTAAGAGAAATGTTAAAACAACTTTCCATAGTGTCAATTAATACATTTCTGAAAACTGTTTTAGGATTTAGGAATAAACTTGAACTACTGAGTCCTAGTTGAGATCAGAATTAGTCTGAATTAAGATTAGAACTACTATTACATTTCTATTAAATTATAATTATCACTTGAATGAATAGAACTGTTTGATTTGATGACATGTTAGTTGATGATAAACCCCATCTTTATTTTGAGCCGGACATGTCCCAACTTTTCCTGAACAACAGATTATTATATTCAATACAGAAAAACAAACTCTGCTTTGTCCTACCTGTTTTGGACAAAACTCCATTGCCTTTGGCTACTCCCACATAAACCAGGACCGAGACCACATCTGAGACCTCTACATGAAGGTTAGCTGTGCCGAAGTCCTGGTCCTGTGATGCAGCTACACCTGTACAAGCCAAAGAAGGAGGAGTGAGCATTCAAAAGCAGATCATTTTTATGTTCAGATGAGTTCAGATTATGCCTACCATATGCACAGCAAAGTCTGGGACCCAAATCTGGCCTGACAAAGAACGTCGGGAGATGAGAGGCGAGGTTTAGACTGCCCTCTGGGTCAGAGTACTCTGGCAAAGGCAGGTTCTTCATCAGGTCGTCATATCTGAAAAATAGAAACTTAATCAACAACTCAACCAACCACATTTACATTAAAAAAATATTAGAATATCATCACTGGCCGGTTCTTCGCCAGGTCTTACTGCTTTTTTATGATCATTTATGAGCAGCTTGAACTATAGCTGTAATACCAGGTCTAACTACATAGTCCATTCGTACCTTGAAGGCATGAGAGCCATGAACTCCTCTCCTGAAGGCCAGTCCTTCAGCCTGTACACCATCGGGTCTCCATCTTTGGACTTGGGCCGCTCTGAACACACAAAATTTATTCTGTTACAACAAGACAATAACCAACCAAGTATAGTCGGTTCAGTTTTTCAAGTTTATATATTTAAATCTACAGTTTAAAAAGAGCAAATATATTTTCAATTTACAATGAAAATATGGAAACCTTTTGCTGATCACCCCTATATGTTGTGTGCTTAGTGATCATTTCTATCGTCTAATCTGTGGCTTTATTTATTCATTACAATTTTAACTTGCGTTCTGCTTTTTGAGACACACTACGAAACTCACTTGTGATGTCTTCAAATCCATCCCAGAACTCCTTGATTCCAGAGTTGGACACCACCTGGTCCTTGCAGTTGAGGAGATCTCCCTGGTGGTCGGCAAACTCCTGGTTGAAAGAATCCGCCTTCCACATACTGGCGTTGAGTCGCTTATGGATACCAGACACCAACACGGGCTGGAAGAGAGACAGGCACAGACATGAGCACCCCTCCTCTCAGAGGCCTAGTGCCCCTCACCCTGGGGTCACTTACCTGCCCCTGCCTCCAGCTCTCTCTGAACAGCTTCCAGTTGTTCTGGTTGCGGTGGTCTTTGAGCCACAGTAGCCGCTTATTATTTAACCAGCTGTGGGGGATGTCTGGATACTGGTTGGTGAATTCGTCTGTTGATGCGACTGGTTTCTTCTTTTCTGTTTTGGCATCGTCTGGCGCTCCAGGGTTGGGGCTGCTGTTGTTGTTCATTATAACAGACTCTTGTTTTAGGGACAGCTTCGATGTGAGATTCTGACGACTGGCGGGAATTTTATTCTCCACTACTGAAGCAATGATATCATCGAGGATATTGGGCATCGTTCTTCCTCCTTTCCCAGTCTGCAATAGGAGATGAAGATTAGCTGAGGCTGAGCTGTAACTGTGTGGCTGGTGTTGAGTCTTGGGTAAGACAGGTATGGTGTTATATTGAAGTTGTATGGTCATATAAAGTCCATTATAAATAAAATGCTATGTTATTACCTGTGAGGCTGTAGAGTAGACTGGTGCAAAGGCGATGCCAGCATCGGTGGATCCCAGCTTGAGTTTCCCTGCGGTGGTGGTGAGGAGGTCCCTCAGAGTGGAGCCCTGCTCTGTGCTGTTGGCCACTAGAGAGTTGCCTTTACAGTGCTGCAGCAGCTCCAGGTCCCCCTCCTTCTCCTCTTTCACAGATTTACCCAACAACGACTCCTTATTTTCTGTTGAATACAGATTACCAACTACATAATCTCATACACACCATGATACTATTAAAGGCACTAAAGAGAGTCACTGACAGGGGTTAGAGATATACATGTAGTATTACATTTAACGCTCTTTGATCATATGACATCTGACCTTTCTTCTCTTCTTTGGACTTCTGTTCAGCCAGATTGGCCAGAAAGTGCAGAGGAGACTGGGACTCTGGGGGTGTGGCCAAACCACTGCCTGCGTCGCTGGCTGGACTGCTCCCGCCTCCGTTGGTTTCTGCTTTGTTCCCGGCCTGGTCCGACTTCTGCTGTAGACCAGTGGACTCAGCCTTGACCACGGACAGCTTGTTACTGTGGTTGAGGACGTTTTGCAGAACCTACAACACACAGTGGAGTTTGCAGGGCTTCAGATGACATCACAACATTCCATACCAATTAATGTGGTTACAATACTAAAATTTCAAACACCATTTCTATACTAAAAATTCACTCAATACTGATTACGATACCACAGTTAATATAAAAAAATAGCACTTTCTTTATCAGAACGAATATAAGATCTTGTGCTAAGATAATGCTCAAAATTGCACTAAAACAGGAACGCTCAAATTTCTCCTGTTACTGTGATTTTGCAGTAGCAATATTTGCTCAAATGAGTATAAGTATCTAGTTTCAATAATAGTTTAGTTTCAATTTATCATTTTATTATTGAAACTTTTGACAACCCTATATATTACCAATATAATAAACATGGGGGCAGGTAAAAAGAATACTGTTTAAAAAACATTTGTGGCTTCTTGGGTCTAGTCATTCAATAATGGAATTTGAATGAATATGTCATGGCAAAGTACAACGTTAATCAATAGGAAAAAAACTAACCCCGTCTGGGATTATGACCCCGATTCTAGAATCTTAAAACCACCACTAAACTGGGTGCACTGGGCTCACACAGAGGGACGCACACTCTACCTGGGACACTCCGTTTGTATTGGGGAGCTTGTTGAGGAGATTCTGTTTGTTGGCTGCACAGGGACAGTGAGCTTTGATGTTCAGCTTCTCTCTTACAGTGTGCATAGATGTCACTAGATCTGTCAGCACTGAAACAAGCAGAAGGAGCCCGTTATTACGCACACAAACAGGTGATCTATAAAAGTGCGGGTATACCTGTGCCCGGGATGATCTGAGTGGGCATCAGGTGTTTGTGGTCATGGGGTTGGCCTTTCACACACTTCAGCCAGCCATACAGTTCCTTGTCTGGACGAGAAAAACATACAAGACGCACATGGAAATATTAGCAAACGATGGGGCAGAACATCAAACTGTAGGAGGGGTAGGACACAATTCTTTCTTCCTACCAGTTTTGAGCACTGTGATTTTAAACTGTTTTTAGATGGTGCACTATGCAAGTGTGAAGTTCTGTTCTTTTCTTTTCTTTTATTATATTTTATTAGTTAATTATAGGTGTTTTTACAATAAAACAATACCTTGAAAGATATGTATTGTACTGTAAGTGGGCCCACCTCTCTACAAATCAAATTTGTAAACTGGCTTAGTCCTTGTCTAGTGGAACTAGATTTTTTTTATTTATTTACAATTTCCAGGCAAAGCAACAACATCTCCATGGTGGCCGACCCTCCACATGGAAAGTTACACAAAACCTTAAAAAAACCTTAAAAATGTATTTTTATTTTCTTATTCTGATACGAACTCAATGCTTCTTGTAAAATTGTCATGTCATGCTCAAATAAATAAAATAAAGACCCTTCACCTTTGGAGCTCTTCTTCTCTTTGGCTTTGAAACAGTCCAGGCAGACCACAAAGCCACACTTCTGACACACCCAGTGGATGTTGAAGAGAGTAGCTTCACAGGCATCGCACATCTCCCTCACACCTCTAACTGCACGCTTCCATGCCAACTTGGCTACAACAGAAAAACAAAGAGCAAAATGTAAATCTTCAACTTCTATATAAATTATACTATATCCAAACTTCTCATGGCATTGAAAACTTGCCATCTTTCTTGATCCAAGATGCTGCAGTGTTCTCAATGGAAACCATTTGGCAAAACTTGTCTCCTATGAAGCTGAGAATGTACTTGGCAATGTTTTGGTTCAGGTGACTGTCTTCTGCAGACTTTGGGGCCCATAGAGAGAGAGCCTCATCATCAAACTGGTCTGGAGAGGAGAAGCCATCCACCCGAATCACTCCATTTTTAGTGTAGGTAAGCCTGGGACAAGACAGATACATTCATTCATACAGCAAATGCTGTAATGTAATATATATACATTTCAAATATTTCAAATATAAGGGTATATATTTGATAGGAAGAATTGAAAGGCTGTCATTATATTTGACTTGATCACAGGTTAGAATGAGCATTTCTCCATTCTATTGGGAATTCATTCAGCTTTGCATTCATACTGCACTATATTAGCTGACAAGTGGTAATGGCCATTGTCTAATTACCTTCTGAAATAGTAGAATCGGCAGAAGACTGGCGAGTGTGCTGGCTCCTCTCCTTTCTTGGAGCGGATGACCCTGCACTCTCGACATTTCTGGAGGTTAGGCCCGATCTCGGCGCACGAGTCGTCTTGAAGAAAAGACTCTCCGGTCTGCTTTAGCTTCTTCACCTTTCTCCAGTCCTTCAGCACAGAGCGAGGAATCCCATCTGAGAAAGCACAGGCTTAACAATTAAGACCATGACAAAGCAAAACAGCATGATGTATGGTAATGAGAAGCCTTACTGCTGCTGGCCAGTTTTAGTTTAGTCTTCTCACGTGCAGAACGGAAAATGCCATTGGGTTTCAGGTCATCGTCCTCCTTGTCGTCCCCTCTCCTCTTGGCCATGTCATTCTGTTTCTTCTTGTAGGTGGGCTTGGGCTGGCGTTTGGCACGACCCTCGATCTTGCTCTCACTCGTGTCTGAATCGTCAGCTCCACTTTCAGAGCCGGACTCATAAGGCCTTTTAGGTCCTCGCCTGGAGGATGGAGTTCTCCTGTCCTCTGACTTGTCCTCAGACTGAGCCCTGCTGCCACTGTCCTTACCAACATCCACCTCACTGGAGGTGGAGGCACTGAGGTTGACGGTGCATGGTTTGATCATGTCGGACATGGCTGTAGTGCTGTTAGATGTGGCTGTGCTGCAGGTGATAGTGTGGGCTGTCTTCTCGGGTTTGACCGCAGGGGGGCCAGAAGGACTGCTGGTGCTCCTGTCCTCCTCCGAGTGCCGGGTTAGCCAGGCCTTCTTCAGCTTGTGGTAGTTGTTTGATTGAGAACATGTGGCTGAAGTAGATGGCTGACCATTAGGAACAGGGCTGGATTTGTTGGGTGTTGTGGACCCACTCGCTGAGCTGTTGCTGCTACTGTCAAAAGAAGGTGAGGGTTGGCTCATACGAGCTGGTGGGGGCGAGGGTTGAGTGGAAATTTTCTCTACCACATCTGAGCAAGAGACAGAGGTCCGTGATTGCGCTGCGGCCCAGGCAGCTTTGTGCTTTTTCAGGTGGACAAAGGAGGAGGAGTATAGCTGACTACCACCTGACACAGAGCCACAGGGGCTGAGCTGAGGAGAGCCTGCAGTAGTGCCTCCAGGAGAGGAGGTAGACAGCCGCTCATGGTTCTCTCCAAGGTGTGCCGGTCCTGTGCCAATGCCACCACCTCTCGGGGAGTGACAATATTCAGAGTCCTGGGTGGCTGACACAGCAGTCCTACAAACAGAGGAGGTGCTTTTGACCCCAACACTCTCATTCAGTTTTTTATACTGGACCCCCGAGTCACACAAGATAGAGTTTGACTGGATGACTAGGCTGAGCCCAGTGTCTTTAGCACCATCACCCGGCCTCAGGCTCTCTCCTTGGGGCTTTGCTGGGTAAAATCTTCCCTGGGGGGACTCCTTTGGGATTAGAGCACCAGATTTGTTAGCACCAAAAGAACTGTCATATTTGACAGATGTTGAGGAGCGCACAATGACAGATGCTGTTGCAGCCTGAGGCTTACACCTCACTCCTCCTTTTTCCTGAATGATGTCTCTGCTCCTCCATGCATCCACTGGGCTCACCTCTGCTCTGCTGGTAGGGCCCATGGACGTGTTGTGAGTGACTGCTCCATGAGCTTTAAGGTCCCTGAGTTCAGGTAGCAGGGTGGGGGGTTTCTGCTGCTCCACGGAGCTCTTACTGCCCCCTGATGGTAAACTTACGGGCTGAATGGGGGTCAGGGTGGGAGGAGAGAGACGTCCACCATAAACCACTCGCTCTCTTTCGGGTTCTTTTCGTTCTAAAGAGTGCTGGGTGGGGGGGTGGAAGACAGGGGCTCGGTGCAGAGAGGGCATAGCTCTGATCTGCTGTGTGCCCGGGACCGAGGAGGAGGACAGTGGAGAGATGACAGGGCTGTGGCGCTCTATCCTGTCTAACCCTGTGTGAAGCAGGTGATGAGGCTGCACTAGCGCCACCTGCTGGGTCAGCTGCTCCGTGATCTTACCAGCCAGGCCCTCTCCTCCTTCAGGCTGGTGCTTAATGAGAGGAGGCGGCTTGGACAGAGAACCTTTAGAACTGTAGCCTCCCAGAGACAGCACTCCCGGGCTGGGAACAGCTGCACCAACACTCGCCACCACCCCTGACGCTCCCACACAAACTTTGTCATAGAACGCACTGTCCTTAGATGGATAGAGTCTTGGAGGCTCGTTTACTACACTGTTGGACAGAGTAGTAAAGTAGTTGCTTTTCTCTTGGATAACATGGGGGTGTGCGTGGGCAGATTTGTGACTCGGGGAGGCCAGAGTTGGGATCCGTGGAGAAAAGGCAGGTTCACGAGTGTGGTCTCTGTCCCGATCCAGACTTTGCTCAGTGGATCGCTGGATCTTTGCTGTGAAAGGTGCCACTTCAATGCTCTCCTTCAGGATCTGACGATTCTCCTCCTTATATTTAATGGCCCGGTCTGTCACGTGAATAATCTCCTGCAGAAACAGGTCATACATTTTGTTATCATTCATTTCTGCTGATATTATTGCTCAATACAGATACTGCAATTTTACATTGCGTTTCTATAATATTTGTTCATGTCAGCCGAGCTGTATTTGCCTATTGATGTAAAAGCAGCAGCATACCTGACTGAGCCGGCCTTTGCTGTGGTCGGGGTAAAAGCGGTGGAGGTGGTCTTTTCCTGTGGGGGTCCGGCTCCTGTCGCTCTGTTCCTGTTTTAACTGGGCCAGGGTCATCGTCCTGATGGGCTCCATGAAGCTCTTCTTGTCAGAATCACTGTGAACAAAAGTCAGGCAGCTTTATATAGAATCCAAATATTTCGTTTTTACTCAGCTCAGATATAAACTCCGAAACACTGAGGCTGGTTTCAAGTGGAGGAAAAGTCTGAATTTTTATTTGTTTTTAGAGCTTCCATCTTTAAACCAAAACAGAAATAAACATAGTACACAAGTACTGTATTATGCCATGCCAAAATAACACAGTCTAAGACTAGGAGTAAAAAATAAGAAATCAGCAATGTGAAAAGCATTCATCAATGTGAAGCCTTGCTGTAAATCTGTGGCTCTTAGTACTTACTCTTTATGGATGTCCACACAGGTTTTGGACAAGGGTGGGCTGGTGTGTGACGTGATCTTGATTGAGCGGTGAGCATCGGCGCTGGCCGGTCGGACTGGGACGTGACTCAGCAAACCCAAAGCGTCTGCGCTGGCTCCTGCCTGGTGCAACCATGGACTGGCAGTGTTCTGCAGAGGAACAAACTTGTTGGGATGGAACTAAAATCTGGCATCACAACAGCACCAGTTACACATCTTAGCGGTCTGCTGGATCAATAGTCTCCAGCTCTATCAGTACTTTTAATAGTACTGAGACTCGTGTAAATGTCACACAGTCAAAAAAGTACACACAAGTCACTTCTTCTTATAAGTTATGTCCGGTACAAGCAACCTGCCTCGACCCTGCATTGAAATGGTCCAACATTGTGCAATAGGTGCACATTTCAACAGTGTGCGTGGAATCTGGCCAAGTATTTCACCAAACCAGTTCCAGAAAAGACTGTAAAGCAGATCACACGAGGAATAAGCACCTCGTTATTATCCTAAAACTTATGTTTCAATTTGTTCACAAATTGCTTTTACTTTAAAACTTTAATTATAGAAATGTACTTTTATAGCAAAAAATACAGATAAGAGTACTGTTAAAATATTGGGCAAGCAGTAGTAATAAGGTCACATTAACACAGTGCATTAGTATCAAATGCATTTAAGCTCATTCAGGTCTTAAACATACCCGTCTGAGAGCAGCCTCTGAGCTCACTGGGACAGGGTTGTCATGGTGGACCCACTTGGCTGTGGGGGTCAGATTGAGGCCAGGGGGGTAAGACGTAGGCGTCCCATTGGGGTACTGCCAGAGGATTGGGTACAGACCCAACCCAGCTGCACCACCGTGAGCCTGAGCCATGAGAGAGGGAGGAGGAGGGCCTTGTCCCTGAAGAAAGAAAAGTGAAGGTTTACTATTAAAAACATTGTTGTGTGCGTGTCCACACAGGCAAGGCTAATCTTATTTTATTTAGAAGAACCCGCAGCTTAAAAAAAAAAAAAAATGACATGCTGCTATGTATTGTTATAGTTTTCTTAATGGTACATTACAAATGCAGTCAAACCTGAAGGAACTGTTGCTGGTGTGTCAGGGTAAGGTGACCCAGAGCACCGGGTGCATCAAGCCGAGGGGGGCCCCCGAGGAGAGAGGCTGATGGTGATGCCATGGCTGGCAGTACCCCTGGAGGTAACAGGTGTGGGTGAGGTAGGCCTGAGCTGTGTGGGGGAGCCAGGAGGTGCGGGGTGGGCGTAAGGCAGGGCGAATGTGGCGAGGGGAGGGCATGGAGGTGGGGGTGCAGGTATGCCGCTACGTGATTAGTGGAAACCGAGGGAGTGTTGTCAGCATCGGAACGAACAAGTGCAGGGTCCCTATAAACAGTGAAAGTCTCGTTTTTGTCAATGATCAGAGGGCTCTTGTTGCTGGTGGGGGTGCAACGACCAGCTGCTTCTGAGCGAGACTGAACCGGCTTAAAACTGGAGCGGGGCGTGTCTCCTGAGTCCACTTTGGAGGAAAGACGACCTACAGGGGAAGGAGAGTTGTCATTGTATCGCTGCATTTTATGTTTAGACACCTCCGGAGAGGTGTTTGGTTTAGGTTTGGAGATGTCCAACAGTCCTGGGGAGGGCTTGGCCCTGGGATGCTCTGGGCCTGTTGGGGGGTACATGAGGGTGGGGTGTGGGTGGCTTTGGGGATGGCCCTGAGGATGTGAGGGGTGCTGTGGTTTGACTTTGGGGGCTTCGGGGGGTGCAGGTTTGGGACTGGGGCTCTTCTTGTCTGGACTGAGGCTCTGGTGCGGGTGGATTGGCTGGAGATGGTTTTTCCGACTCTCTTCCGCCGAGGGAGGAGGACTCCTGATGCCTGGATGTATGTGGCTGTAGGGCGTTGGCTGAACTAAATGAGGAAGAACTGGCTTCTCCACAGTTTCTGATATGGACGTGACCGCTCTGAAAAAAACAAAACACACAGGGTCAGTAAGTGGGACTTAGTAACTTGGTCTTGTACCAAGTTCCAGGACAATAATACAAACGTGTAACACATTAAACACCTTTCCTATTTGGACACTTGCAGCTGTCATCAAGTTCACATGGAAATTTACAGAAATGTAAGTATTACCAATTCAAACTGATCTCTTAAGTTCAGTTGCACCATGTTTAAGAGTTGAACCTTTGCACTGACCTGATCACCTCAGACTGGGCCATCTCAGTCTTGCTTGAGCCTTTAGGAACCGTGATGGCACCTCCCAGAATGCCATGGGACTGTGGGGCGGGATCTGGCTCTCTGCGGCTCTCAGATGGCGAGGGGGGCACCGGGGGCGAGCAAACTGGCGAGGGATTTAGGGGCAAATACGGCGACAGGGATGTGGACTCCGCCTTTTGAGAGGCCAGGAGAGCGGACACAGCCTCAGAGCTCTCCTGATCCACAGTGGCCTGGGCATCGTCTGTGATGTCAATCACACTACTGCTGTGGAGGCTGGCCTGGGGCAGCCCTGCAGGAACAGACACAAACATGTAGCACACAGGAATTCATGCAGTCTGACCTCATACTGTATATAAACCACTGAGAGAACAGCAGTCATTCTACTTAAAACCCATAAGCCTTAAATCTAGATTGAAGTACACTGCTTACTAGAGAGATTTTCTGGGATACCCAATAACGGTTCATGAACAGCCCTCCACCACTGCCATGAATGTTACCTGATCACACCCAATAATAGCATCAGAGCACCTCTACAGGATATGCACATTTTACAACATTCGACAGTGAAAAAACCATTCCTGATATTACTGACGTAGGTTTATAACAGTAACAGTATCATACCCTGTGGAGACTGGGTGATCTGCGTTACTGCCACCAACTCCTCCTCTTCTTTAGATATGACCTTATTTGTTTCCTTAAGAACTCCCTTTTTGCTGTCTTCTGACGACTGAAGCTCTGCCCACGGGGAGCGCCGACCAATTATTGACGAGGAGTTACTTTTACATCCCTGGATAAGTGGTTTCTCATCATCCGTCATTTTAGAAACATTTACTTTGACATCACTGTTTCGAGTCTTTAGCTCATTCTCAGAGTTGGTTTCAGATGAGGAAGAAGAAGAGGAGGAGGACGATGAAGAGGATGATGACGAAGAGGAACAGGAGGAGTGGGCGGTCCTTTTGTGAGGGTTCTCAGAGTCACTGCTTTCTGATAGGTCCGATGTAATTTCTGTCTTAAGTCTCTTAGGTCCCACCTTTTTCTCATCCTCATCTCCTTTTCTGCGTTTGTTTATTGCCAGCTTTGCCTTTGACTTTGAGTCTGGAAGAGAAAACATATGTAGTAAGTACAGTTTTAATATTAATTAAATTTAGTCATGTGAAGGTGTGGGGTGTTTTAAAGAAGACCTATTATGCTTGTGTCTGCTATATTACTATAATCTATGACACCCGTGGATCATTATGTTACTATTTGCACATTCTAAATCTAAAACAACTTAATAAAAAAGAAACAAGTTTGCTGACTTCCATGCTAGAAAACTGAAGGTCTGCTTTAAGTTTGGCAAGTAATGCAAGTTTTAAAACTACTCTAAAAAAGCTGACTAAGAAAAAAAAATAAACTTGCTGTATCTTCATCAAATAAGGGCCTAATGTGATACTACTGCATTGTTGTGGTTGATTTTATAGCCCATTCACGTTTGTGCAGAACAATCCCATATTTCCCATATTTTTTATAACATGTTTTAGCACATTTCTGATGGATTACCTTAATATTGCTTGAGTATTGTCTTTGGGAAAACAAAAAAGAAAAAAATTCTAGATATATCTTTTGGTCAATATTGCCCACCCATACGTTAAGCACATACACCGAAATCTCTATAAAAATAATTTGGCCTTAATATTGTTTGAGTATTGTCTTTGAGAAAAGTATGTCCCATATATTAATCACAAACAGATATATACACATAAAAATAATTTGGCTTTGCTACAAACGATTACACTGCACCTCCTTTTGTGATATTTTTTTTACTCCTCATGAATTGAGGACACAAGTGCGCTCTTGGCATTCCTACCTCGTGCCAGCGTGTCTTTGTCCTCTTCTGGGACACTGCTATCAGAGCCTTTCCTCCTGGATGAGCGGGCGGAGCGGGGTTCTTTGGGGTCCCGTGTGCCGCTGCTGGGCGAGTGGCTGGCCTGCTGCTGACTTTGCTGTAGGGAACCCACAGAGCCTTGGGAACCTTTAGTGTTTCCTGATGAGGTCATAATGGGCCGGGGGCTATTGGCCTGAGCTCTGGTGTAATGACTCTGCAAGAACATAGCGCAAACATTCAACAATATATTCAGTGATGTTTCTGAAAGGAGCAAAAGAATAGAGTTATTGTGTCAGCTTATAGAGGGTTGTCTGGTAATGTAACAGTCTAATGAGTCTATGGTACATATTATGAGTGTGCTGCATATGTGTTGTGTCAGTGTGCGCTGCTTGCTCTGAGGTAGGTACCTGAGTAGTGCCAGTGGTCCCGCTGGGTCTCCCTCCTGCCATCTTTAATGTGTCAACAATTACCAGGAAAAATCAAAACAAAAAACAGAGCAAAATCAAATAAACAGAAAAAAATATGGGACAAGGAAAGATTGTGTTAATGAGTGCGGGGACCAAACATCACGGATTGCATATGAGCCACTGATCCTTCGCTTCCTGTTCAGCACATCACTACATGATCTAGCATGTTTTAATATTTATCTATACAGTTTAATCTAATGTATGTCTAAGGATTATGTCATCTTAAGTGATGTGTATTATGTTGTAACTGTTGTTGGCAGTATATTCATTTATAAGTGAAAATGTCAGTACCTTTCAGTATATGTATGTGTGTGTGTGTATGTGTGTGTGTCTGTACAAACAAAAAATTTGACAGGAGGGTCAGGTCAGTGATCCAAATACAAGTGACTCTGTGCTAATCACAAAAATATAACTATATTACTCATCATAAAAGATACTGAAAGAAAGAACTGAGCAGACTGTAAATGTTTTAAATAACAGTGACCTCTGCTGGTCACAGAGTACATAACAGGTGTACAAGGACATGGCCATGGGCCTCATTTATAAAGTTTGCAAACAAAACTAGGCCTGAAAGTGAAATCTATACAGGGAATATGTGAACACCTGTAGATGTTAACCAAAAATGCTTTAGAAGTGGGTCATCGCATGAATCTGTGTGAAACCGTGTTGCTTTGTTCAAATATGCACCCCAGATGTTGTAGTTGGTGCAACAGGCAATCTGCAAGTAGCCCGCTCTAGGTACGTACCACTGGACCCGCCTTGCAGTTAGTATACACCCGGAGTAATTCAGTCCAGTATTTCTGAGGAGCACACAGCTGTGTAGTACTTTCATAGAGAGCAGAGTCTGTGCTCTGCATTATGGTTAGTGGTGAGAACTGAAAGCAGAGCCAACCACAGACAGACACGCGAAGACCTACTTTGAATATGATTTTGCTCCAAGATTCAGAATATAAACTCTTTGATAATATCCATGGAGTCAAGTTTGTGTTTATTTTATTGTGAAGACTGATAAAAATGCATACTACATTTACTAGTAACTGTGCACTCTTTCTGGAAGTTGAATGTACATAGCTGATGTTGTGTAATTTTATAAATGAGGTCCCAGGTGTAAAGTATTAAGAGCCAGTTCATTGGAATGCGTTAGCTGAGTGACAGAGAGCTGACCCCAGAGCGGAGTTTGTGTGGTTCTAGAAATCAAATCAAAAGTGCTCTCACTGTCACATGGAGGAAACATCTCTGTGGCTGCTGAACACAGTTTAGAGGATCCACTGACTTACATGAGCAGAGTTGTTGTTGTTCTGGCTCGAGCGTGACCTTCTTCTCGATTGGATACCAATATTTTCTCCTTTCAGCAGCGAATGGACAACATCATCTAGAAAGGTCATCTGGAGCATAGACGGATCAACGTTCTGAGGCTCTAGCACCTGAATAACACAGACAATATAGATGTATTTAATACCAACAAATCACTACAGAAAAGAGAAGTTTTGTAACTATGCATTCAGAGTTTAAGTGTTTACCTGGTCATTCATAACGACCATATTGCGACTGAACAGGTCGTGATGTGTAATGATACCAGTGAACCACTGGGTGGCCGAGTCCTGTCTATACACTCGTACACGGTAGCCATTCAGAGAATATGGACCTGCAAAAGACAAGAAAATAAGTCCAGTTCCGTTTCAGATAACCCATTTCACATTAAAGGTTTTCAAAGAAAATCATACCTTGCATAAAAATCTCTTGAACCTTCTGGTCCTTCAGCCAGCTCTTGACCTCTTCATGAAGCTGCGGGTGGTCTCTTAGGACTGGGCTCTGGCTGTCCACCTCATCCTGAAAACACACACAACTCGATCAACTCTATGAACAATGCACTCTGCACTGTACCCTGTGCATCACTCCCACACTACAATCAGCCACAAGTAAAAACACCAGACTATGTGCAAAGACATTATTTAGTCCTCGTTATGACGCATCTTCTTCATATTGTCGTTCTTGTCTCTGTATATAGCTGTGACTATATAGTTTATTACTTTATTACTTCTATTTCTATTTTATTTTGACTTGTACATATACATTTTTATAATTATGTCTCATTTGACACCTGTCTCTTGCTCTTTTTGCTATACCATCTATTTTTGTTACTCTCTGTTATTATATTATATTGTGATGTGTGAGCTACTGTATCCAAATAATTTCCCTTGTGGATCAATAAAGTTTGTCTAAGTCTAAGTCTATATTAGGGATGCATGTAAATGTCAACAAATAGAACAGTAAACAACAGAATCCAGAGTGCACTGGGCTACATCATGGGTTGGACATTGACAAGAAATAATTAAGCTTTTACTATAATTTTCTAATCTTCTGTAATGCTATTTGCTATTTTCAGGGCTATGTGCAATTTAGCATGAAGACTGCACAGTTACAATGTTTGAATACGTAAAATATGTCTTTCACCTTAACATCTAAAACTTCGCAATTTCGACTCAATTAAGTTCATATCCATAACAAATACTGTGCTATAAAACTTACAGCTCCTCATGACATCCTGGTTCTCTGTGGGAATTCACATTTGTTCAACACTATAGCATTATCTAATGTCAAGAAAGTATGATAGGAGCCATTATGCAGTCATTATCTTGCTATATCTGTATTCGGACAACATCTTAACTGCTAAATCCTCTATTTGACATGAAACAAAAGGAACGACAATTTCACATGTTTTTACAACTGAAAGCCAGTTTTTCCAGTTCACAAGGAGAATGTAGTTGTAGCTCATACAAGGGGACAAATGGGAAAACAAAGAAGACAGACTAAATTCACTCATCAGCTGTCCCAATACAGCGTGCTGATCCTGCACAGACCATGCCAGCTGTTCTTATCCACATACTGCCATTTCACTCGCTAATATTAGAAGGCTATTCTTGTGCTGGGTGTAGTACAGTGAGCTGAGGGTGTTTGGGTGTCTGCCTCAAAGTGAAGGGGGGCTCAGCACAGCAGGTCAAGATGAGATGGCGAAATCTATGTTACTCAAGTTAAAGATGCAGTATGGAATTTTTCAAAGCAGTTGTTATTAATTTGACTTGAATTTTACACATTATGGCTTAAACTTTTCCAGATTTGTCAGATCTATAGAGAGGTGCCCTCAGTCACAATAAGAATGCATAAGGTATTTTTGAGCAGTAAAAACAGCCAAGATTACTACTAACATACTGTGGAACATTAAAACAAAGCAATAACATCTTCATGTAGACAACACACCAAAAAAGTTACATATTGTAACCTATAGGACAACTGTTTAGTAACATGTAGGCTATCACATAACTTAAAAGTGGCTTTGTAACCACATCTGAGACATTTTTCTTCATAGTTACACTTGCACTACTGTGTATATTAGTAGTGAACATAGGAAGTACTTCTGATGTGATAAATAACGGCCCCAAACTGTACAAGCTAGGTAACATTAGGAACTATGTAACATAATACGTACATTATGATAGTCTGGTGCAATGCAGTAAATGACACAAGTTACAAAACTGTTTTATCACAGAATAGTAACCTTGGCTCCCTGAACACACTCCATGTAAACAAACCCAGCCCCGCGAGGATTTGTCTGCACACATTTGTATGGTCTGAGTGTGACTTAAAAAGCCAACAAACGTGCCCAAACTTGCTCTAAGATTTCACATCAAGACTTTATCCCTTGTGCAGTATCAAACGCTATGCACAGGCCCCTTCAGGTGGGCTCCTGTCCTGATTTGGTAAACTATAGTCCCTAGCACTAAGAATATGTAACTTGTAATTGTAATTATTAATTATTTGTAATTTGTAATTATTGCGGTTAATGTGTGTGGCATAATTGTAATAATAATTCTAATATACAGGCAGACATTGCTCCAGTCTTTGTCCATGTGTTGTTCCATGTCCTGAGTGCATTTAAAACAAAAGCTAGTGATTTAAGATGGAAAGAGCAATGAACCTAAACAAGTGGGATCAGGTCAACACAATCATAATAAAAATATACAGTAACGGTAATAATAATATTGTAATATTAACAGAAACAATACTGTAACAGAAACATAATATTTGTTATGACTGTAAATATTGGAACCTGACTAACCAAATGCATTAATGAAAATTTAACACAGATAATGCCTTCATTTTTGTCAGAGATCAGCTCTATCTGTTACACTCTGACAAATGGTAAAAACAAAAAAGTAACAAGTACCATTAAAAAAAGGAACTGTCCCTCATTCTGCATGGGCCTGCTCTCCACTGCAGCTCTAGTTGGGAGAATCACCATCCATAACTAATTAACACGTTGGTTGATTCCTTATCAGCTGAGCCTTCACACAAGAGCCCATATGGGGCAACAACAGTTGTAACAGTTTAATGTATTGCACAAAGCAACTGTTGAATAGATCATTGTCATTGCACAGTATATAAAGAAGCTCAAGTTCAGTCAGTGGCAGATTAAAAAACAGATAGCATAACAAAGTGCTAGTGCCAAGATAAATACTAATCTAATGGGAACATAAGAGAAAGCACACAGCTCTTCTGCCACACAGTCAACAGACTGCAGTGACTTAGACTATAGCTTGGGGATATGACGCACCAAAAATAGAATATAGCAGTGCTCAAAATGATAGCCATGGAGCATCAAAGCAGAGAAGTCACAACAAGCAATAATTTACAAGGATCATTTCTACAGGGCAAATGACTAATGATATAATATGCATGACTAATATGCATGTTACTAATTTGTGAAATACTTTTAGATTCTTGGTTTATTTAAATGGGGTGTGTTCAAATAATTGCAGTGCAGTGTTCAATCATGAAATCTAATAAAGCAGATGTCAACCAGGTCAGTTTTATTTAAAACTAATGCAGTGCAGGATTTTTTGCCTGTCAATGATTTTATATACACAGGGATATCTGTCAAGTCACCACTCCCTCCATCAAACTAAGCTCAGGCCCAAGCTTTTTTTTCTCGTAAACAGTCGTATTTGTTTTGATATGGACAGACCATGCGTGGCTAATCCACCTGTCAATCATACCTATCTGAAAACAGGGAGATTCACCGGTGACCCAACCCACAACAAAGTATTGTAAGTGTGTATTCTGGAGCCCAGGCAATGAGATTTAAACATTTTTAAATAGTGACATTCTACATGTACTTGTGATGGACCAAATAGCAGAAATTAACATCCAAAGGCCCTATATAGTAACCCTTCATTGTAATTTATAATCTCTATTTGGTAGGGGTGGTGTGGGTGGAGTACTAGTTGGTTTGTACAGTACACAGTACTCTTTCGATAAATACTAAATATTTAAATAAACGTCATGAATCATAAATTATGATAAAATAAACTTTACAATAAGGTTCATTTAGAGGCTTTACTTGGATTTTCATGCTTACTGGGTTATTATGTTAATGGCATTAAATGATCTTCAATATTATCCTCTGTTGTAATATGATTTCCTGAGGAACAATATGTTCTGGTGACAGGCCTGGGTAGGGCTTGTATGTGAGGAGTGCAGTGTGGGTGTGACCTGGGAGAGCTTGTGTTGAGGCATTGGACAATAGTATTTTGTGTCATGATTATCATGGCCAAAATAACTGAAAGTATCACAACAATTACTACAATTACTGACAGCTGAAAATTTTTTTGGTTAAATTAATTTTCATTCATTTTAATATTATGAATAAGCACTAAACTAAACTATTATGGCTAAGCCTGTCACAATAAATACTATATGTAGTGTTATCGTTCAATATGTGTGTGTGGTAGCTTCATAGGTCTGCAGGATGGTGTGTGTGTAGTGTTTGTAGTGTTTGTAGTGTGTGTAGTGTGTGTGTGTGTGTGTGTGTGTGTGTGTGTGTGTGCGTGTGTGTGTGCGTGTAGTGTGTGTAGTGTGTGTGTGTAGTGTGTGTAGTGTGTGTGTGTGTGTGTGTGTGTGTGTGTGTGTGTGTGTGTGTGTGTGTGTGTGTGTGTGTTACCTGGTAGGACTGTAGGGTGGTGTGCTCTGGCAAGAAGTCGAGCTGTCGGTCCAAGAGGAACTCCACAGCAGTGACTGACGACAGGAGGCTCTTCCCCACCACAGGTTTGAAGGACTGTAACAAAACACAGGATTCAACGTCACACATGACCTCTAATAAGGCACAGAATTGCCCTGACCTTCTTGAGACAAATAAAGTTCTTCATAGATTGAATAGTCAGGATAATTTACATCTCATCTTTTTGTCAGTTCATTAATTTCCTCTTCTTGATATTCTTAAAAGAAACAACAGAGAATGTTCAGCCAACTGAGCTGGTAGCTCAGCTGGGTGAATATTCTCCCTTTGATACAAAGGTCAGTGGTTCAATCCTCCCTCCATTTTAGTGTTGTACTGACAGTTTTCATACCAATACAACCATGTAGTCTTATACTCGTTATAATATAGCTCAAGGCCATTCTCAAACTTTTAAGAAAAGGTTCAATTCTGTACACTTCATTTATGTTTTCAGTATTGATACTGGTTCAAATGAGTATCTATGAATATTGGTTTTAGTATTAATTATGCTTCAATGTTTTTGATAAGCCTACTCCACTGCATACTGTTATTGTGTCACTTGGTACAGGTAACCCTCTTAGCTGTGTATGTGACTCAACAGTTCAAATGCTTGCCGAGTACCTACAGTGAAGGAAAATGCAATATCAAAGTGACTGCTTATTTATTCATCAAATGCTTAAGAACTCATTGCACTAGTGCCTACTCAGCTCCTCTCAGCTTTATTTGGCACAACTCTACTTGACTTAACATTTGTCCATTGGATGCTAACATTTTTTAATACCTGCCTTTCTCTGGTTCATATTAGGGATGCACCGATACTGGAATCGGGTATCGGCCCGATACTTCCTTAAAATACTTGTACTCTTACTCATTAAACATTTCTGTCACAGTTTTGCCTATTGTTTACATGTTATCCCAAGTCCAGCTCCAGTTCTTAGCCTGATCCAGTCCATCTTTTGCTCCCTCCCTGTTTTTCCTGCAGCTGCCGCTCATTCCCCAATCATCCCAGGGTTGTCTATATAAACTCCCTCTGCCCAGTCAGTTCTTGCTAGATTGTCGACAAGTCAAGAGACTCTCCAGCTCTGTATCTGAAACTCTGAATGTGAAATCTGTTGTTTGCAATTTGTGCAATTCTGCATTATTCCCTGTTTGAAGAATCTGTTTCTGAGTTATCCCCTGCCTGTTTTCAAATTACAGAATTTCCCAGTTTTGGAGGATACTTTAGTTCACATAATATACTCATAACTTCCTTTGTTGTTTATCAGCCTGATTTGACATATTAAGCTTTTCCTATTGTAGGACACTTTCTGTTGAACTGAACCAAGGCCTTTGCTTTTGATTGCATTCTTTGTGTTGCATTTGAGTCCAAGTTTCCTGCGTGATAATTTCTCAATACCACGCACTGATACCACTATTACACAACACATTACGCAGTATCCCAGTTTCAGTATCCCAGCTATGAGAAACTGGAATAAATAAAGTGACTGTACATGAGTGAAATGACAGTTAAAGGTTATACAAAGGATTTTATTTTGTTTCAAATTGTCAATGATAGCATTATAGAGATGCAGCAGCCTTGTAATTATGATGACCCAAAAAAAAAAAAGAATGAAAATCCATCAACTGTGGATGTGGTGGGGCCAGATAAAAATTAGCCAATAGATAACATGGTTACCTTGTTATCTATTGGCTGTTAGGTTGTCAATCAAACTCCCTACACTTCTAGTGTAACTGACTCTCCGGCGCACTGGGATTACGTGGTTTATGTACGCCTCTCACGCATTCCACGGAAGCAAGACGCCATTTACTCAACCAACGCAGCGTTTCTTGGCGGCTTTTTCCAACTGCAGCTTCCTCACAGCACAAAGTTTGTTGTGATGAAAACAAGAATCCACTACCAGTTAGCTGCAAAAGAAAATCTGTTTTTGAGTTAGCTGAAAGAAGAAGACAAGGGGAAAAGGAGCAAAGCCAAACTATGGTGATTCTCGGAGATTCCTTCCAGCGATGGTGTGCACTGAAGCAGAGGGTCTAAAGACTGATGCGATGGTTGCTAAATTACTTCTGGACAGGTAACTTCTGCTTATCATTTAAAAATGTACAGTATAGTTACAGCAGCAACAGCGATTCTGAACGTGCACCGGCTGTAAACAAACATCTTCTAATGTAAGGAGGAGGCGGGAGGAGGCGTTTATACTTGGGGAGCTGTGGGGGAGCCATTTATCCTTTGAAAAAAGACAAACAGTAGCTGGATTTCTCGTTCCTTGGAAAATCCTCTATACAACCATTAAATAAAGAGCTGCACTGCACACGTATGACCTGCACATATACGACCTACAGACATATGATCTCTGAAAAGTTTAACATGAACCATCAGCAGCACACTGTCACAGAAAAAACACATATAATCCACTGAGTCCTGTCCTTTAGTCCGACAGATGTGGACTGCATCAGCAGCACAAGGAGTGAGGTTTTTTTTTAAGGCTTATAGTTTATGCAAATGAGCCATGTGGTTTTAAGTTTAGTTTCTGTAAAACTGCATTAAACATATTATAATATCATGGTTGTTTGTATTTTTCCTGGTTTATGAAATATATAATTTTTGTACTTGCGCATTTGTAAGATTATGTCAAGAAACCAGGATACTGCATTTGGTCATGTATACAGGATACAAGTATCCCGGTTTCTCAGTGCGCATGAAACAGCATATTCTGAATACTGCCATAATTGGGATATGGCTAATAACCAGGATACTGATGTGCATGTAAATGCACTCAGTGTATGTTCAAGGGGGTGGGGGTTAAAGTATCGTATCGGTACTCAGTATCGGCAAGTACAGAAATGATTATACTTGTACGCTTATTGGTTTGAAAAAAAAAAAAAATGGTATCGGTGCATCCCTAGTTCATATCAAGCCAAAACTAAAATGTGGTGAAAACAGACAGCCAGCTGTGGAACGAGACACACAAAAGACACGTAGGCTTACACAACCGTTTTTATTCATTAGATTATTAATTCTAAGCAACATTTCCTCTCATTTTAACCAATAATGTGAGAGGAAATGACACCACAATGTTCTGGAATCCCTATGGTTTAAAATGGAGCTGGAGGACAGGTCAGATTTGTACAGATTTTGTCATTTAAATGATCAGATTGAAGATTTGCTGATCTGGTTTACGAATAATCTGTAATTACTGACTCTATCCACATAAAACAAAAACTGGGACAAAGTTCAACATCTTCTTTGTTGGCACAAATAAACAAAAGTGGTGCCATTATTCAACTCCAAATACGTGAATGTTGTCAGTTGAAAGGACTTTAAGCCATGACATTAATATAGCAGGTTAGAGGACCCAATCCCTAACAAATAATAAAGTTCAACATGAATTTCTATTTTGGATATTTCTTTTCATGGATAGAGCATTTTTTACACTGACAATCAGAAAGTACCCAAAAAAACAACAACAAACCAACAAACAAACCAGACTTGTGTGTCACTCTTTTGAACAAATAAAAACTATTAAAAAGAAGGAATTCACTCTAAAAACATGATCTAAAAAGTCAAACATCACCAAGGCTTTGTGTAGTGGGACTATTTGCAGTCTACATGTTTCCACTCATTTTAACCCATAGTACAATGTGACACTAATGGCCCTTCTTTTAGACTAGCAGAAGTCAAATGGACACACAAAGAGGAAGTGCACTTGAACAGGAAGTATGCTCACTTCCTGCTGCTGTCGGAGAGTATTCCATTCAAGCCTGACTTTATGTGCACTTAGCCGTTTCCCAGGGGAGAAATTGGGTTTGACACAGCTACTCAAATAACAACACAATAACATTTGCTATCAAATCTACTAACAAAGTATTAAAAATAAGATCTGCATCATTCTAATGTTCAATCGCAATTTTCAGATTTGATTTTGTCGTACAGGTAAAATGGTTTTCAATTTTAATTTCCTGATCATAACCAATACAGACTCTTAATCATTGCATCACAAATGATCGCTGATTTCTTCCTCGAATATCTGAACTCTGCTCCAAACTACATGATTTTACTGACAGAGGATTATCTGTAGACCTATGGATTAAAAAGTCACAAACATATCCATGATGATTAGAAATTAAATTGATCTCTATTAAAACATGATTAATAGTACAGCCCTAATTTGAATCAACTACACTTTTTAAGCAGAAAGCCAGTATATTAAAATCGGACAACTCTCCAGTTGTATATTAGTATTATCATAGGGCTACTCAATAATGAAAAAAGAAAAACATGATTATTTGGACCATAATTGAAATCAGTATTATTTCACACAATTTCATAGACTGGCAAATGACTTCTGTCTTTAAAAGGGTCCATATTACTCCATTTTCTGATCTATGTTATGTCCTTTCCCTGTTTTGTTTCATTCACACATGTTTAAACAAACAAATCCTGCCTATTTAGGCTGACTTTTTTCTCTAAAACAGAAAACACTCTGATGTTATGTGCTAATATAGGAAGTGCTCCAATGTGCTTTCAATGTCCATACGCCTTCACTAGAATCATTCGGATAACTTCAGCCCTGGAATTGCCAATCTCTACAGAGCGAAAGATAAAAAGTGGCTGTTAAAATGAAAACTACTATTACATGACATCACAGGGTGGAAAAAAGCATTTAGATCTTTGTAGATGTAGACAGACTAAAAATAAAGGGCTACTCAAACGTGTAAATGAAACCAAACACAACTCTGCGTATGTTTTTGAGGAGGTAACAACATTCTAACATAGCTTAAAGCTCACAAAAGTAAACTTTGTGTAATATAGGCCTATAGACCTTTACATTTTAAACGCTACCCTAGATAAGAGTTTTTGTAGGGTAGAAAGAGCACCCTTATCATTCAGTAAAGAATTTGATTGGAGCAGTAATTGTAATCATGATTCAGATTCAAATATGATTGTATGCCACTCTTCAAATTGCCTTAACATTCTTTCTAATTAATGTGTTTAATTTGTACCAATTATATTTTCACAGAAGAATCCAGTTCTTTACACACCACAATGTGATTAATCAATACAAAAATCACCATAACACACGCATAAAACACTACAATGTTAATCAGACTCACTCCTCAGAGCACTGCAGCTGCCTGTAGACTCTATAGTAACAGACTGCTTGATTTTTCACACCTGATATTCATAGAACTAAAACAGAAGGGACGGTGGCGTAGCCTAGTTTCATTAGATAGCCATGGCAACAAGAAAACTACTATAAAATTTAAAAAAGGGAAACAGAACAAACAATAGCGTCTCAGACATGTAATGGTGTTAATCATTTGCCATATAAAGTCTTGTCAGTGTGTGGAGAATGGATGGAGGTGATGTCACTATGAGTCCAAGCTGTCAGTGTGGGAGTAGGTTCTGCCCGTATGTCACACCCCTCATGCGCCAAAGCAACCACAGCTCTAAAAAACACTTGCCCCAAAAGCACACAAGACCAACACGCTAACCCAATCCAGACGACACAAGTACACCTAGCATCTCATTCCAACTCTTCTCATGTTTCAGCTAAAAGACATAGCCATTACTGCAGAATCTGAGTACGAGTTAATGGCTACAGCCCCAGACCACCGCACAACCCCCCTCCCGTACCTCAAAGTCTGGATAGCCCGGCACGGCGCGGCTCAACTTCGCAAATCCACTCTGCGCGGTCTATAGGTGGGGAGAAGACAGAGAGCCAAAGAGAGGCACTATTCCACGGCCGACATTTTAACTGCTGCTGAGGCACGAAGGAGCGGGGGAGGGGGAAGGACGAGGAGGAGGAGGTGGTGGTGGTGGTGGTGGGGGGGTGACGCAAGCTCACATGCTCACTCCACACACCCAGGGAGCACTGCACAAGCGCATGTGAACATTTAAAGGAACACAGCGGTTTCTAGTTTTCTTACTCTGTAGTATTCAGGCAGAAATAACACACTGCCAGAGCAAAGTCGCCATCACCTCAGTTCAGTTTATTTATGTAAAGCCCAAAGTCACAACAGCAGCTGCCTCTTAGGATTTAACAAGATCATTGATATAACCAACAGAAAGTTCAACAGTGAAACAGACATTGGTCGTAACCGACAGACTAAGCAAATGGGTTAATTTGGAGTAGGTGCAGTTGATCAGGGCTACATTCAGAAACGTATTTGCCCAAAAGAATGAGGTAGATGACGTAAAATTACCAGGTTATTTCCAACAGGAGAAGTGTTAGAGAAGTGTCTCCTTTAGGTTTTAGTGTCAAACAAATCACACCACCATTAGAATAGTTATGACAGCAACTACCTTGGTCTATAGACAATCCCTAATACCATCTACCACAGGTCCAGGGCATGCCTAGGATTGCAAAGGAAACGGAAAGTCTGTGACAAAACCAAGAAGTAAAATCACCTCAAAGATCAAAAGAAGTACAGATCTGTTGGCGCATAATATAAATAAACTCTGTTCAGAATGTAACAAACAACAGAAATAATAGTCTAATATTAGCAGCAGTGCAGCTGGCAGTTTCAACAAATTTTCTAAAAAACAAATTGTACCAGTCTGTCAAAAGGTGTGCCTGGTACACATAGTACGAACTGGTTGGCAGGGGAGCGCAAATAAGAAATGACCTACCCAGAAATAAGAATGGTGGTATATACAGGTGAACATGCTCCACACTAGAGTAGTCACAATACTAAATTTCATACATGAAAGGCTCAATGTTGATACAAATGAAAAGTCTTAGTTAGTTTAAGAATGTCATTTTCAACACAAAAGAAAAAGAAAAGAAAAACGATAGTATTCCCATTTTTACAGTCAAATGAGTATTTTGTTTCAACACTAGTTTAGCATATGATTATTGTTACATATACTGCACACACATACCATCTGCCCTGCACCAAATCAGGAGCAGTCTCAGAAAATAAATTTATTGCCACTGTCAGGGAACAAAATTCAAACTCTGGAATGTGCTTGGGTGATACCGTACAACATAAAACAATGCATCACAGAATAAAATATAAACTCATATGAAAAAAAAGACAGACATAAAATAAAATGTAACAAACAAACTGACTGAATAGAAATACAAAATATACAGCATGGACAGAATAAACTAGCATTGTAAACAGAAGAGTTATTTTTGAAGTGAGTTGTTTAGAGTTAAGTAAGAACCTGCCTTGTGCTCAGGTCTCAAGTCATTACAACTCATTTGCTCAGGTGAGGAGTACTACAAATGTACCAAAGCTCTACCACTGAGCCACACTGCAGTTAGTCCTGTCACAATAACAATTTTTTAAGTGAGATATTTTGCTGAAGTAAATATAGACAATAAATGATAATATTGAAACTCATTTAGATTTATACCACTGACATAATAACCCCAATAGCAGATTTAAACAACAAAAACTATTCTAGGTCTACAATACTGTTAAAAAAATCATGAGCTACAATACATAAACAGCAAAATTAAACACTTTAGTAGTTAGTTTGCATCTGTAATGAGTCATAGTTTTGTATTCAACCTTTTACAGTTTATTGTATAGTTATTGTATATACAAATAATAACTAACATTTTTATTAGAAGTATTAAAAGTAGTACAAAAAATGTGCACACAATACATACTGACCCCAAAATATATCGCTCCAGTTTTCATATACAAGTCGATATAGTAATTATAGTGACAGGTCTAACTACAGTTAAACCACAAGACTTTACAGTTTATAAAAACACTGACTAAGAAGAGAGTGGTGCAGTGTATGTGAGAGCAGTAAGAATGTAGCAGAGAAATGGGACACACATACTGAAGAACACAGCGGTGACCTTTAACCCGCTCAGGTCACTGTGGAATGTGACAGATTTACAGAGTACAATAGCACATGCTCAGTACTGTGCAGCCATAACAGGTCAAGGTTCAAACAGGGGCATTATCTAACCTGCAGTTGTCCGTTTACAAGTTACTTCAGTTAATAATGCAAGCAGTTATACAGTATGTGTTACATTGCTTATTGAACAAAGTAATAAAGGTAAGAAGAGGCAGAACACGGCGTCATAAAAGGGCCATATCAGCTTTTTCATTTTCAGACTTCAAATTGATACCAAGACGACAGATAAAAGCAATACTATAAGCAATATATCAATCTTTGTAGTAACCATCATTGTTTTTACTTGTCTTTATTAAAAGGTGCACTGTAAAACTTTGGTGATTGAGGGTCCGCCACCTGCTTCTCTCCATGGAGATATTGCCTGATTTTTTTTTAAATTATCCTTTATTATCCCTGTAGCAAAATTATCCTCTGCATTTCACCCATCCTTTCAGGAGCAGTGGGCAGCGCATGAAGGCACCCGGGGACCCATCTCCATGATCTTATTGCTAGGCTTGGTCAGGACCTCAGCTGGAGGATTTTTACCTATGGTGCATGTTTTTGGGTTGGAAATGTTCCAAAGTATAGGTGACATTGACATCACAGGGCCAAATTACATGTTAGATCTGTGAGGAGGCGAGCCCACTCACAGTAAGAATACAAGTTTTTAGTTCAATAGAATCCATGTTAATGTGTAAATCAAAGATGGATACGTCTAATGCCATACCAGGAAATTTCAGACAAAACAATAATATTTCCATGGAGACAAGCAGTGGCAGATCCTCCAGCAGAAAAGCTACACCTTGCACTTTTAACTCATAATAAATATGAAATGTTGTAAATGGGTAAAAACAAATATATTTCACAGTCTGACAAAGTTCTTTGTTCTTCAGAGTGCACAAGTCTCTGGCCTAGCACAAGAGCACTTTCTAATAAATCTGATAAGCATTTTTTTGTGTCTATTTTAAGTCTATTTTTTATTGTGTTTTAGTGTCTTATTTATTGATTGGTTGCTGACTGAATGAAGTAGCTGACCGCAGCTGAATTTCCTCAGGGATTAATAAAGTTTATATTTATCTATCCATCACTGAAAACGCAGAGAAGAAATTGGCCAGGGGAAACCACATGTAAAGCTGCTGTTGAGCACAAATGAATGTACAGCGTTTATGTGAAAAAGAAAAAAATAATAATTGTTATAATAATTATTCTTAATCATAAGTGTGTGTGTGCTGTACTGGTTCACACAGAGTCTCTCACATGTGCCACTTCTCTCCACAACATTTTCCCATTGTATCATACTCAGTGTTTACAGAGCTCCAGTCATAGTTCAGGGTTGTGGGTTAAACTCTTGAGTCTCCTGTGTTTGATCGGGAGCACTTAATTAGGGTATAAGACTCATAGACCAGCTGACAGAGCAGCAGTGGCGGCCATCTTTGTTGTGGGCTCATATTGCAGTGCGAGTGTGGCACACAGAGATTACAGCAGCTCGCTCCATCTGCTGCTCAGAGGAACAAACAGAACGCACTCTGACCCACTTTCACTGGGCTGCACCAGAGCCAGTACCTTACATAGAGCTAGGGATGCATGCACTCAGGGGTTTTATGTTATTAACTTTAGACTAATTAAATCGATTTGGGTTTTTTTGTTTTTTAGTAAACTGTTGATTTTTTTTTTTATGTATTTGCCTTTAATTCAGCAAGTTCTCTGTAGGGCTGGATATTAGCAAGAACCTCACAATACAACATCCCAATACAGAGTTCTTGATACAACACATAGCCTGAATACATATCCCTAAAAATGATCTCAAAAATGTACTTGAGCTGAATAACAATGCATTGGAACTTCATGTCCACAATGGCCTTGATATCAGAACACAACTGATTAATGAGTAACTCAGATGATGAGTAACAGATTCAGCCTTAATGCAGTAAGCAGCAGGTAAGTGTATAACTTGGCAATTCATAACTGATTAACATCGTTTTAAAATATGCCAATGCACGTGTCTATTGATGTGTGTATTACTGTACTGATATTTTTAGAACAGCCCTAGTTTCCTGATGATTGTGCTTACTTTATTGTACAGCTAGAGGACTAGAGAGCAATTAATAGCAAAAGTAGTGTTTTTTGTTTTGTTTTTTACACTACATCAATTTCTTTGGACCAAAGTCACTCATCTAATCTCCAAGCATGGCTCACAAAACATTACTAACAAATGACAATACAGCTGTACTAAATTACATGCCGCATAAAACCAACTTTTGACAGTGCGTAAACAACTGACTGTCATGGTTTCAACCCAAATAACTTATTTTCCCCCTAACCATACAGCCCAATGTATAGCATAACAATTGTGAGTATATTCCATTTCTATGAAGCCAATAAAGGCGATGAGGCATTTACAAGTGCTGTTGCTCTGATTTTTAAAACAGTATTTGGTTCAGATTTTCACTGTACCTCTTATTACTAACAGATTCAAGCATTGCAGTCGAGGTTTGGCCTCAAGAAGAAAAGGCCAGTTGCCAGGGCAATAACAGTCCTCTCAAAAACTCTGACCCACTTTCACCACCACTGTGTAGCACACTGGAACATTCAAATCAACACATCCAGAGACAAAACAACAGCAGAGTTACCAGAAGCTCCGCAAACCAACCAACAAAAGAACAGAGAACAGAGTCTACTTTTATAACCACTGTAAACTCTGGGTATCAAACAGAGCACTTTTCTGGTGGAGGGTTCGTCATCGGAAACATTATTGCTTTGTCTGGAATGTTCCACAGTATGGTATTAAAATGATCTATCTCCACAGAGACAAGTAGGTCTCAGATGTATGGAGAGGTGACCAAGTTCACACTAAGAATGTATGTTTTCCAATGTATTTTGTAGCAAAAGGAGAAATTCAATTTGTCAACTGGACAAAAGTTTATTTGGTTGAATATGTTTCGCAGCTCATCCAAGCTGCTTCTTCAGTTCTGGTCAGATGCTGATGGACACTGCCTTATATCTGCCTGAAGGGAGGAGCTAATTACAATGAAATTACTCTGAGACTAACACACATATTTGTTTACAGTTTCTGTTAGTTAGGCGGACCTATTAAATATGCAGTGGGAGTGGAGTGTGGGGTCTTGTTAGGATAACCATTCAGGGCCATAATGGGTGTTTTCACACCTCTGGATCTGACCTGGCTAGCCCTATTGTTTTCTTTTTTTATTTAAGTTTGAGGAGAGAGTTATAAATGGGACACAGATGATGTCTGAGACCTCCATTTCTGTTCAAGGAAGACAAAAATAGCCTCTTTAACTCCCCTCTCAAACCAGTTCTTTTCTATGGCTAAGATCTGGACCTCACTGTCCTCAAAGGAGTGGCCCGTGGCTTTTAAGTGGAGATGTACGGCAGACTGAGGTCCACTCAGTCTCTGTCGCCTGTGTTGGTACATCCTCTTGTGAAATGCCTGTTTTGTTTTTCCAATGTAGCGCTCACTGCAACTAACAGCAACAGCACAGAAACTAACACAGCAACTAACAGCAACTAACAAACTATAAACAAATAGGTGTGTTAGTCTCAGAGTAATTTCATTGTAGTTAGCTCTTCTCTTCAGGCAGATATAAGGCAGTGTCCACCAGCATCTGACCAGAACTGAAGTAGCAGCTTGGATGAGCTGTGAAACATATTCGACCAAATAAACTTTTGTCCAGCTGACAAATTGAATTTCTCCTTTTGCCATGGATTCTACCTGGACGACTGAGGGATTCTACACATAAGTATTTGCTAGATAGTTAGGTTCTATAGCATATTGGAGAAAAGCAATAACATCTCCATGGAGAGAGAGTGGCTGACCCTCTACCAGAAAAACTACACAGAGCACCTTTAATTGAGAAAATATTACTTATTACCTTAATGTGCTTTATTTGAGAAACGGCTGTGTCCCTTTTTAAAACCTTAATTTAACTACGTCCAGGTAAATAACTACAAATCAATACTCATTCGCAGGACCACTAAAAACATGCATACCCACTAGAAACACCCATAAAAACAAAAAAGTTATAAATGACGTCTAAAGGGTTAATCATTTGTTAAAGTAAAATATAGAAGCTCTTCATGTTAACAGTTACACAACTTATTTACCACGGGTTATACGTTAAACATTGATGATATGACTGAATTATACAGTAGGGCTGCCAGATTAATCGCAATAGAATCAAAATCACAATTTGAATAGACGCAAATAACTGTTCGCAAAGGCTGCAATTTCAGAGGTACCATCATTTTATTCACAAAACAACAAAATACCCAGTCATATTCTGCATAAAAACTGCTATAGTTTAGATCTGTACAAAGATGTTCTGAAACACGATTCATGTGTTAGTTTGTCAGTTCAAATCAACTATTTTTATCAATTCTAAAACATAAATCATCTAATCGCAATTAAATTCACAATTAAATTACATGCAAGTGAAATAAATGTCTCTGAAACCATCAACTAAAAACAAAGATCACCACAATGGACTGTCTTACATCTCCTCAATTTGTTCTTCACCAATGAAATGTAATTCTTGACTCAGATGTGAAGATGAGACCCACTGCTCTTGACAGGTTTTCCGGCAGCATTTAAGGACAGGGAAGACGCAAAGAACAAATGAGTTAAAACCTGAGAAAACCTTTTATTTTTATTATAAAGTCTGACACATTTTCATTGTCTCCACACAGAGCTGTCTACTGGAGCACAGGACACTACTCAAGTCCAGCCAAATGTGAATGTGAGCCCAGCTTCATTTTCCAAAGTGGGCCATTGTTGCTAGGAGACAAAGTAGGTCTCAAGGCGTCTGCAGCACAGTCAAGGCAAACAAAGAAAAAACACACATCCCTGGTACTGCAAAAGGGCAAAAAGTAGGAGAAAGTAGAAGCAATTTACAGTTGAAATACGGCAGTGACAATAACACCCGGAAATGAATCATGTACAGCTCCACAGAGGTCCAGTCATTTTATGTGCTGTGTTTTAATGGAAAACGGGGCTGCCAAAGAACTGAGCGCAAGTGGATCTTGGTGACCTCAAAACATTTTCAAGGCCCTACAACTGTTACGATGGAAATGAAAGAAGCGGCTTAGAAGAGAGAACGATCACCCACAAACCTGGAGGTTGATGGTTCGATCTAACTAGTGCATACTGCTGTTGTGTCCATGGGCAAGACACTGTAATGTAAACAATGCAAGTTCAGTGTAAAAATGTGTAAATTTGTGTAATCCCTCAGGATCCATAACAAAAGAGAAATTCAATTCTGTCAACTGGTATTTATATTTGATCAAAAAAACTTATGTTTAGTTTACAGAATTGAATTTCTCCTTTGCCATCTATTCAGTGTAAAAAATGTAGGCAACTCTTTATTTGACAACACCAACAAGTAACAGCATGTATGGTAGTAAGGGTTAAATACTTATTATGCTTTTATCTGATATGTTATAATCTATGACACATGGATTGCCATCGGAAATTTTAACAATTTTAAAATCACAATATTGCTCAACAACTTAACAACTTAGGGCAAAACAGCACTTTGCAGAACAATGATGCCTCCAATACAGGAATAAAAATTATTCAAACATAAACAGAACTTTAAGTGGGTTAATGATAAGCAGAAATCATAGCGTGGTTAAAAGCTCTTGAAAGTTGATTTAGCATAATATGTCTCCTTTAAGGTTGGGTGTAGTGAGATTGGGATACATGTTCGACTATCCTTACATTAACAGGTTTAGCTTTTTATTGTAAGATAGAAGCTAAAGCTAATGAGGACACTGCTCCTGACAGGTAAACCAAAAGCAATGAAAGATGGGTCAAATGCAGAAGAGAAATATGCCAGACAAAACCAGAAATGCCATCAATCACTTCAGTATTAGAATAAAAAAACATTTGCGCAGTAGTAGAGGTGCTGTATCCTCTGTGGGCTCTGGCTGAGAGGGTGATGTGAGCCAGTCTGGAGTGAGCGCTCCGAGCTCCAGGGAAGCAGAGCTGATGTAATCCATGGATCACAGATGTAAGGCTGAACAGTGTGTGCTGAGGGAACAATGAGGAGAGACTGTTCAGTGATACTAAACCTGATACTGATACTAAGAAAAAGGCCTGATACTCAGTACCAATTATGAACCACAATTTAGACAACAGAAGCTAATTTGAAATCAAAAATAAATAATGGTATGTTTTTTTTAGAATTACCATGAGTCTTATACTAGTCTAGATCTATGTGATGTGATTTTCGTCAGTACTGATGCTTGTTCAAATGAGTATCTAAAACTATTATTGAAATGAGTTTCAATAATAGTTTTAGCAATAATTAATATCTGGGTATTGATATATTTGACAAGGATTTTGCTCACCCTCAGTCAGCAGAAAATCTTCATCTTTGCAGTAGACTACAGACAGTGACCAGGAGAACATGAAAACAATAAGAGTCACAGCTATGACACTGCTCTGTTTGCACATATGGCGTCTCTATCAAGAGCTCATAGTGAAGTGAACTCAGCACAGCCAGACCAGAGGTTATGTCTCACCACAGAGTTTTGAGTGAAACAGCACATGAACATGTCCTCACAGTCACATGTCCCAGACATAGGTCCAAGAGGCCTGTCAGGACTGTCCCCTGTGTCAGAGCCTTCAAGCCAATGGACTAGACCCAACCTAACCCTGACCTTTAACAGCAGTTTATAAAGGGCTTAAGAGAAACAATATTGTCTACAGTGTTATACAGACAGCTTGAAAGCTCATCTCAGTGAAATGGCCAAAACAGCCATTTCACTGCACTCACGCCTCACAGCAAGAAGGCTCTGGGTTCGATTCCCGGTGCGCCTGGGCCTTTCTGCATGGAGTTTGCATAGACTTAGACAAACTATTGATCCACAAGGGAAATTATTTGGATACAGTACCTCAATCATCACAATATAATATAATAACAGCAAGTAACAAAAACAGATGGTATAGCAAAAAGATAACAATAGACAGGTGTCAAATGAGACATAATTATAAAAATAAATGTATATGTACAAGTCAAAATAAAATAGAAAAATAAGTAATAAACTATAAAAATCACAGCTATATACAAGAGACAAGAACTACAGTGCAAATAATATGCTGATTGACAGGGCATAGGTTATCTGTTACTTGAGATCAAGTTGTTGTACAGTTGTAGGGAGTATTATCTGTTACATAAGGGTGAGTTTGAAAGACCTGAGCTTTCTCTGGAAGTAGAGTCTGCTCATGCTCTTCTTGTAGACAGCATTACAGTTGTCCCTCCAGCACAGCCTGTTGTTCACATGGACGCCGAGGTATTTGTAACAGTCCACTATTTCCACGTCATGGCCCTGGATGGTAATGGGCTCCACTGGTGTCCTTTTTCTCCTGAAGTCAATCACCAGTTCCTTGGTCTTGGGCACTGGTACAATGCAGGAGGTCTTCCATAGCACCAGTATCCTTTCAAGCTTCAGACTCAGAATGAAGAGAAAGTGCAGGATCCCAGTGAGCTGTGCTGCATATGTCCTCAGCACGCGGCGGTTGACTTGGTTCGGTTCAGGAGACTTGTTTTGGTGAACTTTCAACAACTGCCTTTTCACCTGCGCAGGTGAAGACACTGAGCTGGGTTCCTCCGTGGGGGTGGGAGTAGGTGTGGGAGCAGAGGTGATGGGCTGATGAATGGTCATCTGAGTGGTCTGTGGTGAGGTGTGGATTGGGCGTCTGGGAGGTGTAGAGATGGGGGTGCCAGGGGATGAGAACCAATTAAAATGCAAATTGAGTAGGTTTGATCTGTCTGGGCTACTGTCATGCTGCTTAGTTTTGGAGAGACCTGTGATGGCCTTCATTCCCCGCCACACATCTCTAGTGTTATTTTGCTGCAGTTTAACTTCCAACTTCCTCCCATAGGCCTCCTGGCCCTGCCTTAGCTGGACCTTCAGTTGCCATTGCACCTTCTTCACCTCGTCCTTATCACCAGAGTTGAAGGCCCGCTTCTTCTTAAGTAGATCCTTCAGCTGGCTGGTGATCCAGGGCTTGTTGTTGGGGTAACAGCGGACAATGCGTGTGGGGACAGCTGTATCCTCACAGAAGTTGATGTAATCTGTTATACAGTCCGTCATGCTGTCAATATTGTCCCCATGAGGCAGGCAGAGCACATTCCAGTCTGTGGTCTCAAAGCAGTCCTGAAGGGCATCGCTGGCTTCCTGACTCCACTTCCTTACAGTCCTAGTAGTGACAGGCTGCCCCTTCACTGCAGGTACATACTGAGGTGTCAACAGGACAAGATAGTGGTCTGATCGTCCCAGTGGGGGCAGGGCAGTAGCACTGTATGCCTCCTTAGAATTGGCATACAGCAAGTCATTGTCCCGAGTTTTTCAACCCACATATTGGTGAAGTGTGGGTAAAACACTGTCAAAGGAAACATGATTGAAGTCTCCAGAAATCAGCAATAAAGCCTCCAGGTGTTTAGACTGCAGCCCAGTGTCCACAGTGTATCCTGTCACATGCTGCCTCTTCATCCGCTGAGGGAGGGATGTATACTCCGTTGAACAGGATAGAAGTAAATTCCCTTGGTAAATAATATGTACGTATTCCCAAAACCATAAGTTCAATGTCCGGCGTACAGATACGCTCCTTCACATTAATATGGCCAGGATTACACCACCTCTTGTTCACCAAAACAGCAATCCCGCCGCCCTTCTTCTTACAGCTTAGGAGAGTGTCTCTGTCCCCACGCACCGTCTTAAAGCCTGGTACAGATACACTGTTGTCCAGGAAGTTTGTATGAAGCCAGGTCTCCGTGAAGCACATGATACTGCTGACAGCGTACTCCCTTTGGGTCCGAACAAGCGCACACAGTTCATCCATCTTATTTCCCAGTGACCTTACGTTCCCCATCAAAACTGAACAGGCCTAAATTTCCTTCTTCGCTGTTTTGCTCTCACTCCAGCGTGGCATCCTCTGCGTGTCCTCCTCCTTAGTAATTCCACAGGGATGTTAGGCTTAACTCCAAAAAGCAGTGGGGACTTGGAGAGTGAAAGAAGGTGCTCTCTAGAATACACAATGGGAAGTCTGGACTGCTGAGCCACACAACAAAAAACAAAGAGGCCAGTAAAAATCAAAAAACAACAAAAATGCCCAAAAACATGGTGAGTGTTTTATTGGACAGATAGAGTAAATAAAAATAAAATAAAAACTTAAAGTGCAAACAAGAGTAACTTAAAAAGGTAGATGTTTTCAGGAAAAACCTCAGGAGCTACTGTACCCAGCTGCCACTCTCTCAGGCGCTCAGGGTGTCGATGTTTCTTCCCGTGTCTGGATGGTTTTCCTCTGGGCACTCCGGTTTCCCCCATCAACCCAAAAACATGCTCCATTGGTAAAAAATCCTCCAGCTCAGGTCCTGACCAAGCCTAGCCCCATGTGCTGCCCACTGCTCCTGAAAGGATGGGTGAAATGCAGAGGACAATTTCCCTACAGGGATAATAAAAGTACTATTTAAAAAAAAAAAAAAAAAATCGGATACAAAAGAACAATACATAAAGGAAACTGCTGCTAGACAAAAAAAAAAAATACTCAAAAAGTTGTGCTTGGACCCCACAAATCCTTTATTTGAGCATCTAAAGAGCCTCTATAGGCAGTGTTACAGCAGCACTGGGCATTAGGAAGATTTCTTTATATTGATGAGTACCAGCCATAAAAATGAAGCTAAACAAAGGTAGGAAATTAATTTGTCTCCTCCTGTTAAGTAGTTTCACAGTACCCATTTATATTTTAAGGCATTTTTATTCAATATTGACATAATTTCACAAAACGCAACAACGAAGAACAGCTTCTATGTTTGAGACTGAGCACCCTCGAGTTTTTAAAGGAGAGACCCGGTGCTGAGTATAGTTTAGTGTTTGGTGTACCTCTCCACAATAAAACTCTGTGTAGCTGTAACATGTGGGTCACACTGGCCCCTGTGAGGAGCTTGCAGTCTGATTACACCCCACGTGCCCCACAGCAACAGCAGCAGCAGGGTTCTGTGTCTGAGTTCACAGACTTACGTAAGAGGGATCAGCTCCACTGCCCTGTGCCTGAGCAGGTCTGCACTTTACTAAACAAGTCACTAAACACTGGTCCATCTGGCCCCTCCTCCATGTGAACAGTTAGATGAGTTTATAAAAAGCAGAAGAGCAGGAAATCGTTATTTCATATGGACAAAGTGTGCAAAGCTCAGACTGTAAACATGTGACTTTGCTAAGGTCAATGAACTCTAGCCATGCTCCAAAGGAACAGACACAACTCAGAACTAGGTGTGGACGATACAGACAAAAATAAACAGCACTTAACTGGAATTTCTTGTTGAGTTTGACACACATGTAAATCAACTATAAGATTAAACACAAAACTCCACAAATATTATGCTTGATTGGAAGTTAAGGTCAAATGAATGAAATATCAACTCTTCACAGCTTTGACAGTTTTCTTAACAACATTCTCGCCATTTTAATTCTGACAGATCAATAGTAACCAACTAGTAAATGAAATAATTGTCAAACTATTTAGTAACTGAATAATTATCTAGAGTATACACAAACATAGTTGCCTTGTGTTGAGAGAAGAGGTGCTGACAAAGCTGTTATATCAAAATGAAACAGGAAAGGCAAGAATTTAGCGTTTTTTAAAAAGCCTATTTGGTCTGTAACCAAACAATCAAAATGTTCTGAACCAACATCACCCCAGCTTCATCTGGGTCAAACCTTAAATACATCTCACAAAGATCTTTGCATTACAATGACTAAATTACTATTTTTTATTTAACCTGGAAAGTCCCATTGGGATTTTGACATCTTTTTCATAGAGTCATGGCCAAGAGAAACCAACAGCACAACTCATAGACAAAACATTTCATCTAAAATAGTCAATGATTTCATTTTCAGGTCTTTCAGTAACAAAATGAGTCATAGGAACAATATTTTGAAAGCCAAAGTAAAATACAGAACTGAGTGAGTAAAATAACTGAATTTGCTCTCATTGCAGCCCCACTTTCTTCTATATATCTTGTTAACTATCTCTCTTAACAGGCCAACAGACATGGAGGTAGGTCTTACCAGTGCGGGCCACTGGATGTGCTTGGCCTTGGTCCCTTGCAGGAGGCCCCCTGCAGCCACTCCGCTCCCTGGCCCCGTCCTGGAGTCCTTCCTCTTGGCCCAGACCAGCTGGTGCTCCAGGAGAAACAGCTGGAAGTCCTCGTACACTTTGACCCACTCCCTCTTCTCCCACTCCTGGTCGTCAAACTCAACGTACACCTGTGGACAGAGGGAGGGACATCGTCACAAATGAAAACTCAAAATCATGGAAGTTTCATTAAAAAACAGTCCATATAAGAGCAGTCTAAAAACTTTCCAATACTGCTGTGTATTGCTTCATGAGACTTATCTGAATCAATTTCGATTCCTCCGATACTGATCCAAATCAAAAAGTATCCAGTATCAGAATTGAAAAAGTTGTTGCAACATTCAATGCTAGTTTCACCATACACACCACAGTACATCTAAACACATTTCCGATTGACAAAACGTAACAACGAGACAGAGAACTGCAATCTGTTAACAAATATATTTAATATGTGTATATCAGGCCTGTAGTTAATCAAACATATTGAACCCCTTGTGTTTTCTGGGTTAGAATAAGAATGTTTTCCAGTTATCAGAAAGAGCAAAGGAAGACTACAATGATAAAGGGATAGGCCCACGAGGATGACTGCTTTTTTACTGGGCATCCTTTTGAGACATATAAAACTCCAAAAACTCCAACTACTGCACACGACTGGACAAAAACTTAAAACATCTTGTCACGTTTTCTGAAAAACTAGGAGGACTTGAACTGAAGTTGTCTATCAGCTAACCCTTTAGATACTGTTCCTAAACACATTGGGATAAAAAGTCACGCCTCAAATTTTAATATAAAAAATTCTCTCCTCCTATTTATGTTCATGTTTATTCTGGTTTTACATTAACTGGGTTTATTGTTAGTGCAGTTTTTTATGTGATCCATTGTAACGTTGTTGGTGAATGGACAAAGGTATCAACTCATATGAATGTCTTTTTTTTTTATCTAACAAATGTTTTTATCAAGACAAATCTCTGATATATTTCTGTGTCACTGCGAATAGTGACCAGAGTCCTGCTGTGGTTCTGGGTGGACTGCAGGGAGCAGGGGAAATGGGCAAAACACAGCACTAGACATTTACAATAGCCTTCTCCAAATATCTTGTAAAGTTATTGATAAACACTGCAGCTATAATACTCATGATTGCCCTGAACTGCGCACCACCACACAGCTCTGCAAGTGTGTGGCTCATCTGTCTGTGACACTTTAAGATAACACAAGAACTCATAAATATGGCTGATTTTATTTATTTTTTTTTTTTCAAAGCATTGGGATTAGACTTGTGATTCAATGGCAGGATTCTGAGTGCACATCTTCACCAGTCCAGGAACATTAACATTTGAGAGAGAACTGAAAAATGAACAGCTAAACAAATGCAATAATCCCAGAACATATAGAGGTCTAAATTACAGAGTTAGCAGGTTTTCTATAAAAGGCAGGGTGTTTTGCTTGCAGAAGACATAAAGACATTAAATACTGGCAGTGCAGATTTGCTAATTGTGCACTAAAATTGGGAATTTGATTTAAATCCAAATAATGTTGCAGCTTTATCCACGGACGATGCTGCTGTGAGCCAGAGCAGTGATTGGTTTAAGTTCAGGCTCCTTACAGTTGCTATGGTTACTGTTTTACAGCTTTGTTCCTGTGTTCAAACCTGTGTGAATCAGAAACCTTGGTAGACTTGACATAGTAAACTGTTGAGCAGAGACAAAGTCATAATGAGTAAATGTTCAAGAAGGGTGTCTAGTTCTAAAGTAAAGATTTCTCTGCACGTTTTCATATGAGTGAGAGCAGTGGGGGCATCTCTCCTCACTCAGCCTCACTGTTCAATCCCACTGCAGTGCAGAGAGTGGAGCGAACGAGGACAAGCCTCAGCCAATCACACGTCAGCAGCACCCCCCATCATCAAAGTCAAGCTCCTCCCCCTGTGTCCTGACGGTGTCATCCCAGGACAGTCTGCCCCCCCACCCCACTATCTGTGAGCACACCGCTCCGAGCCGACGCTCCACAAATAAAACACTAGTACAGAACAGAAAACAGCACATGCACAGCTGTGGAGCCTGAGAAGAATTGAAACTACTATTTAGGCTTTTGCTGCAGTTTGGATTTCACAGATACGCCACAATCATATCTACTTCAAAACAGCCCGGCTAAACACCATATCCACCAGTGAGATGAGATGCTTCTGTGCAACTGAATGACATCAATCACTTGCTTTAAATGAGACGGTGTCATTTGTCCAGGAGCTGCTTTAAATGTTATAATAAACGCAAAGAAAAGGAAGCATTTGGAGCGCGAGATTCCATATCATTATATTGTATACTACACAAACACACTGCAGACGGAAAAATGCGTTTCATTCTCCAAATCAAGTCATTTTATGCAGACCGCAAATAACCTCTCTCCAACTACTGCAGCCGTATTGTATATTAAGTATTGCACACGTCTGAAGGATAGAGACACCTCCACATACAGACACACACACAGACAGACACAAACACACACACACACACCCCCACACACACACAGCACTGAACTGGTCAAATCCTTCTCATCTCAGTCTACCCACAGTTAATGAGACCATGACACTGCAAGATTACATTCTCTCCTCGGCTTATTTGGTAGCCATAGTGTTTGAAAGAATAGTAGCACTCCTTTACAAAACCAGCCAAAACTTTTACTTAGCATTGCCACTGTGAACCATGTGTGCATGGTGATTCGGGAGATTTTTTATGCTAGATGCCCTTCTTGTCAACAAGACAGCCACATTATTGAGAGTAAAGTGGGCGATGGGGGTCAAAGCCAGGGACACAATGTTACAGAAATGCTTCTGTCAGTCTAGTACTCACATAAAAAACAAAGCACATCTAAACAGTGAAACAAGAGCTGGTGGAGTGACCTTAAATAGTGTCTTTTCTGGTCAAGAATACATTCTTTCTGCTTTTAATTGTTTATTCTCTTTAGTCGTGTTTAGTACAGATGTTTAATGCTCTGAACTGAACTCAAGTGAGAAACTCAAACTCCAAGCCAGTCCACGTCATTTTCCAAAGTCGAGTCAGAGTGAGTCATAGAGGTTTGACCTAAACTGTTTTTATGTTTAAAACTTAACAGAAATACACAGTGGAACTGGATACCATGAGTTTATAAAACATGACTGCTCTCTGCGTACGAGACATGCAAACATGAAACCAACAAATTATTATTTAATTAAGAAATGACAAATAAAAGGCTGTGCTTTATATAAAGTTTATGCTTCTTCTGTAAAGAAAGCAAGCACAGGTGCAATCTATGAAATGACCAATAAAAGTGTTTTCAGTGTTTGCAAACATTGTTAGAATTTTATTTTGGCTGCATTTCTATGGGATTCTTGCCAACAACAAGACTACACGTTTTGCCCACCCAAAGTTCTAATGGGCATGACTGACAGGCTGATCAACCAATCAGAGAAACCCATACCGTCTCTGTATCAAAACAACCATGACAGTTTAGGATTGTTCCAATACCATCCGGTGGCACCAGACACAAGCAGTAACCAGTTACGGCTCTCAACTATGCTTTTATGGATACCACTAACAATATTGGAAGGACCCCAAAAAAAACAAAAAACAAAAAACAGGACTGAAGAACATAGCAGACTTCTTCAGATTCAAAGAGAGAAGCCCTAAATGCTATTTATCGGATATGAGAGAAGTTTGATTTTGTCCTAAACATTAGATCTTGTTCAATTCACATGAGTCACTGAAACAAACCAACCTGTAAATCCTATATAGAGGAATTCAGTTTGGATTTACTGGGCTAATGGGAGCCCTGTGTCTAACCTAAACATGAGTATACAAAATGGATTGTGATAAACAGTAAGGAAAGGGTGGGAGTGTAGTACAAAACGTACACTATGCAATTAATGAGTTAAAATACTGCACCTATCAAAACTACTTCAAAAATACATTAAACAAATATACTGAACACTGCATATTATAAACATATGAGATGTATGCATTAAAAATGCTGAATTGTAGCTATGGGCTAATTTCCACCAGTTTTCTACTCACAAACACATACACATTCATGCAACAGTGTGAACTGTAGGCATTGGCAAGACGGGTTAAATCTCTCACAATAAAAGCTCAAATAAATAAAAGGGTTAACGAAATTGTCTTTCACTCTCACCATCTTTGAATATTATGCCTCTTTATTTTGTAATTAGCTCTCCTGATCAGCTTGACAGCGTGAGAGCCGCTTCATGTGACCTGAGGAGTTCAGATGCAGCAGACACTCTCACTGAGCCTCTGAGTGGTCTGGACTGTAGCAGGGCAATGTGGCCTATAATTTATATCACAGTGTAAAAAAGAAAACTTGTGAAAGATATAAATGAAGATATGACTGAGGCAAGAAAATACACTACTCACAATAAGTTAGGGATATTGAGAGAGACTCAGCGGGTGTCATACATACGGTGTTTGCTTCACTTCAGAGATTTTTGGGATAGGGAGGCAAATGTATTGGAGTGATAGACACACCTCATTTTGTGTTTTCCACATACTGGTCTTACTGTGTACATATTGGGGCTAAGGCCAAAAAATACTAAAAGACAAACCTTGTCAATGTGGCATCAATTTTAACATTCTGTGGGTATAAAAAGCTGGTATTGTCAGTAAGTCATTCCAAGTTCATCATTCAAACAGCCATGAACACAAGACGTCACTTAACAGACGAGCAGCGTCACCTGGCCATAGCGTGCCTTCAGGTCGGTAGCAGGCAGTCAGATGTTGCTCGTGAACTTGGTGTGTCTCAAAGTGTCATCAGCAGACTTGCATCAAGACACAGAACTACTGGCAGAGTTTGTGACAGGCCCATGAGTGGAGCCCCACGAGTGACAGACCGCAACGATGACCAATACCTAAGGACCTACGCATTCAGACATCGTCATGCAATGGCCACACAGCTGCAGGCCCGTTTACAAGAGGTGAGGGGGACTAGGGTTTCCAGACAAACCATACGCAACCGACTCCACCGCTTTGGCTTGAATGCCAGACGACCATTGCAGGTGACTCCACTGACACCAAGACACCGCTGTGAACGTTTGCAGTAGGCACAAGATGATGTGACCTGGACAATGCAGCAGTGGTCTACTGTCTTGTTCACTGATGACTGTCGGGTCACCTTGCACAGGAATGATGGTCGTCAGCGTTGCTGGAGAAGGCGAGGTGAGTGATACGGCGAGGTCAACATGGTCCTCAGGGTTCCCTTTGGTGGAGGGAGTGCAACAGTCTGGGCAGGCATCACCAGTCAGCGCAAAACAGATCTGGTTATTGTAGATGGCTCAGTAACTGCACGTTCTTACCTCAGAGACATCATAGAACCCATCATCATCCCCCAATTCCGCCAGCACACCCCCAACTTTCTGTTCATGGATGATAATGCTCCACCACATTGAGCCAGAATTGTCACAGCTCGACTTCAGGAAGTCGGAGTGCCTCATATGGTATGGTCAGCAATGTCCCCTGACCTGAACCCCATAGAGTACGTCTGGGACCAGTTGAAGCGGAGACTGGATGAGCGTACCACACCACCACATGACCTGGCAGAACTGCGTGTAGCACTTGTGAAAGAGTGGAATACATTGCCTCAGAACAACATCATGAAGGTAGTGAGGAGCATGAGACGTCGCTGTCAAGCTGTCATTGCGGCAAATGGTGGAAACACCCGTTACTGACAGTCAAGTTTTTGTTATTTGGGACTATCTTTGTTATTGTCATAATTTTTGGGGGTGTAATGAATTAAACTAATGAAAAAGGTGTTTTTTTCTCATTCATTATTAGTAACATCAAAGGGAACTTTTACTTATTTCACTGAAATTCAGACCACATAGGAAAAATACTATAATGAATAACAATACCCCTAACTTATTGTGAGTAGTGTATACTTCATATCTGAGGCTTTTGCTCTATTAGTGCAAACATGTGTACAGTTATGGTGAAAGTTGTGTGTCCACTCTACAAATCCTTTCTCTGTCATCATTAGTGTTTTGAGCATTTCTACAGACATGTTCAAACTGCACTAGGTGTAAACTCTAGAGCACATGCAAATTATAGTGCGATTTGAACCCCCCTTTTAATAAAAATCTATACATCATGAGCGGTATATATGGCCCAACCCTACAGGAGCTAGGAGATCCTTTGCTCCAGCTTATGCGGCTGCACTCAGAAGAGTCGCGGCAGCCATGAGGAGCGGTGAATGGTCCGTGCCGTCTGTTGCTATGGAAACAGGCAGTAAAAGCATCGTCCGGACACGTTACTCTCAGAGAACAAAGACGCACAGTGCACAGGGAAACAACTTGCACCCACAGCTGCACGGTAATGATGACAGTAGTGACAGGAGACTACAACAAATACTATTGCACTGAGGGAGTGAAGAGAGCACAGAGCAAAGACTACAGCCCACTACACTGAGCTGAAGAGCCAACAGTCAACACACATACTTATATACAAGTGCTTTCATTTGTTTTAAACAGAATTTTAAAAGATCTAAAGCCGCTGTACATAACTCAATCTCAATACGAGATAAAAAAAAAAATGGGTTGCACAATTTTGAGGAGTAAATCTTTTCAATATATGTTTAAAATTTCAATATTACACAAATTGAGCTTTAAGCCATGTTAGAATGCCATGAATGTTGTTACCTCTTCAAAAAACATAGCTGGAAATGTGTTTTGTTTCATTCACACATGTTTGAGTAACCCTTTATTATTAATATTAATATTGCCAAATGTATTCGCTGAACTTAAGTGACATCCCATTCCCCATGACGATGGCCCACCCTTTGCAGCTATAACAACTTCAACTCTTCTGGGAAGGCTTTCCACAAGGTTTAGGAGTGTGTTTATGGGAATTTTTGACCATTCTTCCAGAAGCGCATTTGTGAGGTCACACACACTGATGTTGAATGAGAAGGCCTGGCTCTCAGTCTCTGGTCTAATTCATCCCAGAGGTGTTCTATTTGAGGTTGAGGTCAGGACTCTGTGCAGGCCAGTCAAGTTCATCCACACCAAACTCTCTCATCCATGTTTTTATGGACCTTGCTTTGTGCACTGGTGCACAGTCATGTTGGAAGAGGAAGGGGCCATCTCCAAACTGTTCTCACAAAGTTGGGAGCATGGAATTGTCCAAAATCTCTTGGTATGCTGAAGCATTCAGAGTTCTTTTCACTGGAAATAAGGGGCCAAGCCCAGCTCCTATAAAACAACCCCACAACATAATCCCCCCTCCACCAAACTTTACACTTGGCACAATGCAGTCAGACAAGTTCCGTTCTCCTGGCAACCACCAAACCCAGACTCCTCTATCAGATTGCCAGATGGAGAAGCGTGATTCGTCACTCCAGAGAACACGTCTCCACTGCTCTAGAGTCCAGTAGTGGTGTGTTTTACACCACTGCATCTGATGCTTTGCATTGCACTTGGTGATGTATGGCTTGGATACAGCTGCTCGGCTATGGAAACCCATTCCATGAAGGTCTCTACGTACTGTTCTTGAGCCACATGAAGTTTGGAGGTCTGTAGCGATTGACTCTGCAAAAAGTAGGCATCTTCTGTGCACTATGCGCCTCAGCATCCACTGACCCCGCCCCGTCAGTTTACATGGCCTACTACTTTGTGGCTGAGTTACTGTAGTTCCCAATCACTTCCACTTTGTTTTAATACCACTGACAGTTGACTGTGCAATATTTAGGAGTGAGGAAATTTCACAACTGCACTTGTTGCACAGGTGGCATCCTATCACAGTACCACGCTGGAATTCACTGAGCTCCTGAGAGTGACCCATTCTTTCACAAATGTTTGTAGAAACAGTCTGCAGGCCGAGGTGCTTGATTTTATTCACCTGTGGCCATGGAAGTGATTGGAACACCTGGTTTTGATTATTTGGATAGGTGAGTGAATACTTTTAACAATATAGTGTATCTGCATCTCAAAAGCTCAAAATGCTCTGTTCCACCTTGTTATGTCACGTAGTGATCGTTTAAGTTAACAGCTATCTTTTACCTTTTGTTTAGTAGGTAATCATCCAAATGATTCTAGTGAAGGTGTAAGGAGTTTAAAAACACAGTGGAGCACTTCCTGTATTACCACGTGACATCATAATGCACAAGGTGAAAGAGAGGTTGTGTATTAAACATGTGCAAATGAAACACACAATTCCAGGTATGTTTTTGAAACAACACTGTGCCCTTTAGAAAATAGGATTCTATTCAGATTGCAGAATATACACTCCAGAAATATGAATTGATAAACTGGGACAAGAATTCCACTGCACAACATGTTTGTTGAGGTATAAATTACAGGTACGTCAAGATTTTTGTTTGATAATTGTGCCAACTCAAATTGTGATTTTGATTTGATTATAATATATTGTGCAGCCCTGGGGTGAGCTGTGGTGAAAAACTAGGAATGCTGTCTTGGATACAACTTTCATAGAGGTTGAATTTAATGACAGTCACATCAGTTTGCCCCAGGGTAGTTGATGCTTCAGAGTAGTATGAAGTAACCACTACTATGATGTGAATGTTGAGTGAATGAATGGACTCATTTAGCACGTCTGGAAAAGTGTGAGCCAAGTCGTCATCAGTGGCAACTCCTCCACTGATCAATCAAAATGCGGTTTGTGCATATTTCATATTTAATTCGAACTATCAAACTAAACGCCAATCCTGTGAAGAGTATGTGATGATTTGAAGCATGCCACTCACATTCAGCCTGAGAAGCACAACAACATGCTAAAGTCATTAAAGCTAGTAAACAGGAAACTACTTGTGTAGTATAAATAGTTCTCCCCATACTGCCCTGTAAGTATGGATTAAAGCAGAACAATCGTTTGAACTGCTTGAGTGTTTTCTGAAATTAGACACAAGAACACAGTAGTTACAATCCCAATAAAGAACAGTAATACAACAGTATCAGTGAATATTTATCTGCGACTCTACACCACATTGTATGCTCAGATTATGTAATGCACTGTTACATATGCATAATAGGGATGGGACAAAATCTCGTGCTACAAGAGCTCGGGATGCAAGATCTCGTAAGATAAAAATTAATACAATGTGCACATCTGAACTACACAACTTATTATGTTAAAATGTCATCTTGTCTCGTTCTTGTGTCTCCACCTAGTACTCTAAACTCTCTCCATTCTAAACAGACTCAGCCCGTGTCATATGGGCCTGTGGAGAAGAGACTATATTGTACTTACTAATTACTAATTAATACTATTATTATTATTACTAATATTGCAAGTCTCATCACATTTTCAAACATGTAAATGTGCCCTATAGACCGACCCCAGTGCGCACTAGATTTAGTTCTGTTTAGTTGAATTTTGGGTCAGCTAAACAGATAGCATCATTCACCCCAAACATGTACCATGATCCATGTGGGTGGCCATCAGCTGATCGCCATACTTATTTCCATGACAACGTGCTTCAAGCGGACAGTGGAGCTGCTTCGAGACCACCTGTTTCCACACTCTCGGAGTGGGGTTTTAATGTGAATCAGAATGCTACTGTTATGTTCACACTGGCACAAACGCACTGCTCGGAGCGAATGCTTATTTTACGTCGACCGAACTCGTGGCAGTGTGAAAACGACTCTTTGGCACACAAATGCTTGAGGAGCCATTTGCCCCACTGACAGAGCCAGGCTGTATATTCCTCTGTGTGTGTGCAAGTGTATGTGGGTGTGTCTTTGAGTGCTGGTTGGTGGGGCACCCTGTACTGTATCCACAGATGCCCTCACACAGTCAGGGCACAGACAAACTGCACTGGGGACGGCAGCTCTTTTCACTTCCACAGAGTATGATGCTTTTATATTCTGTGAGTGTAACTATGTGTCCACACCAGGGACTCAGTCAATCTGTCTTAAGAGGGAACACCTGTAAAACTGGCTGTCTAGTGTTTATTTCTGCACAGAGCATTATTTTAACAAGTAAAGCACTCTCTGAAACATATTTTCTACATTAGACTAGAAACTTAGAGAAGCTTAAGTCTGTAACAAGAATTAAGCCAGTTATTGCTGGTTATGTTTTTATGTTTTATCATAGGATTATCATGCTTTAGGGTTATTGTGGGTCAATGGCATGAAGTAGTTTCAGTTTTATTTAAAAGGACATTTTTTTTATTTAAAATGTTTTAACCCAACTATGTCCAAAAGTATAAGGTAAACATCTTCAAATCAAAATACAATTGTAATGCTGATTTATTCTAATTTACAAAAACAAAAAACAAGATGGCCTTGTGTATGCTATAAAAGGTGTATTGGTTCTCAAGATGATTATCCAATCAAAAAGCAGATTCAGCCTCACATGAGCCTCTAAATTGAGTTCCCAGTTTCAATGCTGAAATCCAGTTGGTTTAAACCTAAAATGCCTCTCTCTGATCTGAATGGTAATCACCTAAGCCCCAGTACCTGCAGCCACTCATGAATCAGTGCTAGTGCGGCCTCTGCAGCTCAGTGAGTGAATTCTGAAGGTTCTGAGCTTTTATATGAGTCATGGTCTGTCCATATACTGAGAATGAGTAAAACTTGTGTCCTTTCCTCTATCTGCAGGTTATGGCACTGACAGCCAAGGTGCAGTTGTGAGTTCAGTTGTGTACCCTTTTTAAATGGTAAGAGCGTAGGTTATATACTGTCTCTTTACGGTGATTTTCTGTTTCAATAGCATTGCGCAAATTGTTCATGTGCCAGGGACATGTACAACTACACAGTAAAATCCAGGGATGTTATGACCAGACTAAACAAGTAGTGAAGTGAAATAGTGAAACGCGCATACGATGCCCCTTGATTAGCAGCTGGCAGTAGGACACTTGAAATTTGTGTTGTGTATTTTAAAGTGGAGATGTTGACTATTCTGCATGAGGCAAGGACACGCCAACACAAACAGACACTTTCTCTTCCTCTACTCTCCCGGTAATTCTGTTCTAAGAATAGCTCACGCTGCATCCAGACAATCACTGAGTGGAATCTAGGGCAGAGCAGCAAGGCTCCATGGGAAAATCCCTCCTGTACACCAGTCCCGCCCTCAGCACGCACACGCACACACACACACACACACACACACGCACACACACACGTCTCTCACTGTGGCTGCCTACTCTCATGTCAACATCGATGTGAGGACCAAAACCAGCTCAGAGAGCAGAGTGCAATCACTCACTCAGGGCTAAAGAACACAGCATTGTGGCTCCTCTCCAAAATGGTTTATTTAATTGACTGCAGTCCTACAATATATGAAAGTTTTTAAAACAAACTCTTGGTCGGCTAAAGACATGCCCTCTGCATCTGACAGAAGCTCACAAAAACAGCCAAGTACAAAGAAGTCCTAGTGAGCATAAGTAAAACTGTCCAGTAACTCCCAAAACTGCATCTAACTCACTCCATGCATTCTCCTCTCTGATGTGGTCCATATAAATTCTTACAATCATAACTGGAATAAATTAGCCAAAATATCTATTGTGGTCAAAAACAGCAAACATCCAACTTATAACTGGAAATGTTGTTGGATCTTGGTTTTCCAAGTTCTTACAATACAGGTTTAACCTAATTAAAACATGCTGTTTAATGCTTTGTCTCTTGCAGTGAAAAGCACATGGCAATTTGAACCAATTAAGCAGGAAGCCAACAAAAAGTGGTCCAGGGGTTTCATTTGGTCCTTGGCCATAGTTTAGACAGCCCTGTGTTTAATAAATGTTACAAATGAGGAACAAGAATAGCACCATTGTCACTACTGTCACCAACAGATCTGTGGGAAATACTGCTACTGCCACATTTTAATCCTGGTTAATAATGATAGTGGTTTAATCTCATATTCTTCAACCAAATCTAGTTAGGGAAACAAACTGGCAAAGAAGGGTGAGCAGAGTTCAAGATTTTCATTATGTATAAAAGCATGAAAACAGTAGAAGTATTATGTCTCACTGAATTCTGAATTTCAACCTGCTTACTTGTTTTTGTGATTCAGTCAAAAGCACTTTCAGTTCCTTCTGCAAAGCCAGCCTCATCAAACTGACCCTCCTCCACGGAACGACCGCTAGGGTTGCAAGATTAATCGCAATCTAATCAAACTCGCAATTTGAATGGACACAATTAGCATATCAGAAATGCTGCCCTTTTTAGTGCCCAACAGCAATTAAGGATGGGTCAAATGTAAAGTCTATACTTAACTCAGAGTATGTGTTAAGTGTATCTTAACCTCAACCTTCCTGAATCATGCCCCCCTAATGACTGTGTAGGATGTCTGCGTATGTCCTGGTTGTGTTGTTTGTGATTTTATGAGTGTTTGCCAAAGAGCACAAAGGCAGTGACGCTCGGCCGGGACAGCGCTGTGTGGATGTCTGCAGTGACAGATGGAGGTGAGGTGAGCCCAGGACAGAGCGGCTGCTGAGGTCAGGCACAGGATTAAACACAAACCCATCACGGACTCAAGGACCGGTGTCTGCCTCTCCCATCACTGTGTGGACCTGCTCTAGGACATGAGACAGAAGACTCACCAAGGTCTCTTAAAGGGAATGTAGAGATGGACTGGTCATGTAGGGCTGTAAGTAGGCCTGTGAACTTAATCAAGAGATAGTCCATCAATCATTTCTAATGGTCAATGATGAGCTTGGCTTTTTCACTGAGAGGTCTATAGCCAATCTTCTCAAAGAAAACACATTTGACTATTTTGGCAATTATTTAAAGTTTGTATTGTTTAAGTTGAGGAAAGAATATTGAAAACCATTTTATTTTTAATATGGCAACCCTACCAAAGAGTCTTATAAAGAATGTGGACAGGGACTCACCAGGCCTGACATGTAGAGCTGCAAGATAATTAAAATCAAAATCTCAATGAGCAAATCTATGCATTGACTTAAATATGCACAATTTTCTGGTTGAGGTTCAGTCACCCGTTTCATGTAACTGCTTTGCCTTTAACATGTCACAGTATGGTATAAATTCATCTATCTTACATTTATCCAATTACAGGCATTTTCACTGCTAAAAAGGCTTGGCTGCAAAGGTTTTGCCCAGAATGTTCCACATCATGGCCTAAACAATATGTCTGATAAAAAAGTTTCAGCCCCTCCACCTAAAACTACACAGTGCCTCTTTAAGACCTCTGCAAATAAATACACATAACGCAACACCAGTTTACGTCTACAAGAACGAGACCAGACTGGATTTATTTTGCCAACATTGTAGCACTGCTTTTCGGAACTACCACGAGCATCACTATCTATTGTAACAAATATTGAAGTATATTTTGATGTAGAAAATATTATATTATTTAAGAAATATTTAACACAAATTTGCCAAGATAATAAATACACAGGAAACTAGTAGAGTGAATCATATGATCTTTGACTCGCCACAGCTCAAAAAATGCATGCGTGATGATCCAAGAAATACAGATACAATAAATGTGTGATTGGATTATTAAAAGGGGAGGTGCTGGACTGGGGTATCTTAAAGGGGATGTGGAGGTTGTGTCCATTGGTTCTCTGCTCTCACTATCTGTCACATCAATAATTGACTGAGTTCTACGAGTAGGTCACATTTCAGAGCAGCTCCACATCACCAAAACAACAAGGCAAAATCACGCACAGGGATTTGAATTCACTCAGGTTAGAATCTACTGTTTCTATGGCAACAATGCACAAGACAGCGGTTAAAAGAGCTGTGCCAATCCCAAGTATGGATGCTCCTTTGATTCATTTACTCACTCAATGTAATCATGAGAAAATAAAAACATCCTTCAATTCTGGAACAAGATCTGCACTCATGATCTGCAGAAAAAAGCCTATGCAGGTCAAAATATATTTTCAGGGACAAAGAAGAGTAGAAAAGGGAATCTATTGGTAATAGAGCTGGGCAATTAATGGAAAGATTGAAAGATCGTGAATCAGTCATGTCTACTCGTCAATGACATGGCTGGGGTTTCTGAATTGAGAAAAGGCTAAATAAAATCAAATTGAAAACGGTGATCTGGGGAAAAAAACGTATCACAATTTTTTTTTCTCATTGATTGATCTCGAATTGGTAATTATTATTATTATTATTTAAAAGGCATACTATTTGATTTAAAGAAAGCTTGAAATTAATGACAAAACTAAACCCTTTATTGTTAACCACAGGTAGCTTTGGTTATAACAGTCTCTTTACAGAACAGTGGCTATTTATGTTATTAGGCCAAATAAATTATGAATATTAGATTTTTGAGAAATTACTGATCCATCAGAAAATCTAAGCCTTTTTCCAACACTATCTTAACAGTTAACATACACTGTTATGCAATGTTAGATGTAGATAGATTAACGTAGACTCTGCCAAGTTGTATTTTCTTATCTTTTGGTTGGTGCAGAGGGGGAGGCAGTGTCTGAAAACCTTGCAGTATCAAACTCATTTCATATTCATATTTCATACACATTCATAGAAGGTCGAGTTCAGTTTGTTTTTCTACAAGTGTGAATACAGAAAAGGCAGCCATGTCAGTGTTCTAGCACGTCTGCGAATAGCTTATCTTGTGACGTGTTCAGACAATGTTTGCTGCCAATTAAACCTAGTCACAGCTCCTTTATATTTAGTAGCATCTTGCCTAATTACACAGCACAAAACGCCAACTTCACAGAGCTATGTGGAACCAAAAATATCAGAGCACTCACGCCACAGCAGCCGGCACTGTGGTCTGAGAAGCAGGACACAGCACCACCAACCTGCCACCTCTGCACTGGGACTGAGATTATATTTAATTGATTTTTTCAGTCAGATTTAGCTGACAAAAAACATCTATAACTGCTAATCCAAGAATCAGACCATGCATTTCAGAATCGATGCAGATCACATCAAAATGAAATGACAATCTGAATCTGCAGTATTCAATGGTAGTGAGCAGTTATTTAGGTATGTCCTCTGTCTTCACGGGACTGTATGTGCAAAAGTTGCTGTCTAAGTTATGACTTTACAATAGATTGCAATCAAGATGACATGTTTTGAAATCCATGTAATTCTTGTAATAGTTAGTTAGTTAGAACTAGTTGAAATGTGCCGTGTGAACTGAATCTTACAAATAGAAATAAATCACAACTCAACTAAAAAATCCAGTATACTGACCAATATATGGTCAATCAGAGGTATTTAAGGAGATCAAGACAAGAATCATCCAAGGACCATAGCTCTTCAAAAATATATTTGTTAGTTTCTACCAGTTTCAAAGTTAGGATTCCAGTACTTTCTACGGCATACCTCCCACAAACAATAGCAGGTCTAGTAGTAATTTGGACACAAGTGCAGTAATGCTGGAGCCTGGTTTGGCCCAGGTCCTATTACAGATCTCCTGTTTTCCCTCTCTGGCTTGTTTCTGTGTCAGTCTCCCTCTTTCCTTTGCCTCTTTCCTTTGCCCCTCCTCCTCTCCCTCTCCCGCTCCCTCTTCCTTTCCCCCTCCCCCGCTCAGGATGGTTTGAGGTCAAGCGCTCACGTGTCTGTCTCCTGCTGCAGCATGTGGGCTACAAATTCCAGTGAGCCAGCGTTTCAAATGACATGTTTCCTGGCTCGGGGAGAGAGTACGCATGCACAGGAACAATAATACAATTATATTGTTAGAGTAGTTGGCTGGGAGTGAAGACATTCCATCAAACACACTACATGAATGTGGCACACCTTTGGCACCGATCAGTTCCTTTGCACTGTTTACTCAGACCCAGGCTCCATAAACCACAGAGGAATCACAACACACTCTGCTCCTCCTCGAACCACTTCTCAATCACTTTGTTTACACAGGTCCACAAACCTTTCAATGAGTTTGAAATTGCATGCAATATGATTCAAACTGGGAATGATTATTTGATCATTTCTTCATCAGAGTGAAGCTTATTGTGGTCCTTTAGAAGTCCGCCTGGTATTAGGTATCTGGTTTAACAACACAAAACCACAACAGGTCGAACTACAACTAAGTATATTTGTTACAGGTAGTTGTATATTCACTTTACTGTATAATGCATGCACTAAGCTAAATAGGGTTTGACAGACACAACATCATTCATTTAGACTAATAAAATAATAAATTACAGTCTACCTGTCAGACTAGCTTTTGCTTTATTGTGTTATTTCCACTGTAACAGAACATCTCCACCTGAGCATATATTTTATCTCAATGCAACAATACTCAATGTAATATCACTTGTGGTTCAATACACCCATGGTCCTACTCCAGCACACTGATCGTGCCATACTTCTTTCATAGCTCCATAACAGCCTAAATCTGCTTAATTTGAACAGACAGTGCAATATAATAAAATGTTGTGTTTAATGATAATTACAATCAAAACGATGCAGGAAACATTTGTTTTTGTTCATCTGAGGCCTGAAATGTATAAACATGGCATGTAATCATAATGACCCTTGTAATAAGATATATAAATAAACTGAGAAAACTATTGTTGCATCCCTCCTTGTTTTCAATGCTGGTGAAGAAAACAACAGGCCAGTCTTATTCACAAATACAATATTCACGTAAAGAAACACCAAAACACTTGAATCATTGTATATATTTTTGACAGCATCTTGTATAAACAGCACTAAAGTAATAAAGTCTGCCTTAAGTCATAGAGGACTAGTCTGAGTCAAATCTGAGTCTTGATCTGTAATAGTTCCTATTAAGATCCTCTCCAAGTTGAAGTCTAGGTTCTACATCATTAAAATCAAACACTGAAACTTTAATTAATAAAATTTCAGTCAACTTTGAATTGCATCATTAGGACCTGAAATCAAGTCACAGTAAGCGGTACAGGTTCTGTTTAGTTACCACATGTGCTCATTGAACTGTTGTGTGACACTTTATACTATTATAACTATTAAAAGGGCTCATTTATTAATCACACTGTAGTGCTCTCTGTAGAGGACTTGAACTCTGAGATCCACATTTTAGTGTGAGAACATACATCACAAAATAACAATTATTCATGATTATTGACACCATGACCAAGAAATGGTGAAATCTTTCATTCACTTTGATTCAAATGGTCTAATATCGTGCCATTCTACTAGTACATGACCATGAAATCAGACAAACGGCTAGATAAAAAGTCCTGCACATATAGGTTTTCTTTTTGAATTGTAGATCGATTTAACGCCGCAGCATTCCAAATAGGAAGTGAGCATGGGGGCACTTCCGGCTCCATTGACTCTGAGCCCAATTAACTTTACATTGAAAAATAGTCGCCCCTCTCTCTGTAACTACTATAGTGACCCTCTTCATTCTGGTCTTAAAAGGTTTGTATTAACTGGGCTCTACATGATCCTGATGTATTTTGTCCGTAAATAAATTCCAGTTCCTACTATGGAACTCGGCTCCAAATTTGCTCCTATAACTGCTAGCCTCGTAAGCTTCATTTGACTGGAGCCAAATGCTATGGGTGATGCCACACTCCCTCAGTCTTTATACAGTCTATGGTAATGTTACACAAAAGTAGGTCAAAAACTGAAGTAAATCTAATACAGCTCCATATATAACCAGTCCTGTGGTGATGAGGCACTTTTCCATACAGAGAGTGTGTGGTGGTACAGGTTTAGGGTGTCGTTCTTGTAATCCTGTAAACACAGTATGGAAGTAACAGGAGAGGTGAACAGTCTAGATGCGGGTGTAGCCATAGACACAACCTCTCGTCTTGTAATGCTACATAATCCAGAAATGCAGAAAAATATTATCCCAATAAAAATGAAATATTTTTAAAAGCAATCAGAAATGGGAGACGTCTTTCTAGTTGTCCTCTATCAAACTGTTGAGGAAGAAAGCCAAAACAAGGTGAGGTCCCTCCATACACTGTGAGTTGCTAATAACAAAATTTAAGAAAAAACAAGTCACCTGAACAAACTCTATAGAGGATTGTTTCAAGTCTCGTCTTAAGACCCAATTTCATTCTCTGGCTTTTAACACCGTGTGAGTTGTGTGGTCCATTGTTGCCTTTTATTGTTTTGTTTTATTGATTTTATTTATTTATTCCTATTGGTCTATTTTTTATTCACAATGTGCAGCACTTTGGAAACAGCTTTTGTTTATAAAATGTGCAATAGAAATAAAGTGGATTGGATTGAGTTGGATCTTGTAGGCAAACAAATTTCCCCCAGTTGTACCAGCAAAGGAGGAGACAGGGAATAATAACAGAGCTTTTCAGGCCGAATGAGCATATATAGCACGTTTACGTCTCTCCTTCTAAAAATGTGCATCTTGAACCTTGTAATTTACTGTAAACTTTAACAATGAACTATTTCAGGTCAACAAAACTTTGGACTGAATGTAACTGACAACAAGCTGGGAACGATGCGCTGTCATGTGACCTGGAGGAGACGTGACCCATGAACCCAACCCATTTGTCAGGAACTAGATCAAAATTTGAGGTTTCAATACAAAAGCTTGCTACATATAGCGCCATGTTTTCCCATCAAAACAAACTTCTCCCAGCTCATCATCTTGTGGAACAGACCTGAACATATAATTTAGGCCTGCACGACTTAAAAAATGCAGTTGTAATTTTTTTGACAAGTATTGGTAGAATTTGTTATTTATGTACAAAAATAGGATTCTGTTTAGAGTGTTAATTTCAAACACAGAACAAACTGGAACAATTTCATGCATTACAGAACACGGTCTAAAAACGAGAAATTGTTTAATAAAGGGATATTTTCTTGTTTACAGTGTAAATTCTATCATCTAAATGTGTTTTTTAACTACAAATGGCAAAGAAAGTAACCTAACCTAAATGATGTTTTTGCGATTTGATTAATATTCATTTTATAATCATACATGGCGTTTTAAAATGCCATATTAGTCAACATCTAGTTAACATGTGGTGCAGTGGGCCAGAAAAGTGAATTAAACGCACAGACAGCGGGAAGTGAACCAGACGAGGACTTCTGTTTACTGCAGATTCTAGCTTCACAACAGATTTTTATTTGAAACTTTATTTCATCATAAAGGCTAAAGGCCCAGAAATTTCACACTGAAAGCAGGTTGAAGCTCTTCTCTAGATCTGGGTTTAGAAAGTGAAAATGTCCTCTTACCAACAGATCTAATGTAGAAGCAGAAGTGTTTGTCCAGTGAAAGCCATAGAAACATTAGCAGAAACCTGAAGACAATGTGAAAATCTTTACTGCCTCGGCTTACAAGAGTTAACTTGTTTAATTGTGGCCCACATTCCATCTGAGACACGTCAAATGAGCTCTACTCCAGGGCTGCCGGCTGCACTCAGAGCAGAAGAGCACTTACTACTAGGCAATGAATATTTTTGGGGGTTTATCTCAATGACAATATTCAGACAACGTTATGAATATTTATCAGAAATGTGCCAAAATGAATTTGAAAACATTTTTTCTATATACTTGTTATCTTAAATTGTGCAAATCTCCAAAACAAGTGCAATATTATCAGTTTCTGTATTTCTAGATCTCCAACGCCAGCTTACACATTAGGGACTATATTATTACAGTGTTGCTACGACTACAGTCTAAATAAGTCCACATAAATGTGTGTGAACAGTGCAGATTCATATCTCATTTCATATCTCATTTGCTGTACACAAAAAGATACAGTTTGTATCTTTTATGTACAGCAGTACACAAAAGATACTGAGAGTATTGAATTCAATTCTCAGAAATGCCATTACTATTGTGGGGAAAAAAATAAAATAAAAAAACAAGTCCTGCTGCCACCAACCAAACCAATAATTATACTCTAAAAGTATTCTAAATGTAAAATATTGCACAAAATATGATCTACAATAAATAAATAACAGAATGAAACTCTTAAGAATTTAGTTTGCATCTGTAATGAGTCTTAGAAGTTCATAATTCAACAGCCAAAATGTTCCCACCAGTGCAAAGAAGAAGTACCCACCTGTACCCATGTGTTGAATAAGTCTAAGTTTATATTATTTATTATTGTGATTGTGAGGTCTAGGTCTATGTCAGCCAGGTAATGTAGCGATAAACACTGAATCGTGATCTTGTGAAAATGGGCCTATTTGATTTCATATTTATATTATTTTTAGTCCAACTCAATGATCAAACAAGTATTTTACCTCAGCCATTCTGACTGGTCAGCTATGAGTCATGACAGTCATTCTCCGAGTGACACAATCACAGTAAAGTGTGAATTCTTAGAAGAAGCAAATATCTTTTAGTTACCTCGTAAAAGGAAATATTTAGTGTACATTAGTGGTTACCAAGTACCACCTAAGATTAGATCTGTTGGTACTCAAAGTCAACTATAAACCCGGAATATATGAGGCCTAAATCATGGCTAACAAGGTCTATAATAAGACTGAAGCATAAATAAGGTAATTCTAATCATTAACCAAGGAGGACAAAACATTTATAGATTTGTCTTAGAATAGTTGTAATCCAAACTAAGAAAACTGTGATATGATTCTATTTGCAAACCACCCACCTTCAAATCTAACTGCAAATTCTGAAATTCACCTTTGCAGCATATCGTCAACACAACAGTTTACAAGAGCAAAAACACTTGTATAAAAGTAAAAGTAGTATTTGGGAGTTTTACTGAGCTCAGAGTGGGCTGGTGTGTAAACAGGAATTCTTCGCGCACTGACATGACGAGAGTGCTGCCATCTGGAATCAATTCTCTTCCATTTGTGTAGAATAAAAGCAGCCGAGGAGAGGGTGGAACCAGCACACACACAGCTCCAGATACAGCTCCGCACATGGACAAAGACACACTGTACTCGCTCTGGTAGTGGTTCACAGTACAAGTTTGTAGTACACTGTACTTTGGTTTCTTTCTTTTAGAGGAATTCATCATAATACTGTAAATCTGTAGGGATCTGTGTTCTCACTACCCACTGTAAACTTAACAAAATAAGCCATAAACACAATGTAAAGTATACAAATGATGATAATGACATTGAGACAATATTCTGGCACAGATGGTGTCCAGTCTGGATAACTGTACTGGATTGTGAAATAGTTCAGGATATCAAAGAGGGTTGGACAAAATCTTTTGATGTATTGAGGCCATTTCCTGGTCATTGTGGGCATTTCTCATCATGTTTGGACTTTAGTTGGCAGAATGCTGTTGACAAAAAACTAAAATTAACATATCTGTTGCAGCCTGCTTGCTCACATTGTTTTAGAGTGGTCTCTACACTAGTTTTGGTTATTAGATATTGGCAAATCCTCACGACCAAAGATTCTTTGTAAATAACAGGAGTGGAAATGGATTCGTGCACGTGTGTGAGTGTTACAGACTGGAGCCTTCCTGCACTGATCAGGGGAGGCCTTGACAAACACTACGCTCCCAGTCGTTTTATTTGTCACTACTCAAATTCATAGTCCTCATCTTTAAAAGGGTTGTCCAAGCCCGTCAAAGCGTAACCCTGCAGTCGTTGTTCATTCACTCCAAAAACGACTTCTGCGCCATCAGCCCTGGCCCAAGGGCACAACATTAGCACTTGGTTCAAGTGGGGTTCAAACTGCCAGCGTTTGGGTTGGTAGGCAAGTGCTCTAATCACTTCCATTGTTATTCAGCCCAGTCAAAGGGATGTGAAATATATTAAACCCAAATTGAAGCCAGATCCTCAGTAAGTGAGGCAGTGGAGAAATTGTGCAATAATATAGAGAAGTCTATGTTGTAAACATTAGTTTGTTTGTCTCAGAGTTTGTGATACGGCTTTTACTTAAAGATAGATCTTCTAATTGAGCAGAACCTCTGAAACACACAGTTTAAAGTGGTTTATGCAAATGTGCTTTTAATTAACAGAACATGTTATGATAAAACAAACAATGTGTAGATACTAAACAAATTCGGGTTTACGATTTTAGAAAAATATCCAATTGCAATTACAATTCAATTTGCAATGTATGTTTTGATAGTAGAATTCTATTCAAAGTTCACATTTTAAATAAAAGCATTAGCACTGAAAAAGACTAAAATATGAACATAACGCCCATGCATTTCCAAATACGTTTAGAGGAAAAAACTACAGGGTTAGCAGTTTTACACAATGGCACAGGCTCATTTGCTATTTGCAAAGGAAATTCTGTTAAAATTATGTAAAATCACTGCAGTAATTGTGATTTACCAAATTCAACTATTCAGTTTGTGATTTTGATTTGATTGCGGTACATCTTGCAGCTCAAATACAAATACATACGTTTTACCCAAGCTAAAGGCAAACAGAGGGATTCATTTGGCCTTGTTTTCAGTTAGATCAGATCAATGCAGCGCCCATGGACAGAAACAGACAGTTTTAAACCTGTGGAGCTGGTTGGAGCAGACAAAGCAGCAGTTTGGCGCTGAAGGAGTTAAGCAGCGAGCCAGGCTAAACTCAAAGGAACTGTGTTCACGTGGCTAAGCCACTGTTGCTATGGGAGAGAGGCCAGACAGAGCAGAAAGAAGGGCTCTCTCTCCTCCACTCGGCACGGCTCTGTGGCACAGCAATGACTAATGACTGCACACCCCCTTCATTTTTCAAATAGCATTCACTCTCCCTCTCCCCCTTTCATTTCAGCTCTCCTTCATCTGCCCATCTCTCCATTCTGAGGCTGTGGAAGATGTGAGAGCAGTCAGAGAGAGCAAGCTTCACTGCAACACTGCAAAGAGCCCACCACACAAACCCAATCATACACTCATGGTACCATTACACACATGTGCCCAATGTACTGCATTCAAACACAGTACCCAATGCATCCCCCGAAGCACTCCCACAGTGAAAGTACTGCTTTTATCAGGACACCTCAGACTGAAATATACGTTGCACAGTGGACATGACAGAGAGACACAGATAACAGTCGTACTCAAAGTAGTGACTGATTTGACAGGTGACCCCTGTCAATGTCTGATGACTTTCAATGACATGACAACGCTAAGCCACATACTTTGATATATTCAAAACATTTAACAGGTGCACTGTGGCCACACTGCTCTAAAGGAAAGGCATCACCTTCTATTACACAAGTGCAAATTCAGAAACAAAACAAAATAGTAAAAACATATTAAAAATATATGTTATGAATAGAGGGTGTGTTAAAAATCGTAAAATAATGCACATCAAGTTGGTGTGCTGGGGGATGACAACTAATAGACCAAAGTCTAAAGGACTCATTTTCAAGGATGTGAAGGGGAAGGCCTGGGAGAAAGTGTACACAGTTTTGTTTAGGTCCATTCATAGAGGTCACAGCCCCAGATTCACACACTGCTCACATATGGTAACACATTGAGACATTTAAGAGAATAAAATAATATTTAACTTGTTCAGGTTAGTTAAATGATACTTACATTAGGTTAGGACTGCAAGATTAACTGCAACTGAATCAAAAAAGCAACTGAATGGATGCAATTAGCAAATCGCAAAGGCTGCATTTTTTTTTTTATGTCCCATTATTTCCTCCACAAACAAAATATGATTCTTATTCTGCATAAAAACTGCTAACCCTGTAGTTTAGATATTTCAGTCTTTTTGTGAATTCTTCTGGATGTGTAAAATTTGGACAGAATGGCATTATTAAAACATACATTGCAAAATTAATCATAACTGCAATGCTTGTCACACAAATATCAACTAGATATTTTCCCCTAATCAGTCAGTCCTACATCAAGAGTTACCACCTACCATATGATGTACGGTGCTTATTAAACGCCTTGTTCTGTAAGTGTCAAATGTAACACAGAAGTTAGATGAGCCACTTCATTAGCAAGGGCTCCACTATTAACGATCCACCCTACAGAAACTATGACTGAGAGGCTGAGGGGTACCCAACAGGTAGACCCAAGTTAAGAGTTGACTACAATTTATTTCAACGCTTTCAATTAAAACCCTATTAAACAAATAAAGAGGCAAAATGCAAATCGCCAAAGCTGCACTTTTTGAAGTACCATCATTTCCTCCACAAACAACAAAATATCCTGACCTATACGGCTAAAACACTGTAGTTTAGAGCTGGACAAACATTCTGAAACATGACTCTTGTATAGTTTGTCAATTCATATTTCAATATGAATTTTGAACAGAATACAGTTTCTTTAAACATAAATCGCAAAACTAATTGCAATCACAATGCTTGTCAGAAAAATATTATTTCCCTAATCGTGCAGCCCTACGAAACATCTTCATTGTGGACAATTTGTTTGATTGTGAGAATTGCAGTGTGAACAGAAATTGCACCAGCTGAAAAACATTAAACAACTTTGTCCATAAACCAACCATGTCCTACAAAATCAGATGTGAATGTACCTCACAGGTCTTCAGTGGTAAAGACACCATACACTCTTAAGTGTAGGCAGTATCAATGGGATAAATCAATGGAAGTTGTCCACCTGGCTGTTAGTAGCCTGACCCCAGCAAACAGAATGAACCTTGGAGCTGTCTGTGTCCTGTGCATCATGTGACCAGTCTCCTGCACATCGACTCTGACACTGGGCATTCTCCTGTAGTTCATATGGAAACTAGTGGGTGAAAATGTGAAAAATATATTAGCGACAAAACGCAAGCCCCTGCCTGACAACACAACAGCAGCCAATATATTCAGCTCTGGGTCGGCCCACTGTTCCCTGAGAGCCAGTCCCAAAATACTCCCGGCACCAGGAAAAACAGTCCAAGCTTTCCAAACAAACCCACAGAGAGGCCCTGATGGAGCAGCGGTCACAAGGCCCGGACGACCAAACGCTTAATGCATTACAGAGCTCTCCAAGTTCCACTAAACTATACACTATAAAACTATACAGTGATCAGCACAGAGTTAAACCAGAATTTCTTAGGACCAGGTCTGCCCAAAACCACAACATGAATACTATGCACGAGTCCGTACTGGCTGCTAAGCACAAACTGCAACTGTTACTGATCATTCACGAACTAGGCTCACCTATACATACAAATGAAATGAAGCAGTGATATAATCCGATTAATGTCAAAATAAAACAATGAAATACAGCAGTCTGGATGTGAAAAGAACCAACATGATGTATGGCTGTCTTCACACGGCAGAATAGTAAAGGATTGTGTATGACTGTATTAGGTTTGTGGTTTTACCTTAATAGACATTAAAAGGTTGAGACAAAACTGCTAAAAAGAACTTGTTTAACTGACTACAAGAAAACAGTACGATGAAAACAACAGCATTAAACCAAGTATACCTGATCCATACAGAACTCTTAATGACCTTTTCTTGTGAAATACAGGAACAGTGACAAACCCATTCCCTTAAGGAGCTGCCTAGCCCACTTGTAATCCACTAAGACCATAGACACAGACCTGAGAGGCTGCTACACAAGGTCACATGATCTGCCTCATAGAGATGTCTGCCCTGTGCCCTCTCTAAACTTTCTTCCCCTCGAGTGGACAAAATGAGGGTCTGTATGAGGGAGGTCTGCCTCCATAGGGACAGGAGCCTAGACTGTGGGAGGTATGTGAAGCTCCATGACAGTCACACTGAGGGCCTCTGCGCATTATTCAGAGAGCCTCAAAAACACACTACAACATAGTCCTGCTTTCACACATGGAGCCAGAGTTTAGATGTTTGGGGTTTGTTCACCTCCAGACTAACTCCAGGCTGAGTGTGAGAGCAGACAGGATCTCTTTCACTCACTCTTATAATCCAAGCACACACGCCAGTCACATGACCACTGATTTAGGATCAGCTCCTTCACAAGCTGCTTTGCAGACAACTCTGCTCCAGACTGCACTCTCAGAGTGCACTCATGGGTGAAAAAACCCACAATATTTGAAACTAACCAATCATTAAAATCTAAAACTGCACTATGTAACATTTCTGGTGGGTGTCGCAAACTGCTTGTGTCCAGGAAAATGTTATTGACTTTCCTAGATGTTACACTTATGTTACAGGTGTAAATAGACATAGAGAAGTTTAATGCCACACTGCAGAACATTATGGCAACATTACCGGGCAAAGCAGTAATATAATAGCAGAGGGTGGACCCTCCACTAGAAGTCATTGCACCTTTAATAGATTAAACATTAAATTGTCCACATTTTACTAAAGGTTTGATCCCCTACTCACAGACGGATCTGAACTGCTGGAGTTTGTGTCAGAACGAGCAAATCTCTCAAAACAATTTATGTAATATGAGAGTGACAAAGTGGGAAAGTTCATGGTTTCAGTGGTTGAGCTTCTAATAAAAATGAAGGCAAAAAATGAATTATACCAATAGAAATATGAAATTATTCAGTATTGAAACTTGCACAGGTTTTTCAGTAATATAATAACATTGTGGGGTGGGAGTTAATTGGACTACTTACTCAGTGAACATTATATTTGAAAAAAAAAAAAAAAAAAGGGTTTTGTTGTTCACCCATTCATCCAGGATTTCATTCTTTGCTTGGTATTAAAATGGAGTTTGACATTACCGTGATAACATTCCCCAAAATGGATGTGATGTGAATGACTGCACATAGGGCTGATCAATTTAATTTAAAATGAGACTCAGTAATTTCTAAATGTTAATTTTATAGTAAGAAATGGTGCAATCATATTTGTTCAAAAGTGGTCCAATGTATAAATGGTTTCAGAGAAGTCATCTGGACACTCAAGACTACCTTTGAAAGCTTTTCTACCGTGAACTGTTTTTGTGTTAAATAGCAGTGATTTAAAGTTTGTATTGTTCAGTTAATACATTTTGATTATGACAAAATAAAAAAACTAGAAAAGCACTCAGAGAACGCAGACCTCCGCCAAGCAGCTCAGTTTTCAAAGTGATCCAGAATCCAGGATTTCTTCTGGATTATCACCAAAATTTAATCATCTGTTGGATTTACCATTAGGAACATTTCCTGAAAATTTAATCAAGATCCGTCCATAACTTTCTGAGTTATCTTGCTAACTAACAAACAAACAAACAAACACACAGACTCGGGCAAAAACATAACCTCCTTGGCGGAGGTAAAAATGAATGATTTTGCCTTGTTGCAAAAGGTGTGCAAGCTCGTGCTCACTTCAGGTGTCAGGAGTCAGGTGCACCCCGACCCAATGTCCAACATGAGCACATTAAAGACAGTCACAGCGTCTCTGTCACTAAGCAACACAATGTCTTTAGGAGTTTCACACCTCACATTCCAAAAAAAAAAAAATCCTCTGACCGCAGAAGCCCTGCTCTTAACCATGATGGCTGCTTCTGGTTGTTTCTTATCAGAGGGAGCAGATAACGGCTCTCTGCTCAGGACTTACAGTCTCAGGGCAAATTTCAGCTGAGGAGGCAGGTCAAATTATGGCACCATTAGAATTACTACATTATTAAAAATGCCACAAGTACCTTCAAAAAGTCCTCTTTTAGTGTGGGGTGCCAACTCCAGTTTTCTTCAATCAATGTGAAGTCCATTTCACACTTTTACTTAAAATTGTCGTTTTTTACACTTTTTTGTAAATTCACTAAACTAATCCACTGCCCTTTTGTTTTTTACTCAATATATTGCTTTCTGCAGATTAATTCTGTAGTTAGTAGTGTTTTATTTTTTTAAGAAGACATTATGCTTTTGTCTTCTTTACAGTTATAATTTGTCACCTATAAAAAGAATCAAGTCTGCTGAATTCCACTTGCATAGGTAATCTTATGTTGATGCAATTAGATTTGGATTCATGACTGTGACAAGAGCAGGGATTCTGTCATGAGCCCATGAGATATTATCTGACAGCAGGTTCACTTGTTCATAAACTAAAAAGTAAAATGCAGGAATCACTGATCTTTCATAAACCTTTTATAAAGAACCTCTCCATACACGGCCCAGCTTGCTCAAATGCCGTGAAAAAAAAAATCACCATTTATATTTACAGCAATGGTGAAGATTTTTCTGTTCGCTTTGAGAATACAGAAAAAACAAAGACTTTATTGACATGTACAGTACAGGGCAAAAAGCATCGGGGAGAGGACCCAGAGTTCACCTGTGTGCACTGTTTATAAAGAGCTTAAAACAATGGGAGTATAATGAGACACACATAACACCTGTGGCTTAATAACAAACACAAGCAGAGACAGAAGACAGAGCCAACAGCCCGTTTAGCACTTCTCATCCAACAGTTTCCCTGAATGTCGGTCAGAGTGTGGCATGAGCAAATTTAAGCTCATATGTCAAGAGCCCTGTGAAAACCCTGTTACTCACATTTCTTGGGACTTGTCAGGAGCCAGTGGGTCAGTGCAAAACTTAAGAACTGGGTGTGAGCGGTCAGACTGTCATGGGAGGAATCATTCACTGCTGTGTACAAAGGCTAAAATATCAAAATATTAATATATGATGATACTAAATTTGGTAATGCAGTATCGATATTACAGATTTTGTGATACCACCACAATTTTGTTGCTTGTTCAGAGAAAGAAAACCTGCAAATGCAATATATTTAACACATTCACTGTTTTTATTATTTAAAAAGGTCAACTTTGGGCAGGTATTGGTTTAACAAAGAAATACTATAGTTAGGATGCGTTTAATTTTAGTTTAGTATTAAATGTATCTCTAAATCTTGATATTATTGTATCGTGAGCCAGTGTACCATATTGAAATGTGAGGGACCTTGTGATTTCCAGCCCTAGTAGACTTGCTGGTTCAATGACAAAATTTGATAAAGACAGGGTCAGCACTCTTGAAATGAGCAGAATCGTATAAATTGTGCAGAATACCGTAACATGCTAACCTATACAGTTCAGTCAGTAATACTATCTAACCAGCTGTTGGAAAATTATAAATTAAATGAATTTTACATGAGAAAAAACTTAGAGCGGCATAACTGAATCCAGATTTCAGGTTGTGCTTTTGGAGGCCAAAATGAAACTAAAGCCGTACTGTGGGGGGCCTAGACTCTGGGTAATCCCGTGCTATAGGAGCTGAGTCGGCTGACCAGCTCAGCATTCCTCTGTGATTCTGTGTAGAAATGATGGTGGCTGATGTTTGGGCCTGGTGTGGAAGCTTCTTGCCACAGAGCTTTCTGCTGATGGCTCTACTGTACCCCGGACAAAATGAGGTGACCGCCTGTGCTGCATTCAGGATCACTGTGGACATTTGAGCTCGGAGGGAGGGCCCACCATTACATACTGCTTTTATGAATACACATTTGGCCCCGATTAGTTTAAATAACATCAAAGGGTGACCTTGTCCCAGTGAAACTTGAAAACAGTTGAGGAGGTGTTGTTTGTTTTTTTCCTTTTGTTGACTGTTAAAAGTATTACGCAACAGCATTATCCCAGTCTGCTCAGTGCCCTGAGGACTCGCTGCACCATTTAAAAATACTCTCCTTAATTGTTACATGTTTTGCATTGTATTTGTGTAGCTTTGTTTTGGGAGTTTTATAATAATTTTAATATTTACACTAAACACATCTAATTTCGTTCATGAATTAAACAGGGCAAGTTATTTTAGCTGTTTAACTGAAACAGAAGAGAGAGGGGCACAGGGTAAAACTAGGTCTAATTATCTTTTAAAGAGAACATGCTTGTTTTTCAAAAGGCTATGCAAAGAAACAAATAAGAATCAATACTGCTGTAAAACGCAATCTGACATAAAAATTACATATATGTTAATTGCAGATGTTATTGTAGACTTTATGTGCTCACTTCTGCCCATTTTAAGAGGATGTGAGGTGAAATGTGCAGCTCAAAAGTAATTATTAATGATGTGCTGAGTGTTTTTCTGTACTAGAGCAGAACCAAAGACACTTGAAGATCAGGAGCATCCAGTGCATGTAATATTCATCTTACAGACTGGGTCTTTGTAGAGCTCATTTTAATCCATCTTACTGAGAAAACACATACTGAAGTAATTAGAGAAAAGGCTCCTGCAGCGTTTGTCCAGCCTTTTGTCCCGACTTTCAGGAGACATAATGCTGACATTTTTTTTATTAAGACTCCAAGAGCACTTTTTCCATTAGTCACTCATCAAGACCATTCAGATAAATAAATAATAGTGATTATTTCACAATATAAAATCATAAGAAGATTAGAAGCAAAACAATTCATTTCCGAAGATTAACCTGAAAGCTGGTCAACATGCAAGACTTCACCACTTTTGAGTCATTGTGATGATAATTCTAAAATTGTGATGATTTGTTTTTGTCACAATAATTGTAACATTAATATTTGATATTGTGTCCAATTATTAACTCAATAAGCCTAATGATCAAAATGTGTGATCCTTGAACAAAACACTCAACGCTGCTCAACAATAGTGTTCAGGACCACGGTCCTCTTGCTAGAGGCTGGTTTAGGGTGTTATCGATGTAAAAATCGAGCTGTTGGTTCAAAAAGCAAACGTGGGTGACTCGCACAATCGTTTAAATCAAAGAATAAGTATTAAGTATAATACATTTGTCCTGAATGCATTGATTTGTAGATTTGAGTTCATCAAGGACACAGAATCTGTAGTGTAACTAATGTAGTGTGTTGCTGAGTGACACCTCTGTTGCTTCCACATAAATGCCCTACTAGCTCCCAGCGTTAACTTTGCCATTTGATAACCTCGTAATAATTCTTATCCAGGGGCACTCTGGTCTGGGTTAATCTATCTGAGTAAGTGAGACATATCCAGGATAAGTTCAACTGGTGTTGTAGTACAATTACTGTTATAAAACAAAGTGCAGCCCTAATAGTAAACATAGCCTTAGCCAGGAGAAGGTGCATGTGTGGTTTCAGCTCCCGGGACAAAGATTCCAAGGATCCATCACAACAGACCTGTGGCCTACAGCTCCCATGGGACTATGGAGAGGTTCATCTTCAGTCACCTTGGTACATCTCAGATTTCAACAACAGCTGTCATGTTCTCTGACAACTCAGCCATTGTGAGCTTTGTGTTCTAGATAAATGATCTGTGGACCAGAGAACATCGAGGGAAAGGACAAGAGAGTAACCTGGTGTCCACCTCCACAAAACACTGGACTGGTCTCACTGTGTCCCTGTAACGACTGTGTCGCCTCCACCTCCTGAGGGGACTGAGGTCATTTAGAGAGGGCAATCCTCTGCTCAAAACATTTTATGACTCTGTGGCACCATAAACCAGCACAGGGAGGAGACACTAAACAAACTCAGCGAAGCTGGTAGAGGTGCATGAGAGGAGGCTGTTGTCCATGATGGATAACCGCTTGGCTAAACTTGTTCACCTGCTGCACCAGACAAAAAGAAATAGAAGTCAACTAATCGGTTTTATTTAAAATGTTCTTTTTTGTTGATTAAATTTTCTAAATCAAAAGCAGAAATATTCTGAAAAGCACTGTCTATGTTTGGTATTTTTTACAAGACTGATAACATTTTGATTAATTCGCTTTGCTCTGAATTTAGGTCTTCAAAATGTCACCTATAAAGTTGAAACCCATGTATACTAGAATGTCCAGTCCAATCTTCAATCCAATTTTATAGCCCTGGCCAACCAACACTGGTGTCATGCCACCACAGACACCCAGCCACACACACCTTTGCAATGTCCAGCCAGTTCTGTCTATGATGCAATGACCACCACATGCTACTATCTGCAGGAGCATGTGAGGAACAGCCTGAACAATGGGCTGAGAACACGCATATCTGCTGAAGAACACCGTGAACAAAGGAGCAGCGCGGAGTACAGTATGGCTCACCAGTAAGGGCTTGTCAGGGCACACACCGTTCATTCTGCACCTATGGCAAAACATGCAGACATTTGGCATGACATGAATGACAGCGTGACCTATAGAAAAACAATCAACTCTAGTGATAGTAAAGACACAGAGGCACTCCTTGAGCCTGCAGCAGAGAGTTTTTTTTTCTGTTTTTACAAGTCAGCATTCCTGCGTCTCTGTCCAGCTCCGATTGCGGCTGTTGTCCACCAGAAAAACACGGCCAGACAGAGGCTTGAGGTCGACTATCACGCTCAAATAACGTGGATTGTGACCGATAAACAAGAGGTAAGGTGTCGGTTTCTTGCCCTGTCACCAAGCACACACTGGACATATCCTGTCGCGGAGGTTCCAGAGCTAAGCCTGGGAAACGCGCCTCTTAAGATGGTTACTTGAGTTGGTAAAACATGTACACAGCTTATTACAATGCAGCAGACATATCGAAAGACGGGAGCTACTTCTGCACACACTTGGAACTAACAAACTACAATTAAAAGAACAACATCAGTGATCAAATTATGGTATGTACAACTATAATGTTACTACAGTGGTCTTCAATTGAGCATACTCCAACGTGGGATGTAGGTCATGAATTAAAGACCGTTTCACACACAATGTGACAGCACGCGTCTACAGTATGAAATAGTTTGTGAATAACTACAGTCTTGTTTGGCCTGAACTGTCTATATGCTTCTCCTAACCCCCTGCTGGCTGGCTGTCTCACATTAACTAGCCTAGTTAAACAGTCAAATAGCTGAACTGTAGCGTTTTCAAATGACAAAGACATGGGGGCATCATAGACGTAACCAAAAGTCGTGTCTATTGAACCACAAATCTGTAATCCCACAGTAAAACCTCAAAATCATTTCCGTCTGGCAGGGTATAGCACTGCCTTGCTGGCTAGCCACCAACCACACAGATTTTCCAATTTGCTTTGCATGTAACAGTCGAAAGAGGCGGACAAAGTCAGTTTTCCCTTACCGTCAAGTCAGAATTGTCGTTGTCACGGTGGTTCACGGCTCGTATGACTCCGGATCGCCAGGACCACCGGCCTATATCACCTATTTCAGGCGGTGCGTCCCCACTGACACAGAGGAACCGCTTTCCAACCAGCTCCGGCCGAGCCTCGACTGCCATGGCCCTGCGCTAGTCACAACCCCCCCGCAAAAAAACTTCCCAACAACGACGCCCCTACAGACCCGTCATTTACGACATTAAAGCAACTCTAAACGAACCCGACGGTAGAAAGAAAATGAAAAAGAGTATTTTGTTGGTAAAAAGCTGGAAAATCCACCCGGGGGATTTAAATGTGTAGCAGTCTCCACCCGCCGAGCGTCAGGATCTTTTCTCTGCGCGTGAAAAAACCGTGGAACACTGAACCGCATCACCGCCGCCATCCATAGTTGTGTTTCTCCGCAAGATCCGTAAGCATTCACAGACCACAGCCAGGATGTCTCCTTCCGCACAGCCGCACCGCACTATTTTCACTATTGCTCCACTGTTTTTTCCACACACGTCCATACAACTTTTCTCAAGACCAATAGCAATGATAAAATAGTCTTTCGTGTAAATTGAATTGTGAAAACGTATCGAACTGATATACAAAAGAAATAAAGAACGGGTCAAATTACAGCCAATGTCCAGAGTTTCGATATCATTCTTTAGTTAGAAATTAGGTTATTTTTTTGTTTGTTTTTTTTCATTCCTCATTGAATGATGAATGACACTAGTAACCAAAATATGCATATTGTCTGCAATTGATAATAGTTAACTTTTAATGACTGACAATAACGTGTAATTAACAAAATATAATCTAATTAGGTATGTATGCTCCAATATTGTAGACGCTGTTTTTAATAAGAAAAGGTTTCATAAGTTATAGCGGAGTCACATTGGCTTCCAGGGCGAGTGCGCGGCTGCTTCTCGTCTGTTCTTCAGCTGAGGGATCTTAAGGACACGGCCGAGGTTCGTGTGTGAGACGCAGCCCGGCAGAGCCACCTCCGGGGAGAGATGGGAGCGGGACAAAGGAAAATGCTATACGTCTATAGGCCCAGCACGTAGACGGGCGTGAAGGAGCAGATCAGGTAACGTCCTCCTCGTGCTAGAGACTTTCTGGGGAACACGTGAGGAGCTCGTTACAATGGTTCTGTCTATTTTCACTGGCAAAATTTGCGTAAATTATGTTTAGCTCTACCAAACAAAAAACATACATTTATAGATAGGCTTATTAAAACCTGGATGAGCTGTTACTGGACTGTGCATTTCCATCACCAGGCTACACATGGGCTGGTGTTTGTTGAATCAGGTTTATAGATTGTTGGGCCTGTATGAATTTTCTATATTTTCTCAGGATAACCAGATCCAGATGACAAATTTCTCCCTGAAGATTATAAAAGCTAACAGTCTAACATTTATGTACATGTTTGACAGGCTTTTTATTCATTGCCACACTGATGGTGGTATGTCACTCATATAGCCACAGCTGCCCTGGGGCTGAAGTGTTGCTGTCAGTCTCCTCCAACTACATCTCTCTGACTTGCACTATTCACTCATACAACAGATTCAGACAGGCTTGGGTGAAGTGTCTTGCCCAAGGACACAACAACAGCTGGGACCAAATAGCCAATCACATGACCACTTTGCTCCTGTCATCCCACCACATGCCTTTTATACGGAGCTAATTCTGTTGAGTGATAAAATCATGTTCATTTATTTTAGGTTGCGACAGGATCAAATTGGCCAGGTAAACTGCACCTGAACTGTGACTTTAAAATGGCACTTAGGTTTATCTTTTATCTTGCTGTTGTATCCCAGACAGTCATATTTGACCATATGTGAAGGTGCATGAATGAATGTGGCTGAAATTCCTTTACACAGTGAATAATGCATGTGTCTGTGCAGTGTGTTGGTCATGTATTTTTCAGTGGTACAGCGGATGGTGGTGGAGGGGAGGGGGGCTGTCATCCTACGGTCCCGACCAGACACTCTATATGTGACCAGAAAGGCTCCTCTGAGATGTGCTCACATGGCTGCACACCACTGTAGCCGCTGTATGAATAACAAGTAGGTCTGAACTCACCACCCCCTTCTTTCTCTCATGCACGCTCTTCCAGGCTACACGCGCCGCATACAAACCTCTGCTATCACAAAGAAACCCATAGTGAATGGTTTAATATTAGTCTCTATCTCCACTATTGGCTGAATACTGAGTGATGCTGTGATGATGAGAGTAACACATAAAGAAAAGTAATTATAGTTGATTAGTTGATAGTTGATATATATCTTAACTATTATTACTTTTCATTATATATATATATATATATATATATATATATATATATATATATATATATATATATATATATATATATATATATATATAATTTTTATTTTTTTTTTTCAAAATGTAATATAATATATATATATATATATATATATATATATATATATATATATATATATATATATATATATATATATATATATATATATATATATTCAAAATTGCATAATTCAAATCAAAATTAAAAAAACGAGCACAGTGTTCCATACGTCACAAAGTCCAAAGTTTTATCATAAAACAACACAAATAATAGCCTAGCTGAGTGGATTGCTGAATATATAGGCTAATATGTAAAGGCCAAACAACAACAGTAACATTACTGACTAATTTAATACATTTTATTGGTTGAATATAATAATTATTATTATCGTTTGTTTATTTTATTATATATGTTATTATTTATTACAAATGTAATGTCAAGTCACGTGAGCAAACCTGGTTGGCCAATCATAACGCGCAATTGTTGTAAACACATCAGCGCAGCCAATGAGGTGCCTAGACATGTTTTTTCTTCCTGGTGACGTTGTGCTCCCCAAGTCCCGTACTGGGGCAGGAACTGTGAAGCAAAGAACCTGGAGGAACAACGGCAAAGACCCGTGAAAGAGCTCGTTTGGTCATGAATGAGTCATAACGCACTGCTTTTCTGATTTACCAGGTTTTATTTGAAGTGTTCGCGAGGAAGAACCGGTGTTGGATCGCGGATTTTTTTGTCTGAAAAGTTTGCAGCTCGACAGGCGCCAGTAGCAGAGGACGGCTTCTGCTCTCGCTATTGTTGCCACCTCTTCGCACAACAAAGGCGAACAGGATGGTGTCCTGGCTAATCTCGAGGAGCGTTGTGTAAGTATTAGCTCACTGATGATAGAGGAAAACAATGGGTTTAATCTGTCTGTAACCTGTTTGACTTTAGGCGAGCAGCGAGCTAACTCGGCTAATCCTGCGCCGAGTTTGCCGACCTGTCTGAACCATGGTTTCACATGTGAGCTAGGCGTCACAAACTTCAGATTAAACCCAAGTGTTTACATATACAGACCTGGGATGTGCTGGGGTCGTGGGGGTCGCAGTGGAGGTGGTGCTCCTCGTCTCGCTGATGGTCGGACGCGCGTAATTAATGTTGTATTCAGATGTAACACGTTTGAGTTGGGATGGACCTTTGCACTTGGAAAATATGTGTCATGCCATGCCACAAATGAAATCATCTATCTCTGTGCATTGTAGTTATTGACAGAGTTAACGCATAACCACATCTTCTATTTTGTGGCCTAGTATCGTTGTGCAGTCTTAAAATGCACTGACTAGCACAAATATGAGTATGATGCCTTATAGTGCTTTGTTAAATATTGATGAGGATATTTTCAAAGTTTAAAGTGAAAATGATAAGTTGAAATGGTTAGCATGGGGCAAATTTACTTTTATACTAATTTATTACCTACAGTTTTTATGGGGAGAGTTGGTTCACTGGTAATCTACCCATTTTGCCCCTAGGCCCATATAGTTCATACTGTACTGAACGGTGCTGTTATACAACATAATGGAGGACAGGAATGTGCATGAGGAGGGAGTGGCTCTGGAAATTCTCTCTTTTTGTAATGCAAGCCTGATGCGTCACAACAACATTCTTCATGCCCTGTCAGTTCACTGGACCTGCTATACAGGTACTACTAAGCTAAAAGTGGAGGGACTTTTATTTATGATGCTGACAGATGGTAATTATTTGACTTTCTACTTAAAATAGCATTGTACGTCCTCAATTCCCAAACTAAATTAACTGGCCAATTGTAGTTTCCCAATAAACAAATTAGATCAGTTGTTATGGCGGCAGGTATGGTATAACATATAACAATAACAATAATAATTACCTTGTTGTCTAGTATAGGGTTTTTCCAAATGCTCCCTTCTTTACTCATCAGCCATTATTCATTTACTCTCAACACTTAGTCGTGGTAAGCTTAAAAGCCACTCCAGACCATGGCATTGGGTTGATTGATGGATACAGGGCTGCCAGTCAGTTCTTATATGGTTCTCCACTAACCAATCGCCCAAACATAGTCTGGCATGACAGACATAAGTCTGGCATGATGTGTCTTGCCCAAGGACATGACAACATTATCCACTGTTCGGTCTGGACAAATGCTCTAACCACTGAGTCAGTCTTCCCCCCAAGAAAGAGAAACTTATGTTAACATATTTTTCTTTACTATATAATTGCAGAGAACAAAGCATTGTAAACATGTAATAAACCAGTCCTTCAAAAATACCATAAGCCAATTTAAAACACATGTATAGTGTTATAGAGTGACCTTCCAGAAGTAAAGGCACACTTTTGAAGTGTGAGAAATGGGAACTTGAGGAGACGGGAGTGATGTATGTGACATAAGAGAGCAGTGGTAACCTGAGTGCACCTGTGGGGGTCCTGTTTCACACACCGAACAAACACACTGGTGTCTCGAACTCAGTGTGAGGGCACAGATCCAAATGGATGTTTGGTGGAGCTGCTAAAAATACACTATTCTCCCCACAAATGAGAAGCCGTGTGTGTGTGTGTGTTTTTTTTTGTTTTTTTTTTAAAGCATGTAGTTTCAAAATTTAGTTAGTCTTGCTCCTTGCTAAGTATAAGGGCTTAAGGACTGGACATGTCCTTGGACAGTTTTTCTAGGCCTGAAATAAGTGAATCAGTTCATTGCCACTAATTGATTATTGATATAAAAATCAACTAATTTGAATAATCATTATCGTATCCAGAATAAGCCATTTTCTGAGAAAAGAGATTTTTATGACAGAGCAGTAATTACATGGGAAATATGTCAATTTTGCGTTTTTGATGGTGACCCAGACGAAGCTCAAGTGGTGCAGCTTGAGGCCATCCTGATTGGAGAGTGTTTACCGACAAATAAAACAAAAAATGTCCTGTGTATTTCCTGCTCGGTCTGAGTCATAAACCTCTCCTCTCAGTGCATGGCTTATTTTGTTCTGTGTATAATCCAAATAACGATTTGATTTCTAAATGAGTTCACTATTATCACAGTAATTATTTAGTTGGGATTAATTGATTAACTTGTTTCAGCTCTAGTTGCAGGCAATTATTCATGCTTACTGTTACACTGATGGCTGTTGAACATTTATTATATTATTTTGCGTGTCTTCAAAACCTTACCTATTTATAAACTAATTTTGTGAAGCCCTGTGTTGACTCCTGCTGTGATATTAAGCTATGCAAAAATACACACATACCCTCTGGGGAGATGGTGTGCATGTTTATGAACTACATTACTTTGTTTAGGCCTACCTTTGCTATAGAAACCATGTGACCTTTGTGTTAGTGAACTATGTGGGACAGGAGAGCTATGTGAATGTCTCTGAGCGAGGGACCCAGTGTTCTAGTCCTATATAGTGAACAGAGCCAGACGCTGCGCTGCACCATTTGCTGGAGCAGCACTTTTCCCAACAATCCTCCTCTTGTGTTTTTGGGAGAAAAGTCATGGAATCGGATCTCTCTCCTCAGGCTCAAACCAGATGTTGGAGTCGTGTCCCAGCCCGCCTCCCCCTTTTACTGTTTCTCTTCTCTGTCCTGGAGCCTGCCCTCCCTCTTATTCTCTTTCTCCATTTGCCTATATGCTGTGTGCCTGAGGTGGGGAAGGGCCTGTTTTTCCAGCTGCAGTGGACATAGAGAGGTGTTGAAACCAGGACAGAGGAAATGAGCAACATAGGAGGAAGCACAGAGTACATTTTAGATGGAGGGGCCTCAGCACTATATACGCTGTATAAATGATTTCTGTTGTAGATGTAGTGTTGTTCGCATACTCTACAGTCAAAAGAGCTGTATAAAGAAGTGAATTGTAATGGAATCGATACCCAGTAATTTAAAATATAATCAGTAATCTGTCTTGCCTTTTCCTTCCTTTGCCCAATGTCTTTAGCACAATAGTGTTTATGACTAACCCTAAACCTATAACTCTGACAAATACCTATATCTCTATATGATTTAGCATTAGCAAATCCTATAGGATCATTTTTGGTTTGCGTATGCGTAATTATGCGTAAGCATAATGCATCATGTAAAAAGTAAAAATCATAAATGGCCAATTATAATTGTGGCATATATTATTTTGCCTCATACCTAATTTTGAGCACAGTTCCTTTAATACATATTGTTCCTACTTCAGAGAAGGAACTTTTTGGTCGATCCAGGAACTGTTTTTCTCGTTTTATTATGTAATAGCTGGAGATGTAATATTAAGTGAAATTCTTGCTCTATCTTTTGCATCATCACTTATAAAATAAATAATTAACATTTACATTTATTTACATTACAACTTTTCTAATGACAATCAGCTTTACTAAGCCATATATTGTGCCACTGTAAAATTATTATTATTATTTTGAGCAACTTGTCAATAAAAGTCAGAAGACAGTTGTGGTACTCTATGGGAGTAGGTGGAAGTTCAAATAACTTACGGAGTTCCACCACCTCTCCTACTGTTACAGGGCTGTTTACATTAACTTGAGCCTCTCATATAGTATGTATGGATGTTTTTTTATTTATGGTTGTACCAAAATCATTTTAATAATTTTATATAATTTAGATAAATTGATAAAATATCTTGCAGACTGCATATCCAATGGCCACAAAAGTAACCACAGAGAACCACAGATCAATGCTTTGTCAAAGGTGTGCATTGTGGTGAACTATGATATTCACAGTTTAATACTGAGGGCAGCTGAATGCCTCCAGTCAGTGTCAGTGTAGTTAGTTGGGATTTATATAGATGTATTAAATCTATACAATGTAAAATGAATCTGAAGTAGATAAATTGGTCTGTCTCAAACACAGTGGCTGTAGTGCAGCTCCACAGATGATTCAAAGCCACAAACCTGAATCTGCTGAAGTCTGGAGCACGATGGAGCGTTTCCATGGTGACGGCAGCAGCCACACTGTGTTCTTTGTGCTGGTCAGAGCTTCTCCTCAGCTCACAAACACACTGCTCTCATTAACCAGCTCCGGCCTCAGCCCTTTGTTAAACAGCACGAGCTACACTGACACAGATGTAGCCGTCATGGGAGAGTCTGGAGCCTGCTGGTTTCCACGGCAACTCAAGCCAAATAAACCACTATGGAGTCAGTGACATGGTACACACCAGACTGTTGGGCTGTTGGTGTGGACCAGTGTATATAGCTTGTATATAAGATAAGATAAGATAAGATATGCCTTTATTAGTCCCACAGTGGGGAAATTCCAGTGTTGCAACGCACAGTTCAAGAACAGCAGGAAAATGGTAACATGCAATAAAACAAGATAATAGATAATGGCTTAAAAATATATATATAGCTCCAGTCATTTATGTCAGAACCACAGATGCAACGATCATTGTAATTTTTCCCATGTATTAGGACTGCTTTAGTTGGGTTAGTTAGGGACTTAGACCTGGTCCCTGCAAATGGATGCAAGACGATTATAGTCTTTCTGTATACTGTGCATTGTGTAGGTCTGTGTATCCAGTTACCGTGACCCCCAACAGCGAAAATGGAGGAAAAGGATGGATGACTGACTGCACTCTTGTGTTGTTCACTGCACTTATTTATAGGTTATAGATTGTATTCATAATGGACTGGAAGCTATATAGTGTCAACAATGTATTCATTCCTATATTGATAATGTGGACAGAGTTATTATAATTTGGTTTGGCTACATATGGAGTACCACACCCTTTGTCACTGTTATACTCTATATGGTGGATTACAACTTTTATTACAAAGTCTAATGACAGTGTGTTGTGTTTTTTGTTCGTAGGCTGCTGTTTGGAACTCTCTATCCAGCTTATTACTCTTACAAAGCTGTCAAGACCAAGAATGTCAAAGAATATGTACGTATCGCAGTATTTAAAAATATCATGCAGTTGTGTAATTCCTCTTTTGAAGTATAGTAATCTCCATGAAAATACAGGGACACAGATATTTAATTTGAAAACACAATCTTTTGAGTTTATTTACATTGAAGAATACGATTGTGTTTGTATATGCATAGAATGTTGTAATAATGTATATCAATCAAATGTATATTTATTCTGCAATGTAAGAAACAAATTATTCAAACTGACAAAGTTGTTAACTTAATTTATTTTTCTATCAGACCCTTTCAACAAAATTTTAGCTCCTGTAGATACAGAGACAGATATGGTGATGTTACTTTTGTAAGTTGTATTATATTAAAATATTGTTGATGACGTAGGTGCGCTGGATGATGTACTGGATTGTATTTGCACTCTACACAGTAGTGGAGACTGTCACTGACCTAACCCTGTCATGGTGAGTTAAACTAAGTTAATATGATAAACACCACGTTTTTCATGCATTTGACTAAATTGAAAAAGTGCATTATGTCACTTTTCTGATGGAGATGTTATTGCTTTGCATTCAGTGTTAGTGAACATCCATCAATCTTGTATTTATTTAATTTCAGATTTTTTTGCTTAAAAATAAATTTTACTTGGTGGTGTCATCTGCTTTTATCTATAGGGCTTGATAAGTTTAATGCCATACTGAAAATTAAAATGTAAATCAATATCATCTAAAGAAGAAGGTGCCGGACACTCCACCAGAAATGTTACTTGGTGCACATTTTAAATATGTTTAGTTCCAGCAAACTAATTCTATGATCCAAATGGTGTTTTCTCAGGTTCCCCCTGTACTATGAGGTGAAGGTGGCGTTTGTGATCTGGCTGCTGTCTCCGTATACTCGTGGAGCCAGCCTCATCTACAGGAAGTGCCTGCACCCACTGCTGTCGTCCCGAGAGAGGGTACGATGGGCCCTTTGTGTGGACTTGGATGTGTTCTTTCATTGGGCTGAACTGTTTTCTAAAAGTGCTGGGTATTTCTCTTTGCAGGAAATAGATGAGTACATTGTGCAGGCGAAGGAGAGGAGCTATGAGACCATGGTGAACTTTGGGAAACAGGGCCTGAACATTGCGGCCACAGCTGCTGTAACTGCTGCAGTCAAGGCAAGTGCTCTCAAAAGCAATGAATAACAAATTATTGGTCAATTATATTTTGATAGTGATTGATTGATAGTGATACAGAGGTACATTTGTTTTGAAATGAAAATGACAATTATTTGAATCAAAATGTTTTAATAGCAGAATCATTTGGGTAAAAATATATACCTATTCTTGTACTGTTTTACACTACTGTTTTAGTATATTGGGTCTTTATTGGTCCGTGATAGAAGTTATTTTAAAGGTGCACTGCATAACATTTCTAGTGGAGGTCCGCCACCTGCTTTTCTCCAAGGAACTGTTATTGCTTTGTCTAGAAAGGTTTAAACTATACTGTGAAACAATCTATCACAAGAGATAAGCAGGTTGCAGCACTATTCTACAGTATAATTCATGTCTGTGGAGAGTCACTCCTATTCACAGAAGGAATTACTGTGTTTTTGACCAGTAGAAACACCCGTAATGAATAAATGCTAGATGGATATGTTTAATGTCATACCATGGAACATTTCAGGCAACATCTCCATGGAGACAAGTAGATAGCGGATCCTCCACCAAAGAACTGCACAGTCCACAGTTATGATCAAGATTCTATTTATTATATGTAATTTTATCAAATGTAGTATAGTTACCAATACCATATACACATTTACAAAAATCTTGCACTTGCTATTTTTGAGAGCCCACGTACACTACACTAGCTAATCAAATAGTACATTAGTTGATAGATCTATCCAATTAGTTTTGCTGCAGCAGGTGTGGACAGGGAAGGTAATGGCTGGCATGAGGGTCCCAACAGGAGCGAAGCTTGGGTGAGGGGGTAGGGGGGTGGCAGTTGGAGGAGAGGGGTTTCATCAGCCTTGCGTGAGACTGGAGAATATCACATAATCCCTGCTGATCTGCCTCCGGCCCAGTGCACCAGCTAATCCAACGACACATCCAAGTCACACATTAATCCTGTTCACGGCAATACGACTAGAGCCAGCAGGGGTTCAGATATTTATCTTCTTTTATTGGTTGTTTTGGAAGTATTGCATATTTGATCCACAAGGGAAATTATTTGGACACAGTAGCTCACTCATCACAAATATAAGGACAAGGAGCAACAATATAATATTATATAGTCCAGTTTTTTCTGCAATCTTCTTGGCCACATTAGGATAAATATTTTTATAATGAGGCAAGAGGGGGTTAAATAATCAGAAAGTGAAATACCATCTGTACATGTTAAAGATGCACTATGCAACTTTACTGGTGGAGCGTCCGCCATCCTCTTTTCTCCATGGAGATGTAATTGATTTGGTCTGATCTGTGGACCCTATTCACAGTAATAATGCATGTTTCTCAATGAATTTTTGAGCAATAACGTGTAATTGGTTTAATGCCATATTGTGGAAATTTCCAAGCAGTGCAGTAACTCCGTGGAGATAAGCAGGTGGTGTACCCTCTACCAAAAAAATGTCATAGTGCACACACAAGCACATAGAATGATGCTCAATGCCCAATATTGTAGATAATATCTTCATCACATATGAAGTTGCACGTTTTATTTATTGTTTTTTACAACAAAGAAAATAAAATGTCTAAAAACAGCTGCTGTTATGACTAGCCTTGGAAGGATAATTCATAACTGCACACATAACAAAAAAATATTAGAAAACACTGATTGTAGAGGTAGTAGATTGTAGAGTATCAAGTCAGCACTGAATTAAACTGGGTAGTGATGCTATAATGATGAATGCATACAAAACCTAACAGCTGTCACTCCTGCTGCAGTGTGCCATGTGAAGGAGCAGCCTGTGGAGGTAAAGCATGGTGCCTGTCCCATCTTCTCATATTTCGGTTCTTGTCTCCATGTCCCCATAGACCAGACCTCCGTATCACTGCATTTTTCACTGCATTATGTCACACAATTCAAATCATATCGTAGTAATAATATACAGTGTGCGTCCTGGATGTCATTAAGCCTGATCATTGTGTGGTTCAATGCATTTACTAATTTTTGTTTGTTTAGTTTTTAGTTATTTATACATTCATCTAAAATGATGTAAAAACAAAACTGATACCCTGATACTAAACTAGTATTGAAAATTGGAACTCATTTGAACTCATTTGAACGTATCAATACTGTAAAAGATCACATACTAAATGGGAAAGAATTGAACATTTCCTGAGTAGTTTTTGAATGGTCTTGTTTTTTATTAGAAATTGTATAAGACCACATGATTATATATATATATATATATATATATATATATACATATATATATATATATATATATATATATATATATATATATATATATATATATATATATATATATATATATATATATATATATATATATATATATATATATATATATATAAAAAATATATTAGTGTCAAAGTATTCAGGTTACTTATTAATTGTGAACATGTAGAGTCCTCAGATTAATTTGAGATGCTTAAACCTTATTTTGTGTTTAACAGGGTCAGGGGGCCATCACAGAGAAGCTTCGGAGCCTGAGCATGCATGACCTGAGCCAGATTGGTCAACGCGACGAACAGGGAAACCAACTCTACCCCTACAGCTCCCAGGCATCCAACCCAGCAATGAGGAGGGCCCACAGTACAGATACTACAGATGGGGATGGTAAAAATACTCTCAAAACTCTGTGACAATTTCAGGAGATTGATGGAAAACTAAATCTACTACTAATAAGAACTTAATGGATAGGTGCTAGACACACAAACAGTAGGAGCCAGCACTTAACATAAAAAATAGGGAACATGGTTAACAAGGCATGTGGGTAGTGTTGGAAAATAGAAAGTGTAGAGTAGGGGAGAATGGCGGGAAGAATACTCTATAGACCAGCTTTTATCAATAGGAGCTTGTCTGTAGCCTTTAACAGGAGGTCATGTGATGTGGTAGCAGGTCACATGACCAGACTGTTACTACAGTAATGTTATATCCTCAAATCCAATGTGTGGTTCACATGACCATCGTGTGAAGATGTCACATATCACCAAAAAAGTTGAAGATGTTTAAAAAACAAAGGAACCGCATATTAAGGCATGCTTTGCCACACTGCCCTCTGCTGGTGTGCTGCCAGGGAGTAAAATAATCTCTTAAGAACAATGATCCTGTCCTATATCAGAATTATTAAAATACCTCAGTAGTATTAAATAAATTATTTGTTTAAAATTACATTCTAAGAGAAGAATATGTGCTATCATTGTGGTACTGAGTAGTAAGCCTTTTCCCTAGTATCCAAATGGGGTTTGAAATTCTAATATAGTTACAACACTAGTTGAATCCCCATAATGACACAAACCTCTAACTGGCAGTTTGTTAATATGAAAAAGCTAATAAGCTTTATATACTTTGTCTCAGAGTACTTCTGTGAGCCCGATGAGCGGACGGATGAGGAGGGAGAGCCCACATTCTCTGAGGATGAAGCCGTGACTCAGAAAGGACTGCGGCGCTCTCAGAGTGTAAAACTGACACGCTCCAAGCTACGCAAAGATGTAAGCTCAAAGCTCAAAGTGCTGCTACTAACCCAACTCAAGTAAAAGTACAGTAAGAATGCATGTTTCTCAAGGTGTTTTGAAGAAATGAAACGTGACTAAATAAATGAAAGGCAGATGTGTTTACTGCCATACTGTGGATTTCAATAGAGATGGCGTGTCACCACCTGAAAAGTGCACCTTTAAGCCTACAATTGATCAGAAGCACACACACGAGAAAACAGATACACCTTAATGCTTGATGCCCAATTTTTGGCTTAATCTCCAATCTCCAATTTAGATTATTTTTATTTATTCATATTTAGAAAAGATAATATCTGTCTAACTGTCTAAAACAGCTGTTGTTGACATTACCCATGTGTGCTACCATCCACAGGCCAGATACGGATCTCTGAAGATTAAAGGGAAGAAGAGGCCAGCACTAAACTCTGTCAACTACATGTAATCACCACAGGCAGCCTTCACACCACTCTGATTGGTGGATCCTGGTCCCCCACAGCTTCATGCTACTCTCTGATTGGTGGGTCCTGGTCTCCAATGGCACTAGCTGGTTTCTGGTTTGTGGATTTGAGTGTCTGTCGTGTCAGTCTGTTTTAATGCTGACATGTTTTTAATGAACTGAGATGATGAGGACAGGATGTTGGATTTGACTTAATCATGAGTGCTTCTATTTTTGTTTCATGTTTTTTATATTTTGTTGTTGTGTAAGTTGTCTTTCATCTCTTTAAATCCACAGTTAAGAAGAAACAAACTTGACCCAAAACCTATTCAAAACGTCCATGTTTTGTATATATTCTGCTGTATTTTACCTACTTCTTATGTGTGTGTTATCAGGGACTTGTTTACAAACATGAAAGAAACAACTGGTCAGCCATCACATATATGTCCAGGTGGCTCTATACAGTCTTTACATCTTTTAAAAGTCTTTTTAACATGAACTTGAGCTGTGTTTGGTGTGTCCTTGCTGATTCTGTTAGAAAAAACAATCCCAGAAAACAAGGGTTTATTTTTTAATTCATAAAGTCTTTTCCTGTACGCTTTGATACTGCTTTTGGAGTGTTTTTGTTATAGAACACATATAGCCTCAATAGAACTTGTTGATGCTGACATTGCTTGTCATTTCAGAGGCTGTTAAACTACTCAATCCTCCGTTACCACAATATGTCAGGGTCAACGACCAAATATAGGAGTGTTTAGATTTTTTGCTTTCTAAATGCTTATTTTTGTAACTGATTTACTAAACCAAAGCTAATTCTAATGCTTTTTATGCAGTGTGGATTACTGCAGTTTAATAAAAACTAGGAGCACTTGCTCCAACCGCCTTTGTGTGTTGTCCTTCATGTATAATTCAGCTCAATGAAGTTTAAGTCTAGAAACATAAATACATGTATCCTTTACACATGACAATCTACAACAGATACATATTAAAACACTGACAACAGAGGACACTTACTCACACTTTACAGTACAGAGTTTATTATGTCGGACATAAAGCAATTTCATAATCAGATTATTACAAATGAATAACATAATAAACTTAATTTGATTAAATTGTTACAATTGTTTGAGTAAAGAATGTTCAATCATTTTCCTAATCATTACCCACACAGCAGAGTTTGGACTGGCACTGATCTACCAGGCAGTGCAAATCATCCTGGGAAGTGTGTGTGTTGGACATGACAATTATAAACCCTTTGATAACTTTCATTGTTTCTGTAATAAATATGCCACCATAGATCCCTCTTCTGTGGTGCACAGGTTTGAGGTCGAGACCACATTATAATAGCAAAGAAGATATTAATGGCAGAACATGTATCCCTGACAGCAGTAATCCTCCGAGGGACAGATGTGAACAGTCTGATGTACAGAGAGTGCTCTGACACACCAGTGGTCAGAGAAAACTGTCCAACTATACCACAGTAAGTTTAATGGTAGTCCATTACAACATCAAAAACAGACATTTTCTGAAGTGTATTTAAGTTAAGAAATGCCATGTCCTTCTGTTTGTATCTAACTATTCTCATGATCAAATTACTGGATATTAAATCATAGAACTGTAAAATAAGCCTTGGTTAATATTAAAATGTTTCAAGTATGAAATAAGTTACAACCATCAAAAAGTGGCTTTGATGCTTTTTCTCTTCAGCCGAAACTGATTTCCAATTGTCTATTGGTTTCTTTTGCAGAAAAAAAGAAACCTGCAGCACCTGCAAAAACAGCAGCAAATAGTCTGACTGTTCAAGCTGCTGCTGCATGTACATTGATTAATACCTTAATCGTCTAACTTAATTAAAATCAACTCAAATAAGTTGTTGCAGGCTGCAGCGTTAATAAAAAACAGTCAAATTATAGGTATTTGCTCCCAACAATTATCACATAATGCAAGCTCCTGGAACTAGTTCCCGCTATACTGACCTCTGACCCTTCCTGCGCATGTGTGTATGTCACAGTTTGTCTGCCTCTAGCAACTCCCTCAGTTCATTCTGAATGTCTTCAGGCAGCTCCAGAGGAGGAAGATCGTCCAGACAAAGGTCCTCCTGAGCGGGCATCTCCAGGGGAGGAAGTGTAGGGATGGCGATCTCCTTGCCTGTACCTCTCTTCTCATGCCCCACTCCTGTCCCCATAGCGCCTCCTGGCTGTGGCAGCACCCAGAGCTCAGACCGCTCCACGAAGTCTGCGGCCTCAGACTGGAGCCGTGCATTCTCGATCCTCAGCCTGTCGTTCTCTGTGGTAAGACGTAAGTTCTCATCCATCAGGTGCTCCACCAGTCGCCGCAGGTCCTCGATGGTGGTCTGCTGCTCCTCCAGGCGCGTCTTGTCGTCTTTGGTGGTCTTTGAGCCAGAGCAGGGCTGCGGTGCTGGAGGACCTCCACTCTGGCGCGTCTGCAGCTGATACAGAAGAGTGTCATACTCCCGATCTCTGGACTTCTGATGGGCCCCCATCCCAGCACATTGCAGGGGATCTGGAGGCTGGGGTGTGGACACGGAAGGGATTGTCCGGGCTTTGGTGGCCTGTCTTCTGGTCTCTCTCTTCCAGCGCTCCTGAATCAGCCTTTGCTGTTTAATATGGGTGTCTCTTTGCAGCTCCATTGACAGACGAGCCTGTAAACACAAGAAACCAGAGTTAGTCTCCCCTTCTCTGGAACCCCATACAAAATAGTTCAGTGTTGATATTGTAGAACTCTGCAAAGTGTTGGATGGATTTAACTAAGGACAGGAAGGTTCTCAAAGCTGTAAATTATTAAAACGTTAACACAAGGCTGATTCAAGGAGAATGTGAGTAACCTGCTAAATAAGTACAAATGGACTTAATGTATGTGCTCCACTGTTTATCTATGGTTATATATATTATGTCAGACTGGATGTGTCTAACCTGCTCGACCTGGGTGTTCTTCATTGCATCAGACAGAAGATCTATGACAGAGAGGAGACGGGTTTGACTGAGCATGTTGATTTAATTTTGACAGAGCGCAGCTCTAGAGATGCTTTACCTGCGGCTTTCCTGTGACACAGAATGGCCTCTTCATATTTCCCTGCAGCGAGCAGTCGTTCAGCCTTCCTGCACTGCTGATGAGCCTGGGACAACAAAAACAAACCAATAACACAAACACACACAACCTCCTATCTGGGAATCTGAAAATAATATGTTTTGTTTTAGGAGGATGGAGGGCGCCATATTGAGTTGGATGTGTACTAATAAGTTATAACGGGGTGAAGTCACTCTGATATCTCTTCTCCAAAGGCTTCAACTCAATTTAAGTAGGAATACTACAGTAGGAATACTACAGTAAACACGTCAGCGAAAACTGATAATAGTGTGACATGCGCATGAATAAAAATGGCCAACTGAAAAACAATATTGCTTCTGATTTGCCATCGAAAAACACCTCTGACCGTACTAGCTTTCGTTTAGCTGTTGTAATGTTAGCCTGTTATTGCAACATAACAACACGTAAACATACGAGGTTTAGCGGGCTGTCCGCGACCTCCATGGAGTCCAACCTTCGACGGATTACACTACATGAAAGGTGCCGTTGTCCGTCACGCACTGTCATTCGCACTTCTTTTAAAAGAAAGAAAAAATACGAGGAGAAAATTGACTGTGAGAGAGGAGCTGTCGCCTCCTCGGCTAGCACGTCTCCTTCTCCCTTAGTGCAGTCCCTGTTCCGGCAGACGAGGCACACTGGGGCGTAATGCTGCCCCCTCCAGTTTAATACATGTCACACATGTATTTGATGGAGTCATTGAGGTCATATTTGGATCTGTTAATGCAGAATTCATCTCTTGAAGATCAGTCGACTGAGTAGTAATTGCAAGGTTCTTGCATTTGGCAGACACAAGTGGATTTCTGGTTTCAGTGATATCACTATTGTCCGACTTTATGACTTTTTCCATTAAAAGCAGTGAGTTGGATAAGAATCAATATGGATCCGGAGAACAGATAAGTGCCGCGTAGTGTGCAGTGTATGGCCACTAGAGGGCAGCAGCAGGCTTAGAATAAAGCGCACTGGAGGAAGAAGTCCGATTGAAAACATTTCCTCGTTTATTTCCTCGTTCGTGTGTCATGTCACTGACCCTCTGGTGTTTTTTATATCTAAAGCCACCCGTGCCCTGTTCGGAGTACTGAATGTTGTTGTAGTCCCAGGTGCGGTAAGGATCCTGTGATGATCTTGCGGAGAACATGCGTCCTTGTCTCAACCACGGCGTCCGTGCTGCTCCTCTTGCTGCTGTACGGAGGCCTGAGCTCACAGCATCGGGCCTCCAGTGCCGCTTTACGGGACTACCAGCTGCTCGGTAGTCCGCTGTACAAGCTGGATCTGACGTGGCCCTGTAACTCCGAGCTATTTACTGGCGCAGTGTTCGCGGTTGCGGTAAATCAGTATGCTGGCGTGGTGTACGTCGCGCAGAGAGGTGAGATTACCCCCCGTGACACTTGAATGCAACGTTGGGGTTTGCTTATGGGACAGATTTTTGGGGTTTCCTAAAATTAAGGCTTGCTTCTAAAGTCCAAGGCTATTTGTCATACAAGTGGTTTTATATTTATTGTCTTTCCTGAATCCTAATTGGCAACATTGTTTGAGGCAACACTGCACAATGAGACACCTGTAAAATCCCCTCCTTAAGAATGAGAGAATTACACATTGTGAACACTGCATATGTTTGTAGTTGAATCTCTGATCCTTCTACATTGCCTGTCTCACAGGTGACAATGTGCCCAAGATGCTGGTGTTTAGCACAGATGGACATTTGCTGATGTCTTGGAACAGCAGCACTCTGGAGATGCCCCATGGTCTGTTTGTGGCAGACCCAGCCACGTCCAATCCCACTGTGTGGGTCACTGATGTGGGCACCGGGCCGTACGGACACTGTATTAAACAGTACTCTCCGTCTGGAAAACTCCTGCAGGTGAGCCCTTCTTTCACTTTACTTGTTAATAATAATAATAATAATAATAATAATAATAATAATAAAGATTTGTGCTACATATCACTTGTTATTTGAGTTAACTGATTTAGTATTACACTTTGTATTACAATACAGAAGAAGTTTGATTTCAAGATATATTTACAGTTTTTTGTAACCGTCATTCAGAGTGACTGTAAAATGCAAATATTTATAATAGGGCTGCACGATATTGGAAAATTTTGAAAATTAAGAACTGCAGTATTGATATTTACTTTTTGACGCAATAATTTGTACAATAAAAAAATGAAATGCTTTCATTTATTGTCTAGTGAAATCAAGACTAATTTTGGACTTAATAAGGAAAATCTTTCAGAAAATCATCTTTATTTAAAATACTCTTAAATAAGTAGTGCATTTGTGTCAGATGGAGAACCTTTGTGTTATTGAGATATACTGAGTTTATTACAATATCACGTCAATCAATATCATGATATCAACATTTTTGTGATATATTGTGCAGCCCTAATTTATAACAGTTTTAATTAATAAGCCGAGAGTAAAAAAAAGGCTGCGGTGTGCGCAGGTCCTGGGCACTCCTGGCCAGCGTGGCTCTGGGGTCAGTCCTCTGCAGTTCGACCAGCCTGCTGAAATCTTTGTGCATTCATCTGGAGAGATCTACATTGTGGATGGAGATGGGGGATTGAACAACCGCCTCCTCAAACTGTCTCCAGAGCTGGAGGTCCTGTGGATGCACGGGGAGAAGGGGCAGGGGCTGGCGCAGTTCTACATTCCCCACAGTGTGACGGTAGATGCAGCTCAGAGGGTGTGGGTGGCCGACCGTGGCAATAAGCGCATTCAAGTCTTTAACTCTGTCACCGGGGAGTGGCTGGGCACATGGGGCAGCTGCTTCACTGAGGACGCACCTTACTCTGTGCGCATAACCCCCGACAAGAAGCACCTGGTCGTAGTACAGCTCAACACCAACCAAATCTCAGTGCTGGAGGCGCCTCCTGTAGGCATGATTGGCCAGTGCAGGGTGGAGAGCGTGATCCAGCTCGGAGAGGACACAAAGCCTCACCTGGTGGACCTGGACCTGAAGACGGGAGCTCTGTACGTGGCAGAGATCGGAGCTCAGCAGGCCCAGAAATTCATTCCGTTCAGCCTGGGGGGCAATCTTCTGTAGTGGACGATAGTGGTGTCCAGTCTGTGCAGTCTGAATAAATATAAATTTTATTTTCAGTTACATTGGTGTAACAATAATACAATATGCATGCTCTTAGTGGGGGTTGGGTGGTTGGCATGCCGACTGCGATATGAGGTTGAATAGAAATGTGCAGGATCCTTGGCTTGAGGTGCAGAGAATAACCATCAGAAAATAATCATGATAGTCATGGTTAATTAATTAATTAATCATTGCATTTATATAGTCCCTTTCAAGACACCCAAAGCACTTTACAGTTCATTACTCATTCACTCCACACTCAGTGGTAGCAAGCTACTATTGTAGCCACAACTGCCCTAGGACAGACTTACAGAAGCGAGGCTGCCATTCTGCGCCATCGGCCCCTCTGACCACCACACTTAGGCTCACACCACATCATTTTCTTACTAGGCAGTGTGGGTGACACACTGCCAATGACAGTTTTTGCCACCGGCGCCCCAATGTGGCGCCCCAATGTGGCGCCTGGTGTTCCCAGCGGTCTCCCATCCAAGTATAATCCAGGTCCGGTCTTGCTTAGCTTCTCAGATCTCACTCCTATTCTTCGTCACCTCACCTCCTCAGCTCTGTTGTGTCCATCTGGGCCTTTCTAAAATGAAGTTTAACTTTCCTGGTTGTGGGGCTGTTTCACAATAAATCTGTGTGAAATCAGTAGTAACTTGAGCTTCACAGGGCGTAATTTCACTTGTTCATATTGTGAGGCATGTTTGGGGGCATTATTCATCTGTACTGTTTTAATGTACGGCTTATTTGCACTGGCACAGATGCTCTTGTGAGTCACTGTGTATTTTTTTTTATATCTTAAAGGCTTTTGCTTCTGTTCTCAGACCTGTACACTGCATTCGCATTTTTTTTCTAATTTAAAATGTGTGTGATGATTTTTTTTTTTTAAATTTCATCCCACCATGTATAATATTTAAAATCCACTAATGCCTTACCATAATTTGATTAAATAAATATAATCTTATTGTTTTCACATTGTGGTATATATGTTACATGGACAATGACACCAATATAGGCTACAGTTGGTCCATCACACTGTAGAACACCATATTTCCAGACATTTAAACTCTTAAATATTTTAGATTGTTTAAAGAAAACGTGACTAAAAAGATAAATTTAACAATTTAAAAAATATATCGCATCAGGGGCATATTCTAGGTTAAACAACTCCAGCACATGAGCAGGAGGGGGCGCACTTTCAGGACTAAATCTAAAACCCATCCGTTGACTAGCTTGGGGTAACTCCTCTTTAGTGTATTCTAACTCCTAATTTACACACAGTATTTCAGGTCATGTAAGGCACTGGGAATACTGGGGATTGCTGATTAGGTAGATGCGAGTGTAAGATGAATGCTCACATGCTCAAAATAACTTCCAACAGTTGAAGAAACAGATTGGGCATATTCTCTGTCATCTACTTTAAACGAAACAAGAATTAGTGTTTTATTAACTACTGTGTTATTAAACAGTCAGCAGTCAGTGTTATTGGTGTCACCTTCTAAACTCATTTTCTGGCCTTCCTGTGGTTCTCTCCAAGCTTTCTCTTATTTAATCTTATATCGCTATACTATGTCTATCACCCCCATGTTTTGTTCTTTTCTATAATATCCTTTTTATTCTTTGCCCCACAATAGGAAGGCAATACAAAGAGGCTACATGTCAGACTCATCTGACACAATAATACCTGGCGTTCCAAAATAAAGTGTATACATTAAAGACTGCAATAACAATTTAATGTTTCTTTAAATAATAAATAATAACACAGAATAAAAGCACAGCTTATTAATGTTTGCAGGTGAAATGTCAACTCTAAAAGTCCATAGGAAGCACCATCTCTCTCCTTTGTGAAGCTGAATGGGAAAGAATAGAGTTGAGGCATTGAGGAGTAACTTTTTTCATCTTGAGATCCAACCCTCAAGACTAAAACAGCCCTTATTATCATAGGCTTTGTTTCATGAACTCAGCATTACTTTAAACTGTTTAAAGGAAACTCATTTGACATGAACTGTAGCGGCAGTACGAGGCCTGTATTCCGTGGTAGCCGCGGAGAGGTAGAATTGCGTCCAGTAAAAACTATTACGTGCTGAATGCAAAGTAAAACAAAAGGCTGGATCCAGTATGCGTTTTGCGATGGTTTAATGAATAGGCAACTGGCATACTATAAATCACAGTGGCAACGTGAATACAGACACAGAGAGCAGGAATATTGCAAAGATGGATACTGTATCGACAGATTAAAACCAGAAACAAAAGCAATAGCGGTCAACAAAAATTACGGCTACCCAACCAACCTCTCTCCTCCTCCCTGGCCCAGGTGAGTGCGCACACCCACACACCCACACACACACACACACACACACACACACACACACACACACACACACACACACACACACACACACACACACACACACACGGACATACACACTGTGCCCAAGTAGTGTCTCCTATATGAACCCTGTGCATTGTTTTACTTAACATTCATCAATTCACCACAGAGACATTTAAGCACACCAAAGACACAGCACATTTAACATCACATGACAGTCATAATATGTGTTTATCTTTTACACCTTTCACTGAATTTATTCTTAAGAATGGGTACTGTACTTTTACAGAGCTGAGCTTTCTGGGTTAGGGCCTGGTTCAGACCCTCATAGTGGACCTGGTTCAGACCTAGTTCAAACCCACAGAGTGAACCTGGTTCAGTCCTGGTTCAGTCCTGATTCAGTCCTGATTCAGTCCTGGTTCAGACCTGGTTCAGTCCTGGTTCAGACCTGGTTCAGAGCCTGTGCAGAGCTGGGCCTGTATCTGGGCGGGGACTTCAGCAGGAGGCAGAGCACTGAGTGCTTTCACTGAGTGTCCACAGCTCGTCCATCTCCTGACTCTTTGTTTTGTTGACAGGACATGACAGCAGAGACACCTCGTCACCCATAATGGCCCTGTCTGGAGTTTTGCTCTATAGTGAGAGGAAGGAAGTGCGAGGACACAGAGCTCGTACGGAGGTGTAGGGGACAGTGGTCGTATGAGGTGGTGTTCTCTTCTTAACCACAAAGAGTGTGCTGAGGCAGCGGGACAGAAGGACGGGGCAGACCAGGGCTTTACCCTCTCACTCTTCTCATGTCCTACAGAATCAATGTGACCGGCAGGCTCCCAGACAGATGTTATCCATTCATCTTCAATTCATAAAACCAGCAGTGTCACACCTTAAACTTAAATAATCTGGATCTACTGGAGTAAAACCACAAACAAAAGCCTAGAAGGCTGAACAGCCTAAGCTATTGATTGGTGATAAGTTATGAGCAGAGTGCATTGATCCATGGAGACATAGAGAGCACCTCAGCCCTGACTATGAATATTTCAGCAGACAATTAACAATAAATATATCCTTATACTATCTGCAAGACATGTGTCTGAGCCATCTGAGTCTCTGCTGAGGAGAGCAGACCTGATGCCCCAGTGGATACAGAGGATCATATACATGAGTCTTTATCACTTGCACTTTCAAACACTGTCATGAGAGCACACAAGGTCCTGGGCACAGAGGTATATTTAACCAGCTTCAAGTGTTGCATAGTTTACAGAGTTTATGGTCTTCATCAAATATCATCATCTTTCAAGTTTCTCCATTACAGCCTCAGTGGAGTTACAGCCCTGCTTGGTTAGGATGCACATTAAAGAATATTATTTTCAGAAAATGGCTGGCAGATTGAATAAGTACAAAACTAATAAGGGAATGGTTGGGGGAGTTTCTGTACATTCCTTTATCCTGCTGCTATTCTGGGCCGCTGCGCCCTCACATCCCATCAGCCACAGCTCAATATTCAGGCTTCGAGGCCCTCCACTGCCAACCCCCCCACTCCAGACCAAGAGCGTGCACGTCGGGAATCTTGATGATTTTCTAACTGGGTTTATTCCTCTTTCCTGTCATTAGTCAAAGCATGACAAATTCATTTGATCTCCGCTGTGTGATGATATGTGAACTGCACTGGGGAGAGCAGCTCCTCCACGGCCCAGATGAGCCTGAAACCAGAGCCTTTTCTTCAGAATTGAACCATCGAGAGGCAAATTAAACAATAGCCTGCTGTAATTACATCTCCACAATACCCTGTTGTGGTGCTGCAGAGTGTAATCATGTTTTCGCCCCGCTCCTCACTCCTGTTTCCCTCCAATTAAAATGCACTAAAGAGAACAGAGGGAAATGCATGCACATGTGTTAAAGCTGCTGCTCAGATGCTCCGGCGGTGACCTGCTATGCCAAACCATCACCTCAAAACTGTAGCAGTATTTCTTACCCCATAACACCTTAATTGAACCATACAGCTGTGAGCCATGTAACAAAGATTCATATCACAATTTTCTTGGAGCATAGATAGTAAATAAGATTTATCACAAGTCAAACGCATTAGCTTTATTTTGCTTTAAGCCGTAATCTTCATCTTCTTAGAGTTTACATCTTGCTGTGATTGGATAAATCCACCTGTCACTCACTCAGAGAACAGAGACTGGCCAATTAGAGAAGAGGGTGGAGAAAAGTAGACTTTTGAGTCAGGATCAGCAAAGTCCGACCCAATAACTTTACCACAACCCAGTAAAAATAAACACATATTTGTGCTATAACATAATTTAGTGGGAAAAAAAACTAGTTTCAAGTTGAGTTTAAATTGAAATGATACAACATTATGCTCTGTATTACACTGAAGTAACTTTGAATTCAGTTTTACCCAAGAAAAAGCAACCATTGTTTAAAGCAAACAAGCAGCAAACAAGCCCAATGGCCTATCATTTGGGATGTGTGGTTTATTCATTTCGGTGAAAGAATTTGATAGAACAAAGCAAGAGGAGATGTATAATGTATAAACTGTATCTTTACCTGGACACAATGTGGACATGGCAGGACCTCACATGGACATCTCAGACACAGGTGGAGCTCAGCAGCAGAGTGGCTGTGGGCCTATGTTTGTCTAACGTCTGTTCAACTGAATGGCATTCAATTATAAAGTCTGTTATCAGCCTGAGGTGATGCTCTGTCTAATTTACTCCTACTCTATTGTCACAACATTAAGAAGACCCTCCCTCCTATGCTCGATCTGATAATGATGTGTGATTATGCCCCCCCTCACAGCGCTAAATGAAGGCCGAGCGCTCCTCCTCTGCTTTAACTACATTAAGTCACTGGCACAGGTTTCTCCAGCTGGAAACCCGAGCCTCGTAATGCCATCATCCATCACCAGCACTCTTTATTAAACTCACTGTGCGGACTGTGATTGTACGGTTCTATCATGGACACAGCCTATCCACCACAGCTGAACATGCCTCCATACAGGTCCCAAACCTGGATAAATGAAAAAGGGTTGCCACTCAGTCTTGACCCCCAAAAGATCAGCATAAGAAATTCTAGGTCCCCATGATAACAAACCTCTTTTTACAGAGTTCAGAGATACGGCTAAACTAAACATGTTATCAGAAACACACAATTTGGTCTATTAAACGTCAGGTCAACAATGGGAGTAGGTGGCTGTGGGTGAGGAATGTTTTCATTAGCATCTTATTTAGTACAGTGCATTTTGATGTGTTCAACGTATGGATGACAATAGCTGCCCTGATCTGGTGATTTTCATATATGTAATACTAATGCTTATGGGGATGCACAGATGCACGACTCCAGGGTTTGCTTCAGATATAATTATTTGTACTACTAACTGTTGTTTCCCATGTTTTTATACAATGCAGTTACCTAACATTTGAATTAATTGGTGTTTTAGAGCAGTGTACATGTACCATTGGAGGTATGTGGGATGCCTATCGTGGTACGCAAAGCCCTCTACAGTTTGAGTATTTGTTTGTTAATTGTTAATTTAGAGACAAATGTGTTTTTGTGCTAATATAGTTTAATTATTATTGAGGACTACATTAACCACTGTTTAGTTTCACTTTAGATCTGGTTTAGTTTCATTTGAGATGGTCAGTTAGGTCCTGATTTAGGCCTGATTTGGTAATACTTGGAACGTAAAATGTTATCTTAGGCGAAACATGTGAGAAAGAATTCTGTTTAGCATATCAGTCAGAAAGTTGTAAGAGCTGAATCAGTGCATTCAAAATGAAAACAGAAAATTCTAACGCTGTTTTGTATGACTGAAGTAAGAAGATTACGCTACTCTCCTGCTTGTACTGACATACAATAAGTGCATGTTTACAGCTGAAGGAGGACATTAATGAACAACATCTGATTATGTGGAAACAAATACAGAAACTAGACACGCGTGATTCAGTTAACGTTCATTTTTTCAGAAACATTTTAATAAGAACAAACTTTCTCATGTGACATGCACACAATTAGCTCATTATTGGTGCAATGGTTACCTCGCTTCACTGGCCCCTCCCCCACCTCCTCTTCTTCTCTAATTGGCTGTAATCCAGTCAGTGTTGTGATGACTTTCCTCTCTTACATCCATTAGAGCTCATAGGTGAGCTAATGAGTGTCTATCCTGCTTCAAGTCGGTGTCAAATTAAAATATTTTTCCAATAAACTCAATCTGTTTGATTGTAAAAATGTAGTATAATCCTATTCATAATCCAAATTGTAAAAGTTTCCAGCTCTCCTTTCTCCCTAAATTACTTCAAGGCCTCACTCTTCCAGCAGTACAGCCTTTGACACACTGATAAAGTGACTTGTTCAATGATCTGGGAATAATAATCATCTGCATTATATAAATGTCTAAATTATGGGGAATGATTCGGGGCGAGCTCAGAGAAAGATGGAGACATCTGCAGAAAATGGCAGCACAAATATTCAGTGTGTTCATATTCTCTGGCATAACAAGGACAAATGACTGTCCTTCACTATAATAATAATGATAGTCCTGAAACCAGCGGAGGGTTATTGGAGTATGAATACACCCTCACACATACTGCAGTCTCTGGGTACATGCATGTCTGTGGGCCCAGGCAGAATCACCTGAACCAGATCCCAACATGAGACAGAGGCTTGTAGTTGTCCTGCCGGAGACACTGTGGACAGCACTGGACTCCTCCCTGTGAGACTGGATTTCTGGAACAATATTACTGTGTGGTCTGATGCTACATGTTAACAAAGCATGACATGAAGACACGTCCAATCATTTCTCTCATGAATGATTATGGCACATATAAATATTAATGGCTCTTTACAGCTCTGTGTAACGCCTGTGACTTTAATGCCCATTCCACCAACAGGGAAGACATTGGACAGAGGAAACAAGAGCAGGACATTGGACAACAATATGGAAGACATTGAACGTGACTGGACGCCGCTCTGAGTATTTATGGAGGCATTTGTTGAACACAGTGGCTCATTATTGTGATGGACAGCTGCTGAATACTGAAGATGGATCAGTTTGATGGATGGGCTTTAGTCTAATGGCCGTGCAGGTAGACCCCGCCCTGGTCTCCACAGACCTGCTCTGGCGGCCCACACTAACTCAAACAGAGATTAGTCGGCCTCGTTTGTTACTCGCTGACACCTGAGCAGCTCCTGGGAGCAGCCAGTCAACAGGTGAAGATGAACGGCTCTAATGAGGCCATTTGCCTAATGTCTTTACCATTTTGTCTCAACAATCAAAGACTGTGCAGCGCTGACATGTGCTCCTGGATCCAGCAGTGCACACACAGGAAAAAAATACCACCCATCAGTGTCAGACCACATGCACCTATACGCAGCTAACACGCTGTCCATAATCAGAGAGGGCTTGTATTTAAAAAGGCACTATGCAACTTTAGTGGCGGAGGGCCTGCCGCATGTTTGTGCCCACAGAGATTTTATTGCTATGCCTGGGATATTCCACAGTATGGCATTTGATTTAACTTACCTATCTCCTTAGAGACAAGAGAGAGGCACCATCAGGCCATTACAGGTCAGATCTATGAAGATGCAGGCCCACTCACATTAAGAATGCATTTCAGCAATAAAAATCTTTCATTAATTCAGTTACAGGCATTTGTATTGCCAAAAAGAGTGTAACATTTTGGTCAAACAACATCACTATAGAAAGTAGAAGGCTTCAGACCCTCCACCTAAAAACGTACATAGTGCCCCTTTAAGTGTCAAATGTTTTGGTGTTTACATGTTCAGGTCAAATGTTAAAGACTCAGTGAACCTAAACGGACCTCTTGCCTTGTACCTGTGCACCTGTCGTGTATATAGAGCCATTCAGTGTAGCTCTAAACTGTGTCAGATAAAAGTCCTGTTGATAGGCTGTGCACACCACGGCTGGTTTTAATGAGCCCAGATGAGAACATTATTCAAACTCTTTATGGTTGTTCCAGGACATTAGCAGTAATGTTTTCTGATGATGCTCAAGTCAAATGTCAACGATGGAGCCAGCTCAGTCTAATGGTGCAGGCTGGGGACCGCTTTAATGAGCCCCAACCAAATCACCATGACCTCTGACCTTTGGCTGCTCCCATGTGGACTTTGACACGAGGCTACAGTGATAAATGAGAAGCTTACTCCGACCTGTCCCAAACTAGAACCTACATACAGACTGTTCATGAGCAATTACAGGTTATAATATGAAAATAGCTCCGGACTCCTCTAGTTTCTTCTCTCAGATCTTCTTGAAATGGAAATAAACGAGGTTTCTGTCAAAAATGTCCACAAACCTACCACCAAACCAGCACACAGCAGACATAGAAGCATTTTGTGTCTGAATATATGTCCTAGTGTTCCTGGTCAGTATGTGGCTATTAAACTGTCATTTGTAAGTTCCACCAGGAGACTCCTCATGAAATAACGCACAGAGATCTTAAAGGTACAGTATGTAACTTTTCTGATGGAGGGTACGCCACCTGCTCTTCTCCATGAAGATGTCTGTGCACTGCCTAGAATTTTATACAGTATGGAATTAAACTTATATACCTCTACGGAGATGCCTCAAGACCAGGTTTTCAAGTTCATGTTAGCTCTGTGGAGAGGTGTTCACAGTATTTCATAGCAAAAATAACACCCTTAATGATATAAATGCCAGATAGATATGTTCCATGCCATGTTGTGGAACATTCTAGGTAAAGCAAAAACATCTCCATGGAGACAAGCAAGTAGCAGAACCCCATCAGAAAAGTCACCTAACAGTCTGTGCACAAACATCATAGAACTGTTCCGCACAGAGCTGGGAAGACCTCCATGTGTCCATTTGTGGAAGGTGTCTTCTTAACCCCTGAGATAACCAGAAGAAAGAGACACCTACACGGCATTAGCAAGAAAAACCCAGTCCTCCCACAGTCCCTGACCCCTAAGGACCACCGCCCCCACAACCAGCCCCCCCTCCTGTTCTGCCTACTGCACTGTCAGTGGGGTGAACATGTCGGCACAATGGAGATTTTCTCAGCTCCAATCTGTCATGCTTTCCTTTAGATGATCTCTGGAGAAAACACACGCGTCTGCACACCAGTCACTGATCACTCGGAGATCATTTAGATAGCCCAATGCAAACACTTCCTCCATGGAAGTTCTCTGCTCACAGTGAATGCAAGTGTAGGAGGCTTGGGGCCGTGGGGTCACCATGACTCAGCATGTGCCTAGGTTACTTCATGTGAATTAAATTTGACTTTTTTTAATTGAACATTATTCTCTTGATTCATTGCAATCTTTGTGTGTGAAGTTTCAGGGTGGACAGTGGCAGTTTAGTCTCTGGTCTCTACAGTTAAAACTGTAGAGTCCCCTTATGTCCAGAACTCTCCATAAGAGACAATTCACATCACATTATGATTCAAGAATGAAAAAAACTCAACTCTTTATTTTTAATTAAAAGTTCTCATTTTTAAAAGTATTTCACACAGATTTTGAGCTCTAATTAATGTTAATCAATTTAATATAATCATTTAAAGAGAAGACATGCACACAATATCTCAGGAGCATGTAGGACTCAAAAGAATAAACTATATTATAACAGGAAGTAGGTCTGGACAGCTATATTAGCTCCCAGTTCTTTTTATTACTGCATATACTGCGATAACATGATATAACATCTAGGTGTAAAATGCTGTTTTAGAACCACTTTGATGTCACGTTGCAGTTATTTCAAAACAGTTATATAGGATCTCAAAGATTTGTTACTGACATCACTGTGAGTGAGTGTTCGATGTTTTAAATGTAAATAATGTGTTGAGTTGTTTTGGCTTAGAGCTGGACTCAGTCTGCAGACCTCAGTCTCACTGTGGGAGTCTGAGTGAAAGTGCTTGTGTTGCAGAGCTGCATTTATGACTCTGAAAACTCCAAACTTTTCCTTTAATCGTCACAATATTTGGAAGGGCCTTGGGAGACAGCTGCTGAGGAGGCCTGGCGGGGCCTGTCCTCTGGGCACAGTGCTGCATGTTTGTGTCCGTGGGCGAACGCCGCTGTCCCAGCGCCTAGTGCTTCCTGATGGCAGTGTGGAGGCGGACACATTCCTCTCATGGGCCCAAGGAGCAGGAGCTTTTGAGATGCTGTGCTGTGGATCTGAGAGCCTTTTGTGGCTCAGGCTTTTGTTCATGTGCCGTTCACACTGTTTCAGCTCACATTCTCTGCCCTCAGCCTTGTCAGCACAACACTCTCTCACAAGTCCACTGAGTCTTATCTGCTTCTGTGTGTGCTCCACTGCACTATCACTGTGACAATCATCCAGTAATGATAGATCTGACTATATTCACTCTCCATTCTCTAAACCTGCCTAATCAGGTCACATCAGACTACATCTGACTGGCATAAACTGTCCCTCTGATGGGCTCATCCACATCATGGACAAATATTATAAACGAGTATTCTTTTGCTCCTATATTTAGACTTAGACTTAGACTTAGACAAACTTTATTGATCCACAAGGGAAATTATTTGGATACAGTAGCTCAGACATCACAATATAATATAATAACAGAGTAACAAAAATAGATGGTATAGCAAAAAGAGTAAGAGACAGGTGTCAAATGAGACATAATTATAAAAATACCTTTTGTTTAGGAACTTGGTTCATGTGTCATTGAATTGTTTCAACTTCAACAATTAACAATTTGTTCCTTTTTGTAATAAATATTTGAATTAAATATGAAGCCTTAGTGCACCTTTCCGTTAATGCTTGCAGAAACTCCTTCACCACACCACACACCTTCACTGCTCTCTTCTTATAGGCCGCTAACCCCAAGTAATCTAAACATAGCACTGTTCCTCTCCACCTGTGTAACCCTGGGTCCTAAACAGCCAACTGGGTTCCTGAACTATGTTCCTGATCATGGGGAAATGAGAATTCAGACCAATCAGTGATCAGTGAAGAAAAGCAAAAGTTGTGTTGCTGACTCTATGATAGTCCATCTCTGTGAAAATGGCTTTAGTGTGTTCCAGTGAGGACTGGTTACAGAGTGCCACTGAAGTACCTTTGAGCAGGGCATTAACCCAGCCACTGCTGCGTAATGTCAGTACTTCTCTACTGGCTTCACTGTTCTGCCCACTTCATCAGAGATGTCATTCATGTTTTATGAATGTTGTAGGTCATAATGGAATCACATTATTACTATGTCACCATTCTGGTATTGTAATTCAGGATTGAACCAAAGGTAGGTTTTATTCTCTTAACCTTGAGCCTCCCCCTGCTGCTGTCGGACAGAGTGCTCCAAGTGAACAATTCAGTAACACAAACCTTGACAAGAATAAATATTAAATAATGTATAATCCTATTTATACACACATGTTTGTGCTTTTTTAATTATATTATTCTGCTGTTATTCATGTGATACCCTTCCATAACGTACAGCTTCCTCTTCACAGCTATGACCACAGACCTTTAGTCAGTGCAGTATGGTGAGCTATTTATCAGCTCTGTACTGCCAAGATCTCCCAAGGTCACAGAGTTAGTAGTGTTCCCCATTTCCTTAAACTTTCCTCTCCTGTTTCTGCCCCTTTCTCTCTGCTCTTTTCCCTCTATCTTCTCCTCTCTCTCAGTTCTCCCTTTTAGGTAGAGGCGCGTGTTCGTTGAAGCCTGTTATTGACGGGAGTGTAGGCGCGAGGCTGATAGATGCGCGGAGGGTGTGACCGGCGGGACAGTGCTGAGGCTGAAATCTAGACTGCTTTGTCCGCGATTCTACTTCCAAATTTAATCTTTCTGATTTTGAAAAAATCTTTATTTAGAAATTGGCTATGTCAACTTGTTTGCATACATCACAGTTAAATTAAGATATAAACACTTAGTGGAAAGAAAAATCCACCACATTTCTGTTTGTCAACTTGTCCTCCCACGAAGGGACTTTACACTGTGTGCGCCAGGGAGACAGTGTCATGACGCACCGCGGGAGGGCGCACTCTCCCTCCCAGGTTTCTCAGTGCATTCAAATGTCGTATTTATTTAAGGGATATAGGGCTATTCTGCAGATGTTAAGTTAACGCAGCGGTTTTCAAAATTTTAATGTAGACTTCGTCCATACAGCCTTCATATGTCTAGCTGCCTGCATGTATCTACAGGTATAGGCTATTTTAAGTTCATCCGTGTTCACTCCCCGCTGCCCACTGCCCTCCGTACCTGCTCTAATTGTAACTGTTTTGACTGAAACAGTCATTTCCTCGCGTGGAGTGAAAACGCGCGCGCACTTTCCTCTGAGGAGATTCCGCTCCGCATCATTTGCCTGTGGTCGCTTTGAGTGACACTTTCCGAGCATCACTTTCCGGAACAAAGCCAAATATAGAACAGTGAGGCGTACCTCGCGCACCGGATCACACCTTTTATGGTAAATCAAACCAGGAATCTCTCATTTGAACAAGTAGGCAAATATAAGAGTTTTAAAGTCTTTGGATAAAAGGACATGGTCTTGTGACTGACGAAGAGCTTGATTGTGTCTGAAGCCTGCACGGAGTCTGGAGTAGGTCTTTGACAACCTATGTCTGGCAACGTCACACAGACTTCAACCAATGAGCGGCTGCAGCGCCTATGCACAGTGTACGTTCTCGCCATGCCCACTCCCTATAAGGGCAATGACGTGTGAGCATATTGAAAAGGATTCCCTTAAAACCAAAGCGAGACGCGGGCCCTGCTCTTGATCTCACTATCATCGTGCGCTCCAGGACTGACCCAAAGCTCTCCACCGACAGCGCACACACGCACCTGCGCTCAGCGGAAACCATGACCGCAAAAACCCTGGACAAAGTGGCTGTGAGCCTAGGGGGATACGCACACCCAGGGCCAGAAAGCGTGTACTCTATGGAAGACATATCGGGCGCCCTCCACTCCAGCGCCCCTTTCAGTAGCGAGTTGGGCCACTACGATCCGACCACCACAGGTAAGAGGCATTTACAAATATGCTGTCAGAACTGAAAATGAAATGGAAGTAAGTGGAATAGGAGCTTTTCGACTTGTAGGGCATATGCACGGGGTATTTAAATATATATTTTAGAAAGACGTGTTGCGCTGCACTTTCTGAACTCTGTCTTGCCTCGTACAGAACCGCTACTGGACCACTCTGCAGAGAGACTGTCTTACAGTGGGCTGGCCCCTGCTCTGGCCCCGGGTCCCCGTCAAACATTCACCTACATGGGCAAGTTCTCCATTGACTCTCAATACCCGGGCTCGTGGAGCCCCGAGGGGGTCATTAACATTGTGTCAGGGATCTTCAACGTGGCGCAGCCTCCGCCCCCCTCCTCCTCCGCATGCTCTTCGCCATCCTCGCGCTCTCCCGGTCACTTGTCCCGTGCACAAAACTGCAGCATGGCACAGACTCAGCCTGAGGAGCAGATGTACTCCCCTCCACCACCATACACATCCTCCACCTGTGGGGAGTTCCAGGACCCATCAGCGTTTCTGGCACCCTCCGGGCCCATGTCTTACCCACCACCCTCCTACTCCTCTCCAAAGCCCACGGCTGCAGACCCAGGGCTGTTCCCCCTTATTCCGGACTACACTGGCTTCTTCCAACCCACGTGTCAGCGAGAACTCCCAGAACGAAAGCCCTTTGGACCATGTCCGCTGGACACATTCCGCGTACCGCCACCGTTGACCCCGCTGAACACCATCAGGAACTTCACCCTCGGGGCACCTGCAGGCCTTGAGGCAGGCTCCCGACTGCCCTCTGCTTACAGCCCACAGAACCTGCCTCTTCGGCCCATTCTTCGGCCCCGGAAATATCCCAACCGGCCCAGCAAAACCCCAGTACACGAGAGACCATACCCGTGCCCAGCCGAAGGTTGTGACCGCCGCTTCTCCCGCTCTGATGAACTCACGCGTCACATACGCATCCACACCGGACACAAGCCCTTTCAGTGCCGCATATGTATGCGCAACTTCAGCCGAAGTGATCACTTGACCACCCACATCCGCACGCACACGGGCGAGAAGCCCTTTGCCTGTGACTTCTGCGGACGAAAGTTTGCGCGCAGCGATGAGCGGAAGCGGCATACGAAGATTCACCTGCGACAGAAGGAACGCAAATCTTCTGCTGCTTCCTCTTCTTCATCTGGCTCGAGCGCGCTTTGTTCATAGCGCGCACCGGCACCAAATACGTGTGGGGACACGCGTACAAAAACTTTATGAACTGGCTCAGAATGGCGTTGCTCATGCATCGCCTTGTAGTGCCTTTTATCATACTCTGACAGAAATGAAAAGAATATATTTTTATACTATACAAAACTGTACTTTTTTGTAAAAAAAAAATAAAAAAATGTAAAATATGTAAAATGTAAATGTGTAAATATCGATTGTGCAGTGTGCAGTGAATTAAATATGACGAAGATGAGCATACGCCTCTGTGTTTTTGTCCAAGTCAAATTTCGTTGAAGTGGTTTAATAATGGAAGTGCTAATGTCTTCTTTAGTTCTGACTAATGAGACTGTGGGCCGCATTCACCGCAAGGAAAGTGCGTGGGAATGTCCCGTGACGCGCAGAGTTTGGCCCTGGAGCGCACGTTGTTTTTCTTCATCCCTTCATGTGCGCTCTCTACAGGGAGAGCAATGACAAATCAAGCCAGGCCCGTATTTAGGCTACTTTATTTACTAAAATAAAACACCATCGTTTTTTCTTCATTTTATCTGTTTCTTATTTTTACTCGAAAGATTTATGGGTTTGTTTACTTAGCCTCGGCCTAAACTTTAGCTACCTACTTTTTAAAGGTAGGCCAGTTTGTTGGTAACCAACAAACGAAATAGTGTTTAAAACGTCGGCATTGTATACAGTGATTTGACAGCGGTATGTTTGACAGCGGAGATCTACACCGTCTCAGGACTTCTCACACACGTGTCAGTATCCATCCAGCATCCCATTTTACGCGCGCTTAATGTACCGAGCAGGCTGGGAACACAGGCGCATGTGATTGGGCCCACACAAGTCATTTTAAACAAATGTGTGAGTTAATTTTAAGTGTCAAAAGGTAAACAACATGGTTCATCTCTTAATCAAATAGGCTTAGGAATGATAATCAAGGAATGCGTTAATTTCGACCCGCGCAAGGCCCCTAAGTCACTGTTGTTTATTGTGACACCAAGCATTTAGGCCCTAAATGTTAAATTTTAATAGAAGCTTTGTTTCACTTTGTTGAAAATAAGACCATTTCATTGTGGTCAAGCTAAAAGTAGGTTAGATAGTGCTACTGTCTTGTGTCACAATTGTTTCCCCTCTTAACTTTACAGTATTTAGAGTGGGAACTTATATTACATTTTGAGCAGATAAGTTGACTGCATTTTTAAAAAAAATTTTATTTTAGTGCCCTGATAGTACAACCAGGCCTAAATGACGAGTTCTCCAGAATTATAAATTACCTGTAACAAATTGTTCTTATAGCACCAGTTGCATTTAATTTAATTGCATTTAAACAAAATCTGAAAAAAATACACGTGCCCTAGTTTTCTTGGCTGTTTAAATGTTTTAATGATTTATTAAAGTGGTTTTATGAAATATAATTTATCTGTACTTTTACCTAAGTAAACACTCTGTATCTATGTTAAAAAAAACTACAGCAATAGTTACAAATAAATTCATGAATAAATACGTTGTGTCAAATATATCTTACTTGAGTCTGCTCTACAAATCACACATTTCTTTCTAATTTTCAGTATGTTGTAGCAATTTGAGGTAAAAAGTATTGATACTTATGCTCCAGTCCATTCAACAGTTATCCGTTTCAACATTTAGGAATCTTGGATTTTCCTGATGATTGGTGAAAAGATGTTTGTTACTCATTAAGATTCAGGGCGTAAAGGCACAGATAGGAAATGGATGTATGACATTATTTATTGATTAATAATCATTACAATCAATAACATGTCCAGTTTTTGACCTGAACTTGTCAGCAGCTCTAGATATGTCATAGCTGGTCCAGTTGGCTCTAGCCTGGCAAACCAAACCTGTGCTTTTCTGTCATTCCCAGTCTTTCTGAAAACACTGTGCACTGAATAAAGGAAGCTGCTTCAGAATGTCGGCTCCTGCTCCAAATTAAAACATTTAATGCACATTGCATTGAATTTTAATCAGACAAAATGGAATAGTTGCTTTAGAAAATGAATACTGTAACATTTAAGTGTGATATTAGTGTTAATGAGGTCCAGCAAAAACTCCATCCAAACCCTGTTGCATTGTCCAACAGGGTGCATTCTGAGACACAAGTCACTCCTCACACCGACACTGGGGGCCCGGGGTAAGCCTGTCCCCCGCACCAGAAGTCCTCTGGCTGAGGGATCTCTAGGAGCCATGTTTCCTCTGGGGACTCAGAGCTTGGGGCTGAGACCTGCAGGACTCTGTAGTAGTGACAGTCACGGTTATTGTCAGGGTCATAGGGGGGTGCCAAGATGTCCAGGAAGGCGGCAGGCCCCCCCAATGCTTCAATCTGGTGCAAGTTGTCCCGTTGGGGAGTGAGTAGACAGGGGGGACTGCTGGCAGAGTACTCAGACACACAGTGCAGAACAGAGCGGCAAAGAGACGGGACCTGCGAGTGGCTCAGGGGGGGCTCAAACACAGGGGGCACTGCTCCATCGGAGTCCAGTTTGTCAAAGCAGCGCACGCTCACCTTCCCATAAAGCACCTAAACATAAACATCATACAAATGTCACTGCACCATTCAGTATGTAACGTAATGAATGTGTGAACATGAAGTGTTGACTTGTTTTCACAAGGCAAAGTGTGGGTTACAATGGTAGCTTACTATAACAGAGTATGGAATAAATAAATGACTTCAGTGTAGCACTTTGAGAGACCTTAAGTCTGTAAAGTGCATTACAACTGTCAGGCATAAGGCATTATTATTCTAGATCAGTCGTTCCCAAAGTCTGCAGAGCCACAGCCTCTCTATAATCATACATACTCAATTCAAAAGAATGTCATGTTTTCCTCTCAAATTTACTTGTTAAGGGTACATATAATGTCTGTGAGCTTAATACTGATTTAGAGTAGTAAATGATGCAAAAAAAAATTATGTGCCGTTAAGTTTGAACACAGTTTTCTTTTATGCTTGTTGTGTGGACAACCTTTGGGGACCCCACTGTTATCACTGTTATAGATCATGATCAATACAAGAAAAGGAACCAAAAAGTACCATTCAGGCACCGGTACTAAAAAATAGGTATCATTGAAGTACTGGTATACTTTGTCCTCAAGTTGGAGTCAAGGGTCAAGTCCAAGTTAAGTCATAAGTCCTCTGCTGTGAATTTCAAGTCCATTTTACAAATTATTTAGAGAAGTCGCAAGGGCCATGTTCCAGCATGGAAAGTGCATCTATCAGTATAGAAAAAAGTGTGAGTGTTTTTGAGAACTAGGGCCTCTCAAGTCACAGGCTCAGGTCAAGTCATATGCCATTAAAATTCAAGTTGAAGTTGTCATCCATTTGATCAAGTCTCAAATCAAAATAGTTACTTTCCAAGTCCACATTTCTGCCCATAGAACCCAGTAGTGAAAATGTGGCTTTTGTTTCAACAGTTTCTGGGATGACTGGATGAAACAGGTTCTCTGTAAACCTTGGCAAACAAGAGTAGGCTATGTTTTGGTTCTTATTGAAATGCACTATGGTATTTCATTCACAATATACCACCTTCTGAAAGGTTATCTAATATATTTGGATAATAAAGCAAACTTTATTCACTTTTTGCTTAAAATAGGATCAGACTAGGTTAACAGTGGGTTATTACGGTCAGGTCTAATCTTGGTCTTACAGTGGGATCATGCATAGCTGAAGTTGTAGTCTAGTGACTACCTTTATCATGCCGTTCATTCCCGGGTGGTCATGCAGCGGGATAGAGGTGCCTGAGCGGAGGATAAACACGCCCATGCTAAACACAGGGGTTTCACAGATGTGCATGTAAGTCACGGGCGGGCTCTGGGCCCCTTCTGGTCCAGGGCGGCTGCTTTTCCGGGGAGCTAATTTGAGATCCGCAGCTCTGAGCGCGGATACGAGGGAGATGAGCTGTTTGTGTTGTTCGGGGAGCGGCTTGTGCTCTCCATTGTCTTTGGACAGACAGTCTTTAAAGGTGATAGAAGCCTGTTTGGCGATCTTCTGGATGAGAGGGGTCCTGTCCCGCGGCATCCTGCAGACAGTTAACGGTATTCCTGGCACTGACGCGTACCGTTCCGTTTTCCCACCGATGTTCAGAGAGTGCCTCGAGGCGTTCTCGTTTACGTCTCAGAACATTAAAACTTCTGTATCATTCAGCCTATGTTATTGGTAGAGGAATTCATTTTTTGGCGGAAAGGCTGCCCACGTTAATCATTTTCTTCAGTCGACTGTCCCTCTGGCGGTGACCAGAGCAAAGCGTCTTCGCACTGCGCAGGATGCGCAAAGGAGCATGGGAATACAAGTTTGTAAGCGTCAAAACGTTGAGCCACCCATGTTAGTATTTATAACAATCCACGAATTTAATGTTCTCTGAAATGATTGTCTAAATATAAATACTGGTACTGCACCGAAATCTAATAGACCCATGGCCGAAATACGTCTACAATCACGAGACGTTTCTAACGAAAACTACATTACCCAGAGGCCTTTGTGAGAGCCCACGATATTAAGGAGGGAAAGGCCAGTTCGGGCTGTTAGGACTGTTCGGACACTGAACTCTTCAGCGCCAGTCTGTGTATGTCAACTCCTACGGTTGCTGTTATTCCGGGGCCAGTGGACAAACGCTACGGCTCTGCTGGTTCTGCTGCAAGTTGAAGTTTTTAATTTAGTGCTCTAATTAAAACAAAACAAACAAACAAAAAAAACCCAAAACGTTTTAAATGTTAGATCTCTGATGATGTTTATGACTGCAAATATGGCTCAATGAAAACTTGTAATCTCCAAGAGAATAAAGTCTTTTGGGAAAACTCAAGTGAGCCACTTCCTATGCGCACACCAAAAATGGATGTGCGCGCTCCGGTTACGCGCGGTGCTTGTGCGCACTGTGGGCCACGGCTGGAGCACCTCTTCACATGGCGCAGTTTGATTTCACATGTGTGAGTGTGTGTGTGGCTTGAGGGTTGTTTTATAGGAGGCTTTGGAACAAAAAGAATCCACATCCTCTTTGGAAATAATGAGGCTCATGCTCACACGTGTTGCTTAGAGACCTTTCTCCATCAAATAGCCTGATCTGCTCTGTGGATCATATTTCAAATTTAAGCCTATGTTTTCGCGTCATTTTCTTTCCCATTTTCAGCCAGATTAAAAGGGTTTATATTTTACTTCTTTGGGGTATTATTAATTGCTAACACAACACATTTAGATCACCATGTTACCTTTTACCTTTTACTGAAAATGCAAAATTTGCTGAAAACAATGTATTAACATGGTTTTAAACATTCGTTTTTGACCTCTGAGTCAAGCCCCCTTCATAGTGTTATTACATTACAATCTGCGTGCATTTTGCTAATGAAGCTACTGCACATTGTATCAGGTTTGTAAAGCTGTAGTGCATTGTATCAGGCTTTTTTTTATAGTAATGGAGAATTGTGTTTGGGAGCTTGTATGACCTATCTCGTGATTAGAGCATAACAGTAAGGGAGATTTGAACAGGACCCAAGAGAGATCGCTAAATTTGCCAAACATGCATGAATTACAACTACAACCTCTCTGGGATTTTTTTTTTGATGAGAGAATATAACAGAAAGCTGTAAAAGTTGATTTAGCATAATACCCCCTCTTTAATATTGGCTCTATTTAGGATACACAGTATGTAACACATCGAAGCCCAAAAGACAAACCTGTGGCAACCAGGTGTATGAAAGTGAAGCCACTTGAACATTAGTATTATTCTTGCTTCAGCAATATACTGCCTTGAGCCACACCCACGGCCTAGAAAATCATGCCTCGGCCTATGAACTTATGTTGTTTTGTGTCTGAAGCATAAGACTGTTGAGTAGAAGTGAATAACCGTGACGCCTGCTGTATGCTTTCTGAATGGCACTGATCTCCATCAGTTCATGTTGAGATGAATGCTGGATAAGAGAATGTGTGCTGTGTTTATTAGATAAACATAAAGCCATCATTATTCTGACTGTTTAAAAATGTGCATGACTCACATTGCAGAAAAGTCAAAGGACATTTATCATAGCTTCCTCAGAGTGGCAGCCAAAGATCTGACTGAAGTGCTGATTGTGTGTCCAGTATTTGCATAACCACATACCAGCGGGTCTCAGAGGCGCTTTGTTTTTTTAGATTTTTATGTGAGATCATTATTTGTCACCTGGCAAAAGTGAAATAAGTAGTGTTATGCTGGGCATCTTTCCAGTTACACACTGTGACACCTTGTCTGTCATTGTCTCATGATACACTTTTAGTTTCCATTGTCTGCAAGAGTGTGGCTATTGGAGTCAAGAAACACCTGTTCCCAGCTGATCTAAAATGTACAAAGCATACCAAAGGTAAAACTGTACCAAACTGAAGATCTGCTCCTGTGGTTTATGAAGGAACTGTCACTGATGCCTTTGTGCCTAGTTCTCATCACACCCATCATTATTATGAGCTGACAATAAGAGCCTGTACATGTGGGCCCCAGGCCCTGGCCTGCCAAGAATGTCTACAATATGAGCCAAAGATCAAAATTCATTAGACTGCTGGAAAAATATTTGCATAAAGCTATGTTAATGTTTGTCGCAGTGAACAAAGAGGGGACAGAGGGAATCAGGAGGACACAGAGTTGACCTCTCAAATATCTTAATGTCCCACCTCTCACATAGGTCAGACTACACTTGTGCTTGTGTTTGATCTGCACCTGCAGCACACAGTGCAGCTCTAACACTAAGTGTTTGTCAGGGGCCAGTGCTCCAAAAGTCATCAGGGTAAACTGTGTCCCATTGCCCTCCATCACTGTGCGCTCCTGAGTCCAAGAGCAGCCAAGGACAATGGACTGGAACTGGCTCATTTGTCTCTGTTTAGGACTTTGCTGCAGAGGCTATTACCTCTACAAGTGTGGGCTCCAGCACCTCCACGCTCATGTGAGGGTCCCATGAACAGTGAAAGATGCCAATAGGTCTATCAATAAAAATGTTCATCCCCAACTGGAAGTTTGGAGGTTTTCACTCTGCTTTCACGATTGCATGCTGGGTTGTATCCTTGGGCAAGAAACCTCAATAGTAGGCCTGTCACAATAATTACTATATCAACTTATCATTCAGCTGGAATAATATATTTTGAAGCTCAATATTTATCGTAGGTACATTTACTTTGCAAAAGTGGGGAGATTTCTGAAAATTAGATATTGTTGCGAAGCACCCACATAGAAAACTCATGCAGACGCAGGAGATATTGGAAACTTAAGAAATAACAATGCACCAATCCAGCTTTTTCAGTTTCGATACCAATAATGGTACTTTGACTTTAAGCATCTGCCGATACCTGTCATTAATCAATACCAGTGCAGGGAGGGAAAATTACACTTATTTCCTTAAAACACAGTTAACTTATTACACAAGAGATCCAGTTGTGTTATGTAACTTTTATTTATCCTTTCGTTTTGTATGAATAAAAGCTCAAACATTATGATATGTTCTAGGTGAAAATCAGCCTACTCTAATCAGTCTTATTACATCCAATTAAAGACCCAACCAAGATATCGGCTGAAATGATATTTGGAAACCGATATCCAAAACATTCCTAGAAAGAAAGGCCATGTTGGTCTGGATATTGAACACAGGACCTTATTGCACTGAGGCAACTGCAGGAACGACTGTGCCAACTGTGTTTGAGGGGTAAATTAATTGTGTATGTCATTGTTAAGCAATAGGGAATGTCTAAAAGCTAGACATAAGTATAACTAATGAATAATAATCAGAGGTGAGTACTAGTCATATAGCCACTCAAATAATCACTGGAGTAAAAATGTATTTGATGAATAATAACTCAGGGTTCCTTCTGCCATAGGTTTCCTATAATCAGATATTAAAAATATATATTGATCAGATGACACAAAGCAAACATGTGAGTGACCAAATGAAGCAGCACTGTCTGGACTGTGCTCAGGAGATGCTGAGGAGGGGGAGGGGGCAGGAAGGGCCCTCCCCCCGGGGGCCTCTCCCCACAGCCTGGCCTTTGTCCCTGATGATGTATGAGACAGGCTCTCCATTGGTGTACCACAGGAACACGACAGCAGCGCCAACACAGGGCCATAATGGAGACTGATGCGACGGCTCACTTTGTCCACACCACATCGAGTCAGTGCAGCCCTCCAGGCTCCGTCAGGGGCCCTCCAGGTTCTGACAGAGGCCCTCGTAGCGTAGCAGTGTGGCCCTGGCAGCTTACGTGTGGAAGCTGCTCTTTCCTGACGGGTGAACGGACGGACAGATGATGTACGAGGGCGTGAGGCAGTACAGTAACAGGACAGTGGAAGTGAAGGGCTCCTAGCACACATTCCTGACATAACTATGGAAGTGTCAGCTGTCAGTGTCATGGCATGAGCTGACAAGGCTCTATACTGTCCCTTTGGCTTTACACCTGCAGTCATTACGGCCGGACTCAGGTATGAACCAGGGCAGTAATTCAGATCTGGGGTTCACCAGGGCCCCTGCTCACCTGGGAATTCAAATGGACATATTCTGTTTGAAGTGATACTGAGTGAAGTGACGCACATGTCAACACATTCACAGACAATAACAGAGACATGCAGTGACATCAAACCCTATATACTCCAGGATCAGCAGCACCGGCAATAACACCCATATGTGCAGTTTTGATGTGTCTGTATCATGCAAAAGTATCATCTGTCTCTGCTCAGTGAGTGGCACCAACTTATTCCCCTCCATCAAATATTCCTCATGTGGACAATATGAGAGACTTCAGTGTGCGCCGCACAGAACATTGACCTAGTGTTGGGATGCCAGCAGATCATGTGACTCTGTCTGTTAAAAATATTTCTGCTACTGTCCAGCTTAAAGTATCATTCATTAATCCAGTCAATACATTACTGTTTTAAATATTAGGAGTCACATGGTTAGGTTCTTGGTGGTCGAGAGATTTTATTTTTCAATTTTATATGTGTAGATGATGCATGTTTTGCAAACAATGGGAGGTACACTCAAGGCTTATTATGCTCAAGGCTCAAGGCATAAAAATCTATTTTAATATATGCTTTATGTGACTGCCCTTTGTTTTTTTTCCAATATGAAAAAAATTCTGTATTGCAGGGCTGGTTATAGTATCACTCAGACTGTGTCTGCTGGGGACAAGGGGCAAGTGCCATATCTGAGAAATCAGAGTAATGACAGCGTGTGTAATTACTGTGTAATGTGCTGTTGGGGAGAAGTTGGGGAAGGAACCTAACACACCGACACTAAAAATGTGGAGACAGAGGATTAAAGCGCTTTGTGTTATAAGATACTTGGGGAGAGTGAGGAATGAAGCTTGGACTGAGCAGTGAGATAGGGTTTTTTGTTTGTCTGTGTACATATTTAATCATTAAGAAAGTCATTTCTGTTATACTCTCACAGTTTATAATTATTTGTATATTTTGGTTTGTTGTTTTTGTTGTTGTTTGGTTCTGTCTTTGTGTAAAAACAATACATTACCTATTTGCAATTTTTATATAATATAGGTTATATATGTGTGGCAGGCTGTATATTGGGAAAGCAAGTTTCACACGTCTACTTTATTCTGTGTCAACTGGCTTCAGTTGAATGCGTATGAAGAAGTGAGTGGGTTTGCCCGAGGCGATGAGGTGGAAACCTGCTTGTGTGTTATAACCTCATTTATCTGCCGAGGACTATGATGCTCTACCCAATGACACAGGTCCAAAATCACTCTCATCCCCAAATCTCACCAAGCACCCATGCCCTAAGTCCATAAACAAGCTTCTGCAATTCTCTATGTCCTTCCTATTTATTCTCATGCATTCACACAGGAAAGCATTTATGCTAAATGATTATTCCTTATCAATGCAAACTGCAGTGGTTTTTGTGACTGTGAAACCACATTAATTCAAACCACAACTGTTCACAGCTATTAGCAACAACCTCCACATACCAACATACTGTACAAGCTTTGATCTGTTCGGTTACAAAGGGCATGGTCAGCCCTTAAACTCTCATCTGCCATAAATCCAAATAAAGGTGCTGTTAAAGTATGCCATTTTCTTTCATTAAATATAATGTATTTGGATAGTCTATATGACCAATATATGTCCGGTATGTCCAAAAGAGCCAAGCGCTGATTGTTTAGTACAATATTATTTTAACGAGTCAATTCTTTCATAGATTGTCTATCAGTGACAGTCAGTTTCCAGATGACCCTAGCTGTGTACCCAAAGGTTGGTGGTTCAATCTGTCTACATCTGATAGACCACTGAAAGTATGCCCTGGGGCATCTATGGCTATGAGAGCTTTCCACCACCAAGTGCAGAGGGTGAATGAAATGAATAATGGGCTCATATGAACCAGACCTGTTGTTGATCTTGTGTAGTTATAAGGCAGGTGAGAATTACGTGGGAAGCAGTTCAGAGGCTCTCAAGAGCTCTACAGAACCAGACACAAGAGCTCCTGCATTAGCACAGGCACAACCTGTAGATGTAACCTCCCTGAAACATGTGGATGTTACTTCTTATCTTGTTCCTATTCCAGGGATGGATTAGTGTCATTTTAAACTGTCCAACAAAACAAAATACAGTCCTCACACCATGTGGTCAAACTCATGCAGGTCAATACCAGGCCTACTCCTATAGCAGCCCTGATGCAGCCTTTTGAGAGGACTCTGGGCACAGAGTCTGAGGTGAGGGGTCATTTGTGAAGTTTCTCTGATGAAGCTGTCTCTAAATAAAATTGTGGAGCAGACACTACACTGTTGTGCACAGTCTCTGTGAACTGCTGCCAGCTGACACCATTAAACACAAGCCCTCCCAGGCTTCACCCGGGCTTTCTCTGACAGTTCTTTCATCTGCTCCACTGTAACTTTGAGCACATTTTCCTCTTTCACTTACTTGCTCATGTTCAGGACATATCCTTCGCAATAACTGGTCTGTTTGTTATACCAAAGTGGTGCTGTGCACTCTGGTTTAACAGTAAGCTCCAAGTGAAGACTGTTCTACAAATGGAAAAAGCATAAAACGTAAAACGAAAGCCTGCATATGTGAACCAAATAACACCATCCAGACTGTTCACAGCCTGCCTCGCTAAAAGGCTTTTAAAAATTTTGCTTCTTACTTTTATGGCTCAAGACCTGTTATCAACTCAATATGCATAAACATAAATGAGGGAGAAAATTTAAACCACAGAAGAGTTATTTCAGACTCACGACTACCATCTAGTGGGGGCTTATGATAAACATGAGAGGAAGACGAGGGTGGCCACATGGGCAATACATTTGACGATCAAATTGATGGGGAGATCACAGGCTGATACTATTCAGGCCATCACTATTACAAACTATAGTTGTACGTGTCACGCAGGTAGCGCTGTTGAGTATCCCGTCCCATAGCTCTATAATCCACAGAATGCGGAACCATTGACGACATTTGTTTCCTCCAAACACAGTTGTACCTTGTACAAAGTGCTTCCGGCTCCTAGCCACACGTGAACAGTGAAAACAAGACACCGCCGGAGCCGCTGCTGAATCCAAGGTACGATCTAGTATGTTTTATCAAAAGATAAGAGACAAAACGGTGCTATGTATTATAGTGTTTGATTTGGTAAAGCCGCTCAGCGCTGTAGAGGGGAGTTTCTCCTGCAGTGTTACACGGGGAGGACAGTAGGAGCATCGTTCACCAGCCAGTCCACCTCTGTTTAGTGCTATTTTAGACTTCAAACAAGAGTGAAGGAGCGACTAATTCCCCCATATTTTAAATTTACTGAAAGGGCTCCAGTACAGACCTGTAGCAGGTATGTAATAGCAGTATAATAGTAAAATGGAACGTATACTGCAAATATATTGCAATTTAATGTGGTTTCAATAAAAATGTACTAGACGTTTTAAGGCCCATTGACTCCTCTACTTTGAAGTGAACTTCCCAGAATTAATCCCGGGACAGTTAGAGCTTGTACAACATTTGATAAAGTTATAATTCTAAATATTAATAATGACGAAGACATGACATGAGCGAAAGTTTAGTTGAATCCTTATAGCTGTCTGTGTACTGCAATGATCATATTTTTGTTTTGCAGCTCTTGGCCAAAATGGATGGCAAGGTGAAGAAACAGAGGAAGCACCAGCAAAAACATAGTGGACCCAAAGCAGAGAAGAAGAAGCTGAGGAAGCAGGGCCCCTCCACAGAAGAAGATGAGCGCAGGCGTAACCCCAAGGCATTTGGCGTGCAGTCGGCCGTCCGCATGGCCAAGACTTTCCACAGGGCCCAGGACATAAAGACTAAGAAGCACCACATACCTTTAGTAGACCGGACACCACTTGAACCCCCTCCTGTGGTCATAGTGGTGATGGGACCCCCCAAAGTGGGCAAAACTACACTGATTCGATGTTTGATCAAGAACTTCACCAGGCAAAAGCTGGGGGATATCTGTGGGCCTGTGACTATTGTTTCAGGTGCGTGTGCTCTTTTGGCATGTCCAGTCAGCAGAAGTGTGGTGCTGATCATGTGTGTATCTCTGCTCTACAGGGAAGAAGCGTCGGCTCACTTTCATGGAGTGTACCAATGACATCAACACCATGATTGATTTGGCTAAAGTTGCTGACCTAGTGAGATTATTGATTTCAATTATGAGGAGGTTTAAATTTCCTAATCTCTAAAAGTTTTTTGTATTGTTGTAGGTATTGATGCTCATTGATGCCAGCTTTGGTTTTGAGATGGAGACTTTTGAGTTCCTAAACATCTGTCAGGTCCACGGCTTCCCTCGCATTATGGGAGTGCTCACTCACCTTGATGCCTTCAAGAACAACAAGACTCTGCGCAAAACCAAAAAGAACCTTAAGCACCGCTTCTGGACTGAAGTCTACCAGGTAAGCTTTTTTCTTCGAAATTTCCTACCTTCACTACTATTCTAATAAAGGCTTTGTGCATGTGATACCAATACATAGAAATAAACAAACAAACATAATTCTCTTATCATACACACTATCCAAAGAACAGGATTAAAACAGACCAAAGTGTGTGGTGATTGGTTATATTGTAGCAATGATTCATGATGGCTTGTGCAGGGTGCCAAGCTGTTTTACTTGTCTGGTATGGTGTACGGTGAGTACCAGACGCAGGAGGTGAAGAATCTTGGTCGCTTCATCTCGGTGATGAAGTTTCGTCCTCTGGTGTGGCAGACGTCCCATCCTTATGTCTTAGTAGATCGGTGAGTATAAATTCTGTGGCACAGTTACAGTATATGATCATTGTGCAAAGGTTGAACTCATTCAACACACTGCATGGGAGAGAACATAGCAGGATGGTTTCAGGAACGTTTGTAAATTACCATGGAAACTCTTAAATTTGTTAATATAATAATGATAATGGGGTAGCCTATATTTGACGTGTATTATGTGATCTCATATTGTCAAACCTTTTTGATTATGTTTATTCATACAATCCTCTTTTGACAGGATGGAAGACCTAACTGACCCCGAGAAAGTCAGGACTGAACCGAAGTGTGACCGAACCATTTCTCTCTACGGCTACCTGCGAGGGACATATCTGAAGAACAAGAGCCACATTCATATTGCTGGTAAATCTCTTTCAGTGCAGTATAAGTTCCTGTAAGTGTTCCTATCATGTGACTAAAGAGTTTGTGTTTTGTTGACAGGAGTGGGGGATTACCAGGTGTCAGATGTGAACTTTCTTCCGGACCCCTGCTCGCTGCCAGACGCACAAAAGAAGAGGGCTCTGAATGAGAAGGAGCGGCTGCTGTATGCCCCCATGGCAGGAGTGGGGGGCGTGGTCTATGACAAAGATGCAGTTTATGTGGACCTGCCCGCAAGTCACGTCAAGCAACAACAGGTGAATCTAAAAAAGCTGTAAGGCAAAATATATAATTTATTAAGCTGTCTAAACAGTTGCAGTAGCCCGATTGTAATGCACGTTAGTAACAAATGGACATTATTAAAGGCTTCTTCTTTATATTCCTACTTGATAAATAAAGACATATTTCAAACACATTTCAAGTATTCTATGCATTTTGTAAATTTCTAAGAACCAAAGCTCACAACACACTAAACTGTCTATTTAGGGCTGTTGGCAGAATATAATGCTGTGTTTGCTGATTTTACTGTTGTATTTGTGTTGTATTTGTTATTTTTCTTTTTAGTTCTGTATTTCTTAAGTGGTTTGATATGGTCATGCTCTTGCAGGAGGAGGTGCGTCCTACTACAGAGCTTGTCCAGTCTCTTCTTGACACACATGCCACGTTAGACGCCAAGATGGCCGCCAGTAAAGTGTCCCTATTTAGTGGTTCAGCAACTCTCAACTCTGAGGACTTAGAACAAGAGTGGTGAGACTTGTGATGATTGTTTTACTTGGTGCACCCAATGAATGAAAAGTGTATATTGTTAAAACCAAATGACGTGTATTATGTAGGCTTCAGGAGGAGACTGTATGGGACCAACAGAATGGCCGCAGCAGGAGGAGAGTGGTCTTCAATGATGACCAGGACCAGGCCAGCGGATCCGGTGATGAGGAGGATGAGGAGGAAGATGAAGAACAGGATGAGGAAGAGAAGGAGAAGGATGAGGAAGATGACAACATAAAGAAGTTTTTGAGACAGACCAGAGAGGGGAGTGGACCTCCACAGAAGAAACAGAAAGTGGAGCAGGCCCTGTCAGAGCTCCCAGCATTTGCCGACAGCGAGGATGAGTTGGAGAAGAGTGAGGAAGACTCAGAAGAGGAAGACTCAGAAGAGGAAGACTCAGAAGAGGAAGACTCAGAAGAGGAAGACTCAGAAGAGGAAGACTCAAAGGAAGACTCAAAGGAAGACTCAAAGGAAGACTCAAAGGAAGACTCAAAGGAAGACTCAGAGGAAGAGGAGGGCCAGGATGATGAAGAAGGCTCAGAGGAAGATGATGAGGAACAGGGCTCTGAAGAGGAGGGTTCAGAAGAGGAACAAGGTGAGGGTCTGATCAGGCTATGAAACTCCATCCCTTTGTGATTAAACAAAATTTTACAGTATAGAAATCATTTTCTTTTTTTTTGTCATTATGTTTTTAAATAATAACTTTGTAACGTTGTGACCAGGGGCCTTACGCTGGAAAGAGGGTCTCCAGCAGAAAGCATCAGAAGCTTTTCTACGACAACAAGAAGCTGCCCCTAATCTGCACAAACTGGTGTATGGTACAGGTACAGTCTGTCATGTCACACACATCTTTGCAACACTCAAGACCTGCTTTATTTTTCTGTGTATAACCTGTTCATTGCCTGACTACAGTGGTGGAAGCTGCTGGTGCACAAGATGGTGAAGAGGATGAGGAGCTGGGTGGTTTGTTCAGAGTCAGTCGTCCTCAGAACAGTAAAAGAGTCCAAGCTGATGCTCTGGATTGTTCTCGCTTCCATCCTAATGCTACTCAAGTCTGGGATTCACAGGAGGTAGGAGCACACCCAAAATATTCCCAGCACTGGCTTGATATGAGTCACTCTGCAAATGAGGGGACAAGGAACATTTAAATCCCTAAAGCACTGGTGTTGTGGACGCGCAGGTATTGGACTCTATCAGGGACTGCTTTGTGACCGGAAAATGGGAGCAAAGTGAGGATGCTGCCGCTCTGCTCAAAGAGGATGGTATGCTAACGACTGAATACAACGTAGTTCCTATGTACATGAAGCATTCACCAACACATAGTACAGACTAAAGTTGAATTATAATCATGGCTTGTACTAACTTAGCTGTCATTTCAGAGGAGTTGTATGGGGACTTTGAGGATTTGGAAACAGGAGAGGTCCATAAGAACCAGAGTGTAGAAGAAGAGGAACAGGTTTGATTTCATTTGTGTCTGTCTTTAGTGTGCGTGCATGTTTGTTAATTATATAATGTTCCGGTTGTTTTGTAGGTGGAGAGTAATAGTGAAGCAGAAGATGAGGAGCAGAGACTGGTGCAGACTGATGAAGAGGAGCAGAGGAAAAAACGTCTGGAGAAGAAGAGACGACTAAAAGAGCGTTTCGACTCAGAGTACGATGACGGAGAAGCCACGTACTTCGATGACCTTAAAGAGGAGATGCAAAAACAGGCTGAGGTGTCCTATAAACAAGACTGCTTATATGAATCTTATCTTATGAGTCCTTCTGAAGTAAATGTATTTTGTACAGCTGAACCGTGCCGAGTTTGAGGCAATAGACGATGAGACCAGAGTGCAGTATGAAGGTTTCAGGCCGGGCATGTATGTGCGACTGGAAATCACCTCTCTGCCCTGTGAGTTTGTGACCAACTTTGACCCACACTATCCCATCATCCTTGGTGGGCTGAGCTCCAGTGAAGGCAACGTGGGATACCTGCAGGTCAGTCCTCTGTCCCATAAGTGTCACTAGAACTGAATAAGGGTCAACTTTGCAACTCAGTGTCAGTAGTGGGTGCAGTCTGCAGCTGTATATCAAAATAAAAGCAGTTCTTGCCTATCTAATGCAACTGTAGCTGCTCTGCGGTTACTGCTTTGGTGTAAATTGGGGGTGAGTCCATTTGACTGGTCCAGACCATGAGTCTTGACTTTAAATGCAGAAAGTATGTAAGTAAGTAAGTGTTGACATGACCCTCAGATGCGCCTGAAGAAGCATCGTTGGTATGATCGTATCCTGAAGACTCGGGACCCCCTGATCCTGTCCCTGGGCTGGCGACGCTTCCAGACCATCCCCCTGTACCACATCGAGGACCACAACGGGCGCCACCGCCTGCTCAAGTACACTCCACAGCACATGCACTGTGGTGCCTCCATCTGGGGTGAGACACAGCCTCAGAAGAACAAAACAATTTTCAAGCTTAATTTTTGAGGATTTTTTTTTATATCACAGCCAAAATGCCACTACAATTATGCTTATTTATTGATGTGATATGTAACTAACTACATACTGCAACTGAAAATGTGTCATGTGTATTCCTCTAGGACCAATCACTCCACAGGGAACTGGCTTCCTCGCTCTACAGTCTGTGGCTGGAACAAAGGTAAGCAGTGCTAATTCACTGGACAGTGCTGAATATAAATGCATTTTGTACTAATACAGTGTTATGTTTGTAGGCTAATTTTCGTATTGCAGCCACAGGAGTCATTTTAAATGTGGACAAGTCTGTAACTATAGTGAAGAAGCTCAAACTCCTGGGTTACCCTTACAAGATTTTCAAAAACACCTGTTTCGTTAAGGTGATACTCTGACTCCCCATTGCTCTGACTTTGTGATGAGGTGATATTAACATGAATGTGTATATTGTGGCAGGGCATGTTCAACACTGTGCTTGAAGTGGCCAAGTTTGAAGGGGCCTCCATTCGAACTGTCTCAGGGGTCAGAGGTCAAATCAAAAAGGCCCTGTCCACTCCCCCAGGAGCCTTTAGGGCCACCTTTGAGGACCGTCTTCTAATGAGTGGTGAGAAAGTAATTTTTAATTTGTTGAGAAAAGCACTTTCTGCTTATATGTATCATACACGATCCTGTTGAACAAATGCGATTCCGTCATGTTTTGTGCAGACATAGTGTTCTTGCGCTCTTGGTATCCGGTGACTGTCCCTCAGTTGTACAATGCCATCACAAATCTGCTGCTCCCTGTGGGACAGAAGGATAGCTGGTCTGGCATGAGGACCTTAGGCCAGCTCAAACATGACCTTGGCATCCGCAACAAACCCAACACAGACTCTCTGTACAAGGTATGCACTGCTAACATGTACCGTCCTTCTGTATTCTGCAAAGTGGGACTTGACACAAAATCTTTTTTTTTTGCTTCTAAACTGTGTACATGGTAATTTTAGTGTATTTTTGTGCAAACTATGTGCAAACTAATTTGCAAGCTATGGGCGGATATTTAGTTCCACTTTAACTAAAATCCAATGCATGCTAACCCTCTACCCCTGAGCACAATGTTGTCTTAACTTGTGTGAAATTACATCAAACAACAGTTCATGATAGTGAATGTTTGTATTTTCAGCCTGTTTCGCGTGCTCCCAGACACTTCAACAAACTCCACATCCCTAAAGAGCTCCAAAAAGCCCTTCCCTTCAAGAGCAAGCCCAAGCAGCAGCAGCCCAAAGGAAAGACCCCTAGAGACCTCCAGAGGCCTGGGGTGATCCGGGAACCACACGAGAGGAAGGCAAGTCTAAAATGGAGACATACATTATTTATACTGTGTTGTGTAAGTTTTTGCACAATATCCAGCCAAATGCTTTGAGTCAGATTTTTTTTTTCTTTTTGTGGCGTTCATTATTAGCCTTTTACTTTTCAGTATGTGATTAGATCATGTGTATACATTTGTGTGAATACACCAGTATTCCATATATTGGTAGATTCACACAATTTTAGTTTTAAACTGGACCTGTTTTGGCTGTCAAAACATCTGCAGCAACCTATGAATCTGCTCTCCTTAATGCTGATTCTTTACAGGTGATGGCCCTCCTCCAAGCCCTGGGCACAGTTCATAATTACAAAACTAAGAAGGCCCAAACAGTGAAACATGTCAAGCACAAAGAGTTCCTTAAGCAGAAAAAACAGCAGGAGGAGGCCAAATCCAAGCGGCAACGGGAGCTGCGCAAGAAGCTGTACAAAGCCATGGGGCAGACAGAGAAGAAGAGTGCACGCTCAAGTCTAAAGGGCAACACTGAGGACTGATTCTATAGTGACAGACATCAATCTTTGTATTATCTATTGTAAAAAGTAATGTTTTATTTGTTTTAAATAAACACCATTGTCACATGTAACTTGATAATTGGTTGACTATATGCACCCAGACATGATTTATCCTTGCATTTGGCCTGTCAGAGTAGCCTAATCTTTGTCCACTCTCTTTCTGTCCATCCTGAGGTGTCACTGGGCTTTGATCAGCTCAGGGTCATTTGGGATGTGTTGTTAATGATCAGTGTAGGTTGATGTTTCACATTGCAGTAGCGGCTGCATATGTGGCTACTATCAGTGGGGGAAAAGTACTCAATTTTATCACTTAAGTAAAAGTACAGATACCAGAGCAAAAAAAAAAAAAAAAAAAAAAAAAAGTAAAAGTATGAAAAAATCCACTTAAAAGTATCTAATCTAAAACAGATCTAAAAGCTTCAAATGTTGTGATTTTGATAGATTTGTGAATTTTGTTCAGCGGAAACAACTGAACTGGTAGGTTTTTTTCCTAGCTGTTTTTGTATATTTTTGTTTGCTCAAACTATAAAAATTTATTTTTCAGTCCTGTTAAAAATGTGGAGTAGAAAGTATATACCTCCTCTCAATTGTAGCGTCGTCAAAGTAAATAGTATCCACTTTAAAATGTACTTAACTACAATTTTTAAGTAGCTGTACTTAAATATTGTACTTTATTACTTTTACTTTGTTACGTTCCACCATTGGCTACGATGAAACGTGAAAAATCAACCTGTGAGTGTTTGAAAGAGATTGATCTTTTATTCTGAAATGCCCTGGCAGGAAGTCGACGTTTCGTAAACGCCGGCTCGTGGAATACTGAAGTTGTGGAAGTTTTCCTCAACATTTACGGCGTGTTCCCTGTTCCTCAAAAGAATCGCGGGGCGGTTTTCTAGGAGGGTGCAGCTCATGGCTCCGACAAACGTGGTGGAGGGGTTGTCTCCAAACGCAGGTAAAAGTCGTTTATTTGAGTGAAGTGGCTGCATCCACGTGTAGACCATGATGTAGACTGTTTGAGTGAATCTCACCGGTCATAGGATATGGAGCTCTGGTCTTTGATGGACTCATGTTGTCGATTTGACCGTACACGCCAGTGCGCGCGCGTATTGGAGACGGGCATGTCAGAAACATGCGCCGATCACCCCATATAAGGTTATCTGGGTTGACACTACACCATGCGCCATATACTCTTGTCTAGAAGAGACTTTAGCCGTTTACGTGTATTTTTAAAAAATCAATTGCAATGCCTGTAACAAAGTAGTTTGTTCTGAAGGCAGTGCCATTGTCAAAGTTCTCTTCTTGATTAAAGGACATGCTACATGACAAGTTTTAGGTGGAACATCAGTCAGTCAAAGTTTATCAAGTTAACATTTAATACAAATGTTAAACGCTAACTTGTACACTAAAGTAGGCCTACTAGAGTAGTCTACTCTTACACTGTTAAATATGTTAGTATATAAACTATATAAGTAAATGCCCTTCAGTAAAGTACTACACTCATCTGCCTTGCAATATGTAACCTAGGTTTAAAGTGATTACTGTTTTAAACAGCAATGTCTCAGTGTCCTCTGGAGCATGAGTTGCGTGCTGTGCTTCAGCAAAGGATTCTGGTCCTGGACGGAGCCATGGGCACCATGATCCAGCAGCACAGGCTGGAGGAGGAGCACTTCAGAGGGGACGAGTTCAGAGACCACCCTGTCCCTCTGAAGGGGAACAATGACCTGCTTAGCATCACACAGCCACACATCATCTATCAAATACACAAGGTACTATAGAGCTCACTCAACCCAGCTACTCAAAATATTTTCATTTTAGTTGACTTTATGCTCTCAGTCCGATGTGTTATGGAAAACATTTTTAAAACAGTCTAAAATACTGATAATTTCACACCTTTCTGGCCCAACTTAATGATTCTTTCAGTATCTTTTAGTAATTAATTAAAACCAGTGAATCTGATTAGTTGCTGCAGAAGCCCACAAAAGAGGCCTCTCTGGATTCTAATGGCCCCAAAGAGCGTCCAGTCCCTGTGATTGTTTGTTTTCCCTGTACCTGAGACTGTGCATGTGGTGGAGTGACAGTGTTTGTTCTTCTGACAGGAATACCTCGAGGCTGGAGCCGACATCATTGAGACCAACACGTTCAGCAGCACGTCAGTGGCACAGGCTGACTACCGACTGGAACACCTGGTGCGCTCTCAGCACTCTGTCTCTGTGTCTACACACAAAATATTTATTTAATGTCAGATTAAAACAATGTGCTTTCAACTGTTGTTCCCCCATCTCTGAAATGGCTCTCCAAAATGACAAAGATATTTTCTATATATCTTGATATATTTTGGCAATATTTTAACATGAGCTGACTTGCATTGTCCAAACTCTTATTTTCTGTCTGATAATTGAAGGGTTGTCTGTCTCTGTACTGTACTCAGATTGAATGACAGTCGCTCTGTGTTGTGTGTCCAGGCTTATCGACTAAATAAGGCGTCTGCTGAACTGGCGAGGAACGCTGTAGACGATGTCTTCAGAGACAGTGGTAACAGACAGTTTTGACCTGGCAGTGCCCTTCTGAATCGTTCTCCTTTTTTTTCTAAGATTATTGTCCCTTTTTTAGTAGTTTTCAGTTGTTTTCTACTGTTTTCTGCTGTTTTATCAGGTTCTAAGCGGTATGTGGCAGGAGCATTGGGTCCCACCAACAAAACGCTGTCTGTCTCCCCCTCAGTGGAAAAGCCAGATTTCAGGAATATCAGTAAGAGTTGTTGAATTATGAAAAGAACAGAATGTTTTGTTTGCATCTAGAAGAAATGAGTGCCTTTGACCTGTATCACATTGTGTGTTATGTACAGCATTCGATGAGCTAGTGGAGGCCTACTCTGAACAGGTCCGAGGGCTGTTGGATGGAGGAGTAGACATCCTGTTGGTGGAAACAATCTTTGACACTGCCAATGCTAAGGTAATTTAGTTAACTTGCTTACCTATTTAATACTCGTAACATGTCATACGAGTGTTTCTAGTTATGTAGTTGTGTGTGTTTGCCTCCAGGCTGCCTTATTTGCCATTGACCTACTATTTGAGGAGAAGTATGAGCGGAGGCCTATCTTTGTAAGTTTCTTCTCTCAGATGTGGTTTCTGTGCAGATATTTGTTCTAATTGTCTGCGGTGGATTTCAGATTTCAGGGACTATTGTGGACCGGAGTGGCCGGACGCTGTCAGGTCAGACCAGTGAGGCCTTTGTGGTCAGTGTGGCACACTCCAGACCTCTTTGGTGAGTTGGACTACACATGTACCTCAGTGTGTACCTGCCCTTCTCACTGTTTGTCTTCTATCTCTAGTTTGGGTCTGAACTGTGCCTTAGGGGCAACAGAGATGAGACCATTCATTGAGGCCATTGGCAAGAGCACATCAGCCTTTGTGCTGTGCTATCCTAATGCAGGTGACTTTAAACATTCATAAATCAGATATATCAGAGGTGTATAAAGTCTGTATGACCTCTTATAATGCTGTCAGGTCTGCCCAACACATTTGGGGGCTATGATGAGACGCCTGAGGTCACTGCTTCCAATTTAAAGGTATGTGGCCCAACAGTTAAAAAGTGAATTCTGTGCTGTTTAAACTCACACACTGTGTTTGGTCCCTTTTGAGCAGGAGTTTGCTGTTGATGGACTGGTGAATGTCGTGGGCGGCTGCTGTGGAACCACTCCAGCTCACATCAGGTTACACATTAGAGACTGCAGTACCATGTGCAGCCTCTAGGGGAGTATGGCTAACAGTGGTCTTCTGTCTTGCAGGGCCATCAGTGAAGCAGTGCGACACATTGTGCCCAGAGCTCCTCCTTCTCAGCTCTACCAGGAGTATCTCCAGCTTTCAGGTGCCCTCTGCTTCAGACCTCCCATGTGACCCATTACAAAAACATTTCTTTCTAACTCTACTGTTTTTACTGTTACCAAGTCACACCTACAGATTATCATTATCATTTAATACATCAAATTGTAGTCTCACTATTGACTTTCACATGTATGACCAAAGGTTTTGACAGTAATTCTTTAAAGCAGTTGTTCCACATATTCCCACAGACCTACACCTTGTTTCCAGTTATCCCTGTGCCACATCTTTTCAAACATGTTTTATTTTACAGGTTTAGAGCCCTTCAGGATAGGCCCACATACCAACTTTGTGAACATAGGTGAACGCTGTAATGTTGCTGGATCACGCAAGTTTGCCAAGCTGATTATGGCAGGAAACTATGAGGTGAGAGATGTTTTCTAATGTTTTTTCCAATTCTAGTTTTGAGGGTTTTTTTCTAAATTGCCTGCCCCATACTGTTCAGGAGGCTCTAAGCATCGCTAAAGCTCAAGTGGAGATGGGGGCTCAGATCTTGGATATAAATATGGATGAAGGCATGCTGGAGGGCCCTGCTGCGATGGCTCGATTTTGCAACTTTATTGCTTCAGAGCCAGATATTGCAAGGGTAAGGCATGTAGATTTTGAGGACAAATAAGTTGTTGTGGCTCTTGCACAAATAACAAGGATATAAAGAAATAATTATTCAGTATTCCTATACCTATACCATTCCTATACCATAGCATAAACATTCTTCTCTTTCAGGTTCCTCTGTGCATAGATTCATCCAATTTTGCTGTGATTGAGGCCGGGCTCAAGTGCTGTCAGGGGAAGTGCATCGTGAACAGCATCAGTCTGAAAGAGGGAGAGCACGACTTCCTCCAGAGAGCTGCCACAGTGAAGCGCTACGGGGCTGCAGTGGTCGTCATGGCCTTTGACGAGGAGGGACAGGTCTGCTCCACTCACTCATCAGACTCCCTGTTCCTTCCTCTTTAGTGCAGTGTTTTAGCAATGTGAAAGTGTGATTAAAAATCTCCTGAGCCTAATCTGTTGTGTTTCCACAGGCCACAGATACCGAGCGAAAAGTGGAGATCTGCTCTCGTGCATACTGGCTGTTAGTCAACAAAGTAGGATATGACCCCAATGACATCATCTTTGACCCAAACATTCTGACAATTGGCACAGGGCTGGAGGAACACAACCACTATGCTGTCAACTTTATAAGGGCCACTCAGCTGATCAAGGTGAATCTATTCCTTTTAATGATCAATACTGTCAAGGCCTTTGTTTACTCATGTTTACAAAGCTAATAGTGTTACATTCTTGTAGGAGTCATTACCCAGAGCCAGAGTCAGTGGAGGACTGTCCAACCTGTCCTTTTCCTTTCGTGGGATGGAGGCCATTAGAGAAGCCATGCATGGGGCCTTTCTCTATCATGCCATCAAGGTACATACACTTGGGTGTAACTGACCTACAATTGCAATTTGTCTGAAAGTCTAAAATCTTGGCATGGACCTGGTATAGAGGGTATGCAGTCACGTGACAGGAAGTTGTCAATCCGCCATATTGACGGTCTAATCATGACTGACCGCCAGTGCTCTAGTGACAACAAAAAGCCGTCTTTTACTCATACTGACTTCACTAATCACCTAGATAGTAATCAAAGAAAAGATATGAGGACAAGCTTGCTAATCTGAACATATCGGACCCCTACAGTGTGCCCCAGGTCCTTTTTACAGCCCTAACAGCGGTAGATTCTGTCCCAGACCTTCAGTGGCCAGATATTTACAACTATCTAATAAATTTCCCATCACACTTCACCGGGGAGTATAAATTTATAGTTTTCATATGGCTAATTATTAACCATTAAATGAATAATAAATAAATATATAATAATACAAACATACACTAGAAAAGCACTCAGCGCAGACCTCCGCCAAGCCCCATTTAACGCAATGCTAACGAAATTTTCAAAGTGATCCAGAATCCAGGATTTCTTCTGGATCATCACCAAAATTTAATCATCTGTTGGATTTACAGAGGGAACATTTCCTGAAAATTTCATCAAGATCCGTCCATAACTTTTTGAGTTATCTTGCTAACTAACAAACAAACAAACAAACAAACAAACGCAGGCGAAAACATAATCTCCTTGGCGGAGGTAATGATATGTTAAACCTTTGTGAATAAAGACCAAAAAAGTGATAGTTATGTGCAAAAACATACAAAAACACTGCAACATCTGATAGTTACACTGTATTAATAGTAATTAAGTCTTCTTGCTTACAAATGTGAAACCACTCAATGTGATTGACCTACTAGTAAAATTGTAAAGATAAAATCAAACCACACCTGATATGAAGTGTCTGCTACAAAGCCTGGAGTGTTTGGTTGGTTCCCAGGGCTTGTCAGCAGTTTTATGATGGGCTCGTCTAATTGCAGCAATCCACCTACTTCTGCGGTCAGGATCAGACTCAGGAATCCTGTACAGCTGAATGTTTTTATCTTTGTCCCTTGTCTGAGAACACTGATAGGCACAACATTTCTCGGGCATTTTGTGACTTTATGACGCGTAATTTAGAATTGAACAGTGTGTTTACTATGGTGGCCTACGGAGATCTGGACCGCCGGAGGTGGATCAGGGGAAACCTGTGACGTCAACTGCATACACTCTATAGGCTTTTTTATCTAGAGGGCTTGGCACCTGCTTATCTCCATGGAGATGTTATTGTTTTGCCAAAAATGGCAATGAAGTTGCTTATCTACATGGAGACAAGAAGTTGACACCGCCAGGCCAAGTTGTAGGTTAGATCTGTGGGGAGGCAACTCCAATCACTTTTTTCATTTTGAAGAATAAATATACCTAATTGAATTAATGCAGCTATAGCTTTAATGTCATACTGTGGAACATTCCAGGCAAAGCAATAAAATCTTTATGGAAACAAACAGGTAGCAGACCCCCCTCTAGAACCGTAACATAGTGCACCTTTAAACCGAATGTGTGATGAGAGCCCCCCCCGCTGGTTCTAAATTATATCTCCCTCTGCAGCATGGACTGGACATGGGCATAGTGAATGCTGGGAACCTGCCAGTATATGACGACATCAACAAAGAACTATTACAACTCTGTGAGAACCTGATCTGGAACAAAGACCCTGAGGCCACAGAGAAGCTGCTGACCTACGCGCAGGTACGAGGAACTGTCTGAATCTATAGAGCTCTATCCATCAATCTCTAACCATGAACTCTTTAACAGAACCATGTGAAAGGAGCCAAGAAGACTGTTCAGAGCGAAGAGTGGAGAGAGGGCATGGTGGAGGAGAGGCTGGAATATGCACTCATCAAAGTACAAGCACAGAACACTACACAACACCATAGAGAAGGCCAGAAGCAGCACATGGCACTACTTTATATTGAATTATTTCATACATGGTCTTCGATCTGTTTGAAACTTGTAAAATGGCTGAAATATTGTAGGCTGATATGCCGTAGTCTTTTACCATCAGTTTGAGACAATAAATAATGGGCCAAAGCACAAGAAGCTTATAAAGCTCTGAAAGGGCAACAAAGGAAAGTAAATAATGTCAAGACGAGAACTATGTGTGCTCAGGGGGTGGAGAAATATGTTGTGGAGGACGTGGAGGAGTGCCGGTCCCTGGAATACTACACAAGGCCCCTCCACATCATTGAGGGCCCCCTAATGAATGGCATGAAGGTAGTGGGGGACCTGTTTGGAGCAGGCAAGATGTTTTTGCCTCAGGTTGGTACTGTCCTCAAGTGTGAGAGAGTGGGCACAATCAGGACACAGTTTAGACTTTGAAATGATTGTTTTTAGGTAATTAAATCTGCCCGTGTGATGAAGAAGGCTGTGGGATATCTGATCCCATTCATGGAAAAGGAGAGAGAGGAGATGATGAAGTCTTCAGGAGTAGCCACGGAAACTGTGAGTCTGGGCCTTTTTAAGTAACATAATTAGACTGTTACAGGGATATTGATCCATAAGGTTTCCTGCTAGTATTGTACAAATTCTCAAATGTTTTTGCTTTTCTTTTCTTTTCTTTTTTGGGTGTATGATTGAAAGAGTTTAGTTATGGAACACAAATAAAATAAAGCTTCTTTAAAACACACCAAAAAATAATTATGAATGTTTTTATGCAGGATCCCTATCAGGGCACAGTCGTCCTAGCCACAGTAAAGGGAGATGTTCACGATATTGGCAAAAACATTGTTGGTGTTGTCCTTGGCTGTAATAACTTCAGGTACTGTATGTCTGTGTCAGCTTGTCCCATCCCAGAATGTGTTTGTGAGTTTTGTGTGCTTTCAGAGTGGTGGACCTGGGTGTGATGGTTCCATGTGATCAGATCCTCCGAGAGGCCATGACTCACCGTGCAGGTAACAGTGTGGGGTGTATGGCTAGTGTATGGCTACTATGAACTCCCTGGTATCATACTTTCTGTGTTTGTTATTATGCAGATATCATTGGGCTGTCTGGACTCATCACTCCATCCCTGGATGAGATGATCCATGTGGCCAAAGAGATGGAGCGGCTGGGAATGAGTACACCCCTACTGATAGGGGGCGCCACCACGTCCAAGTAAAGTCTAGTCTTAACACTATCACCCTTTCTCTGTCAACTCAGAGTCCCAGAGCACATAAAGGGATCGTTGTCACTCCTGTTTCAGAGTACATAATCTATAATTATGTATATAATTATATATAATCTATCTATCACAAGGGAGACAAGCTGATTGCAGCACAATGGTACATTACAATTTAGATCTGTAGAGCGTCGCCCCTATTCACAGAAGGAATTATATTATTTTTCGAGTAATAGAAACATCTGTAATGAATAAATGTTAGATGGACATGTTTAATGTCATACCATGGAACATTCTGGGCAAAGCAATAACATCTCCATGGAGACAAGTAGGTCAATTAATGTGTGTATTTTGTGATGAGACTGAATAAATGTGATGAGATCTTGGACTTGGACTTGCCTTGCCCTGCACTACAGGGCTAGAAGTTATAGGCACAGACATCCAATTATCTGTGGCATCTGTGTAAAGCTGTATTGTGCTCTAGGACTCACACGGCTGTGAAGATTGCCCCTCGGTACAGCTCTCCCGTGGTCCATGTTTTGGATGCTTCCCGCGCCGTGCTGGTGGTAAGAACGCCTTTTATTATGAGTGTCTGTTGTAAAGTTCAAACACAGTGTGCTTCCTGGAACTGACGGGTGGAATCTGTATTTAGTGCTCGCAGCTCTTGGATGATTCTCAGAAGGATGAGTATTTCGATGAGCTCAAAGAGGAGTATGAGGACATCAGACAGGATCACTATGACTCTTTAAAGGTACTGTTGTTTTAAATCAGTTGCAAAATATGACTTATCAACTCTGTAAATCATAAATATTGATGTTGATTGAAATATTGAAGGGTGCTGTACCAGATTTTTTCCCTGTGTAGTTGAGAACTACAGATATATTGCATAAGCAGCTTTATAAAGCATTTAATTGTCCAAGACTCAGGAAGTATGGGATTAGCATGTTAGTTTTTGTTAGCTTTACCATGATGGTAAAACTCTGCTCTGGTCTCTGCTCTGAATTCATTAAGTAACTGAGATATAACTTTTGACTACTGCAAAGCCTTTAAAATGAACTAGTTTTATTTTTCACCTTTTTAAGAAAAATCTGGTACAGTGCCTTTGATTTACACATATGCACCATGTCATTATTGATGTAAAGACAGTTATTGAGCTTTGTGGTTGACTGAAACTATACATGACAACTTACTGTGTCTGGTTTGTCAAAATATGTAAAGAATTTATCTAATTGTATATTTTGTTGGATTTAGGATCGCCGGTACCTGTCTCTGACTAAAGCCAGAGAAAAGGGTTTACACATCGACTGGCAGTCCACACCACAACCAGGTGACTCACACAAGTTCTGTTTTAGGTCACAGAAGCATGCTCCTTTAAACTTTTTGAGCCATAAATAACGTTTTCTGCTGGGATTGTGTTTGTGTGTGTACAGTGCAGCCCCAGTTCCTTGGCACTCGTGTCTTTGATGATTACGACCTCAAAAGTCTCCTGGACTACATTGATTGGAAACCTTTCTTTGACGTTTGGCAGCTCAGAGGAAAGTACCCCAACAGAGGTTACCCCAAGATCTTCAATGACAAGACTGTTGGTTAGTACCAGGGGTGTAGGCCTTGTTTAGACTAATAGGTTGATTTAAATAGATCCTGTATGTTAGGTGGCCAGGTAGTATGACCTTGAGAAATGCACTCTGTGACTTATGCTTCTTCGCAGGCTCAGAGGCTCGGCGTCTTTTCAATGACGCCCAGAAGATGCTTCAGCAGATGATTGACAGATCCACTCTGAAGGGACGGGGCTTGGTAGGATTCTGGCAGGCTCAGAGTCGAGGAGATGACATCTGCTTGTACAAAGAAGACGTCCAGGTTTCTGGAGAGACTGAGCCAACAGCTGTGTTCCACGGTCTGCGGCAGCAGGTACCTCTCCATCTGCACCTCCCTGCAGCAAACAGGAGGACTGCTTGTCCTCTTGCTGAGCATGTGCTGTGTGACAGGCGGAGAAGGACCCCTCCAGCCCAGAGCCATACCTCTGCCTGACTGACTTCATTGCCCCCCTGGACTCAGGTGTGAAGGACTACCTGGGGCTTTTTGCTGTGGCTGTGTTTGGGGCAGAGGAGCTGAGCCAACAGTTCCAAGACAAAGGCGATGACTACAGCAGCATCATGGTCAAGGCTCTGGCAGACCGACTGGCTGAGGTAAGCTACTTTATTATTGTACACGGCTAAAAAGAAAGACCCTCTAATATGAATAATGATGCTTATGGGTCCTGCTCTTCCATTCCTGTGTCCAGGCCTTTGCGGAGCAGCTCCATGCCCGTGTCAGGAAGGATCTGTGGGGCTACAGCACAGAGGAAGCCCTCCAGACCTCAGAGATGCTTAAGATTCAATACCAGGGCATCAGACCAGCTGCAGGCTACCCCAGCCAACCCGACCACACCGAGAAGAGGACCATGTGGAACCTGGCCAACATCCAACAGAAGACTGGTAACACATTCATATATGCATATTACTGCAATGAGATAAAGGGGTAGAGAGTATTATGTTTATGATTAGAGCTGAACTGGTTTCTGAAGATGTAGCCACTTTGTTAAAATTAAAAATTCTTCTCAACATTGTCATTTGTGCTCCAATTAAGCCAATGATGCTTTCCTTGGCTTAACCCCATTAAGTTGTAACTCCGATAAAAATGCTTTCTTCGACTGCCTGTTGTGTGCAGGCATCAGTCTGACAGAGTCTTTGGCGATGACACCTGCAGCAGCTGTCTCGGGACTGTACCTGTCACACCCTCAGGCCTCGTACTTCGCTGTGGGAAAGATCACAAAGGAGCAGGTACCAGGACATGCTCAGTTCATCATCAGATCAAATGCAGTGTGGGATCTTGTGTGGGCAAAGCTTTGTGTCACTGCCCAAGGAAGATCACTGCAGTTTGAACAGAATCTGGAACAGAATCTGAGAGAGGAGCAGTTGACTTCTGTTTTAAATGACCTGCATCAGCATTTAAATGGCGACGAACCAACTCGCACAACAAAAAAATATAAGATACATGGATACTTACATTGGCTTCAGATTAGAACATTCAATCAGTCAAACTATTTATAAAACACTTTCATACAAAAAAGTAACCAAAAGAACTTTACAGTACAGTTATAGTGCCACATCCACCCTATCCCCACAACTGCCTTCAATATATGTATATATATTTTAAAAATATCATATTTTAAATGTCTGTAATATTTACTAAAGATGTGATCATGCAAAATTCCGTTGTTGATGTGCATACTGTTTCTAGCAATTTTAAAGGGAAAATCACAAATAATTTATATTAAGTTCAACATTTCCATAATTTTCACATGTACATACCACATAATCAATATGCAGTATGGGAGAATGACATTGTATTCTAGAACCCTGAAAGTACAAGTTCAGTGGTTGATTGTGATCTTGAAATATCCTATTTACTATCTCATTTTTTGTTATTGTTCTCAGGTGGAAGACTATGCCCAGCGGAAAAGCGTGGATGTGTGTGAGGTGGAGAGGTGGCTCGCTCCCATTCTGGCCTATGACCCTGAAATTTGACCTTGGCCCTAAGTCACACACAGGTGCTACACTGGACTCATGTTTGTCCTGGCTTTGACTTGAATGGACTATATTCACTACGATGGACTTTTATTCACAATTTGAGCCTTTATCTTTATCAGACTGATATAAATAAACCACAAGCACTATTTTTGTTCAGTGGAGTCAGTGTCAAACAAAACAGTGCCCTAATTATGCTGCAATTTTAGATTTCTTTTATGCATGTTTAGTAAACTTTAAAGGTTTTTACATGTGAAATCGTGTTATAAAATAAAATTAATTAAATCAGCTCCGTCCATTTGCTTCTCTCACTTTCTTTTTTCAGTGATTGATAGAGGATAGAGTCCTCATTTCTTGACATAGATGGGGGGGGGGGTAATGCATAATTGCTACTTGAGGATTTGGACAAAAAAAAAAGTAATATGCCAGAGCTCTGGAGTGCGCATTTGAACACAACTTAAAGACTTGCTCTGCTGTGATAGTTGTAAAGCTTTAAATTGTTCAATGACAAGACGTACAATTTCCTCCACGCTCACACGCGCCGATACCTGTGCCGCCTGCAGCTCCTCCCTCCGCGTGCGTGAGGCGCCCAATGAGAGGCGAGTTACACTGTTCATCTGATTCTCCGTCTTCAGCCTCACGAGCCATACAGGAGCACGCGCCCGGGCTCTCCCCTGCGACAGGAGCATCTTCACCGGAGCTCAGCATGGCCGAGGGCGGGGAGGCAGAGGACGAGATCCAGTTCCTCAGGACCGTAAGTCTCCCGCTGTAATGATGCTGCGTTACTGCGGCTTTCTCCGTGCGCGTGCTCAGGACTGGGACTTTACCGCATTACAGGACGCTCCGGTAGGCTACTCTCTGTGGTCAGGGCTCCATCGTTTGTGGTCAGTGATCCGCAGGGCGCTGATGGAGCCCTGACCGCAGATAAGTAGCACACAGGCGGCAGACAGGCGGCGGGGAGGTGGGCAGTGTAGTCCCAGGGATGCTGTCATTCGTTAGCAGAGGCGTTTTGTGTGCGGTGTTGGTGCTGGGTGGATGCGGGCGCAGTGCGGTTCATCCTTGCTCATACTCCGCTCAAGCTCGGCTATTTGTCAGTTTAGAGTCAGCGGCTTGATGAACTGTTGCATTTGTCTTGTACAGCTCAATTACGACCACAGCATCCGGCCCAAACATTTGGCGCACATGCTGAGCCCTTAAATTTATGACATGCCCTCGACACGCAAACATAATGCATGCCAGTGTGGCCAAGGATGATGTAAAAATCAAAGGGATAGACCAGCAATGCGCATTCACAGCTGACCGACTGAAATTTGTGTTACTCCCAAATAGAGCAGCAGTGCATAACAAATTACAATCCTGTCATCCATTTTTCTTCAAAGGGAAATACACAAAGCACTAAAATTGTTATGTAAGTGCGTGGAGATGTGAGGAGCTGTGCCTATACCGCACTGTCAGTTAAGAAGACTGCTTATAGTCATGTCCCTGTGTCTAGTGACAGGTAAGGGGTGCACAGACTGTCTCCCGTCAGGCCACGGTATGTGGGACGGGTGGGGGCCGGAGGAGGGTGCTGCAGAGCGGTGCTGCAGAAACATGTGACCACCCGGTATCCACAGTCCGGTCCACACACAGACCTGGTTCATGGTCTATTGCTGTGGGCTACTGTGAGGATGTTAGGACCCAGTAGGAGTGATGCTCTGTTTTAACAAGTACCATGTTACGCAATAATGCAATACAAAACGAGCATTTTTAGAAAGAAACGTTCATCTCTGTGTTCATAATATAAGCAGCAGAGAGTTCAGTCTTGTTTTATTCCCCATTCTGCAATTAAATGTGCAGTCATTGCAATAAGTCTATGGGGCTACAGATAATTGGTTAAAGTTTTCATCCTGCACTTAGCCATTTCTTTTTATCATAGTTTTATCATGATTACCCTTTTTTATTTCTGTGATATGGTTGACATAGTGATATAGAGACATTTTATTATTTTGCAGTGTAGAGAAAAAAGTAGATTAACACAGCAGTTCTTTGGAGTTCCCAATTGTGGATTTCACTATTTGGCACAAGATCTTGCGAGACAAAATTGTGATAAAATTGTGCCCATATGAGAAACAGGACTTTTTTTTCCTCATGTGTTTACTGTTTGCATTTGGATTAGAGAATAGAGCTTTTGAGTTACACCTCTTATGGTTACAAAAGGCAATGCTAGAATGACAAAAAAAAAAAAGTGAATAAATAAAATTTAAAAAAATGATGTCAAAATTGTAAACTCAAACACACAATTTATATTAGAGATATTTGCTCTTTTTAGGGTATCAAGAAGAGGTCGATATTTTGTTTGGTCCATCCAGCTGCCTAAATATGCATACAAAATATATACATAAAGCTACATGAACACTGGAAACCATGAAAAAAACAAATATTGGTTGTTCTCTAATTTATATATTAGAAATTCTGTTAAAATCTTGATTTGCCTTGTTCTCGTGGATTTAGTCTTATGTCTTGTCTCGTCTTGTGCTGCTGTATATTATGACTGGACTCTGTGTGACTATGTGTTTTAATGTTACTGGGGAAAGGTGTCTGTGGGCTGGGGAGATGGGGAGAGGGTCTGATGATTGATCTGCTGATATACCAGAAGATTTTGTAGTTTCCTGTGTGATCTCAGAGGTGAGGAGGAGCTCTGAAAGCCTTTGAGTCTGGATGGTCATTCTCAGGCTGGAGTTGTGTCTCAGAGCCTACAAGCTTGTGTGCGAGAGGTTAGTGAATTGGCCTCTTGGGGGGGTATGTGTGTCCATCCCCTCCTCCTCAACCCTGCGGCTTTCTGGGTAAGTGCACTTTAAAAATGCAGATCAATACAAGCTCAGGGTTCTGTGTCTTCACTCTGCACAGAGCAGCTGCAGACCTCCTAATACATGCTCATCATTACTAAAACTGCACCATCAGCATCATCTTAAATGCATGACTGACAATATGACAAAGCTATCATCTCTGTTCCTTTGTCTGTACTGAAGCACGGCTTGTTAAAACTGAGAGACTAGTGTGGGGGACTGCTGTATTTTAATTGATCTGGTGATGTAGTCATACAGTGGCAATGACACAGTGGTAAAGCATTCTCTACAACCTGAAGGTTGATGGTAGAAATTTCAAGATTATTCTCAATATGGTCCAAATACAAAACCGTAAAGACTCAAAAATAACAATTGTGAGTATTTTAGAAGAAAAATAATTAATTTCAATCCCATCTATAATCCTATCCTAATCCTGTCTAAAGTGCTTTTTATCTGTTTATGCCACACTAACTGTACTTAATCATTCAGTTTTTGCCACCACATCTTGTCATGGAGTCAATAATTGTGAATAAGTGTAAATCATTTTTCTCACGGTAATCGTAACAGTAAAATTTGACATTGGTTCATCCCTCTAGTTGATGGTTTAATCCACACTCTGAAAACTGTGTCCTGTACATGTTGGATTGTGGGTTTGTGTCCTTAAGCAACACACCTTGCCCTAATGAATGTGTTTAGTCAAAAGGGGTAGCCACATCGACAGTTGGACTATGTAGTGCTAATTTGATTTACATGAATATGTGCATAGCATGACAGAAGAGCATACATGTCCAACGGCCATTATATGTCCGCTCTATGGACTGCACAGCACATCCATACAGACAGAGGACAGTGCATCATGCTGCAGAGACATGAATCACTGTCCACATTGAATAAATTCTCCTTAGGTTAGAGAACCTGCTAACAGAAAATATGTTTTACTCTTTCACAATGTCTTTTTCCAACCCTTTTTTTATAGTCCTGTGTTGCCACATTTTTAATTTTGTTTAAACTCTCAGTTAACATGTCTATTTATTAGTCAAAATGGTCTATATTATCTTACTGATTTTACTATTGCGATATTAGGATTCCATTCATTGTTGGGAATGGATATTAGGAGAGGGTTACGTGTGGGTGGTGAGTCTGCCTCTGAAGCTAAAGCCTTTTTGAAGATGACCTTTAGGAGGTTCAAAGGCCCAGCACAGGTGGAGCCTGAACGCTGTCCTGCAAAAGACTGTCCTCTGCAGACGCCTCTGTCCTAGAATCTGATCACCATTTTATTGTCTTTGTCAACAGCGCCTCCTTTTTCATGTCGTATCCCTACTCTGTCAGAATGTGCTTTTGAAGACAATAGCTGTTCAGAGAGAGAGAGAGAGAGAGAGAGCGAGAGAGAGAGAGAGAGAGAGAGCGAGAGCGAGAGCGAGAGAGAGAGAGGAGGTGTCCTTAACTTCAGAGCACAATAGTGTGATTCAGAGCAGGATAGGGTCTGTTCCATTTGAAGTGAAAGTGCAGTTGTATGTTGTGAGTTTGTCTTGCTTCTGGAAGAGACTGTGACTCATAAGTTAAATTTCTCCTTGAGTTGTGAGCTTATATTGTGGCCTACATAGACAGGGAGCTTTCTCATTCATCACAGTGCTGACAGAGGCAGACTTTCTGGAGCAGGGTTTAGCTCCACTCTCTGACAGTTCTGCTGTGGCCCGCGTCTCTCCCAGAGGAGCCCGTGGCCTCACTAACAAACTTCCTAAACTTTCTCCTGTGTCCCATATAGAAAGTGTGCTCTCTGCAGCACTGGAATGACCTGTCCTCTCTGGCTGCTGTGTAGGCTACACCTGTTTCCGTGTTTTAGTTCAAAACACTTCTTATATGTTTACACAGCTTGTCCATAGTCCTACTTATTTATAGGATGTCCACTTTTGTTTATGCCACATGAACAGTACATGTAGACCTATTAAATTGTAAGTGAGATTTACCACGACCTACGTGATAGATTTTTTCTCACAAAGAAATCCAGAAATCCAGAGTCTTTGTGTGACTTTCAGGGTTGTAATAGGCCTCCATTGGGACGCATTGCTATTCCAATCTCTCTCTGTGCGTTATGATAGATGAAAACTGCAATTGTTATCTACATTATCTTAAATTCTTTAAAATCCCAACTTCAACAACTTTGTCACCCTTGTGTCTGAGGCATGATTTTGGAGTGGTTTGACTCAAGCTCTGAGGGTACTGGGATGGGTCTTATTATCAGACAAAATATAAGTATAAATAAAGTAAGGGAGTGCAGGCAGAGGACAGGATTCAGAAGATTTAGGCTGTGGTGTGGCTGCACTAGAGGCTGTCCTGGACTGATCCTTGCAGCAGGTCAGTGCTGGGGGCAGCTCTAAGCCCCTCTGTACAGAGAGGGAACATGAAATTTAGAGCTCAGACCATTCAAAGACATTCTTTAAAAGGCCTGTACCTGATTTTAAATTGTTCTTGACAAGATAAAAGCTTTTTACATTATCTATGGTTATTGTTATATTATGGTTATTGTATGGTTAACACAGATAAGAAATAAACTGAGGCTGTAAAATATATCTATTTATTTTGCATGGCATGTTTTCAGGTAATAATAAATACAGAAGCTACTGCAGGGTCACTTTTTATATCCAATCTACCCCACTGTCACTAAAAATCACAGGAAACCAACTGCCTGACACTATCCCAGACACTTTATTCTCTGTCATGGTGCATTTTCAAGAATGACATAACACAAATAGTAAACAGAGATTGGAGAAACACAAGGAAACACTGTATCAGACTTTTGTCATGGTGCAATAACACTATGGCAGAAAGGACTAAGTAGGTGGGGCTAAAAGTTCAAACTAAAACAAGGTTTAAACAGGTACAGCTCAGGAAGAAATGTGAGTGACCGAATTCATACAATGCAGGTACCCTTGTCACAATTTATTTCACTTATCCCAGAGCTCAAGTATCTGGGGTACTGTGCACATACTGAATAAACAGAAAACATGTCCACCATGTTCCAGGAGCTGTTCTGAGCACTGACAGACTGTAGCCCTGTGAGTGGGTGCAGTGAGGCTGCCTGTGGTGTGTGGATGTGTGGATGTGCTCCATACTCCTGGCTCTCGGTCACTCTTCCTTACAAGGCCCTCAGACTGTACACAGAGCGGTGGGTGGGCTGTTCTGGTCTGGGCCCTTAAATGGGTGTTTGTGGGGACATGTGGCAATATGTGTGTACAAGTATACTTTATAATACTGTTAGTCATCAGCATTAATCTCATGCAATGCCGTCAAACAGTATGACAGGTTCATATATCATATCATAGATCATAGTGTGTGTGTTTGCGGCCTCCTGTCCTCACAGTGGGCCCTCTCTCTCTGTGTGTAGGATGATGAGGTGGTCCTGCAGTGCTCGGCCACTCTGCACAAAGAGCAGCAGAAGCTGTGCCTGGCAGCTGAAGGCTTCGGTAACAGACTGTGCTTCCTTGAGTCCATCTCCAACTCCAAGGTTCGACCAGCACTCAGAGCCCTGGAAGTATAATATGTTGTTGTATAAGATGTTCAGAACTCACATGGCACAGGAAGAAAGTTAGTGGAGTTTAATTCTAATGAAAAGACAGAGTTTAATTCAATTATCTACACACATTTATCCTGATTTACACAGGGAGTAACACTGCTAAGTTAGCACTCTTCCAGACAACCAATCATGTCTTATCTTTATAAAACAACAAACTCCATTTTACAAGAATTGTTCATTCAGGTGCAAGTATCATTTAATTTGTTGTGGATTGCTGTTGCCTTGCCTAATTCTGCTGTGATTTGTGCTCAGAATGTGCCTCCAGACCTGTCCATTTGCACCTTTGTACTGGAGCAGTCTCTGTCTGTGCGAGCGCTGCAGGAGATGCTTGCCAACACAGAAGACAAGGCGGACGCGGTGAGTTCAAGGATCAACACTCTCTCACACCTACACACACACATACACTAACACATGACTGCTCGGTGCATTTCAGATTAGCACTATGTGAAGCAAGCTAATGCCAGAATACTAACAGTGAGGAGATTTTTTCTAAATTAGTGAATACAGATGTGTCGTGAAAATGGTACAGCATAACATTTTATGCAACCTGGACTAGAGCCGGCTACTATTTAAAAGTACCTCTATAGTAAGTTATCACAGAAAAGTAATGAGACTACCATGGTATCAAAAAACATTTTGGTACTTGAAACTGGTACCAATAATCATTTTCTTTTGATACCCATATTTGTATGCCTGGTTGATTTTGAGACAGCGATATGCAAAGTTACAAGGCAATCCCAGCATGAAAAATACATCAGAAAAAAAAGACAAGTTAACAGAATTTAATTTCTCTTTTGCTATGAATCATACCTGGGCATTTTGGAATTTGGTGTCAGAACTGAACAATCAAAATCTGCTTTTACGTTACTGTTGACGCTGAACTCTGAAACACACTCTGAATGTGCAGGGACGACCTTCTTACATCACATCATTTCACTCTCTCTCATGTGCGGAAATGATCACCCACACCATTGTAGCTAATATGGTTGATAGTGTGAGAATACTTTTTGGACAGCGATACTCCTGATGCTATGTGTGGACACGCTTGGTCCTTGGTGCTCAGTTCCTCTCTCTGAAACAATTCTATTTTCCTCTTGTTTGCACACAGCATGTAGATGTGGAAGTGTGGGTAGGTCCCGGCCTCTCTTTGTGCCTGTGTTTGGTGTTTGTCTTTGTAGGGAGCTGGTTAAGTGCAGCCCTTGGCACAGTGGCTCTAATGTTAATACTAACTCATAAATGTTAGCTCTTGGTGTGCGTTGATGTGATATTTCAGATAGTGACACTTTTAAGTCACACTCTCCAGGCACTCCGCTCATTGTTGTCTTACTGCACGCTGTGTGTTGCTAAAGTTTGCTCAGTCACTACAATTGTTTTTGTCCGGACACAGATTAGTCTTCCTTAGTTAGTCTTACTAGATGATTTGATGATAACTGCACAACAGTTATGTTGTAATAAGTGCACTCAAAAGTGTGTAAAAATGTAAAATGTTAACTGTCATCTAACACAGTGGTTCCCAACCTTTTTTCTCAGTGACCCCTATTTTCCCAAGTACTTTTGAAGACATCTTTCTCCCATCTGACAAACTTTTTCTGTCTATAGAATGGCTAATAAACATGTTGGTAATAACTAAACTACTTACACTCAACATGAAGTTTATTAATAATAATCCAGGCTTAGAAACTGCTCAATTAAAAGGTTAGGAGGTAGGTGTTAGGGAAAATAAGTGTTCTCCTAACGAGTCCTAGAGTTGTACAGAGAGGCAGAGACTCAGGTTGTTTGAAGCAGGAGAAGTTTATTTTCCATCAGTCCGGGACCCAGTGAACTTGAATACTCAACACTGTGCGTTAGTATTGGCTATTCAAGCCTGACTATGCTTCCACACAAGGAGGTTTAAATAGGAACTAAGAAGGACAGCTTGGGGACAAGCTTTCTGAGACAGACTGAAAAGAGCATGGCTCACCACTTCTGTGAGACGAGTTGACCAAGGAAAGTGATAATGTTAAAGAAGGACAAATTTTGTAATAGTTGGATGACACCAGAGCTAGTCACAGAGAACTGTCTATAATGAACTGGAGGTGTCCTTACTAAGCTTATGTAGGGGATGCAGAATTCCACAGCACTAGGGTTGGAGTATTAGTTAAGTAGTTACTAAGCCTGAATCCTCATCTTCATGCTTTATTAGGCTATTAAAGTTATCAACATGTTTTGGAACCATAATCATTATAATATTTTTTCTACAAAACATAAAGTATGCCATCCCTTCTATAATTTAATTTACATGTAGTTTGGACCTCTTTTTAGGAAATCCCAGGAACCTATTGTAAAACTGGAGGACCCTGACCCTAGTTTGGGAATCACTGGCTTAACACATTTGTTTCAGAAAACTGGCTACTGTTCGTGCGTCTGGTATTTTCTATGTGTGCAACAACGCTTCTCGCCAGTCTAAATGTGAAGTTTTGATAAATAACAAAGCTTGATAAATAACAAATAGCAACTGACACCACATGTAATTATTATTGTCTTCTCATCTCAAGCTGTGCTTTTGTGTTCAGTGCTATTTTTGTAGCGTTAGTTGCATTTCTCTGGTAACTCTTCCTAAACTCATTCTTTTTAATAATGTGCATCTCCACCTGCATCTTATTGTACTTTCAGACTGCACAGGGTGGAGGTCATCGCACTCTCCTCTATGGACATGCTGTACTGCTGCGTCACTCCTACAGCTCAATGGTCAGTGAAAGCACCATACTGTTAAATAAGATATGTCTAAGTTTAGAGGTAATGGTACAGCAGGATACTTAAGTGTAGTATACAGTATTACCTCCATTGCTGTTCTGAGTTGTGCTAAGAATGTATGTTTTTGCAGTACCTGTGCTGTCTATCCACGTCGCGCTCGTCCACAGACAAGCTGGCCTTTGACGTGGGGCTGCAGGAGGACACCACAGGTAAGGACTCACCTGGACAATCTCACATGACAATCGAATGTGTATCAGACAGGGTCAAGCTATTGACACACAGGCTGTAGTATGCACTGTAGAGTGTTCACATGTATGTTTCACACACATCTGTGTGTCCAGGGGAGGCCTGCTGGTGGACCATCCATCCAGCCTCAAAACAGCGCTCTGAGGGAGAGAAGGTCCGAGTCGGGGACGACCTAATCCTGGTCAGTGTTTCGTCTGAGAGATACCTGGTGAGTGGCACACGACACTGCGTATTGTAAAACAATACCATTTAGTGTATTTAATAATTTCAAATATATATTTGTAATATTTAACTAATATTATTATTTAAAAAAGGTAATGAACACACTTTTGCCTATTCAGACGTGGTCATTTACTAGTTAGAGCCTTAGGACTGATGTAAACAGGCTATTGAGTTAACTTGTGTGAACTGAACTTGTTGGTTGATGTGTGTTGTGCAGCACCTGTCCTATGGCACAGACAGTCTCCATGTGGATGCAGCCTTCCAGCAGACGCTGTGGAGTGTGGCTCCCATCTGCTCCGGCAGCGAGGTGGCTCAAGGTAACTGTGTCCTCCACACTTCTACACAGTATGCACACCTGTCTTACATGTGCTGTGTCCATCACAGGTTATCTGATTGGAGGGGATGTCATGCGCCTCCTTCACGGCCACATGGACGAGTGTCTAACTGTCCCGTCTGGAGAGCATGGGACTGATCACAGACGGTAAAGACTCTCCTACTCTCAGAACAGAACACAAAAGATTATTTTTGTGCCATTTGGTGAATCTGGTGAATCCCTGTATCCCTCAAACATGAGTGTCTGAGGCAGGGATGAACTTTGCCTTGAATGATGTGAAAAATAACATGATGGTTTATGATCTTCAGGTCTGTACATTATGAAGGAGGAGCTGTGTCCAGTCATGCCCGATCTTTATGGAGACTGGAGACCCTCCGAGTTATGTGAGTATATGATACACAGCAGTAAGGCTCATATCCATCGTTTGCCTTGCTTTTGTGCTTACTTACACACATACATATATACTCATGTGCACTGGGGTTTCCATGCTTTGTGTGGACATTACACTTGTCCACACAAACTTAAATTCTTATCTGAAGACTGATCCTAAGCTTAACCATAATTATAACTTGCCTAACCTTAAACTACACCCTAACTATAACCTAAATTAGCATGTATGTTAAATTTAAACCATGTTGATCTAACATTCAGGTATCATGGTGACCTGCCTTTTGTCACCACAAGGGAGGCATGTTCCCCTAAAGTGACTGTGTTTGCAGATTTCAGTCCCCAGAATGTGATAATACGCCCACACAAACCATAGAGGCAAATAGGAGAAGTGTCTTGCCCAGTCGCAGTAGGTTAGTGCTGGAGAATGGGCTCTGGAGGGACCAAAGTGATGACGTAGCTCTGGTTGGTCTATGAACAGGCCTGACTTGTTTTACATTTTATTTTAGGACCAGTATGTGACAAATTCATTTTTTTAAGTTGCTGCTAACACATTAACTAACCCAAGCCTTTTCCTAACCTTAACCTTTACAGGTTTTGTAACCGAAATTATAGCTCTGTTCCTAAACTTCATCACTTTGAATTACCTACACTGGCACACTGTCCCTCCAGAGCACACTAGCTTGCATTTGCCAACGCAGTATGCCTTAGTCAGAGCAGGGGTCCTCGATTTGCAGTATTTCTTTTTCAGTCGTTCCTTTTCAGTGATCCAAAATGTGTGATACAGAGAGGGACAGTGCAGAGTGTATGCATCCAACTGGGTGAAGTGGAGCGTACACATGATGAGGCCTCAGGCAACAACATTGGTAGAGATATGACACATGTATTAGTGAAAAGAGTCAGTGTGAATCAGCCCTTACTGTGTTGTTCATCTCCAGTACATCTGTGAGAGGAAATCACACTCTCCTGTTCAGTTTCTTCAAAGACATTCAGTTGGGCACTTATCCAGGGCTCTCAGGTGGTGTGCTAAGAGAGGGGTGAATGTTCAGCGGATCTAAAAGAGTTTGAAATATTATTATTATTAGAAGATATATTATGTTTTTTATGTTTTTTTTTTCTCTACATTTTGGCTTAATAATAGAAAAATGGTACACTTGACTGTAGTGTCATTTCATGTCTTTGTATGTTTGAAGAATGGCTACTGAATATTTTTAACTCTTAAGTGTATGAATCAAAGTCTTACAGTCTTTACAGTACAGGGATGTGGACGGGGATATGGCCTAGGCAAAAGCAATATTTTCTCAGCATTCAAATATAGAATAATACAGGATAACTCAAAAATGCATGAATCAGAATCCAACTTTGTAATCTGTTGATGAGGGAACCATTGTACCATGTTAGCATTGTAACATTGATTTTGCATAATACGTCCCCATAAAAGTTAAATCATTTAGAAAAAGCAAGTCACACTCAAACCCTATGATCCTCAGGTGGAGTGGGAGCCATATTCGTTGGGGCCAGCCTTTTCGACTGCGTCATGTGACCACAGGGAAGTACCTGAGTCTGACCCACGACCGCGTTCTGCTGCTCATGGACAAAGACAGGGCTGACATCAAGTCTACTGGCTTCTGCTTTAGGTCCTCCAAGGTACAACAACACTACACACTGTAAAACACACACACACCTAGCATAAACTCACTCAACTCTGTATATTAAATTGTCATCTGTGTGTATGTGGAAGGCCTTTCAAATGGATAGCAAGCTTACATATTTACATTATAGTGAGTGAGTGTTGTATCTTAAATATGTTGTGCTGTGGTGCTCATAGGAAAAGCTTGACCCTGCAGTGAGGAAGGAGGTGGATGGAATGGGCACTCCAGACATTAAATATGGAGACTCAGTGTGTTACATTCAACATGTTGACACCTGTCTGTGGCTCACCTACCAGACAGTGGATGCCAAGTGTGCACGCATGGGAGGAGTACAGAGAAAGGTGAGGTGAACAGTAAAATAGGGAGCTTTCAAAACAGACTTCACAAATCAGAAGCACAATTACTTAAGTAGAAATTATTCAAGTCACAAACACGCAAATTACCAAACATAAATTTAACAAATAAAAATACAACCAGAAAAATAAAATAAAAAGATTAAAAATGTATATTAAATGAGCCCTGTGTAGCTTTCCTTCAAATGCTTTTCATGAAGATGTTATTGCTTTGTCTGGAATGTTTAACAGTATGGCATTAAACTTTTCTATCTTCATGGAGACCAAACCAGTCAAATCTTTGGAGAGGCAATTCCGCTCACAGTCAGAAGGACAGTTTTTCTTTTTTTTTTTTAGGTATTTTTGAGCTGTAAAACCACCTGTAATTTAATAAATGTAAGGTAGATCTGTTTTATGTCATACAGTGGAACATTTTAGGCAGAGCAATGACATATTCATAGAAACAAGCACAAAGCACCTTTAAATCTCTAAAGCGAAATACAATAATTCTGGTTATGTTGACCTAAACCCCCCAGTAAACAGAATTCAAAATACACAAGGAAATTAAACTGTATGATAATAAATATATTAAAATATGTTAAAAAGGTAGTTACAATGCTTTATATGACAAAATGTTCCATAAATAATACCATAAAACACTTACGGCAGTGTAGGTACAAATGGTACTGTGTTGTTGTTGAGTCATTCCAGTATAATCTCTTAATGTACAGGCCATCATGCACCACGAGGGCCACATGGACGATGGGCTGACGCTGTCTCGGTCTCAGCACGAGGAAAGTCGTGCTGCCAGGGTCATCCGCAGCTCTGCCTTCCTCTTCAACCTCTTTATCCGGTTTGTGAAAACAGCTATAATACAACATTCAACTACTATCTGGTGAAACAAGTGGAATAGATTTAACCTACATTACAATCTCTAGAGTCTATATGTTTTACTTAAATTTAGGTTGAGAAAACAACTTATCTTAAATTTTCAGCAAATTTAAAAGCCATCTCAGAGTGCAAAGCAATATTACATTAATGGACAAAACCTGCATGTGTCTGAGGGCCTATTCACACTTGTACTGGTTTGGGCCCAGTTTAAGTGTTAATGTAGATTAGGTTTATTCTGGTTCTAATCTTGGTTTAGTTCTGTGATTAGTCTCAATTTAGTCTGATGTGGTGATTTCAAAAAAACACAGGAAAGGTGAGAGCTTTAGAGGGTTCTCTTAGTGAACATTTTTGAACAAGTGCTCCTCAAGGACAGGGCTCAAACTCTAGCTAACAGTGAAAATGACCATGCTTAGAAAAGTAAAAAAAAAAAGTTTGAAAAGGTCCAAGGCACAGGTAAAAGTCCTTTATTGCTTACATGGGACGAGCCATTACGTTTCAATACATAATAGTTGAGGTGTGAATGCCTCTCTGTCTCACAGGGATCTGGACACTCTGAGGAGAAAAGGGAAAAGTTCCAGCTCAGAGCTGCCCATAGACTCGGTCAGCCTGAGTCTGCAGGACCTGATTGGCTACTTCCAGCCTCCCGATGAGCAGCTTGAACATGAAGTCAAGCAGAATCGTCTGAGAGCTCTCAAGAACCGACAGAACCTCTTCCAGGAGGAGGTAATTTGCGTGTTTTAAAATGCCTTGATTTTTTTCCCATGTTGTTGCCTGTGAATATTGTGTGATGCTCCCTTAGGGGATGATCAGCCTGGTGCTAGAGTGCATAGACCACCTTCATGTCTACAGTAGCGCAGCACATTTTGCTGAAGCTGTTGGACAAGCGGCTGGAGAGGCCTGGAGCTCCATTCTCAACTCCCTTTACGAGCTGCTGGGTACATTTTGTGATCTTAAATAGTGCTTTGTAAAATTTGTTTTGATGAAATGCAGGGCAGCTACTGTTTTTAAACAATGACAATATTGCCTTGGACGTAAAATTCAAACACCCACTCCCCCTGCTACTTTATAAAACATGACACAAAAGCATCATTTTACTCTGGCGCTAACATTTATACACAAGAAGGCTGCCAGTCATCAGTTGATGATTCTCTCTCTTTTTCAATCGCTTTCTCATTCACCACCTCCCTCTTTCTTCCTGAAATGTCTCTTCTGCAGCTGCTCTGATCAGGGGGAACAGAAAGAACTGTGCCCAGTTCTCCAGCTCATTGGACTGGCTCATCAGCAGACTTGAAAGACTGGAGGCTTCGTCTGGTGGGTCATATAGATAGACATATAGATTGTGTGATAAACTTTTAATCTCTTTACTATAAGGCTGTAATGCAATAATTTCATATCATTTCAGGGATACTGGAGGTGCTTCACTGTGTGTTGGTGGAGAGTCCTGAGGCTCTGAATATTATCAAAGAGGGCCATATCAAATCCATCATATCACTGTTGGATAAGCACGGACGCAACCATAAGGTAAAAATAATAATAATTGATTTTATTTATTTTACACTGTGAATTGATTTTTGAAAACATTTGAAAAACAAATCTCAAAGTGCTACTGTCAGTTTAAAATCACATATTATAGATACTCCCATACTCTGAACATTAACTCACACATATGAAATACAACCTACATTAGAACCACATCCCATCCTAAGATAAGATTACTTAATTAATAGGATGACTGTATGTTTAGAAAAATGCCTGTAAAAACATTTGACAAAGCAAGACACACAAAATGCTAAGCTACGGATAAAAGTCTGCTGATCTTTTTCGTGTCATGCAGGCACTTCTCAGTCTTCTTACAGCTCCTCTCTTTGTGTGACTGTAGGTCCTGGATGTGCTGTGCTCTCTGTGTGTGTGTAATGGTGTGGCAGTGCGCTCCAACCAACACCTCATCTGTGACAACCTGCTCCCAGGACGAGACCTGCTGCTGCAGACCAGGCTCACCAACCACGTCAGCAGGTTCATACACAATATCAAGTAGACAGCCAATATGCAGACAAGCACCAAACAGAGATGAGGGTTGTCAAAGGAATCAATACCCAGATCCTAGATGATAACTGCTCAAAATTATACAAATTAGAAATATTGATAATGAGAAAAATCACCTAAACAGGACAAAATATGGCCTTTCCTGAATAACAGAACTACATGGTACCACAAGAATGTACTATTATTTTGTTTAAAAAATCATCATTGTGGCATCGTAATGGGTACTGAGTATTGAACCGTTTCCTTATTCTCAAAATCAGGTTTGAAATTTTAATATTGTGACAAAAGGCATACTTCTGAGCATGTGCAGTTCTCTGTCTGCTTTATAATTGTTTTTATACTGTACACTGTGTGCATTATTATTTGGCAAGTTGTATTTATGAAGATTAATTTTATAATTGAACAACTACAGTGCTCTTGATCCAAAATGTTAACAAACCTCAAACCTGAATATTTAAGAAAGTAAAAGTGACGTTTTGGCTTTCTCAGGAGAAAATCTATGTGTGCACAATTATTGGGCAACTATTAATGTGCAGAATTATTACGCAACTGAATGAGAAATGAACATTTTCCATTTTCACTTCATTTTCATTTTCAAAAAAATAATCAGTGACCAATATAGCCACCCTTTTTCTCAATAACTCTCATAAACTGTCATGGTGTTCATTTTCATTTAATTATTTTATTATTCTTGACCCGGTTTTATTTTGTGATTTCTCTAGCCATGTGTGTTTTTGAGTTTTACTTCCTGTTTTGATTGTTTGCCCCGCCCTAATGTCTCCCACCTGTGTCTCATTCATCTTTGTGCCTATATGATCTGTGTTCTCCTCTGCTCTTTGTTGGTTCATTATCAGTGTCACATCTGTTTGGATTTTTGTGTTTAGTCATTATTTGTTATATAAAACAACTTTGCAAATGCAGTCCTGCATTTTGGGTCCTTCCTCTGCTTTAAATGTGACATAAGCCTTCCATTCATGCAGTCTATCAGTTTCTTGACCTGTTGATGGTCAACTTTTTGTGCAGCAGCAACCACAGCTGCCCAGACACTGTTCAGAGAGGTGTACTGTTTTCTTTCACAGTAAATCTCCTGTTTAAGAAGGGCCCACAAGTTCTCAATAGGGTTTAGGTCAGGTGAGAAAGGGGGACATGTCATTATTTTTTCACCTTTAAGGCTTTTAGACTTTTCCCTGTACCACTGCTTGAAGAAAGTGTCTTCTAAAAACTGGCAGTAGGTTTTGGAGTTCATTTTAAGTCTACCTTCAACCTGAAAAGGTCCAACAAGCCCATCTTTAATAAGACCAGCCCATACCGTACCCCACCTCCACCTTGCTGGTGTCTGAGTCGAAGTGTAGCTCTGTGCCCATTACTGATCCAGCCATGGGCCCATCCATCTGGTCTGTCAAGAGTCACTCTCATCTCATCAGTCCATATAAACTTTGAAAAATCTGTCTTCACAGTTTCTTGGCCCAGCCTTTACATTTCAGTTCATGTTTCTTATTCAGTGGTGGTGAACACCTTGTACTTCTGGGCACTCCAGGTAGGTTGCAGTTCTGGAATATGACAGCGCTGAGGCATAATGGGTTCCTGGTAGCTTCATGTTTGATTCTTCTCAAATCTCTTGCAGTTAATTTGCGTCTTTTTTTCTCAGCACACTTCTTGCTACACTGTTGACTATTTGCAACAAAACATTTGATGGTTCTGTTATCACACCCCAATATCTTTGCAATTTCAAGAAAGATGTTTTATAATTCTGCACACCTTGATATAGGGTGTTGATCTCCTTAGGCCACACCCTCCCTCATTAGGCAAATACATATCACCGAATATGCTTAAATTAAATTCAAGTTTATATAGCACGGAGTCAGAGAATATGCATAAAAATCATGATATGGTCAAAAATGGTGGGTATTTTGCCTAATAATTGTGCACACATTCACTGTTAAAATAAATCCTCATAAATACAACTTGCGTAATAATTATGCCCACAGTGTAGAATTTGAGCAGTGTTGAAGTAATTTCCCTTTGTGGATAAATACAGTTTAAACCTCATTTCATCTTCTGTCTCTCCTTCTCAGCATACGTCCCAACATCTTCCTGGGGGTCAGTGAGGGTTCAGCTCAGTATAAGAAATGGTACTATGAGTTGATTGTTGACCAGGCCACAGCTTTCATCACTGCTGAGGCCACTCACCTTAGGGTGGGTTGGGCCAACACCAGTGGGTATGCCCCCTGCCCCAGTGGAGGGGAGGGCTGGGGAGCTAATGGTGTGGGAGATGACCTGTACTCCTATGGATTTGATGGGCTCCACCTTTGGTCAGGTAAGAGTTCATGTGCAATATGAAGAGATTGCATTACTACATATTAGAATATAAAATTCTAGTGTTATGATTATTGTTTTTCTTTTAGAGTAAAGATAATAATTGTCCAATTATTGACAATTATTGATAGCGTATCTGTGAAGTTTTTACTTTGTTAATTTGCGTTGTGTATAAATACTACTTCTCCAGTAAGTATTCATTTCATGAATACAGCCAAACTAAAAAGTACTTTAGGTTTAGGTTGTTTTTTGGACTATAAATTTAATGGAAATTACTAACTATTTTTTTGTATTTATTTTGTGACATGACATCCATACTACATATTAAGTCCCTCTAGACCTATAATAGTACCATGTAGAGATATATAACCTTCATAATTCTTACTGATATTGCAAAAATAGGCTTGAGTCACTCCTGCCCTGATGTGAGCATAACCAGAAACAGATGGATGGATATTTATATATAATTATATCTTGTCTGCACAGGTTGTGTTGCTCGAACAGTCAGCTCCCCAAACCAGCATCTGCTAAAGGCTGAGGACGTAGTAAGCTGCTGCCTCGATCTGAGCGTGCCCAGTATCTCCTTCAGGATCAATGGGCAGCCAGTCCAAGGCATGTTTGAGAACTTCAATGCAGATGGCCTTTTTTTCCCTGTGGCAAGCTTCTCTGCTGGAGTCAAGTGAGTATTCATCTAAATATAAAATCAAAAGGTATTAAGAGATATTAATGGAATGACAGGATGACTGAATGGTGGAGAGGGGGCTGGGGCTGTGGTAGAATAGTTCTGGTTTGAATTTGTCTACAACAGTTTGAGTTTTTGTTTGTAAGTTGTTGCTTTTGCTGTTTGACTTTTGGGTCCTTGCTCTTTTTGTTTTTAGAAATAACATACATTTAAACTAGAAATAAGAGAAATATATAATGGGATGTTATGCAGGATTCGATTCCTCCTGGGTGGTCGTCATGGAGAGTTTAAGTTCCTTCCTCCTCCTGGATATGCTCCATGTTATGAAGCTGTTTTGCCACGAGAAAAGCTAAAACTAGAAGCCAGTGCTGACCAAACAGCTGCACAAGACCTGGTGGGACCTACAGTTACATTAAGCCAAGCAGCCTTCACTCCCACCCCTGTAGATACCAGCCAGGTACGAACCCCCCCCCCCCAGTGATGTGAAATTAATAAATAAGAGCTATAACATGAAATGGGTTTGTTTTCAGATTGTACTTCCACCTCATCTGGAAAGGATCCGTGAGAAACTGGCAGAAAATATCCATGAGTTGTGGGTTATGAACAAGATTGAACTGGGATGGACCTTTGGCGCAGTGAGTTCAAATTGTTTTTGAATTGTTTCATGTGTCTAGTTCTCAGCAGAAATCCGTAATATTTTTGTGTGTTTAAGGTACGAGATGACAACAAGCGGCAACATCCTTGTTTAGTGGAGTTCTCGAAGCTCCCGGAGCAAGAACGGAGCTACAACCTCCAGATGTCTCTAGAGACTTTGAAGTAAGGCTTTGTTTAAGTTGCATACTTTTTATATATGGGACAAATGCCATTAGACTTTGATGTGATTTCACCAATTTTCAGTGTAAATGTAATAAAAACAAATAAGAGGTTGTGGTTTGTTTGTGTAGGACCCTCCTGGCTCTGGGGTGCCATGTTGGCCTAGCTGATGAGCACGCTGTGGAAAAGGTCCGAAGCATGAAACTATCTTCAACGTAAGTTTTTCCAAGCAGGTAAAACTACAGAAGCATTTTTAACTGCAAGATTTCTTTACTTCGAAACCATTCCAATATCTTATAAACTGTATAAGTAGCAGTTCATATGTGTACATCGACTTAACATGTGGGTGTGTGTAGGTTCAAGATTTATTTCAGTGTTAAAGACCTGTTAGTTCAACGTTTGTCAGGTTTGTCAGCTGTGGTGTGTGTATGTGCAGTTATGAACTGTCCAGTGGGTACAAGCCAGCTCCTCTGGACCTCAGCCACATCAGATTGACCTCCACACAGGAGGCCATGGTGGACAAACTGGCCGAGAACGCTCACAACGTCTGGGCCAGAGACCGCATACGTCAGGGGTGGACCTACGGCATCCAGCAGGTCAGAGATCCAATACTCAACTATAGTAATATGATGATTGTTATTTTGATTGATTCATGAGTGCAAATATGACAACAACAGGCTCATGAGTGACATTTTGAAAGAAATATGAATATATGTTTACAACTGGAAATTACAGTCACTAGTCTAGTGAACTGTACCTGTACCTGGCAATACAACATACAATATATAGATCAACATTCTCAGTCTAGACACTCTTAGAATAGTTTACCAATGAGTAGATCTAAGACTGCTCACTGTCCGAATGATATGTAGATCAATAGCTGTATTCTGTCAATCCAAACAAAAAGAACAAATAATAAATACATTCATTGTCATATAAAACTCCTGTTCTTATTTAGGACGTGAAGAATCGCAGAAATCCTCGGCTGGTCCCATATGTACTGCTGGATGAAAGAACCAAGAAATCAAACAAGGACAGTCTTCGAGAAGCTGTACGTACTCTGCTGGGCTATGGCTACAACCTGGAGGCTCAGGACCAGGACCACAGTATGGCTACCTCACTCATTCTGTTTAATATAATAATGGTGTTATAGTAGCTATAATAATGTGTCTGATATTTCATATTCAGCCCAGTCTGACCTCAGCAGCATGTCAGCTGAGAGGTTCCGCATCTTCAGAGCAGAGAAAACCTACTGTGTGAATGCTGGGAAGTGGTACTTTGAACTGGAGGTAATGAAATATAATGAATGATATTGACCAAAGACGCTGAGGCCATTCTCACCTAAGGCTATCTCCTGGTGCAGGTGCTCTCTGCTGGACAGATGAGAGTGGGCTGGGCCAGACCCGGTTGCCTTCCAGACCAAGAACTGGGCTCTGATGACCAGGCTTTTGTCTTTGATGGGTTCAAGGTACAACTTTATTAAGGCTTTTATTAAATACAGCAGCGGTGTGATCCTGTGTGGTCTGGGAGCATATGTATGCGCATGTGTGTACACTACATATGTAATACAGTCTTTCTTGACATAGTCACTGTTTTATTATTTCCATTTTGTAGCATATGTCCCTGCAAAAATAATAACTTTTCTGGTGGTGGGTCCGCCATCAGCTTGTTACAATTTTGTTGTCCCTAAATATCTTCCATAGTATGACATTAAACTCACAGCAATAATCTATATTTTTCAGGTATTTTTGAGCAATAAAAAACTATAATAGAATAATGTTAAGGTTAAGGGCACCTCATTATGAGCAGTGGGCTCCACAATGTTGTGCCCGAGGACCCATCTCTGTAATCTTGTTACTAGGCTTATGCAAGAATGCTAGAATAAATGCAAGATATGCCTTACTATGGTACATTTCAAGCATGGCAACATCTCTGTGATGGTGAAATCCCACCACTTTTTAGATATTGTACCTTTAACCAGTTTCTTTTATAATATGGTAATAGAATGACACAATGTTTGCAGGTTCAGCGCTGGCACCAGGGTAACGAGCACTTTGGGCGGGCCTGGCAGACTGGAGATGTGGTGGGCTGTATGGTAGACCTCAATGAGCACACCATGATGTTCACTCTCAATGGAGAAGTCATGCTGGACGACTCGGGCTCAGAGCTGGCCTTCAAGGACTTTGAAGTTGGAGATGGTAGGTTTTTGAGTACTGAAAAGTAAAACTACAGTTACATGGCTAATAATGTACTTTATTATGAGCACAAGTACTGCTGTCAAATTTTCTAAAAGTAAAGTCACTTTTTGACACAATTATTGAAGCATTTTATAGCATGATTTTATACAAAACTCGATTAGTCAAAGAGCAGGCAGTGCAGTTATAAGTATGTGCTGTGAGACAGCTGTGAATTATGGCATTATGGACTCAGTAACTTCTATTAAATATTCTACTTTCCACCTCTGAGTTTAAGTGGCTTCAGACATAAAGTAACATATTTTCCCTTCGCATCCTCTTCCAGGCTTTATCCCTGTGTGTAGTCTGGGGGTCTGTCAGGTGGGCCGTATGAACTTTGGCAAAGATGTGAGCTCGCTGAAGTACTTCACTATCTGTGGGCTGCAGGAAGGTTATGAGCCATTCGCTGTCAACATGAACCGAGACGTCACCATGTGGCTGAGCAAGAGGCTGCCCCAATTTGTCCCCGTACCACCCCACCACCAGCACATTGAGGTACATACTACACCCCTGCCCCCCAGTGCAAACAGTATACAAGCAATACAGTAAATATAAAGTTGTTGAAGTTGGTAAGACTAGAGGAGTGTCTGAGTCTCTGCTTTTTATTTTAACTTCCCCCATGAACAAATAAGTCAACAGTAATATTGGAACAACAACATCTCTCTCATCCTCAACCTGTCTCAGTCCCTTTTGTGTGTGAGATACATATAGTATTCGCCACACAGTAAAAAACTAAATACATTACTTATTTTGTTCCTGTTATGTATATTTTCAGGTGACGCGGATTAATGGGAGTGTAGAGTCTTGTCCCTGTATGAAGGTCACCCAGAAGTCCTTTGGGTCCCAGAACAACAACCCTGACATCATGTTTTACAGGTTGAGCATGCCCGTAGAGTGCGCAGAGTCTTTCTCAAGAAGTTCAACCAACAGCGGCTTTTTCTCACCAAAAAAGGTACTGTGAACAGCTTTACAGCGATGCCTTGTACACTTTTGTGTATAATTTGAGTAATGTTGCGTTCATACTTGCACATTTACCACATCAAAATTGTGACTAAACCAGGTACTAAACTTGAACCAGACTAAACCAGGACTAGAACAGGACCAAACCAAGTCTACTGGTACCTAACTCAGCGGTGGCAATTATTTTTTTCATTAGAAACAGAAAATATTGTGGAGGGCCGGGCCAAAATGCTTACTTAAATTCTGCATAATATTAATTGTATTTCTTTACAAAAAGCAGTAAATCGCATTGTTTTGACGCGCTGGTAAGACTGGTAAGAGTATGATTAAGCAATGAAAAAGTGAGGTTGACTTACAAAAAATGTAATTTTAAAAAACACCTCTAAAAAGCAATGCAGCTTTAGTTCATACATGAGGTAAAATAATAAAATATGTTTATTTTGTAATTCCAAATTATCTTAAACGGGCTGGTCAGAGTCAACCAAAGAGCCTTATGTAGCCCGGGAGCTGAACAATACCCAGGTCTGGCCTAAATGTTGATATAGTCACTGTCTCTTATTTGCATGTTTTTATGGATTATTGTAGGAACTAGAGGACTTTGAAACTGTGTCAGATTTTGAGGTTCTGATGAAGACGTCGCATAGCTACAGTGGTCCCAACGGTCCTGAGAGAGATGAGTTCAACAACCACAAAGATTACACCCAAGAGAAGCCCTCCAAGCTCAAGCAGAGGTGTGGACCACGCCTCACTGCAGCGGATAGGGCCTTGTGTCTGGTGACTAATCTCTTACTCTGCCTCACAGATTCATGCTGAAGAGGAATAAGCCGGACAACAGCTGCCCCCCAGTGACTCCTCTGCCCGAAGAAGAGATGACCGATGACAGAGAAGACAAGGAAGAGTACGAGATGCATGCCTCTACTGTAAGCTCCACCTACAACACACAAGACGCATTTACAGTGTTGTTGACAACTGGGCATCGAAATTTGGTAGGAAACATGGGGCTGAGGGTCACAAGATGATCAAGATAATTTCAAAGTTAAATTGGGTCAAATAGTACAAAACTTGATTTAAGAATGCAAATTTAAAAAAAGTCTCATAAAACTATTACAAGCGTGAATATCATTGAGGAGGTCCTGGACTGGCTGTGTGGTCATTTTGGGGGTCTTGAACTTAAAGGTTTAGGAAGCCCTGCCTCTGTATTAAATTAGAGAAAATAATACATTTTGTATCCCTATGCGTATTCTTAGAGCCGTACATATATATATATATACATGTGCTACTTTCATTGCTTGCCTTTTCTACAATGGAGCAAAGACATATTTTATAGCTGCTGTGCTCTTCTGTGTACAGTACTACTACTCGGTGAGGATCTTCCCAGGACAGGAGCCCAGTTGTGTGTGGGTGGGCTGGGTCACCTCAGACTTCCATCAGTATGACCCCGGCTTTGACCTGCTGAAGGTACGCACAGTCACAGTAACCCTAGGCGACGAGAAGGGCAAAGTGCACGAGAGGTGAGCCAGTGTCACTTGTGTTTTTAGAGGAATAAAGACAAGGTTTATTGTGCTTTGGGTCTATTTGTTAATGGTCAACTTCTGCTCCAGTATAAAGCGCAGTAACTGCTACATGGTGTGGGCTGGAGAAAGCAGCAGTCCAGGTCAGGGCAGGAACAACAATGGGTTAGAGATCGGCTGTTTGCTGGACACAACCTCCGGTCTATTGAGCTTCACTGCCAATGGCAAAGAGCTTAGCACCTTCTATCAGGTTAGTCTTTCAGGATTTTAATGTTATTCTGTTTGTTTGGGTTGTTACATACAGTTACATATTCATGTAACTTCTGTCATATTCCTGCAGGTTGAGCCCAGCACCAAGCTGTTCCCTGCTGTGTTTGCCAAGGCCACAAGTCCCAATGTTTTCCAGTTTGAGTTGGGTCGCATGAAGGTAAGAGCTCTTAGATGAAAAATGAAAAAGATCAAAAAAGATAGACAGCACTCATGTTGTTTTTTTCCATTGATTGTTTTCATTGACAGAACATCATGCCTCTGTCTGCGGCTCTGTTCCGAAATGAGCGGAAGAACCCCTCTCCTCAGTGCCCCCCACGCCTCCATGTCCAATTCCTCACTCCAGTTTTATGGAGCCGAGTACCCAACCACTTCCTCAAGGTACTGCACATTCTAACTGCACATTTATAACCGGTAGTTGGTGACCTGTCAGTGTTGTCTCTATATGTGCTAATCTGTCCATTTCATTTGCCCTCAGAAAACATGTGGAGCTGTTTTTTCATGGGGATGCTTTATATTGTTCTTGTGCCTGAGCAGTGTGTGTGCACTGATTTGTTGCATACTCTTTTGTGTAGGTGGGTGTGTCTCGGGTTAATGACAGACATGGCTGGCTGGTGCAGTGCTCCGAGGCTCTGCAGTTCATGTCTCTGCACATCCCAGAGGAGAACAGGTAGGTGGAGCACTCTTTGTGCTTTGGTACCAAGGTCTATAGCTTCCCCATTCATTCTTTTGTGTACCATCTCTGCTGCAGGTCGGTGGACATCCTGGAGCTGTCCGAGCGAAAGGAGCTGCTGCGGTTCCACTACCACACACTCAGACTTTACTCTGCCATCTGTGCCCTGGGCAACCGCCGTGTGGCCCATGCCCTGTGCTCCCACGTGGACGAGGCCCAGTTGCTGCAGGCAATTGAGGATAAGTACATGCCTGGTACGTCTGATTGATGTCTGTATACTCTAGTAATCTGTTAACAAACACTCAAAAAGTCAATTCCTATATTTTGTTTATGTATTCATTGTTAGTACTGACAAGCCTGTGCTGTGTGACTGTATAGGGTTGTTGCGAGTTGGTTACTATGAACTCCTCATTGACATCCACCTGAGCAGCTACGCCACGGCACGCCTCATGATGAACAATGAGTACATCGTTCCCATGACTGAGGCAACCAAGAGCATCACTCTGTTTCCTGAAGACACCGATGAACAAGGGCTCCCTGGGATTGGCCTGAGCACCTCGCTCCAGCCCCGGATGCTCTTCTCATCCCCTAACTTCATCTGTAACCGCTCTGCACACTACAACCACAGCACTGACAGCACACTCTCAGGGGACTGTTTCCAGTACAGCCCCGAGTTCCCCCTGCACATCCTGAAGGAGAAGACCATAGAGATGTTGACAGAGGCGGTTCAGGAGGGGAACAAGCATGTGCGGGATCCCATTGGAGGAAGCACAGAGTTCCTATTTGTGCCTGTCATCAAGCTGGTGTACACCATGCTCATCATGGGACTGTTCCAGAACGGAGACCTGAAGAGGATTCTTCACCTGATTGAACCAAATGTGTTTTCAGAGGAGGAACCTGAGAAGCACCGGCCTGTAAACAAAGAGGGGCTGCTACAGATGAAGCTCCCAGAGTCTGTCAAACTACAGGTAACTATCTCCTCCTTCTGCTCATTTCAGGGGCTTTTTAGAAATTGAGCCATTTATTTTATATGCTGTTTACGTTTGTTCATACATTGTTTATTTGGGTACTGCATAGCTACATTTAACGTTTACATTGCTACAAGTCACCTATCTTTTAAGTTTCTGTTACACAAGATTCAGTGAAATGATCTCAATGGTCAGCTGTAGTATGGTGCAATGAGTGGTCTATAATTTTACTCTATGTGTTTTTCTGCTTCTTTCCCTGTCTGTAGATGTGCCATGTGCTTTGCTTCCTGTGTGACTGCCAGCTTCGCCATCGGATTGAGGCTGTGGTGGCCTTCTCCGATGACTTTGTGGCATGTCTTCAGGACAATCAGCGTTTTCGGTACAATGAAGTTATGCTAGCTCTCAACATGTCTGCTGCCCTCACAGCCAAGAAAACCAAAGAGTTTCGCTCCCCTCCCCAGGAACAGGTACAACTTATGTTTGAATAGCTTATCTTCATTTCTCTGTTTTCTCTGTACTATTTAGCTGGTTGTGTTTGGCTTGATAATTTGTCATGTCAATTTCATATATCCATAGTATGATTTCTAATTCAATCTAAAATGACTTGAAATGTGTCCTGCAGATTAACATGCTGCTAAATTTTAAGGATGAGAAACAGGAGTGTCCTTGCCCCCCAGACATCCGGGAGCAGCTACTGGACTTCCATGATGACCTCATGAGGCACTGTGGTAAACTTCTTGTACCACCTCTTTTCTTTAAAGAGCCATTAAACACCCTCCCAAAGCTTTACTCCGCCCCTAAGCAAAATCTGAAAAATCCTCCAGAGTGGGCGGTGCCCGGTGGGTTGGGGGTAGCGGGTGTGGGGCAGGCTGTGGAGCGATGATTGACAGCCGACCGACAGCCACAACAATCCAACATGGCCAGTGCACTCCAGACTTTGAAATAGAGTGGACATTTGTGCTTGGATCACGCCGTTTCCCTTTTCTCCAGACACGGCGGGACATCGTAGTGCCCAGCGGTGCCAGGTAGGGGCGGGGCTGAGAGGGGCTCCTCACGTACCGCGCGTAGACCACCAGTGGCTGTGCTTGTCACGTAATAACCTCAGGACAGCATCTGACTCATTGGTGGCCATTAGTCCAACCCGAAAACACGGCTTTTAACTCAAAAGTCAGAATCTTAACAAATATGCACTAAAATGCCAAAATAAGGCCAGGGATAGGCTTACACTTCAATTTTAGACCCATTTACACAGCTAATCAGTAGAAAAAAAAGTGATTTTGGTGTTTAGTGGCCCTTTCAGATCTTGATATGGTGCCAAGAACTTGTATGTTCCAGCAACTTTTATTGTTTCCAGACAGCAGAACCACAAACCATCACACTGACCATACCATATTGGTTAACAAAAAACATTTACAGGTCATGATTTGTTTTGTCTGGTACAGAACTGGATGAAGATAGATCCATGGACCGCGGTGCTGATGTCACCATCAGGGGGCGCCTCATGTCGTTAGTTGAGAAAGTGTCAAATCTGAAGAAGAAGATGGCCCATCTACCTTTGAAGACTCATGGGAGGAAAATGAGTGAGTGTGGTCTGCTCCAGGGATGGAGATGTGACCTTCCTATTTTTTATCCTGTTTGGGGTCCTTTCTTTTGTTCTTCCCTCTTGTCTAGACTGACCACATTGAAAAGCAAAAACAGAGGTGCAAGTTGTTGAGTGTGGTTAGACATGGTGAGATGGACTCTGGTGGGACAATTGACATAGCAGTAGATGCTAACATATTACAACCATAAAAAAGTAAACCCAAGATTAAACTCTTATTTGTAAGAAAACAATGAAAAAGTCCATTCTATAAATAAGTGAAATGAGAGACAAGCCTAAATCACTGTGCAGGGACTGGTGGTCACCCTGTCCCATTGTCCTTCTCATGATTTGGCACTGGCAGTAAATAATGCTTGTTTGTATGTCCTCTTCTGCAGGCACTCTTCAGCAGCTCATCTCAGACACTATGGTGCGCTGGGCTCAGGAGGCGGTTATAGAGGATCCAGAGCTGGTGCGGGCCATGTTTGTCTTACTCCATCGCCAATATGATGGCATTGGAGGCTTGGTGAGTACGGGCCTTTTCATCTGTATACTGGAACAACAAATATATGCAAGCCTCATCTTCTTCCAAGCTAATATAGGGCTTGATAATAATTGTGTATTTGAAATATAAATATTGATGTCACTTCTTTGGTTAAGATGTAAGACATTGTTGATTGATCTTTTTCCTTTACTGCCTTACTGACTAAATGTGATGTTATCAGGTTCGAGCTCTTCCTAAGACCTACACCATAAACTCTGTGTCAATAGAAGACACCATAACCCTCCTGGCCGCTCTGGGTCAGATCCGCTCCCTGCTGAGTGTGCGCATGGGACGAGAAGAGGAGAAACTTATGATTCGAGGGCTTGGGTGAGTGCTTATTTTTATGTCACTATCTATCTTAGATGAGTAGTGTTTGACAGGGGCCTCCTTTTAACCATGATATGTGGTAGACTCACATATCTCGCATAACTTGTTTTTCTCTCTATGTACGGTGTAGTTAGATATCTTGTGTATGAAATGCATAGTATACATAATAATGGCTTACCTTGTGAGAACAATGGCAAAAATAAATGTGTACTTTTCAAGATGTATTTCCAACTAGTTGGGTCATCTGTACCATGTCTGTGACCGTGGTGTGCGAAGGTTCGTTTCAGGGTGATTTTGGGATCTATAGATATAAAGAACAAAATTTAGCCACCATGCCCCTTCTGAAAATGTGGGCGAAATCCACGGGAGCCGAAAATTCAAAATGGCCACCGTTCGCTAAATGAAACAATTATTTTCACAGTGGTTTATGCTGTATACTTGTGTAATGTATCGTTTTGTAGGTTTTTGGGGTCATAGAATCCAATTTTCATGTTACTTTGTTGATTTGAGGAATATTTGATGAAATTTATTAAGAATATTGTACTTAGAGGTCATAAAATTTCAATTAATACAACTGATTTGATATAAAGGGAGCTATACATTGGTGTATATAACATTTTTTTTTTTGCTTTATAATTTTTTTTATTTTTCATCATTTTTATATTAGTTTTTTTTTTCTAATTCTTTTTTTTTTTTTTTTTTCTATAACAATTGAAACCAAAACTAATCTAATATGAAATTGATCTTAATGGAATGGGCCAGTAAAAATTCAATCTTCATCTGAATCTGTTGCTTCTCCATACTCGCTCATATCATCATCACTACTGTCACAATTTTCCTGAGGTTGGATCTGGGTCCTGAGGTGGCAAGGAAGTGGTGGACACGAATAACGCACTGGACGACATTTCCCATCAAGTATTTGCCAACCATGACCAAGTGGAGATGGATGGTTAGTCAGATTGTAATGTGTCTGGCTATAAGTAATGTAATTTGTTCTTTCCAAATGCAGATTCAACGAATCGTCATCAGGGGGGAGGCGGACCAAACTCTTCTTTTTAAGTTTGTGCCATTTTGATGTTCTTGCTTCTCCACATGTTGCATCTGCACTTTCGCCATAGATAATAGACAGGACAAACTTCTTCATGTTTGATCTCACTATATCATCTAATTTCAAGCTGTTTCCAACTTGACTTAAAAGTTCTCTAGCATCAGAATCAGAAAAGACCTTTTCTAATACTGTCTTTTTACCATGGCCATAGAATCCTAATGTATGATCACTTCCAGTAAGAGCGTCACACATCACATGTGTGATGTGCATTTATTGCGAAGGGGATGCATCACTTAATCTCAACACTGGCATGCCTACCTGTGACTTTGCTTTCAAGCAGCCTGAAGCAGATACCATGTTGCTCTCCTCATATGCATATCTGAGAAACAAAAAGCATAATACAGAACAAGTTGTTCTGGATAGTGAAGACACAGATGTGTATGTTCAAGCTGCATATGTATCCCAAAAAGTGGAAGGAAATTTGTTTTTAAAACGAAAGGAAGGTTTTGTGAACTGTAGCACTATGTTGCCTGAAGAAGTAGCACAAATCATTATACCTCTCCACGCTCTTACTGGAAGTGATCATACATCAGGATTCTATGGCCATGGTAAAAAGACAGTATTAGAAAAGGTCTTTTCTGATTCTGATGCTAGAGAACTTTTAAGTCAAGTTGGAAACAGCTTGAAATTAGATGATATAGTGAGATCAAACATGAAGAAGTTTGTCCTGTCTATTATCTATGGCGAAAGTGCAGATGCAACATGTGGAGAAGCAAGAACATCAAAATGGCACAAACTTAAAAAGAAGAGTTTGGTCCGCCTCCCCCCTGATGACGATTCGTTGAATCTGCATTTGGAAAGAACAAATTACATTACTTATAGCCAGACACATTACAATCTGACTAACCATCCATCTCCACTTGGTCATGGTTGGCAAATACTTGATGGGAAATGTCGTCCAGTGCGTTATTCGTGTCCACCACTTCCTTGCCACCTCAGGACCCAGATCCAACCTCAGGAAAATTGTGACAGTAGTGATGATGATATGAGCGAGTATGGAGAAGCAACAGATTCAGATGAAGATTGAATTTTTACTGGCCCATTCCATTAAGATCAATTTCATATTAGATTAGTTTTGGTTTCAATTGTTATAGAAATAAAAAAAAAATAATTTGAAAAAAAAAACCTAATATAAAAATGATGAAATATAAAAATAAATTATAAAGCAAAAAAAAAAAAAAAGGCAAAAAAAAAAAGAAATGTTATATACACCAATGTATAGCTCCCTTTATATCAAATCAGTTGTATTAATTGAAATTTTATGACCTCTAAGTACAATATTCTTAATAAATTTCATCAAATATTCCTCAAATCAACAAAGTAACATGAAAATTGGATTCTATGACCCCAAAAACCTACAAAACGATACATTACACAAGTATACAGCATAAACCACTGTGAAAATAATTGTTTCATTTAGCGAACGGTGGCCATTTTGAATTTTCGGCTCCCGTGGATTTCGCCCACATTTTCAGAAGGGGCATGGTGGCTAAATTTTGTTCTTTATATCTATAGATCACAAAATCACCCTGAAACGAACCTTCGCACACCACGGTCACAGACATGGTACACTAAGATGTTAGAATATGTAGCAAGAACCACCAGAAGAATATAGTATAAAAAAAGTTAATTAGCCATAGTTATTATTCAGCCCCCAATCGCTCAAATGTTATTTTATTACAACTGAAATAACAAAAATCTCCCCATTATTAAAATGTGCACATAATAAATAATAAGACTCAAACTATAATTGTTCCAGCTTTCATATATTGAACGATAACTCAGTACAGTATGTTTCCCATATGTGCAGTGACATCATGAATAATAAGGTGTTCTACCAGCACCCAAACCTGATGAGAGCGCTGGGCATGCATGAGACTGTTATGGAGGTGATGGTCAATGTCCTGAGCGGAGGAGACTCCAAGGTATCATCTGTTCTTCTCTGCCATGTCTGTGCTTTCTAAATAATGACACCATCTTCTCCTGTGAATATGTCGTACAGGAAATTACCTTCCCCAAAATGGTGGCCAACTGTTGTCGATTTCTCTGTTACTTCTGTCGAATCAGCCGCCAGAACCAGAAGGCGATGTTTGATCACCTCAGTTACCTCCTGGAAAACAGCAGCGTGGGACTAGGTAGGCACAACTCTGAAGGAGAGCCTGATGTTAATTAGGGATGTAACAATATCCAAATCTCTCGAGACGAAATGTTCACAATATGCATCACATTATGAATAATACATTTTTCTTTTAAAATGCCTTAACAAGCATTTTGGTTATTGTAACCAATGTTAATGGGTGGTTTTGACAATTCTCATGCAATTTTCAGTTACTTTACTATACAGCGAACAGCTTTCTACTGTAGCACATCTTTCACATATTGTCTTCTCAGCATCACCTTCAATGCGTGGTTCAACTCCCTTGGATGTGGCAGCAGCTTCTGTTATGGACAACAACGAGCTTGCCTTGGCCTTGAGGGAGCCCGACCTGGAGAAGGTACAGAGCCTATACAGCCTAAGTATGAATGTGGTATGTGAGATAGTGATTGTGATTGATTGAGAGACAGTGTTGTCATCGGGTACCAGGGCAGTAGCTTATCACCAAGTGTGTGCATTGAATGAACAATGCAATATTATTAGGTCCAATATCACACAAACTTGACTCTTCCATGTTTGTGATGAACAGCATTATAACAGATCAGAAAATAGTGCAATATGGGCCCTTTAAGTGAGTTTGAGTCTCTAAAAAGATATATAATTTTACCACCAGAACATGATCATTACGTATATGTCCCATTCCAGGTGGTGCGTTACCTGGCTGGCTGTGGCCTGCAGAGCTGTGCGATGCTGGTGCGGAAAGGGTACCCTGATATTGGATGGAACCCCGTAGAGGGAGAGCGCTACTTGGACTTCCTGCGCTTTGCTGTGTTTTGCAATGGTAAAATTTGAAGTATTATATAACTAGTCTGTGGACTATATAGATAGATTTGTCACAATAACAAATTCTGAAGTGATAAATATCATGATGTAGCATGTATCATATATGTGAATTATTCTACAATCTGCAACTCAAATGTTATCATAGAGGCTAAACACTATCAAAATAAGAACTAAAATTCCTATTTCAAAGAAAATATACACACGAATACTGCGTGCATCTTAAAAATATTGTCCTTCTGTCAGATGTGTGTAGAATCCCTCAGTCGTCCAGGTAGAATCCATGGCAAAAGGAGAAATTCAATTTGTCAACTGGACAAAGTTTATTTGGACGTTTCGCAGCTCATCCAAGCTGCTTCTTCAGTTCTGGTCAGATGCTGGTGGACACTGTCTTATATCTGCCTGAAGGGAGGAGCTAACTACAATGAAATTACTCTGAGACTACACATATTTGTTTACAGTTTCTGTTAGTCAGGTGTGTCTATTCAATATGGAGTGGGAGTGGGGGAGTAGTTAGCATATCCATTCAGGGCCATGATGGGTGTTTTCACACCTCTGGACATGTCCTGGCTAGTCCCATTGTTTTCTCTGTTTGTTTTGATTTAGGTTTGAGGATAGAGTTATAGATGGGAGACAAATGATGTCTGAGATCCCCATTTCTGTTCAAGGAAGGATTCTCTTTCTTGACAAAAATAGCCTCTTTAACTCCCCTCTCAAACCAGTTCTTTTCTCTGGCCAAGATCTGGACCTCGCTGTCCTCAAAGGAGTGGCCTGTGGCTTTTAGGTGGAGATGTACGGCAGATTGCGGCCCATTCTGGTTTTCCCGTCTGTGTTGATACATTCGTTTGAAAAGTGGCTGTTTTGTTTCTCCAGTGTAGCGCTCACTGCAGTCTTCACTACACTGAATGGAGTAGACCACATTGCTTTGTTTGTGGCTCGGTGTTTTGTCCTTAGGATGGACCAGTTTTTGTCTTAAAGTGTTTGTGGGTTTGAAATAGACTGGGATTTCATGTTGTCTGAAAATCCTCTGTAGTTTTTCGGAAACACCCGCCAGGTAAGGAATAGTTACGCCCTTTCTCCTGGGTTCTGGTTCTCTGTTGTCCTGTTTCTATTATTGAAACCCCATTTAGGCTTTCAGTAATATCAGTAATATCAATAATATCTTCTGTCAGATATTGAATGATAAGTCAATATAGTAATTATCTTGACAGCCCTAAATATAAACATGTTTCTGTGCAGGGGAAAGTGTGGAGGAAAATGCCAATGTGGTGGTGAGACTTCTCATCCGCAGACCAGAATGTTTTGGTCCCGCGCTCCGAGGGGAAGGGGGAGATGGTCTGTTGTCAGCCATGGAAGAAGCCATCAGGATTTCTGAGGATCCCTGCAGAGATGGCCCCTCCCCCACATCTGAGAGCAATCGGACCATGTAAGATGGCTTGTTCTTATATTTTTACAAGGCATTTTATAATGTTGTAATTTACTTAAACCCTTCACAACAATACCATCTACGTTGTTAGGGTTAATAACTTATATGGATCTCAACACTTACAGTATATGGAGCCTGCCCACTTCGAAGCCTGCTGCGATTTCCATTTTTTCCATAGACTTTTTAAAACATTCAAATATTAAGAGTTTAAAGGCTTGTGGTAATTAGTTATGCATAGTTGATTTACCCTGAGTGAGCTTTCAGTTATTTTTTTTCTGTAAAGTCTATGGGAAAATTAATAGGAAATTCGCTTTCTGTATAAGATCTAATAAGATGTATTGTTTATGGTTCTTTTTAATGTGTAAGAGGCAGACCAGTATTTAAAAAAAATCACAGTGATTTGGTCCTGAACAGATATTAACTTGTGTAGCATTTGCAGCAATATTTAAAACCTTGAGAAAACATAAGCAGACTACTGGAATATAAATCTACTTTGTGTGTTGTGTGTACAGTGACCTAATGGAGGATGAGGAGGATGACACGATCCACATGGGAAACGCCATCATGACCTTCTACTCAGCGCTGATCGACTTGCTGGGCCGCTGCGCCCCTGAGATGCATGTGAGAAAATGCATATACACACAGAACAAGGATCTGCATTCCTCATTTCCGCATTTTGTTTTGTTTTTTCTCTTTCAGCTGATCCATGCGGGCAAAGGTGAAGCTATTCGGATTAGAGCCATCCTGCGCTCTCTTATTCCCATTGAGGACCTGGTGGGGGTCATCAGCATCCCCTTCTCCATGCCCAGCCTCACCAAAGGTCAGCCATTAGGATCAGTGTCTAGTGATAGTTGGTGCATGGGTGAGATGTGAAATATATATGAGTATTATAATAATTACACCTAATTAGCCTAAATAAAGCATCAACAAGGACTTAATTCATAATAAAGAAAATGTTTATTAAAAATGACTCAATCTTAGTAACTACTTATTTAAGGGGTTAGGGTTAGGAGTTGCAGTTAAAAATGTGGTTACTAAAATGTAATCATTCTTAATAAACCATTTGTTCATTATTAATGAACTCTTTGTTCATGCTTTATTATGGCTATTAAAAATGTAGTTATAACATTAACATGTTTCACATGTTGACAGATGGTGTAGTTTTGGAGCCTGACATGTCAGCTGGCTTTTGTCCGGACCACAAAGCGGCCATGGTGCTGTTCCTGGACCGGGTCTATGGGATTGAAGACCAAAACTTCCTCCTGCATTTACTGGAGATTGGGTTTTTACCTGATCTGAGAGCTGCAGCTTCTCTGGATACAGTAAGATCATATTTTCCCAAATCAAATTTTATTGAACAGAAGCAGATTGGTGCATTTGCTGTATATGAATGGACAATGAGATTGAGAGGCTGGGGTAGCCAAGGGACTACAAATATCAGAATTAATCTAAATATTTTTCATGTGTTTCTGTGTCAGGTAGCTCTCAGTGCTACAGACATGGCGCTGGCTCTGAATCGGTACCTCTGCACAGCTGTGTTGCCCCTGCTTACTAAATGTGCTCCTCTGTTCGCGGGCACGGAGCCGTTTGCCTCCCTGATAGACTCTCTGCTCCACACTGTGTATCGTCTGTCCAGAGGCTGCTGTCTGACCAAGGCTCAGCGAGATGCCATCGAGGAGTGCCTGCTCTCTGTGTGCGGGTAAGTCAAACCTCAGATTGTCGTCTTTCTCTCTGAGGAGCTGTGTGTGACTGGGACCCTCTTGTGCAGAAAACTGAGGCCTTCCATGATGCAGCATCTGCTGAGGAGGCTGGTGTTTGATGTTCCGCTGCTCAATGAACACACCAAGATGCCTTTAAAGGTAAAGAACCCAGACCTTATAATACTGGCCTAAAGCAGCAGGTGTTATACACGACTTTGCAATTTGTACTTTATATTCAATTCCATTCACTGTCATCAGTGTGACAAAACTATTATTACTCTAAAACCCAGACTGATTTAAGACTGCAAACTACAACTGTAATTCTGCAAAACAATGTGTGTTATGACCCTTTGAGTGACCGTGTGTTTCAGCTACTGACCAACCACTACGAGCGCTGCTGGAAGTACTACTGTCTGTCCGGAGGCTGGGGCAGCTTCGGGGCAGCATCAGACGAGGAGCTGCACCTCTCCAGGAAACTGTTCTGGGGGATCTTTGATGCTCTGTCGCGTAAGGTGAGTCACGGTTACACAGTTGAAGTGATTCAGACGCCAGTGTTCAGAGTGTGTTATTTGTGTGCAGCCGTATGAGCAGGAGCTGTTTAAGCTGGCCCTGCCCTGCCTCAGCGCTGTGGCAGGGGCCCTCCCTCCAGACTACATGGAGTCCAACTATATGACTCTGATGGAGAAACAGTCTTCCATGGACTCAGAGGGAAACTTCACTCCTCAGCCTGCAGACACCACCAGGTAAACTGCGCACAAAGAGGTTCTGTGTCCTGAATATAGTCTATTATCTGAACTGTAATTGTTTGCCCTCAGTGTTACTGTTCCTGAGAAACTGGACTGTTTCATTACACGATATGCAGAACACAACCACGAGAAGTGGTGCACAGAAAAGGTGAGAACTGATTTTTTCCATTTTGTAGTATATTAACTAAATCAACAATAAAACATGACTTGTCTATATATTTGTTCAAGTTTTCCATTGGTTGGTCCCATGGAGATCAGATCTGTGAAATCTCTAAAACACACCCCTTACTGAAGCCTTATAAAAGCCTCTCTGAGAAGGTACACAGTGTATGTGTGTTTTGTGTGTGTGTGTTTATGTGCGCGCGTGTGCACGTGTCCGTGTGTGCGTGTGTGTGTCTGATGCTGTGTGCATCTGTGTGCAGGACAGGGAGGCGTACCGCTGGCCTGTCACTGAGTCTCTAAAAACCATGCTGTCCTGGGGCTGGAGCATTGAGCGCATTAAAGAGCCGGACCCAGCCAGTCTCAGCAACAAGTCCAGGAGGACTTCTCAGATCAGCCAGGTCAGTGCAGGGGTTAGTGCTGTGCCCTCTTTTAAATGGGGTTTAAAGTTCAGAGCTGCACAGGAAAACTTTGAACCAGAAGTACACAATGCACAAGGCTGCCCTCAAACAAATGTTTGCCCTTCAGTTATCGTTTGAAGGAGGTCCAACTTTCATGCCAAGGCCTATTGATATGAGCAACGTAACACTGTCCAGAGATATGCAGGTACACACCCTACATTACAGACATAATGACATGTGTAAATGAGTGAATTACTAATACCTTTCACACTGTGTCTTCAGTCCATGGCAGAGCTGCTTGCTGAGAATTACCATAATATTTGGGCCAGGAAAAAGAAAATGGAGCTGGAAGCCAAAGGTACATTGTTGAGTCCATTAGGAATCTTTAGATTTTAAACTGACTGTTGTCTCGGTATAGGAGGAGGGAACCACCCACTGTTGGTCCCCTATGACACACTGACCGCCAAAGAAAAGGCCAAAGACAGAGAAAAGGCACAGGATATCCTCAAGTTCCTGCAGATCAATGGGTACACTGTGTCCAGGTAAAAGTAACACCTGAGATAATACAAAAGAAATATTTTGTTTACATAATTGTCTGAATAATTTTGATTTCTCACTTAGGGGAGTGAAGTGTCCAGAGCTGGACACCCCTGCCATAGAGAAACGCTTTGCCTACACATTCCTGCAGCAACTTATCACATATGTCGACCAGGCGCACCAGCACATGATGGACTTTGGTAAGAGCGACAATAAATGGGTCAAAGATTTATATACATATTTTATTATTTTGTTTAGTTATAATATTTTACCTGACTAGAATATGACTGGTATTTTCTCTTGTCAGATGTAGGAATAAGACAAAAGGGAGAGAAGATTCCACATGAACAACAGATCAAATTCTTTGGAAAGGTAATCTCAAAACTACTGTACTGTACACAATTTACACTTTGTCCAGACCAATTAGCCCCTTTGCTCACCAAACATTTTTATGACTCTGCACTCAGGTAGTTCTGCCTTTATTGGATCAGTACTTCAAAAACCACAGGCTCTACTTCCTGTCTACAGCCATTCATCCAATCAGCAGTGGTGGCCACGCCTCCAACAAGGAGAAGGAGATGGTCACCAGGTCAGCAACTGTATTTAAAGTGGATTGATTGCATATAGTTTGCCCAGTGCTTCAAAGGGTCTTAAGCAGATAAGTGCAATAATGTTCAAAAGAAATTTGTTTAGGACATGGCGCTCACTCCTCCTGACAAGTTGCCACAGTGTCATTGAAGGATGGGTCACTTGCAGAGAACTATAACCTTAATCCATCCTCTGATACCCCCTCTCCCATTCTTCTCCTCTCATTTTCTACATGCTCCTCTTGAAACTGTCCAGCCTTTTCTGCAAACTGGGCGTTCTGGTCAGACACAGGATATCCTTATTTGGTAAGGGCACTTGTGTGTGGTCTTGCATGTGTTTATGGTGCTCTGTTTTCTGCAGAAGCTTATGTCACACAGCACATGTGGTGACCATTCCACTGATGATGGGGTGATGGTGGAAGTTATATTTGGATTGTCCATCAGTGTTCAACATCCAAGTTAGAGACATGTTCAAAAACATCAACTGTAAAAATCATTCATTATTTAAATAAAAAAAAAATTGTCCCCTGTCCACACACACACACACATATATATATATCTATATATCTATATCTATATATATCTATATATATCTATATCTATATATATCTATATATATATATCTATATATATATATCTATATATATATATATATATATGATATTTTTTTCTCTAAACAACTGGTTTTAGTTTGCTCTGAATGGTGTGCTGTGTTTTTGTAGCACAACTTATGCAGTGAGCCCATTCAACTGCTGTCTCTCTTTAACAGGGAACAATGCAAGCTCCATTGTGAACTGTCTGCAGATCCTGGGCCAGAGCCTGGATGCCAGGTCAGACCCCTAGACTCTGAATTTTCATTGTAAGTAACAGAGGTAGTGCTGTCATTATTTGATTGTGTGTGCATGTTATAGGACAGTGATGAAGACCGGTCTGGAGTCAGTAAAAGCGGCCCTCAGGTGCTACTTTGTGAATGCCGCTGAGGATCTGGAAAAGACCCAAGAAAATCTACAGCTGGGTCAGTTCAGCCACAGCCGAGAGCAGCCGCGTGGAGTCACCCAGATCATCAACTACACCACTGTGGCTCTGCTGCCCGTGCTCTCCTCCCTGTACGAGCACATCGGGCAGAACGCCTTTGGAGAGGACTTGATCTGTATGCTCCTCACACACAGCCCCTTCCACTGTCTGAGCGGGTTTATAAAGGTATTCTGCTCTTCTCTTGCAGTGGATGACGTTCAAGTTTCCTGCTACAGAATTCTCAACAGTCTGTACCTGCTGGGCACCAACACAAGCATCTATGTGGAGAGGTGTGCGTCTCTATGGCTGTAGTTCAGTGGACTCTAGTTTTCTGCCTGATAACATCCTGATGTCTCTGTGTTCAGACAGCGGCCCGCTTTGGGCAAGTGTCTGGCAGCATTTTCTGCTGCATTCCCTGTCGCTTTCCTGGAGCCCCACCTGAACAAGTTCAACCCCTTTTCCATTTACAACAACAGAGCTACTAAAGATCGCACTGGTGAGTTTATGTACAGAGTAGTGCATTCTAACAAAGAAGTTAGTTAAACTCTAACTAAGTTCTTTGTCTCACCCAATAACCTTTATTAAGCACAAGTCACATCTTTGTGGTGTTGTGAAAAGCAGGAAAACATGGCTGTTATTAGCTACCATGGCAGGCATTGTGATATTGTTGCAGCCCTAACATGATGAAAAGAGTTTAACTTCTGTTTAATGCAATCTAGTAGAAAGAAAGTAGAAACAAAATTATTTGATTATCAAAATTAAGCTTTATTATGCATAACCAGGAAAAAAATGAAATAAAGAAGATTCTAGTCCTGACTTTGTGCCAATGTTTATTTTTTTTATTTAGCTCTTGGTCTCCAGGGACAGGTGAGCCAAGTGTGTCCACTCCTCCCAAACCTGGACACGTGTCTGCAGGAGATCACTGAGCTGGCACAATCAGGCATGAGGTACACGCAAATGCCCCACGTCATGGAGGTAAGAGCATTCCCCCCTCACATGTCCGCACCCCTCACATGCACCACACAGGCTGCAGGGGTCAGCTCTGCTTCTGCTGCAGGTGGTGCTGCCTATGCTGTGTAACTACATGTCTCACTGGTGGGAGCACGGCCCTGAGAACACAGTGGAACGAGCAGAGGGCTGCTGCACAGCAGTCACCTCTCAACACATGAACGCTCTGCTGGGAAACATCCTCAAGATCATCTACAACAACCTGGGCATCGATGAAGGGGCCTGGATGAAGAGGCTGGCAGGTACGGCCTCCTCAAACCTTATCCATCTGTTTAGTTAAAGACCTGTGCTCATGCCTCTCCCACTGTCCTAAAGTCTTTTCTCAGCCCATCATCAGCAAGGCTCAACCAGAACTTCTCAAGACCCACTTCCTGCCTCTCATGGACAAACTCAAGAAAGTAAGTATAAGTAGTGTGTTCTCTTTAAAATGACTATACATAATATTAGACATAACATTCAAATGAGTGCATGCAGTAGTGGTGATTGTGTGTGTTTTGTGCTCAGAAAGCGTCAGTGGTGCTCCTGGATGAGGAGCACAGTAAGGCCGAGGGCAGAGGGGAGATGTCTGAGACTGAGCTGCTCATCATGGACCAGTTTACCATCCTGGTGCGGGACCTGTACGCCTTCTACCCTCTGCTCATCCGATTTGTGGACTATAACAGGTACGGTTTTTCAAATGCAAAAGTTATTGCATATGTAGCTCTCATGTAAAGTTTACAACTGTACATTTTTGGTCTCTACAACTTAAAGTAACATTATAATAATGTTTATTTCATTACAATTCATTATTATTATTTGAATATTGTAAACCTTAATATTGGGTGTAAGAAGTGAAAGACTGTGGACTATGACAGGGCTCGATGGTTGAAAGAGTCAAACGCTGATGCTGAGGACCTGTTCCGGATGGTGGCTGAGGTCTTTATTTTTTGGGCCAAATCTCATGTAAGATATCTTTCAGACTTATTCATTCATATGCAGTTTTATAGTTTTGAAAGCAAACAACAAGCAATGTCCTCACAGTCTGATCTTTATTCTGCAGAACTTCAAGAGAGAGGAGCAGAACTTTGTGGTTCAGAATGAAATCAACAACATGTCATTCCTCATCTCTGACACCAAGTGTAAGATGTCCAAGGTAAAATATCTGAGCTCACAATGTTTACATAACATAATCATAATATTAACAATCACATACAGTCCCTGACAAAAGTCTTGTCGCTTATCCATTTTGTAGAAACAAAAGCTTATAACCTGACTTTAAATTAATGGATTGGTTTTAGAAATGTCTCATATGAAAGCTAAAACCCTCCCAAATTATGCTCAATATACTAAAATAAATTTGCTTCACTGAAGAAAGATTGATCATTTAATGAACACAGAAAGGTCAGATTTTGGCAAGACAAAAGTCTTGTCGCCTTGTCATATGATGCACCCAATCCTAGATTACAGCCTCACCTGTGATCAGTTACTGATCAGTCAATTAGTGGGTGTGTATAAAAAGAACCCCAGCACACCAGACCTTCACATCAACTGCAACTTGACCTCTGACAACATGCCTAAGATCCACCCTGAGACCAAAGCGTTAATTATCAAGAGGCTGAAGACCAGATCCACTGCTGAGGTGGCTGACACCTTCAATGTGTCTCAGCGTCAAGTACAAAGAATAAGAAAAAGATCTGAAAAGACTGGAGATGTTTTTGACAAGCCCAGGTCCGGCAGACCCCGCAAGACAACTGCTCGGGAGGACTGTTTGTTGATTTGAAAATCCAAGGCCAGCCCCTTTTCCACTGCAGCAGAGCTCCACCAGGCCTGGTCACCTCAAGTCCCTGTGTCAACCAGAACAGTTTGTAGAATTCTGTCTCGAAATGGCCTCCATGGTCGAATCAGTGCACAGAAACCAGCACTAAACAAAAGGCAATTAAAAAACCGTGTGGCATTTGCCAAGGCCCACAGCCTGCTAAAAGGATGGACACTGGAAAAGTGGCAGAAGGTGGATTTCTCAGATGAATCCTCGGTTGAATTACATCACAGCCGCCGCAAATATTGCAGGAGACCTACTGGAGCCCGCATGGATCCAAGATTCACCCAGAAAACAGTTAAGTTTGGTGGCGGAAAAATCATGGTCTGGGGTTACATCCAGTATGGGGGTGTGCGAGACATTTGCAGGGTGGAAGGCAATATCAATAGCCTAAAATATCAAGAAGTATTAGCTACCTCTTACATTCCCAACCATAAAAGGGGTCAAATTTTGCAGCAGGATGGTGCTCCATCGCATACTTCTATCTCTACATCAAAGTTCCTCAAGGCGAAGAAGATCAAGGTGCTCCAGGACTGGCCAGCCCAGTCACCATGAACATCATTGAGCATGTCTGGGGTAGAATGAAAGAGGAAGCGTGGAAGGCAAAACCAAAGAATCTTGATGAACTCTGGGAGGCATGTAAGACTGCTTTCTTTGCTATTCCTGATGACTTCATCAACAAATTGTATGAATCATTGTCGAACCGCATGGATGCAGTCCTTCAAGCTCATGGAAGTCATACAAGATATTAAATATGGATCTCACAGCACCACTACTTAATTCACTGACGTTATGCAACATATTTTTGTATTTGAAGTAAATTATTTGTTCAATTTTCTGTAGGCGACAAGACTTTTGTCTTGCCAAAATCTGACCTTTCTGTGTTCATTAAATGATCAATCTTTCTTCAGTGAAGCAAATTTATTTTAGTATATTGAGCATAATTTGGGAGGGTTTTAGCTTTCATATGAGACATTTCTAAAACCAATCGATTAATTTAAAGTCAGGTTATAAGCTTTTGTTTCTACAAAATGGATAAGCGACAAGACTTTTGTCTGGGACTGTATTCCACTGTCAGTGTGGTTCACTGCTGTTGTGTTGGCCTTGTCTAGGGCTTAGTTTCAGACCAGGAAAGGAAGAAGATGAAGAGGAAGGGAGACCGCTACACCATGCAGACCAGTCTGATTGTGGCCACCCTGAAGAGGCTGCTGCCTGTGGGGCTCAACATGTGTGCTCCAGGGGAACAGGAGCTGATCGCACTGGCCAAGAACCGCTTCACTCAGGTACAACTGGACACACAGCGCCCAGCATCACCTAGCGCACTCACTCTAGACATCTAACCACGCAGTTTATATGTTTATAGAAGGACACAGAGGATGAAGTCAGAGAGATCATCAGGAACAACCTTCATCTGCAGGGCAAGGTGAGTTTAGGTCATTGAATGTTTAAAGAGAGCATGAACACACTCCTTCGCCCTGTTACTCATTGTACTGTTTGTCCCATAGCTGGAGGACCCAGCCATCCGCTGGCAGAGAGCCTTATATCGAGAGCTCCCCAGTCACTGTGAGGACTTCTCAGACCCAGACAAAACTGTGGACAGGGTCTTGGACATTGCTCACGTGCTTTTCCATCTGGACCAGGTCTGTCTCAAGCTTCTCTTTCCACACAGTAAGTGTGTCTATAGATGACTTAAGTCTTTCTCTCCTCAGGTGGAGCATCCTCAGCGCAGTAAGAAGGCTGTGTGGCACAAGCTGCTCTCCAAACAGAGGAAGAGGGCAGTGGTGGCATGTTTCCGAATGGCACCTCTTTACAACTTACCAAGGTAAAGTCCATACACCAACAGACTGCACCAACACTTACTGTTGGTGCAGTCTGTTTCTATTGACTGCTGTCTGTGCAGGCACCGCGCGGTGAACCTGTTCCTGCAGGGCTATGAGAAGTCCTGGATAGAAGCAGAAGAGCACTACTTTGAGGATAAACTCATAGAGGATTTGGCAGTAAGTACTCAATCCAGGCTGTCTTTGTGCTCTGGTACAGTAAAGCCTATTTCATATTTTGTTATTGTTTTGACAGAAACCAGGTGAACAGGAGTTGTTAGATGAGGAAGAAGGAGTAAAGCTCATTGATCCTCTGCATCAGCTTATTCAGCTGTTCAGCAGGACGGCTCTCACTGAGAAATGGTACCGTGCACATATTCCCTCTCAAGTTATGTATTAATCTAAATTCCAATAATTTTCTATACATGAAATGTGATGTATAGAAAATTGTCAATTGTCAAATTTACAAATGTATTTTTACTATTCTTGTTTACTTACTTAGGAAATTCATACTTTTGGTCTTCATTTTAATGAATGTGAACAGGAGAATATTATAGGTAAAGTGCAGTGTAATCTCTGAACTTTCTCTCTTTGTGTGTGTGTTGGCTGCAGTAAACTGGATGAGGATCTGCTGTACATGGCTTATGCAGACATTATGTCTAAGGTATTTATTTGTTGTACTTATTGTATAATTCTTTAGGTTGGGTTACAGTGACCTCTTTAAAAAATGTCTGAGTGTGTTGTTGGTTCTTCTCAGAGTTGCCACGATGAAGAAGATGAAGATGGTGAAGAGGTGAAGACCTTTGAGGTTGGTCCTGTTTTGGTCTGAACTATGCACTGTTTTCTGCCTGTGTGTCTGAGCTGTCTGTGGTTTGTCTGTGTAACAGGAGAAGGAGATGGAGAAGCAGAAGCTGTTGTACCAGCAAGCTCGACTGCACGACCGCGGAGCTGCAGAGATGGTGCTTCAGACTCTGAGTGCGAGCAAAGGTGGTAGATTTCACATTGAGTGAATGGCTTTTTACAACAAATTACACAATTTTGATATCAAAGAAATCTTTCTCATTAAAAGATGGAGGTGAGGGAGATTTTGGGGTATTTGATGTGTTATCATGATATGGAACACAGGGGTTTATTCTATGTGAAATAGATTTGTTGAACTGAGATGTCTTGGTCCCTCAGGTGAGATGGGTCTGATGGTGGCTTCCACTCTGAAGTTGGGCATAGCCATTTTGAATGGAGGGAACTCCACAGTGCAGCAGGTCTGTTCCACCCCTCTTCTGGGACTGAGGTCTCACAGGGGTACTGAGTCTTTTCTTTCTTCCTCTCACAGAAAATGCTGGATTATCTCAAGGACAAAAAGGATGTGGGTTTTTTCCAGAGTCTGGCGAGGCTCATGCAGTCGTGCAGGTAGAGCTTTCCTTTTACATTCAGCAAACAGAACGATGTCATTATGTGCATGCTCTGTCAAATTAGCTTTCTAACTGGTATGTGTTCACAATGATTTAATAACTGTTGTGATTCTCTTCAGCGTTTTGGACTTAAATGCATTTGAGCGACAGAACAAAGCCGAAGGTCTGGGAATGGTGACAGAGGAAGGATCAGGTAACTGTTTAGACTATGTCTCACACGTCCATATGAGCCTCACAATATGAGCCCTCCCATTTCATATGTTGTCTATGTTCATAACTAAAACTTATTCTTTTGGGTGAAACTTCAGGTGCCATAGTACGTCTAAATCTGGGGTTCACTGTTAGTGACATTAAGTGCTTTAGTTTAAGTGTCTTTTTTCCTGGTGCCATCACCGCACTCTCATGTGTCTGAATATTTTCTTGTGTATGACTCTTTGGGCTTGCAGCGGACACTTAGTGATGATGTCATGCAGAGCTTTATAAATGAAACCTGGGTCTCACCGTCTGTGAACACTCAGATAGTGAGCTCTGACCAGCGCTGGACCTCCAGCTCTGGTCCTGTTCTGACCGTTCTCTTTGTTTCTTACACTCTTTCTTTCCTCTGTTGTCTTTCTTTTCTCATGTTTGTTTTGGGCACTTTCCTCAGTCACCAGTCATGAGCGTGGTAATTATGCCTCTGCCATTTTGCTGTGTGTTGATTGGTTGGTCTCTCTCTTCCTCTTCTCTGGTTTATGTCAGTTGTGCTCAAGTCCTGAGTCCTGTCATGGCAGTACACATGATGGCTTCAAGTTATTGTACTTCCTCTTTCATATACAATATTCAGTTTAATACAGCAGGTCAGTACGACTTCTAAACACAGGCTAATTTTAATTATATAAAAATATAAAAGTATATAAAAATCATTCAAGCTCACTCATTCACTCACTCACACATTCACCAATACTATTTTCAAATGGCCTGTTCTGATTTACTTCAAAATTAAATTGTAACTTATAATCAGACAGACCTGCTATCTCTCAGTCCTAACGTTATATAACAACAGACAATTACACAGAGTCAATTCAAAAACATTTTATGTATGAAAGATCTTTCAGGGTTATGCACTTATATTTTATCATGTCATGTCAAACTCAGCTCAGGATGCAAAGCACGTCTGGTACAGGAAAAACACTAACCCAGAGGAGCCCTCCCTCTGTCTTCCTCCGCTCCGTCACAGCTCTTGTGTCTGGATCTGGTCATGTGTTGGTGTTTGTCTGTTCAAAAAAAATACTTCTCTAAGTTTTCTGTTTTCTATCCTGAAAATCTTAACTAAAAAAACAACTCTTGGTTAATGGTCAGGAATCTCTCTAATGTGTTCCACCAGTCTTTAGATAAATTCAGATAGCATATTTCGCTGTTGCATCGAGGTTTGCTGTGCTGCCTCATGAGTTCTGGGGTTCATTCCTGAACTGTGGAGGTTGTTTGTGGAGTTTGCATGTTCTCTCTGTGCCACAAATGGTTTCAAATTCCTCCTGTTTCATCACCACAAAAAACAGCCCCTTGTGCTACTGCTATAGATTGAGGGCATACATTAGTTGTAAAATTCTTGCATTGTGATTGCAAAAATCATTTAGTGTTTCAAAAATCCTTTTTTTGTTTCATAAGCTTGATTTCTTTGTATTCAAAGACAAGCTGCTGTGCAGTAGATTCTAATGCACAGCACTTTCACTTCAGTAGTCATTACAGCCCTGGTTACACCTCACTGTCCCAGTGTCAGCGCAGGGTGAGATTTATCACTGTAAGACAGATACTTCTTCCTCTTCGTTTGCTGTCCTGTGCACATTTGTTTGTATACTGTGTGTATACTGTATTACAGTCCTTTTGATGTCTTACCTTTCTTTCATTGTGTTTTCTCCTACATTTTCTGGGTCAAGGCCACATGTTCTCAGACCCTACAACTATATATGCAGCTCTTAGTTTTCTCCTACAGAGAAAGTCAGCATTAAGGCATGCTTCCATGGGGATGTGATTGGGCTAGCACAGTAGACTTGACAGTTGTACAACTACAGTGCTGTCCTCTATGAACGCTATACTGATTTTTGTTAGAAAAATTGGCTACTTAAATAGCCATTGGGCTAATTTGGGGATGTTTACACACTGAATGTTCATTAATATGCATTGTTCCTTTAAATAAATCTAAACATAATGTGTCTGTAGACTTTATACCAGCAGACCGCCACACTAGCTCATGCCCTCTGCCCAGTGGAAGCGTAGCGTTGGTGCTGCTTGGTGAGTTCTCAGAGTGCTGTGGTTTCTGCTCATGAGGAAGTGTGTGCTCCTGGACTTGGCCCATCTCTTCTGAATTGTTGTTCACTCTCATCTTCCTGTACCCCCTCCCTGGCTGTCCTGCTTGTGCATGTGCCTGTTTGGCTGTGTTTTCCACCTCCAGGAGAGAAGGTTATGCAGGACGATCAGTTCACGTGTGACCTGTTCCGCTTCCTGCAGCTGCTCTGTGAAGGACACAATTCAGGTTTGTAAGAAATCCATTCCACAGTCACACTATTTTAGGCTTCAAGGCCATTTTGAAAAATATACCACCTCAAACACTGTTTTGGGCTAAAACTTACTTCAACATTTAAAACTTCTGCAGATTTGTTCAATCAATCAGTTTCATCTTAAATCTGCATATTCAGCACTAAAGGAGGTGTGTGTTTTAGATTTCCAGAACTACCTGCGGACACAAACAGGAAACAATACGACTGTCAACATCATCATCTCGACAGTGGACTACCTCCTGCGAGTACAGGTCTGACCTCTGACCTCTGAAGGATCTGCACAGTGCAGTGGCTGTGTGTCTGATGTGTCTGGTGTCTCTCCAGGAGTCCATCAGTGACTTCTACTGGTATTATTCAGGCAAAGATGTCATCGATGAGCAGGGCCAGAGGAACTTCTCCAAAGCCATAAATGTTGCCAAGCAAGTCTTCAATACACTCACAGAGTATATCCAGGTACATGGCAAGCTTTACCTGAATGGTACTCATTTAAAATAATCAAAAGCACAACTATTATTGTTTATGAGCAGAGTATGTTGTCTGTGTAATCCCTCAGTTGTCCAGTAGGGTGCATCATTTACCCAACTTTTTGAAAAATATTTGGAAATCAATCTGTACCTAGTATCAGTTTTTTACACTTGCTAAAGTAAACTTCCATGAGAAATTTCATGAAATTCTATTGATGTCTACTGGGTCCACCAAGCCTCTGAAGTTTAGTGCCTGCGGAAGCCTTAAATCTGAGCTGAAAAATGGACTTTGCGTATTATTTGGTACCAGTTTTATGTCTCTGTCATCATTAGTTTCTGAGATATGGCAAACGTGTCATTTCTTTGGGACTTCAAGGACCTTGAATAAGCAATAGGTCCTGAACTGTAACAAATGTAGGGCCTACAACACATTATGTAACTTAAAATTAACAAATTTAGAACACAAAGACTTGAAACTGTGAAAAGTAAAATCTTTAATACAGGTATTATTATATTATGACTGTCCGTAAATCACACTGTCTACACAGAAAATCACACTGTCTACATCTTTCTCTTTCACAGGTTTGGGGTTTCCTTTCTGTCTACTTCAACCACCTGCAGAAAATTCTGATAAAGTTCTTCTCCTCTAGCAGAGCCAACGTAGTCTGTGCTGAGCTGTCATTTAACATTCATGCATTCCAAGGTGATCAGGGCTTCCTGGTAGGCTTGGTGAGCAGGCCAGTTTGAAACATCAGCTGTGAGGAAAGCAGGGTCCAGCTGTAGAAAATGAAAGATGTACCATGAATCAGGTCCCATCAGGTCTGCCTGTGTTGTCTCCTGGGTTATCCTTTCTGGAAACTTGGGTTTACCAGACCCTGAGCCATATCTTTCATTGGGATGTGTGCAGGAGCCAGCTGACTTTACAGCCAGCAAACTGGTGGCCAAGGATGTCTTGTGCTCTGGTGGCACCTTGCTGCTGAAGAGAGCCATTGGTACCATTTTGGATGTGAGTTACCACAAGTGTATTGAAGTAAGTTCTTGAAGAACTGCATTTCATTCCATGCTGCATCAACTGCCACTGAACATTGCAACCACCAAGCTGAGTAGAGGAGTGCCACAAATGTGACAAAAGTTTTCTAGGCTGCTGTCTTGAGGTAATTTTGCCAGTGGGAAGCTTAGCAATTTGATCCTGGAGTAGACATCTTGAATGAGTACAGCACCTTGGCCATCCAACGAGCTCTATGCATGGCACCTGGTTGTTTTATTGAGAATGGTTTGTCCTCTGGATATGCATCTAGGAATACTGTACCAGGCAAAGCTCAACAAATTCCAAGTAGTCATCCTGTTTTTGGTGAAGGCTTTCCTGGGCAACTTGAACTGCATTATTCTGTAGACTGTGAATCACATCCTGGGCTGCAGCACAGTAAGATGGAGCATCAGATTTGCAGAAGTCCTGTGATTCTCTCCTAGATAGGAGGGAGTAGTTCTTCTTGAATTTGGAGAATATTGCTACTTCTGGTGAGTTAGATACTTTATTCTTCAGGTCTGTGAATATGTGGTCCAGCAGGACCTCACCTATGTGATTCCTGCAGGCTGACCATAAGAGAGCATGACCAAGCTTCTCCTGGATGCTGATGGATGCTGCAGATAAATGGCCAGTGTTGGAGGCTGTTGTGTCAAAAGCCATGTTGACAACTCTGTCTGCACAGTTCCATTCGTCCAGAAGGTTTGTGGCAAGCTCACTAACAGTGATCCCAAATCCTCGACCACTGCCAAACTTTAAGGATGGCACTCCCAGTAGCTTGACATCATGGATATTTCCTATAGAGACTGTTAATCTTTCCTCTGTCACTGATGGTGCTAGCTTTGAGTGCCATTGGAGAGTAAGCATCATAGGAGGTTCCCAGTTGTCCTTGTTTGATGTTGAGATTTCTTTCACTACCTGCCTTCTGGATCTGTCAGCTGTTGCATATGATAGTGCAACACTTTATGCATTTCCTCCAGCTTCCTCAATGACACACTGTGTAAATGCAGTTTGCTGAGATGGAGTCAGCGTCATCTTTGTGGCAAGTGACACAATCTTGGGGCGTTTCAGGATGTCATATGGGATGAAAACTGAGGTTCCAGTCTTCTTCATACGCTTGTCCTATTCATAACATAGAGCCTGGCTCCAAATTCACCCCTGTAACCGTTAGCATTGCGAGCTTCATTTGAGTGGCGCTGAACGCTATGGGTGACGTCACACTCGCTTAGTCCACTTTTTTATACAGTCTATGATCACTACAGAAAGAGTACAAACTTTATGTCTCTCATTTCATCTTGGGCCTTTGTGGATATTGGATAATTATGAAAAAAAAAAACACTCAAAATCCTGACAAAATTGTCATATCTTAAAAAAGTTATAAAGATAGAGATATAAGATATGGTACCAAAAGATGCGCAATAGCAATATTTATATTCAACATGCATTGACACCATAGCCCTAAATGCATTATTTTTAAAGTTATTTGAGAAAAACAAATTTTTCTGCCTGAGCCTTATGGACACTGTTATGATGGAACTTAAGAGGCTTGGTGGACCCAGTAGATATTATTCAATTGAGCTAATATTCCACAGATTTTCTTTTAATTGGTATTGCCACATTTTAAAATTGTGTACAAGTTGAATTTCTGACAGCGGGGCAAATGATGCATCCTATTGTTCAGGTAGGTTCTGTTGCAAAGGAAAGTACAGAAGAAGCTGCTTGGATGAGTGGCAAAACGTATTCACTTTTGTCCAATTGACATAACTGAAATTTCTTTTGCAGTAGATTATATATTTTGTTATTGGTAAAATTTTATTGGTATTATGATGTGTTTCCTCTGACCTTTATAGGGACCGTGCACAGGGAACCAGCAGAGCTTGGCTCACAGTCGTCTCTGGGATGCTGTGGTGGGCTTCTTGCATGTGTTTGCTCATATGCAAATGAAGCTGTCCCAGGTCAGTACTTTTCATAAAAAGTACAACAAATCTGTAAAATAAAAATGAGATTTGATTTAATATTAACAGGACTCCAGTCAAATTGACCTACTGAAAGAACTGATGGATCTTCAGAAGGACATGGTGGTCATGCTGCTCTCCATGCTCGAAGGTACATCTATCATTAATATCTATCTACTTACCTAAGTAGAGGTGGGACACAAAGACTCACTTCTTCGGATCCTCCAGCTCCTCAGGGTGCCTCAGTGGCTCACCTGGTAGAGCACATAACATACATGGATAGATAGATAGATATAGATATAGATATAGATATAGATTTTATTCATTCCCTGAAGAGGAAATTCATCTCAGGCGCACCTATAAGAAAAAAACAATAAAGCATAACATGAGGAGAGGAGGAGGAGAAAATAAAAGAAATAACCCCCAGACCATGCTCCTGTGGGGAGCATAATGTGGGACCAGGACAAAAAAAAAAAAAAAAACACCTCCATGACATAAGCACAGGATCAAACACAGTACAACATGAAGACTTGACTTGGCAACAGGGGAGGGGAGTGGGGGGTGGAGTTACACGCAAAACACTATACAATACAAAAAACACAACAACACATGGGATGCGGGGTGGGCCTGGAGAATCGCTCCGCCTGGCATCGTCCCAGACAGAGTCAACGTTCGCAGGAACTTGGGCAAAGGAATGAAAGTCTCACTGCCATGTACTTCAAGGGGAGTTGTTCCAGCAGCGGCCTTGTCAAAGGCCAGTGCTAGATGAGGGAGGCCAAAAGCAGATAAAATTCGGGTTGTTTGGATTTGGTGCAAGTAGCTGCATTTCAATTCCCATGACTACTCTCTTTTCCATATTGATCTTGTCTATCAGTTTATCTTTGCAGTGCTGTGAGCTTCTTCATGATGTTATCCATATTGCGGTTTAAAGCCACAATTCCAAATAATGTGGTTTATAGCCACAGTCTTGAGTGCTGACAGCTCTGCCCACCGTTTCAATCAAGCCGGGCAGCCTAGTGGGGCTTTGAACAGCTGCCTCGGTATTCTGAGTTTTTAGAAAAATCAGGGCCATGCCTAATCAGCAAAAGGCCTGTAATCATGGTTCTGAATAGGTAGATGCCTTCTATGTCCTCCACGAAAAGAGCCACCAGACACACAATGCACCACTTCTCCAAACAGTCCATCTGTAGCCCACTGCAAATGTCCCGGCAGGGCATTCAGGTTCCCCCGAACCCAAGTTCCTCATGTCACTTGCATTGAGAGACCAACTGATGAAATCCATGATTAATTTTAGGTTTGGAAGAGCAGGGCAGAGAGAGTCTCTCAAAAGTATAAGAGCAGGGAAGATAAGGGCAGGAGAGGAGAGAAAAATGCGAGCATTTTCGTCGAGAGCCAGAGAAGAAGATATACCGGCTCAGACTGTGTTTGATTTGAACTTTCAGGTAATGTGGTGAATGGCACCATTGGTAAGCAGATGGTGGACATGCTGGTGGAGTCCTCCAATAATGTGGAGATGATCCTCAAATTCTTTGACATGTTCCTCAAACTGAAGGACCTTACTTCCTCTGATGCCTTCAAGGAGTATGACCAGGATGGAAAGGGTGTGTATGACTGATTGGATTGCTGTTGCACATCCCAGATTATAAGACTTGTAACTGTCCTGGATTACAGGTGTGATCTCAAAAAGGGACTTTCACAAGGCCATGGAGAGCCATAAGCATTACACTCCATCAGAGACCGACTTCCTGCTGTCTTGTGCTGAGACCGATGAAAATGAACTGCTCGATTATGAGGAGTTTGTGCAGCGCTTCCATGAGCCGGCAAAGGTACATTGCTCTTGTTGAGAGTATCTAGTTCCTCTTCTTGAGATTAACATTCATAATAAGTAAATATTGTAATAACAATGACATGATAATAATAAATCTGGACGTCACTTAGCCAGTCAAGCCTTTGAAATATTGCTGTTTGTTTTGAAGGACATCGGCTTCAATGTGGCCGTCCTGCTGACCAACCTGTCGGAGCACATGCCCCATGACTGTCGACTGCAGACTTTCCTGGAGTTGGCAGACAGCGTGCTTCACTACTTCCAGCCATTTCTGGGCAGGATTGAAATAATGGGCAGCGCCAAACGCATCGAGAGGGTGTACTTTGAGATCAGCGAGTCCAGCCGCACACAATGGGAGAAACCACAGGTATTCATGAGAAAAACTTTTAGCTCAAGTGCTGTTAAAATTATTAGAGCTAGAGATTACCTGGCCTTCTTCTTTCTCTGACTGTGTTTTCAAACTGTAGGAGAAAGGTCACTACATATTCTGACTCTCTGTTTTATGATACATAGTCAGGACAAGAACAACGTCTTATTTTTGCGCTACTATTGAGTGTTGTGTCCGACCAGGTGAAAGAGTCCAAGCGACAGTTCATCTTTGACGTGGTGAATGAAGGTGGAGAGAAGGAGAAGATGGAGCTTTTTGTGAACTTCTGTGAGGACACCATCTTTGAGATGCAGCTGGCTGCGCAGATGTCTGACGCAGGAGAGCGCTCCATGGTGAAAGAGGAGAGTGAGAAAGAACGGCCTGACGAAGACACCTCTGACCTGGGCTTCTTCACCCTCAACACAGTCTGTATGGCTCTGGTCACTCTTCGCTACAACGTACTTCTGCTTATCAAGGTAGGTCTCACAACATCTATGTCAATGGGCAGATCTTTGTCATTGGTAGACTAGTGTATCATTTTAAACCTGATTTCAATACTAAGTAATAGACTCGATACTTAATACCAATTTTGATACTACAATGATCATTTAAAAAACAACAACTTTCTTTAGACAATAGTATGTGATTTTCAGCATTAAATCATAGTACTTTCTTTTGTATTACCATGCAGTCTTATAGCTGTGTAATCCCTCAGTTGCCCAGATAGGTTCCATAGTGTTCCATTGGAATATATTAGTACTAGTCTATGTGGCCTGATGCAGCTCAAGATCATTCTAAAGCCATCCAGGAAAGGTTAATGTCAGTCCTGTGAAAGTGACGTTTTTAATATTGATGCCTTCTCAAATAAGTATCTAGTTTCAATACTAGTTATAGTGTCAATCTGATTTTCGATACTTTAGACAACCCTAGACAGACAGCATGGAGTAGCATGCTGAGATAGCATGTAGTATGTTTGTTACGTGTGTAGGTGCTGTCTGTGAAGAGCCTGAAGAAGCAGATGAAGAGGGTGAAGAACATGACTCTGAAGGAGCTGGTGGGTACACTGTTGTCCTGTTACTGTGCCATCCTCTTGGGCCTGCTCCACGTGGCCTTCAGCGTGGCCAGAGGCTTCTGTCGGATCTTCTACAACACATTCATGGGTGGAAACCTGGTGGAAGGTGCCAAGACCATCAAAGTGAGTTTATAGAAAGTCTTATTTCTTCATAGTTTTTTTTCTTGCCATTATCTTTATGTGGTTTTTGCTGAGTCATGCTAAAATGAATAAATATGTAAAGCTAAGGCACTGAACAGGAAGCTGCAGGTTGATGTCACTGACAACTGCAACAACTTCCTCTGCACTTCTGTGTTTAGAAAGAGAGATGTCTGTGCAGTGCAATAACCTGTAACCATGTCACCTCATCAGTAACCGCCTCCACTGTCCTCAGATTATATATTTATATATTTGTATATTTGTATTCTTTTACATATATATATATTATATAAGAGATATGTTTTATTATATATTTACATTTCTTTCACTCCCTGTACATAAGAGCTACCTGATGTTGTAAATATGTTAATATTTATTGTGATTTTATTTTTTATTTACTTATTGTTCTGAGTGTTTGCACAATTTTTCACAACTTTTTGCACTATACTGTCCCCTGACTGTGAGCTTCTGTCACGAGTGAATTTCTCCTCTGTGAGATCAATAAAGTCTTATCTTATCTTATCTTATCTTATGTCTGTGTCTCAATGCTAACGCTAATGCTAATTTTTGAGGCATAATTACAACACAATCTGAAGTATTCTATTTTTATTTAAAAAAAAATTGGGTAGTCTTTATTTTTGATTAATTTGAATTTGAGTAGGTTGTTTATTTTATGTTTTACGATTTTAATAAAAGTGACTGTTACCTTTGAGACACAGTGCTAGCTAGAGTGCTAGTTGTGTATGCCTTTAGAAGTAGTGTGCTATATTTTTATGTCACAAAGTTGAGTTGTAGAAGAAATTATACTTTACTAATGGGTTAACTTTATGGGTTGTGATGTTAGATCTGCCCTCTATGTCAGTCTTAAAATAAACATTGTAAGTTAACCCATTAACTTACAATGTTTACAAAGATTTAGCTAGATTTAGATTTATAATAATAATAATAATAATAATAATAATAATAATAATAATAATAATAGAAAAAAGAAAAAAAACAACAACTGTAACACATCACAGCCAAATTTGTAATTCAGATATGTTAATAAATATGATGTGGTGAATGTCTCCTCTAGGTATCAGAGCTATTAGCCAACATGCCAGACCCCACCCAGGATGAGGTGCGAGGGGAGGGGGAGCGGGACAGGAGGTCTGAGAGAAGCTCCGCTAAAGAGGATCTGGCCGATCTGGTGGTGAACACTAACGAGACTGAGTTGCTGTCGGACATCTTTGGCTTAGACCTGAGACGTGAAGGAGGCCAGTACAAGATCACCCCCCACAACCCCAACGCCAGCCTGACCCAACTGCTCAACACCCCTGCACCCTCATCCACTCCCCCAACAGAACTCAGACAGCGCCACCTGGTGAGCAGAGGAGTATAATTATTTTTTTTACAACATGTTCACACACACTCAAAAATCTCTCTTCTGACCTTGTTTTAGTCCCAGAGCTCACCTCCCGAAGGAAAGGATCCAAGCTCTGATTCTTCATGTGAGACAGAGAATAAATCTGAGTATGTTCCCCTTTTATCTTCATTATATATTAATGATTTATTAGTGACTTCTTAGATTTATAATTTGGTGAGGGAGGTTGGCAAGTCATGAGACCCCTCCGTGGTGGTTCAAAAAATGGAAGCGCATAGAAATACTCCAAGTGCACAGATATTAATTCTGAACTTGTTTTGAAAGTAGGACTGAACATGTGGAAAAAGACAAACAACAGATTGTGAAGAACATGAAGGAAAAGCCCAAAGTAAGGCGGCAGCGTGTCTCCAGATCCGATGAAGCGGACCAACAGGAGTCTGCGTTTTGGAAGAAGATCTTGGCCTACCAGAGGAAGATGCTGGTAGGTGCTGCGACCATATTCAGACCATGCCTCATGTAGCTGTTCCTTTACACTGTTCTATCTCTGCTCAGAATTACTTTGCCAGAAACTTTTACAACATGAGGATGCTTGCACTTCTAGTGGCCTTTGCCATCAACTTCATCCTCCTTTTCTACAAGGTAAGACTTATTTAATCATAATTTTATTATTGCTATGTTGACTTGAGATTGTTCATGACAGGTAATGTTAAAACAGTGCACGGTCTTTTTCTTAAAATCATGTAACTTTTCTTTTGGGTGGGTCCATCACCACTTGTCTCCTGGGAGATGTTATTTCTTTGCCTGGAAAGTTCCATAGTATGGCATTAAACATACACATCTTTGCTGCATCTGAAATGTTTAATGTGATGTTGCTGGCTTTAGTTTTGGTGGTGACAGTGCCCTTTTGCTCCAGGTGTCCACGGCCTCGGCCTCAGTGGTGGAGGACAGAGTACCCCCAGGCCCTCCTGACAGCACGCTTCAGGCAGACTCTGTGGAGGGACAGGTCCTGGGGGAAGCTGAGGCAGAGGTTCTGTCTGACTCTGGACTGTCCCGCAAACCGGCCACTGTGCGTTTTGTTCTGGAAGAGAGCAGCGGATACATGGAGCCCACACTGAGGATCTTGGCCATTCTGCACACGGTCATCTCCTTTTTCTGCATCATTGGATACTACTGTCTAAAGGCATGTTCATGCAACACACTTACTTCTTCCCACCTGCTCTATAAGCATTAAAAACTTTTGTGTGAGCAGACAGACGATAGATATAAAATAGATAGAAGAAATTACTGTCACTTCCATGGCCACAGGTGTATAAAATCAAGCACCTAGGCCTGCAGACTGTTTCTACAAACATTTGTGAAAGAATGGGTCGCTCTCAGGAGCTCAGTGAATTCCAGCATGGTACTGTGATAGGATGCCACCTGTGCAACAAATCCAGTCGTGAAATTACTTTGCAACTAAATATTCCACAGTCAACTGTCAGTGGTATTATAACAAAGTGGAAGCGATTTGGAACGACAGTAACTCGGGGCGGGCTCAGCGGATGCTGAGGCGCATAGTGCGCAGAGGTCGCCAACTTTTTGCAGAGTCAGTTGCTGCAGACCTCCAAACTTCACGTGGCCTTCAGATTAGCTCAAGAACAGTGAGTAGAGAGCTTCATGGAATGGGTTTCCATGGCCGAGCAGCTGCATCCAAGTCATACATCACCAAGTGAAATGCAATTCTCTGAAGTGATGAGTTGTGCTTCTCCATCTGGCAATCTGGTGGATGAGTCTGGGTATGGGGGTTGCCAGGACAACGGTACTGACTGCATTGTGCCAAGTGTAAAGTTTGGTGGAGGCGGGATTATGGTGTGGGGTTGTTTTTCAGGCTTGGCCCCTTATTTCCAGTGAAAGGAACTTTGAACCACAGAAGGAGCAGACGTGAAGAACCTGCAATTGGAGACACTGCAACCCCGACCGTTGAAATTATTGCAGACCATCCTTCCGCCCTAATACAGGGCGGAAGGATCACTGCCTCTACTGATGGGTACGAGGGCGGTAGGGCGGGCTGAAGAAGAAGGGCGGGGGATCACAGGTGGAGGGGGAGCAGTGGAAGACAGATGATTAAAGACTGGATTCTTCTAAGGGACAATTGCAAGAGGGCGTGGCACTGAGCAGACTGAAGCAGGATGGGAGGGAGCTCTGCAGAGATCGCACCAGAGAGGCAGAAGGGTTAGAGCAGAAGAGGAAAACGGATAAGAGTGTTCTGCAGCTTGTGGGGCCTGCGAGGTCGATGGTGCTGCCGAGGAGGTTGTTGTAGCTGTGGTGGTGATGACGGGGGAGCACAAGAAGCCATCTGACTCATGATGGCTGTAATAAGAGAAAAATGAAGGAGGGATGGAGGGAAAAGATGTGTGTGCATGGGGATTTTGTGCAGCCTGCGTAAACAGGGATGAGAGGAACGAGGCGCCCCGGGTTGAGCGCGAGAAGGGTTGGGAGCCCGGGATGACGAGCCTCGGACCGAAGCTGAATAGAGGTGGTACAACTTGGATTTGTTATCTTGGCGGCTGAAAGCGATGCCTTTCTTCTTGAGTTCCTTTTGGAGGCCAGCCAGGGTCCAGCTTCTGATATCCCGCCTGTCAGGGGAAGCCCGTAGGGACTCAGACTTCCGTGGCGGCTCTCTTGCCGGCGGTCGTGAGTGTCGTGGCTTGCGCCAAGCCCTGGGCAGCTGCCGGACGAGCGACAGGCGGGAAGTGGCGAACGAGGAGGAGGAGAGCGAAAATCCCGCTGAATGCGGAGATGTTTACGGCAGGTGTGGAGGGAGAGCTCCGCGGTGGCCCTGTGGGGGAGATGGCGCTCGGAAGGCTGGAGGAAGCACGCCGGCCCACTGCTTGGACCACGGAGCAAACTAAGGAGCGTTGTGAATCATTCCTGCTCCCAGCCCGCTGGTAATCATCTTTGTAGGGCCATCTTTGTAGGGAACAGGTCACAATCCGAATCGGACGGGTTAATAATCAGCTTGTGATTCAAAATGCTGACGGAACTGTCTCATGCTCTGTTGAGTTAGCCGAGACAAACTGGGATGATGGGATAGGCAGCTACAAATGGCTTCTGGGAAATTAGAGGTGTGGTTGCAGTGAGCTGTGGTTCGCTGGTGAGGAGGAGAGGGCGGTTGAGGCGTGGTCCTGCTCCTGAATCTCAGTTAATCATATTAACTCCACTTAAGCAAATCAGAATGGAAAACAAAGCATTATGAGCTTTGGAGATGTTGACAGACTAATAATAAAGGGTTAGTCAAACATGTGTGAATGAAACAAAACAACTTCAGGTATGTTTTAGAGGAAGTAACATTATATCAGGCTGAAAGCTTACAAGAGTCAATTTTGCATAATATAGGACCTTTAAATAAGGTCAGGACCTATAGTATGCATATAGTATAAAATGTAACTGTGCTTTCCACTGCCTTTCTAAATCTTGGCTGGTCCATTTCAGGTTCCCCTGGTTATCTTTAAGAGGGAAAAGGAGGTGGCCCGAAAACTAGAATTTGATGGTCTTTACATAACAGAACAACCATCAGAAGATGACATAAAGGGACAGTGGGACCGGCTGGTCATAAACACCCAGTGAGTAGCGCTTCTTCCTCTCAAATATTATTCTTTACAAAATATAGATCATAAAATCACAATTAAATTGTATTTTGTGTTGTGTAGGTCATTTCCAAACAACTACTGGGACAAGTTTGTAAAAAGAAAGGTATGTTTGGATTGAAATTACTACTATGCTAAATGTATGATATGAAATATTACAGTTACAGAACAAGTATAAATTACCTTTTTTTGTGATCTATTAGAAAAGAAACGCATAACATTGTATAGATTTTGTGATATATTGTATGATTGTTGCCAGGTAATGGATAAATATGGAGAGTTCTATGGTCATGACCGCATCAGTGAGCTCTTGGGGATGGACAAGGCAGCGCTGGACTTCAGTGACTCTCAGAAGAAGAGGAAGCCTCGCAGAGACAGCTCACTTGCTGCTGTGTGAGTACTGCCCTACCACCGGAGGGCGCCACAAGCAAACAACAGACTGACTTTAAATTTCTTTTTCTAGTCTCAACTCGATTGATGTTAAGTACCAGATTTGGAAGCTGGGAGTTGTTTTCACTGACAATGTAAGTGCAGAGAATCTCACTGATGCCTCCCCATGGATCTGTTGTGTATTACACTCATATCATTTTTGTAGTAACACTGAGTTATATGGAGCTGCTAAAACCTATGCAGTGGTTGAATGGGGCGACAGTCTCTAACTATGTGTGCTCCTCCTCAGTCCTTTCTGTACCTGGCCTGGTACATGAGCATGTCTATCCTGGGACACTACAATAACTTTTTCTTTGCGGCTCACCTGCTCGACATTGCCATGGGTTTCAAAACTCTGCGCACCATCCTCTCCTCTGTCACTCACAACGGGAAGCAGGTAAGAAGGGCAAACACTGGCTCAGCCTCTATGTCATTTAACTTTTGTGTGTATAAATCGCTTTGAGTTGCTATGATAGATTTAGTTCAATTTAATCTTCAGAATATCTCACAGTCTTCAGGCTCCTGACACTTATCCTGTCTGTGCCATGCTCCTCCTCTGCAGCTGGTGTTAACGGTGGGGCTCCTAGCAGTGGTGGTCTACCTCTACACTGTGGTGGCCTTTAACTTCTTCAGAAAGTTTTACAACAAGAGTGAAGATGGGGAGCTGCCGGACATGAAGTGTGACGACATGCTGACGGTGAGCTGTACTGGGGCTCCTTCTATGGGCTGAGGTCTGGGCTCAGTACACATCCATACACTATATATAATAGTATCATATGACATTACTGACTTCACTGCATTCAAGAACATGTATTTTATACTGTTCAAAGGAACTGTGCCAGGCATGGTTTGTCTTTACTGAACAAAACAATGAAATAAGTTGATTGGATGTAAATAACATAAATGCAGAGTCTGTTCCACTTGTAAAAACAATAGTCTATGAACTTACATCACACTATATCATAAGTAGACTAGACTGATGTGTCTGACCGGAGAGCAGTGGGAGCAGTTGCTCCCTTTACAGTACACTATATAAGGCTGTGGTGCAGAGGTGAACAGGGGGCTACAGTGGGAAGGAGTCACCCAGAAAGCCCAGAACGGACTGTAATCTTCTCAGCCAGCCACCCGGAACAGCTCCTCTGCTCCTGTCCTTCTAAGGGGCTGATGCATGTGTGTGTGGGCAACACCAGACATAGCCAAAAGCATTCCTCACAATAACCAATGGCATAATTTGGAACCCACATCATGGCCCATTTCCTTTAGGACTTTGACATGTAACTCAGCATAAGCAGTGTTTATTAGCAAAAAGCTTTCATCTATATACAGATAAACATATTCACTGTGCACCCTCTGTACCCTCTACTGGGTTCTCTGTACTCTCCACTGTGCTCAGTGTGTCCCTTTGTCGTGCAGTGCTACATGTTCCACATGTATGTGGGTGTGCGTGCGGGTGGAGGCATCGGGGACCAGATTGAGGACCCAGCTGGAGATGAATATGAGATCTACCGAATCATCTTTGATATCACTTTCTTCTTTTTTGTCATCGTCATTCTCCTGGCAATCATCCAGGGTATGCCCCTCCCCTTTCAGTGATTAATGTGGACTCTCAATGTACAGCAGTTTACGAATAATACAGCATATAGCGCCTCACATAGTTTAATATTGTGATTGGAGCCAATACAAAAGTCTTACTGGAGAATGCCTTAGAGAAAGGTGTATAAGAAGAACTTGGACATTTACATGACACCATCCCTAACTGAACTCAGTGCTTAGCAAAATACTTCAATTACGTAATATTTCATATAATTGTCAATATCGATTCAGACTGTCTCTTGTGTGCAGGTCTAATCATTGACGCGTTTGGAGAATTGAGAGACCAACAGGAACAGGTGAAGGAAGACATGGAGGTGAGTTTTTCCTTTATTTAAACATAATATTTCACGAGTTATAAATGGGGATACACAGTGGCCAATGCTGATGCCTCCTTGAGAATCTCCTCCCTATATTACTGAGAGGAGACACTGCGTGATCTTCTGTTTTTACTCTCTCTTTCACATATATAATGATTTCACATTGAGGTGTTTCTTTCAGACCAAATGCTTTATTTGTGGAATCGGAAATGACTATTTCGACACAGTGCCTCATGGATTTGAGACACACACTCTTCAGGAGCACAACTTGGCCAACTACCTGTGAGTATCAGTCACATAACATGATCTGAATGCATACTATTTGATATAGGGCTATTTTATTTACTTTGAGACAATTTTCATTGAAACCCTGTGTTAATGTCTGTTTAACATGTCTATCTTTGAATTGTTTTTTGACAGATTCTTTGTGATGTATTTGATCAACAAAGATGAGACAGAGCACACTGGTCAGGTAAACTCCCTGCAGGAGAACAACTATCTTGCATTAGTGTTATCATTTATTTAATACATTGAGTTCATCCCATGATCAGATGTCAAATTAGTCTAACAAAATTGTGAAGTAGGAACAATGCTGCGCAGGTGTAGAGCTTTAAGTGCCATATACAGAACCTGATCTAAATGCCCACTGTCCACAGGAGTCCTATGTGTGGAAGATGTACCAGGAGCGCTGCTGGGAATTCTTTCCTGCTGGAGACTGTTTCCGTAAACAATATGAGGACCAGCTCAATTGAATCCTGGTTAACACAAAATCTGTTCCAGCCTGGGAGGAGGCCCTGGTGGGGGCAGCACACTGACTTGACTGACATGCTCTGAACAGCACAGACACGGACCAGGTCTCGTAGCTCACAGCTGGACAAACTCACCTCTGCTCTGGGAGCTTCTCAACTCTTGTGTTTAATGCACGTTGCATGTGAGCTCACATGTTGAGCTCCAATGAAGCATTTCGCAATAACCCATCCATCGCCTCAGGCCCGCCCCAGAACCAGCACGACCCCTTCCTCCAGGACATTTCTGCTCCTGTGTCCATGCTGAGACTGGCTGTACTCTGCTCCTGAGTATCTTAGAGAACAGGAGATGAGCTGTCACAACTACAACTTTCATAAAAATGAACTGTCAAGTTCAAAGGCATATGTGCATCATAGGATTTTATAGTGCCTGTGCACTCAGGACCACTGAGAGGTGATCACAGTTCCAATTCACAACCTTTTGACTGTTGATGAATGGATAAACCATTGTCTAATCATTGCTTTCTGCAATAAACTTCAGTATTAAGTTGGTAATTTTTCATGTAAAGCATTCAAAAACAAAGTGTACTATGACGCTCAACTCTGACTAGTGACAGAAAGCATTTTATTTTCATTTTGTATCATTTAATTAACAATGTGCACTTTAACTGAGGTCACTGCTATCAATGGACCCGACACACTGTTCTAATAGTGAAGAGCCATGATCGGCTCATGTGGATGCATGCGTTCTCCTGGTGCTGACATGTTTGGCTGATTGCAAAGTGATAGAAAGCAATACCAAAGTTACCAAGTGAGACGATTGTGCATCCAAATGGATTGGTAATGGGGGCGGTATAGATTCAAGGACACCAGTGCCTTACGCCAGGGGCCCTCGGTGCAGATGGACACGTCCACTCCTCTGTGGCCACTCTACACTTCCCTTTTGGCCTGGACACTTAGATGTGCAGTGAAGTATTTGAACCTTATGTCTTCACACCCTCTTCACTACAGATGTCTTCCAGTTGACGTGGGCGTGAGAACCCTACAGTAACAGCAGTGGCCTCTAGATGGAGCATGTCCTCATCACAGCAGATACATCCAAAGTAACAGGCACCTCCATCAGCTTACTGCAATGCCAGTATTAATGAACTCCACTGCTTGAACACCCACCACCAAATAAACATGAACATTGTGGAGGTTTCCAGAAATAAAATTGTTGCTCTAGTTTTCACACTTTCTGATGGTATTTACTGTGAAAGTGAGAGTTGTTCTGTCTGTGTCCACGCTGCAGCCGCACTGACCCTGTGTGACAGCAGCCCTTAAACGGGGATGAGCCCAGAGCAGTTTACACGACCTTGGGCATGCGTTCAGATGTATTTTTTAAACATTTCGAGGAATGCTGTGTTGAAAAAAACTGTGTTCTTAGTAGCCTAGGAACACTTTGCATGTTTCCTGCAGGTTTATGATAATGTTCTAAAATGAGCCTTTTGTATATTCAGTTGGTAGAGCATGTGGCACATACAGAGCACATTTACAGACTGCCCACTGCAGTGCTGTAGGTTCAAGTCTGGACTCCGCCTCTGCTCACCTTTAACCTTTAACCTGTTGCTTCTTTGTTGTCCTGTCCAATCAACCCAAATGACCAAACAATCAAAAGTACACCATGCACAGAATAATTGGATAGTGAGTGTATATTTAGGATAAAATGTTTGTAATCTTGAAATCTCGCAGGTTTGTTTTTAAATGACAAAGTCATAAGTGCATCCTTTTTCTGTGGTTGTTCCAGCATTGTTTCAGGATGTATGCAGGGAATGGCCATTGTAATCTATTCAAGCTTGCTTATTAAAACAGAAATTTAAATATGCATTTATTATTATTCATGATCTTTTTATTCATGTATTTATTCAATTAATAAAAATACAAAACCTTTGATTGCCATTTGATTTCAACTTCTGTCATAGATAGATGCACCCTCACACACAACCCATTTGAGCTACAAGTAATTATATGAATCAAAACCTGTCCATACAGTGAGAACACATAGAGGGAGGCAGTACCTTATACTATATCTGAATGTGCAATAGCCTTTGTTCACCGATGGTAAGATCTGGCCATGCATATTCTAGTCATGACATCGTTACTTTATAACCACCAATAGAACTCGTACCTATTTATAGTCAATATAATTGTTCAATAAGCATGCTTAAGTTGCCTATTTGACCTTGACTCATTCCAATGTTGTGGTTGGACGGAGGGAGGAGGAGCTCTGGTTCAGAGTTTTCCAAATCAGCCCTCTGAGCTCAGAGGGAGAGCAGCGCTGACCAGTCCAGGTGAGTCCACACATTTCAATTTACTATCACAAAACTAAATGGATACTCATCTGGACATTTTAGGAATATATTCTGTTTAAGTCTCAAAAAAATATTTACAGGATTCTAGGCTAGATTAATTTGGCCCCGGTAAATTTAAGGGGGGTTGAAAAGCCATAGTTAATATTTGAATGTATCTTAAAGTGATAGTATGTAACTTTCTGGACATGGAAAGTCACTTGCACGATTTCCAGAAAGTTAGGTAGGTTTTATACGGTGAATATTCTAATCAAAGGAACAAGAGGCTCTCCCCCACTTGCTCACTCAGAGTAAGAGCACATATTTTTCATTGTTCTTCAGTGCAATAAAACATCCATAGTAATTTTATTTTTATTTTTTTCTTTTGGCAAAAAGTTACATACTATGGCTTTGGTGGATTCTTTTATCAGTACAGGAGGGTAGAATAGGCTGGGTCACACTTCACCTTTTTTCTACAGGAAAAACTAAGGTAGGGTACATAATAATAATCTCTGATGTACTCTTTGAATAGACCTGCAGCCTTTTACTGCACAGATTAAAAATATTGCCATCCAAGTGAAGAAAGAATCCCATTTCATTGTCTTTCTTTTTTTTATCACTGTGACTGCTGGCTGGAAAAGAACATGCTTCCTGCTGAGTGGTCATGTATGACAAGAGCGGTGGTTGTGGCTTTAATTAGTACAGCCTGTATTAGTGAATGTGCACTTCTTTACAGGCTATGCTAATCTATGCCAGAACCAGCAAAACCCTGAGTCTGCAGACCTGCTGTAGGAGGACAACAAACATCTGGAACTGTATTGGTGAATGAGCGCAGAAGTAATGGGTGGAAGTGTCTAGGGACTGGGAGATCTTTCCATATACTTCAATAATACTCCATGTTATCATTTTAATTAAAGATCAAAATACCTTGAGAGACCCTGTTGCTCGCACCTGCTTATAATCATGATCTTGCTTTGCCTATTGTTCCACGGTATGGCCTTATACATATTTCCACACGGACAAGTGGGTGAAACCACATGGCCAATTTACCGGTCAGGTTTGTGGAAAGGTGATGCTGCTCACAGCATGTGTTTGTTTGTAGATGTCCAGTGTTGTCTGAAACATGACCAGCAGCTTGAGTTTGGTGCCCCAGGCCTACCCCAGTCCCCCAGGTGAGACCACACGTGTCAGACCCTTGCTGTTGGATGTTCAGGCTGCTGTGGAAGAATGGAGCCAGTCTGATCAGAGAGGGAACATGAGTTATCTGAACCACACTACAGCACCTGCCCCCCAAGACTTTGACCCACTGGGCGGACATACAATCTGGCAGGTAGAGCACCAACGTCTTCACCTCTTTTACTTATAACACAAATTTTCATTATATTGGAGACAAAATTCCCAAAATATAATGCATATCAACAGGTGACTAGTCTAAAGAGCTGAGATTTTAACAGCCCTCTCTGTACTTCATTGTCCTTGTATCTCTGTATGATGTGCTGAACACAACTGATAGACACAAATACAACAAAGATGACTTGAAAATCATGTCTGCTGTAAATCTGGAAGCCTCAGTGCTGACTTCAGACTCTCTCTTGACTGTGCGTGCAGGTTATAATAATAGTCTTCCTGACTGGCTCGCTGTCCCTTGTCACCGTGGTTGGTAATATTCTTGTTCTGGTCTCATTCAAAATAAACAAAGCTCTGAAAACTGTGAACAACTACTACCTCCTGAGCCTGGCTTTTGCAGACCTGACCATCGGCACCCTCTCCATGAACCTGTACACCACCTACATCATCATGGACCAGTGGGCCCTGGGTCCTCTCGTGTGCGACGTGTGGCTTGCCATTGACTATGTGGCGAGCAACGCGTCTGTCATGAACCTGCTGGTCATCAGCTTTGACAGGTGACAGACTCACAATGCCTTTTCTCAACTGTACTTTCTGGCTCAAATCAGTACAGTTATGTTCAAATGAAAATAAAATCTTAGTTTGTTCACTTCTTGATACACTGGAGCCAGCTCTGATATTCCTTTGTGTGTGTGTTTAGATACTTCTCTGTGACTCGACCTTTGACCTACATGGCCAAGCGCACTACAAAGCGGGCGATGGTGATGATTTGCCTGGCCTGGTCTGTCTCCTTGGTGCTCTGGGCTCCAGCCATCTTGTTTTGGCAGTACATTGTGGGAGAGAGAACAGTGCAGCCCACAGAGTGCTACATACAGTTCCTCTCAGAGCCCATCATCACCTTCTGCACAGCCATTGCTGCCTTCTACCTCCCTGTGTGCATCATGAGTGTGCTCTTCTGGAGGATCTACCAAGAAACAGAGAAGAGGGCCAAAGATGTGCAGAGCCTTAAGGGATCTGGGTCTCTGAAACCCCCACAAACAGAGAAGGGTGTGCTGCGCCAGATGAGCTCCCAGAGCTGCAGCAGTGTAGAGCTGAACCAGGAGGAGTCCAGACAGGGCCATCCCAGAAGCAGTCTCCACACTCTGAGGGCTTCCTGTTGCCCTGTCTCTCCCAAAAGGTCCCCCCATGCCCTGGGAACAGACGAGCATAGCAGCTCTGACACTGTCAACAGAGTGTCCACAGGGAGGGACAACCCCTGTCCTCCAGCAGCCCAACCAGGTCAGGGACACTGCATTCTGTTCACTGCCATAGGAGACATTCAGAAAGTTTAAACAATTATAGTTACATTTGTTATTTTAGGTTTACTCATACGACTTATCACCTTTCTAGACAAAAGCAGGAGCCAGGAGAAACAGCCCTCTTCAGGGATCCAGAATGTGCAGGCGCCCTCCATCAACATAAAGGAAGCAGCAGTAGCCAAACGTTTGGCATTCAAAGCCAAGAGTGAGATCAACAAGCGCAAGAACGAGAAGAAGGCCAATGAGAAGAAGGCAGCTCGGACTCTCAGCGCCATCCTCCTGGCGTTTGTGACCACATGGCTGCCATACAACATCATGGTGCTGGTGAACACCTTCTGCCAGGACTGTATCCCTGACAGTCTGTGGGCCCTGGGCTACTGGCTCTGCTACGTCAACAGCACCATCAACCCCATGTGCTACGCTCTGTGCAACAAGACCTTCAGGGACACCTTCAGGGACATTCTGCTGTGTCAATGGAGTCAGCGCAAGAAGGCAAGAGCAGCAGCCTTCCGCAGATAAAAGCCACTGTGAAACTTTAGACTGTGTTCTAATAAATGCTGTTTTGAGGAATTAGCTGAAAGGAAAAGAAAAGCATTAATTTGCCATGGGTCACCTGCAACTTTATGTTTGCCTGGGCATAAAATTGCTTTTCTAATTTGAGTTCAGAAGAGTTGCTTTCCAACAGACTAGGTAACTGCTCAGGGCCCCTCTGTTTTACCATTAGGAGCCCTCAGAGAACAGACACTCCTTTGCTCAATTATACAGCTTCAATACAGTAGGAATTTGAGTAAGCAGTAACTATTGACTACAACAAATGAGTAATGATACCAAAGTACCTTATAATTATTAAAGGGTTTCTATTGTAAGTGGTATTTGGAATTAACATCAGTCTTGATATCAGCTTACTACTAAAACAGAATAATTCGACATAAGTTATACTTCTGAAATGCATTATCTGGCATTGCGGGAGGACATTCTCTGGTTATGGGCCCAAACCAGTACCTGGCTACAGTTAACAGAAAGTGGCAGTCATTTTTGCTTTCACTATAAAAACAAATGTGTGGAGATGTGTGGATATACATTGTCTCAATTGTTTTATTTTATGTTATGTAGTGGACTAGTTTCTTCTGTCATAACTTTACAGTTCTATATATCACAATAGATTATAGCCTATTTGTTTTTGCTGTGAGACTTTGTCTTTGGTTAAACCATAATTTTGGTTCCAATAGGATGTTTTATTTAAATTATTTACATTTTGCTACAGAAATGCATGTTCTGGGGCCCAAGAGTTCTTACAGCACCACATAAAGAACTGCTGAATTGTAAATTACTCCAAGATTAAGACAGAGGAAACAGATTATAAAACTGCTTTTCTATCAATTCCCAGCACACAGTTCTTTTGTAATAAAGATTTGGATGAAAAAATGTTTTTCTCACAGTCTGTATCAAGTTTATTTTTTGTTCTTTTTTGTTCTCTGGTCCATAGTAGTAGTTTTAATGTATTCATAGTATTAAAGTATTGTGGGATGAATGAGAAAGACTTAGCGTCTTAGCGTCAGTGTAGTGTGTGTTAGGTTCAGTCACTGTAAATATTATTTCATGAAAGCAATGTCAGTGACCGCACACACATCTACATTATTTTATATTGAAAGATGCAGTCCCGTTCCATGTCACACGAGGGCGCTGCGAGCCGCAGGGATGAGGGTTGCTCTTTGTTCTGCATCTGTAGCATGTGCATGAGTGAACACCTTTGTGGTCCCGTCAGTGATGATAAAATGACATGAACAAGTTGAGCTGACTTTGCAGGTATATTGGGTTGGTCCTCTGATTGTGTGTCCTGATACTTTAAGAATGGACTCTCAGTGCACTCTGGGTAATGTATGCTCTTGTGTGAGTATGCTGGGAAATGTAGTAGAAGCTGACTGCAGTGTGTCTGTGAGCTTCCCCCACCCAGACCCTTGTGTTTCCTCCAGCAGCATCTCCTCCCATCACAGGCCTTTGTGCTCCTTAGCGGCTGTACCAGTCACAGAGACCCCCTGCCCTGTTCCCAGAGCAGGCAGCGGGGGTGGGGAGGCAGAAGCGGCTGAAGACAGCAGTCTCTGCATCAGTGAGAGCATCACAACCTCACAGCCTCGTCACTGGAATACAGCAGACGTAACCACAGACTAGCATCACAGCCTGAGCTGCAGTGCTTCAGAGGCTGCACTGTGGTGGAGGGGGCAGCCATGGCCTGAGCCACCAATCTTTATTTGCCTCACAACGTCAGCATGGGAAACCAGGAGGCAAAACAGCGCAGAGCTAATGGAAGTTACCCTTCTTTGGACGATGGAACCAAGGATTTGTCAGGAGAGCGCAAAGGAGGAAAGAAGAACCATGGTAAACAGGGAGGAGGGGGCCCACATGGCACTGCCAACAAGAGGAAAAACAAATCTGAGTCCAAGTCTGTGTTCTCCATCCGTAAGAAGAGAGGCCAGCTCAAAGGCAAAGGCTGTTCATCTGTGAATGGCTCCAAGGAAGATGTGTTGGCAACTCCACAGCACAGCCAGGACCCCACCAAGACCCCAGACCTGTCCGCTGATGAGCTGGGACAGTCTGACAATGAGGGTCTTGCCCAAGAGACCCATGGAAAGCCAAACCAGGAGGAGGCAGGTCACAAGGGGGGCAGCTCAGGCTCTGACACTGACATCTACAGCTTTCACTCGGCCGCAGACCACCAGGACCTGCTCGCAGACATCCAGCTCACTATTCGCCTCCAGCACCAGCAGCATGGGGGAGTCCGGAGCAGTGCCCACACCCCCACTGACCCGGACACTGATCGGGGCATGGGAGTGGGCATCGGAGGGCAGAGCAATGGAGGTGTCTACCTCACACCTCCTGAAGCTGTGGACTTGACCCCAGAGCTGGAACTGGGCTCTGATGCACTGTCCTTTCTGGACACAGGGATGGGACACCCCCCTGAGGAGACTGTAGAGACCCTGCTGCCCTGTCAGGAGAAACTCTCCCCCATTTTACAGCCGGATTTAGCATGGACTGAGGACGAGTGTGAGGACACAGAAACCCCTGTTTGTGCTGCACCCGATCTGTCCCTTCACACCACTGTTACCATGACAACATGTGGAGGGTCCATAGGCAGCCCTGTCACTATGACAACCACTGGTTTCACATTTGTCAGTGCTGATGAAGCAGCTCCGGAGGAACATGTGGGGCAACTTGAAGAGTGGAGTGCTCCTGTGGTAACGATGTGTATCAGTCAGGACGGTCTCCTGGAAGAACTCAGCTCAGGGGCTAAAGGTCATGTGGTGTCAGGGACAAGCGCTGAGTCTTCGGACGACAGTGTCACTACAGAATCTGAACACAACCTCTCTGTGACTGACCACACAGCCACCTCCACTCCGCAGCTCCGTAGGAGCCCAGTGACCCCACACGAGAGCCCCTCTTTGGCCAAGAGAGGCCTTAGGCCCAGCCAACCCTCCAGCCCTGTAGTGAAACCCTATCCAGCCATCATCCCCTCATACATCAAGACAACCACAAGACAGCTTAGCTCCCCTGGACAATCCCCCTGTCACAGCCCACTGTCCCCCCGACGAGACACCCATATGCTGCACAGGTATATTTATTATTTACTGCAACACTATTTATTTCACTTTTTCACTATTCATTTGTAAACCCTCCATCCACTCTTTGCTTGTTGCAGGACACTAGTAGAAAGCCGCAGACTGCACAGACACCGCTCTCGCAGCAGTGGGAGGCCCCTGAGCCGGTCTGCAGACTGGACAGAGGAGCTGAGGGTGTCCCGAGAGCATGACGAAGTCTCTGGAATCTCCAGAGACTTTTTTGAGGCCACCAGGGGCGGCAGCCAGCCTCTCTGCCCCACGCGGAGGTCCTCCTGTCAGAGCAGCGTCTGCATGTACCCAGATGTTTTCACAGGTAAGAGGAGTGACCTTCAGCATGACGCTTCACTGCAACTTTGACAGAACATGTCCCAGTATGATCTTATGTCAACCAAATGTAATTTATTCCTTTATTTGTTTGTTTCTTTTCTTATAATTAATATACATGGTTCAATTGATATCTTGTTCAAATAGTTATTTTAAAATTTAGATTAGCATTATTGAATCTTTAAATTTTGCATATCATATTTGTCCAATATACTGCTACACTAAAGTGATGGGAGAATAGTTAATACACAAATTGAGTGTGCCCTAGGTCCACACTCTAATCAGGACTATAAGAGAACTATTAAACTGATTTGGGTCTGATGCCATGTGTGTGCAGGGAGGACTCTTTTGGAGAAGCTCTTCCATCAGCAGCAGCAGCAGGAGCAGCCCGAGGAGGCGGAGCAGCTCTGCTCCAAAATCCTGGCTATGGGTCTGCTGCAGCCCTTCACCGACTGTTTCAGAGAGCCTCTGGGGGACAGCATGGGCCAGCTGCCCACAGCAGCCAAGTTCCACGTAGGTGACGGTGCTCGCTACATTGTCAAACATCAATCTTTACTCCTTCTCTCTAATAAAACAATTATAATGAACCTGTTTCATATTATACATGGGTAGTTCTTTACCACAGAGTAAGAACATGGAAACATCATGATAACAAAGTGCAATTGTGTTTAATTACATAGAAATTACACAATTATATAAAAAGTACTAATGAAATTACTAATGAAAACAGAACATACCTATCTTCTTTACAATTCACAATTCACCCCAACTCTAGCACCCAACAAAATAAGACTATCATCCAGAAATGTGGTATTAGTATTTTTGTGAGAACAGGGCAGCAAAATGCATTTGTCCTTTGTTAAGCCACTTATCAAGCTGTTTCTAAGTCCATTCCATTTAGTCTTTCTATGCCCACAGCATGACCAGCTGTACACCTGGGCAGCAGTGAGCCAGCCTCCACTCTCTCTGGAGGCTCTGGAGGTGAAGGGCCAGCTCCGAGCAGCATTCAGCCCAGTGCGACCAGGGGACAGCAGGAGGCCGAGCACCGCCACAGAGGGTGGTATGAGCTCTTCAGCACCATATTATTACACAGCAGCCATACAGTGATGTTATGGTTAAGGTTGAGGTACCTTAACCTTAGTAGCTATGCCCTTAACTCCAAATTCACAATAATATCAATGTACAGAGGTGTATGTACACTGTCATGATGTTTGTTACGCTTTTCCTAGCCTGCCTCTTAGGAGACAATCAGGGTGAGTTATTTATTAATTTAATATTGGTATAGAAACCTGTTTATAACACACTGCAGGCCTCTCATTGACAGAGCAGATTCAAAACCCTGTGTTTTATTTTTTCTTACAGAGCACTCATCCAGTTCTACTCAACAGGAGAGACAAGAATGCCAGGTCTGTCCCACATTTGAAACAAGATTTTCAGAGTTGCATAATTGACCAGTGTCTTTGAGGATTGAGCAGTTCAGCAAAGTTATTTCTGAAATCCTTTCTTTTAGGAGGCACATGCCCTGAAGGCAGCAAACCTGAAAGAGAAACATGTGAATGTAATTCAACAACTGGAGCAAACCATAGAAGACCTCCGCACTAAGATTGCTGAGCTGGAGCGACAGCCCCCCCTGTTGGACACTAAAGTTATCACTGTGGAGCGCGAGTGTGGGGGGTGTGAGCCAGCCCTCATGCCGCTGTGTGATGCCCACCTTCAAACCAGCCCGTGCTGCCTTCAGGTGAAATCAGTGCAGACATCTCCAATAGATGAGAAATTCAGCTTCAAAGTACCTTCCAGTGACACAACTGCAGTCAGTGGGCCCCAACAGCGACCTGCCGGGACAGGTGCACCCGTCTGCTCCTGTCAGATGCAGCCACCTCCTCCACTAGGGGTTCCAGATGCCTCTTCCACTCCACCAACCACACTCTCTGGTCTCGCTCCACCTCCACCGCCTCCACTCTCTGGGACTGCTCCTCCACCCCCTCCACCTCCTCCACTACCTGGAGTTGCTGTGCCTCCCCCTCCTCCCCCTCTACCTGGTGCTCCTCCTCCTCCTCCTCCACTTCCAGGGGCAGCTCCTCCTCCCCCTCCACCTCCACTTCCAGGTGCTCCTCCTCCACCGCCTCCCCCTCCTCCCCCTCTACCTGGCACTGCTCCTTCCCCTCCTCCCCCTCCTCCCCATCTCCTTGGGACTGCTCCACCCCCTCCTCCCCCTCTCCCTGGGGCTGCTCCTCCACCTCCTCCCCCTTTCCCGGGTGGCGTTTTTCCAGGTGCAGTGTGTGTACCCCCTCCTCTCCCTCCAGCTCTCGGCTCTCTTCCTCCTCCTCTGCCTTTGGGACTATACTCTCTGGGTCTGACCCAAGAAAAGCCTCCTCGAAAAGCAGTAGTGGAGCCCCCCAAACCAATGAAGCCCTTATACTGGACCAGGATTCAGCTGCACACCAAAAAGTATGCAATGTTTTAAATCACGCAGGCACACACAATGCATCAATAGGAAAAATTAGCTCTTGACCCCATCTGGGAGAATTACGTCACATTCTAGATGGAAGAAGGTTGGCTAAAGGAAATCTAAAGCAAGAAAACCGGTATGACGTGTAGATAACAGAGATGTTTGGAGAACAGAGCAAGCAGATATCCAAAACAATGGCTCATGGATTAAATTGATTAAAAGTAAGGCTAAGCATTAAAAACTTTTGGTGGGTTCTTGTATATTTGCATTCCATTTGCATTCAAATGGTAGAGTATACTTCTCTACTTTGCCTAAATCCCTAGGCGTTCTATAGACTAAGCAAAGTTTAGAATAATGCCTGGTTGTTTCAAGCATTCTAACTTGTTCTACATGGTGAATTTATTTAGCAAGTTGCAAAAATGTGAAAATGCTGAGGTGTTCAAATATCATAAAAGCCTCAATGAAGTTTGATGAGAGCAGTGGGGTTTTATGTCTTGAGCCATACATTACAAATTCAGTAAATCTGTAATGTATGTAATGCCAGTTACGTCTTCTTAGGGAAGTCTCCTCGTCATCAGTGTGGGAAACCATCGAAGAGCCTGAGGTCGACTTTGAGGAGTTTGTGGACTTGTTCTCCAAGAGTGCGGTGAAGGTGAAGAAACAGCCTCTCTCTGATACTATCACCAAGTCCAAGGCTAAGCAGGTCAGTTTTCCAGAATTATTGATATTTTATCAAAAAGGAGATGTGTGGTTGTAAGGGTTATGGGCCTATTTCAAGTTTGAGAGTCTATGTGAAATGATCATGCTGCTAAAACATGTAATGCACAAAATTGCAAATCTGTAGGTTACATCATAACGGGGTTTGAGGAGCTCAGACAGTTTACTGAATGTCTCTTCCCACTCTTCACTACCACACTTACACTGTCAGACCAAAAAAATATGACTCAGACATAGCTTTGCGTGTGTGGAATCTAGGGATCTTATAGCCTTAAAAACTGCAATTTTCTACAGTTTCATACTAAACAAAGGTCAAATTGTACATTGTATACATTTTTTTTGAGAACATGCCAATATTTAATGCAATTTATCAATTTTTTAGGTTGTAAAACTGCTTAACAACAAGCGCTCTCAGGCAGTAGGAATCTTCATGTCGTCACTGCATCTGGATATGAAGGACATCCAGCACGGTTAGTTTGTGAATAGTCTATACATGTATAATGTACTACAATAAAGGCCACGTGAAAAGCTCTGTTTGTCACTCATGTGCTTCACTTTGCTCCATCCAGCTGTGCTCAACCTGGACTACACTGTGGTTGACCTGGAGACACTGCAGGCTCTCTATGAGAATGTGAGCTACTGAAATGTATTTCAGTTTTTTGGTAACAATATAATAAATACATTTTAATCAGCCTTAATAAAACATTAACATTATACCGTATCGCTAAATGCTAACCATAAGCCATTTATTAAGTAGTTACTAAGCCTGAATCATTCTTTATAAACTATTTGTTAATTATGAAGTCTTTGTTAATGCTTTATAAGGCTAATTGTGTATTTATTATAAATACACCTTAATTAGTACCCAGTTTTTCAATGTTATGATGACAAGCTCCTCATGTTTTTTTTTTGCTGTGACAGAGGGCACAGCAAGAAGAGCTGGACAAGATTCAAAAACATGTGAAGACCGCCAAAGACAAGGACAGCAGCAAGCCTCTGGACAAACCTGAGCAGTGAGTAATGCACCTGCTGCCCACAAACTGTCTCACTTACACTGCACCTCTGCCACACAGAAAGAAGGTAATGAGTTCAATTCCCAGTTGGTGTGGAGTTTGGAAACTCTCATTCCTTCCCTGGTGTTCCTACATACCACTGAAAAAATATACACTGGGCCTAGGGTTGTCAAAAACATTGATATCCAGAAACTAATCAATACTGAAACAAATATCCATATCAGAAGTTCATTGGTACAAGTCACATACAAAAGACAAAACTGGACATTTCCTGAATAGATCTAGAATGGTTGTGATCTTTCAGAATTATTACTATTAAAGAAAGTACTGTTATTTTGTGTTGACAATTATATTTAATTGTCCAAACCATTGTGTTTTTTATTATAATTGTGGCATCAAAATTGGTAGTATCAGGTCTTTTAAAATTCAGTGTGAAATGTTAGTATTGTAACACTAATGGGCCAGGGCAGGACTGTATATAGGAGAATGTAACTCATTGAATCTTTTCTGATTAACGGTGCCCTTGGTAACATTTCTGGTGGAGGGTCTGCCACTTACTTGTCTCCATGGAGATGCTATTGCTTTGGAAAGTTCCATGGTGGCATTAAACCTAAACTGTGGCAACAGACATGGGATGCCTGTCCCGCTTACAATAAGAATACAAGTTTACATCTCAGGACATTTTTATAATAATAAAAACTCCTGTAGTTGAATAAATATATGCGATACTGTGTAACATTTCAAAGTGAAGTAGAAAAATTACATTGTGCACCTTAGATGCATTGATACAAATACACATTCCCATAACTTCTATTGCTCACTCATGCACATACAACTTGAAACTATATACCCACTTTTACAGGTTTTTGTATGAGCTCTCCCTTATCCCAAACTTCTCCGGACGAGTCTTCTGTATCCTATTCCAGAGTAGTTTCAATGAATGCATGAGTTCCATAATGAGGAAGCTGGAGGTACTGCAGAGAATGTGCACGGTAATATTTATATTATTTATATGTGCTGGGAGCTCTTAAAAGTACAAAACTCTATAATCACTCTACTGTGTTGTAGGCTCTGAAGGACAGTGAGACCGTAAAGCAGGTCTTGGGTCTAGTTCTGGTCTTTGGGAACTTTATGAATGGTGGAAATCGAACCCGAGGCCAGGCTGATGGTTTCACACTTGATATTCTTCCCAAACTAAAAGATGTTAAAAGCAGTGTGAGTACAGCGTGTCATGAATTTCTTTAGAGTATATGCAAAATGTCTTAATCAAACACTGTGTTTTGGTTCCAGGATGGGAGCAAGAGCCTGTTGTCCTACATCGTTAGATACTTCCTCCAGCATTTCACTGAGGTACCTAACCCTCTTTATGTGTGTGAGAATCTGTCCTGACTGATTTATAATATACCCAATTAAAGGGCCTGTACCTTTAAATTATTCTTGTTAAGATAAATGCTCTTTACATCACACATTGTATGGTAAAAGCTGCTAAATAAGAAAAAAGAGACTATAAAATAGAATCTATTAATTTTACATAGCATGTTCTCAGTTTAATAACTAATACAGAAGGGCACATAAAGAAAACAGCTTCACCTTTTTCACCCAATCAGGCACAGTATTCCTAAGAATTATGGGAAACCAACTGCCTGACACTGTTCCAGACACTTCATTCTCTGTCATGATGCATATTCAAGAGGAACACTGTATCAGACAGTTGTTTGTGTGTCAAGTGGACAGGGCTAAAAGTTCAAATGTCATTTATTGATTATGTCATTTATTGATATAATTTTAAAAAAGAAAGAGACAAATATGAGTCATGGTTTCTGTGTGGTCTTGTGTATGGCAGGACGCTGGACGAGAAACCTGTGTCTTTCCTCTCCCAGAGCCTCACGAGCTCTTCCAGGCTTCACAGATGAAGTTTGAAGATTTTCAAAAAGACCTGTTGCGACTTCGCAAGGATCTGAGAGGTACTACTCACTCCCTGTGCTTTTTTACAAACTGCTTTCTTGAACAGATTTAAACCTGTGACCTCTGTGTTGTGTCAGCGTGCACAACAGAGGTGGAAAAGGTTTGCAGCGTGTCTGAAGAGGAGCATCTACAGCCGTTCAAAGATAAGATGGAGGAGTTCCTGTCACAGGGTAAGTTCTGCTATGTTTTAATTTAGAGTTTAACGTTAAACAACATCTTTAAGTGTATTTTCTTTTCAGCCAAAAGTGAACTGGAAACCCTTGACTCTCAGCTCAGCAGCACACATACTCTGTAAGTCTTGTGCTCATTACAAACAAACCTATAATAGTTCAAGTGTGTGTGTAACCTGAGGTGTTTACAGTTTCCTGGAGCTCACCACCTTCTTCTCGGTGAAGGCCAAAGCTGGAGAGAAGGAGGTGTCTCTGCAAACCTTCTTCAGCGTGTGGTATGAGTTCTCCTCTGACCTCAAAGACCAGTGGAAGAGGGAGAACAGAGCCATCCTAAAAGAAAGGTGTCACTACAGCATCCTTTGAGAGAGCGGTCCTAACTATGGGCTCCACACTAAGCTCTGTGTTTGTTTCAGGCTGAAGGCAGCAGAGGAGAGTTTTCGACAGGTTAAAGAGAAGGCATCGTACAGCGTCAAACCCAAGCAGTCATCTGGCATTGTATGTTTACTTGGCTGCTCCAGTGGCTTTTCTGTCCCTACAGGAAATACATACCACTTATAATAATAATGTTATATCTCCTCACAGAAAGCTAAACTGGGAATGAAAATCTGACATGAAGGGACCATAACAGACCCTGGAAAAGAATAAAGGAGAGAATTCATCACAGGCATTACATTACTGGGGCCAGGACACATGTCTGCTCGTGATCTGAAAGTAGGACACTGATTTGCCTTTATTTTTATTTTTGGATGGATGTAATACCATACAAATGTGTCTTAGTGCCTGCAACCACACTATGCTACACTACATATAATGTTCTAAAAAAAAGCACACATGGCACACATGAAATAACAACAATAACTTTAAATTAAACAATTCTGGTTTCTGAAACATTATAGTATGGCCAGCCAGCCCTTCCTGCTTTCTTTTTAAAAGCACATGAGTCTGATATTCCAGTAAAATTCTCTTGTCTTAAATTAAATTAAGTATTTTTCATCATCTCTTTTTTTGTCATGGAAACCTAATCAGAGGACCACAATAATTATATAGTAGCTCATAGACAACCCCTTCCAAGCTCTTGAAACATTGAATTTATTTAGCAGGGACAGTGCATGTTAGTGAACGTATATGAGACACATCACATTAACGTAAACACACCAGATGATGTCCTGCAGAGATTTCATATAAAAACAGTTACAATCCATTAGACTCTACTACTGTCTACTAAACACATCCTCACAATACACACTTTATTAAAGTTTCACACATTCACAAGTGGACCAATCAAGGAACACTAACTATTACAAAAGTCTCCTACTAGATGTACAACTTACTCACACACACCAACTCAAACAAGTGAAAGATGTCAGGTGGAACCAAAAGCTCTGCTTTGGTTCTGCCCTAAACGCCATAGGGAGGTGCCAGAAACATGCTTATATCGACTAAAGCACTAGTTTCATCCAGTACTCCAGTAAAAATCTTTTCAGCTATCATTTTAGTGAATACATGGGAATAAATAAATTCATAATGTGACTGGAGATTTAAGTTTCAGTCACAAAAACGGTAAGTTGCCAAAAGAATATTCATACACATTTTAAAGTGATTTACCAGCACCACCTGCAGTGCCATGAATGGCACATAGAAATTTAGTTCATAGTGCACTACTGAAACTTAGTCTTAAGCAAGCCAGCCATCAGCAATAACTTATTCATGAATGTTTGTTTTCAGTATTCAGTGCTTTAGACCTTGTTTGCTGAATGTCATTAGATGTGTCCAGGTACAACAGAGGAAGAAATACGGAAGAATGGTGCTCAGCTGGGTTTTACAGTGTAAATATGAATCTGTGCAAATGTATTGTATATAGCAGACCTCATCAATGTAAAGTAATAAAATGTCTAAAATGTGTCTGTGCGTGTGTGCCTGCTTTTACATGCAGATCACTCACTTCAGCCAGTTCAATCGGGCAGTTGTAAACAAGCAAAGCAAGCTTTTACACATAAATTATATATCCTTATTATAATGTTTGTATTTTTTTTTTTTTTTAAAGAATATACAAAAACAGTGGTACTTATAAAACACATATGCAAAATTCTATGCAAAATTGGTAGGCCTACATTTTAGAAGTAGGCTACTGTTCTCAGTAATGTCAGTGAACTTTGGGCAGCGGGCAGTTTTCTGGGTGATGTCTTCCACAGGTAGAGTAGGCAAAAAATTCTAAGTAATCCTCAGTATAATATAAAACTCAAATAGAAGTGCAAAGTGCTAGGCACATCAGTACAATGGCCAAGTTAAAAACAGTTTGTGTTTGGATTGAAACAGATGGAGAATATCTTTAATAGCTTCAGTCCTTATCAAAAACATCTGGAGTTTTTTATTCAAGTGTTCAGCTCTGGGTTTAAAGTCCACATACCTTTACTGATTCTGAGATTCTGTTCTGTATTCAGCTACTTTCCAGTTCAGTGTGCACACATATTATCATTTGTAATTCACCATTCAGCTCACCAAACGTATTTCCATGACAACAGTTCTTGAATGAACAGTGGGCTTATAATACACATGCTTTTTACATTATCTATAGCATATTTAACTATTTCACACATTCTCATTTTCAAGAGGGATCTGGTCATCACAAAATCCTGAATCTAACCCAAATAGGAGTCTGGTTGTGCTGCAGAGGACTTTGCATTGTAGTACAACTCTCACATCAGTGATTGAAAATGAGTGAAAATGTGAAATACATGTTTTTTTGTCCAGTTTGTATCCTCAGTAAGGTTTGGGCTTTGTGGTGTCAAATGTTGTTTTGAATTGAAACCTTTGCCATGGATTCTACCTGGATGACTGAGGGATTTTACCAACATCTTAAATTTTTAAAGGTTCTGTATTATGTAAAATTTACTATTTTACTATTGTGAGCTTTTAGCCATGTTAGAATGGTGTTACCTCGTCAAAAACATACCCAGAGTTGTATTTTCATGTTTGAGTAACCCTTTTATAGCCTAAGTGGTCTGTCTACATGTCCAATGGCCAAAATGCTCTGTTCCACCTTGTGATGTCATGAAGCGGTAGCTTTCACCAGCTACCTTTTACCTTTTGTTGAGTAGAGATAGACAATTCAAGGGCTGAAATGATCCAAATTATTCTAATGAAGGTGTATGAAGTTTAAAAACACAGTGGAGCATGTCCTTTATAACCACATGATATCACAAGGTGGAACAGAGTGTTTTCTGAGAAAAAGAATTCAACCTAAATATGACAGATTTGTGTGGTAAACATGTGTGAATTAAACAAAACATCAGATATATTTTTTGATGTGGAACATAGAACATAACACATCAGAAATATGGGCTCTTTAAATGATATGGCAATGGTCCTAACATTTTCTAAAACCGATGGACAGGCTATTTTTTACCTTTTATTCTGGGTTAAACTTTTATGTTTAGATCTGACATGCAGAACCATGATGCAATGATCAACACTGAGGAGGTGGGAAGAGATTAACTGGCTCAGAAATAACATCACACTCAAACCACCTTAAGAATGCTCAATCATGGTTACTGGGATTATGTAAATAAAAGTACAGATACTGGAGCAAAAAAATATAAGTAAAAGTATCACATGAAAAAAATCTACTAATCTACTATTAAAGTACCTGCTTATAAAGAGTATAAAAGTATTTCACACAGATTTTGAGATCTAATAAGACTTCAAATGTGATGACAGAAATGACTGAATTGTAGTTTTTATTTGTATATTTTAGTTTGCTCAAACTATGAACTTGATAAAAAAAAAAAAAAAAAAAAAAAAAAGTCTTTTCAGCAGGTCTCAAACAATAATGAAAAATGTGTGTAGAATCCCTCAGTCGTCCAGGTAGAATCCATGGTAAAAGGAGAAATTCAATTTGTCAACTGGACAAAAGTTTATTTGGTCGAATACGTTTCACAGCTCATCCAAGCTGCTTATTCAGTTCTGGTCAGACGCTGGTGGACACTGCCTTATATCTGCCTGAAGGGAGGAGCTAACTACAATGAAATTACTCTGAGACTAACACACCTATTTGTTTACAGTTTCTGTTAGTTAGGTGGACCTATTAACTATGCAGTGGGAGTGGGGTGTAGTTAGCATAACCATTCAGGGCCATAATGGGTGTTTTCATAGGCTAGCCCTATTATTTTCTCTGTTTGTTTTGATTTAGGTTTGAGGATAGAGTTATAAATGGGAGACAAATGATGTCTGAGACCTCCATTTCTGTTCAAGGAAGGATTCTCTTTCTTGACAAAAATAGCCTCTTTAACTCCCCTCTCAGACTTCAGATAGATATAAGGCAGTGTCCCCCAGCATCTGACCAGAACTGAAGAAGCAGCTTGGATGAGCTGCGAAACATATTCGACCAAATAAACTTTTGTCCAGTTGACAAATTGAATTTCTCCTTTTACCAATAATGAAAAATACTTTTACTTTTCAGTCCTGTTCAAAAATATAGTGCCTATATACCTTTTCTCAAATGTAACGTAGAAGTTAAACTTATCAGCTTTAAAATGTACTTGCACATGTGTGTGTGTGCACGAGTGTGTGCATGTGTGTGAGAGAGAGAATTGGTCGGAGGAGCTAGTGGAGCAGCTAGGCAGCCATAGCTCTGTCTACCCCAGGACAAATGATTACCAGTGTCAAGTGAATTTTATATAAGATTAATGCATTATTATTGTTATATTATTCACAACCTGTACAACTATTTATTGTTGTCCATATGCTGCATTGTGCAACTTACATATTACCATTTATTGTATTTTGTAGCCTTTTTATTTTGATTATCCTGCTGTCTTACACTTTCTGTTGCAACGCTATAATTTCCCCACACTATTCACACTATTTTCTGATCTCTGTTATAATGTTGTTTTCACATCTAAAAAAAATTGAGTTTTGTTTCATTCACACATGTTTAACACAGAAACCCTGCATCTTTAAGATGTGTTCTTCTCTCAATCTGAAAACACTCTGTTCCACCTTGTCATGTGGCAGTACAGGAAGTGCTCCACTGTGTTTTTAATCTCCATACACCTTCACTAGAATCATTTGAATAATCTCAGTCCTGGAATTACCAATCACTACTGAATATAAGGTAAAGGGTAGCTGAATTTGAAATCTACTGCTTCATGACATCACAGGGTGGAAAAGAGCATTTTGAGCTTTTGAAGATGTAGATAGACTAATACACAAGAATTACTCAAACGTGTGTGAATGAAACAAAATACAATTCCAGATATGTTTTTGCTGATAACAACTTTATAACATGGCAAGAGTTAATTTTGGATAATATAGGACCTTTAAAATTAAAACCATCTGCCGAAACATCACAATACAATCTATCTTCTGACAAAGGCCTGAGGCAACCAAAATGTAGCATGTAGTAAGTAAACAGGTTCCAGTAACGTTTTTGAACAGTTCTACCCAATTTCACAATATTAGGTCCACAGTGGGTGAGTGGATAGCACTCACGCTTCACAGCAAGAAGGTTCTGGGTTTGATCCTGGGGGCCCCTGGGCCTTTCTGTGTGGAGTTTGCATATTCTCCCCATGTCTGGGTGGATTCCTCTGGGCACTCCGGTTTCCCCATCAAACTAAAAGATGCATCATAGGTAAAATTCTCCAGCTAAGGTTTTCCTAACAAGATCTCAAAGATGGGTCCCCAGGCACAGGACTGCGCACCCACTGCTTCTGAGATGTCTGAGCGGCACTGAAGGATGGGTAGAGGACAAATTTCCTTAAATAAAGTGTACCTTCAACTTAACCTTAAAGCCTTTTCTGGTGGCAGGTCCACCATCTGCTTGTATGTTTGGAGGTGTTGAGGCTTCACGTGGAATGTTACCAAGTATGGCATTAAACTTCTCTATCTTCCATTTATTCACCTATGGATGCATTTACTGTAAAAAAAAAAAAAAAAAAAAAAAAAAGCATGCTTACTCTGACAGGGCTCGCTTCTCAACAGATCAGACCTGTAAATTGGCTTGGTGACCTGCTTCTCTATGCTGAATGCAAACAAAGTCATACAGTGGAACATTCCAGGTAAATATCTTGAGATATTGCTAGAAAATGCCTTTAAGTAAGGTGGTAAAAGTCAATTCTTGTAAGAAAATTGTAATGGGTATGTATATGTGTTTTTCTGTAAAGGAAGGGCATGTGCAAAACATTTTTACAGTCCCATGAATGTGATAGCCTAGACAAAGATTAATGCAGCACTTTTCATGTGGAGACTCGTCTCCTTGATGATGACCATGTTTTGCATGGAATGTAGTTCCAGACTATGGCATTACATTTGGCCAGTGGTTAAAATAGTCAAGCTAAAGGTGAGGAAACAAAAAGGGGGGCTGGTGTAGTGCTTTGTGCTGCTAGAGCAAACTTGTGGTGTAAAGTTGAAACTGTGTTAACTAACAAACAGAAAATGCCAATACGTTTACAGTAGGCTAAATTAATGAGATTCTCAACCATCAGCCTATATATTATAAATCAATGATTACTACACTGACAGAGGACCCCTACTAGTGCCAGTGTCACACTTTGAGAACCATTGGTCCAGACATGGCTCTATTTCATATTGGTCTTGAATGCATCTGAAATTGATCTGGTGAGGACATCTGAATTCTTTTTAGGATACATGGGGATGCTAATATAGAAATAAAAACAGAAATGCTCTCATGAGGTCACTTTAGCATTGCATTGAGTGATCCACGTCTATTCCTAAATTGTGTAGAAGTGGTGCACCCTGGCTGATTTAATCATCATATCCTACAGTGAGTGAGTCATAAACACATAGTAAAGGCTTAAGTTTTTTGCTTAGAGTCTAAGACTTGTAGCACACATTGGTTAAATGAATGCTTCTCAGCTAAAGGTAATGCAGTAGATTTTCAGATTAGGACAACAACAAAAGCCAACAGCATCTCGTCCGCAAAACACCATCGAGAGGAAATGGCGTACATCCGCCATGGCAGCTCAGTCAGCCTTCTTCTTCCACCTACGCTCAAAGACACACACGTTCAACTATCTGACATCCAGGTGCCTAAGCAACACAGGTTCCCTATAACTGCGTCAGTAATATACTGTTCCTCATTGTTAAATAGAGTACTTTTTGTTGGCCATTACTTTCTGTTCTTGGGACTAGTTTGGTATTGGGGAACAACTCCATATTCCTCCGCCGGTGCTGGAGTGTAGCACGACAGTACCCGGATGAAGTGTCATGGCCGCCGTCGCTGTGGTTCCACAGAGAGGAGAGGAGCAAGGCGAATGTCTCAGCTGGAGATTTTTCCGAGCTCAACATTGTTTTTACAATGTAGGACGACAGCGCCACACCACCTAGACCTACATCGAGTTCTTCGTAAGATTTGCTTGTTGTTCCATAACTTTAAACATGTTGGTGTGGGCGGGGGGAATGTTAGGTGTAGAATAACTAACTAATAACTATCGCTTTAATAAATGCCCGTCTTAATGCTGAGCGCACTTCCTCTTTCGGGACGCGTCTCTATTTATCTATTACTTATTGATGCAATGTCTGTCACCATTATCAAACTCAGGCAAAAACTATGTAACCAACAGTACATAAAGTGCTATCAAACAGCATTCAGACGATACGTGAAACAGTTTTAAGTTTTTGTCCGCATCATGGAGGCACCTTGACCTTTTGTTGAGCAAGCTTCATTAGTGTTTGTGCCAGGGTAGCCCCTGTCTCACTGTCCCATCTGGGCTGTCCCAGTAAATCCTACCTGTGTGTTCACCCACACAGAGAGTTTCCATGTGAATTTAATCACTACTGTTATTATTATTTTACATGTGGTCCTTATGGCCATACCTACCATTATTTTAGATATGAGTCAATAGATGTGAATAACATCCAAGTACTTGACTGTAATTACATTTGTGGAGTTCAATATACAGCCTGAAGTGGTGAAAGCCTAAAATCATGGCAGCCATTTTTTCCATCCAATATGGCTGCCGCTCCACAGAGCTCACAGCTGACAGCAGACAAGAGACTCGATCCAACTCATTTTCTAAAAGCAGGATCCACACTTAATGCTATAGGTAGGTGTAATGTCTCACTAACCCAAGAGAATACTATTTTTACTATGAGTAATTCAAGTGTTTACAGTCTGTCCTCATCAACTGAGGAAGTGCACCAGACTAGATTACACCCAGAATAGCAGTCTGAAATCTTTTGAATCTATGCAGTTGGACTCAGAAAAATATTCAGAACAATCAAAACAACATTCTCTAGGCATATAATAAGAAAGGAAGTGGAGGAATTGTAAAATTACCATTAATATGGATATGTTTTGTTGTATTATAGTGAGTTAAAGTAGTTGGGTTTGAACATTTTGGTTCTGTGTATTGGTATTGAAATAACATGTAATCAATAGGAAAAACTAGCTTTTGCCCTCCCATATAGGACTGTGGTTTTCTTCATCATACTACAGAAAAAGACAATGTATTTTGAGTCAGACTTTCCTCAACAAAGTTAAAATGTTAAATTAAAAGCATTAGAATGTTTCAATCTTAAATAATTGTTTAACCTCCATTATTCTCTCCATGTAGATCCCTATGATGTTTTGTTTTTGTTAGTATATTAATACTTGGTAGTAATGGCATTTTTAAAATAAAAAAAATAATTTCTATTTGCCAGTGTGGATTGGTAAACTGATAAACGCAGTAGTTTAAGGCTTAAATGACGCAGCTTTTACATAGCGCTGCACTGTTAGATTGGGGTAAATCTGACATATAATTTTTTTAATTTATGTCACTGTATTCTTCCCTGATCTGATCCGGTTGTCTCTGTTCACAGGTGCAGGTCCGGGGTCTAAAAAATATTTAAGATCTGTTGTCTGAAAATACAGGTAACTACTTACACACATTTTCTGTTTATCTCTTTTGTGCTAAAAATGTTTTCTGTTGTCTCTTTGAAAAATATTGTTTACTCTAAAATGCCATATGAGCTTCTTTACTTCAGATTTTTTTTTTTTTTTTACCATGGAAATTATTAAAAATTAGCCCTATTAATGAACTTTAAACCTAATCCAGCTGTCACGGGTTCAATAATAATCAGTAACATTTTTGTATTTATAACAGCCACTGATGCTAAGTTTGTTTTTCATTTCTAAATTAACTTAACTTTATCATTTATTACTTTAAATAGATTTTTATTCAGTTATTTTATTTTCATTTTATTGGTAAAAATAACATTTTTTAAGTATATAATATGCAAATTATAGTGTAGTAGTCAGTCAATCTATTCTCTGCCACATAAACTGACTCAAACATATATGAACTGGTTTGAGAGGGGAGTTAAAGAGGCTGTTTTTGTCAAGAAAGAGAATCCTTCCTTGAACAGAAATGGAGGTTTCAGACATCATTTGTCTCCCATGTATAACTCTATCCTCAAACCTAAATCAAAACAAACAGAGAAAACAATAGGGCTAGCCAGGTCAGGTTCAGAGGTGTGAAAACACCCATTATGGCCCTGAATGGTTATGCTAACTACACCCCACTCCCACTGCATATTGAATAGGCTCACCTAACTAACAGAAACTGTAAACAAATAGGTGTAGTCTCAGAGTAATTTCATTGTAGTTAGCTCCTCCCTTCAGGCAGATATAAAGCAGTGTCCACCAGCGTCTGACCAGAACTGAGGAAGCAGCTTGGATGAGCTGCGAAACGTATTCGACCAAATAAATTTTGTCCAGTTGACAAATTGAATTTCTCCTTTTGCCATATATGAATGTAAGTCTTTTTAAGTGAGGGAATGAAACAAACACAACTCCAGGTATGCATTTGATGAGAATACTACATTAAGTATAAGTTTAACATATCCTTTAAGAACAAATGCCAACCCAATATGCCTTAGCTTTTTTAAAAATTAGATATTGCACTTTTATATTCACTGTATGTCCATATTGTTTCAGATATCTGTGGACCTAATAGTATGGAGGATCACATAATATCTCAGGATTCTGTCAAAAGCTGTGGGATTGTTTCAAAGGAGGACGAGCGGGAAAAGATGAAGGACTTTGTCTACAAGCATTTCCGAGAGGTCACTGATCACCCTGTGCTGATGGAGGACGGGAGTGCCCGGAACGACAGGATAGTGCGGAGCAAAAGCCACTGTAGGGTTCAGCAGGGGGCATTTTTCTCTGGAAAGATCCTCAGTTTTGGATGTTCTGTGTGTAAAGACTGTTTCACTTACAGCCCTAATGATCTTCTAAAACACTTCAGATTAGCTCACAGAGGGACCCTTCCCACTTACCCATGTGATCTGTGTGGCTTTGTCACCAATGAGTTCTCCGTCCTGCAGCGCCATCGCATCGAGCACAGGAACACCTTGGTGACCTGTGAGCTGTGCCAGGACGGGGTCCAGTACTCTCTGCTCCTCCTCACCAGACACTACACCATGTGTCACAGCCTAAATGGACACTTCACCTGTGACTGGTGCCACTTCTCCACTGTGGATGCAGGCACATTTGTGCAGCACATCCATCACCATAAAGAGACCTCCTGGAAATGTTCAAAGTGCTCTCATGTGAGCCTGAGTGAAGCGGAGCACCAAAAGCATTTGAAAGGCCACTCTGGTACGTTTCCCTTCACCTGTGACATCTGTGGATATGGAGCTGCAAAAAAAGAATACCTCAAGAACCACATAGCAGCTATTCACAAATCAGAGAAAAAGAGTGTCTGGACTGCTATAGAAGACAATGGGGATTTAAATTCACCCGCAAGTCTCAAACTTCTACTTAAAAAGACCTTGCCTCCATCTGAAGATAATCAAATGTCTAAAGTGAACATAATTTCTGGGAGTAAACAGCACACCAGTGACAAGTTACTATCAACTTCTGATGAAGCTAAACAGTTATCTCAAGACACACTGGCAAAAAAGGACAATAGAAATGGCAAAAACTGCAATAAGCTAGAAACATCAGCAGCAGATGTGTTACAGGAGGCAGAGCACTCTCAGAGCTCTGATCAAAACAGTCCCAATGGCATGACTGTTGTGAGAGTAAAAAACAAACTCTCTCTTCCTCCTAACTGCACCACCAAAGTCATTGGTTTTAAAATGGTAGATGGTAAAAAGCACTTAGTTCTTAAAGTAATACAAGCATCAACAGCATCAGATTCTTGTGCCCAGCTAGATCATGGAGAGGTTTCCAATGGTAGAAATTCAACACTGGACAGCCTGCAGGCAGATGATATAATGACCGTAAAGGTCAAAGTAGAAGAGGAAGAAACCTTGGTTTCCAATTCAGATTCAAGTTCAAATGATACAGATCTTAGTAATCATGCACGTAGTAGTTCCATTTCAGAGGTACATCATATAACAAAAAGCTTTGATCAGGATACCAGTCCCTCTCAGCCACCTGCTTGCAGTAAAAGAACCTTTAAAGACATAAATTGTCTTACTTCTCAGCTGCTTAGCAATGCTACAAACTCCTGTGTATCTCCAACTCTAGCATCAAAGCATTCTCATGTTGAAAATGGTGAATGTATAAATGCTTTATTGTCTCATACATTAGCAATAGACAAACATGTCCTTGCAGGGGACTCATCCCTAGGCACTACTGCTATAGAAAGAGACCAAAATTTAGTTTCAGCTTCTTCCACTTCCTGCACAGATGCAGGAAATGGCTCTCTTCCAACACAAGAAGTCTTCACTTTTCATAATTATTCAAAGGAGACCACTAGCTCTTCACTCGATTTTGGTTGCAGCAGTTCATTAGAGCTTTCACCTGAAAAGGATGTGTCACCACAATTTAGGTTGGCATTGACTGAGTCTCATGAGGCAGAGAAGGTTGGAGTGAAGGCAGATGTAGATGTGAATAGGTGTGAACAAAGGAACGGAGAGGGCAGTAGTAATGTAGAAATAGATGGATGCATTGCTGATGTAGAACTGGAGGAAAACCCAGAGTCTGTGCTGCAAGACTTTAACATTATTAAAATAGAAGAAGATAACATTCCCATATCTAACCCACCATTAAACCATTCTAGTCCAGGATTAGATGAACATACTGATACTGTTTCAAACCAACAACCCAATAAAGAAAAATCTGAATCTGTAGGTTGTTCAGAAAACACTGACACAACAAAGCAAAACAAAACAACATTAAGAATCCTTCAGTTACCAGAGGGCAAGCAGTCTGTATTATTGAGGGCTGCAGAAAGTCGCTTTGCTGTCCCAGTGCATGTCAAAGCATCACCTGGATTTAAACTCATCACAAACTCAACAAATCCCCAGATCAATGTGTCCTACATGAAACCAGCAGGTGAAAAACCAGCTAACTCTGGAATTGTACTAGGTTCAAACAGCAAAATAATAGGTGTCCCTTCAGGGAAAGGTGCAGCACTTTTAACTGCATCTAAACAAGGCATTACCAGTTCCTCAAACCACTACCTAATAACATCAGACTTGAAGCGCCCTTTACTCCTTCCTAGAACATTAAATAGCACACCTGCTGACAAAACCACAAAGACTTGCTACGTGCTCCAAAGGTCAGCATTACCGGTGGCTCAAACCTCGCCTGCTCCAGGACTTAGGCTTGCCAGTACACAACTTTCTCTTAACTCGCGTCCCCTCCTGGCTATGCCAGCAAGTTCGGCAGAAAGTACAGGCAATCTCCAAAGTGGTCGCCAAACATTCTTGCTTCGATATGTTTCTCCTAATAAATCAGGCTTACCGGTGTCCAATGATGAAACGAAGGGGACAAAACTTACTGGACCACATACCCAACCAATTGACAATGCAGGGAACAAATTGATTTTTAAAATTGTAAGTCCTCCAAATAGTCTTCTTTCTAATGCGTCTCCTGTGTCTCGCAGTCACCCTCTACTTTTGGCCACAAGACCTCAGACACAGTGTTTCTTATTGTCACCAAACAATCATTCTGCTGGTATAAAGAAATTTATTGCAGTACAAAACTCTTCACAGAACATTGTAAGAAAGGCAAGTGTTTTTCATTCTCCAGTGAAGGTTCAACCTAGTGAAGCTGATAAACCTATTCTAGCACCTCGTCCGATTCGACCACCAAGTCAAAGGAAGAGACGTCGGAAACTGTTATTTGATGAACTGCCTGCGACTAGCCATAAAGTCCGAAAGCTCTCCAACAAAGCTTTGCCCGAAAAGGAGCCTGTTGTTCTATGGAGGCCTGTAGCCAAAGACCAAGAGAGGACCTTGAGGCTCTCTCCCCTGAGCTCTGAGCAGCACATTAAATGGCCTCGACGGTGCCAGCCTGTAGTGGTGCTCAATCATCCGGATGTGGACATTCCTGAGGTGGCTAGCATCATGAAGGTGGTTCAGCGGCACAGAGGGGCTGTCACCAAAGTCAGCCTCTCTCAGAAAACTATCCAAGCTCTGATTGATATTTCAGCCACTAAATCCTTAACCAAAGATAACTCATCTCAAAGTGACTGCCCTCAGCCACGCACAGTGCAGAGCTCGGTCCGTGAGAGGTATCTTCTCAAGCTAAAGTTGAGGAGAAAAAGCCGAAAGAAGTATCGGCTGGTGCGCACTGTTCCGGACCCGCAGCAGTCTGTAGTGTTTACCTGTTGGTTCTGTGGCCGCCTCTTTAACAGTCAGGAGGCCTGGATCGGCCACGGACAGCGCCATCTGTTGGAGGCCACAAGAGACTGGAACACTCTGGTGTAAACACAAACATTTTTAAGGACCTGAAATTGTGAAATATTCTGTACTGTAAATATTAATTTTTATTTGATTTTCATCTTTTCAATAGTGCATATTCCAGTAAATTATAATGCAAATGAAAAGTGTGGATGTTGCATGCATGCACAGGTCAGATTTAACTGAAATCGTACCCTCATTTCAGAGCACTCTTACAGAGGGACACATCTTTAATATGCACATCAATACACTGCTCAGGTAACTCCAAATTCCGGTCTATTTTTGCTAAACGTGGCGCTACACCACGTGTGTTACGAACAATGTGTAGGTCCTGTTTAATTTACATTCCGATGTCATGCCCCTCAAGTGGCCAAATGGACCACACTGATCGCAGGGTACAAACTCCATAATCTGTTATTTATTCACTCACTCTGTTTTACCTTTTCTTTATAGTAACTGTAAAATCTACTTGCTGTAACACCCTGTAGCTGTTCAGTAAATGTATAATTTTATAGTATTTGTTTAGTGGCAAGATGCTTATTTCTCATTATTTCATGATTGTTTACCAAAAAGGTGCTGTTGTAATGAATGTGTCATTCCCCAATATGCAAAAGTGTACAAAGCACTGCAGAAACACTGCAGCTAATTTTCCTAACACTGTCCTCTATTGTCATTTCAAAGAAAGGTTCACAGAAGAGATGCCTTCATCCAGGGCTCCAAAAATACTCCCTCAAAGCCTCAGCACTGTTTATTGACATTTTCTTGAGGTAATTTCCAAATGTAACAGACACGCAAATAGACACTTCATAAACATAAAACAATATTCTAAAAACAGTGTCATGCATCCTCCACCCCTCTCCTTACTGACTCTTATCTCTCACTGTAGTGTTGGAAGATTCTGCTGTAGGGGGGGGTTTATAATGCTCTGACAGCTGTCAATTACTGTTACTCTGTAACTGCATGTTATCTGCCCACTTTTCCACTCAACTTCTGAAAGCAACCTTCTGATAGTTAATCATCATTAATGCAACTTTTTTTGAAAGAGGTTTGGTTTAGAGCAGTGATATATGGCAACTTATAACTTAACTCTCCACTGGAGCCATAAATCAATAATGGACAATCAATATTTGAGTAACATGTCATGGTCACCACTTTCGTTAATTGAGTTATATAAAAACATTTTTATAACCTAAACCTAAGCCCAGATATTTTTTCATGACAACTACGGGCCTATGTTCTGTTGGCTGTCTGTTGGTCTATCTGTGAACATGCATTTGAATTTGGGCATCACTCAAAAGTAAAACATGACTTATTCTGCAGTGCTGTTTTGTTTGGTGAAATCAAAAAAGTTTTAAATATAATTCTGTATTTTTACTTTGTACATTTTTTTTGCCTAAATCGTGTTGGAATTTATTGTTGAATTTGAATGGCCAGTCATACATAATACATTGTATATAGTGTTCAATACTAAAAGCTTTTCATTTTTAAATGACTCCACTAAATGAGAGTAAATCAGGTGTGGTGAACAGGTTCTTTGAAAAGCAGCCTTTGACTTCTGAATGGATGTATGTGTTTGTGTGCACTCTGAGGTGTAGCTTGTCCTCCTTTGTGCAGGTACCTCTGTCCTCTCCAAGTGCCTCTGCGTCCCCTGGACTGGTCGACACGTGTTCTGTATTTTGTCCGACTTTATGCTCTTGTTTAATAAATGTACAGACCTCCCTACATTTTTGTCCAGTTTCTTGATGTACCTGAAGGTGAATTTTCATTTTTTAAATCTTCCTCTTCTTGTGACTTGAAATGTCACAATATAACATTTTAATTTTGTAAAATAATTTCCTCTCACTACAATTACAATTATAAAGAATTAGTGACATCATGACCAAGCAACAGTGAAATCAATATGTATATCACTTTAATAGATCTATTATATGGAGCCTGTGGTGGTGCTAAAATTCTCATGATAATAGTTATTGTCCTCTATTTTTAATTATTTTAATTCTTACAGTTATTTCATGTCCTCTCAGTATTAATTAAACATGATCCATCCTCCACAAAATGAAGGCCTTTACATGTGTAGTGGAAGATTATGCAGCCACCAGAGGGCAGCGCTTGAATTTAGAATCCTATTAAAATCAGGGGAATATTGCGGGTGGGGGTGTGGTGGGGGTGTGGTGGGTGCTTATCTGCATCATCACGGGGGCCCGGGGCAGGTGCAGGGCCCTGTGTGGAGGCCTCTAACTTTAAATAGGTCATATCAGAGAAACGGGACAGGTTTTTCTGACTGCTGCTGGACGGGTTTACACCAAGAGAGTGTGTATGTGCGCTTTGTGCATACATAATATACACAATCTTTCAGGCTATTTAATGTTGCCTATGTCTATATATTAGCTAATGAAGTAGGACACAAAAAGAACACTCTTAATTAGCCTATACTATTTTGTTTTCCTATTTAATGAAAATAAATGAATGAGTAGTTTAATAGTATCACTCTTCTGAAGTTTCATTTAAATTTAAATTATTGAGACAATAACTCAAGGTGGTCATGGTGAACTTTATTATTTTATATAAAAGTTGTGTTCCACGTTCAACATAAAAACAAAAAAAATACTGATCAAACAGCTGTTTTGCATAGCAGCAGCCTTCAAGTATATATATATATATATATATATATATATATATATATATATATATATATATATATATATATATATATATATATTACACTACATGGAACATGGATCAAGAGAGGTACCACTACAGAAATGGCCATGGTATGGTAAGAACAAAACAAATCTTCATTAATGGCTAGTTTTCCAGAGCTGCTGGATGTGGGCCTTCACACATTTGTGCTGTAAACCTGAGTTTAAGGATTGTACATCGCTTGAGTGTGTGTTTGCTTTGAGGTAAAGTTCAAAAACACTGGGGACAATGGGACTTTACTCTTAACATCAGGAAAGCATACAAAAAGTACTATTTCAATTCTTTATGTTCAGGAACAAATGCAACACTTCATTAAACAGTATTAAATATGCAGACCACAGAATGCACATCACATTAATATGCTACTATAAATGCATGCTCTGACTGACACATGTGCATGTCATAAATACAGAAAACCACTACAATGTCAGAATAAACTGCACTCACCCAAGGCTCTCTTCACTGGTGTTTTGGTTTACTTTATAGTTGGATATATGCAGCCTTTAATTAATATTTAAATTTGGAAGTTAAAATATAGATGAAAAACATGAACCTTTTAAGTAAAGCTAAGACTATTTTCAGCAGTATGAGTGCTGGCTCTATTTTGGTTTATCAAAGAGAAAACGACCAGTGCAGGTCAGTGCACTGGAGCATTTCTCACAAATGCATTGGCTGTCCCATTTTTATGAACCATCCTTAGACCTGCTGTGTTTCCACTGAAAGGAAAGTTTTGATGTAAATATGTCAGCACATACATATGTCAACACATATGTTAATGCATTGTATAAATTAGCTGAGATGAAAAGATTTGGTTGCACAAATTATTCTAAAAGCTAAAAGAGGTTGAGAAAAGGAACTTGATGTCTTGGGGCTTTAACTCTCATAGTCAACAGCCTTTCTACAATAAATCTGATGGAGATGTGTAGATAGGTGGACCTGTTCTGTAAAGTTTACTGCTGTTTTTTTTTTACACTGTTGATGATCTGTTTAACAGCATTCTAACACTTCCCTGAAATAAAGGAATAGAACAGTGACAAAGGACAACCCTGGCATTCAATGTGCAGTATAGAAACATGCCTTGTGACGTTGACTTAATTGAGTCCTTTGCTTTTGCTTCCATTATGCATTGTATGTCTGAAAACAGCCCCATTTGAGGTCAAGAGCACCCACCTCCACTGTAAACAAAGTTGGTGATGTACTACTAACCTACTGTTTACTTTCTATGTCGTATTTCTCACAGAAGCCCATCTAGGCATATGTTGTACGAAAGAGCTCTAGTTACATTGATGTACAGGGGGCTGCCCTGTTGCCACTCTACACAGAAAAACCTTTTTATTTGGACCACTTATGGTTTATGGCTGATGGTCTCTAAAACCATCTTTGAGTTATTTCTGACTTTGCTTTAGTGGAATAGTGTAACATGAGTGTTCAGCAAAAGAACTGGACTCTGGGCGGCAGAGGTGTATGGCATAATGCAGTGTATGGCACTGCAGTTTACTATACAGTAGTTTCATTCTTCCATGGCCCTGTTCTTATGTTCCCCGTGGAGTCAGATCCAAAAAGCCCATCTTCCTGTAGGCTGCGGTTTCGGCCGATGGGTCCACGACGGCCCATGGTACCATGCTGCCGTGGAAGTGTATTTCTAGGAAAAGATTTTGGTTCAACTTCTACACAAAGGCGGTTCTGTTTGTCTGAGTTCTGTGGTGCACTGCTGTAGGGCTCCATGTCCTCTGAGCAGGGCTCCTGAGGGCCATACAGGTGCCACTGACATGTGTGTGAGCTGTGAGAGGGCAGCAGGAGGCTGGCACAGGACATGATGCTGTCGGCCATATTGGGACCATGACTGTGGAATGATGTGGTGCTGTCAGCCATGTTATGGGCGTGACTATGGGAGGAAGTGACTGAATCCTGTCTCTGCAGCCGCAGACTGGGGTCAGGGGCGCTCAAGAGTGAGTTGTCCATGCTGGTGGAGTTGAAGTGTGAGCGGTAATCCTGTAAGTACGGTCGAGGTCGATTAAAGGAGCGAGATTTGGTGCGATCCATAAGGCAACTTTGTAAGGGCAGTGCGGGCCGTGGGACGTCATCTTGAAGTGTGTCTGGGCTCAGAATGGTCCCACAGCACTGAGGGGAATGGTTGGGTTTGGGACTGGGTGGAGAGTAGACGGTCTGTATGAGGGGATCAGGGTAAGAGGAGCTGATCTGACAGATGGGCTGATGTACCTCGTCTGCAGGACCCAGCACTGCTCCATTTTTACAACTGTCCTTGTCCTTGGAGGGGCAGCAGGCCCACCAGCGGTGCCACACATCATCCCGTTTAGCGCAGTGCTGGATGAGGAGGAAGAGGCCCAATGTGACACAGAAGGCTCCATACAGACAGCTGAAAACCATGTCCAGGAAGTGTCCCAAGGACACAGCCAGTGCCCCAAGCACCCACGTGGACAGGAACAGGAAGAGCGTGAAGGCTGTGGCCCGCAACTGGGATTTGAAGGAGTGCTCGTTGGCCAGCATGGAGATGCCCGGAGAGAAGGGCAGAGGGTCCCCTGGGGTATCCTTGGAGTCAGTCTGCTGTTGCTCCTCACTCAGGAGGCACAGCTCATACTTCCTCTCAGGGTGATGTTTGAGCTGGATGTAAGTGCACATGAAGTACGCACACATGACCAGGACCACCAATGCCACTGGACAGAAGAACCCTCCCAGACTGGGCTCCCAGGCTATCCAACAACTGAACAAAAACAAGAACAGAGACACTCACTAAACAAGTAGTGTGGTAATACTGCAGCAGGCTCAGTGGTTAGAGCCCTCATACACCAACCCAAAGCTCGGCGGACCCCTTAGGGAAGACACTTCGCCTAGTATGAATGAGATGTGAGGTGAGTGTGTAAATGATTTGTCAGAGGGGCTGATGGCATAGATTGGCTGCCTTACTTCTGGCAGTTTACCCTAGGGCAGCAGTGACTATGGAAATACTTCACCACCAAGGAATATGGAGTGAACAAAAGTGTAACTGTAAGTGAAAGTGTAGTGTTTTGAGAGGCTTTGCATTATAAGTTATTGTAAGTTATTAAAATAACAAAAATAAGTTTTATATTTGCTGTGTAGAGTCACTTACTATTGAGCACCGTCTCTGCTCCCATAGTTGTTGAGATCAAAAGCAGCTGTCACTCCCACAATTATCAAGGGGAACCCATCACTCACAATGTAGAATCTGAAACATATAGTCATGTATGTATTATCGTCTGTTCCAAGAAATAAATAATTACGCTGTATGATGAAGAAAGCTGTCCTTCCCTATCTTACCTAAGTACTGTGGGTTTGGAGTGGGCTTTGGCTGTACCAGTCCTGTCTGCAGCCTTCAGAGGGTCTTTAGAAACATCTTTGTAAAGGTTTCGAGCAGTAAACATCAGCCATAGCATGGTGGACAGAGATGCATACTGCAAGAGCATGCCCACCTGACAGAGATCAAACACAGACATTAGAGAGAGCTATCCCAGCTGTTTCTTCTTATGTACATCAGATGATAGGGGACATTTTTGTGTTAATGATCTCACCATCTGACAGACAATGGGCATGTTGATCTGATTGATGCCTCCAGTGAAGACTCCAAACGTGAGACCAGTGTGAAAGAGGAAGTTTAGCAGCATGTGCCACCCGTTTCTGTTGATGCGGATCACACTGTGGCACATTCAAAAGAGAGGATGTGTGACAACAGGCCACTATTATACTATTCACTCATAAAGCCATGGCAAAAATTAATGCTTAAAAGCAGTAACATTAGACTGTCATATGAGTGAACGACCTATATCTGAGTGCTGTGGCAGGTTTGCTTTCCCTTAGGTCGTTGTAGCCTTGAGCCAATAAAATAATAATAGCCTCCCTCTTTGGCAAAAATCTGTGTTTTGCTGTATTTGATTATTAATCACTGATTAATACTTCAGTAAAACAGCTGAGCAGAAATGGTTTATAGCAGAAATGGGCAGAGAGAATTTTTTTATAGTCCTGATACCCATTATAAGATAAGATAAGATAATCCTTTATTTGTCCCACAATGGGGAAACTGCAGTGTCACAACGCAAGTTTCAGAAACAGTAGGAAGGTAAGAGCATGCATCAAAATCAAGATAAATAATAAGTATTTACAATCAATTAAAAAAAACCCCACAACACTGTAAAGCTAAAAGGCACAGGAACGTTACACAATAAAATTATCAATCGTTATCAATATCTGCTGATGTTTTAAAACAAGGTGTATTTAACAATCTGTCCTAAATATGCATGGAATCTTTATGTCATCAACAACGCTGCAACAGCATAGTATAATATAATATAATATAAGTGCAAAAGTATAAATGATATGAGATATGACAGAGGCAACAGTGTCCAGTCTTTTAGAAGAGAACAGATCAGTGCTGAAGCATCTCTTTGAGTGTCCAAAACTTGTACCTGGACATGGTCTTAGAGTTTGCGCCCGGGCTTGTGGTGATGATGTCTTACCTATGATGTACAATATAGGTGAAGATGGACACGAGCAGACATAGCAGCATGACAGCTGTGCAGGCATATACCACCGGGTGTAGGTAGTCCCCGGGGTATGGCGGGAAAGACAGCACCCGCTTTAGGTCCTGCAGAACAAGAACATTAAACAGGTTGTATCAGCGAGCGACTCAGTCCACACTCCACATATGAGCTTTAGAATCTTTGATGTGCATTTAAAGAAGACACACGGACAGACATAATGAGGCCACATGCATGTGCATGTCCTCAGCTGATGCTGTGCACTGTAAGTGTGGTGTTGACATCAGTTTCTTAAAATAACTTTATGCACATCATTAAACATGGATAAGGCTCTGACGGGTCTCTGAGACTGCCACAAGCACCAGCTCACAACCAGAGCCAGATTGGCCCTTCCAGAGTTAGAGGCATTTCATTTTCAAAAAGGTCAACTAAAAGTCCGCTTTGGTTTGAAACCAGTCATGTGAGTTATTTTTATTTATAAATCTTGACAGACCTCCTACAGTATTCACCACAAACCCCTAAAGGCTAACCAGTCAGTCCAAGCCAGTTTATGGCAGATGATACATGCTCAGACAAGACAAGCTCTGACAATATTATGGTGATGAAAGTTGCTTTAACATTTGTTTCAATTGTAAGTAAGGCCATAAGTCCTCCATGCATTTCCTCTACGCTCTTCCTTTTCTGATCTGCCATCTAATGTGTTTCTCACACACCTGTCCCGCACACCTCTCTCATATGGCGTGCACGTGAGTACTATGAGCTCTGAATGATGAGTGGGGACAGTGGGAGGGAGCAGACCCAGGGGCTGAGGACTTTCATGTAAACCTGACCTGAATACAGTTGGCATCCCAAGCGCATGTAGTCTGTGTGTGTGCGTGCGTATGTATGTGAGTGTGTGAGCCAGGCTGCGTGTGGGGGCAGCAGGCTGACTCAGAGGCTCTGAGTGCCCACAGCCAACTCTGCTCCGGAGCTCTGTGTGGAGATGCCTCTACAGAACACACATCTCATCTCGCTCCACTGAACCACTATCTATTAGACGCAGCATGGCTGACTAACTCTCAGCTCCTCCATGCGCTGAAAGCCCACTGCTCCAGCCGCCACCATGTCCTTATAAATAATAGAGAAAAGGCAGAGGAGTATATAACTTGTTGATGTTAATAATCATTGTTACAAGAGGCCAAGAGGCTTGTCACATGATGGCTGAAATAGTTGAGTCTAATTGCTATATTACAATGTTTACAAATCAAAATTGATAAAGAAAGCTCCTATCACTGAACTCTCAGCAAGGGTTTGTGAATCCTGACAGGCTGGAGGCTCTAGTTAGCTTATAAGCTTTTAGTCTTTGTATCATGCTCTGTCCACCCCCACTGTACAGCCATTCAGAGCCTCATATTTGCAACAAACAGCGGGAACATAAGGGCGCACACTGAGGGGTCTCTACCGGTCACCCTGAGAGGGACAGAGTGCATGTTGCTTCTATGCACCTCATGATCAAGGAAAATAACCTGAACCAAAGGTCAAGACTGCACTGCATTTGGACTGGTTTGACCAAGGTACACGCAACACACACGCAACAAAGAACAGCTTTAGAACAGAACAGAAGTAGAACAGTAGACTACACTGCACTCACCATCTGTGTTACTGCAGTCCGTTCAGCTCTGGAAAACTCTGTCCTGGACCATCCATGGGAGGCTGGAGCAGCTGAGTCCCACTGCCTCCATCCTAAAAGCACAAATACACAATCAGAAATGTAACGAGGAAGAACAATACCAATTAAATCATAGGCTCATATAACTGGGCTGTCTGAAGTTTGATCTTATTCAAGCATGGGACAATGTAAATAATGCAGCTGCTGTAAATGCAAAACGATGCTGTGTATATTAAATTGTGTTAAAATATGCCCAAATGACATAAAACAAAGATAGGATAACTTTGACACAGAATGTATTGAAGTCTGTTAAAGATGAACCCTCGCGGGTATTTAGTTTTACGCGGCAACATCAAAAGATGCTCGTGCATTGCCGGCGGCAGCCGCAGATAATCTTGTGAATATTGTCGGAGCATTCACAGATGGAAGTTGAGGGAGAATGCGCTTACCTGCGTGGTATGAATGCTCTGGTCCAGCGGAGACAGAGGAATGACGCTCCTCCGCTCTGCCGCGCTCACAGTATCTTATGACGTAGCGGTTACCCACGCGGCACGTGGGACAACCTTGACGTCACCAGGCTGCTCTCATCACCTGGCAAACCACCAGGATTTAGTAGTTTAGTACTTATATTTATTAGGAAAATACTGGGAACTACTGAACTGTTTTCCTGCTCGAGCAAATCACCACAAAAGGGCACTAGGAAGCATGTTGAGGACCTAAGTAGCCAAGAAAAAAGAGGTGTAGCCTATCCATGCTCACAGCAGACTGCCACATAAAAACAAACACCCAGACGAAAAAAGGGCTATTGTGTGTAATTAGCGCTTGTGTACGGTGCAAGAGCCTATAGGCTACATTCGCAAAAAAGATCGACCATATCGCTCTAATAAGTACACTGGTGGGAACCACAGTCCAGTTGATTTATCTACCTGTACGTAGCCCGTTTATTTGGTGACATTTGGACAGTAATCCAGTGAAAGACCACTACCACAGGTGAAGGAGGTGGCCAGTAGTAGCCGCTGCTGTTCCATCTCCATCATGTTGGATGCAGCTGAGGAGATGTTGTCATGGTAACGCGTACACAACAGCCACAGCATGGACATGTCTGTGGGAGGGAGGCGTACTAATAAACATCTCTCAAAAGAAAGTGATACAAGGACTAATGTAAGCCATCTCAAGTCAGTCACTTTTATCTGCTTATGTTAGCCGTAAATCATAAAAGAATCCTCATAACTTTGCCTAGAAAGAAGAGACTATTCCGTTTCTCCAATGGGGCGAGATGTCGCTGGAGCAGCTTGAAGTCGCGCTGGGAAAGAGCGAGGAGGAGCTGCAGTTGTGAGTAGGCTTCCCAAGTCATAACAACACGTTTCCCACTACTGAATACAATTTAGGATTCTTTGTAAGTCATTAACCACAGGCTGCCTAACACAAGCCTTTGACAATACAAAAGTAAATATATTAACTTATAGCACTTTTTTTTTTTTTTTTTTACTGCTATAGCCAATAGGCTATATCACATTTGTATTATACTAGTCTGACCTAATGACTTCATGTGTAGTAATGTGTTGCTTTGGTCTATTATTCAGTCTTTGTCATATTGTACAGAACTTAGAGATCCAGACCATAGTTCATAAAATAGCCTACATTGTGCTTATTCACAGATTTCTGTCGGACAAGCTGGACCTGACCAACTCACATATCTGCATGAGGGAGGCTGCCCTGCTCCAGTACTACCTCCAGGGACTGTGCTGGGCCCAGGACACTCACCTCAGCTCCCTCCAGACATCTTTCACTATGGCAGTGTTGGACACACTGCTCCACAATATTACAGGTCAGAGAACCTTCCTCTTAACTTTCAATCTTGAGGAATATGATTCTAACATCACCGAGTGTGTTACTGGTTAATTCTATTAAATGGGTTCTTGCATAATCTGTCATAAGATAATTCCTTGATCTCTGAAATGCTTATGAATAATCCAAGACGTGAGGGTATTTTTGGATCAGACATGAATCTTGCAACAACAAAAACTGTCTGTGCTGAACAGAGAAGGGTGTGGACTTTGTCGACAATGTGCTGGAGTTTGCCAAAGCACTGGCTGTAGCCTGCCATTGCCCCCCTGGTGCTGAGGGTCCCTCTCCTCTCCTGAGTCCCAAGGAGGTGCAGGGGCTCATCAGACTCATCAGAGACACGTGTGTATCAAGTTATAAATGACTTCTTTGATTAAAATCTTTTGTGTCAGGGCTTTAACAAACATTAAGACATTGTTGTAAATAAATATTTAAAAAAAATTACATGTTTGTTATGGCTAACATTAGCATGCTGCTTCAGGCCAATATCAGTTGTTATCATTTAATTCAAGAAAAAAGGTGTATTAATTAAAGCAACACCCTGCAACTGTCTGGAGGTGGCACATCACATGCATGATTCCATGGAAATAGTTAAAACTATACTTTGGAACCTGGAAATAGATGAGTTTTGTCATACTGCGGAATGTTATACCCACAAAAACATAATTTCTATGGAAACAGGTTGGAGGAGGCCCTCCTCCAGGCCAAGTGGGAGCCAAGTTTTTCAGTTCAAAAACATTCATAATAATAAAAAAAAACAAAAACACTTTTTCTGTAGACTATTTTTTGTCAAAAAAAAATGTACACAGTGGGGCTTAAAATTTGTTAGAGGAAAGACATTGTTCTGTATTATATTCACGTTGACTCCTTTATCCAAACAGTTTGTTTCAGAAATACCAGCTGTTCAAGGCTCTGAGCTCAGAGCAAGAGGAGCTGCTGCTCGGTGCTCAGGTCAGACCCATCGCATTCATTGTTTGTAGAGGATATTACTGATTACCTGATCATAGGATATTAAATGTATTATGTGTTATTAAAAATAACAATGTAGTATAAAAATCTTTGCTTTACGATTAATAATGATGTCATGTTTTCAGGAGACTGTGGACCTAGTCTGGAGTCAGGATGCTCTTACAGTATTGGAGGAGGGCATACCCACACACCTGGTTACCCCTGACATTAATCAATAACAAACTATCTTCAGATAACACTGGTGATTTTTAGGCATACAGATAAAATGCTATGTGTTTGTGTCCAAGAGAAGTTTATTTAAATAAATCTTTTCCAATGCCAATCAATAAATTCTTTATAGACTCTTTATGAAGCTGGTTATTTGCATTACAGTTTAGCGAGCCATGTCTCAATGATATGATTGAGTGAAGAGACTGACACATAGTTAATTTTGTACACCCTCCAAAATCTTTTAGCATTTTTCCCATTTTCACACTAAAATATAATCGATGATACATTTTTAATACTGTTTTGACACCGCCATACGTGTATTTAAAGTTTACCATAGAAAAATTTAAATACATGCATTTGGGTGGAAAAATGCATCTGTCCTGAAACTACATAGACTCTTCACAGAAACTACATAGACTCTTCATAGAAACTACATAGACTGTTCATAGAAAAATTGTAATTAAATAAGATGTTACAAAGTTTTCAAAACTGGGTCGACTGAAACACCATCAGCTGTTTGAATGAAGTGACCAAAGGCTTAGAGTCCCTCCAAATGGCACTTATTCATATGCTTCTCCAAGCTCCTCTTGTGTGAGAATGTCTCTGAGCAGAGCTGGCAGTGGAAGGGCCTCTCCCCAGTGTGTACCCGCATGTGGCTCACCAGGTGGGACTTCTGACAGAAGCACTTCCCACACACGCTGCACTGGTACGACTCTGCGTGCACCTTCATGTGTCGGATCAGTGTCTTGGTCAGAGAGAAGGCCCTGGGGCAGCAGGGGCACTTATAGGGCTTCAGCTCTGTGCCTGCTCTAAGATGGCTGATCTTTTTAGGCAGATTCTGTGAATGACTCAATGGTTGATTGGATCCTGCACAACGCACTGCTTTGGACTTTTTGAGTGTTATACGGCCGTGTTCAGGAGAGACTGGCTGGACTCTGAAGAGACATAATGGTCGTGGAGGTTCACAAGCCAGAGCCCCAGATCTGGACTCACCACTCCTGCCTGCTCCACAGTCTATGTGTTCAGGGCTGCTCTTTACGGTTCTGTGAAACTTCATCTTCTCATCTTCTTCATGATGTGTATCTGTAGAAGCTGCAAGCTGGTCCTCTATGTGGAGCTCCCAACACACTTTCACATCTTCCACACTGGACTGTGGCCCCACGGGCTCCAATTCTGAAGCACATTCAGAGCATTAAATCTTCATATGAGACATATGGGATAGCAGGACTCTGTATTACCTCCATGCGCTGCCTCCAGCTGCTGACTGTCCACTACCCACTTGGTACAGGGCTGTCCGTCTGGCAGCAGGGTCCTATGCACCAGCCGCAGGATCTCTTCTGCTGCTGCAGACAGACAGTCTGTGACCAGAGCACGGAGCAAGTCCATCTGCACTGCACTGCTCATCCTACAGGGGTCGTCCGTCACTGATACTCCACAGGTTTGTACTCTAAGAAGGCCATCAGAACAGAGGAAAAATAAACAACTTATAAGTTAGGTACTTTTTAACTGTTGTGATATAAATAAGGTTGGTAATTTAGCAATAGAGCCAGAGAAAATACAGGCTAACACCACTACACAGAGGCATATTAATGTAACGCCAGTCAGAAAAGCAGTAAAAGTGCATGCTGTCAATAATAGGGAACACATGTGTTTTTCAGATTTTGCTTCCCTAAGTCAGAATCCTTACGTTGCCTCTCCGCCTGTGTATCCTATGATCACTCCAAGGTTTACAGAGCAGTCCACTCCCACGGCTTCTCTTGTCCCGCGTCTCGTTTCCACAGACTGAGCAGTGCGCGCTTCTCTTCGGGCTCTGCGCTCCAGCAACAATCGATTTTTATTTTAGGCCCACAGATACCTGGCAGGTTGACCACGACAAAGCCAACGTTCTTCTTCTTGATTCGCGACAGATGAAGCCAGCTCAAAGCAACGCTGCCCTCCACTGGATATACAAAGAGGATCATAAGACCTGGCCTGTCAGAACATCAGGTTGATAATCCCAAATTACAACCAGTGGGTAGGTAAAAAGTATACCGAATACAGGCATATCATTAAAGCACAGTCGTACAGCCTATTCCTTGTTTTCTTGTCTTTCTGATGTGAAAATGTGTGGAGTGGTGTTGTTTTATATGTTTCATAAAATATAACAAAGTCTTACATTTTTCATTCACTCAGTCGCTTCATTGTAATAGTGGGTTAAGTGTCTTGCCCATGGCCATAACAACAGAATGCACTGTTTGCAGCTGGGATTTCACCACAAATGCTAATCTCACGGTGTCACACCTTCCCAAATGTTGTAGGAGTGAGCCTTCTTTGCCAGAGCCTCGAAGGGGTCAGACAGTTCAAGTTAGGAACAAATCCAAGTTAAGATGCAGATATTGTGGTGGGGTTGGGGAGGGGATGCAAACTATAAATATAGTCTGAGAATGACTTTAATCATTAGCATTTAATAAACATATGTCATTTGTGGGTTTTCCTTCTGGATATTTATTTTTAAGAAATGCCTATTATATTAGACTTAGACTTAGACTTAGACATAGACTTAGACAAACTTTATTGATCCACAAGGGAAATTATTTGGATACAGTAGCTCAAACATCACAATATAATATAATAACAGAGTAACAAAAATAGATGGTATAGCAAAAAAGAAACAGGCGTCAAGTGAGACATAATTATAAAAATGTATATGTACAAGTCGAAATAAAATAGAAATATAAGTAATAAAGTAATAAACTATATAATCACAGATTATATATATATATTACCACCCTTGAAACAGAAATGCTGGTGCCTGCCCCCCAGAGTGGACCATCAACACACACACTTAACTCTAACCTTCATCCATGCAAGTGCCAGAACAGAATCATGTTTTCAGACAATGGTGGATCCTGTTCACCACTATATCAATGTATTAGACTTTCAATTTCCCTTTTCCCAGTTGATATAATCATTAATTCAATTGTTAAGTGAATTTTCTTCATGCACGAGTCATGAAACAACAGAATCTGTTACATGACTCTAACTGTAGATACTCAAAGAAATACTGAATGATACGATGTCTACTGTAACATGATTTTTTAATGTTTGAATCATTTAGCTATTGCAAGAGGTGAGAATTCACGCTTCAGAAGGAATGAGGAAAAGGACATCCTGTGGAGCCACAACAACAGGAAGAGGTAACACCACCCACATCCAGTGGTGTGACCACGCCTATGCTTACAGGACCATACTTTCTCTCCTGTACCCAGAGGTAGGCATCTCAGTGGAGGAAATGATGCCACCACAGTAAAATCTCTATATATGGTACGTTACCATATTTGCTCCTGATAAAACACTGCTGAGAGCTGCACGCACATGCTCAACGATGGTCTACCCCAGGAGTGGGCAATGCTCACCTGCTCCCAAAATAGGGAGAGATGAAACACATATGAACAGTACACACACACTGTAATGGTGCAGGAGCTCAGTGTGAGGCCAATGTGACATGCAGGTAGTAAAGGTTAAACATCTGGCATGTCCTACCCATCATTGCCAGAGCAGAACTTGGGCCACCTCTGTGCAGTGGAGGGGACCCATCTCCAGGTCTTGAGCTGGGTTTTCTCAGCACCTACAGAATTTTGTTTTTTGCCTAGATAGATGTTTAAGCCTAAATAGATGTTTAAGCTTGACGGAGTAAATTATTATGATTAAAATTATTATTATTAAAGTATTGACTTCATTCATTTCAGTGGATCCCCAGATTATATGAGGAAGAATTTTAAAAGTATGCAATAGTCACAAGGAATGATACTCTTCAAATGCAGTGGTGAATCTAGATTTGTCATTGTTGGTCTTATATCTAGGCCTTCGTGCTGAAAATAAAATCAGATAGGTAGGGTAATCTATTTTTTTATGGTGGGGGTCAAGAATGCCTATGGATGTTGTTATGGGCAGAGAACCTAGTTAGAATACCAGAAGTGAACGCGAACAGAAAGGAGAACATGCAGTCGACTCTGTAAGCTCCTCTGTTTTATTCTTATTTTAAAGCCTTTGGGCTGGGGGTTTGGAGAAGTCATTGAGAAGCCCCCTGGATCAGCGTGTGGAAGCGACAGCTGCTGATTGTACTACAGCGGGTCACATGACCACCTCTGATCCTCCCTCCGCTCCGGCTCTAATGCTGTGTACAGCCCACAGAGCAGATTAGAGCAGGCTCACGTTCAGACAGCACATGAACTCAATACAACAACCCCAGCACCGAAACCAGAAGAGACCAGCACAAGAGAGCCAGGAGAGCAGCAGGAGCCAGGAGAACAGAGGAACCATGCACTGGTCCTGAGCATCATGAAGCAGGTGACACACTCTCTCTTCACACACACCACAAAACTGTTACTGTTTTGTGTACAGGAGTTCTTGGATGTGGTCTTGCAATCTTGGGTATTGCATTTTACATGAAAATTAATTTAATTGTTTTATATGACAATGACAAAAAAAATCAACTAAGTATCGAGGCTAAGCATCAGAGGTGGGCCCTGCTTGACGTTGTTGGTGCTATATATAAATATTTGTTATTTCAAGGACCTTTGCCCTTTCAAAAGATATGGTATTTTGTTTTGCTGTATTAATTGCTATGGCAGCAGTGCTAGATTGTCATCATTCTGTAACCTTGATAGTTTTCTGGTCAGTTATTTTGCAGCAGTGAGCCAGTGGGGTGTGTGCATGTGCGCGTGAAGGGGTTCTCGGTGGCAAAGCTGGTGAATGAGAGGATATCCTGCTACACACTGAAAGGAGGGGGCTGTGGGGGGTCTATCACTCTTTAGGGACACAATTCTGCCCATGGATTTATCCTAGTTTAACACACACGGTTTCTATGTTTAACAAAGCTGCTATCTGTAGCATTTTGAGGGCTTTTTCCCATTCAAAACATAAAATATTTAGTTTTGAATTGCTAATTGTTATGTCAAGTGTCCTAATTTTTCATCATTCTGAAACCTATGGATACTCTGCAGTCTGTTCCTATGTCCTTTGCTTCTTTCTTCTTTGACACCATTTCTAGCTAGAAATAGAGATTGAAATTGAACCAGAGAGGACCCCCCATCTGAATATAATATTGTGAAATGACCCACTAACTGAAGGATGTCTGCTGGTAGTGAGAGTATAGAGACAAAAGTAGTCTTCAGTAAATCTGCATGATGTGACAAATCAAATAAATTAACCTAAAGGTTTAATTACATTTGTTCACTATTAAAATAAATTCAGCTTGTTATATAAACATATAGTCTGGTTACAGTATATATAGAGAGGTTCTTAATATTAGAACAATACTTCCTTATGTAGTGCTGGTTTATGCTTGTTGTTTCCTTGCCATTGCTGGTATGTTCTGTCCATTACATTACTTGTATCTGCTGTCTGTTTCCATTGTTGGGATCCTTAATTTCTTTACCATTGTTGGTATCCTTTTGTATTATTGCAGTATGATGATAGTTATGTTCCCAAGCTATAACAGTGACTCATTGTTCTCACGTGTAAATAGTTCATATGGTCTAATGTAAAATGTCTGAAGAATGCAAAAGCAAGCACATTATGTTAAATTAGAAGAGGGGGTGGGATTAAATAAGTTTTCTTCTTCCCACTCCTTTTTGGGCAAATGTTTTTGTTGTTATTTCTGTTATCATATGCATATGTAATTTCCCTTGTGGCTCAATAAAGTTTGTCGAAGTCTAAGTCTAAGTCTACTGAAATTTTTAAAAGGACCAGATCAGGTAAAATACACTGAATGTTCTTATAAAACACATTCCAGTCAATCTATCAGACAGAGGGACATCATTACATCATAGAATATGCAAACAAGGATCACAAGGTTAAATTTGTCTCTACTGCTTTTCATTTTAGCCTCTGGCAGAAAAATAAAGCTGTATTTATTTGCAATATGGATTTTTTGAGAGAATGAGAAGTAATTGTTCATTCTATTATCTTTTGCGCATCTACCTTTTTCTTTAAATTTTGTATTTTGTAGTATAAATGTATAATGGACAAATAATAGCAGAAAAGATTGGGACCTTAAGTTGCACAAACAAACAATAACAAAAACAAATGTCACCATATTGCTTATTGTCCAGGTTCATTGTAAAACTGTTCTATGCTTTTGTTCAGTTAAGCAGTATTTAGCTGTAGGGCTGTATGTGCAAAGAACTGCAAAATGGGTTTATGTGCACCAGTTGTCTTTTTCAGTGCAATCTTTGTGTGTGATATCTTTGTTCTTGGTGTTTTTGTTCTATCTGCATTAATAAAGGAAGATGCAGTGAGCAGCTTAACTCTACAGTGGTCAGTGTATCTGTGTGGCACAGCTGCAGTGGTGCCATGGCCCTGCTGGTCCTTGTTCTTTTATTACAGCTAAAGCATTGACTTGTGCCCCATTGTGAAAGCTGTGGATCCAATTATACTTTTGTGTTTATTATAAGGCTTGGGCGCTTTTACAAAGGGAGAGGTATTCTGTCTTGTGATTTATTCTAATCTAAACTAAGGCTGTAGTCCTTTCCTTTAGTCATTTAGTCCATTAATTGGCCAATGATGGCTTAGCTGACCAAATATTTTAAATTTTAGGATTATAAGAATTTAATACATTTATAGGCAAAGACTGGAATTTTAGGAGTGACTGGAAATTTGAATGTGCTTTTTCGCAGCGCAAGATCTTTATAATTTTGAGAACTTTAGTCAGTGCAACTCCGCTCCCTCTTCTAGTTGAATAACAATTGCACAGGGCATATTTGTAGTCAACTAAGATACACTTTTAAAAGTCACAGTGGCTTTTTAAAACCATGTGTAATCATTATATTTTTGTAAAACTAGTATTGAGGATGGGTTTTGATCATTCAGACTTGAAATGTATCTTTGCAGAATTACTCAGCGCACCCAATCATAGTGAGTATTGTATGACATCATCACATTGTGCCCCATGTGCAGCTCTGGGGAGATGTATGTGCCATTTTCTGCTCTGCTTGTTTGAGCTTTAAATAGGACAGTTTAGCCTTGTCCCAGCTCTGTGTGAGTTTGGGTCTCTGACTCCTGAGCGTTGTGGTGCAGGGCTGGGTGCACATGTGGGCAGTTGTGTAACACCCTGGGCACTGAGCTGAACTGTGACAAACACGCTGCACAGTCAGAGGTGCTCCATGTCCCCACGCTGTCCGCCCTGTTACACTGGCGCCCTGAGAGTAAGTCCAGCACCCACACCAAACCTAAAACTCTACAAAACCAATTTTTCAGCTCTCACCAAGAGAACAGAGAAAACTTGGGTTAAGGTTAAATGTATGACTATAATCAGGACTATTGTCATTATTCATGGGTGTGCAATGAGCAGTGAAATAAATGGAAGTGGACGCTCATTCATTCAGTAGGCTAGTCTTGGTCTATGCAGCCCCCTCTAGTGTCTGATTGTGACTGTGTGGGCCCCAGCAGATTACTTGGATTAGACAAATCTCTGTAGTTCCGTAAATAGATAAGGGTGAGTGTGGCCTCCCCCACATGCGCACAGCACATGCCCTCTCTGGTGAAACTGACAGATGTTTGACAGTTTAAGACTTTAAATCCAAAAATCAAACATTCAACTCCTCACAAACATCACACAACCCCGTTGCCCTGGATATAAGACATATGTCTACATAACAGAACAAAACATTGTGCTACCACAGCACACACATTTGCATAACATCAGTTACACAGTTGGTTCAGTTGAGGTGCCCTGTGCCCTCTCACTCTGGACGGAACCAGGCTGACACGGGTTCAAGAATCTGCGTTCATTGTTCATCTTGACAAGAGAGCTGCCACTGCCCGTGCCCCCTGCTGTGGGATCACAGAAGGATTAATTTATTCTGTAAAGAGCTGGTTAGCCTAATGTGTTCCCCAACAAATAATCACTGTCCTGTCCCAAAAACATGCGGGTCATGTGACTATGTCTTTGTCTGGTGCAGTGGCAGGAGTGAAGTGCTGAGCAGTGGATTGTAGTAGTTGAGAATTAACAATGTGCGCACGCGCAGAGGATATGGGGCAAATCATAACAAAGAATTGTGTTTTTGGTCTACTCCACCGAATACTTTATCAAAAAATGTTCCATTGCCATTATATGTGTGGGTTTGACAAACAGCGTCGTGACGCGGTGTGATGACTGCGCGCACTGACGCGACACGTCACGGGGAGGTAAGGACGTTGCAGCGCAGAGCGGTCCGTGTGAACCTTTACAAGAGTGTCAGGACGTCTAGCCTTTGTGACAATGCTCCAGTTCTTTTAAAGGGCTCCGGTGTCTGCTCTACTACTGCGAATCCAATGAGTGGAGATGGAGTTGTTTTTTGTCTTGTTGGGATCCCACCTGTCTCTGAAGTAAGTCCGAAAAGAACGCGCGCACGGGGCAAAATATAAGAGGGACATGGCATTTGTCATCCACCTTCAACATTTCGACCAGGTTCACGTGGATTCAGAATATTCCTACTCATGTTTACACTGAACAAAAACAAATCATAGGACAAGCTATATATAGTCTATTTTCTTCTGTTGAAATGGTAAAGAATGAGCTTGTGCCTAGACGTATTCGGTTCAGTATACTTATAATACTTTTATACCACAATATGCTATATTTTGTTTGTTTTTTTATTCGCTGCAGCAGTACTGTAGTGCTGTGTGAGTGCTGGGAAAGGCGTGCCCTGGAGAGCAGCCCACACAATGATGGTTATACATTCCTCACATCAGGGGAAGACTTCTACAGGATCTGGGACCATGGCAGAGTCAGCGCTCTAAGTGCGGTGGCAGAGGGGCGCGGCTGAGTGGGCACTGGGCACTTAGACAATGAGAATTCAGAATGGAATGCATGGACCTCCAAACTGTAGCCCACACACACTCCTCACAGAGTGTCCATTATGGAGCACTGCTGCCTCCTGCTTGGCTCCTGCTCCTCTCAGATACACCCACTGCTGCTCTGGCTCTGAGAGGGTTTTACTTCTGTGTCTCTACAGTGAAGACTCTTTACAGGTGGCACTGGTGTTTTGACTCTAGTGACTGGTGACAAAAGACACATGTTTGTTGTGATACTGTGACAGGGCATCTCTTTTCACATCTTCTAACATCAGCTTAATCTAATTGTAAAAAGAGACAGGATCAACTTATGTTGGCATGTTACGGCACTGTAATGATGGGTTTATTGTTGTCACATTTCCTCATTATTGGTCCTGGGAAACAGCTTGAACAATGGGCAGTGTATTTCACTTTGAAATTATGAAATCAATTATGAATTACTGGAGTTTGGAGATGAAGGGGAGCTGTCCCACTGTGGTTTGGTTTTACTACTACCAACTTTAGTACTGTGTCTTATGATGCATGGTGATTTTTTTATTATTCAAGTATTTTTGGGCCTCATCTGAAGAGCTGTGGTGTCTTGTTATTGCTTTAGTTTTTTTTTTTTCTTCTGTGTTGTTGACAGCTCAAGCTCTTCTTTGCCAAAAGCAGATCTGGACTCATTTCTGTTTATCAGAGTGTAGCAGAATACGCTGAGGCTGTGCATATTTTTAGCTCCATCTTCACAGCTGACTAAAAATAGGTCGTTCTCTCCGTTTCCCTCAGCATCAGCATATGTTCTCTCAATCTGTCACATTTGATGATAAGTGGTTTGATTTTATGTAACAATTATGTTGCGAGCACAGAGGTAGCGTCATTAGTGCACATGGCAATGTGTGCTCTGTGCTTTAAAAATGATAGAAAGAATAATTGCATGGAGATGTATGGAGATGTTAGAGAAAGAAGGCCTAGAATTACTGAGATCTGTTTTTTAATGAAAACGTAATTAAATAAAGACCCCACATCACCAGAATAATGAACAGTTGATTCAGTTAATTTGAATGCTGTTTGATGACATGGAAGCTGTTATGCACACAGTGGTCATGTGGTGGCCCTGAGCACAGGCACTGAGAGGAGGAAGAATCAGGGCAGAAGAGATGTGAGTCAGTGTACTTATTTTTACCCCAACACAACATCTATGCCCTCGTACACTCAGTTAGAATTTGTACAGCAGTAGAGAATCACAGTAGTATTTTCTTCGCGCTCCTTTGTTGAGCAAAGTGTTTTAGTTATTTTTATTGTTATTTTCTATATACTGATGGACCAACAGATAGAGTGGGGAACATTCCTCCACTGTGGCATTTGGCTGAGTGTAAGTGGAGGTGACAGGAGCTGCTTTGGAGAGAACAGGACAGAGTGACGCTGGAACAAACAGAGAGAGGGAGATGTCACCCATGGGAGAAGGAGCATGCTCTGGAACATTACCAACGAAGCATCAAGATGGTTTTCTCCTGCAGTCCACCCACAGCACAGATAACAGCATCATCCAGGGCCAGCGCCACTGACTCGTGACAAAGGTGAAGACTCAATGTACTCAGTGGAGTGCACTGTGGACACAGAGAACTCAACACTTGCTGGTCTAGAAAAATCATGGCTGAAAGAGTGATTTCCTGTTGCATAACTACATGGATTTCTCAGGACTGCTGTGGAACAATTCAGCAAAACCCAACAATGTTTTGACATGTTTTTCTTGAAGAGCAATCAAATAAATACATGAACAATGAAGGCATTTTCTCTACTTTATCTCCAGTCATGTCTGGTCTTCCTGACAGAACCAAGTCAGAAACAGAAGATGATATCCTCAACCTCGTGTGGATAAACAGCTGATGTTTTTACTTGAGTTATTTACTCCAGGATCAGTTGGATGTTAGCTGATAGCCATAATCATAAAGGATGGTGTTCACTTGTCCAGATGCATGTGAAAGTGTCTGGACTGGTATGTGAGTGCATAGACTGTACTGGTATTTGTGAGTATGTTGGAGGGAGACCTGGCCCCGGCTTCTTTAGGACCACAGTGGAGCTTCCAGTGTTCTGTGGGAGTGGACTGTAGTGATGTAGAGCCACGCTGTATTTGGCTGGCTGCTCTGAGCACCTCACCAAGTTCTGAGCCCACTCCTCCAAAGTCACGTCAACTACAGGGGTCTGGCAGGCTCCTATGCTATCACATGACAGGGGTGAGTGAGCGCTACAAAGAATTAATGAACTTCTATTCTGACATGCTTTTTCGCTTGAATCATAGAATAGTATAATTAATGTTTACATCAAATTTACACCACCTGAAAAATAGATGTATTTCAGATTAATTAATTAATCTCTAGTATGATGAATGGTGCAGCTCTCACATCCTCTTTGCTTTTGAGATGTTCCGTCCTTTTGGACCTGGGTCTCAGGTCCCAAATTTTGACCTATTTTTCTATGATTTAATTATGATATATTGTCTTTTTTGAGTAGAGGTATGAGTACTGGTCTTGTTTGACGAGGAAGGAAATTCTTCATCTGGTAAACCATTATTTTAACCATCATGCATCTTTTCTCTGTGCTCTGCGTGAACACGGTGTCTAAATAAAAGCACTGGAGCTTTGAGTCTGGTGGTGAGTGCTGGTGTGCCTTTTATAGTGGCACTTCAGCACTTATTTGTTTTTCTGAGTGCACTGCACATTACTAAGGTCCAGAGTGAACTACAAACTCAAACTACCCTTTGAGCTGTCTTTAATGGGCAGGGCCCTACACTTCCTATGTGCACAAACACACTTCCTGTTATTTCACTTATGCATAGATTTGAGTGTGCATTGTTAAATATACAGCTCAGTACTAGATCTTTGCTTGGGTTCAGCTCAGCATTTCCTGCACTCACTGACCTGCCATGGTCTCACTCAAACCAGTACATGCCAGTAATATTGATTATGAGGCCTGATTCCTGTTGTTATTAATTGGTATCATATTTATAACTCATTATTCATCAACAAATGAATAATTTCAAACAGTGGTCTTTAGAGAAAGGAACTGAGTCAAATGTATGGCATTGATGGTATCCTGCTTGCATCTGGTCCACACCCATTTCCTTTTTTTTTTCTCCTACTTTTGTTTGAACACAGGTTAAGGGGGAAAGGGATGGCATTACATTGTCCAATAAGAACCGACGGCGCCCCCTGTCTTCAGGCGAGGTAGAGGGGTTTTCATGGCGGGGACCCAGGACCATTGTGCTCCAGAAAAACTCCCAGGGCTTTGGCTTCACTCTTCGCCATTTTATTGTCTATCCACCGGAGTCATCTCTCCACTCTCTCAAGGTACAATGTCCTTTTTTATAGTAGTTAAACAAATTACAACAAAATTACCACCAAATTATGAAAATCATCACAGGTTATTTGACAGTTCCTTAACTGCTGAGTTTTGGATGACATCATAACATTCTATAGACCAATGTTACTTAATACAGATTAATGAATTCATATTTTTAAATGCTGATTGTAAAGCAGGGAGTTATAGGGTCTAGTAAATAATAGAAATTATCAGGTTAACTTGTGAATTTACTATTTGGAAATTTCTTGGCAAAATACAATGTATTTTGGGCTCTTGCCGCCCATCTGGAAGTATAATATAATCACATTCTAGAATCTGAAAACCACCAATATAATGTGCTTTGAAGAGTCTTTGATAAAAAAATTGATCTATAAATGAATGAGCATTAAGTAATTAATGTTGAGGTATGTGAGGCAATGAAGCATGCTAGGAGCTGCATGAAGAGGAGCTTAATACTTAAACTCTTGACTTTCTTTCTAAATCATTGTCTAATATATAGATTTTAATATAAAGCAGATTATTGCTCTGAGATATATGTAACATTGACATCTGGTTGTCTATTTGTCTGGACAGGACAAAGAGAATGGGAACACATCAGTAAAAGGTGAGGGTTTCTGCTCATACTGAATAAATGAGGATGAATGAATGTTTAAATACTAATCATCGGGACATTTTGCAGGATGTGCGCACTCACGTCTGGAGCCCATGGACACCATCTTTGTGAAGGGTGTTCGGGAGAATGGTCCAGCTCAGATGGCGGGACTGTGCACAGGTGAAAGACTAAAGCAGCACTAGACTGTACTCTTAAAAGAAATGTATAATTTATGTATAATGTTTTTGTGCTTTTTAGGGGACCGCCTGATTAAAGTCAATGGAGAGAGCATTTTGGGCAAAACGTACTCTCAAGTCATTGCACTCATCCAGAACAGGTACATTCAAACCACATTTAAAATAAATTATATAAGACTATAAAAAAGGGGTGGGCGGCCCATAGGACCACAGTTCTATGGCTTTGGGTGTACACCAACAGAAGCTGTGTTTTTCTGTTGCAGTGACAATGTGCTGGAGCTGTCCATTGTGCCTAAAGACCAAGACATTCTACAGCTGGTAAGTTTGAGGATTTGAGCAATGCACAAACACGCAAAATAGTTACCATCCTATCCCTCTTAATATTAAATTATTCACTTAGTGTTACTATTTAACTGAATATGCATACAGTACTATTTGTCATCTCTCTGTAGGCTTGCTCCCAGGACCCCTATCTCAGGAGAAATCATCCCCACAGTGGAGAGGCACACATCCCGCCAGGACCCTCAGCTCTCTGTGACTTCTGCTCCAGGCCCCGCCCCCTCAGCACATTGGACAACTGTCCCTGTCGAGCTGCCTTCTCTTCCCTGGACAACTCAGACACTGGTCAGGACCATGTGCCAAGCACAAACAAGATCCGCTCTTCCGCAACTCTCAACGCTTTGGAGTTTCACTTTGCAAATCATCATGCGGCCATTGCCTCTGCGACCCTCCCACCCCCACGGAAAAGTAGTCTGCCTGCCTCTACCCGGGCCGAGGCCCTGTGCCGACAAGCCCTGTCTGAATGGTACTACAGCCAGGCGCAGGCTGCAGAACACTTGTCCCCCCGCAGCCGTGGAGTGTCCCAGGACCGACTGGCTGGGCTGGGCATAGCACTCGGAGTGGACTCTGGCTTTGGCGAGCCACACCACACAGACAACTTGCAGCACCATCGGCAGGTGGCTACAGCCACATTTCAAGACTCCTATAGACTGGGAGGTGGTGGAGATGTTTCTGATACAAGAAGTAGAGCATGCTCCCAAAACCTATTAGCTGCCTACGCAGATTATGAGCACAACTATGGCCGCTCTGTAGAAACACTGAAACAAGCCTCCACATTTTTATCATCACATAGCCAGCACCCTCAGCACAAAGATCCAGAGTCCCAAAGAGAACTGTCCACATCTGCACCCCCTACAGGCCGACAGGGGCGTCAGCAGGTAGCAGAACCTCAGACTCCACGCAGTATAAGTGAGGTTGGCTACAGTAGCTATAGCCCATCCTTCAGCAGAAAGAGCACTTACCTGCTCCAACATGCTCACACTTTCAGAGACAGCCACAGTACAGCTCAGCTGAGTCCCTGTGACAATGAGGGGCCCCAGAGGCCCCTCTCCTCCCCTGCCCTGTCTCCTGCAGAGGAGGAGGGGACAACACCCATAAAGCAGGAAGTCATCCTGAGAAAGAAGCCCTCAGCCACCCACAGCTGCAGGGCCAATGGCAGCCTGGCACAGCAGGCCTTCGACTCACTGTCCTCCATCCCTTTCATAGGTAAGTCCCCTCTGCACCCAGTACGGTACTTTACTTGAAACCTTTGGTCTGGACTTTTAGACTTTCCTCTTTGTGCACTGTGGGGCATCCTCACTTCTCATAGATTGTCAATGTTTATATGATGTTTTATTCCCTTTAAGTTAAATGTTCACCCATCACTTTTAGGGCTTGTTTGTTTAATATCTGTCATGAGGATAATCTAAACATGTCCCTTTTTCATGTTGTTCTTTGCGGTGCTCAGCCAGTATGAAGAATCGGCGCTCTTCATACCTGCTGGCCATCACCACAGAAAGATCCAAGTCCTGCGATGAAGGGCTCAACATTTTCAAAGACGAAGGCAGAGTTTTCTCGTAAGACACCTGTACAATATTTAAAGCAGTGAAATGACATTTTGTCTAACAAACGATATTGTGCTTCTTTTTAGAAAACTTCCAAAAAGAGTGAAGAGCTTCTTCCTGGATGGGGTGAGTGTAAACAATCTGCCTAAATGGTTCTAGTGAATTGATTGAGTGTGTTAAGACTGCGTTTGTGTAGTCTCTGGACAGCCTGCGTGCCCAGGAGGAAGTCCGCTCCAAGCGTCATTCCACCTCTGAGCTTGGCACTACTGTAGTCAGCGATGTCCGCAAAGAGGGCTGGCTGCACTGCAAACAGGTGCTTAGTGAGAAGGGCAAGGTATGACTGTGTCACTATGAAAAGCTTTTTACTAGTACAAATCATGTCATTTTACATAAGCTTAAATGCTTATGTTAAATGTCCCCTGCTCTTATCGCTTTTGCAGAAGTTGGGGGGTGGTATTCGGCCATGGAAGCGTGTTTTCTCAGTGCTACGTTCACACTCACTGTTCCTCTACAAAGATAAGAGAGAGGCTGTCCTTCATGGGGCAGGAGCTGCTCCAGGGCAAGAAGAGCATTGTCCCATCAGCGTCCGCGGCTGTCTCATTGACATCGCCTACAGCGAGACCAAACGCAAACACGTGCTGCGCCTCACCACTCAGGACTTCTGTGAATACCTCCTGCAGGCAGAGAGCCGTGAGGACATGCTCAGCTGGATCAAAGCCATCCGAGACAACAGCAAGAGTGAGAGTGAGGTGAGGGGTTGTAATCTATATGGTGAGTATTGGCTTATAACCAACTCTAAATCATTGGTCATTTCTCTGCTGTAGGAGATTGGATTCTCTAGACAAGCTCTGATTAACAAGAAGCTGAATGACTACAGAAAACACAGGTCAGTCTATGGCAAAGATGTAGGCCTCAGGAATTGAGATACAATTTATATTGTAAGTTCATCATAGAATTGTTGGAAAAGAAAAGTTCATTTACACTTGAATATCTGTAACAGTTTGTGTTTTGTGTCTGTCCCATAGCATTTTCAAAAAACATTTCCAGATTTATTATGAAACTTTTATTGTGGATCTCTCCTCAACCATTCAGAATGTTCAGCAGCCAGTTTCATGTAGTCAGTGTGAAAGTCAGATAAAATTACTATGTGTTTTTTGAATGAGCTGGGCCAATGTGTACTTGTGTGTGTGCAGTCTGACGGGTCACAGGCAAGACTCCTCTCCCAAAAGCCATCGGATTGTGCCGCCTTCGCTTCTTTCCAAGACAGACAACAAATCAGGTATGAGTGTGGTGAGCATTGATCAGGGAGAGAGACCCTAGACCATGTAAGGTCAGCGTCCCACTGAGTTCTCGTCACTTCTCTTCTGTGTTGCAGATGACAACAAGACCCCATGGGGCATCAACCTCATAAAGAGAAACAAAAAGAGCAGTAATCCCAAGGCTTTTGGAGTGCGACTAGAGGACTGCCAGCCTGCCATCAACCATAAAGTGAGCACTCAGCATACAAATAATCATACAACTATATCTTACATTGTTGTTGGTATGTAAAGTCATGTAGTTTATATTATGCAAGTGAAAAAAACAATTGAAAACAAGCAATGTAAAAAGTAGGGATGCACCGATCCAATAATGGCATCAGATATTGGTGCCAATACAAAAAGATTTGCAGGATCGGATATTGGCTTTTAAAAAGCGGTTCAGCTGATATTGTGGTTTGACATAGATTCATGTATTAAGGCCCAATCCCAATTCTCCCCCTTAGCCCTCTGTCTTTGTCTTAGCCCTACCCCTTAGCCCTACCCCTGTCTTTAAACAGAGGGGTAAGGCAAAGGGGTGTGTTTTAACCCTTAGAAATGGGACACCCCTTTGCAGTCGCAACAATATGACATTATTTTTAAAGTTTTGAAGTATTGTGCTCCTTTTGAGTTTGTTTTAAATTAACTTTGCAAAAAGTCAAATGTTTTTTTAATTTTTATTTATTTTTTAATTACTATACTCTGTACAACATATGTAAATCAAATTTTAATCAACTGTAACACAAAATTAAAATGCTGCAGAGGTGGACGGAGATGCAGAGGATGCCTGGTACACACAAAAAAGAAAACAAAATTAATACATAGTCATAAACATATATAGTTGTTCTGGTACCTACAAATATTATAGAATGTAATATACCTTATATTTTATTTTCAAATTCTCCCACTTTTTTGAAGCTTGTTGGGCTGACACAACTCCAACAAGTCCAGCCTCCTACAAGAAATTTCTAAACAAAATACAAATGTGATTAATAACATGTCATTAAATAGGGGATAATTTACAAGGCGAAACGAAACAATAATATTTTAGGCCATGCATGTTCGTAATACTTTACACATTCTACCGTAACGTGTGTATAGTTCTAACCGGGCATGTTACGATAAGCCGTATATGTCAGAAAGCGTAAATGCTGCCGCCATGAGTATACCTACAACTTTTCAAAAGTTACTACAGTTTTATACAACTTTTTATGAGGTTTTTGAGTGCAAATACTCACATTTGTCCAATTTCTTCCCGATTGCTCGACACTTCCCGATTTCCGTGTTGATTTTTGCTCCGACTTGCGTTAAGCCACGCCTATCCCCTTTGCGCAAAGTGTGCATCTGAAAACGCTTTGCGCAGAGGGGTATCATAGCCCTTCCCCTTAGCCCTTCCCCTTACAGAAAAGAGAATTGGGATACCCCTCTGTCTCTCGTGAACGCGCACAACAGAGGGGTAGGGCTAAGACAGAGGGCTAAGGGGGAGAATTGAGACGCAGCCTTAGACTACTGGTTGTAGTTGGTCCAGAAAATCTCATAATGTTTGAACTTTTATTTATACAAACCTGTTCTGTAGTTACTTCGGAGATAAATAACAGCTACATTTGAGCAGTTTTGTCTTATTTTATTTTTGTTTACAGGATACAAATGCTGTTTTCAGTCTCTGCACTGGTATCTATTGTTATCAGGTATTGGCAGATACTTAAAGCTAAAGTATCGAAATCGGTATTGGAACTGAAAAAGCTGCATCGGTGCATCCCTAGTAAAAAGGGTTCCATGTTGCTCAATGAACCAACTACGCTCATATTACTTACATATCTGTTTGTGTGTTTGACCTTTAACTTCAAATCCTTTTTTCCCCTATTTTTCCTACAGTTTGTGCCTCTAATAGTGGAGATGTGTTGTGGCGTGGTGGAGGGCATGGGTCTAGAATACACTGGCATCTACAGAGTCCCAGGAAACAACGCGCTGGTGTCCAGTCTGCAGGAGCACCTCAACAAAGGGCTGGATATCAACACAGGAGACGAGGTGTGGACATTTTCTCACAAGTCATTTAGAACTAACAGACCAGCAGAAAAATTATACCAACATTAGACACCGTTCTAAAATGTGTGATGCTTTCTCCATAAACACTAGCACAGTAATATTGCAGTGTCTTCATAGAGCCCATTCCAAAGCTGTAGAATATGTGTTGGGGGTGTAGCAACAGTGCATGTGCTTTCTCTTGGTAAATGCTGTATAGAAAACTAGTGAAATAAAAACATATTTGTGACCATAATTTGTCCTGCCCTTTGTTTTAGAGGTTCCAGGACCTGAATGTCATCAGCAGTCTGCTAAAATCATTTTTCAGGAAACTTCCAGAACCACTGTTTACGGATGGTAAGTGCAGAACTAACTCTATGCAACTGCAGACACACATTGTGGATGTTTGGTGAAAACTGGGTGCACTTCATATGTTCATATGCTGCACTGTTACTTTTATTGTACATAATAGTTTTTTTTGGTATTTTATATTTTATATTTTGTATTTTATATTTTTGTTCCACCGGAACAAAATTAGAGTCTATCTTTAAGTCTATTTCTAAATTATTATTTTTTTAGCCATTATCTATTATCTTGTTTTATTGCATGTTCCATTTTCCTGCTGTTCTTGAACTGTGCGTTGCAACACTGGAATTTCCCCACTGTGGGACTAATAAAGGCATATCTTATCTTATCTTACTTCTTTGCTGTATTTATATATGTCTGTATACAACTGTATACAGTGACATGGCTCACAATAAGTAAAGAACATGCAATGTGCTTGTATCTAGTATATAATTATTGTAGAGTGAATGCTTTAATATTTTATCATTGTTTTTGTGCATAGAGAAGTACAGTTCCTTCATTGAAGCCAATCGGATAGAAGACACAGACAGCAGACTCAAAACTATGAAGAAACTGGTCAGTGTAATGTATAACCCTAACCCTTATTTTACATCTCTCTCAGTATATTTACCTCAGCCTTGATTTAAACCAAATACTTTTGTTGTAGATCCACAGTCTCCCAGATCACTACTTTCACACGCTCAAGTTCTTGGTGGAACACCTCAGAAGAGTGGCTGATTACTCAGAAAAGAATAAGGTACAGTTTCAAAGGCCACTCGCTAATTGTGGAGTGGATAACCTGTGTGAATAGTTTACAAGTCTCTGCTGCAAAATGGTGGTCTTGAGATCATGTTAAGGATGTGAAGGCATGCAAAAAAACACCTATGTGTGCCATTAAAAAATACACTTTATAGTTGCACTTTATATTGCATGTCTTAAACCCAAAGTGGAATAGATTCTGTGTAGACATAAATTCAAGAGTCCAAAACTCATGTTTTGTGGGACCACTTTTCAGATGGAGCCCCGGAACCTGGCCCTGGTGTTTGGACCTACTCTGGTCAGAACGTCTGAGGACAACATGATGGACATGGTGACGCACATGCCTGACCGCTACAAGATCATAGAGACTCTGATCCTGCACGTAAGAAACTCTCCTCTGTGCAAAAGCACTAGATCTTGCTACATATCTACACTAGAGACATGCTATATCCAAAAGCAACATTGAATATTGGGGACATTCTTTTTGATTTTGATCAGTTCATAATAACAGATGGTGACACTTTGATGAGGTTGAAACAGAATAAACTTTAATCCAGCCTGTTAAAATGTTGCTTGTGTTTCAGTGTGACTGGTTTTTCTCAGACGGACCTCTGGACAAAGAGGAGAAGGTAAATGTGGCAAGCCCAGACCTTTATTTTTCTTTGGGTCCATGACATCTCACAATTATTTGTTTGTGAAGGCCCCTGATCACGAGAGTGACTCTTCTCCAGTGCCCAACATCGACCACCTGCTGTGTAACATCGGCCGCACAGGGGGGCCCGGAGACTGCACAGGTGAGGGTCTGCCCTACACGCCCTCTGCTCTGTGACCAGCACTGGCACAGAGCCACAATCAGCTCTTTTACAATAGGCTGTGTTCAGAGGAATGAGACAGTTGTGTATCTTTAATGGTTTGTGTCCTTTTCTGTACGCTGCAGCTGAAAAAGTGGAGGCACCACTGCGGTAGGACCTCTGTGTTTGTGACTCTGTGCCCCCACCTGACTGTTTTTACATTGTCGTCCTGTCCTGAAGTCAACTGTGAATTTTGACCATTTTATCCAATAGGTGTAATATTATTGATAGACATGGAAAGCTCTGATTATACATAATACTAATTACTTTCTAAGTCATGTCGTCTTTAGTTTGAACATTTGTAAATCTTATAATTTGTTAATTTTCTTCTTGCACTTTAATTTTGGAGGAAAAATGAAAGGTGAAAAATGAGTAGTGGAGAATGAATCATTTCAATATATTTTGGAGGTTTAGATCTTGAATCATTGACACCACTTCTTGATTGGAAGAACATTTTGAGGACCTCTGTCCATTAAAAAATATATTTTCATTTGAAGTTGTTAATTGCCATGGCAGTGGTCCTCACTTGAAACCCATGGTTTAAACTGCATTAGTGTCTATCAATAGTTTACCATAACAACCTATGCTATGAGTGATACTGGCACTGAATAGTCTCTTGAATCTAATATGTTTGTAACTTTCTTCTAGATTCCACCATCGATTCACTTAAACTAAAGGTAATCAAAACTGTGCTGCAACTCAGCAGAACATATAGAAAAGTTGTGTAATACAAACATATGTTTTACAGATTTCTTTGAGCCCTAAGAAAGACTCAGATGCCAAGGAATTAATTTCTGCCGTGACCCGCAAACGCAAGATATCACCCAACCATCTTCCAGGAACCAGCTCGGAGGACAACCTGGAGCATGAGCCAGTCAAAACCAGCAACTTGAGGAGACAGAATGCAGAAGACAGAGACAGCATTGAATCAGATAGTGAGGTCCCAAAGGAGGGTCAGACCTTACAGGAGGGCACGGATCTGGAGAAGGTTTCCAACAAAGAAGAGTTGGAAAGAGAAGTCAAAGTTAAGTTTGAAACAACTGACAGACCACAGCTCGAGGCACTGACAATGCCCAGGCCGCTGAGGCCGAGTGTGGGTGTGAGGAGGGGGCGCAGGCTTCTCCGTCCTCACAGTTTCCATCTCCTCCAGCTTCCACCTGAGGCTCCTGCCCCACTGTACACATACCCCTCCAGATCAGGGGGCCCAGCCTGGGTATCTCGCTCCAGGATCCCTCCTGCTCACACCTCTAGTTTCTATGGGACCCAGTCGTGCAACTGGGCTCCAGCAGTTCCACTGCGCTGTAAGAAAAGCTTCACTGCTCGAACCAGGGCTTTGTCCATGACCCTAGAGCTAGAGGACAGAGCCAGAGGCTGGAGAACAGACAAGGTGGAGGTCATACAGGTCAATGAGAGTGGAGTTCCACAGGGATCTGCTATTGCAACAGTGTCTCATCAGCAGGCCCCTCCAGTCCCCTGGGTAGTTGTTGGGACTTGTCCCTGGTCAGAACCTAGCCTCTCCAGGTCCTCAGTGGTTCTTAGAAGACTCTCAAAACCACAAGAGCAGAACCGGGGATGGCGGCGCCACACAGTGGTGGTATGAACTGTTGCAATGCAACACACCAAGATTTTAATCCAGGTTTAAACTACAACAGACAATTTGAACTTTAAAATGATCCATTTTACATATTATGGTCAGTGACCAGGTTAGCCACAGAGCACAGTCACACCAGCCTGTGCACTCTTGTATAGTGGCAAACACTAAAGTAGAGAAGAGCCCCTCCACTCTGGTCAGTGTGGGGGCCCAGCAGAGTCCAGGTCTGGGAGCTTCTAATGTTCTGTTCATAGAGGGTGATGGGAGAGGAAGGTGGTTAGTGGAAGCATGTTGTAAAGATCCTTTGATCCTCTATTGGCCTGTGAGTCTGTAACATTTGTCAAGTTATATGCTCACATAGGCCAATTACAGCATTACATTAAGTGACTCTTAAATTAAGAAATCATTGTAAAAGATGTTTTACATGACTATGCATAATTGTTTTGGCTTCTTAGAGTAACAGATTTAGTAACTTTAGTTGACCTACTTTTACAACATCTTTCCAAAATGTCTGCCACTAGTTCAAGCTAGGACCATGGCTAAGACTAACTAAATCTATGCAGGCCATCAGGCTCATCAGTGTGTTGTTGCCCACAGTAGCTTCCTCCTCTGCCCTGGACATAACCCTCAAATCATCCCAGTGGAGTTAACCTAAAGCCTTCTGCCCAAAGATTGGGGCCAGTAACCATGATGTACTAAATAGCTGGGACAGTAAGGACACGAGGCAGCTATGTGAAGTCATGCCAAATCAGTTTTCTATCCTTTGTACAATCACTGTGCAATGCCAATGCAAGCCCCAGTGACCAGTGCTCCTTCCATGTGCTGAACTGTCTGAATATTGTGCCCTGTACATGGGCCTGTTTTGTAACCCTTGTACAAAGCCTTGAGAAATTAACCTATTCTATGTAAATGTTATACATGTATATAAATATTAAATTATTATTATCTTTGTCTTTTTCAAATCATTTTTGTTGTGATTAATCTTTTAAGTTTGTCTAGTCACCAAATGCACATAACACCATTTAAAAGAAAAATCTGAATATATTTGCAAAAATATAATAATAAAACTCAACTTAACTTAATGTTTAATCAGCAGTGTCGTACATTTCAAAATCACCCACACTGTAGCCTTGCACCAGGGCACTGTATTGAAATGTAATGAGTACTCTTAGCATGTGCTGTGCCCATTGACACAAATCATACAGAGAGATATTACAGAACTGCCAGCCATAGTCAGCTTATTGCAATGATCCTTTTTTAAAGTTCAATAGTCAGTGGTATAAATATCCAAAAACTACTATTCTCTTCAATCATTCATTTCCTATATTAGTGAACAAACATAGACTGTTTAAATGGACCAGTTCTTTCAGATTCATGATAATATAATTGTTTCATGAAGAGATTCTTCTTCTGTGATTTCCTTTTCTGAGCAGGGAGAGCAGCCCCTGAGCAACGAAGGGCCAAACCAGGAAAACCAGCAGCGTTGGGAAGGAAACATCGAAAGGCCACCACTTCTCCTAATAAAAACAAACCAGATCAGAGAATGCATAAAATATGACAAGAACTTTGTCTAAAACTATGAACTATGAAAACCTGATAAGACATAACCTATTTCCAAAAATTAAAGGTGCATTGTGTAACATTTTCTAACGTAGATTCTGCCACCTGCTTTTCTCCATTGAGATGTTATTGATTTGCCCAGAATGTTCCACAGTATGGCAGGACTTCTAGCATGCATTTGTGAAAAACAATCATTTTACTGTGAGTGGGGCTGCCTCTAGATTTAACTTGGCCTGATAGCATTACCCGTTTGTCTCCATGAGGTAGATACGTTTAAAGCCATACTGTGGAACATTCTAGGCATAACATTATTGTTATCTTGCAAGACCAGACATTAGAATCTTCTTTCATTTTTATATAGATTTTTGTTTCCGCTTGTTCTAGGGTATACCATCTGTTCATTTAGACGACCATCATTTCATGTGGCAGAGATACTGTTACATGGCAATAAAATATTATGATAAATAATAAATAAAATATTGTCTGTACAATCAAAATGAAGATACAGTTTCTATATAGTATAGTAAAAGTCTCTCTTACCTCACATGTACAACCTGGACAGTGCCAACATGGAGGCTCCTCTGAACTCAGTGCCTGAAACAACAAAGTTAAGTCATTATCTCTGCAGACAACAACATCACAGTCAAGCAAAAGTATACGATTCTCACATTTGATGCTGCCAGCCGCTCCAGCATTTCTAGACGCTGCCCCACACTCCTCATGTCTTCTCGGAGCCTGTGCAGGGCCAGTACGATCTGCTGCTGGAGCTGAGCCTCGTGGACGCCCAAGGACCCTCTTTGGTCCCCTCCATCACCTCCTCCACCCCCTCCACCCACTCCACCCGCACCCCTGTTTCCATCGAGACCCGGACGCCTCATACCACCCTCTGCCAGTCCACCTGCAAACACCACAGATGGTTAGTTACATTTACAAAACACATAACCCTCACTGCTGATGTGTGTTATACATGTATGACTGTCTTCACTGTAAAGACATGAGATTTAGTTACTTTTCAACCTTTGCAATGTGCCAGTTGAGCTCATTCATAAATCATGATTTCAATTATTTGCTGATATGTTTTTATTTAACAATTAATTCCAGATTTGTGAGAAATGTTTGTCTGAAAATAATTGACAGGAGACATGGCCCATTCCCCGAGCACACAACGTGACTCCAAAAGCCTGCGTCCGAACCACCTAATTAAGCACATCTACTGTACATCCAGTTTGCTTCAGTAAAATCAATCTGCAGCTTACGTTGCCTCCAGTGAGAAGCATCTCGTTCACTGCCCCGGTTCCTCAATGGTCCCCTTTTGTCATGGGCGCCCTCTCCTCCCTGACCGGCCCCTGCCTGTCGACCGTCTGTTCTCTTCTCTACTGGGCTCTGTGGGTGGCTCTCATAGAAGCCATTTAAGACCTGTTAAAATAGGGACATTTAGGTTATATGCATTTCACACAATGTTGATCAATACACTAAAAACAAAATATAATAAAATTACATTATTGGGTATATTCTCAGCTGATTAAAGCAAAACAAAAAAATAAGTGTATAAAGTGGTCCTATCGCCAAACCCACAGTTCTTACCTTTGTCTCCAGCTGCTCCACTGAGTCCACTGAGTCACAGAAAATCTCATTCTCAGAGTCACTTGTCAAGACCAGGGGCTCGGACAGGCCCGAGTCTGCAGCACACAAGAGCACAGGTAAGACTGGTCCTTCTCATGACGGCAATTATGAAGATTAGGCACAAAATAAGATCGCTGTATCTAACTGGGGTACTCATTTTTGAGTACACATAAAATATAAATAAATAAAAGCAGCACAGCTCACTGTCCGCATCTAATAATCAAGTATTTTATATTTTTTACTTCATCATATGAAAAAAGCTGTTCTAAACCTGTGCATGTGCCCAAAAATGAATTCATGTGTATATTAACGATGTGCCAAAGGCTTTGTGAGAAAGTGCTCACCAAATGTATTATTCCCTAGCTAACCTTTCATAAACCTAACCCTCGCTCATGGGATTTAGAGCCCTGAAGAGATGAGCTGGCAAACCTTACCATGGCACACACTGTCAATAAGAGGCACAGTTTCAGACTCGTCTTTGGCTCTGTCTTTCTCCATCTGATCTGTAGGAAAACAAATCCATAAAGGTCATAATCAATATTGTACTGTTTTGTGTATGCTGTATGAATGGTATTTAAACTGAAGTTATGTAATAAAGCTGTGACCTTCTCGTAACGCAAGCAGAGACTCTGGGGGCTTGGGCATGTCATGGATCACGTGGTAGAGGGGTTCAAAGTGGTGGAAAAGAGAAGCCGTCTTCTCATCCATGGGCATTGTGTCAATGACCTGAGCCAACAGATGCAGTTAACACTCCTCTCCTGTTTACTTACTCATGTGTACTTTTAAATTTAAATATATATTATTTTTTATAATATATAACAGAAAATAAAATACAAAATAAAACAAAAACAGACAAACAATTCATAAGCAATTACACAAACCAAAACTATGTCACTGCTTGACCATAGCCCCCTCTCCACCACTCAACCTTCCCAGCTGTTTACTGCACTTTTAATAGATTTTTATCATGACAAATACCTCCTGAGCAACGTTTTTCATCTCGTCTACATATGCTGCCATTGCTCTTTCTCTCTTCATCTCGCCCAGTTTGTTCCATGCGTCCCTGCACAAACATAATAAAGAGGACCTTGTTAGCTGGTTGAATAATTGAGCCTGTGATATTAGGAAAGGGGGTCTTGGCATACCAACCATTTGTATCGACCAATAGGGTCCCAGAAGCCTGGGCGAGGTACTTTACATGGTCCACATACAGCCTGCTTGTACAGACTGTAGAAACGCAGCATTACCTCATATGATGGACGGTAGCTACCTGAACAAAAACAACAAACAGTATTGGTCTTAGCAGTTTACTCGCATAATGCATATTTCACGTTTAAGCTCACATGCAGAATGCATAAGTTTTTAGACTGTCTGATTTTGGAGATCAACAACTCATGAATCAGATGTTACATAAGGACAGATTGAGTACTCTGAGTCTAAGGACAGGACTGCATAAATACCATTTTTGGGGAGGTTATGGATGACATCCACGGCAGCCTGGAAGCGCTGCTCGTGGTCGAGTGCAGGCTCTGCCATTGTTGGCACAGGCATGACACAGAAGAGGCCTGAATGGAGCAGCTCATCGGGCCCTAAAAGAAAACAAATAAGATTAAATTATACAGTTGTGATATACGTGTAACCTAGTGATCAGTCAATTGTAAAGTTATGGTAAGATTGTGTGAATGCAATCATCAAACATACTGTCCATGAAACATCAAGTGACAGAGACATGTAATAGGCATACAAAATATTTCTAATCAAACACATAACAATAAAATGACTGTAAAAGGATTTAGAAAGGAAATATCAGCAAATCAGTTGCCCTTCATCAGTTGCCCCGGAATGCAGTAATCCGACTAAAGTCCACAACTTTCATTAATCAGCCTGACAGACGCTTTATTTAAAAAGTAAGGAGGTAAAACGTGACTACACAATGCACAACTGCACAATACTAAAATCTGTTTGATTTGTCTCGGTGTTTAGCATATGGTTTTAGCTTGTGTGAGTAATAACCTTCTCTCACCTCACTGGCTGCAGGTTTTGTTTCCAGTCATTGCTGCTCAACCCCACTGTTCACAGCTCTATTTAAGTATATTCAATACACTATTAGATAAACGGGGCCTAATGTACACTTTAAGAAACAGTTTCAACTTCAGCTGATCTTTTTCTGTTTAAGCGTCTATGGTCGACACTTCCGTGTCTGTCACGTCACGTGATCGCCACGTGACCCAAACTCTTATTACAAAGTTATAACTGCTATATTATAATATGGTTATAACAAAGGCTAATGAACAGCCTCTATTTGATATGAGCATATGATGCATCTGCAGGATTCATAACAGTTGCACAGACATCTGCAGATTATTTTTATGAATGAACAACAACGTGCTGGTGCTTGTTGCATTAAATTTGCACACAAGGTCAGTGCCGGTAAATGTAACACAGTGAGTGGCTAAAAAGATTAGTCTAATAATGGAATGAGAAGACGAAACAGACCATGCACCATGGATGCGCCTCGGTTAATCCGTTTTGCATTTGGTACATGTAAGAAAACAGGAAATGCTTCAGAATAAAATACTAATATAAAAACTTGTTTATGACCTGTCTAGGAGCCATGGACCTGTCACATAAATCTCTGTGTTAATGATGCAGCAGCCACTGATTATTTATTACGCTGAATACATCTAAAGTTGCAGAAAAATGGACCAGCAGTAGAGACCGTAAGGCTGAGTGTAGTTAAATTAGTCTCCTTATTTTCACAGAAATATAGTTTTAATTAACCCCAACATTTGATTAAGATAACTTGTTATTGGATATTTTCCATCATAATAAAAGCGCGTGTGTTGTGTGTTTTTAAAATAAATACAGTTTTCCTCTCTCGTTCTCTTGGATTGTATTATTGTGAAAGCCCAGTCCCGGATGCGCTGGGTTGTCGCTGTTGATCTAGTGTCTGTGCGTAAATCTTTGACATCAGATGTGGGTTTGGTGTCTACAATAAAACCCAGGGCCCCCCACACCACACAAGAGTCGGGGTTCCGCGGGGACCTCATGCGCTAATCCCGCTCCGGCACACAGGACCTGCCTGGTTTTCAGCAGCTCACCCTCCTCAAATTTAACACGCAATCAGGAATAATGCTGGGAAATAAAAAGAAAGCGGCATCAGCCCATAAAGACGGAACCGGGACGTCCCAGAAGGCCATTGATCCTCTACGAAACCTGGGTAAGTCTTCGCAGACGCGGGGCCCGGGGAGCGGAGAAAAGCTGGGTTTAGTCTATGCTGGTCCCGTTATCTTCCCCGCCCCCTCGCTCCACTTTGCCTCCGATAAGAAAAGGAGCAAATGACGCCAATTGTTTGAGGAACTCACATCCAGATTGGAAATGCATTCCCGTTTATTGTGAGTGAGTGGTCCTTAATGTTATTTAAGACTTTAAGCTCATGGCGCAACCATTTTGTAGGAATCTGGCGTGATTGGTTAGAATAAATATTTATTCTTCCATTTATTACTGTGGCTACAGCTGGGCTACAACTCCTGAAAAAGTATTAGGCTATAAATAAACTTTCTCTGCCACTCTTATTTATTTTATTAGTTTTAATTATTAATTTAATTTATTCTTAAAATATGAATGACATCAAGTGTCAAAAATGAATGAAAGAACAGCAATTTTATGTTTTCTACCCCTTTTCCAAGCAATACCTTAACACTGATCACAATCACATACATACTTTATGCTTTCAACAATTTGTGAAGGTTTTTTTTTTTTTTCCCCAAACAGCTTACTGGGTTTGAAAACAGCATGAACCAGAGCTATAAAAAGCACGTTTTGATTGGTGTTCTTTATTTATTGGAGTTTTTTATTTTAGTTGCCAAACTTAAACTGCAGTGTGCTCCTTACATGAGCTTTCTTGATGAAAGCGTTTAGTTTGACCTAATGAGATGGTTCTTTGTGGTCTCTCAGAACTGCCTGTTCTGTTTTAGTCTCTAAACCTTGTCATCAACGGCAGCAGAACCCCACCCCTCTCTTCCCTCTCAAAATATGAAGTGGAGCTGGAGCAGACGCTGTATGGCCCCCCCCTGCCCCTTATATAGAGTTGCATCATATGAGAAAAAGATGAAATATTTTATTTGTTTCTTATTGCGATAACAATTTTATTATGCTATTTTAATATACTTTTTGGTACAATAAGTTAAATCACAAAACAAAAAATGAATCAAATCTTCCGTTTTGTCCATTTTACTTTCCAAAAAGGTACATTTCTGTAAAAACCTTCACTAAAACTTTTCTCGAAAACACTTTTGCAATATGTTTATTTTCTCGAGGTATTGATTATTGTGTCAGCCAATATTGTGAGATTGACAGTTTTTAACACATTGTGCAGTCTTACCCTTGTGTGTGTGACTCTGTACAGGAGTCCAGGACGATGAAGACGTGAAGCACATGCTCCAGGGCTCGAGTCTGGTCAAGGTAACTGGCATTAAGACAATACAAGTATATGAAGACTGCAGCATTCACACACGCAGGCACATTTTAGGAACCTGCTGCTAATACCAAAACATGGCGTCATATACAAACCCTGGATGAAATATTTTGCACATCCCTGTCATTTTCCACACTCACAACAAGCCAAACGAAATCATTTATACAATTTTCTGTTTTTAACCAACCCATATTTGATTAAAAACACTTCACAATGGGTACATTTACATGGGCAGTATAAATGTGATCAGGAATAGGATAATCAGATAACTCAGTAATTACATTTTGTTATTGGTATGTATTTACAAGCACAAAAGACATCGGATAATGCAAAACACGTGTCAGTTGAACAGTGGAGTAACTGTTGTAACTGGAAGTGCAATGAATTTTTTAACAACTTTTTCAATCTTTAACAATTTATCTTTTGTTTTTGTCTCTGCCACATTTTTTGCATAAAGTTCCATGTCAAACCCTGGACAGAAAGAAATCCAATTACTCATATCAGAGATCATTTATTTACATTACTTTTTAATCATCTGAATCACAATCAGAAATCAGATAATGATCAGATTTCCGTGTGCATGTAACAATAGCGACTGTTTTGAATTCTTGTGTAGAGCATGTTAAATGTACAGTATATGTCCAGGTGCGGTCGCCTCGGTGGCAGAAGCACAGGAGTGTCCGGCTGCTGGAGGACGGGGTCACAGTTTGGTGCCAGTCTCATAAAACCTCCAGTCGAGCCAAAGAGCAGCAGTCGTGTGAGTAATAATTTGTTATATTTGTTAGTGTTATATTGTGCTTTTCTGGACACTCAAACATGCTGTGACTGTGTGAGGTCCCAGCCCCAAAACTTTCTACAAAATTAGAATTGATCTGTTTTTAGAATACAGTTTGTGGATGTGGGTGTGTAAAGAAAAGCCGCTACTTAGAGTTAGTGCAGAGTCTGCCTGCGTTTACACTTGATTACAGATGGTGAGTGGCTATTTCCAGTATAAGTCCTGAATGATGCTTTGGTTTGAATGGTTAGATTATAGGAGATGCTGCAGGGAGTGGTCTGTGGTTGTGGCAGATTTAATGACTAGATGTCACTGTGATGTGGCTCATGTACCAGCCCTGGAGTCCTGTTCTCTTCACTTTCTGCAGGTTGACGGACTACATACACACAACTGTGTAAACATATCAAATTAAGAACCCTTAATAACAAAGATACTCTACCTAATCTCCAAAATGTAATGCTCCTGCCATGTCAAACACTCTGATGTAGCATGTTATATTTTGGCTACTTAACCTTTGGAGCTTGTCTGTTTCACAGTGTCAATATTTTCTTTGTAATGATTGTCTATTGCTGTTTATGTAGTTGCTTTTAATGTCTCATAGAGCACTTTGAGCTTTTTCCATGTTTTTTCAATGTGTTTTTTAACTACAGATGGCAAAGAAACTAACCTAAACAACATGCCATTGCCTACATTTTAGGGTATGTTTTTATTTATGCAGTTAGTGTATTAAAATTAATTAAACAGAAAACAGAAAACGTTCTACACTCAGAAATGCAAAAAAAATTATAAATAAATAAAAAGGAAGAAAACAACAACATAAACAGCTACAGTTAAATATATATTGACATTATAAATCACTTATTAAACCTGAAGTAAAACCAAAGTATACATAAATTGTATTGTAAGAGCAGAACTTTGTGAAAGAAATATTCAATCTTCTTTTCTGTCTGAACTAGTTGTTCTAAAGCTATGCTGGTGGTCAGAAAATGCATGTATATAGTAGCAATGTGCCAAAGTTAGGAATTGGTCAGATAGATTTAAATACCTACTTTTTCCTTTCATTGTTTGAAAATCAGGTACCTCAGCTTTTTATGTTGATGTCATTCACCCCAATGTCAAGAGCATTAACAATGATATTGACAGGCTGTTTATAGTTTTTTTTTCCTTTTATATCTTCAGTCTCTGTCCTGGACGTGGAGTGTGTGCGTGAAGGCTGTCAGTCTGAGGTGCTGCGTCGCATGGTTGGCTCTGTCCCTGAAAACCATTGCCTTACAGTGGTTTTCAAAGGGCCACGCAAAAGTCTGGACCTGCTGTGTGCCAGTGCCGAGGAGGCCCAGTGCTGGGCTCGGGGCATCCGCACTCTCCAAGAACGAGTGGAAAACATGACACAGAAGGAGAAACTCAACCAATATCCTTTACAACTCACTGAATGATAATATAATAAGATCACAAAGGGTCGGTTATTATGAATGTTTAACTATTTGAGATCTATGTATTATTCAATCTTATATAATTTCACATTCATGGTGACCTGGCTATACAATAGATATATTTCCTTAATGCCGTTTCACCTGGATCCATGCTTACTTGAACCGAGCTGACCAGAACCATGATGATAAGATGAGCTATGACGAAGTGAAAAATCTACTGCAGATGATCAACATCGACCTCAACGAACAGTACGCACGCAGCCTCTTTCAGGTGCTCACACTCTGTTGGGTTATTTCAAGTGTTCCTTATCAGGCCCTGCAGAGGTAATGTATTCTCTGTAATGTTTGTTTAATGTCTGTGTCCCACAGAAATGTGACCGCTCGGCTGACGGGCGCCTGGACCACGGGGAGATTGAAATCTTCTGCAGGGAGCTGCTCCGGAGACCGGAGCTGGACGCGGTCTTCATTCAGTATTCTGCAAACGACTGTGTGCTCTCCACTGTGGACCTGAGAGACTTCCTCAGGGACCAGGAGGAGGACGCCTCTGTGACTCACGCTCAGAGCCTCATCCTCACCTATGAGCTCAACCCCTGGGGTAGGCCCATTTATATATACAGGCTATGGGCCCAAGAGAATATGTGCAACAGGCAATTTAAACTCATGGTAGAAAAAATATTATGGACTAGATTTATAAAGTACTCTCACTGACTTAAGGAAATTAATCCTCATTCATGATATCATATGTTGTGTGTGCTGTGTTTTGTAAGACAAGATGTTTTCAGCACATAACCTTTTTGGTTTAATGGTTTAATTTTTATATTAACACACAATGCAACAGCTTTCAGACTTGTGTACATGGGCACAAAAAAAATTGCACATGGGTGTACATGCACATTTCATTCCAACTAACTGCCAGATGTGTTTCGCCACAAGAGGGCACACCTTAACCCTTCTTTCATTAAGTGTACTATGAACTTAATTACATTTAAAATAATGATATCTATTTACATTTATTTACTCTTCTTTATTGGAAACATGAAACATGCATTTTGCCGTGACAGCTCAGAAGAACCACTTCATGACTCCTAATGGCTTCACCATGTACATGCTGTCCAAAGAGAACTGTGTGTTTGACCCCGCCCACGCTCGGGTTTACCAGGACATGAACCACCCTCTGTCCCACTACTTCATCTCCTCCTCACACAACACCTACCTCACCAAGGACCAGCTGACCGGGGACAGCAGCACAGAGCCTTATATTCGGTCAGTTACAGACATTTGGATCAGCACTTTCATATCCCTTTTTATACCATAAATCAGTAAATCATGTATGTTTAACAGAGCTTTGAACCAAGGCTGTCGTTGTGTGGAGCTGGACTGTTGGGATGGAGAGAAGGGAGAGCCAGTCATCTACCATGGACACACACTGACCTCCAAAGTGCCTTTTGATGAAGTTATTGAAACTATCAATGAGTATGCCTTCAAAGTGAGTGGACCATATCAGAAGCAAACTTCACTTAAGTGCATGTAAAAGACCCCTTATGTGTCACACAGGCTTCACCTTATCCCGTGATCCTGTCACTGGAGAACCACTGCAGTGTGGAGCAGCAGACTGTGATGGCCCGACACCTGCGCACCATCCTGGGAGACAAACTGCTCACCAAGCCCCTCAAGGGCTGGGACATCCGCTACCTGCCCTCTCCTGAGGTACCTCTGTCCATGCAGACACTCCTCACTGGTGTAATATTTATAATCATGTAAATGCTGATTGCAGAAATATTACTGACTGTTTACAGGTTTTCAGTTGTAATACTCACAGTTTATGCTTTTGCTTTACAGGATCTTAAAGGGAAAATTTTGATAAAAGGGAAAAGGGAGAGCTCAGGAGAGGACCACTACAGTGCCTCAGACTTCAGCTCCTCAGATGAAGAGAGTCAGAGGGACGCCAGGTCTAAAGCACAGAGAACAGAGCAGAAGGTAAAAGCCTGTGTGGGGCCCTGTGGTATGACCAGGAGTGACCTTTAGCATATCACATATATTCACATACACGTATAATGTATTTGTGTGTGACCTCAGGTAGGAGCCTCCAAACTGAGCCCTGAGCTGTCAGAGTTGGTGTTGTACACACGCAGTGTTCCTTTTAAAGGGTTTCAACAGGCTCCAGCTCCAGAGAGCCACATATCTTCATTCTCTGAGAGCGAGGCCTTAAGACTCATCAAAGAAACAGGTCTGACATTTAAATCTTATTTAAAGATGCATTACGTAACCTTTCTGATAGAGGGTACACCTACCTGTTTTTCTTCATGTCAAGTTATTGCTTTGCCTAAAATGTTCCACAATATGGTATTAACATTCTCATTTCCATGGAAACACATGGCACTACAGGTCAAGGGATTTTTGATCAGTTAAAACAGCAATTAAGTAAACACAAGACAGAAAAGTTTAAAGCCACTGTGTGGAACATTTCAGGCATGGAGACAAGCAGTTGGTAGCTCACTTCACCCGAAAAGCTACTCAGTCCCCCTTTAAAGTATAATCATATATATTGGACATATCCACTCAAAACAAACCTGATCTTTCACAGGGATGCACTTCATTCGCCACAACAGTCACCAGCTCAGCAGAATCTACCCCTCAGGCCAGCGCCTCCAGTCGTCCAACTACAACCCCCAGGAAATGTGGAACGGAGGCTGTCATATGGGTGAGCAAAATACATACTATGAACATACCTTTATTTATACACACACCTGTCATGGTGAAAGATTTTGAAGTGTGATATATTGCTAAAAAATGACAATTAATAATAACATTGAGGACTACTTTATAACACAATAACATAAACCTTAAAGTATGATAATACCAGTTAACCCTTTTAAAATGAACCATATTGTAAATTAATTATAATCTGCAATGAATACATAGCGCTATGAAGCTGTTTAGTTGTTAGTTAATATCTATAAGTAATGAATATGATAATGATTTGACCCTGTATAGCTCAAATGTTAACATATTGCAAATAAATAAGAAAAAGTTATGCACTAATGAAAATAAAGTCCAAAATGGCATTGTTTATCTTTCATTTGATATAACAATCACAGTGATAAGCTATGTATGCATCTTGGTGTATGAAACGATTGTGTGTATTTTGTAGTGGCTCTAAACTTCCAGACCCCCGGTGAGCAGATGGACTTGAATCGGGGAAGGTTTCTCCTCAACGGTCAGTGTGGATACGTCCTGAAGCCCCCCTTCATGTGCTGCCCCGACACAACCTTTAACCCTGAAAATGTAGGGGGAGGTCCCGGCCACAAACCTTTCCTTCTCACCATCCGGGTAAGACCCCCTGTGTATCATCAACAGGATGTATAATAACTGAATTTATTAAACTTTATTGATCTACACAGGAAACTACTTGAGCATGAATTAGCTCAAAAATACTATTTAAAGTTACTATCTGCATTTGTATTTGATTTTTTTTCTACCGGTCAATGGCAGATTGTTTATTATGAAGGATTCAGGCTTAGTAACTACTTAATAAAGGGGTTAGGGCTAGATGAAGAATTAGTGTATTAATGATGTTTTTACTAACCCTGAATATTCTTAATAAAAATAATGTTATTTAGAAAAAAATGTCAAATAAGAGTAAATATACAGAAATACAGGTTGGTACACTTAATTATTTGTGTGTGTGTTTTTTTACTCCAGATTATTTCAGCTCAGCAACTGCCTAAACCAGAATGGGATAAGCCTACATCTATAGTGGACCCGCAGGTGTGGGTTGAAATACACGGCGTTCCAATAGACAACAATAAGAAAAAGACTCATTATGTGGAGAATAATGGTATGTACTGATAAATTCCATTTTTACTTAAATTTATTTTAGGTCTTGCATTTACTTACACAATATATAAATGAAGTAATTTCTTCTGGCAATACAATTAGAGATTGAGAGATAAACTCAAACCAACAAATTCAAAATGTACAATTTGTCCTGTAGTCTAGTCAATAATAACAAAAGATGATGTGAAATAACTTTAGTAGTAATAATTAATAGTAATAATTTAGTCGTTTAATTTGAGCTAAATTATTCCACGTACTTACCTGCTATGAAGGTACTATAGTAAGTAGTTAAATGTGGAAGTGTAGTGAAAAATACATTTTGTTTTCAATCATACACTAATATGCAGTTGTTATGGGTATGTTGTAGTAATTTTTTCCAAACATTCCTCCAGGTTTTAATCCTCGGTGGGACTGTACCTTTAACTTCACGGTTCACGCTCCAGACTTGGCCTTGGTTCGGTTCATGGTGGAGGACCACGATTACACATCAGCCAATGACTTCTTAGGACAGTTCACTCTGCCCTTCATGAGTCTACGCACAGGTTTGTGTCAAAACTCCAAATGGGAGGGTTAACACTTTTGTAATTTAGTAACTACATTACTAAATTGGCTTAAATTCTGAATTGCTTGAATTGTTTTGATTATTTTGTCTAGTTAAGATTTATTTAGACTGCATACAGATGTACCTTTGTTTGGGCCTAAAGACAAAAAGGTTTGTCTTCTACCTTGACATGTTTTGGTGAGCATCTGTCCCCATCCTCAAAGCATCATCTGACTGCTGTGACGTGTCACTTATCAGCTGATCTTCATGGATTTGGCACAAGTTTAATTATGATATATAGACCTGGTTTTGTCTTTTTCTAGTCCTGATTTAGTCCTTGTCTAGTCTGGGTTTAATTACAGGTTTAGTGTCAGTTTATTCCAGGTTGTGTTTTAGCTACTTGGTGTGGATCTTTGGAATAGTTTCAAGGTATTTTAGACTAGTTTCATTGTGATTTCAAGTGTGATATCAGTAGGATATAAGAAAAAAAAAAAAAAAAAAAAGAACTACCTTGACAGATATTTTTCTTGAAACAAAAACAAAATATAACCGAAAAATGAATAAAAAAAATCTCAAGATCTACAAACTAATTAATGTGAAACACTCCAATCTTTATGCATATAATAAAAACAAAAGATTTAAACACATGCAGATACCAACTTTTTGCAGTGAGTAAGAAACAATAAAGCTGATCATGTTTTTGATTTTCACCAGGTTACCGACATGTGCGGCTGCTGAAGTCAGATGGGTCCAGCCTGTCCCCTGCCTCTCTCTTCATTCACGCTAAAATCTCCCCATGCAGCAGCAGCACCAGGAGTCCCTGCAGATCCTCCGTCAGGTCTCCATCCAAGAGCTTAGCTAAACCATAAAAAACAAAAGGACTTCTAACAGGCTCTGTGAGGGCCGTGAGGCATTGTGAGTACCTGTCCTGAACAGTCAGAATACACGCTTCTCCAAAACTTTAATACGTGTAGTCTGGGCATTGATTTTATCTCCCCGATTACACATGACTGGTGGATTAACCAATCAAAGACATGCGTTGTATCAAAACAAACAAATCCATAGAAAACAAAATAAGGGAGGACTGAAAAACAATATGTATTTCTGCAGAGTCCATGAGTGAAGCACTAAATACTGTTAATCAAAGGTTAGAAGTTTGATTTTGTTATAATTGGTAGATAACAAATTAGATCCTCTGTTCTCCCTGCATCAATGAAATAAACAAACCTGATTGGATGGCTCCATTTGCGTTTGGCCTGAGATGCAGAGGAGGAGGTGGTGATCAGACTGAAGATCTTCTGTATAGAATATATAGAGACAACTGGTCTGGATCCCAGACTACCTTAACACTCCACCAAAGAAGATGTCAGTACTCTCTATGCACATTTTACAGCAGCGGCCAATAAAACTGATGTAATAGAAGTGGCGGGTCTGAAGCAGTCACTGGCTTCAAATGGACCAGTTTAAAAAAACATGGCATAGTGCACTTTTACAGTTTTTCTTTCATTGGATCATTTATGCAGAATATCTGCTGAAAAATATACTTTTTATTTAATGTATTTATTTTAAAGGGATAAAAAATGAAGCCTAACACTGTCAGGCCATACCAGCTGTTTCCTGCTTTGAACTTGAAAGTCAGACACACTACACATACTCCAACACAAAACCAACACAAAAGGTACTACCATACAAACACATAGATAACGCAGTGTTACGAGGAGGTTGTTATTTAAACATAGCATTTATATTTACTGTATTTTAAAAAAATAACTCTGAACCAGGCTTGTCTCTAACTAACCTTTGAACAAGCTCAGTAAATCAAACCACTAATAAAAGAGGCAGCTTTAGTGTGATGTCAATGGTTTACTATGTTAATTTCCATCCAACTTTTAACAGTTAAATATATTTTCTTTAAGATCATGATGCTGATTTGAAATTAGCTGCTTATTGCATATTTGTGCTGTCAAGTGCCATTCTCTTTAATGGTCTGCTCTGTCCAGCTGCTGTAGAGATGTTTTTGTATCAGCATAAAGTAGCAATTAGTAATCAGATTTGTAGTGTCATGTAGAATAGCATGACGGAGGTAGCTATACTCTTTTAAAAACTCAGCGCTTATGCTATATCTATACGGCAACTAACACTTTTTCTTTTCTTAATCAAAATCGTTTTTTAACTAGTACATTTATCTATTATATTCTATTCTTAACCTGTCAATTACTAACTTTTCTAATGTTTGTAGTGTGGTTAGTTTTTATATATATTATAAAGAGTCAAATATTAATAAATATGATAACAAAAAAGTGCAAATAATATAAAGGGAAAATGTCTTGCAATTAAATAATATAAGAAGTATTATGTTTAACATCTTTGTCAGTTGTTTCAAATACCTAGAGGCTAAATGCATTTACAGTTGTCAGATATGGTCAATATGGTTTTATAGAAATATAGAAAATAAACCATCACAGTGCTGTCATATGTGTACTTAAAAAATCAGCTGTAAGACGTTTAAGATCCAAACTATCATGAAATTTCTTGATACTCATGTGAAATGATCACAAAATTAACAATAAATCATTAAAATAGCATTACGAAAACATTTCTTTTTTGCATGGAAAGCACTTTATCATGTAACTACATATTTTCATATCAAGTCAAACATTGATAGTTTTCCTGTTGCGAGGCGATACTGCTGATTTTATATTTACACCAATGGCAGCATTATACTGTATGTATATCACCATATAAGTATTATTTATATATTTTATGTTTTCATCAATGTTAATGTTACATCTGAATTGCTGTAAGGAGGTTAGAGAAAAGAGAGCACTAAGCAGGGAGGGAAGTAATACAATGTACTTTGAATATTTAAAAGCATCATCTGTGACAATTATTTAGTTTTATTATGAGCTTTTATGAATATGTTTGAAATGAAGACAATCAACAGTTATGAAGCTGTCGTCTTATGTTCATGGCAATAATCTTGAGTTTGCACTTGCTTTTTATTTTCAAATAAAGATTATTTTCACTCATGTGACTGTGAGGCTGATTTGGTTTTCTATACTTAAGGCACTTTTGCTGCTGTCATTTATCAAAATCATACAGATACTTCATATTTAGCAAAATACTAGAGCAAGTTCAATTGCACTAATACACAACATCATAACCCATAAATACATAATCACATGAAGTTTTATTTATTATAAAATATAATTAGAGGCACTATATTATGCAAAATTGACTCTTGTGGGCTTTTAGGCTTGTTAGAATGTTGTTACCTCATCAAAAACATACCTGGAGTTGTATTTAGTTTCATTCACACATGTCTCAGTAATCTTTTATTATTAGTCTGTCCATATCTCCAAAGCTCAAAATTCTGTGTTTCACCTTGTGATGTTATGAAGCGCTAGTTTTCAATTTAACAGCTACTTTTTACCTCTTGTTCAGTAGAGAATGGCAGTTCCGGGTCTGAAATCATTGAAATGATTCTAGCGAAAGTGTATGGTGTTTAAAAACACAGTGGACCATTTCCTGTATTACCATATGACATCACAAGTTGGAACAGATCGTTTTCCTATTGAGAGAAGAACACAGCCCAAATAAGCAGGATTGGTGTGTTAAACGTGTGTGAATGAAACAAAAACAACTCCAGGTATGTTTTTGATGAGGAAACAACATTATAACAGATCAGAATATAGGGTAATATGGACCCTTTAACCTTGCGGAGGTCACTCATTTTATATGTAATTACTGCTTTACAAAAGGTACTTGAAATATTCAGTCATACGCATCACAGTTTGTATGTACTTCCTGAGAAAGTTTTAGGAAAGTGTTTTACCCAAAAGGAAGTCTGCATACTCTTTCCTTCGAATAACTTTTGGCATTTTGAACGTGTTTGGTGTTGTCTTGGAAAAGGACATCATTTTCTTGGAGAGTTCATTAAAGGCTCCAGGTGCCACCAGCTGCACCCGCATTGGTCCAATACTACCTTTAATCCGGAATGACTTGTACACTGCAGAGTCCTGTTGCAGACATATGTCCAACTAGATTTACGGAAAGAGAAAAATGTGTTTTTAAAAAAATATATATTAATTTATAGAAATATTTAAACTGAATTGTTGTTTACCTTGTAGCGCTGTTCTTCTGTGAGATTCCTGACTCCTTTAAGCTCCAAAAACACCTGGTAATGAGGGTCTGAGCCACCACTGGAGTCACCTATAAAAATATAGATAATATGGATTCATTCTTTATATTGCACTTTACTAGCAACTCAAAGTGCTACAGCAGACCATTATCCATTCACTCTCAGCCTGTGGTAAGCTGCCTGCATGATTAATATGCATTAATACAAATGCCAGGTGAGAAAAGTCAAGAACGTAATGACAGTACATGGTTAGAACTTGAATAGGACGAGCAACCTAAACTACTGAACCAAATGCTAAACAGGTAAAATGTGTTTACCCATAATTCCGCTCTCAGCACAGCAGTAGTCCACCAGCTGAGCCCCGGGCCACTGAGAGAGCGCCTTCTTTAAAGCTCCAAGGAACAAATGCTCAGACACTTTCTCCCCTCGAACATTCAACATCTGACTGCGCCTGACACAAAGAAAGAGAAGGGAATTATAACTCTTGACCAGTTAAAACACAGCAAGTAACTCATGTGTCTCATTACCTGTACTGAAACTCAATAATAGGGCACTGATTATGGAATCCAACCACCTTCACAATGTCTCCAATGCGGTATCTGCAACAATGTCAATCCTAAGTGTACATTATTCTATTATTCAACTAATAAACCTTACTTTTTATTTTGTTCTAGTACAATTCCAAATGTAACTAAAATACATTTCTTCTGTATTGTGTATATTACAATACAAAAAGCAACAGCTAGATTATTTGAAGGACAAGCGCAAAAAATTAAATTCATAAACATTTAAATATTCTCTAACCATAACCACAGGAACTTTAAGACGACCTTGTGAACAACTGAATTTAATACCTAAACTAATACTGTGGCGTTACATATTAAAATATGACACAGCCTTTTGTTGTGTTTAGTTTTTGTTGAATATGAAAGAAAAATCAAACAGATATTTTTGAAAATATCTTTCACCTGTATAGCCCAGATGCGTTTGTGATGACCAGCTCGTAGTTGTGGTCCTTCTTCACCTCCTGCATTAATAGAGTGGGTGGGTCGTCCTGCTCCAGATTGTGCTCAGGGAGGAACTCACAGAACATGGAGCGTGGGCACAAGAGGTAACGTCTGCTGGGCTCCTCTGGCCACAGGTTCACCCCAATGAGGCCTGCAGAGGAGTTCATTCACAAACCATGAGTGGATGTCGACACTTACAGATCTCAAAATAGCGTACTGTTCAAAATGGTCTAGAAATGGTTGAAAAATAGATATGCCATTCAAATTGTTACTTTAAAAGCTGCACTATGTGACTTTTTCTGTTCGTCCTGATGAAGACTTTATTGATTTGCCTGTAATGTTCCACAGTATGGCTTTAAAATCTATCTTCATGGAAACAAGCAGCTCATACCAAATTTACAGGTCAGATCAGTGGAGAGCCAACTCTGTTCACAGTAAGAATGTATGTTTTGCAAGGTACAGTATGTTTTTAACCATAAAAAACACTTTGGGAACTGAATAAATGCAAGATAACCAAGTTTAAGGCCATACTGTGGAACATTACAGTAACAGCCATAGCTCCATGGAGACAAGAGTGTAGCAGCTTGTTTGTCAGATTTTAGTCTAGAATTTGCTTTATTTTTACATTTTTATTGACAATGCCTTCATATTCACTCTACTACTCTAGAAGATCTACTGATTTCTGATACTAATTTTATCTTGTCCCATTTATATTTAAAAGTGCACTGTATAACTTTTCCAGAAGAGGGCCCGCCACCTGCTTGTCACCATGGAGATTTCATTACTTTGCCTTGAATATTGCAGTGTATGGCATTAAACTAATTATCTGTCCATAGAGGCACACAGGAGACACCGCTAGGTCAATTTACAGGTCATATCTGTGGAGAAGTGACCTTGCTCACAAAGGAGTCTGTGTTTTTAAAGGTGTGTTTGAGCACTACAAACACCCATGATAGAAGAAAAGGATCTTAGATAAGTTTAATATCACCCATGAAAACATAACAGACAATGCAAGAACATCAGACCCCCCCAGCAGAAAAGTTACACAGTGCACCTTTGACAACACAAACCAATGGAATTAAATGAAGTCATCTGAAACCCAACAGTTCCTCATACCTTCTGTAGCAGCATAAAAAGGTGAGTAGAATGGCACTCCTTGGCAGTAGCTCTCTCTCAGCATCTCTCCGTAAATCTGATTGGAGCCAGAGTCCACAGCCAGGACCAGGTTAAGGTTTGGCCACAGGCGTTTTGCGATGCCCCTGAACCCGTCCTGGATCTCCGCCTGGATCTGGGATGCCCTCTTTGGGTCTGGCTTCATCAGAGCCTCCAGTCTGGACCGTACTTTGGGATCTAGAGCCAGATCTTTAGTGACTGTCCCACGCTCTATGTCCCCCACCAGCTCCTGCCAACGCTCCTACGGGAAAGCCAGGAGGAATTAGTTTGTTAATCCTCAGTTTATCAGGCAAAATAAAGTTAATTTTGGTCCATCAGAGTCACATCTTGGATTCTGTATTTCTCCAAAAGGTGAATTTAAAAACTAAATTAATGCCTGAATTTTTGTGCAACCAAAGTAGATAACATGTGAGGTAAAGTAATACCAAAAAACAATGTTATCAACAATAGTTTGACCATTATAAACATGTATTCATTCAAATATTTGTGTATTTACATGGTTATGGTGATAAATATCTTGCATAATTGAAGAAACAGTGTGTCCTTCTCACTCAGAACCTACAAGACAAAATCTGATGCCATACATTTCTAATGAGACTGACTGTACATAATTCACACCAGCTACAGTGATTTAGGTCAGTGCTATAATACTTGATATAATAAATTGAATATAGATATTTCTAGCATGTAACCACCAAATATTAACAAAAACTTAACCAAAGTCATTGTGGAAAATAGTGTATTAAAACTACTTTACCTGTAATGAAACAAAGGCATAAAAGATTGTAGAAGCAAAGTTGGACTCCAGAGTTCCTACGGTGGGGTCTTTCAATGCAAAAAGAAGATGAAGATACAGTGTGTCCTTCTCACTAGGAACCTACAAAACAAAATTTTCTAATTTTGAATTTTCTTTTCTAATGAGACTTTTGTCATTGTACTACAGTATATACAGTAGTAAGGGTATGGATGTATTTAATAAAATCCAAGTCAAAGATCTCAGGACAATTTCTATAGTGATATTTTGGACTAGATGTGCAACAAAAATGTCTTGATGGAGCTCTTTGTAATCATGTGTCATATTTCAAATGGTATTGGCTTTCTAGAGAAATCATATAACAGAATTTCTTGCTGTTTGCTACACTGAAGAGAAACAAAAGTTGTATGCGTGTGGACTATATCTGGCCAATGTCTATTTTATTACTACATTGTAACCCTTATAATTAATTAAATTATAATTAGCTTATTATTCTATACTATATGTCTTCTTGTATGGACTGATGTATGTAAATAAATGTCAACGGCCTAAAAATGTTTCCAATACAAGTCAACAATAGCAAAGTATTGCTCTTACCTCAAAAGCTGGAGCTGGAGTTGTGTACAAGTTGAGCATGTGGCGAGAGGAGGCGGGTGTAGAGGAGTTTGGACCAATAGGGAGACCAGATTCTGACTGACGCAGGGTGGGAGTGTAGAAAAACTTGGTGGTTCGCTGGAGGCTTTGTGTGGCTGGGAACGCTTTTCTCATGGCCTCTAAACATACTGTCACTCCCTAGGGAAAGAAGTAGGATTATATATTATGTTTTGCTTAATATGTAATCCTTTCTATAATTGATATCAGTACAATTATAGAAAAAGCAACATGAACTTTCTGTTACTTCCTCATTTAGACGACTATTGGTCCAGATGCATTAGCTAACTTTCCACCAGAAATGTTACATAGTGCAACTTTAAATTTCACTTTTAAAGGGCTCATATTACAGTATTTTCTGATCAGGATTATAGTGTTGTTTCCTCATCAAAAATATACCCAGAGTTAAGTTTTGTTTCACACATTTGTTTAACACACAAACCCTGCATATTTAGGCTGAGTTATTCTCTCAGACTTAAAACACTTCACGTTGTGATGTTATGTGGTAATACAGGAAGTGCTCCACTGTGTTTTCAAACTTCACACACCTTCATTTTATAATTTCAGTAATTTCAGCCCTGGAAGTGCCAATCTCCACTGAACAAAAGGTAAAAGGTAACTGTAAACTACCACTCCATGACATCACAATGTGGAACAGAGCATTTTGTACTTTGGAGATGTGGACAGACTAATAAACCAGGATTACTAAACACACAGCTCTGGGTATGTTTTTGAAGAGGTAGCAACATTATAACAAGTCTTAAATCCACTTTGTGTAATATAGGACCTTTCATAAGACACTAATTTATCTATGATAAAATGGTAAAATAGCTTAAATAAAAAAATGCAAAAATCTGTAAATGAGCTTACCATTAGGAAGAACTCAGTGTTTGTGTCCTTGGTGCTGAGGAGCATGGCACAGGCCCCTGACGTCCCAGAGGTCATGGCCAAAATGAGGGGCTTCTCAGAGATGATCACCTTTTCTTCTCCAGCTGCAACCCTCTGTATGAGCTCCTTGTAGTGTTCATATGTGGTGATGGGATGACGGGTGCGGAACTCAGCAGAGTCTGAAGAGTAGAGTTAATGTATATAGTCAACAAATGAAAATGTGTTAGTTTTGTGATTTTTTTCCCCCAATAATTTCTTGAAAAAACACAAAAGAATGTGATTTCCAAGTAGCAAGTTCATCATTCTCATTAATTTAAACTTGTCAAAATTGGAAAGAGACATAGGCCTGATGATTCAGATTCATTCAGTGAAGGGGGTGTAACTCATTTGGTGTAAAAAAAAAAAAAAAAAAAAAAAAAAGATAAATTAATGTAAAGCAAACTTGAATTTCCCTCGAGATCAGCATCTATCTCTTTCTAATAATATATGTATGATTTTTGTATTTCTTTTTTCATTGTACAACTTATTATTTCTATATTTTAACACTGTTTTAAAGAGCCAAGAATTATGCTATTATATTTTGCTTATAATTTTTTTAATTACAGTGGTAGGTGTTTTCACTCTACTATGCTTTTAGTAGCAAAACAGGCATTACATTACTCAAAAATGTCCCCACAAATATGACTGAAATCAGCTGTCTCTCACCTTTAATTGACATAAAGTCGTATTGCCTTCCATAAGTGGTGTCGCCGTGTTTACGCAGGCGCTTCAGCAGAGTCTCCTCCTGAACCTGCTCCACTTTCCCCGTATCCTCCTCCAGTTTTCGCCTCTGTCTCCTGCCCAGCCAGCCCACGACCTTCAGCGCCAAATACTGACTGAGCACACTCCCCACAGGGCGCATTCCTGCTCCTAATTTCGACCTGAACTCCTTCAAACCCAGGATCATTCCGGCAGTGGCGCTCAGGGCGAGAGCCGCAACAAGAGACGGTATGACTGAAGTTACACAAGGACATAACAAGTATTAGACAGAAGAGGGCGCTGTTAGTCCACATTTCATTTGGTAAGAACTTTCTATTCATCTACCTATGCAGTTACAAAATGGAAAATATCTCAAACTATATTTATTGTTAAAAGCAAATATTTCATTTGCATAGAGTACTGGATGTACTTACTTTGACCCTGGCCCACAATGGCAATCCCAACTGATGTAACGGCGCAACATAGAGTCAGAACAATATAAAACCAACTCAACGCCATGACAAAGATACTACGTAGCGAGAGGAGCAATTTTATTTTCTCACATGCTCAATCAAACGCACAAATAGTTAAATTATAGGTTAAAACGCTAGAGAAATTACAGTCATGTATCCATGGTTTGCTAGTCTACTTCCGTGTTTAGTTCACATCCGACTTCATTGATTGGTTGAGAGAATGATGACGTAGACAGTATAGACAGTGCCATCCCTCCAGTTCCTTGTATATTACATATACAGGAAATGTCTATTAAGCGATTAGGAAGGATTGTCAGGCAAGTATAAAGTGGCCTACAAAAGTGCTCTCATAAGGTAACATACAATGTGTTTTTGTATTAAGATAAATAAAACAATTTAGACCAAGAGGATTAATTACTGAAAATGAATGGCCTTTCATAATATCACATGCATCGGAATACAAATACATGTATTGTTGGATAAGCTCCTTGGTCGTCTTAGTCCACAGAAATTCCAATGTCAGGTCTTTTTTTCAAAACCTGTAAGACCAAAAATTACATAAACTTTGACATCTAATTTCTATTTTTATCATCACATGAATAAAAAGCATCTATGCACTAACCTGCTTCATTTCCATAGTGACAGCTGCAACAAAAATCAAACAGATGATTAGAGATTAATACATTAGAGTATGTCATTACCATTAGGCCTAACCTGTCCAGTCCGACGTGGGTAACACTAAAGGTTCATCCACAGAGACTCCAGAAAGCAACTCGGCCAGCCACAGCACTTCATCTGGACTATCGACAAAAACCTCCTCTGACTCCTGCACACTCAAGTCCTCTGCAAAAAAATGAAAATGGCGCATAATTTCTACGTTTAAAAGTGAATAGTAAAGATGGAAAGCCTGCCACAAAACACAATATTTTATTTATTTTTATTTTCGATATCAAATAATCTCTGCTCATGTCAGATGCCCTTTTTGGGACAACTCACTCCAGGCTTGGGACTGGCAAAAGGACTACACTAGTGACTCCTTGTAGTAAAACTATTGTTTTTTTCTCAGTGTACCTCATTTAACTTAACCTCTCTTATTTGTGGATAGTAATTGCAGTTCAGATATTTTGTTTCTATTTTAGTTTTAACATCTCTATATTTCTCTGTCAGAGAAAGCCACCTTCACAGCTCTGCTCCTCTTCCTCTTCTGTCACGGTTTCTAGTTCAGTGGAGCAGCAAGTTGAAGAGGGCGTTGAACAGTGAAGTTTCTGCATCAGAAGAGCTGTGTCACAGATGTACGCCTCCCTGTACAAACAACAAGCTGAACAGAAGAAAATTAACAATTTATAGGCTGTTAAGTTAGTTTCTTTGGCCCCATCTTAAAATTGTTAAAATGGTATGTAACCTTATAGGGTATGCTCCAGCAAAAAGTCACTGAGAGTTTTTGCTTCTTCTTCCTTTCTTAGTTACATTTTCTTATCCCCCTGCATAATGTGTCTATCTAATAAGCAAATACAGAACTAGACACATCTGTAGATATGCTGTTCAATTTCTAGTTTGGAGTACTAGTCAATTTTATGTGCTTGAAATATAAAATAAACCATTACCAAACTTGTTGCCCCTTTAAGTCCCTAATATTTGACTAATAAGACACACTAAACATTTCTAAGTAATTAATGTCCTATAGTAGACATACAATCTGTGCATCTGCATAGCTTATGCCTGAAAATAAAGTGGTATTTTTGTGATTTTCCACTTTCTTGTTTACCCCAACAAATTAAAGCCCTTATTTTAGTTTAAAAACATTTCATTTGTGATACGCCTACAGCTTGTCATTGCATATTCCCGTGGGTTTGTCTCCTTGGTTGATGCTGACCCTGGATCTGCTCCATCTGTCGGACGTGGCTCAGTGCGTCTCTGACTGAGATGGTGAAGCGGTGACTGTCTCTGAGGTGCTTTAGGATGAGCGCGCTGTGGAGGGCAGACTGACTGTAAAACACCAGCTTAGGCAGGCACAGGGAGCCCACTGCATGGATCTCAAACCGGCAGCCCTGGATCCAGACAAACAAGTCTCAATATTACCAATATTAGGTATGGCAGTGCACTATGTTTACATATCTGATTTAAAGGTCCTTTATTACACTAAATTGACTCTTTAAGCCATGTTGTTACCTCATCAAGAAAATACCTGGAATTGTGCTTTGTTTCATTCACACATTTGAGTAATCCTCTAATATAAGTCTGTCTACACAGCCAAAGCTCAAAATGCTCTGTTCCACCTTGTGATGTCATGAAGCTGTAAATTTCAAGTTAACAGTTAACTTTTACCTTTAGTTCAGCAGAGACTGGCAATTCCAAGGCTAAAATCATCCAAATGATTCTAGTGTAGGAGTATGGAGTAGGAGTATGGAGTTTAAAAACACAATGGAGCACTTCCTGAATCATCACATGACATCACGAGGTGTAACAGAGTGTTTTCAGTTTTGCATGAAAGAAAACACAACTCCAGGTATGTTTATGATGAGGAAACAACATTATAACATAGATCAGAAAATAGCGTAATATAGAACCTTTAAAAGTGTACCATATAACCATTTAATGCCTTTTAGTAGAGCATTTCTTCATGGACCCTCAACCAGAAATATTTCATAGTGCAACTTTAAATGTGCCTAAATCTGACTTTTAAATGGGAAAGTTTGGTTTAATAGTGTGTCACATAATATATAACACTTTTTAAAAGAATGCATATATAAGATTCAATAACCAAATAATGACAATTAGTAATCTTCTTACAATAATGAAATCTAAAATCAGGTTACGCCCAAACAGTCAGTACTAGAATCTGATAGGCAGAACAAGCTCCTGTATGAACGTGGATAGGACAGACACTCACTTGGAAAGAGACATGCTCCAGATCTGTCCAAGTAAACTCATGCAGCAAACACTGTTTTCCCTCTACATCCTGATCCAGAAATAAGTTTAGTTTTAGCAGAAAACAACTTCAAATCAAAGTAGAATTGTGTATAGTTTACCTGATAAAGGCAGATTCCATTTGGACATACTCCAAAAATGATGGAAAATTTCTGTTCTTTCTTGTTCTATGCATTCATGCACAATTATTTCAATTTTACAAATCACCAATACCCTGCAAATGCCTGTCTGTACCTGTCTCATCCTGTATACAGTCACTGGCACGTCCTCCACTGTGTTGGCCAGCTTCACAAACTCCAAAACAGACTCTCTTTTTGGCACTCCTCTCAGCTCCTTGTGCAACTTTGGGCCATGCTGAAGTAAGTAGTTTCTTCCTCTTCTTTTTATGAGCTTTCAACAAACCACAAGAATCAAAAATACATTTTATACCTATAGGTCAGCAGTATTCAGATCTTATCTCAGTAGCCCCCAAAGACGTACAGTTTTGACATACAGCTGCCATATTGTGAGAAGACTATTCTCTAAAAATCTCTGCAGACAAACGTTTAGTTTAGAGTAACAACCATACTATTATTCAGTAGAGTAAAATAAATGTTGTAGTTGTAGTTGTTTTTATACCTTGCAAATGTAACAAAAAACAAAGCACTGTAGGCCCAGGTGCTTATAGTTAAATTATAATGCAAAAGATGATATCGCTACAACATTCAATGGATATACAAAGTGTTCTGCCCAAGGACACAATGGCAGGTACTGGTCAGAGCTGGGGTCACCGTTCTCCAGACTGTTGATATCGCAATATTACCGAACAGTCAATATATTTAAACCCGTAGTAATGAACTGACGTGATCAGGATTATGTAGTGGTTTTACCCAAATGGGGAAATAATCTTCAGGAAGAAAGTAATGTTTGTGTTTTCCTTGGATCTCCAAATCTCCGACTTCAGCCTGGAGCGCGTGGGATGCCAGCTGGAAGAAGAGAGCCTCCTGCTGGCGGCTCTGTGAACGCAGCACCTTCTGTCGCAGAGCGGCGTAGTAAAGCCGCAGCTCCCTCCCGCTCCTGAAAATATATCAAATCAATCAACTCTGGGCCACTAAAGCTGTGTTTGTTTTGAAATATTACATTTGTTTAGGCACTGGTCCATTTGGAGTATATGGGAGTTTGCGTATGTAGTTAGCCAAAGAGGTAATAATACATGAAAGCAAAATTTACTTAGAAAACAATAGGATTTTTGTGTTCAATATCCTGTTTTGGCCAATATGAATACAAAGAATTGATGAGTTCTTTCTTAAAGAAGTAGACTATAATATATCTGTAGTATCTGCACTCAAACTTTATTTTTAAATCATCTTACTCAAGAAGTGTAAATACAGAATTATTTAAGATTACCACATAACAACTCATTTGTTAAAACTAAAGATCATCTCGAATATTGCAATGATAAACTAAAACTTAAATCGTGCAGCTTACGACCGTTGGTGCAAACTTACTGTATCAGTCGCCCACTGTCTACATGGAACTGAACTCGCAGAAATAAGATGGATGAGCCCTGAAATAATGAAAATCCAGAGTAGAGTTTAATATTAATATTGTGAGTGTTATGTGAAATGCATTTGTTAAAAGTCAGAAGTAAAAAAAAAAAAAAAAGATTGACTTACAATTTTAGATGCTTTTCTCCATCTTTGCCCTAAATACTTTGATAACCTTTGCTCCAAGTCAATGAAGAGGTATTCATTATCTAAAAGCAGAAACACACTTATTGCTGTTTAGGGCTGCTGAAATTGCTGTTTCCTCTGCATTAAATGAATTAAAAACATTTGCTTTGACCCTCCCTCCGCTTAGGCCCTGGTCTCCCCCTCACCTCTGAGAATAGCCAGGCCAAAGATCTGCAGTCCACTGATCTCCAGCTGCTCCAACACTTCAGCCAACACATCCTGGCCCTGACTTTTCAACTGATTACATACGAAAATGCAACTCAGTACTTGAAGACAAAATAATGTTTTTGTGTAATAATGAAACTAAATGTATGCAAGTTCCCCAGAAGTGCTTGAATTTACCATTTGGAATTTGAATGAAAAAAAAAACAAAAAAACATTTAATTTACATTGCTTGATAATACAGCTATTTTGAGCCACAAAATTGTTAGTGAAAAAGACGTAACAATAACATAAGATTTGAACTGTTTAGGGATACAAGTCCAAATGAGCACACACACACACACTGTACTTGAATAGTTGCAATAACAAACACTAGGAGTACTGTTTTTAAAAGTCCCATATTAGGCAAAATTGACTCTTGTGAGCTTTGTTATAATGTTGTTACCTCCTCAAAAACATACCTGGAGTTGTGTTTCGTTTCATTCATACATGTTTAAATAATACTGCATTATTAGTCTGTCTGTGTCTCCAGAGTCCAAAATGGTCTGTTCCACCTTAGTTTAGTTTAAGTTAGTTTAAGTTAAGTTACTTTTTACTTTTTTGTTCAGTAGAGATTGGCAATTCCAGGACAGAAATTATCCAAATGAAACTAGTGAAGATATGGCGTTTAAAAACATAGTGGAGCACATCCTGTATTACTATAAAACAAGGTGGAACAGAGCATTTTCTGTTTGAGAGAACTCAGCCTAAATATGCAGAATTATTGTGTAAAACGTGTGAATCAAACTAAACTCCAGACATGTTTTTGATGAGGAAACATTATTACATAGATCAGAAAGTAGCGTGATATGAATCCTTTAAAGTCAAAGTTTATAATCCACCAAATCCACCATCATTATAATAAAAATCTGCTACTCACCCCAAAGCTACAGTCCAGACGCTGCTTATTGGGCAGGAGGACACACACGTTTCGCTTTGCCTTGGACTTCATCCTGCTATTAACCTGAATGCCTCTCAAGCCTTTTTATTCACTAGTGTCCTCCCACAGACTGCAGAAACAGGCCTACCTCTTATTATGAAAACACAGTTGAATTACACCAAATAAAGACATCAAACCACATAATGTTGTTAGTCTACTGTTCGTTTATTTAAAAACTACATGTCATAATGCCAATTGTGCTTTGCTCTGAAAAAGCAAAAACAAAACTATGACTGAAGCTGGTGATTCTTCTCAATGTCACAAGTTCATCTTCGTGTCTATGTCTTAACTTAAAATCTACAGCGATTTCCACACGAGTTTAACTGTAACATGCACAACAAAAAATATGAAAAAAAACAAAACAAAATTAACACTACAGTGCATTTATAAAGGCACCTGCTTCACAAAACACAGGCATTAGTCCTATACAGTAGTTACATATCATGGGGATGTCAGTAATGTAACTAATAAACATTTCATTGTAAATGTAGATCAAATTGTACCATCAGTATCCAAGAATATTACAATGACCTGTAGAGGGTAATATACATTCAAGAGGTAACAACAAACTGCTATCTTTCTGCTATTTTCTATTCTCTACAGGCTGCAAAATACAATTATACATACAAAAACTGCTAACTAAAAGGCAGCCCGTTGTAAAACATGCTGTACTTAGTGGTACAAGTGGTTGGGGGACGAGATAGGGACATAGGCTCAGAAATGCGTTCACGCTCTTTTCATTGTCTCTTTTGTGCGTATTTTTGCTGCATTTAAATAACATATGTTTCTTTTCACCAACATGCTAGTCTTTGCATTATCTTGCTTTATAAATAGGTGAGAAAACTGCATTGAAAATATGCAGGAAAATTAAATAAAGTTTGAGTAACATCAAGCAGCATTTTGACCAGTGTTTTAAATATAGATTTTTTTTTTTTTTACCACTTATTGCCAGAAATCTTTTCAGTCCATCTCTCCTTACCCTCAGTAGACATACAATTTGCCAACACAATAAACCTCAAAGCTGATTTGGACAGTTACAATTAATAGAGAAAATGATGTGAAAAAATTGTAATGGTTTCCAGGGTATTGTACGATCACAACTGCGAGGAATTTTCAGCTATGATAGTTTCATATCCTCTAATGCCTCTGTTGAAGCGTTCTCTAAAATGTAATATGTAATATGTAATAATGTAATGTTAAGACCTGCAAACTACAGTCATGTATCAAAAAGTAAACATCTAAAAGAGGAAGGCATACTGTTAACTTCAAGTGTCTGGACAACGTACCTCAAAGCAACCTTTCATTGGCTCATATGCCCATAGCGGACCTGCACCCGTCACGCACCAGCCTCATTCAGTCCAAGTGGTGAAGGCTTTTATAGAAGGTGTTGTGAGAGAAAATGCTTCCCCTGTAAGGCGTGACAAAACTGTTTTTTTTAAATGGTGTATAAACCGTATGAGAAAAGGTGCACTTCTATGTTTTCAAATGCACTTTGAATTACTGGTAACTGATTTTTGAAGGTTAAACAGAGTTGATAAAGCAGCACTGGCAAATTTTGTATCAAAACATTAGTTTTCCACTATCTATAATTGTACACATTAATTAAATTGAAAACATTGTTCATATTTAAACAATTATTTTATACAGTACTAGAGTGAATAAAATATTTGACTACTTGTTATTTTATGTTTCTTTCAGTATGCATATTTTATATTCATCTTCTATTCATGGGTTTCAGCCTCCTGTTATAGTCAATATTTTGAGGACTTTTTACCATTGAGACGATATAATTTTTTTTTAATTGTTAATCGCTATAGCAACTTCCTCAGTTTTCATCATTCTGAAACCGATGGATTGCCAGGAGGAATCTTGCTCTGTTGGTTAGGCTACAAAAATGATGCAGCTGACCTGCTCAAGTACATCTGTAATATTAAAACCTTATGACTAACTACTTCAACTCTACATCAGCAAGTTTTTGACTGTAATGGAAAAGGAAGACAGCTTCAAGTCTTTCTGCTAACAGCGGAGAGGTGTTAGCATGTCGCTTAAAGGCACTTCCTGGTAAAGCTTTCCACAGAGTAGCACCTGGGATTGTTTCAGGAGGAACCAGAAGAAGCCCTTGATTGTAGGGGGTTCAGGAGGAGCATGTCCTGTTCACAGTAAGGTGAAGGCTAAGATGTACTGTAGAAGTTTGTTACGGTTGGCCTGAGGTAGGAAGGTGCTGCTCAGCTCCAAAGTCGTAATATTGTTCTCTTTACGCTCCTTTAGGACCTGGGACAAAACACAGTAGATTTTAGACAGGTTTTCAGGTGATGCCACAACATCTAATATTTAAAAGAAACTACATTTAAGATTTTGATTTTAAATTTCATAATTTGAACTATCGAACTATACCCGAGACATTTTGTAAACATGCTCGAATCAAATATAATAATATAACTTACTGATAACAACTGCGGTGCTGAATCATTCTACAATTTCAGAAGTTTTCAAAAGTGGTATAAAAACAATTATTTTTACAATCAAAAACCCTTTACATTTTACTGGACTTACCCCAAGTTCTTTGAATGTCTTCACTGTATTCTTCACCAGATAGTGAGTTGCACTTTCTCCTGCACAGGACAAAACAATTTTATTTTAACAATTCTAGAAAGTGTAATGTTAGTCCAAACAATCATTTTGAAACCCTCCCTCACCATAAGCTGCCACCCCCTTCTCGGTGCGCGTGAGCAGGTATTTGAAGAGACGCAGTGTGTAATCTGACTCGGCCACAGGCTGACTCAGGCTGTGGACAAAGATGGCCGCCCCGCCATAGGCCTCCAGGACGGGGCTGAGGAGGCGCTGGAGGAACAAGAAGAACTCCTGGTGCTCTGGCAAAACACTCACCTGTTCAAAGGAAAAGGAGAATAGAGAGGTTTTAGTATGTATAGGATTAGATTAGCTTGTGTGTAAGATAATACCTAAATTGTTGTTTTGAAGGTGCAAAAATATAATATTTAGAAGGGTAATGAGATGATAAATATCAAAAACCCGCAAGAAGAGTTCATAAAAATAACAAAAACGTGTAATCTTTCAAACAAAGATACATGCCAAGGTGGTTATTCTGCACTTTTTTGTGTGGTTGCAGTATTTATTTTTGTACAATACTTACCAAGACATCTTGAAGCATATTTATCTCCGCCAAGGAGGTTATGTTTTCGCCTGAGTCTGTCTGTTTGTTTGTTTGTTTGTTAGTTTGTTTGTTAGTTAGCAAGATAACTCAAAAAGTTATGGACGGATCTTGATGAAATTTTCAGGAAATGTTCCGAATGGTAAATCCAACAGATGATTAAATTTTTTTAACATGCTTCTTGGTGTTTTTTTCTTTATCATGAAAATCCAAATATTTGTTTTTCGCCCAGTGTAGTATAATCACTTTAATGTCTGACCTTTAGATAGCGTACTCTTTGCTCTTCTCCAAAGTCGCTGTCTTCATCTTCCTCGTCACTTCTCCAGGAGAGAGGCTCAGGAAACTTCTTGGGCCATGGCTCCTCGGTGGGACTTGGGCTCAGCTCTTCCTGATCCTCCTGAAAGACAAACATTGATTTAGCTCACATGTTTTTTTTCCAGTTTTCCTGATTTGGTTCAATGTTGACTGACCTCTGCCACGTACAAAACTCCATACTGGATGAGTCTATTCACAGCATCAAGGAAAACCTGGTAAATGGTCACACATGGCTGTGGGGTGATAGATGGAAAATGTTGTAACACTGTTAAAAAATTACAATCCAACTTTAAAGAGAAAAAGAGAAACTAGTAAATTTGATTAATCTCATATATATATATATATAGTTTCAGTATATAGTTTCACAACTTGAATGTGGTTTTGTGTGCAATATCTAGATTTATTTAGCAGTATGTAATTTGGACACAACTCACCGGTGCCACACTGACTTCATTGATGAGAAAGTGGGACAGTCCGGCAGCTTTTCGGATCAGTCGCTCCTGACTCAAGAGGAGGTTAAAGGGGCTCTCATGTATCTGAGACTCGGACTCCACTAACAGCTCCCTCTGCAACGCAAGGATACTGCAGGCTGAAAGAAAGGAGGACTTTAAATAATGAAGTACACTATGAAACCTTACTGTCTGAAAAGTACTCACCAATGATTGCATCGGGAATGAAGACATGAAACAGGCCGTTGCTGTAGAAGTTGAGCTCAAAGAGGGCATTGACGGTCTGGCTGGGCGCTATTGTGAACTCCCCATTACGGTTTGAAGCACTGGTGACGTTCACACAGTTGCCCAGCAGGTGGAGCGCTCTCATCACCACGTCCTCCGAGTTCCCCGAAAAGCCCAGGTCAAAGTCCCGGGACAGGATCTCCTCCTTCATGTTAAAGAAGTCCTCCACCAGTTTGGACAGCACCACCCCCTGAGGAACAATACAGCTCTTATATTTATTTGTATCAATTTAAAAATGATCAGATGTGGAGTAGCTTGAAGCTGTATGTTTAATCAGTGTCACAACAACAAAATTTACTTGCCTTATACAGTTTTGCTTTTCGGTTTTGATTTTCCGATCTTAATTTTGAAATCGTCACTGTTTTTATTTAAATTGAATTACTGCTTTATTATTATTATTATTATTATTATTATTATTACTATTATTATTATGTATAGTATCACTGTTGCTGTCTTTGGCGTCATGCCATTTTCAATTTGTTCTATGTTTTGTAAAAAAAAAAAAAAAAATCTTTATTATATATGTGTGTGTGTGTATATATATATAATATATATATATATATATATATATATATATATATATATATATATATATATATATATATATATATATATATATATATATATATATATATATATATATATATATATTTTTTTTTTTTTTTTTTTTTTTTTTTTTTTAAAGTGAGTACATCCTGTATTTGGCGTATTGAAGTAACCTATGGAGTTTTGAATTGTCTCATATTTCCCACTGCAGTCCTTTAGGGGGCAGTAGCTCATTAGATTCTGTCTGTAGCAGGTGTCGTGTTCTGTCAGACTAAAAGATAAAAGAGAACAAAGAATGTGTGCTGTATGTGGGCGTACCTGTCTGTGTCTGTAGAGCAGGAGACAGGCCACGATGTGTGTGGACATGATGGCTGATGATTTATTCGCCGCTGTGGGAGCCAGAGGACATACTGTCAGAGCCCAGATGGACTTTCATATTATTGAGATTAAGTCTCAAACTCTGGGGGACAAATTATAAAGTAAGATTATGGAGAAAAACTTTTGATTTGACATTTACACATGTAATGGTTGAGCTACAGTACAGGTGCATAAAAATTATGATGACCCAAATTCTGCATCTTAAGGTCTTCATCATTGTCTATCATCATCACAATAAATTATTTTCTGCAGGAAAAACAAATATGCCTGTATTTTACTATGTAGTGGCCAAAATGTATGAATTTTAATTACGTATGCATTTTTCAACAATTTGATAAAAAAAAACAATGCACACCATGTTAGTAATTGAACTGAAATGTAAATGTAACTGTAATTCATTAGAACCAAGGTTATTACAGTTCATTGTCCTAAGAGATCCAGATTCTGTGCAATAACTTTCCTAGAGTGTGCTTATGTTAGTTCAGTATTTCTAATAACCTCCTTATTGATACGAGTCTAAAGCATTTGTCATGGTTCTCAAGGTTACTAGAGTTCATCCTCCTCCCCTGTCGTAGGTTTGGGGTGTTCTACATTAGTGAAGACTGGCGCTGCATTCCACCCCTATCCTGCTTCCCTGTCCTCTCCTCCCTCCCATTGGCTGAAAACAACATGCCATCCTTCAGGAGGCTCTGTGATTGGTCCAGGGGTAAAAAAAATGAAAGTGGGTGAGAATGCAGGGGAGAAAGCTGGGGAGAACCGGTTTGTGTTATGCTCTAAGCTAATCAATTTCAATCAGTGGTTAATGAGTGGTAGTGGTAGGTGAAAGGTAATAAATATTCAATTATTTTTAAAAAGTAGAGTCCAATATAGATTTTTATTTATAGATTTTTTCAGCCAGTATCCAATAGTTGCGTTGCTGCTGTCAATAATTATTGCTCCAATCAGTTATAAAAAATGTGTCATTGAAAAAGCATTTGATTCAGTTTTGTTATGAATAATGGGTGCTTGATTTGGCCTATGATCAAGCAGCCTTGATACAAACATGTATAATGCATAATAGGCTTGTAATCTGACGTGCAAAGTAAATGTTTCTTAAAAGAATAATGCATGGCTCCAATGACATAATGCCTTTAGGTCTATCTTAATCTTACTGTATAGAACATGTTTAGCCAGATTCGCGATCAGATGGCGTCTAAAGATCTCATCGGGCAGCTCTCTGTTGTCCTGTTCGTCACCTTCACCATCGAACGGCACCGCATCCGGTCTGAAAACAAAAATGGACACTCAGCACGACCGTTACAGAGGCGCTGTGCAAGCTTCTCATATTTTCACTGCTTTCCAACAACTGACAGGTTTGCATTTCAGGTTTGTCCTTTAAGTCGTCATTTGGGTCCAAGTAAGTAAAACTGTTTTGTTTTTGTTAATACATTTTAACATTCCTAAGCAATAAATGCAAAATATTGACTAATTCTTCACATAAAACAGAGCTAAATTGATATTTTTAAAACTTCTTAGTTTACAAATTGACAAATAGTAAAGTAAGTGTGTATTCTATAGCATTATCAGTTTGTTGTACTGTGTAATCTACTACAATAAGATACAAATAGAAATTGCATCTGTCAGCAGTATTGGTGTTGAATATCTGCTGAATAACAGAATTGACTCCAAACTCCTTATTGAGTGAAAGCCCTGTGTGAATATCAGTTGGAATAGAGGTAGCTAAACTAGTTAGCCCTTGTTACAGTAGATTCCTTGACGTTTATAGAGTTGTCTGATGTGTTAACAGTATGTGTATGAAATGTATGTTTTAAAGTAACTATCAGTGTTAATGTATTGTCTGAAAAAGTGGCAGATAACATAAGATTACTCTTCTTTCTGCTTCTTTTCATTCATTTCTTATGTTATGACACTGTTGATGTCTTTTTATATTTTATGAATGAAATAAATGTCGACTTTGAACACAGTGCTTTTATCATAATACAAGACACATGCAGACGATGAGATAGGTAGTGAATGCCTAAACATACTGTGCTGATATGATACTGGGCATTAGGGTGTGTTCCAGGGACATAGGAGGAGGGACGTGGCGGCTGGTGTGAGTCTCCAGGTATTCCTAAAATTAACAAAAATACACATATTTAGGCAAATGTATAATATAATCTATAAACAAAAAAAACATTTTTTTTTGCATTTCACTATGTATAACTAAAATGTAGAACATATTTCAAAGTAACCTTTAGAGAGAATGGCTGAATGAAATCCACTCTGACACATCCGTAGTTTTTCCTCAGCATCCTGAACACACCACACGCGATTCCCCACAAGCTCTCGTTCTTTTTGGGCTTGCCCTGGAGAGAGAGAAATTATTGCAAATTAATTAGTAATTCATTAAAGTAAGTGATATTATAGCAAAAGAAAAAGTCTATTCTGTCAACTGGACAAAAGCTTTTTTCAGTGAAGACTTTCCACAGCTCATCCAAGCAGCTTCTTCAGTTCTGGTAAAACTGCCGGTGGACACTGCCTTATATCTGCCTAAAGAGAAAAGCTAACTACACTGAAACTACACTGAAACTACACTGAAACTACACTGAAACTACACTGAAACTACACTGAAACTACCCCACCTACTTGTTTACACTTTTCTGTTTGTTAACTAACTCTCCAGTTGACAGAACTGAATTTTTCTTTTGCTATGGATCCTACCTGAATGACTGAGGGATTACACAGACAGGTGATATTATATTTTTCACTGAATTAAGTCCAAAAGGTGAAAAGATTCTGTCATTCTGCACACAGTAACAGTGTCAAATCTCTTACCAGCTGCTCACTGTTGTAGTTGCCTTCGATGATGCGGTCGTAGGAGATGCCCACGGGGACCACCAGGACGTCTGGGATGGTCCCTTTGCACAGAGTGTCCACCACAATGGACAACATGCCGGCCCGTGCTGGGAACACTTTACCGCTACGAGAACGAGTCCCCTCCAGAAAGACCTCCAAAAACTGCTGTTGCCGCAGTAACTCCTCTGTGTACTGCGGATACACAAAGTCATTCATGTGAGAACACAGAAAACATTTTATATATATAGAATATAGAGTACATTTGATGGTGCATACTTTTTTTAAAAATTGGAACAAATAAAGATCATATATTCTGCAGAATATATTAGGGTGATATAGTGATAAAAATCGAATTATAATCTCATTCTTGCCACAATTAGGAATGGGACAATAAATAATAATATTGTTTATCATGATAAAAAGGGTAGACAATAACCGTTCATTATATAATTTTATATAATTGTGATAATCGCCATTATAGCTCCAGAATGTACACAAAAAAGCTCATTATGCATGATACTTTGATGTTCTCTTCTACATAATTGTTTTCACTTTTCAATCACAATTCTATAACAGTTGTTTAATTATGGAACTTATTCATAATATTACAATTAGTTATTCATATCCATAACATTTTAAACTGTCAGCAACTACAGTAATTATAGTGATATAATCGTTAATCACAATTATTTTAACCATAATATCTCATATTTTTCTCTTAAAGTGGAGTTAATATGATTGATAGATTGAGGAGCAGGACAACGCCTCAGCCTCCCCCTGCTTGTAGCAAACCATCTGAGACAGAGCCTCATCCTGAATCTCCGCCCAGCCATCACATCTATCCATTGTCAATAAATATCTATCCTATACCATTGCTGTGGCGTAGTCCTTGCTAGTGAATGAAGATCTATTTTCAAACCAAGACACTGTCCCCACACCTCCTATCAGCCTAAGCAATGCTCTGAGTGAGTGAGAAGTGTGAACTTTCTTAAGAAGGCAGAAGATCACTTTAGTTACCTCTTAAGGGCAATATAGATACATACTATATTCAGACCGGATACAAGTCTACAATGAGTGAACTATTTGACCTTCATAAAAAGAACTGGGCTGTGGCCAAAAGACGTGCTGTGTGCCGCCTCATGTGGCTCAAAAAATATACACAGCTGCCCTTTGCTTAGACAACTTTTAAAAGGACACAACATCCTGAAATAGACTGTGGGATAGAAGAGTTTAGTTTGAGTTCTGTATTAGATAATTTAACACCAGGTCAAATCCAGGTCTATTCATCTTTGAGTGGAACTTTCTTAAACTATTTAAAACTAAAACAAAATGCACTTCTTGTTTCTAAACATGACAAGCTTCTGTGTGAAAACCACTTGTGTTTAATAATAAAACTAGAATGTCTAATATAAATAGAGGAACCGAACAAAGTAACAAATTCATACAAACTTACTGCGTGTAAAAGTGATCTGTACAAAATGTCTTTCTTCCCATTGTTTGCCTCCTCCATTCTCCTACGGATGAAAAATCCTCCCAGTTTACGGATCAGGGTACTGAAAGTAAATACATTAAATACAGTAAATACAGTAAATACAGTAAATTTAACATCATATTAAATTGAATTGGTATACATATCATAAACTCAAAAAGGCACACTGTGATTTTTTGCTGGTGGTGGGCTGAAACTTGTCTCTTTTTCTTTTGAGATGTTATTACTTTGCCTTGAATGTTCCACAGTATGGCAATAAAATGATATATTTCCATGGTGACAAGAAAGTGATGCCAGAGCAAGTTACGGTTCAGATATAAGGAGAAGTGAACCCGTTTGAGCGCATGTTTTCCATTGCATTTTTTGGCAAGAGAAAACACCTGTAATTGAATTAAGCTTAATGCCAGACTATGAAACACAAGCAGGCAACAGACCCCCATCAGAAAAGTTACACAGTGCGCCTTTAAGTATTTGAAATACTAAAAATTTGTATTGTATTGACGACTTGAAACATTTCAAACCAAATGCTCGTGTTTTACCTGAGGATAGGCATGCTCAGGTTGTTGCCAGCGGCGATGTGTGGAGCTTTGATGTTATGACAAAACAGGATCAGAGTTATGAGCAGGTAGTCAATGTGCGATTTGTGCACCGGTAGGAAGACCATGGGCACGTTCTGCTATAGGGACAAAACAACATCATTTAATTTAAAATGTAAATATGGCTCAGAAATATGTAAAAAAATATATATATATGATAGTGACCTCCGAAGCAGCTTTCTTAACCATTTCTAGTTGGCCCTTGTGGATCTGAATGCTCCAGAAGAAGCCATTAAAGAGTCTTAGTAGCACCCATCCAGTCAGTCTGAACACAAACGTATGCTTTCAATATAATGAATGAATAAAATTGTACAGCTTGTGTGTTTTTGTGAATTTGTGAAATACCTGATAAAAGCAGGTGAAACATTGGCCACCATTTCTTGGAGGAAGGACCGCGCTTTTTGCTTAACTTTTCTGGCAGCTCCAGACAAGTTAGCAGCATCCGCTTCTGAAGCTACTTCAACTATAGCACTCTCAACTCTAAACACACAAAAAGACAAAATATACATACAGCTATTCTATATTCATTCAGTGTTTGGTATCTAAATTGGGCCAAAAGTGTAGGATGCATCACTATTAAAAGGTCCTATGTTAGGCAAAATTGACTCTTGTGAGCTTTAAGCCATGTTAGAATGTTGTTACCCATCAAAAACATACCTAGATTTATGTTTTGTTTCATTCACACATGTTTGAGTAATCCTGCATTATTAGTCTGTCTACATCGCCAAAGCTCAAAATGCTCCGTATGGAGTTTAAAAAACACAGTATATTACCACATGACATCACAAGGTAGAACAGAGTGTTTGAGAACAGAACTCAGCCTAAATATGCAGGGTTTGTGTGTTAAACATGTGTAGATTCAACATAATGAAACTCCAGGTATGTTTGTGATGAGGAAACAACATTATAACAGATAAGAAAATAGTGTAATATGGGTCCTTTAAATAATATAACGGTATGCATAGAGATCAACAAATGAAATAAGCACAGACAATTTGCTTAAGTTCTGACACTCATTTGCATCACATCAGTTACCCACATAATTTACATGTATTCTGACCACAAAGTACTTCAAAAGAAACAGAACAAAATACTTTAAAATGTTATTAGCTGGGTCTGTACTCATGTAAAGTGAATACTTTCTAAAATTCGGTTTAATATTTTTCATAGTATGGTAACAGGCGCAGGTACACCATAATGAAATTGAAGGATTTAACTGGGTCTGAAAACTTCCTGCATCCTGTATATAGATAGTATGTAAAGCCAGACCTCTCTGACATGTATTGGGTTACAGTGACACTTACCTGCTGTTGTTGAGCACATTGTCCACCACATTTCTGGGGAACATATCCTTATTCACGTCTCTTTCCATCACAAACAGGACATAGCTCAGCCTGCGAGCCAACCAGCCCCTCTGCCTATACACAAAGAAAATACAACATTATATTACATTAACAATACTTAGGCCTGCCACAATAATTACTATATCGACCTATTGCTCAATACATTTATCGTGTGTACATTTTCTTTGCGCTGATTGGTTATTTTTTGTCTATATGATAAGATTTAATTAATAACTTCCATGACTCATTACAGATGCAAACTAAGTAGTGTTTCATTCTGCTGTTTATGTATTGTAGCTCTTTTTTTTTTTTATAAAAATTTATAAAATTGTAGGAAAATTTAGAATATTTTTGTGGTGTAAATCTGCTCTTAGGTTATTGCGTCAGTGCCACAAATTAGTTTCATTATTATCATTTATTATCTATATATTTACTTACAGCTATATACAGTATCGTACTTCAAAATTTGTTATTGTGACAGGCCTAACAATACTGGTTTACTAAAGCTTAAAATTCGAATGCCATCTTGTTTGGCTTCTTGAATTCAATGACTGGTGTCTTCTGACAAACAGTTTGAATAATTCAGATGTCTAGCTTTCCACTGAACTAGAGCCATTTATTGTACACATAAATAGCTTAGTAGACTTGTAGCTTCAGGCACCTAAATGACTGACTGGACCGTGTAATTTCACAGCTGTCAGAGGCAGAGGTGTGGGAGACAAATGGAAGACAACCAGGAACAGGAAGTTTGAAACTTTTAGACAGACATTTATTCCATGTGTCTGATTTATAGGAATAGGACAAGATTTCATGTCACATTGAATCATCCAGCAAAATAAAATTGTCACAAGATAGTGCTTGTCCCACTGGTTTATTATTGGCCCAGTGTCAAGTTTGTTCCAGAGAGATTGCTGTAATAGACTGCAAACAGATCTTCATCTATAAAAACCTTCATAAAACAACACAAAATTAACTACTATCAATAGCTTCATGAGACTAACTCCTCAGGTGTGGGCGTGCTCATTGCCCCACAGCTCAGCCACCACATGTTGGAGTTCACCCCGGTGAACGAGAGGGTCGTGTCCCTGCGCCTTCGGGTCGGGAAGAGGTCTCTCACTGTTGTGTTGGCCTACGGGCCGAACAGCAGTGCAGAGTACCCGGCCTTCTTGGAGTCTCTGGGAGGGGTACTGGACAGTGCACCGACCAGGGACTCCGTTGTTCTACTGGGGGACTTCAACTCCCACGTGGGCAACGACAGTGACACCTGGAGAGGGGTGATTGGGAGGAACGGCCTCCCTGATCTGAACCCGAGCGGTGTTCTGTTATTGGACTTCTGTGCTAGCCATGGTTTGTCCATAACGAACACCATGTTCGAGCACAAGAGTGTCCATCAGTGCACCTGGCACCAGGACTGTCTTGGACACTCAGGTGAAGAGAGGGGCAGAGCTGTCAACCGATCACCACCTGGTTGTGAGTTAGGTCCACTGGCAGAGGAGGAAGCCGGAAAGACCTGGCAGGCCCAAGCGTATAGTGAAGGTCTGTTGGGAACGTCTGGCAGAACCCTCTGTCAGGGGGACCTTCAACTCACACCTCCGGGAGAGCTTCTCCCAGATTCCGGGGGAGGCTGGGGACACGGAGTCTGAGTGGGCTTTGTTCTCGGCCTTTATTGTCAATGCGGCCGTTCGTAGCTGTCGTCGCAAGGTCTGTGGTGCCTGTCGCGGGCGGCAATCCCCGAACCCTGTGGTGGACCCCGGAAGTAAGGGATGCCGTGAGGCTGAAGAAGGAGTCCTATAGGGCCTTGCTGGCTCGTGGGACTCCTGAGGCAGCTGACAGGTACCGGCGGGCCAAGTGTGCTGCAGCCCAGGCGGTCGCAGAGTCAAAAACTCGGGGTTGGGAGGAGTTCGGAGAGGCTAAGGAGGAGGACTATCGGACGGCCGCGCCTCAGGAGGGGGAAGCAGTGCTTCATCAACACCGTTTACGGTGCGGGTGAAGAGCTGTTGACCTCGACTGGGGATGTTGTTGGGCGGTGGAAGGAATATTTTGAGGATCTCCTCAAACCCACCGTCACATCTTCTGAGGAGGAAGCAGAGGCTGGGGACGCAGAGGCTGGGGACTCAGAGGCGGACTCGTCCATCACCCTGGCTGAAGTCACTGAGGTGGCTGGCAAGCTCCTCAGCGTCAAGGCTCCGGGGGTGGATGAGATCCGTCCTGAGTATCTTAAGTCTCTGGATGTTGTAGGGCTGTCTTGACTGACACATCTCTGCAACATCGCATGGCGGTCGGGGACAGTGCCTCTGGACTGGCAGACCGGGGTGGTGGTCCCTCTGTTTAAGAAGGGGGACCAGAGGGTGTGTTCCAACTACCGGGGAATCACACTCCTCAGCCTCTCCGGTAAGGTCTATTCCAGGGTACTGGAGAGGAGAATCTGACCGACAGTCAAACCTCTGATTCAGGAGGAGCAGTGTGGTTTTTGTCCCAGCCACGGAACACTGGACCAGCTCTATACTCTCCACTGGGTGCTCGAGGGTTCATGGGAGTTTGCCCAACCAGTCCACATGTGCTTTGTGGAGCTGGAGAAGGCATTCGACCGTGTCCCTTATGGTGTCCTGTAGGGAGTGCTCTGGGAGTCATACAGCTCCTGCACCGGTCCTGTATGACCGGTGCAGGAGCTGTATGACTCCCAGAGCACTCCCAGAGCACTCCCAGGTCCGACTTAGGTAGTAAGTCGGACCTGTTTCCAGTGCATGTTGGTCTCCGCCAGGGCTGCCCTTTGTCACCGGTTCTGTTCATTGTATTTATAGACAGAATTTCTAGGCACAGTCAGGGGCCGGAGGGGATCCGGTTTGGGGACCACAGGATCTCATCTCTGCTGTTTGCAGATAATGTTGTCCTGATGGCTTCATCAGACCAATGTGCACTGGCGCGGTTTGCAGCCGAGTGTGAAGCGGCTAGGATGAGAATTAGCTCCTCCAAATCCGAGGCCATGATTCTTGACCGGAAAAAGGTGGCTTGTCCTCTCCGAGTGGGTGGAGATTCCTTGCCTCAAGTGCAGGAGTTTAAGTATCTCGGGATCTTGTTCACGAGTGAGGGGAGGATATCGGTGCAGCATCGGCAGTGATGTGGTCGCTGTACCGGACCGTTGTGGTGAAGAGGGAGCTGAGCCGAAAGGCAAAACTCTCGATTTACCGGTCAATCTACGTTCCTACCCTCACCTATGGTCATGAGCTTTGGGTAATGACCGAAAGGACAAGATCGCGGCTGAAACGGCCGAAATTAGTTTCCTCCGCAGAGTGGCTGCGTGCTCACTCAAAGATAGGGTGAGGAGCTCAGTCACACGGGAGGAGCTCGGAGTAGAGCCACTGCTCCTCCATGTCAAGAGGAGCCAGCTGAGGTGGCTCGGGCATCTGTTCCGGATGCCTCCTGGACGCCTCCCTCGGGAGGTGTTCTGGGCATATCCCACCGGGAGGAGGCCCCAGGGAAGACCCAGGACACGCTGGAGGGACTATGTCTCTCGGCTGGCCTGGGAACGCCTCGGGGTCACCCCGGAGGAGCTGGAGGAAGTGTCCGGGGTGAAGGAAGTCTGGGAGTCCCTGCTTAGACTGTTGCCCCCGTGACCCGGCCCCAGATAAGTGGAAGAAAACGGATGGATGGATGGACTAACTCCATGGCACTGACTGCAATAATAAAGACATGATGCTCAGACCAGCATCAAACTCATAATCTCCAACTGTTACTGCAGGAGTATAAGCTCATTCAACAGCATCACAAAACCATTTCACCTAAAGAGTTTGTTATTTCAAAATAATACAAAATATCTGACTGTACACGGCCATCTGAATTCACTAAATTTAAACATTCAGATTGAACATCTCCCTTGTGTGAGTGAGTACTGTACCTGGTGTGTGTCTCATTGATGTAGATGACATTACGCAGCCCCAGAGAAGGAATGCTGGAGTTGAACAGTCTCTCCTGTAACACAAACAGAAAGAACATTAGAATCAATCATCAAATGTTAACTTTGAAATCTACATGCATATGACAATATTAAAACCATTATGCATAAATTCTGCTTTGAACTACTTTTGGAGACCTCTGCCTTGACTACTGACTACACAGAGGAGTGCATGAAATGTTTTAACCCTCATACACCTCTTTAAAATAATCACACCTGTGGTCCTTCGTGACAAAAAATGTACATCTTAAAAGAATACCATATTATTTTTATGCAGTACAGATTTTTGTCCAACTATTTTATATCAGTGTCTTCATTTACTCCTCCTCTAATCATACATATCAGATAATATATAATATTTTGAAAATTTAACCCCTTCAATGCCATTTTTGTATGCGAAAGTCTCAAATTATGTGTAAAATTAAAAATGAAAAAAGTAAATTATTTCTATATCTTTCAAATAATTTTAATTTGATGGTGTTGGGACTATCACAGACTGGGAATGTCATAAAACATAATTATTATTATTATTACATTATTATTATTACATTATTATTATTATTATTATTATTATTATTATTATTATTATTATTTATTTATTTATTTTTAATTTGTTTGTGTTGGGGTTATCAGAGGCTGGGGATGTCATAAAATCGTGCCAGCACTGGTTTTGACATTTTTTTAGTTTTTGCACAAAATGCTGTTTTCCCCTAAAGCCCCATTGACTTCCATTATAAGCACACATTTTTTGTTGCATTGACATAACACTAGGAAATCATAAATTGTGGATTTTTACAGGTTTCTCCTGTTAAGAAAAGGTAAAATGAGTGATTTTTACAATTCAAACCCAACTCACTCCATTGCACTTTCTGCAGGCCTCTATGCAAACACAGCTATTGTTTTCCTATGCTCTCCTATGGAGGTCTATGGGATTTACAGGGATTGTGTTTAGGAGGATTCTTCTTTTGAAGGGTTTTCAACACCAAAGAATGAAACATAAATCAAAAAGTAAAAATATACTGGCAAAGTTATGCCAGTAAAAAAGCCATTTGAAAAATGTACCTAAGGACCATGGGTGTGAGCATTTTGATTATAGACCGTTCAATTAATGTGATCTTGAAAAAAAATAAAAATAAAAATACATCACAAAATACACAATTTTGGTGCTATATGGTGCAATATAGCCAAAGTTATGCAAAAAGAAAAGTTGCGATGGACAGAAATGTACCTAGGGGTGTAGGCGGGTTAATAAGACTAAAAATAATAACAGCAAAATACATTTTTGTATTTGAGTCCTGAAATTATCAATATGAACCTGGGGAAAGTGTAAGGAGTATAAGTAGTGTAAGGTTATTTAGAGTTAGGGTTACAATTGTGTTGATAAGAAACAGTTAGGACATTGCTACAAAAATAACTTAAATAATTTTTTTTTATGTTTGAATCAAAGATATAGTTCCCATGACTTCTTTAAAAAAATAGACAAATGTGACACAATATATTTAAATAGGGTAAACATTTCATTTCTTTGAGCTTTGAGTTTTTCTTTGAGTCTTTTTTTGAGTCTTCGAGTTTATATGCAGAGCCTGTATCAGATGAAATTCCTACCTCGCCTGTTATCCGAGCTGGGATCAATGCACAAGGTAATTGGTTATAACTTTTAATTCGGATACCACATGTGAAACTAATGTTCATTTTATGTTACCACTATCATTTACCAGACTGAGCCCAAGCACATATCCTGGTGTTACAGTTAATTAGCTTTGGTGTAACTTTACCCAGCTCTGTGGTGTACAGGAGTGACAGCAGCGTCCTACAAAAGGCCTCTTTCTGTTGAGTAGTCCCTCCTTCCACGTGCTTGTCACACACCGCAGTACAGACGGGCTGGTGCTCCGGTCCTGTTACACACATAACACTATTAGTAAGATCAGCAATACATAAATACACTGGAGAAGTTTGAACTATGTTAATAAGCCTGAACAATGTTAACTTCATATCTAATTAAGATTTTTCTCGCTAATACTGAGCTTGAGGTAAGACTGATGAATGAACTGCTCAACTAATAGAGGAATCCCATGCATTTCAGAAAATGTTAGCAGCCTTGGGTGGTGAGCAGGTTTATTCAAAGTATCTTGATATGGGAGTCTTTGCTAATTGCATCACATTGTGATTTTTATTTTATTGTGCAGTTCCATTGATAAGCTTGCAATGGGTAAATTGTATTCACTCTTAATATACAATAAAATGCAAAAGGCAAGAACATAACATGTGATCTTTGAGATGCACGTAATTAATTTGTATAGTATAACATGCAGGGAAAGGGTAAAATAAACCCATTGCGCCCAAAACACAGAAATTAAATTATACAATGATGACGAGGGTAATGATTTTTCACACTGTGACACTGACCGAGTCCTCATTGGGGTGCTTCCAGCGGTTGCACCACTGCTCGCTGCTGTTCACCTGCAGCAGGAGGCCGTCCGAGGGCTCCATGACTCCAGAGAGCAGGCCCCACTAACTGCTCAGCTGAAAATATAAAATATAATAATTCATACACTGTTTAAGTCATTTTCTCATATAGGTTAGTTTTCTGAGGCATTCTTTTTTTAACGTTGATCACTTCAGGCCCAGCCACACCTAATAAGAAAGTATAAAATGTATTGCATTCAAAACGTAAAATATCTTGAGTCTCTTTTGGCAAAACCCATTTCTTTACACCATAGTGCATCATTGTTACTTTTGTTTATTTTAAGTGCCCTACCAGATGTGACTTTCTCTCTTATAATGGCTATTTAACATCACTTGGAGCTTTGGTTAGCAGTTTCAAGTTTTACAACCGCATTTCACTTAACATTGATAAGGGTACATTGTGTTACCATGAGTCCTGACCAAACTTGCCAAGTATGCCTCTTTACACGCCCAAATACTGAAAGGGTAAAGTCACTCCTCTCTTTTGTTCCTCTCCTTTGTCAACTGAGCAACACTGATAATTGAATATTTCTTTCTGTTTCCTAGATTACTACAGTAACTACTGCTACTAGGCTATATCATTTTGACACATAATGCTGTTAAAGGTGCTCTGTGCAACTTTCCTGGAGGGTCTGTCACCTGCTTGTCTTTGATGAGGTTATTGCATTGTCTGAAATATTCCACAGTATGCATCTTGCATTCATTCAATTTTTTTAATTTATTTATTTATGGGGTTTTTTTATTGCCTTGAAATACATGCGTTCTTACTGTGAGTGGAATCACCTCTCCATAGATCTGGCCTGTAACTTAGCTTGGTGGCACCACATGATTTTTTTTATAGAAATCGACAAGCTTAAAAACATATTACGGCACAAAGCAATAAGATCTCCATGAAGAAGAGCAGTGAGAAGGACCCTCCACCAGAAAAGTTACACAGTGCACCTTTGGTTAGGTTATGTTTCCTTAATAAGCACTTCCTCACAGACTTCTTATTTGAATATTTGTCTTCACATAAAAAGTTCTAGGAAACAACAGTCGCAGAAACTAGAGTAACTCACTTGAATGAATGAACATGCTCACACCCAGTGCACTGGGTCAGTTGTACAATAGGTGCAGCATAACAGCTTTTCAGGAACATGTGAGGAGGGCATTCATGTTTTTAACACACATATACCTGGCTTAGTGCGAGTCTTCATGAATGGATGCCCTTTGAGCTTTTGTCCCATTGTTGAACTGATGCTAATGGGTGAAACGCACATGGTGAGGCTGCTGGGTTTTCAATGGGTCAGTGACCGAAAGTACCTCTCAGTGGAGTGACCATGGCGGAGCAAATGAGGAGAGGGGAGATCACCAGTTTAAACCTTTGTACTTTCTAATCTTAGACTCGAAAAATGTGTTGATAATAATGCAGGTTGTGACTTGCTATTGTTGCAATACTGAAGATAACCACATTTACAGTCAATGATTTTGTCCCCCGCTGCTGGAGACAGTAAAAGGCAATGAGCATCAGTGTAATACCAAAATAAGATAAGGAATATTTACCAAAACACGGGCACTAGGTTAATCCGTCTCATACACATAGGGTTGTCTGCGGTAACCGGGTCATACTCCCACTACTACAGTGGGAGTGACAGATGGTCGGTACAGATAACAAAAGCGTACTGACTGAGCAGGCTGGCCGCGTTTTGTTTGTCCAGTGTGGATTCTCATCACTTACAGTATTACAATTAAGCCTCAACGTTCAGTAAAATGAGTGTTTTTAACAGATTTGAATGGTGCCGCACTTGATACGCACATGGGGAAATGGAAAACTGGACTACAATTAGTGACCCCAGTGCGTCTTTACGCAGCGCTCAAGCTTTCAATGAAACCTAATTTAGCCTGACCTTAAGCGCAGGGGGCTAGTGCATAACACTGAATGAGGTCCGCTCGAACTTCAATGTCACTGCACTGCCGTAGAGCAATGTAATTAAAGCTATTTTGTGTGGTTAAACGTAGAGAATCGTATCAGTATCACGACTGCAAGCGTCTAATCAGAACTCACGTCTTTATAACAACACACGAGGCGGAATACTGGTTTATTTAGCATAGATCAAGCCGCATTTAGCATTAGCTTTGCGGCTTGCTCGAGTCAGCTCGTCATCACTTACCTCTAATATACTGTTACGCTGACTCATATCTCAAAAACCACAAAGTCCACACGAATGTCCGGTACCGCAGCTCGGCTCGGCTTCATTCACCGGCGCCTGGTCGTGTTGAGTGGACTGGACACGGCTCAGCTCCTCCATGCAGCAGAGGAGTGTGACCGACCAGGAGAGAGCGCTGATGTTTTGGTCTGCAGGCGGCAGCGGAGAGACGGGGGCGCAGTTACACATACGACCAGCAGAAGGCGCTAGAGACAGATAAAATCACATGTCAGTGATTAAAACATTCCCAAACTTTTCATACCATGGACCACCCATGGAAGTATACTAATATATTAAAGAGGTTATTATTAGGTGCCACCTAAGAAAGCATCTGCCTTTCTAGTATCACCAGATCTAAAACAGGACTGTTCCAGGCCTATGGCAAATTCAAGTCTAAAATAGAACTACAGTGGCTTAAAATCAGAAATTACGCAAAAGAAAGACTAAAATTTGGATGAAATGGACTTTAACTTAAACAGTAGCCCTGCACAGGATCTCACACATGCCACATGATTTGAGAAACACTACATTAAAAGAAGAAAAACATAATACTAACACATATCTTATGTTTCTGATGTTTGATGTTCAGCTTTTTTTAATCATTTTGAATAGACTGCAAATAAATGTCACATGAAAATAACATAATAGCATAATTATTTTATTACTGTTCATATTAATTTAACAGTATCAGCCTTTAGACTGTATATTACAATCTAAAGGCTGATACTGTAGTATTTTATATATACTACAACAGAAGCAGCTGAGCTACTAAAAATATAATAACTGTGAGGCATGAGCGTCATCTAGAGGATATTCTTAGAATTACATGCTTGTGGACAGTACCACTATATTTTCAAATGGGGGTCAACGATTTACTTTTTTATGTTCAAGCCTGCATGCCCGCGTGGATAACATTGTTTTTAAAGCCAAATGCACATTTTCAATCAGATTAACTGATAAAGTGTTAAATTGCTGCTAAAATAAGTTAGAGTGATTGTTGTGCATTCACCTACAACAAACTATTATAATGGTAGCGCCTCTTTCTTTCTATTTCCTCTCTCTTCGTCAAGCAACTAGCTGCAGCCATGAGGTAAGCTAAATGTTTGACTTTTAAAGTGCTCTTAGTATTTTAATGTGATACTTTGCTACTGTTGTGTTTCGTGGGCGCCAAACAAAACAAAAATATTCAGAATTAGTCACTTTTCAGTAAGATGAGTCGCTCACACTGTGAAAGATTAGTGGGTAAGCTAAAGTGAGACATGTCAGAGCATAACACCGCAATTCGGCCTCAGTGCAGTCCATTAAGTTAGCATTGGTTCTTTGCACACTTGAATGTACGCCAAAGCATTGTGATGGTAATCTAACATTCAATTCAATTCCAGACAATAGTTATATTGGATAACTAAATATTCCCTTATGTTCTTCTAAATAAACATCTGAATGGCACATCTTTACAGTCTAAGGAATGACACTTCACTTCAGACCATTGGCTCACCCGTCACTGTTTTCTTGTGTTTTCAGCATGCTCAGGCTCCAGAAGCGCTTGGCGTCCAGCGTCCTTCGCTGTGGCAAGAAGAAAGTCTGGTTGGATCCAAATGAGACCAATGAGATTGCCAATGCAAACTCCCGTGAGTGATTATAGCTGTAAGAAACGAATCTTTGATGACATTTCTGAATTCCTGAATTTCATACTTTATTTGTATTCAGGCCAGCAGATCCGTAAACTGGTGAAAGATGGTCTTATCATCAGAAAACCTGTGACCGTTCATTCACGCGCACGCTGCCGCAAAAACACCCTGGCCCGCCGCAAAGGACGTCACACAGGTTATGGTGGGTGTCATGTTTTTCTTTATGGTTGGATTAGAGTTTCTGTTTGTCATGTAAGTTTCATAAATGACTTGTGGTCCCTGCAGGTAAGAGGAAGGGTACCGCTAATGCTCGTATGCCAGAGAAGCTCTCCTGGATGCGCCGCATGAGGATCCTTCGCCGTCTCCTTCGTCGCTACAGGGAGTCAAAGAAGATTGACAGGCACATGTATGAATAAAAAATTACTTGAATGTAAATTGTTTTTAAACCCCACAATCTCTTTAATCCATATTTGATTTTTTTACTTTAAGGTACCACAGTCTGTACCTGAAAGCCAAAGGTAACGTCTTCAAAAACAAACGTATTTTGATGGAGCATATCCACAAACTGAAGGCTGATAAGGCTCGCAAGAAACTCCTTGCGTAAGTTTCTTGTCTTAAACTATGTATAATTATCAGGCCTTTTTATAGTGGTAAACACAATGTTTAATTTCTTATTTTCATCTCATTACAGTGACCAGGCAGAGGCTCGTCGTACTAAGACGAAAGAAGCTCGCAAACGTAGAGAAGAACGTCTTCAGGCCAAGAAAGAAGAAATGATCAAGAACTTGTCAAAGGAGGAGGAAACCACAAAGAAGTAATTTCATTGTGTATATTCTTGTGATACTCCTTTTGTTAAATAAATTAAGTAAAAATATTGTTTTTGTTAGTTGTTTCTCTGCTTAATGGACTTATTTCGACTTGTAGTATAATATAGTTACCTTCATAATCCCAAAAGAGGGCAGCAGTAATAAACAAGATTTGTAGTCCATGACAAATGACGAATGTTTTATTTTATTTTGTTTTTATTGCCTACAAGTATGGTCCTCCCTTATGTTGATGACCAGTTTCTTGTAACAACCAGTGCATATTTTTAACACCTCATCACTTATGACTATAGAATACATGCAACAGAGAAAATATATTTCACTGGGTGAAAAGTAAAAATTTATCTTTACTAACAAACATTTCCATTACAATAACAAACATATGGGTATATTGAAATAACATTTTAGTGGAATCCTACAATGTACTTTCATTTCTTCCTGCCTTTTCCCTTTTTACCCTTCTTCTTGGCCTTGTTTTTCATGGCTTTGCGGACACAGTGCCCTCTCCACCAGGCTTGGGCAATGGTGGCAGCTTTAGTTTTGAGCTCTAGCATCCTCTGCTCCTCTCTCATCCTTTCCTCTGCCAGCAGCCGTTTGGCCACCACCTCATCATACTCTACCTCCAGAGCATTGAACACTACCTCCAGACTCCTCAGCTCCTCCTCATTCTTCTGCAGCTCGGCTTCTCTCGCCTCCAGATCAGCCTGAAATACCATCATAGATTTTTTAGGGCTGTAGTCAACTAAAGAAATTATTGGTGGACTAAAGACATGTCCTGCAGATCGATTAGTTGACCAAAAAGGGTCCTCTGTATCTGATTCTAACTGCACTCACAAGATGACAACTGCACAGGGGTTCATACAAAAACAACTACTGAAAAAAGTACTAGGAAACATTTAAATTAAACTTGTGAATCATGAGTTTAATCTGCCATTTAAAAACAAAATACTAAATCTTCAGTTAGACACCCTTGACCAATTAATTGACTAAATAACTAAAGGTCTGCAGTCCTACATAACATCACAGTTTATTATTTTAAAATGTTGGGCAATCTGAATAACAACATTTAGTAATTTCTCAATATAATATAAATTAATTTACCTGCATCTCTTCCATTTTTTCATCAAATCCCTCAGTGACATATTCAATTTCTCCTTCCACCACATCAGTTCCCTGAAGAATAAAAGTGTGTTAAAACGGATGACTCTTAAAGGGGCACTATCATATAACCTTACTGATGGAGTGTCTGCCACCTGCTTGGGTCCATGGAGATAATATTGTTTTGCATGGAATGTTTCACAGTATGGCATTTAACTTGCTTATCTAGCTCCATGGAGACACAGTTGTGCAAATGGGCTAAGTTATAGGAGGAGAGGTGATTGTGAACCTGCTCACTTTAAGAATGTATGTTTTTTCAATGTATTTTTAGTAATAAAAATCTGTAATTTAATTAAAGCTGCATTTACTGTCATGCAGTGAAACATTCTAAGCAAAACAATAAAATCTGCAGGGTGACTGACCCCTCCATCGGAAAAGTTACATCATCCGCCTTCAAATTACCTCCTGAATGTCTCTCTCTTTCTCTCTGTTCTCCAAAAACAGCTTTTTGAGCTGGGCATTAAGTTGGTCCAGTTCTTGCTGAAGGCTTTGCTGCTTTGGTGTGCTCACGTATGACTGGTATTCTTGATTTGTGAGAGATGTCTCAGATACTTGTGGTATTTTCAAGTTATCCATACTGGCTTTGCAATCGTCTATCTGAAAAGCAAAGAGGTAATTAAAGTTAGTCAATAATAATACATTATGAAACCTATGTAAGAACGGTTAGAAAGCGTTTTACTTTTTCATCAACTCTGCTCATCTGTTTGGTCACATTTGCTATTCTCTCGTCTAGCGCTACCTCGCTTTTAAGATCTTGCAAAGGCGTGATCTTCAACATGGCTTCTTCTTCTTTGGCTTCTTCAAGTGTACAGTTTACAATAATTGTTTTGAGATTTTTGTAGAACACCTGCTCTGTTTTTCCCATTTCTGTATCTAATCCTTGTTTTATTTGAGCAAAATCAGCAGGAGCGTCTCGAAAGCACCTCATCACATTTTTGTAGGACCTTTTGACTTCACTCTTAAATAGTGCATCAGTACCTCCTTTTACCACTGTACCTCTTGGCTCCTCTGTTCTCTCTAATCTCTCACATAGCGACTGATGTGTTTGAAGTGCCCTACACAGTGAAATGTCCTTGATGTCAGTTACGTGGTCCGGCTGCAAAGTCAGTGCCACTTCCACTTGACTGAAGCACTTTTCCAATAAGCTTAAAACCTTGTGTTCTTCCTTAAAGTGCACTGTTTCTTTAGGCTGCTCCTTGAGAGTTTTTGAAGTTTTCATCAAGTTGGAATTTTGAGAATCTGAAGACAATAGAGTTGACTTCATAGATTGTGTTATCACATGCCCAGACATGATGGGAGGTGGCTATAGCAATAGAAAGAAAAAAACATGGTTAAAAAGTACCCTATAAAAATAGGCAAGGCAAGTTTAGTTGTATAGCACAATTCGTACACAAAGTAATTCAAAGTGCTTTACAGAATAAGAAATACATTAAAATCCAAGTACAAACAAATCAAAACATAAATAATCATCATAATTTAAAAAGAGAGACATTAAATGAGAGAAGAGTGCAGAATGAAAACCTTTCAGTCATATGCACAGCTAAACAGAAGTGTTTGAGCCTGGATTTAAACAGTGTCAAAATAAAGACCTGTCTCACATCTTCAGGAAGACTGTTCCAGGTTTTAGCTGCATAAATCTGAAATGCCGTTGTGTTTAGTCCTGACTCTGGGCACCAGCAGGAGGCCAGTCCCTGAGGTCCTCAGAGTGCGAGATGGTTCATATGGTACTAAGTCACTACTATGGTACTACTATGTCAAAGATGTACTTTGGTGCTAGGCCATGGAGAGACTTGTACACAAACAGAGCCACTTTAAAGTCTATTCTCTGAGCCACAGGGGTAGTGCAAAGACCTGAGCATAGGACTTATGTACTCGTGCTTCCTGGTTCGAGTCAGGACCCAAGCTGCAGCGTTCTGGATGTACTGCAGCTTGTCTTACAGCTCGTTTGGAAAGGCCAGTGAGCAGGCCTTTACAGCAGTCTAACCTACTGGAGACAAACACATGGATAAGTCTCTCCAAGTCTGCTTTAGACAGTATAGCTTTGATTTTTGCTATGTTTTTTGGATGGTAAAAGGCTACAGATGTTATTGATTCGATGTGGCTGTTAAAGTTCAAGTCTGAGTCCATTATTACCCCTCGATTTCTAGCCTGATTTGAAGATTTTAGAGAGAGAGACAGACTGGAGGTGACTGCTGACACTGTCTCTTTGTTTCTGTGGGCCAAAGACCTCTGTCTTGTCTGAGTTTAGCTGGAGGAAGTTGTTTTGCATCCACACACTGATCTGTTGGATGCAATGGGAGAGTGAGTCCACTGGTCCATAGTCCCCTGCTAAAAATACATTATTGCCCATCACTGCTATCTAGTCCATCTAAGCACCACCCCACAAGAGGTACTGAATTTCTCTACAGTTGGTGTAGCTTGTAATTTTGTAAGTGGAAGATCCAAAATCGTCATTCTCCATGAAGATGTTGTTTTGCCTGAAATTTTTCCAAAAAAAAAAAAAAAAAAAAGGCATAAAACTTTGCAATCTCCACAGAGACGAGCACTGGACTCCACAAAATCTTACTTATTCAATAGATGCAAGATAGATACGTTTAGTATTATACCGTTTAACATTCCAGCCAAAAAAAATAACGTTTTCATGAGACAAGCCTGTAATGGACCCATCACCTGAAAACTTAGCTACATAGGCTACTGCACGTTTCTTCCTCACTCCACTATATTAGTCATTTGACAGCAAAACAAAAAGAAATATTTTAACATTAACAACTTGCATAAAGTAGCAAAAACACAACATTGACTCACTCGTTACCTTACAGATCCGAGATTATCTCTGCTTGTCCAAACTCGCTGTTCAAATACCGATGCTACCCTGAATGTGTACGCGTTGCTAGGAGACCTCCCGAGTACGAGTGCCGAAAAGCGAAGGAAAATGTAAAACAAAAAATAAAATAAAGAAAACTAAACAATAATGACGTATATCGTTATACATTTTTTATTTATGTTATTGGTCAGGTACGAAAATATGCAGGACTAAAGAAGAAAAGACCCCGGGTTTTATTGTAAAAAGTGGTCAGTTAATTAAACTAATTAATTAGCTTGTGTAGCATAGCTGGTTACATCTAAATGCATCAAGTAGCTGAATATGAATGAATCGACTGAAATACTCAATTATTATTAAATCCCAAATGAATAAATGAGGAAAATACACTAAAGTACCACCAGAGGGCAATGTCCTACAACTACAACAACTGATGTTGTACTGATGTTGATGATCGTGTTATGCTCAGTTGTACACTCGCAGTGAGGAGAACATTCATTCATTCATTCATTAAATGGTGTCATAAAATTGCCAACATGGTATATCTAATGCAAATTAACTGGAAAAAATGATATTGTATGTCTTTTTTCTAAATTAATGAACCTTAAATTAATTACCTAAGTAAGCTGAAGTGAAGTCCTACAGATACAAGCAAAACTTAAGAAAGTGAGAGCCCTCACAACTTTAACAATATATTAGTTTCCAAAGACCCCGAGGAGCAGGGCTGACAGCTTATGTGGCATAATGTTCTGTTTATCCTGACACCCTGAGTTAATTTTCACACACTGCTTCCCATGCGGTACTTAGATCATAATAAAATAGGCCATTCAAGTGGATGTAATGATTATATATGTAGAGGACAAAACCAATCTTTGGGTATACAATGTGGGAGCTCAGTGGGAAGGAGAAAACTGGCCATTTCACAGCCCTGTTAATGCATTTCTTCATTACCGAGAGGCACACTATTTCCTGAACTGTGAGCCTTAATGGTTTGAGATAGGGACTTTTATTACAGCTGGCTTTCAACCTAAAGAAAAATGAAGTATGCCTCAAAAGTTAAAGATCTTTTCAAACTGTAGATTACAATTTGAGATTTATAAATCTAACACTTTGTTACTTTTTTTTTTTTTTTTTTTTTTTTGCAGTTTTTTTTTTTGCAGTTATAGGCCATCTTTCTGAATGACACTTTTTAGCAAGAAGAGCTTTTTGAATGTTCATTCACAGACCTGATACAGACTAAAGACTTAACCTAATAAAACAGAGACATATTCACTCCACATTACCAGCCTGTTTATTGAGTTTTGTGTAATATTATCTTTTGGTTGGAGTGCACACGTGAGGAAGGAAGACCGATTTCTCTCCTTGGTCATAATCATGTTGGAGATGGCTAAATAAAGAAGCAGTTATAACATACGATCAGATAATGATAGTTCTTCCTAGATAATTTGCTATTTATGGAAGCTATACTTTTTTCTCATCGTGGTCTGTGACAGTGTGTCGCTAACAATCAATAAATAAGCATCATATTGGGTTTATTTGTTGTAGATTTATATTTCCACACTGTCAGTATTAGTCCAGCGTACACATAAATGACATTTGTCTATGAAATATTTGTACATATGTCTGAACAAAAGGTTATAGAATACTGGTCAAATGTCCCTGTGTACATGCACGTGTCAGTGCTTTTACATCATTTAAAGGTCAATGTAAAACAAGCCTTTTAAATACAGTGGGCCCATCTGCTCAGTATTTCAGATATTCAAAGATCATAAGGTTTTTTGTTTTTTTTAATGTTGATGAGGCCGCTATGGATACTAATACTACCTTATTATTTTAAGGCCCACAAATCAAACTCAAGTTGTAGATAAGTTCAGAATTTTTCACTTTTGTAAAATAATTAAGAATGCTTTATTAGGCTGAATGTCTTACTTAAGGGTTTAACATCCTGAAGAAAGGAAGTATCACATTATGCCAGTTGAAGTGTAATATGAAAAAAATAGCATCACATTTCTACACCTACATTTATATTTACATATTTACACCAAATGTGGCTTCTTACACCATGTGGCAGTAGAAAACTTTACAGAGGAAATACTGAAGGAATGAACCAAATTTGTTCTGTCATCTATCAAAATTGGACTCTTGCACATACTATTTCACTCCAGTTTTAAATTCATATGTGGGTACTTGTTATTTGTGTAATTGAGCTCATTTACTCTTGTCAGATTGGATTTAAAAAAGCATACTCCCAATTTCACACCAACTCCAAAAAATCAATCTATGTAATCATGGCCACAGCAAATACAACAGCAAACTGAGCTGCACTAAACACTTCAATTAAAAATAAATGAGTCAGCGACGCCCAATTCATCAAAAGTCAATTAAATGCCAAAATTAGTCTGTTTTTCTGTGGCGATGCATTTTCACACTGCAATTTTTATATATTTCATGCATTTCATACTGAATATGAAGGAGGAGTGGAAAGGTGAAGAGCAGGTCAAGGAAGTGCCACTTGAATGAAGAGGAGGAGACGATGGCTTGTTTTTATTGTTAGGTAATTTCAGCATGTTAACAAAATAAATGGACAATGAAGGACTTCAAAGGTACAACAAAGAACTATATTGTCTATACTATATTGTCTACTAGCACCTTTTTACATATTACTTGGCTGACCACTATTTTATGCAGATTCTGGTTAGGAGCATAGCAGTAGTTAAAGGTGCACTGCGTAACATTTTAAGTGGACAATCCGCAACCTGCTTGTCTTGGTGGAAATGTTATTACTTTTAGAATGTTCCACAGTATAGATTAAACCTTTGCCCTCTGCTCCAGACAGGTTGCGTGTGAAGAATGGGTCAAATGCTGATGTCCAGTGTGTGATGAGCATAACAGTATTGCATAATAAGGTAATACTATTTATAATATAGGCTTTATATACCATACATATTAGAGCACTGACGAAGGGACCAAGATAATCTATTACACAGCAGTGACCTATGCCAGTTTTTTACCTTGTGCTTTTTGTGAGTCTTTTAAGATTTATTCTAAGTCTCCTGTAGTGCATCCTGCTGATTCTTCAGTATTTTCTGCCTCTTTGTCTGTTGATTTGAGCAATGCCAGATAAAAATTTCAGCTAAGAGCAAGCCAAGCATCTTTTTCCAAACAGAAAAGACCAATCTTACAGACAACATACACTAGCAAGCATTTTTTGTTAATATTCTTATAAAAATAAACTATCAAATAAGCAAATAAAAATAAACATGCATTTATAAGCATACATATTATTGTTAAGTGTGTAAATCTTAATCTTCCATTTTGGATAGAAACACATACATCATTCAACAACATTCATCTTAACATTGTCTAGACTAGGAGTGGCCTAACTATCAAATAGGCTATAGTTTTTCCTTGATTACAAGATCTTCTAAAGGACGATTTTAAAGCTCAATCATCTTAGAAGCTGAAGTCATCAGATTGCCCTCACATCGTTTTTGATTAAATAAATGCCCCGATTGGACAAGCAGCTCTTATAAACACTCCCACTTAAGTTGAGAGGTGTGTCCTTGTGCCCTCGTCCTAAACAGTAATTGTGGATTGTGGATTTGACGTCTCTGCAGGTCATGGGCCATCAATAACATACAGGTCCCATTATGGCTGTAGTTTAAAGATGAAGTGTTGCAACTGTCAAAAACAGCCCTGCCGCTACAGGTGCCTACTGTTGTTGTATCACTGAGCAGGACACTTCACCTTTGCCTGTGTAAAAATGTCATTGGAGGGGGTTATTCCTCAGGAGAGTGAATGAATCCAGAATTGTAAAGCTGGGAAGTTTTGTCTGGTCAGAAAGACGTATGTATTACTATAGTCTTGTGGAAAATGGTTACACGTCCATTTTGCATTTGAGCTGAAATCATCTTTGTCTCCTCTTATTCCAATTTATAAGGTTTTGGCACTCAATGAAAGTGCAAGTCATGTTACCCACGGACTATAGGAGTCTGTATCTTACCTCTTACTCTCTCTAATGGTGAAGTTGGCTGAGAGCTGTTGAGGAATGTAAACAGAAATATTAGACATCTCCAGCTCTTCCAAAATTGTGGCCAGGTTTAGTGGGGGGCGGAACAGTGGTGGTGACAGACCTTGTGTTTCATTATTCATAAACCCCAGTGGATTTAGAAGTGTTTTTGTTAATTAAAAGAAACCAACAGCAGCAGAAGCCGCCTCACAGCAGCTCAGTGACGCTGCACTTAAGCTCATGGAGCTTATGGAGCTAAATCAGGAGGAAAAAGAAAAGCAAATGATACAGAAACATACTGTGCAAATAATGTAAGTCTTCCTAAATATTAACTACATAAATATTAATTACACCTGACTAGTATATTTAAGGTTGAACAAAAATGCAATGCAAGGTGTAGTGCCACCAGACCAGAAATATTTACATTTTCATTTACTTGTTTTACATGTTTTACAACATAACTTAAAGGTACAATATAACTTTTTTCTGGTGGTGGTAGTAAGAAAGCAAGCGAGTAAGTGTGTGATTTTTTTTTTCTTGTTTTGCAGTCATTTAAGTATAAATCTGCATGGAATACAGAAAACATTGGTAAGCTTTGTACAAGAAGAACAAGAGCGTTAGCAGAATTCTACATTGGCTAGTTAAGGTTAATGTGTACTTCATTATTCCTGTATTGAAATTTGTCCTCTGCATTTGACCCATCCTTCAGTGATACTAGGGCAGCCTGTCAGGAGCAATGGGCCCCATCATGCAGCGCCTAAGGACCATCTCCATGTCTTGAGCTATAGGCCTGGTCAGGACTAACTTTCCTATGGTGCATGTTAGGTTTAGTGCCATTGATGATTGCTCTATTACATAACATTACGCTAGCCATATCTTCATTCACTGTATTTAAATATTTACATACAAGATTAGGTCCTGTAGATTCCTCCATACAGCCATCTACATTTGCATCCGACTTCTTTAAGGTGCTGCTACTTTTTTTTTTCCAGCCCCACAACACAGTTCTCTGGTGACAGCCTCTTCCTCGCCTGTGTAATCAAGTCCTATTTTCAGCATTGCTTTTCTTTCATGCAGTTGAATAGTTGCTGCATTATCCTGACGTATTAACACCCTGTACACTGCTCCCTCACCCCCCTATGAGTATGTCCGACTGCTGCAGAGGGGAAAACGCACACAAAACATCACATGACAGCCAGGCATCGAGCAGCTAATCACACGTTCAATGATTTGTTTAAGTCCACCTTCTGCAGTGGGTGGTTGTTTGTTTAACACTGGGGTCAGAATTCGAACGGAGTTTGTGGAGCTCATCTAATCACTGATGAAAAGGCTGTTTAGATGCATATTTCAACAGGATAAATCTTTAAATTCAACAATAGTTCATTTTGTCCATCAGAAGTTTCTGATGGAGGGTCCTCCAATCTGCTTGTCTTCATCGAGATGTTCCCAGATGACTTTAATGCCATATTGTGGAACATTCTGGGTAAAGCAATACCATCTCCATGAGAACAGCAGTTGACAGACCCTCCGCCAGAAAAGTTACACATTCCACCTTTTAAGTTTAGTCTTATTCTTGTTTATAAATTGATTTACCATGGACAATGCAGATTTGAGCTTCAAAGTCTGAATTTCACTGAGAGCTTTAACCACATCAGCTCCACTCTGCCCATTTCTTCTGAGACCCAAAAATCACATCTTTTTAGATTTGATGTGATAGCAGAACTGAGTCATGATGTGAGAAATGCTCATCTCTCACAGAGCATACTAAACTGCTCAGTACCAGTGTAGTTTATGGGCTGCCAGTAGTAGCTCTTCTGCTGCCAATTAATTTTACAAATACTTAATCTTATTATTTATGGTCATTAGGGATGTGCATGCTTCTCTGCAATGGCTCTGAAAGATCTGAGTTCTTTTGGCTGCAAAGGGAGACCATTTCTGTTTGGGGGGAGATTATGGATTATAGTGTGAGATGACACAGTGGTACAGGGTTATTGAAGAGTCTGCACTTTGCCAGTCTGCAGCAGTATGTATGTGTACAGTGGTGGCTGATCCAAGACAAATGGTGATGTGAATTCTTTTCATTTCTTCCTGTGTGGAAGCCATTTTTGTTGAGTTGTTGTTGTCTGTAAAAACAATTTTAAAACCGTCAAGGGCTAGGTGATATGATGATACAATTCTGTTTGTGATCAGATCCTTGTGGCCATATGTTATTGTGGTGATATTGTCATATTCAGTGATTCAGTGCCCTGTTTAAGCTCTTTGGTCAAACACATACACTTTTCCTACCCACATCTATTTGTTAGCCTCAGGCTTGATTTAGGTAGATTACTTAAACCTCTCATAAAAATACATTCATTGATGCATGTCGTGCTGCTTTTTCAATTATTTTGAAAATGTTAAATGATTCAAACCTTATCACCAAAACTAGAGTCATAACAACAGAATTAGTTTCTAAGATAACACTCTCACAAAGGTATTTAACCATTTAAACAGTTGAGTTGCTAAGACTAAACACTCTGAAATCAACAAAAACATAATACTGTAGGCCACACGTGAATAGTTGATGCGACTTTATTGACAGGTGAGCATAAAAGAGCAGCTAGCCATGCAGAGCACTAGCCTGATGGTGTGTACTGAGGTGAGCAAAGACCTGAGCCAATCTTCATTCTAGTCACTGAAGGAAATGTCTAAGATTAAACAGACTCAGATCCAAGATGGCCGCTCATGTATAGTGTTTTATGTTATAAGCACAGATAAATGCAGATAATGTTCATGTGCATCTTTAGTGGGAGTACAAAATAAAGTGTGACTAAAACTGTGCATAGTATTTTGCATTTTGTGCTGATGTTATTTGAAATGCATACATTTTAAGTGGATATGGGGCCATTGTACTTTTAGAGAATGTAATGCCCTTATATGGCTCTGGAACAGCAATCTGTGATTAGAGCGCTACCAAGAGCCGAGTGCGTACAGTCTGTAGAAGTCTATGTACAAAGCTGTGTCATATTTACATTTATTGCCATGGGAAAAGCTGTCTATCTGACACTGTCTCCTGTTATACCAAACCAAATTATGAATGGTGCCTCTCCTTTAAAGTTGCAGTATGGAATTTTTCTGGGGGAGTGTCTGTGCCTTCGTAATTTCCATGGAGATGTTATTGCTTTGGTGAGAATGTTCCACAGTGTGGCATTAAACCATAGACTGTATATATAAATGAAGATTCGTTCCAAATAGGAAGTGAGCATGGGGAAGACGGGATCGACTCTGGCTTTAATTAACTTTTCATTGAAAAATTGTTAACCTCTCTCTGAAACAGTGAGCCTCGTCATTTTGGTCTTAAAATGTTCATATTAACCTGCTTTAAATGATTTATGTGTTTTTATTTCATGTCAGATTTGTGGAGAAGCAACCCAGTTCATACTGTGGAACATTTCAGGCAAAGCACAAACATCTCCATGGAGACAAGCACCTGGCAGACCCCTCGCCTGAAAAGTTATAGACCAGCTTTAAAATAATGCTGACATTTTGCAAGCATCTGAAAGGTTGTTCCAAGAGTCATTCCAAGATTTGCCAGACTTGATAAAACTTGGCAAATGTCTGAATGACGAAGCAGTGTGCTGACAAAGTCTCAATCCAGGAAGCTTTGCAGTGGAGCATTTAGATTTGATGAAAAAAAAGCTAACCATTATTATTATTACAGGGAAAACAACACAACAAAAATAATATAATGCTTTTTCTGACATAAAGTGTGGAGAACCCATATATTACAGTAGGACAAGAATTATTTCAACCCACAAATATTACTGACTTTCTATCTGGAGGAGCAGACTTTTGCCTAGGCCACTAATTACCATATCGACTTCGTTAAATAGGTGACAGCTGGAGCAATATCTTTTGGGACTCGGTGGGGAGAGTTTTGCAATTTTTTTGTAATAAGCCAAGATTTGAGCTGCAGAGGCTTTATTTGAGTTCTATAGAATTCTATGGCTAATTAATGGTTCATTCTATATATAGATATCATGTCCCTAAATTTGTTATCGTACCTATGATCATGATAAAACGTGGAATAACTCTGGAACAACCCCAGATGTGGAATGTCAACAACAAAGAGCAAACATCAGTAAAAAAAAAGTGTGACTGACAACAACAGTCACATTTTTCCTCTGTCTTTTCCACTCAAATAATTCAAGCACATCAGAGATCCTCGATAACAGCCACCCTCGCGCTGCTGTACACAATTAGACATGACAAGAGTATTATGGGACATTACATAGAGACAAACAGTGTTAGATAGATAGGGCTATAATGACAGGAAGCTGTTTCTACTGAAGCAGGGAGAGAAAAAGAGCTGTGAAGTCTGTGAACTGCAGTCTGACTAAAGAGGACACACTGAGGTTAAAATGCACAGTCCCCAGGCTCTGGAGCTGTGAAGAGCAGAGTGGAACGTCACATAATCACCAGAGATTTCAAACAAAATGATGCATTTGTGTTGACTTTCATTTGACCATAGCATCAAAGACATATACACATGTTTTCTTATGTGGACTTACATTAAGTACAAATGATAGGAAGAGATAAATTAAAACATACATGTGAAATCAGAGCTTCTCAAACTGTGGTATCAGGACCAAACACAGGCTCCTTTTAGTCAGGCATTCAATTTGAACTGTGGTTTTCAATTTAGTCTGTTTTGTGATTTTTAAGGAAGTATTGTCAATACACATTTATATTATGTAATTAATATAATGACTTTGAATGCCAAATATATCTTTGTAATTAATATTTGAACTTGGTGTTAAAACTTTGAGACACACTGATGGAAGAAATAAATAGATAAATGAATGAATGAATGAATAAATAAATAAATAAATGTTTGGTGAGATACGGTGAAATGCAGACTCACAAAGTCCCCACATCTCTTTAGTAACAACATATTGACATCATTTAGGTCTTATGCAGGCCACTGGAGACGGCTATTGAGGTAGCCAGACTGTCCACTGTTCACGTGCTACATTTCTGTTGGGAGTGCTACAAAGAGCTTGAATAAATGTAGAAGAAATCCCTTGGCCGACTGCGCTATCAAGTCTTCAAGCAGAGAAAGCAAACTTGTGGGTGGAGCTACGCAGTTGTCCACTCAAGCTGACGATGTTGAAATAGCTGGCTTCGGTGAGGTTTTCGGCTAAAATCTCCTGAGGGGAGTGACCTTTTCCGGGGTCATGGAGAGACGTGTGCACTGATAGAGTTTCATATCTCAACTATGTTCTTGACTGGGACCATGCCTCGCTTTTTCCCACTGCTCAGTCGCAAAAACCCTTCGATCTCCTCGTTTTTCCCCACACAGATCTGCAGACATCAGGAGGGTCAAATAACATTATCAGATATTAACAGGCTCAAAAACCTACATTATGTAGATGACAGTAAATTTAATGAATCTAGTTCATTTAGATCTAGTTCATTTTAAAAGGTTTGCAGTGGCCTAAAGTTATTCCTCACTTGCATTAAGCATTCAGAGCATCCTAAGTATTCACTGAGCCGTGAAGCTAAAACTAACAACAGCTAGCATGCTAAGCACATACTTTCACCGCCATTTTGCCATTAGTTATACGTGTTTCAAACAAAATAATGAAGTAGATCAAAGTATGGATATCAGGATATCATTTATTTTCTACAGTCTTATAAAATTCAAACTAGTCCTCAATACTACAGTTAATACAGTGTTGACCTTGAGTAAATATAAAGTATATTCAATTACGCCATTTAGATTGAGGCTAAACGCACTGAAAATCGTTGCACTCCATCCTCTGTTATTTCAGCATTTTCCTGCATCTATTTGCATCATATTACCTTTATGTAAGCAAGAGAGAGACGGAGAGAGAAAAAGAGAGAGGAGAAGGAGGCAGAGGAATGTGTGGAGGTGTGGGTTGTGTACATTTTTGTTGAGGTGCACACAATGGTACTTTATAATATAGTAACAACCTAAAAAAATATGATTATTATTTTTTTTTATTATAAATATTGCATTTCATTCTTCACACTAGGCAACAACTATAGCCACAGCTGCCATGGGGTTTACTGACAGAAGCGTGGCTACCAGTCTGGTGTAACAGCCTCTCCGACCACCACCAATCACTCAAGGTGAGTAATGTGTCTTGCCCAAGAACACAACAACAGTAAGTACTAGCTGATGTTGGGTTTGAACCACCAAGACAATACTCTACCACTGCTACAGATAGATAGAGACTTGAGATAGAGACAGACAGTGTTGTTGTTAGTGCTGTGTACACGGTTCACCTGAGCCTCTTTAACGCTCATCTGGCCTTTGTCTCGGTTGCCATGGAAACCAGCAATGACCTTCCACACCCTCTCTCCGGGACGCACCCGCTGCACAAAGTTGGCCGGGAAAAAGCCCACCCTGTCCCTAATTTTCCCCTAAACACAAACAAACATGGAGGCAACAGACTGTTAGTCCTTGAGAGTTACAAAGATATGATTCGTAATGAGATGTTTAAAAACCCAGTCCATAACATTGACCTATTTAGTGAGTACACATCTTCTGACGGCAGCCTATAACTCAGGTTTTAACTGTTATTTGCTTAATCAAGTCTTAACCGTCCTGGAATTAAACAACTTTATAAAAATGCAAAAAAGCAAAAGAAAATTTCTGCAACACTGCTCCATAGAGCGATTTTGAGTATTTGTGGAGCTATAATCCCCGGTATTATCTGTTGGGACCATGGCAGAAGGGAAAACAAAGCCCATGGGTGTACCACATGATATTGAGCTGTGCAGTTTGTTTACCTGGAACAAAGTCAAGGGCCATTTTGTCTCTAACTGTTTGTAAGTGTCATGTCTAGTGTGTTTTGCTATGTACTCATTTTTGTGAGTAAGCAAACTGAAACCAGTCATAGTATCAGTATAGTATATACTGCTTTAAAGCATGAATGAAAGACAGACGTCATAATTAACACATAGTTTATTAAAAATAACTCAAGAACTTAATTAACACTAATCATTCTTAATCAACAATTTGTTCATTATGAATTAAGTCTGTCTCTTCATGCTTTATTAAGGCCATTTAAGGTGTAGTTTTTATAAAGTGTATAATCTAGCAAAATTAGTACTTAATTTACCCATAGCCAATTTTCAGCCCTTAAAAGGCACAGGAAGCTACTTATTATGCACCATGCTTAGAGCTCATTTTTCTTGTGAACATATTTTTGCTAGTAAACAGTATGTATGTTGTAGTATCATGTAAATATACTGTATACATCTGTAGTTGCATCGATAAATACTTTGTGGGTGGTTGAAAGTGATATTTTCTAGTAATTTTCCTCACAGCACTTATAAGCAGAGACTATTTGACAGACAGGTGAAGGCTGAGCTCTCATCTCATTAAATACAGTTTATGATGTGTCTTCTCTCTTTTCTATGGTAACCAGCTCAAACACCCACACAGCGTCCTTCAGCGCAGCTCTTGTCATATTGTTACTTAAGAGCTGCGTAATGCATAAAAATGACTATAACTGTGAGTGGGAAGTCAATGAATGTATATTAAAGTACTTGAAACAAACCCACCTTCCACCAGTCCTCATTGGAGTCATCTGTCACTTGTATTCTGTCACCAGGCCTGGAATGAAAAGAATAAGATTATCTGGTTGATTTTTTATGCAAGTGATATTTAGAAATTGCTCACATTTGTTTTCAGTGTTTCAGTATAGAGGAGAGGCAACTTTTTTTTTTTCTTTTTTTTTTTTTAACACATATTTTTGAGCTATAAAACCTCCTGTACTTTAGTAAGTGTAAGGTGGAGCTGTTTAATGCCATACTGTGGAACATTTCAGCCAGAGCAATGACATCTTAGAAACAAGCAGGTGACAGACCCCCAACCAAAAAGTTGCGTAGTGCACCTTTAAATAACCCATGTAAGCAATACAGGACTTTAACCTTCACTAACAGAGTGCATTGGACCTTTTTGACTGCTTTTTAAAACTTTGTTACACTACACAAGTTTTTATACTACAAACAGGGTCATTTTTACCGTTTTCTCGTGTCCTTGAGCAGCACCTGTTCAGTATTTTTCACTAAGAGAACTGCCTTTTCTATGTTTTTAAATTATAACAAAAAACAAACAAACAAAACACTTTCAAATACAGTTAATGTGTATACCATTTAGAAGTGCAATATGTATTTTTGCTGGTGGAGGGCCTGCCCCCTGGTTGTATCCATGGAGATGCTATTTCTTTGCCCAGAATGTTCCACAGCATGGCATTAAATGTATCTATCTTGCACGCAATTACATTTTTACAGCTTAAAACCTTGAAAAACATGCATTAACAACACCTCACCCGGTTTATGCCATACTGTGGAGCATTCCAAGCAAAGCAGTAACATCTCAAATGTTTCATAGTGTATCTTTAAATATCACGTGTTAGTTGAACATAAACATTTTTGGTGGTATTTCATGAAGGCACCATTGAAGAAGGTGAAGTAAAAAAGACAAAAAATTATAATTGCAAATTGTACTTTCTTTCTCTGCACACTCCAGAACCATATAAATCTACCAGTTCAAACATTAATTTAAATATCATTCCAGCGAATACATGAAGTGCATGTCTGTGTTGACTAAAGGCATGCTGCAGTCTAGATTAGCTCCGGACTTCCCACCGTGCTACTGCCTCCCACAGACAAACAAGTACAGATTCTTTTGGTCAAACGCAGCATGGTCATTTGTCCTTCTGGGCCCTCCTATCAGGCGCACCCCTCCTTCTCCAAACACTGCAGCCCCCTGCACCCTACTGTCCCGCTGGGGGACAGATGGTGTGTGAATGTCAGTGAAAATGTGCCCAGGTACCGTCCACATGAGTAAGAACAATAAGAAGTAGGTTTGGTTATTTGCAAACATTCTTATATAACGCATTTGGTGATGAAATATAGTTCAGTGGAATCATTCTTTATATTCATTCATTTTCCTGTTATAGGTAACATTTTGAAGACGTTTCACTATTCAAAAGATTGGTTGATTAATTGCTATAGCAGTCCAACTTTTTTTTCCACCTTTTTTTTTTTTCTTTAAAGGTGCACTTGCTTCCTTGCTTGTCATGCACAGACATGTGTAACTTGGCTTGGTAAGTAATAATCCCAGGCAGCCCCTCCACCAGAAATGTTACATAGTGCACCTTTATTTGGTTCACTGAAATGTTTCAATGTTTCTCTAATATAATACTTTAAAGTAGTGGTGAGAAGAGCTTATGTTACATATTGTACTTTATTGTACTTACTGTAGCTCAAGGTCGTTCTTCTCTTGGGGCAGAAACTTGTACAGGGCTACATATGTGTGGATGGAGTGAATCTCAACACGTTTCGGCGTCTGTACCCACAAGCATACCAGAATTATATATAGCATCTTCCTCTACTTAAACTTGTTCAGCACATTTTAGAAAATACATCTTTCATAAAGTATTTTTAGACTCTGGCTGCAATTTGAGTAATAATGCTGGATCACCTATTATCATGTTTATTTATGACTTATGAAATAGTGGTGAGGAGCCACTAGTTAGTGGATAAAATGCTCTTAATCCCTAAATATCAACAACAGTCAAGTCCTTATTTCATACTACTAACAAGTTTATCAGTAGGAAGTTGTTCTGTAATGGCAAAATAAACCAATACAGAATCTGGAATTAATAAGTTAATTATATGCTAATAAAAAGACGAAATATCCATAACTATGCTAATTTGCACTTTAGCTAGTGAATAATAAATGTGCTCTAAATTATCAGCGTGTAGTAGTAGTTGTTGGGGTTGATCATAGTTTAATATTTTACATTATACTTCTATTTATTTTTTTATTTAGCCCCACTCTGCAGGAAGAGGATAAAGATGTTATAAAACTAGCCAGTGTCCGTTTAATCAAGCAAAAGCAGAAAGTGGAGACAGAGATGCTGACTACACACCTTGAGACTGACCCTGTCTTCTGAATCAGCCTTCTCACTTTCGGGCGGCGTGAGCACTGGAACATCAGACAGATAAAATAACACAGAGAAGAGAAAGACATAACGAGAGGGGTATTACTGGACAAAAATGAGAGGGAAAGATAGAAGGTGATGGAGGACACACACAGGACACAGACTGCAGTGGGGCAGTGGACAAGGTCATGTGAGCGGCAGAATAAACAGAGCGTCCTGTCTCCGGGGGCGAGGGGACTGAGGGCACTTTAGTCCTGTGAAATCAGCTGAGGCTGCACTTTGTAAAAATAGGGATTAGATGTAATTGATTAAATATGAGCTGGTACTGTAAAATCAATATAAAATGCAGTATAAATATAATTATTTTATGAATTACTTGAATAAACTTGGTCACTTATCGTTATTATTGTACCATTAAGGGTATATTCACTTTGGGCATAGACTACATCAATATTGCGACTAAACTGGGATTTCTAAACGAATTCTGGACTAGATTAGGACTGGACCAAACCAAGTCTAAATCAGGATTTAACTGTGCTCACATCTGTACCAAATCTGTATGAAGAGTGAAGTGTGAATACTGTGCGTTTTCATAATTTAGGTATGGTTTAGGTCAGGCTAATGCACAAAGTAATGGAAATGATACTATGTGCTTAGGGTTTATGTAAAACACAGAAGAGTTCAGTTTAAAACAAATAAATTAAATGTTTTTAAAATAATATGAAAAAATAGTAACATACTTCCTGGTATAGACTCTTCTTCTGCAATGGGCTGGTGTTCTAGTTTGTCCAAAGCTTTTCCCTAGAATAAGATAAAGCATAGGTCAGTACAGTCCTATATTGATGATGGTTTGAATTGTCTTGTATCTTTACCTCGTGACACGGAGACTCAGAAATGCTGCTGAAGCTCGATCGACTCATTTGTGCCAGAGACGTCCCATAGCGCAGAGCCTCGTACACAGGGTCAACAACGCTGGTTTCTCCTTCTACATATATACAAAAAATATATATCTGTAAAATTCTGAATAGCGAATAGCTCTTGATATTGCTACAACCCCCATTTTTTGTTTTGTTTTATTGTTCCCCAGAGTGGGAATCAATCTGCCGACCTTCAGGTTGGTGTACAAATACTCCCACTGTGGCACTCTGCTTGACTTCAGAGATTAGACAAGACTGGGCATTCTGTATTAGAGATAGGCCAATATAACACTTGACCGATATATCACCAATATTTGGACTTTTTAGCATGTGAGCTATTGGCCTTAAATCTACAGCATAGGCCAATATCTGTTGCCTAAAAATATACACATAAAACTTCATATTAACACTTTAATATGAAGAGATACTGTAGCTGTAAAAAACATGACTACACCACTTTCTTAAAGATTTGTGGTAAAAAAAAAAAAAAGGGCTGTGGGTGAGTTTGTAGTCAATTTAAATTGTATAATTTGAGGAAAATATTTAAAATCAGCCCTATACTCTATATCGTCACAAATATATCGACAGAGCTTATCAACCATCACTTTGGTCTCGATTCTAAATAATTGGTATTGACATCGGCCATGAAATCTATCAATTCTATCAGTCGATATATATCCATATATTGCAGACGGGAGTAGCATCATGAGCCTGCGTATGTGATCTGACCCGGCATATAACATGACACAAACTGTAGGTTGTCATGCTATTATGGCTGATCCCTGTCTGTGCAGTTTTTCAGGTCACACAGTTTCCGGTCAGAACCCAAGACCATGGACACAGCTATCAGTCAGTCCAGGAGCCATGTATTTATATATTTTATTTTGTTGCGCAGTGATAAATCTATCACTCACCTTGGGCAGCAGGAGCCTCTCGGACCACGCCCAGAGGATCGATGCTGAGCAGAGGAGAGCTGAAGTTTCTTTTAAAAGCTCCGCTCTGGTGGATTTAAAGACAAGGACACAGAGGAGATGTTACTCCATGCAGAAAGAGGACAAACTGAAATCAATCAATCTGATGTCACAAAGACTGAAGGAAATCTCTGTAGAGCAGGTCTTAAATTAGTAAAAGTACTGAAGTACTTGTTTAAAAATGTACTTTAAATGTAAAAAGTAAAAGTATTTTGCAGAGATTTTGAGAACAGTTAAAACATCAAATGTAGTGATTTTGATTTTTAAAAATGTAGCTGATTTTAAGGGATTCAATCGATTTCTTCATTTTTCTAGCTATTTTTGTGTTTTTGTATATTTGGTTTGCATAAAGTTGAGACGTTAACTCAAACTGAAAGTGCTAAAAATAAGTCTCAGCTATTTCAGTGGATCTCAAACCAATAGGAAATGTACTTTTTACTTTGCAGGCCAGTTAAAAAATGTAGTGGAGTAGAAAGTGTATCAAACGTGTACTTTTGTACTTTGTGACCTTCCAACACTGACCATATTACAGTAAGGCAAAGAGCAGTATGTAAAACGTGTATTGTTTACATATGCCAGACATTGTCACTATGTCCCAACTGTTACAAGGCAAATGCCATTTCCAGTAAAGACATTATTTCTGCATTATTACACTATTCGTATTACATAACATAAAGTGCTGCCAATAATGCACTCTCCATTAGTTTTCACATTAGCTTAAACACCATTTCCCCAGGCTTCATTGAAGGAGCACAACTTATTCTAAACTGCTTTCGAGCCAAGATGTAAGGAAACAAAAAAAACTGTCCACTGGTGTATTTTAATCATGCCGACACAGATATTTTAAACTGACGTATCATACTGGTATTTTTAGGTGTTTATATTGATGCATGTTTTAAAGGCCTAATTTATGATGTTCTATTCTTCTCTTCATTTAAGTTTTATTTGAGCTATATTTGGAAACTGTCCTAAAATTAACAACAACAAATATGGTGATAATACAGTACATCATGCCACTTTGGGGACACAAACCTCCACCAAGACTTTTGACTAATTCTTACAAAACTTCTTAATTCTTAAAGATACAAAACCCTGACCAGTGTTTTTATTTCAAGGGTGACAGCTCCATTCTAGTTGATTGAATTTCTCTGTAAAAACACATTTTCCTACTGCCCTCTGATGGCTGGAATAAATATGTGATGCCATATCTTGCAATCCCATAAAACATAACTCAAATAGGATTAAGCATTACACAAGTACTCTTTTAAAAGTGATAAACTACATGTAATTTTGTATTTATTACTTATACTAAAAAAAATTTCTTCAAAATGTTACTAACTAAAATCCATATTTAACATGCAGATGAAACGACTGTAGAACTAAATGCTAAATTGTCACATTTTTATATAGCACTTTCACCTTCAAGGCACTCTAAGCACTTTATATCACATTCACAAATTCATACACCAGTACGTTGACACTGGGGGCAAGGTGAATCAAGGACACAATGACAGCATTCATCTGTGGAAGCTGGAATAGGACCGCCAACCTATGGGTTAGTGGATCTGACCGCTCAACCAATGTTTATGTCGAGAGCGGGATTCAAACTGCCAACCTTAGGATCAGTGGACAAACACTAACAACTCAGCTACTGTCAGAAGTCATTTCAAATACATTCCTAAAAGTCTAAACAAGCGAAGTCATGCAAAAGTAAAAGATGGTTGTAAGATGTTATGGCTGTGTGTTTAACTCTTTTTATCTTACCCTTAACACAACACCCCTCTGCTCCGCTGCTTTAAAAAACAGGGACTGCAGATATAATATATCTGGAGCTGGAAACCTTTTGAGACTTTAAAATAAATATACAAAAAGTTGAGTTATTCCTAATTTAGATTATTTTGGTCATAGATTGGTTTTGGTTAAAATTGAAAAGTATATTAAAATTGTAATATTCTGTAATATATATTGTGCGTATATTGTGCATCTCTATAATACAGATCATTGGACTGTGATGTATGATAAATAAAGGTGAAAGACAAACCAGTTGAAGGTGACATAAGCTAAATTAGCCTGAGTAATTAAACCTGATGTCCCGCAGTGAGGGCAATGTGTGGACAATTTCCTGCAAAGCCAATTATTTAGTGCAGACCTTAGCTGCCCACTGCTGTAATCAAACCGTGATACATCTTTACATTTAATTACATCGATCCAGAGATGTTTGTCAGGTTTCCAAAGCAATCTAAGCACTTGGATTTGGAGCGTATTTAAAACAAATTGGTCATAAACAGGTGCACTCAGCAAATAGGCTGAACATGAGCCAGTGACGCAGGAAATGCACTCATCATAACTACAGTTTTTCTGACTGTTGGTTTGGTAATCTTTAATCTGCAAAATAAATTCAAAAGTAACAAGAAATTATTAATTCATGAATGGTATGACTTTCTAAAATAGCCATTTAGTCGATCAATCGTTAGTCGATTGTTTAGTTGATTAATCGTTTAGTCAATTTGTTGTTTATTTGATTAATTGCTTAATCAAAGAATCATTTAGTCAATCAATAATTTAGTCGATTAATTGTTTAGTCAATTTTTCATTGAGTTGATGGTGTCATAGTCGACCAAAATTTCCAACCAAAATGTCAACTAATCATCTCATTTAGATTATAAGGATTTATATGTGACAACAACAGAAGGAACTTAGTGAGTGAGTTAGCTGAAGATTTTAGTATTTTATATGTAAAAAAGGCAGATAAAACTCATGATTCACAAGTTTAATCTGTCTTTATATAAATACATTGTTTTCCTACTTTTTTCTGTATAAATAGTTCTTTTTGCATGAATCCATGTGCAGTGATTTTTGGTCAGATAGTAAAGCTATGTAGCTTTACTATAGCTTTTATAGCAATTACAAAGCAAAATCCTAAACATTCCCTCTTTTCTTACCTAATTCCTGCTTTGATGAGTGCGCAGTGAGGGGAAAGGGACATTGCCCAGGACTCTGTGGTGCCTCCTCTGGGGATTGTGTGCGCCCCAAACACACCGAATTTCACAGCAAATTAGCTGACCAGCTGCTACAGACATATATTGATTTTCCTACTGAGTTCAGAGCAGAGGAAGGAAATGTAGCACCGGGCCAGAGAGCGGAGGGTGATATGTGAGAAGAACAGTATATGCAGGAAAAGGACAAAAAGGCAACACTTGGCAATGAACTTTTATCAGCGTCAGTCTTCCCAGATTTGATGGTATTTTTAGCCTTTGGACAATCTGATCTCACAGCTCACCCCTGTGCTCATATCTCCCTCTTTTCAGATGTTTGGCTCAGCGGTATAGCTGCTCCTCACAAAAGGGCTTTATCCTCTTTTAGAAAATAGCCTTACAGTTAAGGCTATTTCTGTACTGATGACATTACAAGGTTTTTTGTAGTATTTATTTGTGTTGTTGTGTATTCCAGTCCATTGCAAGTTAGGGTTAGTGCCTTAGTAGAAGTGTTTTCTTTATTTAGGTTTTAAATACATTCATTCAATCCACGTTTCTTCAAGTATCTTGTTCAGTGCTAAAGAACTTGAGACCTGTATTATTGCATTATATTGTACCCCCTCACCATAAAGTGGTTATGACTCGAGAGCCTGCTGCCATATGGTTGCCTCTGTGTGGGCAGTAATGTATAGCTCTTAAGTACTTGGAGGAGCATACTGAAATGTGGAGCTACAATAACCTACCTTCCCATTACAAGGCAGCTGCGAGAGCTCGGAGGAGCACCAGAGGTGGGCAGCCAGCTTACAGGCTTTACATCGCAGCCCCTGCTTCGAGTTTCCTGCACAAATTAACCATTAAACTAAAGCAAAAAACACACTTAAATTTGATTGCTTGACATAATTATATTTCACATTTGATAACAGTAACACCCTGCAATACTTTATTTATATCCTTGCCCACTTTCTCCTATAATTGTTGAGAAAGTAAATGTTTTATTGGGTGAATCATGTATCAGTCTTATCTAATTGTTCCTTCACCACAGCAAAGGGCAGTGAATTGCATATTTCACAGTATTTTTTACCTACATTTATTCAAGATTTGGACTAAAACATACACTTGGGACCCTACATAACTGATAATGTTACAAAATACACTTACATTATTTGCATGCATTGCGTCAAGTCTAGTCAACATCACAAATTGGCTAACAATCTCTCAGTCAATAATTGGGCATAATTGACATGAAAACTGCACAATTGAACACAAGTGTATAATGAGACTCACCTTGGATGACGTGTTTGCATCTCTGACAGTTGGTGGCCCTGCGAAACACATGCTCCTGGAAACAGTGGGTCTTCACGGACAGAACTTTGACCTGGGACCCCATGGACGACGGGCTTATGGAGGGGGAGTGTGAGGAGAGGGAGGGGTTTGGACTGGCGGAGGGGGACAATGAGGGCGAGCGTTCGTACCCCAGAGGAGAGTCCGAGGAGGGGGCAGGAGGAGAGACGGGGTGAGATGTGGTGATGAGGGCAGAGGGGTGACGTGAGTCGCCGTTTCTCTGGAAGAAGTTGTCCACGCTTTTGCTGCGCATGACAGACTTAAAGGACAGGGATCTCTTTAGCCTCTGCAACTGAAAAGAGAAAGTAGAAACAAATAAGGGAACTATTATATGTGCACTAATTTGTTCTAATAATTATAGGGGTATACTTGATTTTGAAACACAGACACAGTGATATAATTCTCATGTAAGTTAATTCCTGTAAAAATAACTTTTATTTTTTTTATTGACCTCTTGTAACATAAAGATACACTATGTAACTTTTATAGTGAAGCGTCTGCCACATTCTGGTCTCCATGGAGTTGTTATCACTTTGCCTGCATGTTCCATAGTATGACATAAATATATCTATTTACAATTTATTTCATTAAGGCGTGCTTATTGCTCTAAAATACCTTGAAAAACTGTGAATGGGCTCGCATTGACTTAACCTGGCTTTGTTTTGTCCCCTGCTTGTCTCCATGAAAATAGATATGATATGATAGATATTTAATACCGTACTGTGCAACATTCAGGCAATGCAATAACACCTGAGAAAAGCAGGAAGTGGACCTTGTCATCTACCAGAAATAAAATGAACAACAACAAAGTGTTAAACTGTTTGAAACCTTGAAGATCAGCTGATAGTGTCCACCTCTGGCTGCCCTTGGCCTGCTTTGGCTCAATCCCTCTTTTCTTAGATCTCAGCATTGGTTGTCTCTAGTCGATAGCTCTTAAAATTCATGTGTGAAAAGTTATTGCGCCCCCCACATCTTTGCGTTTTCAGTGATGTGGCTGTATTTCTCTCTTCTTGTCTAACACTTCCTCCGCTGCTCCTGGGCACAGTAAATTGGGACTGATGATGACAAACAGTTAGTAGGTGAAGAAGGATCTGATATATGGGAATAATTACGATTGTAAGCTCATACATCAAAAGAATGGCCTGAAGAATGAGGCCAAGGATGTAACAGCTTCTGAACACCACAACAGTCAATTTACCAAGAGCTTGTTAGCTGTCGGAGAAGCGGCATTGTTTTGATAATCTATTCTGCATAAAAGCACTGCATGTAATATTTATAGACTTGCGTTTGTAGTAATTTCTTTGGATTGATCAAATAGTAGCATTGTCTCGATTATACTAAAATTTCAAAGTTAATTTCAATACTAAGGAAAAAACTTGATACTCAATACTGATTCCATTACCACAATGATAATAAAACACTCTTTTTAAACAATAGAATGATATTAAATGATGATACTTTCTTTAATATTACCATGTGGCCTTATATCTGTATAATCCCTCAGTCATCCAGGTCTTATACTTAATCTGATACAGCTCAAAATCATTATAAAACTATCCAGGAAAGATTCCTTTCTGTCCTGGAATGTGACTTTTTTGGTTTTGATACTTGCTCATATGAGTATCTAGTCTTGATATTAGTTTTTTTGTTGATTAGCACCTGATTTTCAATCCTTCTAACTACCCTATCAACTAGACAGAAGTAAAGGGAATTGTTCACTAATAACCAGCAGGTATTGGCAGTTCAATTCTTCCTCTGTTGTAAAAAAAGACCATTGGGTCCCTGGGGAAGATCTCTCAACCTTGCCTTCAGTGTTTGCAACTGCGGGCAAAGATGTGTGTAATTGTTGTATTTCTAGGGCTGAGCAATATGGTGAGAGAAGAAAAATCGTGATCTAATTGCTGTAACAAATCTGTCATACTGTGATTCTCTAGTTTTCTGTTTAATGCAGCTGTCTGCTCAAATCATAGACTGTACATATAAATGGACATAGCAAACCCGCTAGCCGCCGCGTTTCAAATAAGTGAGCATGGTGGTGCTTCCAGCTCCATCAACTCTGGCTTCAGTGCTCCTGGTATTTTTATTTTACTATTTTTTCCATAAATAAATTCCTAGCCCTATATGGACCTCAACTCTAAATTTGCTCCTATAACTGCTAGCCTCGGTGAGCTTCATTTGACTGGAGCTAAATCGAATTATCTAAATTGTTTGCCATATCGCCAACTGCTAGCCTCCAGAAGTTATTGTTGCTGAAAATGTGTCTTTAATTTTTTTCTTATAATAAACTAAAATGCCTGAAATAACTACTGTATAAAAACAACTCAATGGTTAATTTCCTAATGTTACTACTTTTTCATTATTATTCATTAAGTTTGACCTCATTAACTGTATCCTCCCCAAATACAGCAGCAGAGTCTTAATTGATTTGGTTGAAGACGACCTCTGCCATGATGCTTATTGCCCCTTTGAGCTCTGGACTCACTCATGTGCTCCTCCGACGTACATTCAATCAATAGCATCGAGCGGGTTCTAGCTTTTCCCCTCTTTAAGGCCCAGATTCACAGATACCAATTAGTTTGAGTGATGAAAAGAGTCCTCTCGGCTGACCCATTACAGAGAGGCACATGTAAACGGTTTCTTTAGGGAGTGGGGCCTGCTCTGCTTAATAGCACTCTCCTGGATCGAGCTGTGGCCCTTTCAGTAATGGAGGTACTTTTGATTTTAACTTCCCCAACTTTGAACTGTTGTCTATAGAAAAGTTTTCACAAGTTTAAGACCATTAAGAAGAGCCACAACACTGGTTTTGGTTGGAGAATACAAACAACAAGGACATGAATTAAGAATATTAGGGCGTGCATGCTTTCTCATAACTGTAAAGATTTCTGTTACCATAAAGGTGTGGTGGAGGGCCAATCAGATGCTTTTCTCCATGGAAATATCATTGCTTTGTCTGGAATGTTTCACAGTATTATGCCTTTCTATCTTCATGGAGCCCAAACCAGACCAAGTTACAGGTCAGATCTGTGGAGAGGCAACCCCGCTAACAGTCTCTTTCTAGGTATTTTTGAGCTACAAAACCACAGTTGAAGAAATGTAAGGTAGAGCTGTTTAATGTCAAACTATGGAACATTCCAGGCAGAGGAATGACATATCCATAATATCCATAGAAACAAGCAGATGACGGACCCTCCACCAGAAAAGTTACACAATGCACCTTAAAATGACTGTACACGGCCAATAATATACATCCACAACTCTATCCATAGGAGGTATTGTCAAGCTAAAAAAGTACATTGCCTTTATTACTATTTACAATTCTAAACCTACTTTTAAATTTAAGTTTAGTCCACAGATTTACCATATTGTACAAAACCATGTCCTCTTGATAAGTTTGACAACATACTCCAGTCTGGCCCTGGCTGCCTTACATTCACTTCTCTTTAATCAATAATTGATGTTTTAACACACTCTGTAAAATCACCCTCTCATTTGCCAGTGCTGCATAATAAATAGGAAACTGCTCCACGGGGAGTGTCAAACTGCGAGACCACAGGAATCAATAGTCTAATCTTTGGTTACTCTTATTCAGAGCTAGACAACACGAATGCAGAAGTACAGGTTTGGACTTTCTGTGATGACAAATACATAGATAGTTAATTGAGGGACATCAGTGGGACATTAAAGTGTAACCTTGCCAGTTTTTTTGTCAAAATATGTTTAATTTAATGTCAAATGATCTTAGAAATAATATGGGAAAATCATGGGCGTCATATACAGTAGTTTTCAGTTTACAGTGCATGAATTGATGCCATAGAGGTAAAATGATTTGGTAAAATTAGGCCTATATCTATAGCTCATAAAAACAAAATTCCCACTCACAACAAAGTCATATAATCAAGTTTTAAGTTTTTGTCAATCAAGTAATTCACTGACAGCTAACGGCACAGTAATCTTCTTGGATTTAATAATATTTGTGTCTGAAATAAAGAATAAATAAAAAAATAATAAGAAGTACATGTTCATAGTTAATTTGATGATTCGTGGAGTTTTATTAATATAAAATTGAAGTCATCTGTGCAAAGCAGTACTGTGAGACCAAAAGCACCTTCCTGCATTCACACTGTTTTAAATAATCACATTCACTCCTGTGCATTAACCTATATACCACTTCTCGTTCGTCTTCTCTTCTATAGGGCTTTGAACTATTTATGACCAGCTCTGCACCGCTGTCACACACTGAACTACTAACTGCAATTAGCTCAACGCAAACAGCAAAGATACTATACTGACAACATAATCTGTGTTTGACCCCGAGATGAAAAGATGCCTTCAATATAACGCTAAAATAATAAGAAATCTGCATCTTGGCCAAGCTCAGATGTGTAGTGGAAGCGTCTATAAATAGTCTATTGTGAAGAAGTGGATAAATTAATGATTAGTGAGGATGAAGTGGTATTCGCTCATGTGTGCCCACTGCCACAATGATGTTTTCTGACATACTTTTGTTTTTGCAAGAGAAAGAGAAATTAGCTGGATGTTAAGGAACAACTCAATTATTGGGTTGGTATGTGGTATGTATTAGTCAAATAAAAGCTGTTAACTGTTAAAGGGGAGATGTAAAAAACTGCTAACCAACTGCAGGGGAGTTCAAGTAATAGGAAACAATGTATTTTATATGAAGACTAAACGTGTGAATCCTGAGTTTAATCTGCCACTTTACATACACCCATCTTTAGCTAACTCACTCACTCATTAACTTCCCCCACATAAATCCTTTTATGCTGATGGTGCAGACTGGCAGCCTTTCTTTCATCAGTATAACTCAGGGCAGCTATGGCTATGGCTTATCACCATCCAGTGTGGAGTGAATGAATAATATAATGTAAAGAGGATTCAGTTTTTGCCATATCCCTATCCTCAATCAAATGTTGCCAATAATAATGCCAAGATCCCTGCATGCTACAGACAGAGATAGCTAAAAGAAAGGTGTGATCAAAGTTAAAGGTGCATTGTGTAACCTTTCTGCTGGAAGGTCCGTCAAATGCTTTTCTCCATGGAGATGTTATTGGTTTTTCTGGAATGTTTCACAGTATGGCATTAAAACTTTCGATCTTCATGGAGACCAAACCAAACCAGAGTTACAAGTCAAGATCTGTGGAGAGACAAGCCCACTCACAGTCAGAATGCCTGTTTTTCTAGATATTTCTAAACATTAAAACCACCTGTAATTTAATAAATGTAAGGTAGAGCCATTTAATGTCATACTGTGGAACATTCCAGGCAGAGCAATGACATATCCATAAAAAGAAGCAGTTAATGGAGCCCCATCCAAAAAGGTAAAAAGTGCGCCTTTAACATAGAGTCCCTTCATTTTTCAGCATTATCATGTGACTAGAACAGCTAAACCCCAGTGAGAGCAGAGCCTCCTGCAGCTGACTGGTCTGGGTCTGAGCAGAGTCATTTCTAAATCCAACCATTCAAAGGCTTAGACACACAACAGGACTCAGCATAAGGTGACACAGCAGCCCTTCCATGTTTGAGACATTCAGAGAACAAGTGGGGACAATATGTGACAGTCATACTATGGAAAATGTGTGTATTTAACTCATTACATAATTAGTCATGAAAATAGGGCTGTAACAGGTTGATTAATTGATCACTAAAACCGTTAAGTGTGCAAAATTGACTCTCTTTACAAAAAATCTTTGAAACTCTTTATTATTACTCTGTCTACATCTTCAAAGCTCAAAATGCTCTGTTCCACCTTGTGATGTCATGTAGTGGTACTTTTCAAGTTAACAGCTACATTTTACCTTTTGTTCAGTAGAGATTGACAATTCCAGGCCAAGAAATGATCCAAATGATTCTAGTTTAAAACCACAGTGAAGCAGTTTCTGTATTTTGCTACATGACATCACGACATGGAACACGGTGGAGTGTTTTCTGTTTGAGAGAGGAACTCAACCTAAATATGCAGGGTTTGTGTTTTAAACATGTGTGAACGAAACAAAACACAACCCCAGGTGTGTTTGTGATGTGGAAACAACATTATAACATAGATTTAATATAGGCCCTTTAAAATACTTTCGTGCGTGGATTTTTAGATGATATCAGATGAAATTAAAGTGACAGTTTTGTGAAAAGGTATAAGTTATAGACCTAATCACTTTGCTAAATGTGATTAAAAAATATCAATCTGAATTAAAGGACAGCTAATAACAGAGGTTTCACAAAGGAATTATGAGTCACAATGATGATGTACCTCATGATTTATTTAAAAGAGATTGAAAAATAATTGAATTTGTTTAGTCTCAAGATGAAGGTGAATATAGCTTTTCGCACACACACACACACAGCAATACTCCAAATATTATATTAAGGTGAGTAAAACAAGTTATTCCCCAAAGACCCTGCTCTCCCCCTGACACCGCACTGCCCTCTGCCTCCTCAGCACAACCTCCTCCGACTCAATCAAGGACAGTCATTAAAGCCCTCGTCATTCATCAAAACAATGCTTGGTCAACACTGGACCGAAGTGGCCACGCTGTAAGAACATGCTATTTCTGCTGTTTTTGTACAGAGTCATGTTTCTCCTATACATTGTTCACGGTTCTACCCTCCTTATGATCAGTTTTCCAATCCTACACAATGACAGAGAAGAAAAAACATGATCACCTCAATTGTTAATGTCTCCCTTGAAACCAATGCTCAAAGGTACACTCTGCAACTTTTCTGGTGGATGGTCTGCTACCTTCTGGTCTCCATGGAGATGTTATTGCTTTGCCTGCAATGTTCCATCTATCTATCTATCTAACTTCTTTATTCCTGAACTTTGAAAATCATGTATTCTGCACGGAGCATCATCTCCACTGATGTGACCGTTACTTAGCCTACTTGCCTCCATGGAGAGAGATATGAGTAATGCCATACTGTGGAACATTCCAGGCAAAGCAGTAACAGCTTCATGTAGACAAGCAGTCAGCATACCTTCCATCAGAAAAGTTATATTCTCCCCTTTAAGTAGACTTAAAAAAAGCAAAGTACATTATTTTCAAACGACGAAATGCTATTACAAGAAATAATTCAAAATAGACAGATTGCAGGTGTTTCAGTTTCTTGAATGTATTACTTTAAAGTTGCATCATACTTTGAAGAGTAAAAATAGGCTGTTTGTTCACCTGCCTCTTTTTATAGCACTGCTAAAATTGGTCCCCACTGTTCTTGTTACTTCGCCTCTGCATCGCTCTAGTAATCTTGCATTTTTTTTTATCATTTTTTATTGCATCTTGGCTTTTAGCACCGATCAGTCTGGAGTGTAAGATATAACTGTGAAAAGAATGATTAATTATATTTGAAATTAAAGCTTTTTGTAAATCGTTTTCTGAATTTGTCAGTGCGTTTCTGAGTGTTGCATGTAAAAAGAAAGCATTTAGGAAAATTAAGTTGTTACATGTTTGAAAACTGTTGCTTTTACAGCCTGATCTTGTCTTTATCGTGACCTACTTTTAAGAGAAGAACAAGTTATTTTTCTAAATTACTTTAATAACTTTTACACAGTGCCACGTGTATTTTAAACTGTGATTCATATTTAGGCTGAAAATAAGCTGAACATTGAAAATATTTCCGGCCTCACAGTGACCCACTTCTGGTTCCTGACCCACTATTTGGAAAACAGTGATTTATAGTATTTGCACTAAATGCGGTTGCTTCATTTATCATTACACCCTCACCCTACCAGCCACACGAAGTCCTTTGCTTTGGACAGGGTACCACTAATATGCATAAACTAATAGACTAAAAACACACGTCGTATTGCTAAATTGCAGTTTGTCTCAAGTCTAAGGTTGTGAGTATATTGCTGAAGTAAATATGAAACAAATAAGTTCATATCAAAGAACTTAGACTTAGACAGACTTTATTGATCCACAAGGGAAATTATTATTATTTGATTAGTCTCTACTAAATAAATACATAAATGATTCTGTCTATTACTGTTATTAAAATAATGAAGTTTTGCCTGTCCTTTTAAATTCTACACGATGTCTATTTATTTTCTGCTTCTTAGTCCTCAAGGCTCCTCTTTGTTCAGAGTTGCTCCTTGTGTTGAATGTTTGTTTTTTTACTGCTCAAACTAATTACCCATGGTGGGATTAATAAGGTAGTCTGAAACCTGAAGGGTATTACGTAAGGAAGGGCATCTGACTTAACATCTATACCACATTATTTGATGCAACAACTCCTTAAAAAAATAGAGCCTTAACCTTAGGAGTGGAGGACGCGAGAACCATGTGATAGACTCATAAAAACTCCTTTACCCTGAGTTTTTATGGCTCTGGCCCAGGACCTGTCCCATAGCAATGCTCAGTATATCATAATCATCTTTTACAACTTTGTCAAAAGTTAATGCTGCAGTTAGTTTCTATTTCCAACTACATTAAACTTAAAATTATTGTGTAGAACTTTGTGTTAAACCAAAGCAAGCAGAGGACTCCATCTGCGGCTATACGATAAACAATAGAGGGATATGAGGGGCAGATGTTTTGAGCTTTCAAGAGGAAGTATATGGTCTAACTTCTGGGATGAATCAAAATAGGTACAACAAAATAAATAAATGCAGATACGTTATGTGTTTGAATGGGGGAAACATTACAGCAAGCTCAAACATGTTCAGTTTTGTATATTGTTAGGCCTTGAAGTAGTACTGTATGATTTCATCTTGCCTTTAGGTAGAGAGGAATATTAGCCACTGTTTCTCATCGTACCCCCCTGGATCAGAGGTTGTTGTTGTAAATATAAGGGAGCTATAAGGGAGAGTACAGAACTAAGAAAAAGGTGCTGACAAGAGCAAGAAATTACCTCATCAAATGTTTAGTCTGGTGAAATGAAATCATTGTCGTCAGTAAGGGGTTTTAACCAACACACTAGAAGCAAATGACACAGCCAGTTTTTTTTTTTTTCTTTCTTTTTACATGGTCATTTGTGTGAATTATAAGCCAGCTGGTTGCAAGACACGGCAAACATCTGCTAACTGATTGGCTCCATAAATCCACCCTCCCCATTGTGCTCTGCTGTCTGTTCTCACATAGATACAACAAGGAACCGCTCCAGCCAGCCTTGTTGTCCAGGCTCCCTATAGTCCCCCCAGATGACAAAGGCGAAGAGGAAGATTTGTGATGGTAGAAGAAGGCTGCAGCTGCAATTATAGGGCTGTTCTATCTGCTCAATTAGACACAGGCCAGAGGAAGGATTTGGGTCAGGTCTTTGGTAAAACAAGGTCCAAAATTTCATCAGGAGGGATCAGTGAGGAGCAGTGTGGAGTCTGACACAGGGCTACAGTTTTACAACCAAGGGAAGGTCGCTAGGTGTCATAAAATGTGTTGATTAGAGCTACAGGGTATTAACAAAAATACCATTATAATTCTACTATATAATTCTACTATAACTATATAAAATGTTGTCTTAGTTATGTAATATTACTAAAGGCTATTAACCTCACATTGGTTATTTTCAGATCAGAATCTATACCAAAGAGGCTTTGGTATAGATTCTTACACTGAAAGACAATAATGGTCGTCCTGTAAATTGACACATGTAGAGAAATTGACAATCTATTCTCCACACCTGATCATGGTGAGATACTTTTAGACAGTAGCAGTTGCCCTGTGTGCCCTGCTTGGACACTAGCCTGCTAATCATGCACACTTTCCTTGATGTCTTTGTACCTCCTGGCACAAAAAGTGCTCTGTGTGAGTCAGTGTGAGAATGAAAACTGTAACATGATCTAATATTCTTCACATGATTGTAGAATATTTATTTTACACTTAAACTCTGTCTACAACAGTGTTTACTTGTGCCTTTATCCTTAATCCAATGATTAAACTGTTGATGAAGCAAAAAAGATCTGGCAGAACAAAATGCCAAGGAACTGTCAGACTCCATTTGGGTCTTATAAATACATTGAGCTTAATCCAATTGGCTTTTTCACAGATGCTGTTTAGGTATGTAACTGTACACTATAGATTACAGAATAGAAATAATAACTTTAATGATTAAAATTTTTACAAATAGCCCAAAATCCATGCCCCTTGCATTTATCTCATCCAAACTGACATACACTGTACAACAGCAGTGTCGATATTTGCCAGACAAAACACCTTGTTTTAATCTCTTGGCCTCTAACTTTAGGTCAGTGTAATACAACAAGTAAGAGGATTACGACTCTTATGTAAGTCCTGTAACCACAAAGCACTCCAGCTTACAGTATGGAAATGGCTTGAAAATGAATGCTTTCCAGTACACATGGTCGTGGTGGAATTTTTTACAGAAATATTGGTGGTTAAAAAAATAGTAAAAAGTAAAAACAAACATGTAAAAAAATAAAATAATAATAATAATAAATTAAAATGCCGGGTTTATTTTCTTTACCTTGGACTCGGGTTGACTGGGGACAGTAGCCTGCGCTGTCTGGAGGTCCCGGTTCTGCGATGGTTCATTGTCCTTTTCATTTATTTCCGTCATTCTGGCATGAAAGTGCTTTACAATAGCAGTACTAGAAGAAAAATAAGTCCACAGTAAAGGCGATCTAATCTAAGGGCTCACAACAGGGGTCCAAAACGCGCTACAACAGCATATTTTTCAGACGGAGCATGCTGGGAAAGTGAAGTCATCTTCTCGTAAATAAGTCCACATCCCGATTTCCCGTGAGATCGGATTACAGCTACGTTTTCTCTTAAACTTGACCCAAATTAAAGCCAGTCCGAGCCAAAAAGCGTACCCACAGCGAACAGCATCCTCTTCTTGTTGTCCCAGTTCTTTCAATGCTCCGTCCGCTGCCTCCCATCGCGCTCATTCCTCCGCGCTCCTACAGTAACTTTGATTTCACCGTGGCAAGTGCTCAGCGCGCTCTGATTGGTCCAGGCGTCTTACAGCAAACAATGTGAGCTTCGTGATTGGCTGAAATGTGAAACGAAGAGTAAAAGGGCGGGACTACGGACTGCCAGGTAATCGGCGGACAGATATTTAGCATATAATGTCGAAAATGTTTACAATGCAAGAGAGAAACGGCACCGATACCACCACTAATATAAGATGTAAACAATGTCAAATCAGGTTAAAAAGTGCGAAATTCCTAACTGAAGATTGAATAGCAGGGTTTTCCAATATAATCCTAGGCAAAAATTAGGTTAAAATAACTGTCTCCTTATAGAGTTGGCTAGTGTAGTAGTCTCTGTTGGCGTTGCATTTTTCCAACAAATAAGATTAAATGAAACTTTAAATTAACTTGAAAACAAATAGCCGAAAGGAGTAGAAAAGTAAGAGTTTTCCAGAATATTGCAATACGCTGGTTTTATACATTTTCAGAGAACTGTAACACACATTCTGAAAAAGTAAAAGAAAGTGGGCTCTTGACACTCATTTTAGAAGATAAAATAAATAATAACAACAACAAAAAAAAGTCTGGTAATAAAAAGTGAATTGTCTGGGAGCTTTAGTGGAGTCGACAGACAGAAGAGTCCCTGTACAGTTGTAGAGCCCATAGCCAAAACATGGGTGGCTGATTCAGCACCAAGGACAGCTCCCCTCCTCTCTGCTCAGCTTGCTTATATCTCAGTAATTACTTACAATCGTTAAATGAAACTACATGGCTTTATTCTCATGTAATTAGGTTTACTTTCAGCATCGAGCCTTGAACTGAATTTTCATTATCAAGTCAGCTCATGTTACTTTAATGGCTGGTGTGCTATGTATTGTGCTATGTTCTTGTGCACTAAGAATAGCATATAGGAGAACAATGAAATCATATCAGCTGCCAATTACTCCAGCGTCAAAGCCAAATGCATACATTTCTAAACAAACAGGGTATTAAAATAGATTGATGTTTAAGTCAAATCGATTTTCCATTTTTAAAAATTCATTGTAGAGTACACAGTGTTCCAGTTTTTACAGTGGGTGGCCTTGAGAAGCAGGAGTTCTCTCAAAGCATTAGCACCAAAGTAATTAAGCAAATGGAAACGATAGTATTGTTTTATCATAACCTCACAGAGACACTGATAAGATGCTACTCTAGAGTTTAATCATAACTGCAGGACAAGCGTTTGTTTGACCTTATACAAATGATATTACGCAATTACTTTCCCCACCTGCTTGTACTAAACCCAATTGATAGTTTACAAAATGGTTTCCGGTTTTAAAACTCTGACGTTAAACCCCATTCAATTTACGCAATAGACCCATAACATCAGACAGTAAAGCTACACTTTTATATTAAGTCACGTCCTTGCTGTTACCCATATCCGTTTTGCAGAATCATGTTTTATTAAATCTTTTCAAGAGAACTTTTTTCACTCTACTTATTATACACAACCCTTACTTTGCCTGGAAGTATGTCAAGTATTCGCACTTAAATCTACATAGGGTACAGTATCCATTATGCTTTCAAAACTGCACTCTAAAAGATGTTACGTCATATTTTCTATCTTGTTTTCTTGTGCAGCTTGCAGGTGTCATACTGGATTTCTTAAGCTGTCATTGAAAATATACACTGCAAAGAAATCAGTGAAAGAGAGCTAAGTAAAAATGGCATGGATTAGGCTTCTGTCTTTGCAATGCAAGAAACCTGCTATGTTATCTTAAATCCTTTCAAATAAGCCTATACACTGCCCTATTTTCTCAGTTTGACCTTAATTTAAAGAACATCACTGCACTTTTGGTTGCTTGTTATCATGCACCATCTATGTTGCTTTTGTTTTTCATCTATTTTCAGAGGAAACAGAGCTCTGTATCGCAACGAGTGGCAGTGTAGTGAGGGGGAGAGAGGAGCTGACTTCAGCATTTTTACAGTGCAGGGGCCAGAGATTTTTGCCATTATGAAACGCTTTGGTAAGACTTACTGTGTTCTCGGAGCATGACAGATATGGGGCTGAGGGGTTGGGGCAGACTGTCAAAATCCCAAAAACACAGAGCTCGCTGGAGTGTAATAATAATGTGAAGGACAAATATCTAAATAAATAACACTGTGGTTGAGAAAGGGTTGAAAAAAACCTTAATTTAATCATTAATAACAGAAAAGACCACAGCAAATAGTGTTTAAAGGTGCACTGGGTAACTTTTCTGGGGAGGGTCTGCAACCTTTTTGTCTCCATGGAGATGTCAATGTTAATGTTAATTATTTAAATTGTCCACAGTATGGCATTAAACTAATATGTCTTGCATTTATTCAGTTACAGGTGTTATATTTATTGCTCAAAAATCTAAAAAAAACAAAAAACATAAATTCTTACTGTGGGTGGGGTCACCTGTATACAAATCTAACCTGTAATTTGGCTTACAAGTTTCCATGGAGATTGTTTATATTAAGTTTATTGCTATACTGTGGAACATTCTAGACACATCTCCATGGAGTCAAGCAGATGACGGATCCTCCACTGGACAAGTTACACAGTGCACCTTTAGCATGAATTCTTACAAGATTAAGTACATCCGATTACACTGTATTATTAAATGTACACTATACAATGCCTCTCATTATGTAACTCATAAACAGTCATTACAACTACCCACAGCATAAGTATAAAGTGTTTCTTGTACATTTGTTATAGCAACATATATCGGGTCCATTATTATATTGCATTCAAACCTATTACTGCTGATGCTGGAAACATACAATAGGTCTCTTGAGAGAAAGCTCAGCATATTGTACCAAAAGGTGATATCAATATAGCAACGGAGCAGATTCCTGTTTCAGACCTGGTGCAGTTAGTGACAATAAATGACCAACATAAAGGCCATTAGACAAATGGGGATTTCAGCAGCATTTCAATGGGCAGTCATGTTTGATTGTTCACACAGTCTTTTTGAGTATGTCTGCAACATTCTGTTCATCATTTTCAAGTAAAGTGAAGTAAAGTTTTTTTTGTTTTTTTTTCCAGTTGACCAATATTTTTTTACATAGTTTTTATTTCTTTTACAGATGTTCTTTTAAATCTGTCCTTTCTGCTTCTGTAAACCTCCTTTGTGAATTCAGTAAGATAGAATGACTCATTCTATAACAATAAAAACTCTTGTTCATCCAGTCCTTTCTTTTCATGCAATATTGTCAGAGATGTGCAGGTCTCGGAGGATGGTAACCATGTTATTTGGTCATGCAACTGTGTTTAGGAGGAAAACTGGGACAAAGCTGACTACTGATAATTAAACAAAAGTGACTTAACATTCATGTAGGGCGAGAAGTGGAAGACTATTAACATTGTTAGACTGAGTTGTTTTTCATGTACTTAACTTTAATGTTCAATGAAGCTTATAAGAGTCTAGGACGGAGTCACTCAGAAACCTGTGAAGCACAACATGCTTATTAAGATTAGTGACCAAACCATTCTGAGGGAGAAAGACTTCCCCAAGAGCACCAACAATAGTCCCATTACACATTATAGATAAAAGCTTTAAACCAAAGCATGGAGCCATATAAAAATACAAAAATCTTTGCTCAAAAGTGTTTGATGTAAAGAACAGTGTGTCTGTTTGGGTCAAGTACGAATAATTTGTGATAGAAGGACAAAACTCTTTCAAATGTTAGCTCGTGTGTGAAACAGCCCTTGTTTTTTTATTTATCACTTTGAAGAGTTTTTCAGCCTACACCCGACTCCTCCTGGAATACATGCCCCACTTTCCCATGCATTAGCCATAGTCTGGGCAGCGTAAGTAGAAGCTCATATGAGGATTTCAGTCTGAATATAGTACGCTATATATGGTACAGTTTATATTGATATTGACACTTTTCAGAAGTTTTTAAATTAATTATAGAATTAAAATAACTTTTTTTTTTTTAATTTGGTGATTGAGGTTGAGGATTTTTGACAATAAGACAGCCATTTTGGCCAAAGGATCTACAAAGGAGAGACAAGCTTTTGTTCTTATGGTGTTAATAAAAAATATAGACATTTTTAGATTAGATTAGTTTATTTGAAAGGGGACAGTGCATTTTCATAAAACACATGATTAAAAATAAGTAAAAAAAGACAGAATTACCCAAGATGCTATTTTCATCTGTAGTCCCCTGGCCCTGATGTTAGAAGAGCAATAAAAAAATAACATTCAGAGGACAAAACTGCAGTAGTTGTTGCATTTAATCAGATAAAATAGAATTCTTCCACATGAGTCATGTAACTTGCATGCACGGGATACACATCAGACTTGTGCATCCTTGTCCTTAAACATGTGAACATTACAGGGAATTACATAACACAATGACAGGTGGACCAAACCAGACCAAATGTTTTTTATAGCTACTGAATATAATGCTGTTAAAACTCAGTAAGAAGACAAAGTACGTACACCGAACACCATATGTCTTGCCCAATTTGAAAAAAATACACAAGTCTTTCAGAACGTGACTTTTTGCTGATGAGGTACTTAATTAGGGAATGGTTTTCTATACTATAAAATACATTTGCTTTCATTCAAGACATTTTACTGCTACACAGAACAGTAGTTAGTCCCATGGGTGAATGAGAATAAGGAACATTGAGTAAATCCACACAGGAGCAGCCCTCGCATATATTGCTCCCTTGTATCTCCACAGTGGTAATGCAGTGACATTATTACACATTAGAGGAAGATGGATGATGAGCTGCAGTGTTGGTGAAAGAGAGAAAGAGGAAGCGGAGGATGACAGACGGAGAGATAGAACGAGGTGCAGGCACAGGGCCAAGACGACACCGGAGTTTGTGTTCAACGCTGCCATTTGCTGACTCACACCACTGGGATTCAAGTCACAATGGACTTCCTTTATAATGAGTCCAGCAGTGTGCCTTACTGACGTACTACCACAGAAATAACCACTACTGTCGCAAGGAACTATAGGGATGGGAGATAGAGCTAAAATAATAATTTTACTTTTTTTGAGGCTTATGGTACTAAAACGAGTATTACAACAACAATCATTTAAGGGTCCTATATTACCCCATATTTGTAAACTACTAGTTTAAACTACTAGTTTAATTTAAAGATCTTCAGGAGTCCGAGTCTGAAGAGACTGAAGGAACCCTGAGAGGAGGAGGAGAGTCCAGAAGATCTAGGACTGTGGCGTTTTCTCCCAAATGTTACAAAAAAAGTCAAATAAAAGTTTCATTGGCAAATAACTGTACCGGCTGTTAATTTACTGATATATTCTTGTTCCTTATGTCAAATTTTACATAAGTCATATTTGCTGCCCATGGTTTGAATAAGATAATGTAATTATTAGTTAAATGATCTTAAGGCATGAAGGGGCCCACATTACACTACTAATATTTCATCATCATCAACATACCTGGAGTTTTGTTTTGTTTCATTCACACATGTTTAACACAAAAACCCTGCATTTTTAGGCTGAATTGTCAATTTCTTCTGAACAAAAGGTAAAAAGGTAACAAGCCATTTTTGCGTAACATAGGACCTTTAAGTATGTGTTCACTGACTCAAAATAATTCAACAAATGAAATAAAATAGCTGCATTACAGAACAGCATTGATTCACTGCTCCATAACCTGTCACAGTGTGGCCCATATACAGTATATTACATTAGTTTCATGTTGTGTACCAATACAGGTACATTAAAAATAACAGTATTCAGTCCATACGATGCTCAAGTAAAGTCGTGGATATTAACCTGAGCTTGGTCGGCTCCCTTCACTTTTGCTGATGTTTTGCCAACAGCGCATTTTACAGCTCCTTACAGCAGTCAGCCTCAGCAACTCTGATAAAATACACTCTGCCTAAGCATTTTGAAATAATACACAGGATTATATTGTCACCACAACAAATCACACTCAAAAACCAGCTAGTAAAAAGTCTTTATAAAAACACAATTCTTACCCTCCAGGGAACTACATTTCATGGCTCACTTCACTGGCAGGAAGTTCAGATGTATTGCACAGTCTATTCATTTGTGCTATTTTGGACAGTGATGCTATGCTCTACAAACAAATGGCACAGTGACACTATCAGTCTGGACTCAAAACAAAAATACACCAATCCAATCCACTTTATTTCTATAGCACATTTGATAAACAAATCTGTTTCCAAAGTGCTGCACAATACAGATAAAAAAAATACAATGGGAATATAAAATAAAGCTCTATTTAAAGCATTGTGTAATTCTTCTGTTGGAGGGTCTGTCACCTGCTTTTCTCCATGGAGATGTTATTGCTTTGTCTGAAATGTTTCACAGTATGGCATTAAACCCTTCTCTCATCATGGAGACCAAACCAGACCAGGTTACTGGTCAGAGAGAGAGGAGAGGCACAATACACACAATACACTGTTTTTTGAACAATAAAACCACCTGGAATTGAATACATGTTTTAACATCATATTGTGGAACATTCAAAGCCGAGCAATGACAGCCATAGAAACAAGAATGTGATGGACCCCCAATCGAAAAGTTACATAGTGCAGCTTTAACTCCACTAGTCCTCTATAAGACAATAAAACTAGTAAAAAAAAAAAAAAAAAAAGGAAACAAATTAACCAATAAATAAAAAGATAAAAACCATAAAAATAAACAAAATAAATGAAAAACACAGAGGGTCTTAAGACAAGACTTAAAACACTCCACCAACTCTCCTGTAGTCTTGTCCAGTTAAGTCAATGCAAGGTGTTCAGTCTTCATCTTCAATCTGGAAGTAAAGCCAAAACAAATGATTTGAAGTGGGTATAGACGGAGTCAGAGAGTAGCTAAGTATGATACTTGAATACATTTGTTTCTTTCATTTCTTTCTCATCAGCGCTCTCTCTCCCCTTCTCCAAAAGCGGACTACATTAGCGTCATAAAACTTAACTATGTGGCAAATGGCTGGGGGAGGGGTTCTGAAGAGAGCTCTTCAGAAGTCATGACTGTGCAAAAGCAGCGCTGGGTTATTGCTCCAGGTGTCAATTACAATGTACTGAACTCAATGAACTCACGACCACCATCTCATACTGTTACTTAATCTGGAAATCTATTGTGGTAACGCTTTATAAAAACTACCTTAATAAAGTGTGGACAAAGACTTAAGTCTTTATACTTAAATAGTTTGTTAATAATTCAGCCTTAGCAATTACTTAATTAGGGTTAGGAGTTAGGGGTAGGATATTAAATAAGTTGATACTAATGCTTTATGTGTATTGTGGTGTGTTCTTAACATAGACTGTATATATAAATGGGCATAACTAACCCGCTCGCCACTACATTCCAAATAGGAGGTGAACATGGGGGTGATTCCAGCTCCATCGACTCTGGCTCAAATTGACTTTACATTAAAAAATTGTCACCCCTCTCTCTGTAACTGTTGCAGTGAGCCTTGTCATTTTGGTCTTAAAATGTTCGTATTAACCCGCTCTACATGATCTTGGTGTTTTTATTTCGCTATTTTGTCTGTAAATCAATTCCTTTTCCTATTCCTAATATGGAACTTGGCTCCAAATTGCTCCTATAACTGCTAGCCTCCTGGTCATGTTGACCATAGTGCAGGTCACTCTCACTCACCACTCTCAGACTCTATCTCTATTAGATTAGAAAAGGTCTGCAAGAAAATTCTCTGACATTTATACTTACATCTGTCCTGTCAAATAAAGTCTACACACACACATCACCTCCAGTATTTTTCCTTCTGTCAAATTGTCCAAGACCTATTACATAACTCTACAGTATAGAAGAAGGTACAATCCCAAATCTTGGCTCATTTAGCTTTGTGCATTATACAAGAAGCATTTTTTTTTTCTTTTTTTTTTTTTAATTGAGGGAGCAAAAAAAGTCAAATTCTACTCACATCACAGACCTGCAGAGGGACTTGGCTGTGTGTTTGAAGAACGATGAAAGAGAAAGTAAGAGATGAAAAGAAGAGAGGAGGGGCCACCCTGGATCTGCTCCCAGCATTAGCGAGTCCTATAAGGGCCAGGCTGAATTTTTGAGTGGCGGTATACACAATGAACAAATTAACCGTGCTTGTGAGAAAGAGTCCATCAGCAGTTTGAAAAGGTTGACGGAAGAAGAAGAGAGAATTGGAGGCAGGAGGAACTTGCACTTTCAGGGTTTCTTTTATTTTGTTTGGCATTTGACAAATTGGTTGGGAAGGCCTGGCACAAGTGAACACACCAACTGTAATGAAGTGCTTGGCAGTGTCTGAATGTAGGCAGGCTGGATGGAGAAATAATGTAAAAAGGCTGAGATTATACCACACTGGGGGTACAATAAGATATTTCTGCTCTGAAAGTGTGGTGGAATTAATTTGTTAAATGGGGTTTAAAATAGACAAATAACCAAAACAGACCACTACTTGGCAGGCAGGTTAGAAACTACAAACTTTCAGACAATGACAGGCATAAGCTACTATGCCCTTTTATACCACAATAGCTTAAATGTACCAAATTATTCTTTAGCTTTCCAGGAATTTTGATTGAATAGGTCACTTTTAACTTTACAGAGAAGACCATTTCTATAAAATTTTCTGGTAGAAGGTCTGCAACTGCTTGTGTTCCTGGAGATTTTATTGCTTTGCCTGGAATGTTCCACAGTAGGGAAATAGCACTGCATTAAATTCCATGTAGACGAGCAAATGCATAAACACACCCATAATGAAATGAATTATAGACAGTTAAGTCCAAGCAAAGCAATAACTCCATGGAAAGAAACGGGTGTCATATTCTCCACAAAAAATGTCACATAGGGCACCTATAATTAGACCATGAAATCCACTTAACGATGTACTTCCTGCTTTTAATTTTACATCAGATAATATGGCTGAATGTTACCCGCAGGCCCTATATGTTTAACAAAGACATTCCCATACCCTATATATGCCCTTCACCTAACACAGATCTGAAATGTAGATGAATATGAATACGAATATACACTTTTCAGCAACCTGACCACTGGAAAATGAGAACTTACAGTGGCTATGGTAGAATGACCTCTCATAAAATAGCCTGGTGCCTTTGGGAATACAATTATAACAGGACACCTCCCAAACACTAACAACCAGCTGCACTGAGCAGATGCCAGCCAATATAATGTAAATAGTTGATGACACACCATTCACAAAGCAGTTTGTATCCTATAGAGATTCAATGTATTTGTGAGCTGAGCGCTATGACATGGCCTATGGGAAAATAAAATGCAGAGTCAGCTGAACTGGAGAGGGGCTAAATAAGGCAACACATTTGACATTTACATAAGGTTTCATATGTTCTCCCGGGAAGGAATCTGCTATACCATCTAGATTTTCTGTAATGAGATACTGTTTTATAGGCCAGTATTGACTACAGCAATGCCCAGAATCCGTCCTTGTTGTTGTGGATGAAAAGTGACAGCCACTGCCCCAAAGGAATGAATAATTGAAAAGGTGAGCCATCTTGAATTAATATGGCTGTCTCCCCATAATGACCAATACCAATAATACAATGTGAAGGGTTTATTGTCTTTATAAATGTCCATAAATCACCCCTCTCTTTCTCTGCTGATACTTCCAATAATAATAATGATCCAGCTACCATATTGTTTCTAGCTGGTATCCTACAACTACTCTCTTCTACTCATCAGTATAATAATAGCAAGTTACTGCTAAAACAACTTCTACTATAGCACAAAAAATGTTGATTTCTAAAAAAAATTAATTATTACTAATAAATGTATAATATCCATCTTAGCTGATCACGCTCTACTCAGTCTTGTGTACATTATGCAATGCTGCTGCCATCTGGTGGTAAAACGTAAGACATTAGAATTGATCAGCTTGGCAACTTCAGTACTTATATAGTAGGTCTATACATAATCTCAACAAAGAGCATTGAAATATTTATTTCAAGCTTTGATCATTTTAGCATTTAGAATTAACAACTGTAACATCATCATCTTTTCATTCAAAGTCATTTACATATAAAATGACAAGTATAAAAATCCTGGTTGTTTCTGCAAAACAAGGCAACTAAACATGGAATCCTTCTAGCTGTACAATACTTTAAAAACTTTGTCTCAACATACAGTGGAGATGGAACATTATCAAATATGACAATGAAAGCTCTGCAGGAACAGTAAAGAAATACAATTTACAAGGACATAGAAATATACTGTTTTATATTAAAACTGAGATGGTTGTAAGGGTTCGGGGACATATTTTTAAAAAATGCCATGGCAATCTCCAGTGGCGTAATACAATAACATTCAGATGAGACGGTTAAATATTTAAAATCACATGTTAATGATTCCTTGAACAATCCTATTTGCAGTCCAGATTTTAGCCAGTGTTGAATAAATAAAAGCTTGAGTAAAAGGCAACAACAGAAATAATATACAAAAAGACAAGATGTTTTTTGACACATAAAATCACAGATTTCCCGTAAGAGCTGAGTCCATGAGGTCATCATCTTCATTTCTCATGTACATTGGGCTAGGTCTGGAGGGGCGGTCAGACCCCATCATCGACAGACTAGAATCAGACGCAGAGATTGGGGAGCGGGACCAACTGTCAGCTTTAATGGGGTGAGAGGAGGAGCTTATAGACATAGAGGACTTCTTTTTCTCCTTGTCTCGGTCTCGCTCTCTGTCTCTGTCCCTCTCTCGCTCCCTTTCTTTTTGCTTCTTTTTCTCCTTCTTATGCTTCTTGTGCTTCTCTCCTGAACTCATTGAGCTCATGTAGTCCTGCGGAGGAAGAGGTCTCATGGTTTGGTCGTCATCTGAACTGGGGCTGTTTTGGTGGGACTTTTCTGCCACAGAGCTGCTCCCGGACTCACTCTCGCTGTCGTGGTTGAGTGGGGTGTACCCCGGCGAGCGGCTGTGGCTGGGTGACGAGCGATCATGTTTGGGTGTTGATCCACTGAATAAGGGAGAAGCTTTGAGGCTGGAAATCTGGGGGCGCATTGAATCCCCGGGCCCTTCGCTAGTTTTCTGGAGGGATACTTTAGCTTTGATGCTAGGCGAACCACCATCAGGTTTACTAATAATTATTTTCGCCAAACCAGTCCCACTCACTCCTCCGCTTTTCGAGTCCATCATCTTTTTATCCCCGCTGTTTCCACCTGACACAGATACTTTAGCTTTAGCTTCTTTGTCTGATTTCTCACGCTTGTATTCTCCGCTTTGGGATGAGGGGCCATGTTTAGACGGGCCAATGTTTGGAGCTCCACCACTAGGGGCACTTCCAGATCCGCTCCCAGGGGTAGTCCCAGGACCGGTCGCCCCTCCCTGTGGCCCAATCTCGCACCCATCCTCTCCCACTCCTCCAACGCTCTTCAGTTTGTCGATGACAGCTGTGAGGGATGGCTTCTTGTTGCGACTTGGAGACTTTCCTTTGGCGTTGGGGTTGTTCGCGTTGTTTTGATTGTTTGCTCCACTGCTCGAGCTACCACTGCTGCCGCCACTGCCCCCACTCCCTCCACCCCCGCCCCCTCCACTCCCCCCTCCACTGCCTCCATACTGAGACTGTGAGCCTCCAGGAAACGAAGCGCCACTAGATGAAGAGGAAGAACTAGAGGAAGATGCAGACCCGCTTGAAGAGCCGCCTCCCATAGGTTTTTGAGAACCCATGCCTCCACTTGAGGAAGACTTTGACCCACCAGACCCACTGCCCCCAGAGCCTATGGGGGATTTTGCCTTTGACGATGGAGGCGTTCCTGGCACTTGGGACTTCATTGGGGAGGACATTTTGTCACCTGAACTACTAGAGCGCGAGTGGGATGGAGAGATGTTGGGCTTGATGCCAGGATTCATGAGAGATCCAGAAGGTTTGCCGCCCTGTGTTTTGATTTTACTGCTACTGCTCATACTGCTGCCACTGCCCCCTGGTCCTGACAGTCCATGTTTGGTGATTGGAGAAGAGCCAGGTTTGCCTACTCCCATTCCCTGAGAGGAGCTTTTGGACTGGGATGACCCACTTCCTCCTCCTGAGCCTGTACTTCCTGGTTTGGAGCTGCTGCCCTGTGTAGATCCTTCCTTAGTTTTGATCTTTCCTGAGGAGGAGGAGTGAGAGTGGTGGCTTTTGCTGCTCCCTGTCGCCACTCCTCCGCCGCTGCTACTTGTGGTGGAGCTACTGGAGCTATCTCCGCTGTGGGAGGAGCTTTTCCTGCCTGTTATTGTCCCTTTTCCAATTTGGATAGTTAAGATAGGAATCCGTGGAGGGGTTTGTGAGCGCCCTGAGCTACCAGGTGACTTGGAGCCTCCTCCACTCCCCCCAGAGCCTGGGCCTCCACTTGGAGGAGTGTAAGGCCGCCCCCCTGAACTGTGGGATGGGGATTTTCCATCTGTGTCAAGTTTTTTGCGCTTTGGCGGTTTGTCTTTAGATTTTCCCTCACTGGAAGGTGTCCGACTGCGCTTCACTTGCTTTCCTTCTGATGAGCTACTACCCATCACTGAACTGCTGTTACCACTGCTCCCATTCTCATCCTTTGGCCGGGTCACACCGGGCGGCTGTGATTTCACTTTAGCTTCACCACTTTTAAAATCACTGCTTGTTCCAAGTCCCACTCCCATCATTATAGGGCTCTGGGACCCGCCACTGTGAGTGTCTCCTAAATCTGGAGCACCCAAAGGTGGTTTACCTCCACCACTGTTGCCTACAAAAACAATCCCACCCATGTCAAAGGGATCTTTGAGGGAAGGGTCTGGGGTGCTCTGACCATGAGGGGTTGGGTTCTGGGGGGTCCCGGATGGTGTATTCTGCTGGCTCCCTCCACCAAATCCTTTCACTAAATCCATGTCTCCATCAGCACTTGGTGAACTGTCATCAAAGTAGCTTTGGGAAAATCCATGACCAGATGCCAAGAGGTCAGGGTTAAAGTCAGCAGCATCCGGAAAGAAGTTTGTGGAGGAGGAGTCACTGGTGGGAGTGGCTGCTGTTGCTGTTGCCTCAGCAATCAGGTCTGCAGCATCAGTGAATGGATTTTCATTGCTGTTGGTGTTGAAAAGATCTGAATCAAAGACTGCACTTCCTTGACCTGAACTAGAGGAATCACGGATGGGAGTACCAAGGGGACCAGCGTCTTCTCCACCACCCAGTGGAAGCTGAGTGCCTCCACTGCTTTTACCTGTTTGGTCAGGTAAATCTGATAATATTTCTGTGATATCAGGTCCAATACTGTCAGAGCTGGAGAGGCGCACTATACGTGGCACAGGCCCCGGGGGTGGCTGCTGTTGGGACTGAACATGAGATTGGGGGTAGGGTATACTGGGGCCAGAGGGAGGAGTCTCACACTGGCTGGGTGCAGGCGTGATGCTATGGGGAGTATCTAATCCATCACCAGCAAGATTTACATCAAATATAGAATTTTGAGAAGCATCCACATCCATGGAGAGCAGCTCACGGTGGAAATCGTCTTCATGAGTGACTTGATGATGTTGAAGATGTGAAGGCAGTGGACCCTTGACACCTAAACCTGCCGCCCCTCCTGCCCCCGGACCAGCGGCTGCCCCGGGCATCACCCCACCCTTTTCTGTCGGTCGCCGCTTTTTCTTAAATTTGGTGCCACTTCCAGGGCAGTTTGTACCCACTCCCTCAGTGCGTGGAGAGCCAGAAGAATTCTGCCTCTCCAATGAACTTGGGCCATACAGCGCAGTTAAGTCCTGTATCGGGTTGTCTTTGAGTAAATTCATGAGCATTGGATGATTCTTAGTATTGCTGGCTGGGGAGGATGTGGGGGGAGGAGTTTGGTGAGGTTGTGGTGCATTCTGAGAACTGGGACTAGAGCCTACATTTCCTGGTATCTGTAACAGACTTGTGAGTATTGGATTCTGGGTGACTTTGTTGTAGTCATCTGAATGTCCATGACCAGCCTGTTGTTGCTGCAACTGTTGCTGTGCAGTTGCCCCGCCTGGGGTCATACACTCCCCTCCTTGACTCTGTCTCTCTCTCATCCCAAATAAAGTTGTAATGGGACCGGGAAAGTTAGGCCCCCCAGTGGGTCCTCCTCCAGTAGGTGTGTTCCCTCCTGTGAGTCCTGGAAGTCCCATAGCGTCCCCAGCTGCCATGTTGTAGGTGGGACTGCCTGAAGGTGGCAGGTTGTTCTTCACCATAGTTTCCACAGTTTGTGCAATCAGCGAAAGAGCCGGAGTATCTGCCTGGATGGTCTCTGCCTTCCTCCTTATGGCTCTCATGGTTACAGGAATAGACATACATCTACAATAAAACAAAATGTATTAATGAATTGAAAATATTTAACTCACTATATTGACTGGAGAGCATTGCATTGCTTTCTTACCTTTGTACAACTTTGGTAATGAATTCATCTGTGCATATAAGGGCATCTGAGAGGCCTTTATAAAGTTTGCAGGATACTTGGCGAGAGTCAATTACTTCCATTACAACTAGAGAAAAAGAAAAGAGGTGTCAGATTAATAAGAACCAGCACATTTTATGGTTTCAACTGTGAGTATTTGACTTACCACAGACCAAAGATTCATTCACTGGATGCTGGAATGAAACACTAAAACTGGAGTCAGTGAGAGGACACACTTCAAACTGTAAAAGCCCTGCTGTATCTGAAAATATTACAGAAACACATATTACAAGAGAATCTTTATATATAAACTTGACTACACATGTTAAACTACTCACCCTCTTTGAGAGATGTCTGTTTGACACAGCTGCCAATCAGAGTGTTATAGGCAGCTTGGTGGCGGATGATGTCCAGGAGGAAAGGCACCTGAGCCGGATGCCGGAAAGGGATCTTGGTCACCAGTGCCCCTTGGAGACAATGACCATCCTGCACTGGGGCATCTCCATTTAAGAAGTAACAATGCTGCTGATCTGGCAAAACCTGTAAACAATGAATTCAGCAGCTTAATATCAGGCGACTACAGACCTTTCTAGAAATAAAATGTGTTTCTTTTGAATACAGAAATTACTTACTGAGTAAAAATGCATGCTGTGTGGTACTGATGAGGCATTTCCTTCTTCCAGAAGCTGAAGCTGGCTTTGGACAATTAGCTGGTAAAGAGGAGACAGGCTCGGAGGGCTCTCAAACACAGGAATTGCTATTAAACAAAAGAAAAAATTTATCCTACTGACAGTGGTACAAAAATGTTTTTTTTGTAATACTACTTACAAGTAGCATTCCCTAATCTTTGAATAAAGGACAAAGAGAAAGGCATCGGCCGGTTCATCTTTAGGAAAAAGCAAGCAGGCAAGTCCACACTGTTGGAGTTGGATACATTTGAAAAGGATGGGGTCCTACAACATACAATTTTAAACTTAAGCTTTTCTTCATTACTCATGTCTGTGTTTGTACACAGAAAATGTAATTAGTGTGCTTACCCTTTATTGTCCACTGGATGGGATCCAGTAATGAGAGGAGCAATTGGAAGCTTGTATATAGCAGATGTTCCTTCAATTGTCACAGAGACACTAATACCCAGAGATCGTGGAACTGCAATATCAAGGGTTACAATAAAAAATAAATAAGGTATACTGTTTTGTTTCGCATTCATTTATGCCATCTTTACCATTGCTGTCTGTTAAGTCCAGGTCCTCCTCAAATATGTCATAAGGAGACACATAACACTGAAGGGTAACAAGATGTCCTCCACTTCTAGCTGTTAGAAGTCCAACGCTACCATGAAGAATAGTCTCCACTGTAGTAGCATTAGTTGCCAACCTAACAACAAAACAGACTTTATAGTTTTGTTTTACATATGCTAAAATGCTAAAGTGCTATCTTAATTGTAAAAATGTACCTGAACATGTGCATCATCTTTGTGAGATCAAGCTCCAAAGACTGCAGTGCAATATACATCTTGGTTTTCAATTTGCTGAGAAAAAGAATAATAATCAAAAGAAAGATTCTACACATATTCAATGCATAACATTTACAAACTTCCAAAAAACTGTTAAAACGTACTTATCTCCTGGCAGTTTATATAACTCAACAAGTCCTTTTAAATGTTTTGAAAATTCTTCAAAGTTCTTTTCTCTAGAGCAAAAAACATAAATGTAATACAACAAAGGAAAGACACATTCTTCAGATTAAGAATACTGTATTTTACTCACCGCAGATGTCTAATCAGCTCAGGACAACTCTAAGAACATATAAGCATGTTAGTTGCCAGTTATATATTGTCAGTTGTACAGTTGTTGTAATTACACTGTCATGAGTTGTACTAACCGTAGGATTTTCTCCCTGATGAGCCACCTTGACATCCACTAGCTGACCGGTGGTGTCTAACTGGACCTCCACATAAAACATATCTGACGTGATGTAACACTCTGTCCCTGATGGACTGAGATGTGAGCCCAGCCTGCACAAAGTAGACCCATTACATTGATACTTTTCATTCTGAAATGGTTAGATCTTAAATATAATGATATAAAACATACTATGGAAAAAGAAGGTTAAATTATGTCATGTAGACAAAGCTTTTAGAGTGCAAACGTCATCCAAGTAGCCTATTCAGTTCTGACGCAGATTTGATAGGCAAAGCCAGTTCCTAACAGTCTAAAAAACGTTGTCCAGTTGACAACATAAAAAGCATGAAAAAGAATTGTACATTAAGATAACAATTACTCACATGTTTTGACGGGCTATTGATTCTAGTCGATCAGTCATAGAAGACAGAGATGTCACTGAGAAAAAAACAACATGTATAACATTTCATAGTATTATTGAGAATGCATCTTCACATAGAAAATAATGGGATGAATAGTTGTTCTTCTGTTGAGCTGCCTCACCCTTCAAAGCCTTTTGCAGAGTCTCCAGACAGCTCAGCAGAAGCTGGTGACCTGCAGCATTCATCACACCACGTTTTTCCTGTAAAACAGTAACCAGCACAATGCGTATTATAGTAAGTTGAGAAAAAAATACTATTGCTAGATTGGTTTATTTTTAAATATGGTTTAAATCTATAGAATAAAGTTAAAGTTTTAACCATTGCTTGCCGGACCACTTTGGATGTCTCCTGCCATGGTCGTGAGGCATTATGTTTGGCATGAAGCCTCTCCAGCAATGCAGTGACACGGCTCTGCTTCTCTGCTTCTATACAGATAGATAAAAGGTAAAACATGCTTACATTTTCTGACATACAGTGGAGTAACAGGAAGAAAACTGCTACTTTTATAGATAAATAGATATTCTATTGATTCCTTCGTTAACAGAAAAAAAAAAAAAAAGATTTTTAAAAGACATGGCGGGGTCCTGGATAGTGACGTATGGGGGCGTTTGTTTCCAGTGCAAATTGTCGGGTAAACAAATGTGAAAAAGTGTCAAGATGATTCCTCCTGCCTTTAATTAAACAAATGTGCAAACTATAACATAACTGTCAAGCCCCGTGTTGGTGACAACAATGAAACAGCATTACATGTAACAAGTCTATTTTACTACAGTACTTATTATAGCTATTACCATTGACTGTTATGTTAGCACCCTATGCTACATGGAGATCGCTGCTACTTCTAAAAAACAAAGTTTTTGATGTACATAAAATACTCGTGGTGGCTGATGTACTTAAAGGCATAAAATAACCTATTACACTGTACAAATATAACGCTGTAATAAACAAAGGCTGAATGTACAAATGATAATTATTAGCTTTTAGCCTGAGCTGTTTGCCTAGCACTGGCAGATGGTTGAATTTCGAAAAAGACAACACTTAAACTTCAATGTATGCTCTTACCTGAAACATCTTCGGTTTTTGTCCGATCTACATGAGTTTGAAAGCCTCCTTGTGAGACAGAGAGAGTTAGTTCTCTTGCTGGACTGTTACTTTGCACTGAAACTCCAGGCCCCGCCGCCATTGTCCCCAGATTTCCTGTCCCTGCTTCGCCTCACCGTCCGGGCTTCCGTAGTTTGTCTGTTCAGCCGATCAAGTGGGTTGTCTTTACTTTATTATATATTAATAAGCCGCTAATAGTATTTTTAGCACCTATATCAAGCCTTGTGCAACAGAAACACAATTTGCAATACGACTTTTGATATATGACTATGACCGGATAGCCTCCCAGTCGCTTACGGTAAGAAAAGAAAGAAAACTGTGTTACACCATGTATTTGAAAAGTAGCTAAATCATGAAATTTCCGTTCAGTTTTATAGATTTAGTTTAGTTTAGAAGAGTAATAAAACATAGCTTTAGTTTTATATATATATATATATATATATATATATATATATATATATATGTATATATATATATATATATATATATATATATATATATATATATATATATATATATATATATATATATATATATATATATATAACTAAAGTTAGAAAAGCTACATTTTCGCATTATAATTAATTGGAATTACTACTAGTATATGGTTTATCATCTCAGCTTCATTTACGCTGCGTGGAAGAGACAATGGTCCAATAAATACTCCAGATGGCGTTGCATCGCCGCGAGTAAATGATTCATGTTTTGCCAAAAGCAATGGAGCGCCAAAAATCCACTGCAGAATTAGAATAATTGTGTTAAATCACTTCAAAAGAGCGACTATGCCTTATTATAACCTTAATAGTGTTTTATTTTTTATTTTTTTATTTTTTTAAATTGCACTGTTTATTCCTTATTCATAAAACAGCCATGAGGGAAAATAGCAGACCATTTACGCTATTTTAACCATATATTTTTTCTTGCCTTGTTCTTTAGTGCACACACCTGAGCCTTCTACACAGCTGGGTCTGGATGAGTGAGGGCTCTCTGGGGAGGATTTTCCCACCAAGCTTGACCTGCTCATGAGAGGAGCTGTGCATTTATTCCTGTGTTTGTGAAATCATAATATATACAGTAAATGAGCATGCGCACCATACACAGCAGTGGGGATGGAGAGGGACCAGATTGGCACCGTCTGAGTCAGTCCAGACCCGCAGATAGACATGAGGAAAAGAGGGGAGGTGCCGCTATGTAATTGATGTGCCCACCAGGAGTTTTAGCTGGCTGCCTGGCATCAAGAGGAGGTGGGCACCACTGCCAAGACTTCAGTAGGAGAAAGGCAAAGGGAGGCCTTAGGGAGTGCAGTAGTGGAGCTGAAACAGTGCCCATCAATCAGAGGCTAGTTCACCTTGCCATGCCAAAAGGGACCCTCTGTGCCCAGGGAAGGGGTGGCACTGGGAGTGAGGTTGGCACTAAACCTCTCTCTAATCCTCCCGGTGGGTGCATCAGTGCCATGTCTGTACAGTGGGCAGAGCTGAACACAAGCACAAGACAGGAAAGTTCAGAGTCTGTCTCATTGTAATGCAGAACAGTGGTGGTCTGACAGTCCAGTGATTTTGTTTTGGTCATTTTCACACTTGCACCTAGATCACATCAAAATTGTGACTAAATCTGTAAATAAACTAGACCAGGACCAAACCAAGCCTACATCAGGACTAAACTTGGCTCAAACCAGGACCAATCATGACAAGTGTAAAGGTTCCCTTAAACAATCTTAAGTGGTTCTGAAACTGCTACAGGTTTAAGAACTCAGCTGCAAAATCAGAACACCTGTTATAAAACTAGGAATAAGATGGCTAATCATCTGTTTTAAAGAAGGCCTAGACACAAAATCATACCAGAACTAAGATTTACATGTTACTAAAATAAGGATTAAACTTGGACTATACCAGTATGTTATTGTATGATCGTTTTATTATTTTGTAAGACTAGTGATGGGACAAGATCTCGTGCTGCAAGATCTCACAAGAGAAAACTGCCACCAGATTGTGCACATACTCACTGGAGATTTTTCCCCATGTGTTTACATTTGGATTGGACGGAAAGGGTTAAGTGCTGGTGAATTACATCTCTTATAGTTCCAAATAGTAGTCTCATCTTGTCTTGTGGAAACTGTATTCCATCCCTAGTATAGACACTAGGGATGGAATGCTTATGATATTTAGTAAGACCTCGCCCCAAATCAAAACAACAGCTATTAAACTAGGAATAACATGTCTAAGCTTCGATTTTATAAAGGCCTAGACGCAAGACCACGCCAGAACTGTAAGATTTACATGAGGCATAAATAAGGATTAAATTTGGTCTGTTATTATTTTTTTATTCTAAAATGATGTAGTAAGAAGGTTTAAAAGGTGGGCATCTGGAAACTGTTCTTGCAGAATGAAGGATTACACCATATGTTGTAAGAAATATAGCCACTCCAAAGACTGTGCACAAGCATTAAGATAAGATAGAACTTTATTGATCTCAGATTTGAGAATTTGTCAAACCAGCTCTTAAAGCATTATAAAGAGCAGGTATATGGATAGCCAAGGGGTACCCAATGTTTATAAACAATAGCTGTAAACATATATTTTAAGTATAGAATATATTACATATAACTTAAGAATTAACTCCATACTTTTTAAACATACACATGGCGGATTCAAATCCTTTTTTTATTTTCTATTGTCAGTAGAGTTTTCCAATATCTTTGTTATAGTCCTAAAAGTTAAATCAGTTTGATTTTATTCATGCATTCATAGTTTAAACACGAGGCGTATAACAGCTTGGCAAGTGCATTGAGTGCTTTGAAGTAACCTACCCTCCTCTTTCTAGCATCTCTCTTGGTGAAAAATGCAAAGATATCAGCCAAATTATTCAGACAGTAAACAACAAATTAGTTCTGAATTGGTGGTTATGATTTGAATAGACTTTTGCTTTGTACCTACAGTTTCGTACAAGTTTGAGACCAGGGATGTTGGATGCGCTCCATCGAACAGTGCAGCGTTATTGGGACACAGTTTCTGCTTCTTTGGCACGCATCGTCTTGGAAGTGCGAGGGCAGCTGGGAAAGACTGGCGGCTGCCGGTGGAAGACGGAGGAAGCGTGGAGAAAAGAGGAGGGGTGAGCCCTATAGGACCATTTGTGATGAGGCTCATTTGCACAACGGCACTTAATTGGCTACAACAATTAATTAATGTGTTGGAAAGTTGGCACAAAAAGTTCATTTAAGGGGGTTTTAATAAGCAATTAGGGAGAAGTAACCAGTGAGGTAGAATGGGAGAGAATAAAACGGGTAACTCCGGCTTTTTGAGAATAATGTGCCATATCCTGAAAGCGGGATGTGGTTTCCCTATAACGGCTTTGCATCCCATCGCGACATAAAAAATACATTATTTTTTACCCCCGTACTTTTACAACCCCAACTGTTCCCCCACTTTCTAAAAGCAGCATTGTCTCCTCTCTCCCCTTCAATCTCCCTCCCACTGTATGAAATATCGCATGACTAATGAGCAGAGCAGGTTGAAATCCTGGGGAAGATGTCCTTGGAAGACGAATGCATTTTCAGCAGAATAATTAACTTAATTAACAAATTCACATGCATATTCATCAGCCTATTAATGTCTCCTCTGCGCGGCTTGATGAGCAGTGGGGTAATAACCATCTCATTTGCATAGAGTGTTCACACGAATCCCTGTTTTTTTTAAAAGCAGGATAGGACGAGAGGTAAAAAAAAAAAAAAAAAAAAGTGGGGGGCGATCATAGCTGGCGTGTAGAGGTGAGAGAATGACGTTCTTGTAAATAGCCCAAACTGATTGAAGGCTGAAGTTTCATAGGTACACAGGCCCCTTAGCAGCAGATTGGCTTTTGCCTCCCAAACATCTCCTGCTGTTCCCTCATCACCATCTCCTCCTTTAAAATACTGATCCTTAATGACCTCCTCAATGCTCCATATAGTCTAATAGCAGCCTGCGTCTGTGGTAAACACCCCATCACAGCTATCCTTTTCTGACTGTCTCGCTGCGTCCCCTCTCTCCTGGGACCATCTTCTTGGCATTGCTCCACTTCTTTCTTCTCCTCTTCCATCGCTCGCGCTTTCTCCCGGTCTACACGCAACCTGGTGCTCCCTAGCAACGCCACCTCTCTCACACACACATTCCACATGGCAAACGGTCCGAATGTGTCACAGATCTTATATTTATACAAGCTTCAATGCCACTTTTACACATATCCCCTTAAAAGCCTTGTATCAACATAAAATCCAATGGGTGTTTACTTTCAAAATTCAATAAGAAAGTCAAATTTAGCTGACAGGAGCTCCGAGCTTGCGGTCTCCAAAGAGTGCACCTTTGTTTGAAATAGTCCAAACGCTACTTGGCAGACAATTATTATGCGTCTCATCCCATTTTATTACCCAAGGCTATTTTGAACAGCCTTAATCATGTATTCACGAGACATGTTAAGATTATAGCTTCATTCAACTTATTACGCATTAATGTGCTCCTAATTGGCCACAGTTGGATTTTAAAACACACATTTAACCAGTGGTAAGATGTTTGACTTTAAACGGTGAAGTCAGGAGCATGGGTTCACAGAGGGTAACAAGGTCTGAGCATTCATTGCATGCTAATACTAGTGAAACAATACAAAGCAGAGCAGGGGACGAGAGCTATGAGGGACACATATTGTTATTTCTACCAGCAGATTCACTATATTATTCAAATCAGTCATTGTATGCAAATTAACATGCATTTAGAATGATGAGAATTATATTATCACGTACATTTGTTGTTTGAGAGTTGGGAATAGAGTTAAGTGCTGAAGAAATATTAAATTAGGCTATTTACTACAAAAGCCAGTGCATCAGTTTAGCTTTTTCAGTCCTGACACCTAATACCAGTATCCATACATCCCTAAAAACATGGAGAAGGTTTTGCTGGAACTTCCAGTAAAAGGTTATCACAAAGAGGAAAACAGACAGCATGTAAGTTGTTTCTTTCCCATAGCGAGTTAAGGCTTTTGAGGCTTAAGAAGCTAAAAGATCTTTACCATTACAAGATAAGGTCACTCCATTGGGGAGGTCTGTGCTCTCCAAGTGCTTTCAAGTGAAGTGAATTATCTGTCAGTGTCTTGTTTTATCTGCTGAACCAGCCTTCTTCTGTCCATATGGCACCAGATTGCTGAAATATAGTGAACCATTGGTCATTTCGGCTAAGAAAATACCTAAGGGCACTACGTTCCTCAACCCCACACACATTAAAAATAGTATTTAGCAGAATTAAAATGGGACCTGACCCATTTGTTGATTACACATCTATATACTGTAAACCCAAGACTTTGCCCCAATTTCCATGACAGTATTCCCCCTAATTATAAAGGTACGACCATATAGTGAAAGATATTTTTCATCTTTCTGCTGCGTATACTGATTTAGAAATACCACCAACCTCCGTTCCTAATGTTGTTATCCGTCATGCCAAAATCACTGCTGCGTCCCTGACACTGTTTTGTCATCTGCTGGGATAGCTGTGAAAATGATTTGCTCTTGGTTTTATGTGTCATTGTTTTTGATAGATTTTTTTCTCACACAATGATCCAGGTATTTTCATTCAGTCCATCTTTGTTGTACAGGTTGCCTTGTAGCCGATTGGTCTTAGAACGGAACGGAGAGGCGATTGAGACACACAGCATTAGCCAGTGTCAGGAGAAAATGAGAGGCCGGATCGCTTTCTTAATCAGAGCACAAGCGCCGCGTTAAGAAGGAATTAGGTCGACAGCTGCTCCGTCGCTCTACACCTAGGGCCCTCTCCTCCTTCATTACGCTTATTGGCTTAGGCCACAAACTGCTCCAAACTTCTAACTTTATCAAAACTTTTCACTATTAGCCTAATGATGTACACAGTAAACTCAAGATGAAATTGTGTTATTTTTAAACACCATAAGGTGTCATAAGGTTTCATTTGACTCTGGTTTTGCTTCTTGGCCTGTTTTGATTGGGTTTAGAGAGATATACGTAATAAGTAATTACTGTATAGGATTTCAGCTTAGGGTTAAATACTTGTTTTCAGTGTGTAATTAGAAAATAATCAGGCTAGATCAATTTAGAAAGCTATCGATATGAGTAAAGATACTTAAAACATGTGGTCAGTATGAGTAGTGGAACTAATAGGTTTCTTTCAAGTGACACTGCATCATCATTCTAACCTGGTTGGATGTTAATACCTCTGTAACTGTTGTACATATCCACATGAAACAAATACTGGCATAAAGCTCATTGTCTTTTCATTCAGCAGAAATGAACGTTGAAATATTTCTTTTGTCACTTTTCAGACACAGTTGTTGTCGATTGTGAGAATGTAAAGACCCAAGATTGATATGGCAAGTTAGTGGAGCCAGTGCTTAAAGGTGCACTGTGTAACTTTTCTTGTGGAGGGTCCACCATCTGCTTGTCCCCATGGAGATGTTGTTGCTTTGTTTGGAATGTCCTGTATGGCATTACATTTATCCATCTTGCATTTACTCAGTAATGTGGGTTTTTATTGAGTTAAAAACTTGAACAGGCTTGCCTCTCCAAAGCTCTAATATGTAACTTGGCCATATGGCGTCATCTGCTGTCTCCGTAGAGATAAATAAGTGTAATGACATATTGTGGAAAATTCATAATTTTCAAAATTCTAAATTTCATAGTGCACCTTTCAAAAGGCAGCAGCGTTCAACATATGAGGGTTTTCAATTTGTATTTCTTTCTAAACACAAATTGGCCATAGAGTCACAGGCTCTCCATCTGAGATTATAACATCAAATTCTTGTAAATGTTGTGGGTGATTTTAGTTTCTATTTTCCTCCTTGAAGTGACTTGTTTTGTGGCAAAATTTATGCCACATTTAGATTCCTAGTTTGTTTCCAGGGTATTGAATCTATCATGTGAGATATCGGGAAACTGTCTTGGGAGTTTGTTTTCACAGCTCCCAACCCCATAACATTACATACATTTATATTTACATTTATAATTTTCACACTGTTTTGGCCAGAGCCCTTCACACCAAAGATGTGATCTCACCTCAATCCCATATAGGATTACTGGCAACAATATATACAGTACATAGCATACAAAGACGTGTTTCATATGATCGCAAACCACCGTTATTGCCTATTACGAAGTTGCATTCATATAGTTTTCTTTACATGTACACAAGAAGTAGTAAGCAAAATGGATGGAGGCTGACATGTGTCTGAATTATGTTTTTTGAAATCAGGCCATGTGACTGTGGGACAAAAATCTATATATACACGCATCATGGGGACCTGTCACCTGTATGGGGGCAAAAATCAGGTCTCCACACAGACTGTATACATAAATGGACACAGCTAACCTGCCGCTTTCCAAATAGGAAGTGAGCAATTGTCACCCCCCGATTTTAAAATGTTCATATGATCCTGGTGTTTTTATTTTGCTATTTTGTTCTATTCCTAATATGAAACTGACCCCAGATTCCCTCCTATAACTGCTGGACTTGTGAGCTTTATTTGACTGGAGCTGAACGCTGTAGGTGAAGTCACACTTTATACAGTCTATGGGTCCTCATGATGTCAGTCCTTTTTTGTTAGATCAAAATATGGTTTAAAGTTCAGATATGGGTTAAAATGGGTTAAAGTTAGGGTTTAGGTTAATGGTAGGAAAATAGGTTCTGTTGTTGAGGTCAGGATCAAGAAATGTAAGTCGATGTAGGGAATGGAAAGGTGTGTGTGTATGCAACATTTATTTTTAATTATTTTGAAGTTTTCTTCCTCTTGGCTGGGACTTGTGTTTGGCTGCAAATCATACTTGAAACTTTATAAGGCGACCATCTCACCTGACGTCATCATTATAATTTTAGAAACTTTGCTAATAGACAACGAAACAACAAAATGAAGTAAGTGGAAACCTGTAGGCAAAAACAGAACCTCATCTACAGAGACACACAGACACAGACAAAATCGGTAAGAGAAGTATGTGAATTATAGGCAGCCAACAACATTTAAGTTGGTTAGATTTAGTTATTTGCTCTACCAGGTAAAATTGAAGGTGCCCAGTGCAGCTCTTGGTGTTTCAATATATGATAGTTTGCATAAGATTGTATTGATATATTAAGTATGCATAGCGTTCACACCTAAAAAGAGAGTGTTAGCTGTGCCATACTGTAAAATCTGCCTATGTAACCTATTACTGTATCATGTCAACACTTTGCCATATTCTTGCTATTGTTGCGTATTAAATATAGCCTCACAACATAGTCAGTGTATTTTGTATGATACTCCTCTAAGTCATGTTACCTTCACTTTTCTTTTCTTAAACTGCAGATCTGAGCTTTGGGAGAACAGAGGGGCCCTTGATGGGTATATTCGGTTTTTTGGTCCGGTTCCAGGACTCGCTGCTTCCCCCGGTGGCTGATGGATGAGCTGTCATGCTTGAGCTCTTTGGGCGAATACCTGAGATGAATGGGCAAACAGCAGTGGCCCTTTCCCTGTCTATCCATCTCTCCTCTGTTTAGCTACAATCTGCTTTGTCCCACCCACGCGCACACGCCAACACACTCCCACATGACAAGCTTTTACTTTCCGATATCATTATTTTAAAACCAAAGAGATGCCAGTAACGCGATCCTTTTGTGCCAGAATGAAGTGCATTTTAATGTGAGCGTTTATTATCGCCAAAACGTGGCACCAGTTCAACATTTTGAACATTGGTATTGTTGCTGGAACACTTTATCTCCCAATCCTCCAGTGAGAATTAACTGGCAGTTGTTCATTTGTTTTAAAAGTCGAACAAAGGCTTGTCCATTTGGAAGCAATGGAATCTCTCAGTGTCTTTTTAATAGAAACTAATCATCTCTATTTTGTTGGGTGGGCAGTATGGTTGTTGAGAATGGTCAGTTTGAGGTCAAGAAGATTTTTATTTTATTCACTTATGGGTCCTTAAAAGATGTAATTATTGCAGACCAAAAATACTAACCGGACATTATTGAATACTTAAATTCATATAACCAGTTAGGTTAAGATATGTATGTCCTCTGCATTTGACCCATGCTTCAGGTGCCTTTGGACTACAGCATAGCACCCAGTGTCCCAACTCCAGATCTTGAGTTAGGCTTGGTCAGAAATGCCTTATAGCTGGAGAATTAGCTTGTTATTCATGCATAAGGTTTAGGGCTCTGCAGCACAGTGGAAGAAGCAGTTTTCTCTTAAATATGCACTTTTCTGTTGCAGGGTCCTGACTCATTGCTTTGTCAAGAATGTTCCACAGTATTGCTTGAACTAATATATCAATATATCAATCAATATATAAATTTTTAAGGTTCTGGGTGTTTTAATACCTTTAAAATCATGCGTTCTTACTGTAACAATTGCCTCTCAATTGATCTGACCTGTAATTTGGCCTACAGGTATCATCTGCTTATCTCTCTGGAGAAAGATTTTAATGCGTTACTGTCAAACAATTCTAGCAAAGCAATTGGCAAGCAAGCGGCGGACCCTCTATCAGAAAAGTTAAAGTGCAGCTTTAACTAACATTCTCACTATTATTCATCATTGTGTGATACTCTATACAACAGATTTTTCTCCTGTCTATCTGAAGACTGTCCGCTAAGGTCAGGGCACTTTCTAATTTGCCCAATGTGGCGTATAAATTTTAATTTGTTGCTTTAATCAGTTGAATCAAGTGGAATGACCCTGAGCTTCAGTTGCCAGCATCTCTCCTACTCTCCTTGCATTTTTTTTCTGCACCGCCATATTGTGCAGGTCATGACTTGGTGTACGACCCAAGTTTTTAATATTCAATCTTGATTTTAACGTTGGATTAATTTTGCTTCCACAAACGAGCAAACATCCAATTTCTAAAAGGCTAAATGTTATTAAAGGTAAAATAAGTTATGGTCCAATTGATTCCAAGTGAGTCCAGTTTTGCATTTGGCTGAAGGTGCGTGCGTTAACCCACCTCTCGCTTGCTTCTGTGGGGGAGACTACTCTATGTCCTCTCCAAGGGGAAAGGTTTAAAAACATTTAATTAGGCGTTTGGCAGTGGCTCCTTTTAGCCTGGAGGTGCTGGAGGAGCTTTAACAGACTTACATCCCTATTAGAGGCCCACGGATTAAACATTTATGAGTGCAATTTGCCTATGATATCCACCAATATGAAACTTGACATTTCAGACATTGAAAACATGTTAAACTTTAGATTTCTTTATATTTAAAGGGCCCATATTACGCTATTTTCTGTTCTATGTTATAATGTTATTTCCTCATCAAAAACACTCCTGGAATTGTGTTTTGTTTCATTCGTGCGTTTTTAAACTCCATACACTAGAATCATTTGGATCATTTCAGCCCAGGAAATGTCAATCTCTACTCAACTAAAGGTAAAAGGTAGCTGTTAACTTGACAACTACCACTTCTTGACATCACAAGGTGAAACAGAAGCTTTGGAGATGTAGAGAGACTAATAATAAAGGATTTCTCAAACGTGCGAATGAAACAAAACACAACTCTGGGTATGTTTTTGACGAGGTAAGAACATTCGAACATGGATTAAAGCTCACAAGAGTCAATTTTGTGTAATATAGGACCTTTAAGTTACAATATAGTGTCAGTAGTTTCAGGTTTAGGGCAGATCAGTGGAAGTGTGCAATGCTGATGATGCTTGTTGTTATTGGATGGGAGGAGGAGGGGTAGGAGTGCAGATTGTGGGGAGGAGGGGGGGCAACAGATGGTACGCCACGCTGTGAGGGCCGTCGGCTACCACGGGTATAGGATGGTACAGGGTTAGGGAGGGGGTAACACTGGAGACCGGGCAGATACATGTGTGGTGGGCGGGGTACTTTCTTCTTCCCTTCACTTGTCGATCTCAGAAGGGCCGGCAGGGATGGCATGGAGGGTTTAAAAAGTGATTTACTGATTTGACTGTTATGAGAAATTTTAGCTATGATAAGATATGCTTATTTCAGCTTTATTTTTATATTTGTGCTAATGTATGTAACATTATTATTTTAGATCCATCTTAAATGAATGAAACAAAATAGCAGAATATATTTTTTGTGAAGAAATGTGATAGTTATCAGAAATTACAGTAACACGTTGTTACCCTTTGAAATTACTGTGTAGTCCAGAGTCTTTAACACAAACTAAATATTGTCATTTACTACTTTTATCAATTCATTATTAAAAACAACAGTTACAACGGAAATATAGTAAAACATGCTTGATATTGTGTAACTTTATCATCACTTTATTATTTTCTTTACACTATAGCAATTCATTTGGCTTCAAGTTTGCAGTTTGAGTTTGTAGTTTTGCCAGATGCCCATCCAGATAATCCCCCCAATGGCTATGTTCACTTCTCCTGGTTTGATTCTTGTTTGAGATCAGTTTAATCCTGATGTAGACTGGGTTTGGTTCTGTTTTTTAGCCCTGGTTTAGTTTTAGGCTAATCCTATTTTAATCACATGCAACTTGGACTTGGTTAACATTTATTTGCATTTGGGACTGGCACAAATAGCACCCTTGCTTTGAATTCCCCAGTGCTAGGATATGATGTCTGTAATCTGTTTTTTTTTTTTTTTTTTTACAATTCCTTCCACATAAGTGCCACCCAGACACAGGGTAAAAGCTACTCTTAGATCTATGGATAACCTGAGGACTCCCCGCTACCCCAGTCTGCAGTTTGCCAAACGAGTTGACGCTGGAATCACTCCTAACCCAGTTGTTGTGATGAAGCACAAATTGTGATCCTCACGTCAGATGCCATAAATCAGCCCGGAGCAAAACGGCCATATGTGATGGGAATTCAATCTCTCCCATTTGAGCCTTTTCCTTTTGTCTTCCCCCTCAAAACCATTGCTGTATTTCATATTTCATGCATTGGGCACTGCTGAGCCAAAGTAGCAAAAATTGAAAGTTAGGTAGCCTGCAATCTCCAGCATCACCCCCCACCTTGCTTACATACAAGACCCCCCTAACCATTTTTCTTCTTCTTCTACACCTTTACGAGCACACACACGCACACCCTTCCAATTACACCGACTCCTGTAAGCAGACCATCCACCAGCCTATATGAACAGATGTTGTGGAATTTAAGATGCAAAAAGCCCGGCATGCACGTACACACATAACTACCAGCGCGTAGACTTTTTTTTTTGCGCAATCTGGCCCCTCCCCATCCCCCACCCTCCCCCAGCTGGCCTCGGCATCAACGTGCCATGTGGCGCCGCATTCCCCCTGGCGCTACCACTCTGGCTGTGCCAACTCTGCCGCGTCTGACCGCCAATCTGGAAAAAGGAAGATTTAAAGTGTCCCGAGTCTTTTGTGTCTGGGAGGAGAGTAGCCCTATACCTGCGATACGCCTCAGAAGTGTCTGTCATTGGGTACATTTACATGGTCAGTAAAAATCAGACAAACTAGAATAATCTGATAATGCAATAATAAGGTCTGATTACTGCTGTGTGTTTATACGCACAAAAGAAGTCTGATCATCAAAAACATCTGGTAATGTGTGTCAGTTAGAGTAACTGTTGTAAATGGAAGACTTTTTAGAGAATTTTTAAATAAATCTTTAGCTTTTTCTCTTTCGTTTTTGTCTTTATTGCAGTTTGCTCTTTTTGCATAATTCTTGTCAAAACCTGCACAGATGCGGACAATCTGAAAGAAATCGGATTACTCACGTCAAATGTAAGTGTTTACAGACATTTCAAAAATCAGATAACTCCAGAATTCAGATAATGATCAGATTTTAGCATGTAAACATAATCAGTGTAAAAAAAAAAAAAAAATGCAGATTTAAAATGTGAAAAAATGTCTATATTTTCTTTCTAGGTAGATGACAGTGATCAGTGGAGATGGTGCAAAGCGTTGTCATGCTGTCAGAACATAGAAAGCTGGTTCCCGGAATTCTCGTGGGAACGCCGATGGTGGAATTCCTGTTACCATGGCGATGTCCAAGCTCATCGGTGATCAAATTTCAACTTGAGAGAGATTAATTCAGGGGAATGTGTTGATTTATTCATCCTGGTGGATACTGATGCACTCGCTCATTCACTCTGATGTTTTTGGCTGCGGTGGTCAGCCATTTTGGCTTTTATAATACCACTTTAATGAGCCTCTAATCTCTTTATAAGAAAGACACCACCAGATAAAAGTTTAAAATCTATTGTATTGTAATCTGATAGTGAATATGTGTAAGTGAATTTTTTTTTGGTAGTGTAATTCCTGTAACTGGTCACTGTACCAGGCATACCTCCATTCAAGGCCCATAGTTGCTAGGATATGGTTTTATGGTAGAAACTGTATAAGTAAGCATGTCATAAAATGTTACTCAGTTGTTGTTGTCAATTGCAGCCGGTGCTGATGTCCACTTCTGTCCTCATTTCGCTTATTTACTTATTTTTGATTAAATTCTTTAGAGTCAAGCCACTAATTCAGAAAATGTATATTAGGTCAGGTAGGGCAACCTGTTCACAACAGTGGGAGCCAGGCCAGATGGACAAATACTGCAAAAATTCATCTTTGTATATGTTTATTTCATGCCTACATTTTACTTTTACTTAAAGGTGCACTAAATAACATTTCTAGTGCAGAGTCCACCACTTTCTTGTGTCCATGGAAATGTTATTGCTTTGTCTAGAATGTTTCACAGTTACAATTCAGATCTGTGGAGAGCCTCTGTTCACAGAAGGAATTATTATATTTTTGAGTAATAAAAACACCCGCAATGAATAATAACGCTAGACGGAAATGTTTAATGTCATACAGTGGAACATTCCAGGCAAAGCAATAACATAAAGCAGGTAGCGGACCCTTGACCAGAAAAGATGCGCAGTGCACCTTTAAGTAACATTTTGGCAGCAGTATTTGTACTTGTATTTCAGAACCTTTCTAGCCACGTAATAGTACAATTATTCTGTACACTTGCCACTACGGTGAATGTGTTTCAAGTTTAATATCTCCAATTACATTCATGTTTTTGATCGCTTGTCTTATATCACCTTAACTAATACATTTATAATACTTATATATAAAATCACATATAGATTCTTTGCTGTAATTGGATCAAGGCTAATTGTTTCCTCATAACCTCCTCTCCCATCTTGTGTTAATATTTGCACGTACACATCCATGCATTCAAGTGTCCATATGCGTGAACATCTGCTAAATACCAGCACGCTCCCTATGTTCCCTCTTTAATTCAATCGATAGCCCCTCTCTGCCCCCCCTCCACCCCCCACACTGCACTCAGGGCCGTCCCATGTGGAGAGGGAGAGTAGGACCTCCTGTGTGCCTGCCTCTTATGGTAATCTCCTTTAATCTGTCAGTGCCCGCTGGTCCTCAGGTTGGGTTTGTTTACGTTTCTCCTCCTCACCGGGTCAAGAGGAGCGGGTGACAGGAGGAGAGGGGCAGAGGACAGATGCAAAGTGGAAATATGGAGATGAACTCTATGCAAGAGGAGAGGGCAGCAAGGGACTTTATATTGTGTTGTTTTATTATTTATTATTTAAGTTTATTTAAGTTACAAACAAAACAATCGTGAAAATTATACGTTTCTACTGTGAGCAACCTTGGCTGTCCACAGATCTGACCTGTAAGTAGATAAGTTTAATGCCATACTGTGGAGCATTCCAGGTAAAACATTCCATGGTGGTGAGCAGGTGGCAAACCCTCTGCCAGAAAAGTTACAGTGTTAAGTGGACACAACATATTGAATAAACAACTTTGTCCTACAACTCTACAATATTTTCCTCTTGATACCAAACATTTTTAACTTTAGCACCTGACCCTTTCCTCCAGACCATCCACCCCAGTGATGACACACACTCGAGGTAGAGGTCACCGCCGCACAAAGTCGAACACAGCGGGAGGCAGCGGAGTCAAGGCCAGAGACTAATCAGTATGTAGTGTGCGTTTGGTGTGTGCTTCTGTCATATGTGTATGTATGTGTGTCTTTGTGTGTGTTTGTTTGTGTGTGTATATGTATGTGTGTGTGTGTGTGTGTGCTACATCTGCAGGCACGCTCGTCATGTTTGTGTGCACTTGAGTGTTTAAATTCAGTGACAGCTGTTCATTAGTCCATTACAACCCCTCACTGCTGATCCAGTGCACACTGAAAACACCGGCAGAGGAGACGCTGGTAGAACGCACTCTGGATGCAGATTTTTAAAAGTATAGATTGTTAAAGATAAAGCAAAATATAATAACTTTTCTGATGGAGGCTCTGCCACCTGCTTCTTTTATGGAGATGTGCTTTGTGTGGAATGTTCCACGTCATTTTTCATTTTATTTTCTTTCTGGTGTGAAATTGATTTAACCAGGCTCATTAAGATTAACAGTAATTGCTTGAAAAAATACTTTTTTTTTTTTTTAAGCCTGCTTGTCTCATTGGAGATTTAAGGCTTATGCAGTACTGTGGAACATTTCGAGCAAAGCAATAACATCTCCATAGTCTCCATGGACAAGAAGGTGATAGACCCTCCACCAGAAAATTTACATGGTGCATCTTTAAACCAAAACCTCTTAAAAGAGGTATTTTGATCTGGTTTGTGGTTAACCTCTCGGTAATTACAGGACGGACATGAAACAAAAAACTGGCACCAAGTTTATGTCCTATCTCAACTCAGATGAACTAAGGTAAAATGATTTCATTACAATAACATCAAAGTGTGGTATTTTCCTAGGCTGCATTACTAAAACAGACTCTGCAAATTTGTGAACCCAAATTCTGATAACGTTCTGTGTATTTCTGTCTAGATATTTCCTTCAAAAACAGTGACTCATGTGTAGAGTTACAGCTATACAAGCCCCTCCGCTCCATCTGAAATTTTGACATCAAATATAGCTCGATTTCTGATAAAATACACCCAGTAGCACCTGCCTCATTGCGAAAAACATAAGACCCAAACCCTGCCACAAGGAATCAGTAAATGAACCAATGCTTGCTTTTTATAACATTTAAATTCTTGGTTTTGATCCAGGACAGCCAATCCAGTGTGCAAGACATATTCTGTGATTGCCAGATAATTTCGTCTCTTTTGTCCCTGTACATTGAGTCATTACCGTCACATCTCCACACCATCTTTATAAATATTTGAAGATGTGAAATATGTCTTGAGGTGTAATTACGGGCTAATTAGTAACAAATGAAATGCCCATGTAAAGGTCATGTGTATTAGTTTCTCTTCCTGCCTGTAATCTGCAGATTTAACACATGTACATCTGGGGGCTGTCTGGCTGTTGTCTGAGTGGATCTTATTGAGACATATGGACAGTGACCAGCGTGGCTCTGTCTCACTGATGCTTAAATGAAACGCACACACCTGGCAACAGACTAGCACGCCACTGGATCTCCACGGAACCAGGATTAGACCAGTGCTAATACTCCCTGGCAGATGTTCGTGGTGTATTTGTGTATCTCTTCATTTTATTATAGGTACTATCCAGGTGAATTAAAATGGCCTGCTTGTTGTGTTAAGATTACAGTTAAGAGCAATTTTGCCGCCATGTTTTAAGGAATCGATATACAAAAGAAGAATGTAATATTGTGGCATTGTCTCTTGTCAGTATATGAGAAGATTTGTTTTAAATAGCTTTCTTGCAGATGTGATTGACAGTTAACAAGGCTTTGAATGCTAATAGGGACACCTCACAAGGACACGCAAAGACCTATTCAAAACCAAAGTGTCACTGAATACCTTCACACAGGAATAGAAAATCTTCCTGGTTAAAGGTGTACAATGTAACTTTTCTGGTGAAAGATTGTCTGAGATGTTCCTTATCTATCTGGAGACAAGCAAATGTGGCATGCCAAGTTACAGGTTAGATCTGTGGAGCAACGCCCCGTCTAAGAATGTTTTTTGAAGATATTTTTGAGCCATAAAAACTGAATAAATATAATTGAATAAATGCAAGATAGATATGTTTAAAAGGCCCAGATTGGACTATTTTCTGATTTATGTTATAATGTTGTTTCCTTATCACAAACATACCTTGTGTTTTGTTTCATTCATACATGTCAGACATGCAAACCCTGCTTAAACAATAGACAGATTAATAATAAAAGGCTACTCAAACATGTGTGAACGAAACAAAACAAAACTCCAGGTATGTTTTTGAGGAGGTAACAGCGTTCTAACATGCCTAAAAGCTCACAAGAGTCAGTTTTGCATAATATAAGACCTTCAATAACATTTCCGTGGTTGACTCCCCACCAGAAAAGTTACATAGTGAACTTTTAAATAAAGGTCAAAGAAAACATCAGTAAACCCTAATCATTTATCCAGCTTTATGCAATATTACCTTTTTATTTTGAAAAGCAAATTTACTTCACTCATTTCACGTCTCGCCTATAAAGACCTTGTTGATATCTCTGGAGAGGAGTGAAATCATTTTGAAGAAACTTTATTAGTCTTATGCACCATTTCACTATATGCTCGCAATAACACCTCTCGACCCTGTGTTTCTTATAGGCGTCCAAAAATATCTGTTGCGTGCTGATGGGCCGGCCTGCCTCTCTGATGTTCCTGGGATTTGGCTTTGTGCTGGAGTGTTGTGCGGACATGAGAGCGTGCTCCGGGTTTACACGTGGGTGACCGCCGATGGTAGATCTCCTCGAGAGTGTGATGTACTTTAAGAAGCTCCAAACGTGTTAGAGCCAAGTGACCGCGCGCTCCCATCTTAGTGTGAAAAACTGCAGAAGAAGAACGCGAGGAACATAGGAAGTGTGAGGAGATGCTAAAGATCAGAGGTGTGCAAAACTTTTCAGATATTCAGCAGTTTACTAGAGTTATTGGAGGTATTTTATTTGAACATACCTGCACTGTTTTGAAGGTCATACAACTGCTGTGATAAACAATAGTTAAAGATGCACTGTGTAACTTTTTTGGTGGAGCATCTGCCAGCTGCTAGTCTCCATGAAAATGTTATTGCTTTGTTTAGAATGTTTCACAGTATAGCTTTATCTATCTCTATGAAGATGAGAAGATGATGAAACCAGGCAAATTTACAGGTCAGATCTGGATCTGATTTTTTCAGGTATTTTTGACCAATAAAAACACCTGTTGGCAACATAGATACATTTAATGCCATGGAAAAAAATGTAAATTTTTCCAGGCATAACCTTATTTAATTTTGGTTTCAGACAAGATATGTTATATAAATTCCACAAAATTATATTATCACATATCCACGGCATTGTATTTTTTTCCAATTATGTGAGGAGGTTAACAGTATATGGGTGTATCATCACTTTCATATGCAATCAAAGTATTAAGTAAACAGTACGATCTTCCTGTTGGCTACATGAAAAGCAAGAGCAAAGGATTGTGGTCTGTGTAGTTCCCTCTGTTCTCATGCTACTGCATCCACTAATGCAGATTTAGGCAAATTTAGGCAGAAGCAACTCTTTAATATTAGTATTTTATTTTTTTTTAATCATGGTTGTTTACGTATCTGCTTTAGACCGGAGCAAAAAGTACTCAAATACATATTTGGATGAGAATATTGAGAAGCTGTGTGGGTGTGTGGGAACCTTTTTGTTGTGTTCAGGCAGAATACAGAAGAACATGGAGTTAAAAATAGTAGCTTTTCTGTTCAATTGTATTTGTATTAGCGGTCAGTGGCTTTCTCCTCTAAATTATTTCTCTAAATGAATCTATTCTCTTGGTCAATTCTAGTCAGATCTAGAATGAGAAAACTGTAAATACTCAAATGTACACAGTAGTGATGGGAGACAATATGTAAAAGATTTATTCCAGTAAGCGTATTTGAAGAGGTTGCTCAGTTTACTGTGTAACTTTCTAGTGGAGGGTCCTACTTGTCTTCAATGTTATTACTTTGTCTAGAATGTCCCACAGTATGGCAATAAGCTCATCTATTTCCATGGAGACAAGCCCACAATGCCTCCAGGCCAAGTTGCAGGTCAGATCTGTGGAGAGATGAGCTCACTCACTGTAGGAATACATGTTTTTTGTAGTATTTTTGAATAGTAAAACACAAATTGTATTTGATTAAATGCAACAGATTCAGGGAAAGCAATAATATCTCCATGGAAACAAGTTTTTGGCAGACCCCCACCAAAAAGTTACACAGTACACCTTTAATTTTTCCCACCCACTGCTCCTATTGGTCTTCTGTCATGATTCAAGTGAGTGACAGGTGGATTTAACCAATGAGAGTGAGGTGTGAACTCTCAGAAGATGCCATAAGCTTTAGTCATCATTAAAGGTGCATTGTGTAACTTTTCCGGTGGAGGGTCCATCAAATGCTTTTCTCCATGGAGATATTATTGCTTTGTCTGGAATGTTTCACAGTATGATATTAAACCTTTCTATCTTCATGGAGACCAAACCAGACAAAGTTACAGGTCAGATCTGTGGAGAGGCATCCTCGCTCACAGTCAAAATGCCTGTTTTTTAGATATTCTTGAACTGTAAAACCACATAATTGAATAAATGTAAGGTAGAACTGGACATTCCAGGTAGAGTAATGACATATCCATAAAAACAAGCAGGTAACGAACCCCCAACCAAAAAGATACACAGTGCACCTTTAAATCAGTGTAGCTAATAAGTATACATAAACGTTATGACTTTTTGCCATATTTCTTACCCTCAATGCTCTTTTTCCTTAGATGACTTTGAAGATAAGGACCTCTGAAATCCTCACCACGTGCCGAGGATGGTCCCCGGGCCACACTTTAGACACAGTAAAGCCTGGTGCAAAGGTGAATGGAGAGAACAAAAAGGAGTTGGTGTGCCAGAGGAAGGAGAGAAGACACAGAGAGGCGAGGGCAATGAGCTGGATTCAATGCCATCTGACAGGTCCAGCTGGGAGCGTGCCCACCCTGCAGCACCGCAAAACCCCTCAATATGGACGCCAATTACTGCTGCCCGCACGACCGTGACATGGCGACATCACCGGACCTCCTCTCTCTCTCTTTCTCTCTCTCTGTCTCCGCCATCTTCTCTCAAACCCTCCCTCCAAACTTAGAAATAAATAAATATAGATCAAATTTTCCCACCATCTGTGCGAGAGTGACAGCAACCTATTTACCCTACCATGCAAAACACATACACAAGCAATGGGGCCAATATAGGAAATAAAGGACTTCATTGTCAGACTTGGATGGCATTGTCAGATATTTGGATGGCATGAAATAGAAGGCTACAAGCATAGGCTATTGTTCGACAGATGCGGAGGAATTTGGTCCATGTCTTTATGCAGAGTTGGGCGTGGTGTATTGGAGTTGGCAGTGTTAGAAAGAGAGACAGCAGCATGGCACACAGGAAGTAAACTGGCATCCTCCACACAATGCTGCTGCAGAGGAGGTGGGCCCAAATTTAGCAAAATCGGCTTTGATATTTCCGTACGAGTGTTGTCTTTAATGATCACAAGCAAAGCCCAAATGAAAATGAAAGTAACATTTGAGTGTAGTTTGGAGACTGGCTGACAACACAATAGAGCCAAAATGGACAATGAATAATAGAAATGAGCAAATAAAACACAAACTGTTTCAGCGCTGACTCAAATCATTTTCAGTCAGTAGCTAAAGGAAGTCTAAAAAGTCTAAGAAGTGTTTTTGTATTCTCTGTTATTGACTTGCACCTGTTTAATAAGAGAAAACATTGTAAAGTTTTACTTTTTTTAATCTCTTGATGTCATATAATTCATACACTAATATGAAATTCTTTTGTCTACATTCTCCCAAATTAAACTAATGATGTATCCTAATTTATAATATGTTTCTTTTCTGATACTTTCACAACATAGCCAAGTTGAATGTTCAAATCTATATTCTCTATAAGATCAAGCCAAAATTATAACAGTTTAGATTTCCTCTTCAAGTTCCCATGTAATTATTTTAAATGAATAATGTGAAATTATGTTATTGAGTTAATTCACAAATAATTAATCCCATAAATGTTTTCTCAGATTAGAGGCACTACAACTGTCCAGATGGTGAGAGGGATTTCGGCCTGGCTCCATGGGGCCTTATGGCACTTGTTGTGTGTGCAGCATTAGTGGATCATTTCATTATTTGTACTGCAGTGTGGACGCCATGCTGGATTATTTTATTGCCACGTTTTTTCCATAAACATCTATTTAATAATTATAGGTTGAAATTAATACATTAATTTTGTCCTGTTACATTACTTGGTTCTCTATGCAGATAATAATAATAATAATAATAATAATAATAATAATAATAATAATAATAATAATAATAATAATAATAATAATAATAATACTTGATTTTATTTAAATATAAGATACCTAATATTTTGTACGAAATGCAAAGCTTTTACAATCGGTCGCTGGACATTGAGTTTTCTAACCGCGCGGTGTAATGAACAGATGCTGGGTGAATTAGGAAAGAAATACCGGGTCCCTCCCACAAGGGCCACTTTGGCAGGGGCCGCCTGGCTCCACGTGCCGCAGCTGGCACCGGGCTCGCGCTGCAGGTTGCGCGTGCTGCGTTATGGCCCTGTGCTTATAGGAGCTTTAGCTCTAAGTCTGTATAGGCTCTCCACGTTTAGTGACTTGGCACGGCCCCTTGTCCTTCACCTACGGGTCTTCTGTCGCGGGACATGCTGGGAAGGTCACGGATAAATCTAATTCTCTTTTAATAGGGCTGGAATTGATACGCGCACAAGTGTGTCTAACAACAACCAAAGTATAACACAGATGTGCATTATAATATCTTATTAATGCTATTTAGAAATTGCTGCTTTTATTCTTCAGAAGCTCAACAAATGAAAGGAACTTAAATACAAAGCCTAAAAAAGAGTGACTGCACATTTTGGTAGCCATGCATGTAATTATTATTAGACTCTTAGATTCTTTTGCCTTCTCTACTTTGACTTAAGAACTTTACATCCAAAGTATATCCAGCAGCAAAATTCATCACTGCGCATACAAAATCTTCTAAAAATTCTATACCATTCAGAAGAATAAAATGTAATGTAAATGTAAATCAAGATTTTATTTATTTTGAACACCTTTGGATCGGTTCTTTTTGGCCCTTGGTTGGAAACTGTTGCAATAACAAGTTAAACGTCTGCTCAAAACAGGGATTGGATTCTTATTATTAACCTACTATTTATTTATTTATTTATTTATTTAATTATTATTTTTTATTATTATTATTATAGTCTAAACACCATTATAGCTATCATATATTATTTATTTACATTAATGTGTTTACATTTTCTGTGTCTCTCATAGCATTCTGCTGCAGGACCCTGAAAAATGTCCAGACGCGCAGACCGTCGGTGTGTCCGTGCGCTGGAGCATATGGGCCGAGGGCAGGGGTCCAAAGTGTGGTCCCAGAAACAACCACCAGCACCATCATTTTATTTATTCAAATCACACAGATTTCTGTATCAAGAGGCTGTTTAGATCAAATACAGTAGACTGTTAGGCTATGAAACTTTTTAGTCCCAAATGTTCATGATCTCTGCAGCGGGGCATCGTTTACTCTGTCTTAATATTATAGTCTATATTTTTACTGTGGATATTAGCCTATACAACCATCAGAATAAATGGTGAATTTCATTCAAAATGGTTACTTGGTAGACAAATTGACAGTTTGATCCACCCCGCAACAGGTTGTTAAACTTTCTCAATTTAACTTTTAATACGTTTAGTTTATCAAAAAGTAGTACTTTTTTGTTTTCTTTTTGTTTTTATTTTTTCTTCACGACTGACTTATTTTATATCGATCCCATGTCCCTTTTTTATTTATCTTTATTTCAAATGCGTCACACTGGTGCCACGCATTTATTTATTTTATCAATAAATTACATAAATAATTTCGGTCTAAATTCATTTTTTCTGGATTACACACGGTTGGTACCTTTACAGTTTATCTTTCGTCGGGGAAAATAACTTAATTAATCAAAACCGAAAATAAATTAGCGTTTGGCCAACTAAAATAGCCTGTGTTCAATTCTGTGGACAGTATTTTTATTCAGGTGGTACTATCAGTGTGTCGGACCATGGTTGAGTATTGTGTCTTTAGATTTCTCGCTTTAAAAAAAGTAATGACAGAAGACCATTATAAAACATTTTATTTGTTTCGGAGCCGGTACATTGCACTGTTCATAGACAGATATAACGGACAGACTGTACAGTACAGGGCTGACACACACCTTCATTCAAACTATTAACACAAAGGATTGTCACTGATCCACGCGCCTCCTGTCACGCTCAGTTGTGGAAAAACGCATTGAGATCCTCATACTGTGCGCCACGATCATGGTGCAGGTGCACGTCGTGGAAAGGTGGAATGTTTTCCGCGTGTGCACCACTGTTGCGCGCTCCAGATGACCCAAAGGATATGTTGTTCCTGGACGTGGTAAGTCCAGAATAATGCATAGAATAATGGTAATTCCTCTCTGAGTCCGAGGACTCGTGCTGCCGGCTCGCGCACACGGGGCTGTGCGCGGCCTCGTAGTCCGGGCTGCTGTACTCCGAGGCCTCATAGGCAGAGCTATAGCTTTGGGCGCGCAGGCTCAAGGGGCCCGCTCCAGGCTGGTAGTGTGGGCTGGAAAGTCGTGAGCATCGGTACGAGTACGGCACAGAGAAAGGCGACCCGGCCATGTGAAAGCGCGCACCGTCCGCGCACTGCTCCGTCAGGTAATTCCGGGTGTTGAGCTGCATGCAACCCGCGACCAGGTTTGTGGTGGGCTGAGACAGTCCTTTGCACAGCATTTGCACGTACGTCACCACGTCAGGTCGTTTACCATTGCGCAAGATCTCCCCCAGCGCCAGGATGTAGTTCTTGGCGAGACGCAGAGTCTCTATCTTGGACAGTTTTTGAGTTTTAGAATAACACGGGACGACTTTGCGCAGATTGTCCAAAGCTGAATTCAAGTCGTGCATGCGCGTGCGTTCCCGCGCGTTTGCCTTCATGCGCCTCACTTTGGACCGTTCCACGCGCTCTGCGGTCATCTTCCGTTTTTTAGGTCCACGCTTCTTGGGTTTTCCGCCTAAACCGTCCTCGTCCCCACAGTCCTCTTCCTCGGCTTCCTCCTCTTCGTCCTCCTCATCGTCTCCCGCGAGCTCAGACTCGGCCCTGCTGCTGCCCTCCTGCGCATCATCCAGGTCGTTCTCCATCAGTGCGCTCGTGTCGTGATCTTCTTCTTTCGCCTTCTCGTGCTCGTGCTCCTCTGCCCAGTCCGCCGCGAGCCGCTGAACGTCCGGCAGCACCTCGCTGAAGAGACGACTCAACATCGTGCAGCAGTCTGCAACAGACACAAGTGTAGGAGTCAAACACAGTCCTCTCCAAGAACATTCCTGCACTGTACCAGTCTGATCCAGGGCCTCACAGCTTTTCTCCCTTAGTCAGTGTCAGTTTAAAATAATATGTTACGCATATTTTTAGACGTTTCTTTTCAGCCAATGTCACTATAATTATTGAAAATTGTGTTATTCTAATGATTTCAAAATATCATGATTGGCACCTCACTCATTCAAAGATAGTTTATTTAACGTGTCTTTGGTATTAATTACAGCCAATCTAAAAATAAAGTATGATTATTTAATGGCACACAGCAACAGTGTGTGGCCCGGTCTGTCCCCTGCAGCGGTGCGGTGCACAGTCGTGGCCTCCTCTCGCGCCTCTTGGGACACATTACAGCGGCGTGTGGAGGTGCGCGAGCCTGGTCCTGTCCCAGATCATAAATTAGCTCTGCAAGGCACACTGTAAGGCCAGAGGCCACTATCTAGTTTACTGCAACATTATGAACTGGGTAAAATACAAAGGCACAATATTTATCAGGGCAGTGGCAAAAAAAAATATTCAAAAAGGCCTATACGACTGTTGGGTTTTAATCATAACTGAAATTGAAAGGTCGCATTAACACACTTTATTGATGATAACCCTTGTGGCTAGATCTGGCAGCTTCGTTGTCCCGTTTCTATTCTGTTAACAATTAGATAAACCTAGTTATTACGCTTATACGAGCAATTGGAAGCCAATAAAATTTGTCATATGTCACACACTTCGCTGGTGTTTCGCGCTCAGCTGTGCGTAAAGTGGCTATAGACATACTCCTCTCGATAATCTTGTAAACACAATGTAATTAATGCCAACCAATACCTTGTCAATTAGTGTCCTCTGAGGACAACTCAACCCCCACTCGGGCGCGCACACATAAACGGTGTTATGGTATTGTGTTTCACGATTTTCATATTAAATTAATAATATTGTAATTCACAAAGCAGATTTACGCAGCGATCTGGGCATTTGCGTTAATCCTACTTTGGGGATTATTGTGGATTTTGTTAAAACAGTCCTTTCAGAACCCGAGTAGATAGATCGATATGCTCGGAAATAAAAATGTTATCGAAAACAGGTTCAGTGTTTGCTTCAAAAACAATGAGAAAGCCAAACCTAAAAAGCTGTAAACATGCAAAACAAAGACAAAAACCTCCGGGCTTTATGCGTAATAGCAGTTATTACATGCACGTACCTCCGCGATGGTGGAACTCGTTGACGGGGTAAAAGCAGGTTTGTTTACACCATGTCTCTCCAGGTGGGCATCACATCCGCGCGCCTTGCGACAGGACAGGATCGTTGTATGTTGTCCTCTGAACACCTCTCCTCTCTGCGTCTGTTCCTGTGTCTGCGCCGCTGCCTGACTACTTCTGCTGCTGCAGCTCTCCCCAGCAAAGACGCGTGGAGGGAGCCGTGTGGCACCTCACAGACACGACTGGGTGGGTTACATACCAGCTCTTGATGCCAGGCCCATATGGCTGGCACGTCATTGGCAAGAGCCATCACATGAGAGCCCCGTGATTGACATGCGGCCGCATTCACAGAGACTGGCTTCCCCTGGGGGAGAAGGACTCGCCATCTGTCACCGTGCTGAAAGAGAAAATGGAATAAGGAGTGAATGGCGCACGCACAAACGCACTGAATTGAAAACGTTTTATTGAGGGAAAGAGGGTTAATCCATATAGGAAGTATGTCAGATAATCCTGCACAAACAAATGATGTCACTTACGTAGTATGTTTATAGGCTATTTTTCTTTGAAATTGGATAACAATGCTTAAAGTACAATCAACAAAAAAGAACAACGGGAAATATATGTTTTAATACAAATATTATAAACATCCCTTTGATAATGTAATTTATCTAATGTCAACTCTAACAAAGATCTGGCCCCAAAATACGCAACCGTAAAGATCAGAGTCAGGGAGCAATTGCCTAAACGAGTCATTTGAAAGGGCTAAGCAGTGCGCCTGCACGGGCTGCCAGGCCTGGCACATGGGCCACTGGGCGACTGGTGGGCGTGATGATGCCAAAGGTGGCACACGCACACAGAAGCCAAATGATGAGACAAGACAAGGAAGAGGTTCAGACTAATCAGTGTGTGAGGAGATGGTTGAAGGGGCGTTCATGAAATTATTCAAAATGGAATTTGTTGTAAGGATATTATTATTGGTATTAGTGATGGTGGTAGAAGTATAGGTCTATGTGTAGGGTTATGTTTTGTTTTTAGTATCACTTCTTTATTAATAATGACCTACCAGTAGGCCTAATTGATGAGCGCCCTAGCATTCTTCAGTTGGATATGAGTGACATCTAGTGATCAGAATACGCCAGTACAGAAAGAATACACTATGGAGAGAACTCATAGCACGGCCATGCATTCTTTTTAAAGTTTCTAAAATATGGCTTACCTTAATTATTGATGAATTTCAGCGAAGCTTTTACTAGAACCCTGTTTTAAGGTGAAGGTGAATAGTGTCATAAAGGCCTATCGTATAGCCTGGAGCTCAAAGCTTAATGGTTGGTAGCCTTACCTGGACACTAGTGACATCTGGTGGAGATTTTGCGTTGTTGCAGTTTTTCATACATGTGCGAGGTGATGGCGACTGAGACAGTTACTAGAAAAGCAAAAAATAAAAATGACCCATTTTTTGTTTTGACCCTACGTATTTAGACAGTAAAAGGCGAATTTGAAACTCATCCATCTCAACACGTAGAAAATTAATTGTTGTTTGAATTAATCCGTTCTATTTTTATACCTCCTCATATCGCCCTAGGCCGGGATTCACAGAATCAGTCATTAGAAGTAGGTGCACACTTTTACGCACGAATCGCGCGCTCATCACCGTTATTGCTTTACCAAATCACCATGTTTTCCAGAATCCGTTTCCATGGCAATGCACTTCTCAACTCGAGGAGTGTCAGACAAAATTTCAGCGGACATACAACGGAGGGAAAGGCACCGAATGCCAATTTACATATCACTAAAAGATTTTATAATGTTATTTATCGGTGGTGCGACAAACCACAAAATGACTATAGACTGTATTAGGTGTGAAAGTCCAGGATTATGGTCAAGGTAGGCGTATCTGAATAACGTTATCGAGATTGAAGTACCATTATCCCTAGCGCCAGTGAACGCACCACATATCTGCTGGTGCGCGCTCCTGCCTACATCACTCATTCCCGCCACAGCTCACATCACTTCTCATTCTGACACTGGGGAGAACACAGGACATTTGATAGAAACAAAACCAACTTAATCTGCAAATTTCATACAAGTAGCTGTGCACTAACATGTCGCGTTAAATCATATGTTGTTTTGGTACTTTTCATATCGGAACTTTCTGAGCTGTTGCCCCCTGGATGCGACCATGGACCCCCTGCTGCCCTTAAACCCGGAGCTCACCGACCCAGAGGCGGACCTGGAGGAGGAAGAGAGGAAGAAGATTCAGTTCTCTGTACCGTCCACTGTGACTCCACAACTTGACCCTCGACAGGTGGAGATGGTGAGACGACATTTTAACATTTTCATCTGTTCATGAATGGAGCAGAACATTCATGACTGTAAAACTGTAAAATCAGGGCTTCTTAGAAATAGTTTGTTAAACTTGCCTT